>OW203726.1:15563987-17963987 GCA_934045075.1 Yponomeuta sedellus
ATATTATGTACTGTATACTTTAATATGTTTATTATCATATCATCGCTGGTATAAAAACAACGTCACTGCAACCCAACTTAGACGCAAGTCCCGCATTGATTGCAAGCTTTGCTAATAAATTAAGCCCAGCCTGGTACGAGTAATAAAGTATTTAAAGCGTAGCACACGAGAGTAGACATTCTCTATAGGGAAGTTCGAGTGGAAATAGCCTGCGCAAGGCAGTCCCGACTATGTCAGCGGAGGTAACGGTCGTGTCGCCAGCCTCCACGGGTGTCACACGCGTTTCACGTGTATTTTCGTGAGCCTCTCCTGTGAAACGGGAGTTGAGTGATTGGAGTTTCGTCGGTCGGAATTTGCTTTGTGATGTATAAAAACTTTCCGTTGGATTTCTCTCGGCAAGGATGTATGCGTTACTGATGGTCTTGAGCTTGTGTTTTCAAGGTAAGTACCTAAGGAAGTTTGCCGGAATGGTGGTTTTTAAATGTGGGTTACTAAGTTACTAAGAGTGAGTAGAGCTTGCATCGAATTTATAACTGAAACAAGTACCTGAATTCCCCCCGTTAGTCGTAGACGTGAGACATTTTGAATTGGGTTAGTTAGGCCTGAAATTTCTGCATTGAGCCCCACAGTTGGGCCGATGCACGAAGCAACCGTTGAAGTATATTTTCACTGACGAGTCATCTTTAAAATTGTTGCTTTTAACTAAAATATTTACAGTGTTATTTATAAAAAACACGATTCCTCTTATTATTGTATTCCACCTTCTTTTCCTGCACTGCCCTTTGCCAGTCTCTTCAACACCAAAGGTTTGCTGGAAGAGAATGCTTCTTGCATTAAGCACGCCCTTGTACATTTACTCATGTAATTAGTGCAATAAAGAATTCAAATAATAATAATAATAGAGTCCTTTTTTAGAGGCTAAAAATTCCACCCATGCCGGGATTCGAACCTGCGACCTCTGGCTATCCGTGCTAGCGCTCTCCCAACTGAGCTAATGGGCGACTTCTCGGCATCAGTGAAATTTCGAACCTCTTTACAATACTCTCTGTATTACGTACAGGCAGCAACATCTGGCTGAAATAATTTGCATCACTTGCAGCCCCGAGTACATTACTTTGAAGTAATGTACTCGGGGCTGCAAGTGATGCAAATTTACTTTGGTTCGAATCCCGGCATGGGTGGAATTTTTAGCCTCTAAATAGGTTTTTAAATTGGCATGTAAAGTTTATGCCACTTGAAGAAGGGACGAGGAACGGGGAAGCGGAAAAGGCGCGAAGCTTGATGCGTTGTATAAAAATAGTGGTGTCGCGCCGTCTCTTCAGTGTGGTCTTCGTTGAGTCCCTTCGGTACATTTTGTATGAAGAGTCTTTTGTGCATCTTTTCCGCGTCTTCTTCGCGCCCTTTCCGTGTGACCGCTGGCTCAGGATCTTACCACAATACCACTCGGCTATTCAAGTTTACCAAACTCCGGAGAAGTTAAGCAGCACATTTCAGGGCCATTTTCCCGTTAACGTTTGTAAAGCGCGATCAGACATTGTAGTTTAATTTTTGTAGTAGACACCATCTGTTATAATTGATTTATAGTCAGATATTTTTATTGTCTCTACAATGTTTTTGTTTCATATAAGTTTTTTTTGACAGTGAGAAGTAGCCTTATGTGTATTAAGGCCATCACTTATGAAAAGCAAATTGGTCTCATTTTGAAATTGGGACGTCTGACACACCTAGATTTAATCTCTTTAACAACCACCTTAGTCTTGACCTCGAGGATAACAATGGTTTTATCTTGTTATTTTCAAGGTCAGATACCGAAGTTGAATACTATTAAAGCAACCTGACGGCCAGGCCGGAGCCGTGGCACTGGCTGTGTGCCGGGGGTTGGCACCTGTTGGGGGCCCTATGTTGTGGGCAACACAAAATTGATAGATAGATAGAGGAACTTTATTGCACAGACAGAAAAAAGAATACCACCATGATTTCTTCAATCTAAGTAATGTTTGACACTCATCAAGTTTTCTTTTTAAGTTTTTGGTAGGATTTATGAGAAAAAAATTAAACTAAAATCTATAAACCTAAAACTAAAAGAAACTATACTCGAAATCTGTAAATAGCACAAGTTTCAATTTGTACGTAATAATTAGGCTTTGTAAGAAGGTGCTTACTAAGAACAGATTTATTTTAACAAACATGCCAAATATTTTACTAAGGATTATTATTTCTGTTTCCCGTGAAGAAAAAAGTCCTATTTTTAAGTATTTTTTTAACTCAAAATATTTGGCATTCGGATATTCCGCCTACTATTTGAAATGATGTGGTTTATGCAACAAAAAATTGCACGTCTGAAAATCGGGTCACAGAGCACTCTGTACGCGAGAGTGGAGCCTGTTGGGTGCCCAAGATTGTACTTAACACAATTTTAAGGTTTTTTTTTTACCTTTTTGGCTCAAAATAAATGCTTAGGTTCCGTAGTAAAAGCGCCACATAATGACGTATAAATTTTTAAGCGGCCATACCATGTGTTTATTTAATACATCATTGTCTATTTAAACTAAATAACTTACGTAATAAGTTAGACGGGTGCCATATTTGATAAGGCGTTTACGTGAAACTCTGTGGGAATATTAATCAGCTACTAAGGTCGTCAACGTTGGGATAACTGAATTTAGGAAAGTAGCAGTTCATTTTCCTATGCCTACAGTGACAATATCCAAGGAATGCGCCTCAAGGAGTAATTTTCACACAAATATTGTTTACAAGCGACATGCAGGATTATAATGAAACTTTGACAATACGTTTAGGCGACAATAATCGAGCTTGCTTACAACTCGGAATATCAAAATAAATAAGAAATTATGGCCTCATAAAACTTTTTTCTTACTGTGGAATATGTATTATACACAGAAATTACAGTAACAAAAACAATATATGTTTCACTGCTTAGACTATGAAAGATAACACTTATATTTTATAGAAATTATATTTCCAATTTCTTGTTGATAAATTCATTTTCAATTGTAAGCACGATCAGACCTCGATTTAAGTCCTCTAAACGTATATGTAAAGTTTTATTTCAATCGGGTCGGTTGTACCGTTTGTAAAAAAAAAGCAAACTACGTTTGTTCGGCAGGTGGACTGGACCTGCCGCACTCAGACCATTAAATTTAATGTTTATTTAAATATCAGTATCTTTCACTTATTATCATTGAAACAGAAAAGGACAACAGCATACTTAATCGGAGATTAACTTTAATTGACGTTTCTGAGTGCGGCGGTTAGGTAGCCACTGGTGGCCAAGAACAGGCCAATGGTCAGTAGAGAGACCACCAGCCCGTTGGGCCGTCAACATTGTGAGAGCGGCTAGGAACCATAGGACAAGACTATCAAAGAACCAGGCCCTAGAGTCTAATACTTACATATTTTTTCAATAGAATGACAATGGTTGTTATTTGCCGGAATTTGGTAGTCTACAAAGCAATAGCAGTACAATGTCATTCAAAGGTATAACCCGCGCAAATTAGATAGGCGCGAAGACGATTGAATAGCGCGAGGTATCGATTTAAGTAGCACGGGTTATACCATTGCAATGCGATTGGCTACTACACCACCGGTAGTGTGAATGAAACGACCATTACCGGACTAATATGACTCTATTGAACAACTATGCATTTTGGAGACTCGCCACCCAGATGGGTTGGCGTGAAAGAGAAGAGGCTTATGCTCAATACTGGGCTCTGTTTATGGGCTGATTAGATAGATATACGTTTGCATGGGAATTGCTCCTTGAGGGGCCGCCTTAACGTCTACTTAGAAAATACCTTGTCTCAACCCTTATTTGGCTTTCACAGAGCAGTATAATTAACGGGAAACTTTAAATAGTTAAACTAGGCAAGAGCAAGTTAATAGTTTGAAAGATTTAACAGTTGCGTAGTCAAGTTACGAGTAGTTATGGGTTAAAATACGTTTACACATTAGCCTCTTCAGACGTACTTTGTTTAGTTCGCCTAGAGGTTCATAAGAGGGAACACGCCTGGAAAATAGAATTGAGTAACATTATATTTTTACTGTAAAGTATATAAAAAACTCACAAAAAGGGCTTAAAATATAATTAAGTTATAAACATGCTATACAATATTTTACTTTATACGTACTTTTTATTTATAATGTTCAAATAACTGGTATCGCTGACATTTAGTAGAACGCTGGTCTCTCATTCGAGAGATCGTGGGCATAGAATACAATGCATAATTATGTCGTGGGTTCGAACCCCTGTAGGTACCAATGACTATGTTATTTAAGTTACCTATATTTGTAAATTTCTTGTAATATTAAGAACTTGTTTTACACTGTCTCTACTCTTTGATATATATATATATATATATATATATATATATATATATATATATATATATATATATATATATATATATATATATATATATATATATAGCAACAACAGGCGCGGTCAGGTACAGGATGGGTGAGCGTCCCGTGACTACCGCTAGTGGCATTTTTCCGAGCGCTTCCGAGGCACGTTAAGAATAATTGGGATTGTATGTAGCAAGCCCTGCATACGTTTTTATACGGATTTATGCTCGTTTATTACATTTTTACAATTTTCCAACGTTTCAGCATTTTTTCAGGTGTCGTGGTCCCGGTTGTGTCATCCGGGACCACGGCACCTGAAAAAGTGCCGAAACGTTGAAAAATTTTAATATGTATATATATATATATATATATCCGTATAAAAACGTATGCAGGGCTTGCTACATACAATCCCAATTATTCTTAACGTGCCTTGCGAAGCGCGGAAGCGCTCGGAAAAATGCCACTAGCGGTAGTCACGGGACGCTCACCCATCCTGTACCTGACCGCGCCTGTTGTTGCTTAACAAAGTAATTGATTCCAATCACTTGGTTCGCCTAGGCCACGAGCACTTAAATAAAATAAAAAAATGCATTAGTTACCTTTACCTACCTTAAATATCTAGGTTAAAGCAACGCAAACTGCTATAAAAGGCCAATGTAATTATTCATCGAGTGATTGTGAATACTCACGCAAAGGTCAGCTTAAAAGCTTTCAAGAAAGTATACTTCATGAAAGCTATTTCAAGAATAGAATAAAATAAAGTTAACATTGAATTAAGTACTTGTATGAAAAGAGTAAAGAATTTCGTTTATTCTACACCAGAAAATACGACTCAATATTTCAATTGGGAGATTTGGTTGATACAAAACAATTCATTTGTGAAACGATATCTTCTTAAGAGCTTAAGCTCTTTTAAGATCGTAGTGATATTATTTGAGCGTAGGCGAGATGCCTAGGCACTGCCTGTCCCATACTAGGGCAGTCGCAGCTCATTCTTAGACGGAGTTTACACGTTCAGTCTGGCGTCAGTTCATTCCGTGACCTTGATCGAGCTCGGATTGATGCCAGACTGATGAAGCATCAAAATATTCGAATATCCGTCAGTCTGACCCATCAGCCCACTGAATAGACAAACAGTCTGCCATCAGTCTTACCAGACTGACGGAATTGACTGACGCCAGACTGAACGTGTAAACTCCGTCTTACACACAAACTTCTACTTTTTCAGAACTGCTCAACGATCGCGACAGCGTGAATTATTATTGTACCATCAGGTTGATTTGGAGAATAAACATAACGATGCTTTTATTTTCTTCTGGCTGACACTATTTTTGGAGTTTCGTACTCTATCTTCGCGTTTCGGCATGTCCGTATGTTTGTCTGTCTGTGGATATGTCCGCATCGTCTCTGAGTTAGATCAGAGACGATTAGTACTCAAAAGTTGAAATTTGGCATAGATACTGATGATGATATTAACATTGGTTATGAGTTTATGACCCTACTGCTGGACCAACCGTCTTTTCCTGCATCGCAGGAAAATTAGGTTAGGTTAGATTTTTTGGAGCGTCCGTATTTTGACTAAATAGTTGATTATAAAAACATAAAAAACATCAGGACATAAGCATATTAATGAAGTTAAAACCGAAACTATCAAAACTAGTTATTACAAGTGAACGATTTTGTTTTATTGATTTATTCACACAACTTAATTAACTTGTCAACTTAAGACAAAATAAATACTGACAACTTAAGACAAAATAATTTACTTAATCAGAAATGTGTAAATAAACTATTAATCAATTAATGCAATTATACTGTAATATTTAATTTCACATAGAAATTAGCTTTATTTGAATTGACTAATAGAATATATTCTTTTTAATGCACTAACCCGTGCGAAGGACAATTTTAAAAACCTATTTAGAAACTAAAAATTCCACTCATACCGGGACTTGAACTAATGAACTTGACTAATAGAAATACTCTATTCGCATAAGAAATATTAAGTAACTTTTAAAATGAAATTCGCTAACAATAGTATACCATCAATTGTAGTTGTATAAAACAGGCTCCGGGCGAGGACACCACAAACATGGAAATAACACGGAGTGAGGTCATTTGAACAAAAATGAAAATTTACTGAAGCTTTCGGGGTACGATGTTTTCATTTCATTCACACCCGCTCGAGGTTATTGGTTTTACCCGGGCCTCGATTCTGTTACTGCATTATAGTATAATGCCAGATACACGGTCGGGTGACGTGACGTACTATATCATATCATTGACGCTCAGACGGTGTGTTACGTGTGCGCGCGTATACTTGAAGCGGTAATAAAAATTTAATTGTCGTTTTTATGCAGTCGTCAACAGAATATAAGGGCAGTTCGCTTCACATGCCGTGCTCTTTCTCTACGCAAAAAGGAGACGGATACGCTTTCATACATTCTTGGGCCTAGGTGTAAAAAGATGAAAGTGATGTCAATTTAGAGCTTATATATTATCAAACCATCTCTGAAAATTCTGCGGATTTTGGCAATCTGAGAGCAGAGTTTTATGAGATTTAGTAAAAGTGAGGTTATGCAACAAGTTCACAATAAATTATACTAAACTTATCCGAGTCCGTTATGATAGCAAGGGTCGTACAAGTTAAGCAAGATCTGAAGTCCGTAGAAATAAAGCACTGATCGGAGAGTTATAATATCAAAAATAACAGGAAAACACACTCATAACGCACTATATAATTCAATTCAATTCTGTTTTATGGACTCAGTGCACTGATTGTCCAGTACAACTTCGCCAATATCACGTGTTAGACAAGACTATAGCCAATCACAAGCGAACAAGGCTCGGTCGGATTTTGAGTCAATCAGAACTGTTTAACTGTTTGTCTTTCTTTTTCCCTTATTATTTTTGTAAAATTTTGAAAAAACTAAAGTTTGATATCATTGTCTGAAAGAAATTTACCTATAATATAAACAAGAGGGGTATTTGCCTGGGAGAGGATAAGTTTAAGATTAGTAGGTCGGATAATGTTATCAGGCAGGACATCCATAAGAGAAAACCGGAGATTGGGGCAACTGAAAAGCAGGTGTTCTGCGGAGCCGTCGTCCAAACCACACTCACAAAGGGAGTTGTCTCTCACTCGGATCTTAGCCAGGTGGACCGGTGTGAACGCACTATATAGATATATTAAATTTTTGGTAACATGGCAACTGTCAAGGAGTTTTTACGCCTGTCACTGGTTAGCACAGACACAGATTAAAAATACAGTTGACAAACATGCGTAATAAATCGATCTATAAACGAGAATCAATTTATTTTCATCAAGTTAATAAATAGTTTGATTTTTTTAAACTGTTGACATTATGTAAATTATAATGTATTTATTTACTTTGATTAGAGTAAAAGCGGGAAATTGTGTAAACGGTGCCTTGCACTCCATTGTGTGCAGCCAAAACATCTCCAAAAGGGCTAGATTGGCTATACATAATGGCGTGCTGGTCCCAACACTTATGTATGGTAGCGAGACTTGGGTGTGGCAAAAGAAGCAAGAAAGTAGAATTAATGCAGTTGAAATGAGGTCCTTGAGAAGTATGTGTAGTGTTACTTTGAATGACAGGATACGCAATAGTCTGATTAGAGAACGTTGTGGACTGAAAAAGGATGTAGTGACTAGAATTGAGAAAGGAATATTGCGTTTGTTTGGACATGTGGAGAGGATGAAGGAAGAAAGATTGACGAAACAAATATATATTGCGAATGTGAGTGGAAGGGCTGGTAAGGGACGTCCCAGACGGACTTACATCGACCAAATAGGGGGATGTATTAGTAAAGGGAAAGATAAAAAGTACCCGGAACCGGCGTGCGTGCATGCAACGACTTATGAACGTTGATGAAGCGAAGGTGATCTGTCAAGATCGTGGCAAGTGGCAGTCCCTTGTCTCTGCCTACCCCTCTGGGATACAGGCGTGAGGTTATGTATGTATGTACGTAAATAAATCATCTGGTGTAAGTGTTTTCATTTAATACATTCTATCTTTATTATTTTATTCTATCCATATAATTTTTTTTTTAAACCATATCTCAACTATTTACAATCAGGCCCAGAAATGCCCGTCTCCTTTCAATTTATCTGTCGAGATCTAAATGTCTCGACGCTAACCGATGGCGACCGCGACTGACGTGGATGACCTTATCTATAACTGGGTAACATAGCGGCAGTGCCGAGATGATTTCGGCCGAGGTAGACACTAATTTTGACGTATGTATGAGACATATCTGGTACCCACAAAGGTGAAGACAAGGCCTCGTGAGTATAAATTTGACGGGTAAAATAGAAATTTCGTTAATCTTTTTTGTGTTTTGTTCTTCTTCTTCTTCTTCTTATTTAGGCGATATTATGTAGGCCACTGCTGGACATAGCCCTCCCCTAATGACCGCCATAGCGCCCTGTCTTCAGCTTGCCGCATCTAGCATCTGCCGGCAGTTTTTCTCAGATCGTCATCCCACCTGGTCGGAGGGCGTCCTCCACTACGTGTGTACATGTGTTGGTTAACTAATTCTAGTGGTACGCAGCCACATGCCGGCTTGTACTGATGTAAGCATGAATGACTATGAGCCACGATTGTCGGTTGGAGTGATGACTTTAGGTATGGAGAGTGGATATGCATTAATTTGGTCTTTTGTGCATTCAAGACTAGACCGACGTCGTGTGCCCATTTACACAAGAGATCAAAATTTTTTTGTAATTCATTCTGTGCTTCATTTAGATTACTCCGAGCAACTAGAAGACAGGTATCATCGGCAAACTGGTACACTGAACCTGTTGTGAATATGTTACACATGTCATTCACGTAAAGTAAGTACTCAGTTGGAGCGAGTATAGATCCTTGTGCGGTGCCCTCTTCTGTCGTGGTTTTATCACTAAGGTCCGCGGCTATCTTTACGAATGTAACGCGGTTTTCATGATAGTTTTTGAACCATTCTAGAAAAGGGCCCTGTATGCCCGCCTGCTGTAGTTTACGAAATAGAATTGTGTAGTTTAAAGTGTCGAACGCCTTACTGAAATCTACGAAGACAGCAAGCACATGATGTTTTTCATTCAGGTGCTTGCTGACTTCGTCTGTAAATTTGGATAATAACTGGGAAGTATTTTTATTTTTTTGAAAGCCGAATTGTTTGTTATTAATTATTTTGTGTTTTGCGAGGAAATTGTTTATTTCAGATCCTATATACTTCTCAATTATTTTATCTATACAGGACAGAATTGTTATGGGTCTATAATTATTACAGTCAGTATAATTGCCTTTTTTGTGTATAGGCCTTATTATGCCTTCTTTTAATTTATTTGGATACAATGAGTTTCGTAGGCAGGAATTAATTAAGTGCGTGATAACAGGAGTAGTTTCAGGCATAATACATTTAAGGTTTTTTGCACGCATCTTATCAGACCCAGGACTCTTCTTTTCATTCAGGTGTTTTATGATCGTGTATATAACGTCATCTTTGGCTTTATTCATTCTCATACATATATTAGGGTGGTGAGTGTAAGAGTCCTCGTCCAATAAGGGTGTAGTGCAGAAATTACATAGGGTTTTCACATTGTCTTGAAATGACTTAGCAAATTTATTTGCTATACTTAGTGTGGGTATTATTACTATACTTAGTAAATTTTAATATGTATATATATATATATATATATATATATATATCCGTATAAAAACGTATGCAGGGCTTGCTACATACAATCCCAATTATTCTTAACGTGCCTTGCGAAGCGCGGAAGCGCTCGGAAAAATGCCACTAGCGGTAGTCACGGGACGCTCACCCATCCTGTACCTGACCGCGCCTGTTGTTGCTTAACAAAGTAATTGATTCCAATCACTTGGTTCGCCTAGGCCACGAGCACTTAAATAAAATAAAAAAATGCATTAGTTACCTTTACCTACCTTAAATATCTAGGTTAAAGCAACGCAAACTGCTATAAAAGGCCAATGTAATTATTCATCGAGTGATTGTGAATACTCACGCAAAGGTCAGCTTAAAAGCTTTCAAGAAAGTATACTTCATGAAAGCTATTTCAAGAATAGAATAAAATAAAGTTAACATTGAATTAAGTACTTGTATGAAAAGAGTAAAGAATTTCGTTTATTCTACACCAGAAAATACGACTCAATATTTCAATTGGGAGATTTGGTTGATACAAAACAATTCATTTGTGAAACGATATCTTCTTAAGAGCTTAAGCTCTTTTAAGATCGTAGTGATATTATTTGAGCGTAGGCGAGATGCCTAGGCACTGCCTGTCCCATACTAGGGCAGTCGCAGCTCATTCTTAGACGGAGTTTACACGTTCAGTCTGGCGTCAGTTCATTCCGTGACCTTGATCGAGCTCGGATTGATGCCAGACTGATGAAGCATCAAAATATTCGAATATCCGTCAGTCTGACCCATCAGCCCACTGAATAGACAAACAGTCTGCCATCAGTCTTACCAGACTGACGGAATTGACTGACGCCAGACTGAACGTGTAAACTCCGTCTTACACCCAAACTTCTACTTTTTCAGAACTGCTCAACGATCGCGACAGCGTGAATTATTATTGTACCATCAGGTTGATTTGGAGAATAAACATAACGATGCTTTTATTTTCTTCTGGCTGACACTATTTTTGGAGTTTCGTACTCTATCTTCGCGTTTCGGCATGTCCGTATGTTTGTCTGTCTGTGGATATGTCCGCATCGTCTCTGAGTTAGATCAGAGACGATTAGTACTCAAAAGTTGAAATTTGGCATAGATACTGATGATGATATTAACATTGGTTATGAGTTTATGACCCTACTGCTGGACCAACCGTCTTTTCCTGCATCGCAGGAAAATTAGGTTAGGTTAGATTTTTTGGAGCGTCCGTATTTTGACTAAATAGTTGATTATAAAAACATAAAAAACATCAGGACATAAGCATATTAATGAAGTTAAAACCGAAACTATCAAAACTAGTTATTACAAGTGAACGATTTTGTTTTATTGATTTATTCACACAACTTAATTAACTTGTCAACTTAAGACAAAATAAATACTGACAACTTAAGACAAAATAATTTACTTAATCAGAAATGTGTAAATAAACTATTAATCAATTAATGCAATTATACTGTAATATTTAATTTCACATAGAAATTAGCTTTATTTGAATTGACTAATAGAATATATTCTTTTTAATGCACTAACCCGTGCGAAGGACAATTTTAAAAACCTATTTAGAAACTAAAAATTCCACTCATACCGGGACTTGAACTAATGAACTTGACTAATAGAAATACTCTATTCGCATAAGAAATATTAAGTAACTTTTAAAATGAAATTCGCTAACAATAGTATACCATCAATTGTAGTTGTATAAAACAGGCTCCGGGCGAGGACACCACAAACATGGAAATAACACGGAGTGAGGTCATTTGAACAAAAATGAAAATTTACTGAAGCTTTCGGGGTACGATGTTTTCATTTCATTCACACCCGCTCGAGGTTATTGGTTTTACCCGGGCCTCGATTCTGTTACTGCATTATAGTATAATGCCAGATACACGGTCGGGTGACGTGACGTACTATATCATATCATTGACGCTCAGACGGTGTGTTACGTGTGCGCGCGTATACTTGAAGCGGTAATAAAAATTTAATTGTCGTTTTTATGCAGTCGTCAACAGAATATAAGGGCAGTTCGCTTCACATGCCGTGCTCTTTCTCTACGCAAAAAGGAGACGGATACGCTTTCATACATTCTTGGGCCTAGGTGTAAAAAGATGAAAGTGATGTCAATTTAGAGCTTATATATTATCAAACCATCTCTGAAAATTCTGCGGATTTTGGCAATCTGAGAGCAGAGTTTTATGAGATTTAGTAAAAGTGAGGTTATGCAACAAGTTCACAATAAATTATACTAAACTTATCCGAGTCCGTTATGATAGCAAGGGTCGTACAAGTTAAGCAAGATCTGAAGTCCGTAGAAATAAAGCACTGATCGGAGAGTTATAATATCAAAAATAACAGGAAAACACACTCATAACGCACTATATAATTCAATTCAATTCTGTTTTATGGACTCAGTGCACTGATTGTCCAGTACAACTTCGCCAATATCACGTGTTAGACAAGACTATAGCCAATCACAAGCGAACAAGGCTCGGTCGGATTTTGAGTCAATCAGAACTGTTTAACTGTTTGTCTTTCTTTTTCCCTTATTATTTTTGTAAAATTTTGAAAAAACTAAAGTTTGATATCATTGTCTGAAAGAAATTTACCTATAATATAAACAAGAGGGGTATTTGCCTGGGAGAGGATAAGTTTAAGATTAGTAGGTCGGATAATGTTATCAGGCAGGACATCCATAAGAGAAAACCGGAGATTGGGGCAACTGAAAAGCAGGTGTTCTGCGGAGCCGTCGTCCAAACCACACTCACAAAGGGAGTTGTCTCTCACTCGGATCTTAGCCAGGTGGACCGGTGTGAACGCACTATATAGATATATTAAATTTTTGGTAACATGGCAACTGTCAAGGAGTTTTTACGCCTGTCACTGGTTAGCACAGACACAGATTAAAAATACAGTTGACAAACATGCGTAATAAATCGATCTATAAACGAGAATCAATTTATTTTCATCAAGTTAATAAATAGTTTGATTTTTTTAAACTGTTGACATTATGTAAATTATAATGTATTTATTTACTTTGATTAGAGTAAAAGCGGGAAATTGTGTAAACGGTGCCTTGCACTCCATTGTGTGCAGCCAAAACATCTCCAAAAGGGCTAGATTGGCTATACATAATGGCGTGCTGGTCCCAACACTTATGTATGGTAGCGAGACTTGGGTGTGGCAAAAGAAGCAAGAAAGTAGAATTAATGCAGTTGAAATGAGGTCCTTGAGAAGTATGTGTAGTGTTACTTTGAATGACAGGATACGCAATAGTCTGATTAGAGAACGTTGTGGACTGAAAAAGGATGTAGTGACTAGAATTGAGAAAGGAATATTGCGTTTGTTTGGACATGTGGAGAGGATGAAGGAAGAAAGATTGACGAAACAAATATATATTGCGAATGTGAGTGGAAGGGCTGGTAAGGGACGTCCCAGACGGACTTACATCGACCAAATAGGGGGATGTATTAGTAAAGGGAAAGATAAAAAGTACCCGGAACCGGCGTGCGTGCATGCAACGACTTATGAACGTTGATGAAGCGAAGGTGATCTGTCAAGATCGTGGCAAGTGGCAGTCCCTTGTCTCTGCCTACCCCTCTGGGATACAGGCGTGAGGTTATGTATGTATGTACGTAAATAAATCATCTGGTGTAAGTGTTTTCATTTAATACATTCTATCTTTATTATTTTATTCTATCCATATAATTTTTTTTTTAAACCATATCTCAACTATTTACAATCAGGCCCAGAAATGCCCGTCTCCTTTCAATTTATCTGTCGAGATCTAAATGTCTCGACGCTAACCGATGGCGACCGCGACTGACGTGGATGACCTTATCTATAACTGGGTAACATAGCGGCAGTGCCGAGATGATTTCGGCCGAGGTAGACACTAATTTTGACGTATGTATGAGACATATCTGGTACCCACAAAGGTGAAGACAAGGCCTCGTGAGTATAAATTTGACGGGTAAAATAGAAATTTCGTTAATCTTTTTTGTGTTTTGTTCTTCTTCTTCTTCTTCTTATTTAGGCGATATTATGTAGGCCACTGCTGGACATAGCCCTCCCCTAATGACCGCCATAGCGCCCTGTCTTCAGCTTGCCGCATCTAGCATCTGCCGGCAGTTTTTCTCAGATCGTCATCCCACCTGGTCGGAGGGCGTCCTCCACTACGTGTGTACATGTGTTGGTTAACTAATTCTAGTGGTACGCAGCCACATGCCGGCTTGTACTGATGTAAGCATGAATGACTATGAGCCACGATTGTCGGTTGGAGTGATGACTTTAGGTATGGAGAGTGGATATGCATTAATTTGGTCTTTTGTGCATTCAAGACTAGACCGACGTCGTGTGCCCATTTACACAAGAGATCAAAATTTTTTTGTAATTCATTCTGTGCTTCATTTAGATTACTCCGAGCAACTAGAAGACAGGTATCATCGGCAAACTGGTACACTGAACCTGTTGTGAATATGTTACACATGTCATTCACGTAAAGTAAGTACTCAGTTGGAGCGAGTATAGATCCTTGTGCGGTGCCCTCTTCTGTCGTGGTTTTATCACTAAGGTCCGCGGCTATCTTTACGAATGTAACGCGGTTTTCATGATAGTTTTTGAACCATTCTAGAAAAGGGCCCTGTATGCCCGCCTGCTGTAGTTTACGAAATAGAATTGTGTAGTTTAAAGTGTCGAACGCCTTACTGAAATCTACGAAGACAGCAAGCACATGATGTTTTTCATTCAGGTGCTTGCTGACTTCGTCTGTAAATTTGGATAATAACTGGGAAGTATTTTTATTTTTTTGAAAGCCGAATTGTTTGTTATTAATTATTTTGTGTTTTGCGAGGAAATTGTTTATTTCAGATCCTATATACTTCTCAATTATTTTATCTATACAGGACAGAATTGTTATGGGTCTATAATTATTACAGTCAGTATAATTGCCTTTTTTGTGTATATGCCTTATTATGCCTTCTTTTAATTTATTTGGATACAATGAGTTTCGTAGGCAGGAATTAATTAAGTGCGTGATAACAGGAGTAGTTTCAGGCATAATACATTTAAGGTTTTTTGCACGCATCTTATCAGACCCAGGACTCTTCTTTTCATTCAGGTGTTTTATGATCGTGTATATAACGTCATCTTTGGCTTTATTCATTCTCATACATATATTAGGGTGGTGAGTGTAAGAGTCCTCGTCCAATAAGGGTGTAGTGCAGAAATTACATAGGGTTTTCACATTGTCTTGAAATGACTTAGCAAATTTATTTGCTATACTTAGTGTGGGTATCAGTTTTAAATGATTTTATTAGTATTTCATCTACGGATTTTACAATTTTTCCACAGAGTGTGTTTATTATTTCCCATATCTTTTTAGGGTTATTAAAATTATTAGTTAATTGTTTTTTAGTGTAGTTATTTTTAACATTTTTAATATGGTTATTTGTTTTGTTCCTATAAATATTGTACAGTTGTCTATTCTTTAGGTTACTTTCATCCTTTTTACAAATCTCAAATAATTCATCCCTTTTTTTACACATTTGTATTATTCTAGTTGTTACCCATTCACATACATTTCTTCGATTTGTTTTTATGCTTACACTATGCGTGCATTTATCATATACCTCATTAAATCTATCGAGAACAAAATTAAGTATATCGTTTGGATTGTCGTAGGTCAGTGCCTGGCTCCAATCTGTTTTGCGCAGTTCAATTTCAACCTTATTGTTATCTATTTTGGTTATATTTTTGCGGGAGCTCATTGAGTCGGATCTATTTACGTCTTCTATCGCCAATCCGGTTATCAAGTGATCTGCTAACGCATTGTTTATAACCGCTGTATGCGCGCGTTTAGAACGCCTATTGCTACAATGTAAACGGGTAAATATATGGTCAATGCATGACTTAGTGATTTTATTGAGTTTTTTTTTCAATGCGCGTAAACTGATTGATGCCACACTCGAAGCCTTTTTCGTACATTGTATTTAGGTATGTTGATACAGTTGGGCTTGTTTGTTTTAAGTCCAAATTGTTATCTCCAATCACAAAAAAAATAGTTTTATTTGCATATTTAGATATATTAGATATAATGGTTGTCTGGAAGAAATTACTTTTAGTAATAAGGCCGCCACTTGTACTGTACTGTTATTTTATAAGTCTCTTATGTAATCCTTGGTGTACATGCAATAAAGAATATTCTATCTATCTATCTATCTAGATATAAGAGACGATAGTTCATGGATAAACGTATTTTTGTTTAAATTAGGAGGTCTGCAGACTGCACATAATATTGTTTTGAATTTGTAGTCTGTTTCAATTTCACCTATGATATTTTCGAAGCTATGTGACGGGGTTGGTTGTTCGATAAAGTTTACACTTTTGTGTGCGTAGATGATCAGTCCACCGCCACGTCTGCGTTTCCGTAGCTTTGTGTACATTTCGTAGTCCGGGATCTCAAATAGTTTCTCGCAGTTTGCTGTTATGTTAGCTTCTGACACGATGATTACTTGTATCTGGCGAGTGCTGCTTGTTACTATATGTTCGAGTTGTACAAAGTTTTTTATCATAGATCGAATGTTTACATGAAGTATTAACAATGAGTGTCGTGTGGTTGGTATCTTTTGTGCAAATTCATTCCAGGTGGGATAGTTTCGCTCATATATTGAGGGTATGATATCATCCATCTCTCTATTTTAGTTGTAGGTATGTATATGACTATAGAATACTTACCCATGGTGGATTGGGTGCTGTGCAAGCAATCTTTCAATATCGCTGGCTGATTTAACACTCTGAGACTAAAATATATATTTTACTCACAGATTATAGCTAGACCATCTTTTGCATGTTCTTGATTTGTAGTGAGAAATTAATCCACTAGCCTTTAATAATGTATCAGTTTTATGAAATGGTGAAGTCTTAATTTTTTTTATTACTTACTTATATTACACGAAACTATAAGTTCATACACTGTGAACAAGTTTTTTTTTTTCCTTTCGAGAGATCTGCGCGCCTCTCTATAAGGGTTAGAGGACGAAAGCCATCCTCCGCATGACTTTTGGATTGCTGAAAGCAACAAATTTCCTAATTTTAAAAATAGGCTACATACCAAGTTTCTAGAACTCGAAGCGCTCGTAGCCTAGTGGAACCGAGTGATTGAAATCAATCACTTGAGCTAAGCAACAACAGGCGCGGTAAGGTACTGGATGGGTGACCATCCCGTGACTACTGCTAGTTGCATTTGTTCTGCTTCGCAAGGCACGTGGCAGTCGCTAAGCCATGTCACAGGTCTTATGGACGGCTTCATAACTTCTGACAGTAAGGGCCGCCACTGCCTTACAATCCTCCACCAACCCAGACTTGGCCTCCTTGGTGCAGTATGGCCTAACCTTTCAGCGATGCAGGAAGAGACCCGTGACCAAGCAGTGGGGACGTACAAAGGGTTGATCATTTACTACTAATATGAGACTTTAAGTTCGTAAGTATAATCTAAACTATGTGGGTTCGAAAATATGACAAAATGCTTCAAAACGCTCGTCATGGCGCAGGCACTGCGGCACTGATTCCAACAAAGAAACTCGATAATCCTTATTGAATAATGGTTCAATGTATACAAGTTTGTTTGTGAGGGTTCTTTCAGGTAAAATAATAACATTTGTACGACTTCCAAATAACTGTGAAATAAGGAGTGAGCGACGTACCAAAGTTTAAATATGGATTTTTTTTTATTTTATTAATACTAAAATAAATTATAGATACAAAAAAGTGGCATACCTGAGGGAAAGATATGTTCACTGTTCAGCAGTGGAGAGTAGTGCATTGATAGAAATTAAGCCAAGGTTTCGGTGTTTATCAATAAACCTGCTAGTGCCGTGTTTAAGATAAACTTGGCATAATTTCTGTGTGTTAGTTATTTGTTAAGATAAATAGTTGGCCCACTTTTTGCAATATATTTTGGGTAGAATAAATAGTTAACAAATATATTTCTTATTGTTTAAGGATCATCGCTACTGCGAATTATTAGCGTCACAGTGCCCACATACAGGGTACGCGGCCAGCCGGCCCACTTCGAGTGTGATTATGAGCTCGAGGGCAACATCCTATATTCAGTCAAGTGGTATCGAGACAACGAAGAGTTCTACAGATACATGCCCAAGTTCGACCCGCCGAAGCACGCTTACAAGCTCGAGGGAATCAAAGTTGATGTAAGTCCAAAGGTGTAATAATGCCTCCTCTTCTCTCCCACCCTCCTAGCCCCTCCTCCCCGGGCTTTATTGCCACAATGTTTAACAATATCAAATTTCCGTTCACTTGCATGGCAAAATCGTACGGTGTTTTTTTTTTATTTTAGACTTCAGAAAATAATATTAGCTATAATATTTTCTGGAAGTTAAAATGAAAAACTAAGCATAAAAAAATCATTTTATTAAAAAAACCAAATTAAAGGTAATTCAAGTTTTCACAAATAGAAGATAGATAGATGGAATATTTTTCAATGTACGCATTGTGAAATTGTATAAAAATATAGTACCATTAGCGGCCTTATTATGTTACATTAAAAACAATAGAAGCATAGAAACTAATTTGACTGAGTATCTGCATTCACAGCTTTGAAACAAAATAAGCTTTGAATTATTTGTATCAGTATGCAATAATAACAATTGTACAATTTTATGGTGCAATAAAGTATTAATAATAATAATAATAATAATAACTTACTTAATGCACACCTCACTTACCTCACCTCACCTCACTTAGACTAGTATAAGCTAAGTCAAAGTTAAGTTTGTTAACAGCTGAAATGCATCCATTAGAGTTTGTTCTGAGTTTTTTCTCAGATATAATTTTTTGAAATATCAGGATCCACATTATTCTATTAAGTTCAAGCTTTAAGTCCACCAACTCGGACTTGGCCCCCGTGGTGGAGTATGGCCTAACCTTCCTGCAATGCAGAAAGAGACCCGTGCCCCAGCAGTGGGGACATACAAGAGTTGATATCGATTTAAGCTCTTTAGCGGTAAATTATAGCCCTACTAATAAACGTGAAAATTTGCAACAAAGTACCTACTTTGAAGAAAATGACGTTTACTCGTTTTATATTTCTTAGTTAGCAGAAATTTATTTTTCTGAAACTCCTAACCAACGGGTCTCTCACTAAGATACCTACTTATAACAAGTAAATATTACTGTAATATAATATTATTGTTACAATATATTTTTGTATAGTAAATATTTTCTGAAAGAATTAGGTTAATGATCCTTTCTCTTTCCAATTACTTTGGGATGCTTTTTTTCCTATTTATTTGTAAAAGATATCATCGAACCGTAGCTATATCTTCTGACAGACGTATATCAATAACATTAAAATTCCGAGAGTGCTGAGAAAATTTATTGAATTAAAAAGACATGGTAAATTGTGACGACAGACAAGTCCAGATGGCACGTAATTCTGAATATGAAGAACGATGCAGCGTCAAAGTTGAAAGATGATACACACCAACGTGGTGGCTGTAGCAGTCCATACATACTTAATTTACTGCAGTAGTAATTATATGGACCTATTTGTGGACATTGGTGTGTTTCACCATGACGTCACAACTGTGGCAACGCATCGTGTGGCTTAGATATAAATCTTATGTTGATTGTCGCAGTTGTCAAAGTCGGATGCGCGGCGCGTGTCACTGCACCAGGTGACGCTCAAGTCCAGCGGACTGTACCGCTGCGAGGTATCAGCGGAAGCTCCCAGTTTTGCCTCCGCCGCAGGCGAGGGCCGCATGGAGGTGATTTGTAAGTACTTAGTCACAGCGGTGGTAGCTCAGTCGGTAGAACTGGACTCGCAAGCGAGATACCCAGGTTCGATCCCCAGTGCGAGCAAGTACCAATAACTTTGTTTATAATTTCAAACTTACGTACATTTGCAAATTTGTAGTCGCAATGCCACACGCTACCAGCGAAGGAAAACATCGTGAGGAAACCCGTGGATTGGTTGGCTCTGCACGTATTGACTAATATTTCATGTGGGCTAGGCCAACTAAGCTATCAATTAAGGATGGTATAAGTGCTGGGCATGTCTACACCATTTAAAAACCAGGTCCCAGGTCCTCATCTCATTACGTAGATGCAGAGGCCAATGTTTAGTGGGTAATGACCTCTGCAATGCAGTTCTAAATACAGTGAGATAATTTATAAGTGATGTGGTATCAGGGGATGGACGTAGGTTGGAGAATAGAAATCACATCTTAGTTGTAGTGTGTCCTCGTATATTGTATGAAGTGAACTTAAATAACATTGTGCATTTGCTTATATTCTATGTTAAGTGCTGGCTAAACATAAAGTGCAAGTTATTGTAATAATGAGGCTACACGCCTACTACAGTGATAGGATTTACCAAAAGTGACGAGAGATAATGGAACTAACATAAACGTGTGATGGGAAGCTGCTTGAATCAAGTAAATTGGCTAGATAGAGACGTAACGTAAGAGATCGCTGTGCAAACAATAGACCTAATACATCTCATTACACCAATAATGTTGCCTAGCGATATACACAAATGTGTGAGCTTCGACAATTTATAAGTGATAGAATTTACCAAAAGTGAAGAAAGATAATAGAACTAACATAAACGTGTGATGGGAAGGTGCTTGAATCAAGTAAATTGGCAAGGTAGAGACGAAACTTAAGAAATCGCTGTGAAAACAATTGACCTAATACAATAATGTTGCTTATGTTATGATATACACAAATGTATGAGCTTCGACAATTTATAAGTGATAGGATTTACCAAAAGTGACGAGAGATAATGGAACTAACACAAACGTATGGTTGTTTATGGTTTTTGAATCAATTGGCAAGATAGATACGAAACTTAAGAGCTCGCTGTGCAAACAATGACCTAATACAATAATGTTTCACATGCACAAATGTATAAGGATCGACACTATTTGTGATGCTGGTGATCAAAAGAGCCCTTAGGAAGACCACCGTTATGAGACTCACCCATAACACAATTTGATGAGTTCACCTTTCATAAAGCCATGACCCACATCGACACATCCACTATATCGTAGCACTAGTTCATTTTATTTTCCTGCTAATACGTAATAACGTTTAGTCTTATTTCAAGAACTTTTGTTTTTTTTTTATTGTTCTTTGTGGTACTCACCAGGACTGTACATTCATTGTGTAATGTATTATCTGTGTTTGAAATAAACTTTTTGTATTCTTCTTTTTCTTCTTCAGGCTATATTAGTCCACTGCTGGACATAGCCCTCCCCTAATGAGTGCCATAGCACAAGGTTGTGCCATCATTGGGGGGTAATGCCCATAATCCCCACGCTGGGCATGCGGGTTGGGGATCGCAGATTGGTGGAATTGTACTGCAGGGGGCGCTGCTGCCCACCCCCCGGTTTGTGTCCCTTAGTCGCCTTTTACGACACCCGCGGGAAGAATTTGGGTTGGTGCTATTCTCTAGGCCGACACCACACAGCAATGTGTATTGTGTATTCTATACATAGTTATTATTAAATAGGTCCAATTGCGATTATTTATTAGGTAAAATGTGATTACCATACTTCCCGACCTTTCGGCAGCGTTGCAGTTGCCTTGGTTACGGGTAGACTGACGTGGCCAGAAGAAGGTTTCATTTTACTTAATTAATAATCGAAATAAGACCTATTTAATAAATCTAAAACAAATCGCCAGCAGTGAGTTAATGAAAGAAGTGTATTGCGCATATGCATTACATATTTTGTATGTGGTATCAATGAATAGAAAAGAAATAATATATTTAGGGACCGAGTTTGTTGCAAATTGTTTTAAAGATGAATTTCCCAAAAATTATCAGCTATTCCTTCGATATGGATAACCAGTGGTCGCGGGTTCGAATCCCGGCATGGGTGAATTTTTTAGCCTCTAAATAGGTTTTTAAAAATGATAATAGTTGTTAAGTTACTTTCTCTAGCAAACTGTATTAAAAAAGTGTTATTGCATTGTTACCAAAAACTTACTAGCCTTTTTTGTCGGAAGAGTCCGACCAGGCTCATCTCATTATACTAATAATTTTATTAAAGCTCATTTGTTTTCAGATTTACCTCGAGAAGGTCCAAGAATAACGGGAAATGAGCTAGAGACTCGGAAAGGAGACTTCTTATTCCTAAACTGCACATCTGGAAGATCTTTCCCAGCCGCCATCCTCAGTTGGGACATAGATGGCGAGAAGGTAGCTGAAATTAATTGTGTGCTTATTCAGACTCAACTCAATCAGACAGCGCTAACTGTTTATCTTTGGGTAAAATCTGTCCATTATATTACAGTTACGTCTTGCACTACAACATTTACAGAGCTATACGTGGATTAATTCTATGTCTGAGAACCCTGTCAATCAAAGAATTATCTGTTTAATTGTTTATGTATTTAGTTATGCTACCGAATACGTTATGCAATAAGGCTATGCAACCGAAGGAGGGTTATGTTTTTCGTGTTTATGTATATTTCGTTGTTAGGCTACACTTAGACAATTTGATGGAGTTTAGTTTAAGTGCTGTCATTCGATTCTTCTTAACTGTTAGTGACAATGATTATATAAAAAATGTAACACAATTTTGAATGACAGGTGACCGAACATTTATTTATAAAATATACAGACTTAAAAAAGAAGGAGGTTCTCAGTTTATAAGGATTTGTTTTGTCGTCTTTCAACACAATATTGTCTTATAATAAGTTCATGTGCACCAAATACTAAAAAGGAATTAAATGAAAAAATACTTAAAATAACAAAAAAACCGGATAGCGTGAAAAATTTAAGAAATTAAAAAAAATCCATTTTCTAACTCACTTCATAAATGAACTAAAAAATGAATACTAGTTGATCAATTAAATACTTATTTTGTTTTGAATGATTATCGTTGACGGTGTTCACAAAAAAAACGCAGTTGGAGACCAAATTACAGTAAAAGTATTTAACGCGTTTCTTTTTATGAACACTATCGTCCATAACTGTTGATTGTAAATGTTTCTGCCGAAGTGCAAAAGAGTTTGTTTGAGAACCTCTGGGTTTTACAATTTATATTACTCTTAAGTATTGATCAAGAGAGATAAGAAAGAAATTAGGTCGCATTGGTGCTTTTAAGTAGTCCGAAGCGAGCTACGAAGTTCTATTTAGTGATGCCTTAAGAGTTTCAATGACGCGCTTACTTTTCAGGTGAAGGATTCGGAGATGCTGATAGAATATCCACCAACAGTCCACGCGCACGGTTTGATGTCTTCCGCGTTGGGACTGCGCGTGCCGCTCAGCCGCAGCATGCAGGTGCGCTGCACTGCGCGCGTGGCGCCCGCCTGGCGGGAGGGCAGCCAGGCAGTCGTTGGCAACGCACTGCTTGCCGACAGCAAGGAGGCCATGCTACTAGGTGAGTCGCTGATATGTCCCTGTGGGCATGCCTCTGTCAATGTGGTGAGTCATGTGCAAGTCTCTGCAGTATGCAGGTGCGGTGCACTGCGCGCGTGGCTGTAAGGCAGCCATGGACTCGATTCTGTCTTCCTACTTATTAATCTGTGGGCTAATCGGCTTTGCAATGTACATCAAATCGTTACAGTAAATCATGAATTGTAGTTTAATGAAACTGGCTCCAAGGGACGATAGCGTCAGCAATGCGCCGCTTTTAGGCAACAAAGAAGCAATTTACTTGGTAAGTTACAAACGACACTTTGGTACAGATCTTTTATCTCTCGGTAGCAGCGAGTGAGCAATACTTATAGTTGCAACGTGCTTAGACATAAAATACGCACAAAGGCTAGACGAACAGATTGTACTGAAAATTCACTGGCTTTCGCAAACAGAAATAGACCATTCCACCAGGCAGCGTGGGTTGCAAGATTTCTAATATACCTCATACTTGTATATTGTAACAGAATCTCATATCTCTTTGCTCGGCTCAGCACCCGAGGAAGAGAACTAGCAACAGCCGTAAGGCGCTTATACTTTCATTTGTTACAAAAATGTGTTCAAGGGAGGCGAGCATGAGGTGTCTTTTCCATTCTCACCTCAAGAACACAAGGGAAATAGTTCTCTCCCCCACTTCCTTTACTACGACAGCACCACACTATAGGGGTAGAACCTGATTTTAACTTTATTCTGTTACTATGCCCTCGGCTAGGTTTGCATGAGATTCAGGGCCAGATGTTGGCCGCTGCGGTTCTCGTACCAAACAGTCTGTTAATATACCGTCTAGCCGTCGTTTGTATGTTTAATGAAGTTTGGTTAAGTTTTTATTAGAGATATTATTATTATGTATTACTAGCTATCTGACCATCTCTTTTTTGGTCTGCCTCGTCTTCTTAAGTGGCCTCGCGGGTACCATTCTGTGACCTTTCTTTCTTAAGAGATGGTCAGACAGCATAGTGGCTGTCGCAGGTAGAGCATGGGAGAGCGCAGCTAGAGATAGGGACCGCTGGGCTTATCTGGAGGAGGCCTTCACCCGTAGAGGGGACCCTTAATTATAATTTAAAGTTTATTACTAGAATTCATGTTTTTTTTAAGTGGCTTTATTTATTTATTACTAGCTAACTCGACAAAAGTGGTTTTGTCATATTAATCTCCTACGACCTATTCTCAGATCTACAAAATATAGGTATATTAAAAAAAACCATAGAAATCGATAACATTACTATTCTTAAATTTATTATCATTAATAGTCGATTGAAAGATTGTCAATTAGTGAACGGGAAACTAAGGGGTACGTTTCTTAAGTCCTCAAAACAGGACTACGTCGTATTTTAATTTGGCAAATTTCCTTTGTCCCCAATATTGTACTGAACTCCAGAAATACAGCCGAGGCGGTGGAAGATGTTTGGTTAGTGTAAGTTTGACAGACTCCTACGAACCTTTTTCCGCGTATTAACTTCCAGCGTGGGTTCATACACAGTCAGTTTCAGCTTAATCATTATAATTAAATTTATATAAGTAAAGATAGACATAGGTTTTTATAGGCTATACACGAAGCGCTCGTGGTCCAGTCGAACCGAGTAATTGGAATCAATCACGCGGTCAGGTGAAGGATGGGTGACCGTCGCGTGACTACCGCTAGCGGCCTATTCCATCCTTCGCAAGATACGTTAAGCCTCGTCAGAGGCCTTATGGTTGGCTTGATAACTTCTGACAGTATGGCCCGCCACTGTCTTGCAATCCTCCATCACCCGGACTTGGCCTCCGTGGTGGAGTATGGCCTAACTTTCCTACGATGCAGGAAGAGACCCGTACCCCAGCAGTGGGGACATACAAGCGTTAATATAGGCTCGATGTAAAGAAAACAGAAAGTTGTTGACAACAACAGTAAACTTGGTAACTTTGTATGTTTCTAAGTCTAGTAAAGCTTTAGAGGAGAGGCTTGATTAAGTAACACTACCACTACGCTAAGCGACATCAAAGAAAAAATATTTTTACAGGTTGGTTTTGCAAAAAGTATCAAACCAAGACCAAGATAGATTTTTAAGACTCACGACCAAGAACCTTGGACTACATAGCATAAATGCCAAGAATAGCTATTTTTGCCAAAAATTACAATTACTATGATTAAAAGATTGATCGGTCACCTATAACAAATACTGCATGATGTTATAAAGCGATTTTTTAATTGGTCACTCGCTAATATAGTCGAGTAACTATATTATTTTTGGAAAAAGGGTTGGTAAAGAAAAACATTGTAAATACATTCTTTGTAGTTAGCTTTTTACGACCCCTCCTTAAACTTTTTGTTTCTTGTTTAGTCGCAGTTAACATTACTAAAATGAGTTTTTTAGCCTATTGAATTTGGTAGAACTGATGACTAAGACAACCGGTTCACTCTCCAAACGAAGTTCCTTCTCACACAAATTACTTAAGTACACAGCAGGTCCTACACTAAACTTAAAACATTATGTTTTAATCATCATAGTAATTTTTCATTTTATAATCTGGCCCAGAAGCTGCCTGTTTTCATTTTTGTTGTATACATATAAATGTAAGTGCGTTAAAGATATATTTTAATTGATTCACCAACTTACATGCCTTGCCTAGTTTCGGCCCGCCTGGAAACGTTTGTACCTTTTTCGTATTTCGTTAAAATTAGTCATCAATGTAAATGTACCATGTTTGTGCAATCAATATATACTTTACTTACTTTACTAATGAAACCGCATGTGCAGTAAATCAGCCATTACTAGCATGCTGTGGGCTCGTGGCACTGCGGCATTATTATAGCCTAGTTATACCGGCTATTAACTCTGTTTTTACCCAACTGCGGAGGAGCTTATATAGGAGGTTAATGTATTAAGTACTTGCCTATGTCTCTTCGTTATCCTAAACCAATGGTCAGATTTAATCAATTCGTCGTTTTTGAGCAAATATGTCATTTTTGCGTAGACTGTATGTAATTACAATGATTCAAACGAAAAAATAACATTAATAAAACGAAAATATAAAAGCGTAATAAAAATAACCAACAACCCGACTGCTGAACATAAGTACTAAGCAGTCGGAAACAAAATTCAACAATATACCCTATCGTGAAGTACCTAGATAAGCTTAGTAGTAAGGTTCGGCAGTCGGTTAGTTCAGTGGTTCTTAACCTTTTAGTCATGAGGGACCCTTTTACGAAATTCCTTTCTTGTTATGGACCTTCCAGTAGGTTTAATGTAAATTCATTATCATCAACTCATTATGTCCCCACCTATGGGCACGGGTCTCTTCCCTAAGGAAAGTATAGGCCATACTCCACCACGGGGCTAAGTCCGGAGGCTTGCTAGACTAGTCTTGCTGTCAGAAGTTTTCAAGCCGCCCTAAGGCCTCTGACTTGGCTTAACTATTGGTAATATACGGTATCTAAATGTGAATAGATTAAGACTTGTGGGCATAATTTTAGGACTAACAATCATTTAATTATTTTTGTGCAATAATAGCTTTGTGGACCACTTGGAATGCCTCCAGAGGTCACCAGTGGTCCGCGGACCACCGGTTACGAACCACTGGGTTAGTTGGGTATTTGTTTTTTTTTTTTGTTTTTTTTGGCCTATTAAGAAGAGGTAAAATAGCTATTTGTTCTATTTTCAGTGCGGAGCTCCAGTGCGACAAACAAGTTAAGTGTGGTGTTAATAATGGCTGGACTTCTCCTTTGTCTTCGAACTTTCTCATCGGGCTCAGGAACGTGATGAATCATCATAATTTTTCCTTCTATTTTTGTAAAAAGAGTTAAGGTAACTTTCGCAAGGTCTGGAAAAGACTACTGATATATTATTCCTTCTAGTATTTTTTTTAACTAAATCAGCTTTACATGTTTTAGCGTTGTAAAAAGGTACATCTAACTTTTTTTTAAGGTCATATTTAATTATTTTTGTAAATAATTATCAATAATGTAATTAAAAATATAGGATGATAAACTGACTTTTCCTAAGTACATGTAGCCGATATAGAAACTAGTTGGAATAGGTTGTGTAAGACTTACCGTCGGCATAAGTCTTAACATGAAGTTTTTAAAACCTAAAATATACAGGGTCGTTTGTAGTATATGGAATTTCCGAAACACCCGAATCACAATTGGTATCACAAGTATTTTTTCAGTTATTTTTACATTTATATTTTATGAAATATTAGGTATTATATACTTTATTAAAAACAAGATTTACGTACTTCATTAATGTTGCGTAGAAGAATGGACATTGCATTCATAAGTTCATGAAGCATTATAAATTTATAGTTGTTAATCATTTTATTTATCTAACAGCGCCACTGCAAACTCACGACACAAACTTTCGTCTTACTCACATGTATGTTAATTCCCTTTCTTTTAAAAGCCTCATCCATTATGACTGGAGTTCTTCGACCGATGATGCAAATAGAACCTGATCATCGGCGTAGTTATAACAATAACAAGCATTTCACAAGTAACTCACCCATCCTGATCCACAGTCTCTCCTTCTTTAATATATATATTTTTTAAATTGCTTGTGATATTTACTACGCCGCCCATCTCCATTGTTGCCGTTTTCAAAAGTGAATTGTTAGGATGCAGTACTTTCAAGTATTTTTTCGTAAGCATTTAACAAACATTGGAACAGATTTTTGATCATTTTAATGACTCAATTTGACATCACTTCAGGTTATTTATTTTTAATGCACTAACCCGTGCTAAGGACAATGTTAAAAAATTGCCGGTGATGCCGGTGAGTCGCCTATTAGCTCAGTTGGAAAGAGCGCTGGCACGGATAGCCGGAGGTCGCGGGTTCGAATCCTGGCATGGGTGGAATTTTTAGCCTCTAAATAGGTTCTTTTTTAAATCACTTCAGGTATTTATTCGCCACCTATTCCGATTACTGGCCATCACAATTCCCGGGGTGCACAACATTTCTATCAATGAAATAACTTAAAATGTGAAGCAATACACTTCAAAATATAGACCGACACAGTACACATTACTATTTTCACAAAAACCTAGTTCAATTTAGGGAAGTAGTGCGCGGCACATTGGATGGTAGAGTTTTATCTCATCCGTCCGGCTTGCACAAATCGTTCGGAGATTGCTATCTACCGACTCCTTTGTCAGCCCCTTTAGCTCATACTGCTTCATTGTGAGCGTTTTCTTTACCGAACTATTTGTTGCAATGAACATATTGGACGGGCGCTTAAGGCTGCTCTTGCGTTAGGCATTATTCTCACTGGCACACTCTAATTCATTTGTTTTAAAAGAATACGTTTGCCAAATGTGGTCTGTCACTAAAATGGCACTATAAAATGAATGTTTAAACATATATTTTTTTTATAAGTTGAGTTATTGATACTAAAGAATGACTTAAGAATGGCAAAGTTTTTGTTACTAATTATATCAGACCACGATATATCTGAAATTTTCTTGATTTTCTTTCTTAGCAGGTAAACGCAGCTTTAAATACAGTCAAAAGTTTATGAGCGAGCATTTTACAACAACTTTCTAGCATTTTAATTTATTTAAAAATGCTAGAAAGTATGAGCGAGTGTGTTAGATATAAAAGCAATCTTAAATTAGCGAATATAAAGTGTACACCGTACTTGACGCAATAGATAGTCCTAACATAAAACATAATGCGATAAATTATCGTCAGGAAACCTGAAGGTTTTCAACTACTTCTCTCTCTCTCTCTGTATCTCTCTCTAACAGAAGACTTGTACCCTGCAATGAGACGGATATAACCTACATAAAAACATGTAGGTCAAAACAAAACCGAAGCCCTATATCTCTACAGAATATTATCTTGTTTCTTTTCTGAATATTTTGTCGAAGGTAAATTAATTAACCTTGGCCATTCTCGTCGATCGTGAGGGAAATTGAAATGATAGTAGGTAACTGCTGTTTTGATCAACGACATAAAAGTGAGATGTTGTTTTGGA
Source organism: Yponomeuta sedellus (assembly GCA_934045075.1). Lineage (NCBI taxonomy): Eukaryota > Metazoa > Arthropoda > Insecta > Lepidoptera > Yponomeutidae > Yponomeuta > Yponomeuta sedellus. The sequence goes on from OW203726.1 coordinate 15,593,440, forward strand.
TATTATTTAACTAAAGATATTGATTTAGTTAAGTACTGGATTCGATAACATCTCTTTTTTGCACACCATACATTATAAAAGTATTTACGTTAATGTACAATGTTATTGCTTAAGTCTGTTATGTAACTCTTGGTGTTCGTATAATAAAGAATTTTAGGTCCGTCTATTTATCTACATTCAACTTCTGGTATCTACCTGATTACATTAGAACATTATTTATTACACAATAAGCATATTTGTACAAAGGCGAGCTTAATACTAATGAGGTGTTTATTCCAGCTTACCTTGGGTGATGATGTCGGCGATTCCATATTACTTCTGCGACGATGGGCGCAGATGTGGCTCGCGAAACCCAGTTTGTTTTTGAAAGTCCGATTGCAACGACCACAGTATATTTCGCCACGATCGTTGTAGGTGTATGTGTAAATAGGTTTAACATAATACTTTACACAAGCACATACATTGCTTTTGACCCCACACTAGGATACCCTGTGTCGTGGGAACCAGAAACAACGACGTCACAAACATGTAAACATCCAAGACCGGGGGTTTTTTTGTCCCCAACCAGCATTCGAACCCGGGACGTCTTGCATGCTAGGCAGATGCGCTACCGCTACGCCACAGACGTTTCGGTAGAGCTTTGCGCTGTTGACAGTTGGAGTCCAAAGTCGCGAGACAAGCTTTCTTAAACCCTTCCTCTTGGTCTAGCACTACATAACGCCATAGGCTACGCGTCCGTGCGATATCTTCCCAACTCTATCTATAAGGGTATCTACTTACCCTTAGTGAATACCAGCGTGAGTTTATGCATTGTATACATAGAGTTGTGTTGGGCACTACGTTATGTACGTACAATTGCCGTCATTTTTAAAACCTAAAATTTAGTTTTCATCTTTTACTCATGAATGTGGTTAATATATTGTAATGTTACTTGTTTACTAGAGAACGTGCCCCAGAATTTATATGTGCACCTACTTCATTAAAAGATGAAAAATACTAATCATCATAGACATTGATGCGAGTGTCAGGTTTGTCCTAAATTCTAATTGTTAAAATCCAATAGGAAAGTCCATAATCCATAAACTTTTGCTTAATAAAAGTTTTCCTAATTACACTGATACTGTAGGAATACATTTGTCTAATTAAAGAAAACTAAATAAGGACAACCGCTTCAAACTTATTATAAAACTTTTCATTATTACATAAAACTATCTTACATTGTATATAGTTAAACGGTCATTAAATCCTATTTAATCTGCTAATGTTATAAATGTAGGTATCTACTTACCCTTAGTGAATACCAGCGTGAGTTTATGCATTGTATACATAGAGATTCAGGTTCTTATCAGAAATGGTCTTTGTTAAATGATTAAAAGATGTCTTTGCGCTTTGATAAAATGAATTAGATTGAAAGTTTCTATTGTACAATAAATAGACAGATTCGGTATCCTCACAAGACCTGTTTAACTTTCAAACAAATCGTGAATCTGTCTTAGAAGTTGATTAATGACATTCTTGATTCTCAACGTTAAATTGCTTTTGTCTTCTTATTTTAATTATAACTTCTTAATTAATTGAATTACTGCGGACGTATTGACCTAAGGCCAAATAAGAATATGCACTACCTAAAAGTTTCTTCATCTCCAGAATATTTGTTTTACTTTTCAACTTTTGTAGATCTTAATTGAGTATTTAAGTCGACGACGAAGACTTATCACCAGTTTTTTACTAACAAGATACCAATAACACTCTGAAAAGTAGTCTAAAAAAGTAAGTACTATCATAAATTAAAATCTTTTTTACTTAATCATACATCGGTAGTTGGCTGTCCAAAAGGATATAGAGTAATTTGAGGTGTGTCGAAAAATCAACTAGGTATCTACACTGTTTTGAACGCACTTTTTTTTACTTACAGAAGGAATAGGATTTAATACTGGGATTTAGGCCAAGTGTTACCGTATCGCTCTATTAATGTTGGATCAAACCCTCTATTTTCGTATAGATCCGAGGATTTACGCCCTGTACATTTTAATCAAAGTGTGGGAGTCACAAATTGCTACCAACAACAGGTTCTGGAATTTCGGAACTAATTCTTTCCGTATTTTTGTAAACAATCAAGGGAATTATTTAGGTGGCTATAGGTTGAAGAAGAAGGAGGGAATTACTTAAGTGTTATGTAATCCGACCTAATGTTGAGACAGAGTACGAAATTATCCTTCTTAATTATTATCCCTGACAATAGAATGGGGCTTAGCGGGAAAGTAGTCGTAGTTAGGACTCAATCCCAACAAAATACTTGGCGTAGAGTTGCGACGGTCGCTCAAATCCCCGTGAATGAGGATCAAAGTCCTCGAAACTGCTTATTCCAAAAGTCTTTTGTAATCCCGCGTAATGAATAGGCTAAATATTTCATACGCTCACGGGGATCCGCGCTAATTGCCTTCATAACGAATTTGAGGCGGCTTTGCACGCTTAGCCACGCATTTTGCCGAAACGTCACCTTTGTGTGTGTGTACGTGGGCCATTAGTGGAGGCGAAACGTGGAAAGTAATTGAGAAATAACTTAAAAAGGCAGGAGCACTGTGGCGTTCAATTAAGGCTATATCAGTCACGTTAGGCCACATGACAGATTGCCTTTTCAGCCACAACCCGGTCAGAAGAAGAAATGTAAAGATGATGATTTGATTTTACGGGTCTCATCGCGACTCAGTTTACGCGTGACTACGGCTACTGCATTGGTGCCAATACGTTGCGCATTATGTAAATTAAGGTTACCTGAAAAAATATCGTGATTAGACCCGTATATGTTTAAGCCACATGTGGCTATGTTGTAACGATACTTCTTTAGTAGCTGGCTGGCGTAGTCATCTAGGCATAGCTTAAATTATTAGAAGAATATGGTGTCAGTCGTGTTGAGACTCTTAGCTAGGCTAGGGTTTAGATATAAAAAAGATAATAAAAAGAAAGATATTATTGCTAATTCTGCTTTTTAAAAACTAAAAACGTATACCAAACTTATGGTTATATGGTGTAATAAATTGTAGTGATCTGCTTTGTACACCAAAAACAAAAAAAAACATCTGAAAAAAGACTTTAAATTAAAATATAATTACGTGCGCGATTGCCATAGAAACAACAAACACATTAAGTCTCCGCTATCGTTTACCGACATATCAGCAAAGCTCAGTTTGCATGTTCATATTTCATCGCGCCCACGAAGAATTTCGGCGTTTAATACCAGGTATGGTAAAGGTATTAATTTTAGATTAAATCGTCACGTTGCACAGGCATGAAGTGTGATAAACCCATATTTGTCCTATATCTGTCAATGTTTGAACTAAAACTTTTGTAAGTAGGTACTACGCATTATTGTATTGTCACCGGTCAAACTTACTATACTTTTTTATCGGAAGAGAACGACCAAGTTTCGCTCTGATTCGCATTTGTTTTTGTTATCGCATTTGCCAACTGCAAACGATTGTGCACCCTATTTGCATGTTTTATCGTGTAGTGAAGTTTAATACTTGTATGCAACACTCGTCACGTAGAGGACGGCGAATGCTACTCTGCCGCAACACGGTGTTAACTAGCGCGGAGGGTAGTACAAGTCTTCTTTCTGCTGTTACTAAAATTGTTTATTTTATCCAACTACCTACATACAAATATTGTTGTTTTAACAGCTTTGTACAGATGCTTATGACAATAAAGTTTATGATTATGATTTTTGAAATCTAGTTATGTTATACAATCGGCGGTCTTATCGCTTAGAGCGAAAGTACCTAGAAAATAGTCTTTGGTGCTTAAATCATACTATCGAGTAAAACTTTGTGAAGTCATATGAATATTAGTTACTAAACTGATTTCCATAAAACTTGGTGTGCAGATAGACAAAGATCAGACTCGAGACTGGGCACTTGATATCAAATGTATCTGTACTAATCTGGCCACCAGCTAGCATATCATATGTTATCGAACGATGTCCGGACCTAGCCTACGTCACACCAATCACACGTCGCGTAACAATTGATTGTAAAGAGATGCGATTATCGTAATAATGTTGTCGTGTATTTATAATTTCATAATTTTAAGAATATTTATTATCTTATATTTGATTAATTGTTTATTTCAGTTAAGTTTCATTATTTGGGCGCCAGCGAAAGTGGCGCCATCTCAAATTATATTCTCTTTAATATAGTTTCGTAAATAATGATAAAGTAATGTAATTAATGATTTATTAAATCTACTATATAAATTTAATTAGCCTCCATACAGCTTGAAGTAATGTTCTACGTTGAATTAGTTTAATTTAAAGTATCTTCAATTCTCATAGCTTCCTGTTTTGAATTGTTCACGGCTTTTCAACTCTATTTAAGCGACGGGCATGCCGTCGCCAGCACCATTGTAAACCTTGCTACTAACTATACCACTGGTACAGCGGAAGCTCTGCCCGAAAATACACCGAAGCACCTACACCAGCGTTTTACTCCGACCATCTCCAATTCCTGTTATACATAGTAATATCAAAATTTTAATATTTAATTTAGTTAGATTTGGGCAGAACGCCGTTATAAATTTAATTATAGCCGGCAAGTCGGTAAGCCACATTGAAACTGTGCTACCACAATTAAGCAAAAATAAACAAACATTTACATACAGGCACATACATTGCTTTTGGTCCCACACTAGGATACCCCATGCGGTGGAACCAGAAACAACGACATGACAAACATGTGAACATCCAATGCCTGGGGCTCTTATCTCCAGCCGGGGTTCGAATTCGGGACCTCTTGCATGGTAAGCAGATGTGCTACCGCTGCGCCATAAAGGTTGTCTGTAACTATGTACTTTCGTAACGTTTTGTGGATTAATAGCGCACAAGATTTTTTTTAAGTACATATTTTGCAAAAAGCTTTTTGACGATACTTCGTCAAACACCTAAAAGGAGAAGTGAATAGAAATAAAAAAACATTAAAATTAAATTTAAAAGCTTCACCAAGTACGGTTCGTGGTTGTAAATAGGTTGTGCATAATTGTGAAAGAAACAGAATTTAATCAACGATTTTTAATTAGTTGGAGTTCCCGATGTTTCTGCACCACTGCCTGCAACGCGGCTATCGGGGACAGTCTACTTGCGACCATGTACCTACAAATACAGGAATTAAAATAACCAAAACACTGACGAACAAGACGACTGCTGAGCAAGCTGGCGCGACCAACCTTTAAGAATGTAGCTCAATGCGAGCTTCAGTCGGGTTATCGGTTATATTCTTATTTATGCATACATACATACATACATACATACATACATACATACATACATACATACATACATACATACATACATACATACATACATACATACATACATACATACATACATACATACATACATACATACATACATACATACATACACCAGGGACCAGGAAGGGAGACCAGGGACTGCCACTGGTCACAATCCTGACAGATCACCTTCGCTTCATCAACGTTCATGAGTCGTTGCATGCACGCACGCCGGGTTCTTATTTATGTTGGTCTTTTTAGTGAATTTTATTTCTTTTTTGTTGTATTTATGCTGATTCCATGGCCTACGACACTTTTGCAAACGCGACGAATCGGCTCTTGTTTATCAAAATCTGATCATAGATTAAGAAGTTGTAAGAGAGAACATAGAAATGGACATATTTAGAAACAGAGGGCGCCACCGGATTTCTACAAATGACCTGAGTCTGGATGTATTTCCGTTTCCACAATATTCTTGCGTTGCAAAGAATATCCTAGGTCAGTCCAAGAAAATTAGTGTGTTTCGTGAAAGTTATTTACAAAATGAAGTAAGACGCAAACTTTTTATCCTGTCCTCATGCGTATGAAGTCACGGACTCCGCTACCCTTACAGGGCCCTTACAGAGTGTGTTTCTTGCCTGCCCATATTAATGGCACTGTCGGCAATCTCAGGCGATATCTAAATAATTTATGACCGCGGCAGGTGTCGCGCTGAAGACGAATTTACATAGCGGATAATGAGAGGCGCTGGGCACTACATAATTTATAACCAAGTGTATTTCACTGCCGGCGACTTATAAATGCTGACGGCCCCGTGTGGTGAGCTGACAGCCAACTTATGTAAACGGCTTGAATATCCTGAAATGCCAGTTTTATTCCGCCGGAACGGTAAAACGTAAATGATGAAATTCCGTATGAGGCCGGCATTGGCGTAGCTACATTGATGAGTCCGCTACGGTTATGCGCTACAGCGGAGTGCTACGAAATAACTACGGTTTCGTAGCACCGCTGTGCGGTCGAGTAGCAATGAAAAATAAAGGTCAGAATTTGAGCGGACAGTGTTGAAAGATTGGTAGTATAGTTCCGACAGTATTTTGAGGATCCTGACACTAGTATCTTCGCGAGTCTTGCGTTTAATGACGCTCACATATTACGATTTCATAGTACACTAAAGTTGTGGAATTCTGACATTTTAGCGTGGCAAAATGCGCGCCGTCATGTCACTTGTGCAGACGTACTTTTGAAGCTTATTTGGCTACATTGCTATAGGAACCGTTTATTTCTTAATTTAGCCAAAATAGTCCTTAGCTTTCCAATGCACTCTGAATTTTTAATAAATATCAATAAGTAAAATGCTAAGTCGATACAACACAATATTTACATATTGCTTTACAAATTTAATCTAATAATGTCTAGATAATTAATTAATTTTGTTGGTGGCAATAAAAATCTTTTTACTTTACTTAAATTTCCAGCAATTGTGTATCTGAAACGATATTAAATATTTTATACATAAATCTGATTTTTATTTTTGAAACCAATATACCTAATCATTGTTAAGTTCTAAAAGATATGACAATAAAATACCCATGCAACTAATCGATAAAAAAATCCAAGATAATTAAAATCGATAAACAAAGAATCGAATCGGTGACTGCATAGAACGGCACTAAATCGAGCTGTCCAAACTTAAATAAACGGTCAAACTGATACACGTTTTAATGTAACATTATGTGTCAGTTAGGTCGACATATTTCATTTATTTTTCTTAAACTAAATTATACCCAGATAGGTATAATTTAGTTTAAGAAAAGGCCTTGACTGAAAATCGGCAACTAGTTGCATATTGGTGTACATTAGTTACAAGCCGAGGCACAGACCTTTTTGTCTTCATTTGTTATTTATAAGCTGTTAAATAATAGTCTCTTTAAACTGTCATTAATGCCTCTAGTATAATTGATTGTTGTGTCTTATTTCGCTTGAAGACAAATAAATATATTCTATTCTATTATATTCTTTTATGCAATATTGATAATAACTATAGTGTTTACTAGTTCCATGTTTTAAAAACGCATATTAGATAACCAGATATGCGTTCCAATTTTTTGGATAGTCAAGTACGTGAGTGTTTAGCTCGTTTTGAGGCTAAATTAGTTAAGAGTCACTAAAGAACTCTACAGTAGCAAAGAGGAAGTGAATGTTTAGGAAGTATTCTCGCCTCCCGGACGGCACAAGTATTGACTATATGTATAATAGTCCATTTATCCTTACTCGTCAAATTTAGTAAACAAGATTCTAACCTCAGAACTGACATTTGATGCCAAAAGAACTTTGTTTTTAAAATTGATAGCGGGCTATCTAAATTTGTAACTACAGGTAACTACATTTATGGAATTATGGCATTTTTCGATAAAAATATTATACTTCACCTGTAGAATATTGTTTACTTGAATAGATAAGTAAGGATAAATAAACTGTAGTTAACACGTGTTAAGTAATTTAGTGTGAAACCAAATACTTGATTTTTAAGTTTTCAGGCGGTCACAAGCAATCGGCTTAAGTACCTTCGCAATTAAAATACAAAGACACGCCAACCAAGGTACTATACGGGAGGCGAGGCTGCTATACAGAAAAAGACTCGATTTTATTTAACTTGCTTACTTTATGTTTTCCAGTCTTCGTTAACAACCCTTTTATGTCCCCACTGCTGGGGCACGAGTCTCTTCCTGCATCGCAGGAAGGATGCAGGAAGGTTAGGCCATACTCCACGGGGGCCCATTCCGGGTTGTTGGTTGGTGGTCCAGTCTTATCTATAAAAAATACCACTTCAGCACTCTTGATACTGAGTTAAAGCTGGTTTATAACAGGATTTCTCAGAAAGTAGAATGGTTTCGTGGGATATACCTGCTTTTTATAAATAATAGTGTTAATCACTTGCGAGAGTAAAGAGTGTGACTATTTTTATTAGTGAATCAATTAGTGACTATTTCAAGTAGGTTTTATTTTAAAATTTAGTTAATACTTAACACGAGTTAAATACGCATTAAGAAGGACTTAAATATTCTCTTCGTGGATGTTCATTATAATATATTCACATAAGACCAACACGAGACAGTAGAACAGTGCGCTTTATATTCCCACATTATCACTTTCGCTGGCAGGCTCACGCGTCGTCTCAGCTCAGATTAACCGCGTTTTCTCATTTCGGCCTAACGCAGGATTCCCGTTTAATAGGAGAGATAAGTACACTACTGCCGCGACTATCGCACGCGTGTAGGTTCGGCGATGTTGACATAAGAAAACCCATTACCGCGGCGTATGAGATTTACGGCTGTTTGCCGCACTCGTGAGCAATCCACGGCTCGTCGCTTACAACTCGCGGCGGCCTTTTTAATTAAAAAACTTCGCTATCACGTGATCATTTCACCGATTCCCACACTTTTAGGCGGGACTTTTTTATTGGCCGTTCCCGGGCTGCTGTTAATGAGTCGAGTTAGGCGAGTCAGCTAATTTGAAGACGTGTTTACTGTGTGACATAAACAGAGCTTTTACGAGACACTGCCCGCCATCGGAGAGTGAAACGGAGCGTTACTGCCTTTAATTAGTACAAAAAAAACCATAAACCTATTTCGTTTTAGTTTAACTGTATTATGAAATTTTGCTTGGTGCTGTTATTGCGCTGTTTGTTTGAAGTTGGCTCAATAGAACGTAATTATATATATTGCTGTGGCTTGTGGCAGCCTTGAAAGGCCATTGTATTCACATTTTCAGTGACAAAAGATCGCATTCAAATATCTCTTTGTTTTATTCAAAAGATAATTGTCTTTATTTCAACAAGAGTGCTTGATTAAATAGCAAATTTACTACGATAAACATTAAAGGCTCAATGTCAAAGCTGAATTTAGTTTAAGTAGAAGTATTTACGGTTATTATCTTCGACAAATATAGGTATGTTTGATAAGGAGCAATGGTAGCGCAGAGGTGATCGGCGGCCTCACACTCGGGAGGTTGTGGGTTCGTCAGAGATATGTACATACCTTAATGCTCGCTATGGGTGTCAACAGCAGGTGAACCTTTACATTTTGGTTACAAAATTATCCGTTATGTGCCTGAGTAGTGTGCAAGCATGTAAAGGTCGATGTGCCGTCTACTGTAAAATAATAATATAATTAATAATAATATAATTAATATTATATGGTTACACAGTGGTTAAAACAATTTACTCGTAAGCGAGAGACCCAGGTTCGATTCCCAATGCGGGCATGTAACAGTGGCTTTGTTTTGAAAGTTAGAAAGAAAGAAAAGAAGAAAGAAACACATTTATTACAGCAACAGTTACACAAAACATTAGACATACTGCCTATTTAATACATTGCGAAGCACTTAACAAAGTACTTAACGAAACATTTACAAACAATGATTACAAGTTACCTACATTTGTTAAGTTAAAGCAGCAATTATATATTAAACGGGTCAAATCGCGATTATTTATTAGGTAAAACGTAATTACCTTATTTCCCGACGTTTCGGCAGCGTTACAGTTGCCGTGGTCTCGGGCAGACTGAAGTGGCGAGTACAGTCAATTATTGTGAGTAGTCACTATTAATTTTTCGCAGCTGGCCGACACACAACACTCACTACGTCAACGGACCGATCCGGTGATAAGGCGCGTGACTTGTAATTACTTATACTTAGCACTGGATTCCACGTACTTAAAAGCTTGAAACCATCCTCTCTGTTGAAATTCTGGTGTTTTGAAACGTCGGGAAATAAGGTAATTAGGTACGTTTTACCTAATAAATACTCGCAATTTGACCCGTTTAATATATAACTATGTATGAGAATCGCAATCATTAAGAAATACTATAGTAGAAATTGTAACAGCAGGTCGAGATGGCAAAGAAAATAGAAGCTCGCAGATAGCGGTTATCTTTTATTCGGTCAACCCAACCATTTACTAAGAAGGTATTTCGTTCATTTCCTCGCTTTCATATTATCCCTCCACAGTGGTGAAAACTGAAAACTAATACTTACTGGCACGGATAGCCAGAGGTCGCGGATTCGAATCCCGGCATGGGTGAAATTTTTAGCCTCTAAACAGGTTTTTAAAATTGTTCTTAGCACGGGTTAGTGCATTAAAAGAATATAACTGAAAACTATCAATCAACGGAAACATTCAAACCTATCCTAATAGAAGTAATTGTTGATAAATAATTTATGATCGACCAAATAGGGGATGTATAAGCAAAGGGAAAGATAAAAAGTACCCGGAACCGCCGTGCGTGCATGCAACGAGTTATGAACGTTGATGAAACGAGGGTGAAGGATCGTGGCAAGTGGCAGTCCCTGGTCTCTGCTTACCCATCTGGGATACAGGCGTAAGGTTATGTATGTATGGATGTAATTTATGAATTAATATGATAAATCATAATTAACTAAAGCCATAAATTTATATTGATTGAATAAACAACTATTTACTCCTATGCTAGATGTTTTATTTAAAAGTACGTATGTTGTGGTGACGACAGGAACCGGAACTTATTACACAATACCACAAGCAAACTTTGAAGGAAAACATCGCAAGGTAACCTGAGTGACAGATGAATTTAAATACCTCAGCACCTAAAACTCCTATCCGAGGTGGGCACGCGTGGTAATTAAGCCCACTCTCTCTCTCTCTCTCTCTCTGACAGAAGGCCTGTGGCGGGCAGCGGAATGTTAATAGGCTTCAATTTTAACAATAAAATCGTACAATGCGGCGAACTTAATGCCATAAGCATTTTCTACCAGTCAACCGCAGGAGACCTAGGGTACCTTGGCGGCCTAGGATACCCTGTGCTATGGTGACCATGCATCACAAATATGTAAATACACCCAGGCAATCCCTCAACTGTGAGTCTAAGCAGAAATCTCTGGTCTACCTTGATGTGTCAGATATTCACGGGCGCTATGACGAAAGTAGATATCATCCAATGGAGAATAAGTATGCAAATAACTGAGAGGCATACCGGGAAGGATTTATCATGATCGGGTTTGCCATTCAACGTACGATTGGCCCATTATTCGACGTCAAAGACATGGCTAAGGGTGCGAGGCGGTAAAAACCCGTCAGCAAGAAAGGTAAGTATTGCCTCGATGCCAAATTCGCCCCTGGAATCGTAAGGGTGCTCACACTGATGTAATGGAGAATGGAAAACGTGCACTCAAAATCCTACTAATGTTATAAATGTGAAAGTTCGTAAAGATGTTTGTATGTGTATCAAAACGGAATATAGTTTGAAAGGAATTATGAAATTAAATGAAATGAAATGAAAAGGTTTTATTCAAAACTAGCTGACCCAGCGAAATTCGTACCGCCCTACAGTCGATTCTTTAATTTTGTTTCATAAAAAAAATTAAAGAATCGAGGACGAAGATTCGAAAAATGTAAGAACCATCCTCCTATTTTAGAATATTCCTTGAAGTAGGAATATTCTAAAAAAAGAACTAGAAATCGGTTCAGCTACTCTCAAGATTTGCGCTGACCAACACATTCAGCGATTAATTTTTATATTATAATTAGCGGCTTAATGAATGTTACAATTCAAACTAGATCCATTTCAAAATCTAGATCATATTGGAGAAAAATATTTCAAATAAACTCCAAACTTAGTCTTTTCAAAGCCCTAATTCACTTAGACTAATACTTCTCATACGACTAATGATAAGATTTAGACTACTTACTGTTATTATTTGAATTAAGATAAGCTCAACATTTGTATGCCGAAATGGCAAAACACGAAGATCTTTATTTTATTGTACCATCTGCATGTATGTAATACTCGTGTTTATACAAATAAAACGAATTGAATTGACTTTTTTTTATACCTACTGTCGATAAGTCATGTGGTATTAAAACGCGCTTTACAAATCAGGCTCACACAACTTGCACGTAATGCCTTATAATTTATGATGTTTGTTGATATTTCAGACTTATCTCGTAGGTAAAACGTCTAGAATTTAATAAAAAAAACTAAAAGTAATATTTATTTTATTAATCGAGTACCTAAACTTTTCGCATTTTTGTGATTGAATAAAATAATTTTGTTGTTTTATTTCCTAAGTTTATGTTTTCTATAGTACAAAAGCATTGACACTCCAATCTAAGTTAAACGCAAATACTCCATTAGCCTCTGGCGTCAGAGTACTTACACTGATGTACTCATACAGTACAATTCACAACAAATGTACAGCCAAGTTACTGACATTATAGCACTCAGTTCATTTGGCATTACCATCATTACACATTACTTCTTTTGCTAAGTGCTCGCGTAACAATGCGTGCGTAATAAAATATGCATTACCGTCGGGAAATCTTCTGGAATTGTGGATCTCAGAGCTCCTAATGCCATCAGAAGAGAACGTTCCTGGCAAGCTCATTTAAAAAAAGTCATAACGCCTCATAAATAGGAGCTTGTGTTGACAAACGGTAGGCACAGCGTAACACAGAATTTATTCTCATTTATACTGGAGTTCGCAAAAATATAATTTTCGTTGTAACTTCAAGTTGTCACGGGGCTGTTTTGGTGGTCCTTTTCATATCTTATGTGTTATTTTTTTTTGTGGTTTTGAAACTCATTCTTCATTCTTTATACATACTTTAAATATTATATATAAGGTGTTTATTTTTCTTACATATTATTTAGATAAGTCGATCCTCAAGTTATATGAAATCCTGTACTTATTGAAATAATTTACCATTGGATAGCTTTACGTAATTCCATACTTTACATCTAGACAACTAAAAAAACATGTATCGTACAATATCCATTAGAAGGGATATTAAAAACGTTATTCAATAAAAATATATATTCTTTTTATCGTGTCTGTGGCAAATATAAGATAAATAAGAATATTCTTTATGGTACACCAGAACACGTGATATAAAACAGGCAATGAAACAAAGTACTTACAATTCGTGGCCTTATTGCTAAAAGCAATAGACTAAACTAAGCAAGTTCGACCTGTCATTTAGCCTCATAGTTGGGCCGTTGCACATAGCATCCCTCATGGTATTTGTGAAGGTAAATTGAAGGAAAATTTCTAAGTCACGGGAAAATAAAATATCCCATGACTCTATTGCTAATGCCAAGAAGTAATACCTAAGAAAAGAAACGACTGCAACTTCACAAAAAAACCTATTGAGAGGCTAAAAATTTCACCCATGCCGGGACTCGAAACCGCGACCTCTGGGTAACTGGCACGGTTAGCCAGAGGTCGCGGGTTCGAGTCCCGGCATGGGTGGATTTTTTAGCCTCTCAATAAGTTTTTAAATTTGTCCTTAGCACGGGTTAGTGCATTAAAAAGAATAAAACTTCACGAAAGTACGTAATTTAGAGAAGAAACTCATCAAAACATGCCAAAACTCGAATCCATGACCTCCCAAATGAAAAGCCAGCGTTAAACCACTCCACTACCGGTGGTACCACCACCACCACCGCTCTTCCTAAGCTACACAAGCACAATAATTGAGGCGGTCAAATCCACACAAATACATGCCGGAAGAGCGACGGACCGCAATAATGAATGACTGCGAAAATCGGATTACATATAGCCTTAACGATCAGGCAGCCCCATTAGCGAACGTCAGTGTGTTCAAAACCCTCTTGAAACTCGTTAAAATTTGTAAAGAGAAAGACATTTTTAAGAGTTTCAGTGAAATTGGACAGGTATTTGCATTTTGTTTCGGAATGTGTCTGTACAGATTGTATGCATTTCGCAGTTACTTTGTGAAACTCGGCTATTTAGATACCGTTATAGAATATAATACCGTTATAGAATAGTTATAGAATAACCGTGCCAGTTAGCCAGAGGTCGCGGGTTCGAGCCCCGGCTTGGGTGGATTTTTTAGCCTCTCAATAGGTTTTTAAAATTGTCCTTAGCACGGGTTAGTGCATTAAAAAGAATATAACTTCACAAAAGTACGTAGCTTAGGGAAGAAACTCATCAAAACATGGCAGGACTCGAATCCAAGACCTCCCAAATGAAAAGCCGCTCCCACCGCTCTTCCTAAGCTACTCAAGCACAATAATTGAGGCGGTCAAATCCACACAAATACATGCCGGGAGAGCGACGGACCGCAATTATGAATGACTGCGAAAATCGGATTACATATAGCCATAACGATCAGGTAGCCCCATTAGCGAACGTCAGTGTCTTCAAAATCCTCTTGAAACGAAAGAGCTGTCTGTTAGAGCAAACTTGTTAAAATTTGTAAAGAGAATGAGATTTTTACGAGTTTCAGTGAAATTAAACAGGTATTTTTGCATTTTGTTTCGGAGTGATTCTGTACAGATTGTATGCATATCGCAGTTACTTTGTGAAAGCGTCGTCTGTTCATAAACGCTCGTCGGATTGCAATAAACCCAGGGCAAATTGTAAAAATGCTAGTCAGTTTGTGAAATGCGACTAAATATTTGTTTTTATTTCCAGGTTTTTTTTTCAATTTGCACTCCTGGGACAAGGCCTCCTAAGGCCCTCCTCCGCTCTCCAGTCCTCGCTGTCTCAGGCATTCCCTGCCACCCTCGCAGAAAGTTTGTGAGGTCGTCCCATCATCTCCGTCATGTTCGGCCACGTTTACGGTACGACTTATGTGGCCTGCCCAATTCTATTTTAACTTCGCGATCGCAGCTCCAACCTCTGTGACTTTGGTTTTGGAGCGCAGCGCGGTGTTCCCGATTCGGTCGCTCCTTCTTACACCCAGGATGCAGGGCTAAGCCTGGGCGTATGCTGAGACGCAGGCGACGCAGCACAGCGCAGCACAGTTCTGTACAGGACAGAGCAGTTGAGGCCGACATAGGCCCCCACCGCATGCTGTGACGCAACTATTCTCTCCATTTCTTAGCAATTCTCACACATACTCGTAATAACTCTTTCAATGTCTTTTTGTAATAGTCTGGATGATTTGTATCATACAAACAAGGTTCACAGCGAATTTATTCAATTAAATGTTTTGTCATCGCAACAAAATTGTTACTTAACACGCCTCGACGTGCACGCGTCGCGCAGAAAACTGAAAATCTGTGAGAAAATCTGTGCCGGCGCGACAACGAGACGCAGAGCAGGGCAGACACTTGTCTGCGTCGCACGTGCCTGCGCCGCAGCGTACGTAGCTCAATGACGTTCCATGCTTTACAAAATCTGCACTGCGCTGAGCTGCGTCGCCTGCGTCTCAGCATGAGCTCAGCCTGATGCATACTGATGCTTCATTATAAGAAAAGAATAAAATGTATTTGCTGCAGATACGATGATTTGCGTTGGGGCTGTCGAAATGCAACTATATAGTTATATTGTAGTATTAAGTCTATAAAATAGAATCCAGCTGATGGTACCACACAAAATATTCAGTCATAAACTGTGGTTTGAACTGTAGTCCAAGGCAAGTAAACATAGAAGATTGCCAAATTGGAAGTGTGGTATGCAGTACTTAACTTAGAACATAAAATATTTTTATGTTGCCTATAAACGCCCCACTGGAGAGTACAGGCCTTCTCTTAGAGAATCGCCTTAATTACCACGAGTGCCCACCGCGGATGGACAATTTCAAGCGCTGAATTGCAATTTGCAATTTCAACACCTCAAAAACTGCAATAATCAATAATTAATTAAATAATACCTTATATAAGTATATATTATGTAATATTAACTATTTTACGTCGAATTAAAATAGCACTACATTACTACGCGATTAAGCCCTGAAAATATTCTAACAAAGTACTATAAGTATCTTATACAAATAATTTTACATCATAGGCATTAAGAAAGCTTTCTTTTACAGAATCTTAATACTTAATACTTAACAAAATGAGCGTAACGTTGGTTTATACTCGTAATTACGAATGCCGAAAGTTTCGCTTCCTAGCGTGATAAAACTTTACATAAGTATTTTAGTAATGCTCCATTTATTTCCAAGCTAATTTTCAAGGATAAAGTATTTTATACAGACTCTAAGTCACATACGTCAAACTCACATTAACCTACTACTCTAATTGAGAATTTCGCTAAGTAAATAGTTAGCTGTAGTGCTGTCTCTTTGAATTTCTCACAAAATAGCTTGACAGAACATTCCTTAAGTATTTACTTACCGAAATTTTCAATTTAGAAACCGGCCATAACTCTCATATAATAATAATTAAAATGTAAATAATAGTTATAATAATTTCCACAGAACACAAACACGTGACCCGGTTCCAAACTAGGATAAGAATAAAAAAACAGGTTACTTGTACAAATGTGCGGCGACCTCTGATGGGAATTGAACCCACAACCTCCGGCATGGTAATTAGACGTGACACCGCTTGGCTAACGAGGCAGTCACATCATGATTGAAATTTCGGCACCCTGTCTATTCGAGTCGATTCAATGGCTGCACAATAAGTCCCAGTGTGGCCAGCGCATCCGGCATCGCTGCACACAATATCCTTTCCAACAAATGGCCGGAAATAGTTTCTAAATAGCCAGTTGCAACATCCGATGGCTTCTCAGAAATATGTAAATCTATGGCATGATATTTTTGGCTCGTCACCCCGGCTTCCAGACTTATCTTAAACGATCACGAAGGTTAAGCAAAACAGAGCGCTTTCAGTGCATGGATAGAAGACCGTCTATGACTAACGATAGTGGCATTTTTTGGAGTGGTTCCGTGCTTGGCAAGGCACTTTAAGCAGTTGGTGCCGGCTGCCGTCGATAGATGGCAGTCGTTAACCCAAGTCAGAGAAAAACATCTTACAGTAAGACCAGCCCTAGTCTTGCAAGCCTTCACCAATTCGGACTAGGCTCCCATGGTAAAGTATGGTCTATACCTTCATCAGGGAAGAGACGCGGATATAATGGGTTAATGATGATATATAGGTAACATTTTGGTTGTGCAAAGTGTGTGAGAATACTTGAGTCATAAATAGTACATATCGGAGTATACACTAGGCGGTACTTGTATAGAATGTGAGGGAAACTGATAGTGGAGCGCAGAATAATTGTGAAACGTGTGGAAAATTTAATATGTAAAATTTAATATAAAATTTAATAATATGGAAAACATAATTTGTACAAAGGCGAGCTTAATACTATAAATAAATTTGTCAAATAGAATTGAAACAAATATAACCTACATTTTGTCTTTTTAATCTGTGTCCTAAATTCCTTTTAAACGTCAACATATTACGCCGGGTTGTTAATGTGACTGTCAAATATAAGTACTTAACGATTATGTCGAAGACACCGATAGTTGAGGTGCGCGGCTGCTGGGCGCTGATTGGTTAAAGCCCCACGCACCGCCGCACGCACCGCCGACGTCACCGCACCAACGCCAACGGCTCGGATGCGCTCTCTCGCTTGGACTACGCTACTGTTAGGTCGTTGCACTTATATGTTATTTATTATATTTTCGGACCATTATATTATATTTTACCAGTGAATATACAGTCCACTCATTTTAAATCCAGTTAGGTTAGAACCCTAACATAGTGGTCCTTTAGGATTACCTATTCGCCGAAAATTATAGCAAGTACACGACCGACCGTTGCTACGTGGAAATTCAAAATTTTGTCGAAGAAACTTTGAAGATACCTGCAAGCGCAATCTTGTCAAGGAGACTTCGAAGATACTTGCAAAATCACTTAAGAAGCAGCCTTCACGACTACGCAAGAACAATTCCACGGACATCGGTTACAAAGGAATCGGCCACGCGGCAGCTACGAATCAACGGCACTTACAATTGTCGAATCACCTGTAATCGTGCTACTGCGTCGAGTCATCGTCAACCAAGCTGAGAGCACAAAGAACAATAAGGAGGAATCTGGAATACTGTGAGTCCGTTCCGATCATATCCTACCTTCCCAACCTTTCCCCTTTCAATTTGCAGCCAAAAGTGCATTTTTAGTAAGTAGGCATCTCAAATAAATCGCAACTGCATTTGGCGAATCATTAATAATCGCATCAAGATACCGTTATCAATGCACAGCTGACCCACTTCCATATTTCAAGTTCACGCATCTCAATAGAAAAAACCAGTTCGCAGACCGCTTTCAATCGCCACGCTCGCTGCAACGGCTCTTATCTATCCGCCATTTTATTTTCACATTCTTCCGAACGCATTGCATTTGAGGTAATTTTCTTTGCTTGTTTTCATTTATTCTTCCTAATATGGATAATTTAATAAAGAAACGGGCTATTTGCAAAACAAAGCTTACTCAATTTGCCAATTATTTATCAGTGCCAAAGAGTTGTGCATCTCTAAGTGAAGTGATGGTGTGCGAGTTAGAATTCCGATTAACAAAGATAGAATTACTATATGATCAATTCGACAGTTTGCAGTCGGAAATCGAAATGCTGTGTGGTGACGACCAAGCCGGGACCAAGCAAAATGCTGAGCGTGAACAGTTTGAGAGCTTGTATTTCAAGCTGGTAGCTCAAGCTCGTCAATTACTGATCCAGGGAAAGCCCAAAAGCGACCAGGTGAGTCCTGTAGCAAGTGACCATGATGCACAAGCAAATAGTAAGAATAGTCTTGTTAGACTACCCCAAATTGACCTTCCCCACTTCGATGGTACCTATCAATATTGGCTTGAGTTTAGGGACACATTTCAGTCGCTGATACACGATAATAATTCAATCGACAACATTAATAAATTTCACTATCTCAGGGCATCGTTAAAGGGAAGTGCAGCTCTTATAATTAAAAGTTTAGACTTCACAAGTGATAACTACACAAATGCTTGGCAAATGCTACTCGAAAGATACAATAATAATCGCGTGTTGGTTAATAATCATGTACAAGCCTTGTTCAATATTGAGAATATTCCCAGAGAGTCAAGCAAAGCCATTAGAAGCCTTGTTGATACAACAAATAAAAACTTACGGGCGTTGACTACTCTGAAACAACCAACAACCAGCTGGGACACGCTAATTATCTACATGATGTCCTCAAAGTTAGATGCTGTAACCAGCCGTGAATGGGAGCAGTATCGCAACAGTTTAACAGAGATAGCAAGTTTGTCACAATTCAATAAATTTCTCAACAATAGGGCTGACTTATTAGAATCATTGGAAGAATCTAGAACGATAAAAAAGGTTGAGGTAAGTAAATCAAAAAGTTTTATTGTGGCCACAAGTAACAATCAAAATAGTAAGAAATTGTACCAACAACAATGCCCCATGTGCAATCAAGCACACAATTTATATAGCTGTGAAACATTCAGACAAAAAGCTCGGGAGTTCAAAGTATGTTTAAATTGCCTCCGCCCGGGACATATAAACCGGCGCTGCAAGCTGGCTCATTGTAGGTATTGTAAGTTAAGACATAATACTCTGCTTCACTTAGAAAAAGAACAGGAGGTCAGGGAAGTAGACAACGTAGCTTTAGCAGCTAACATGTAAGTTAAGCAACCTGCTACTTCGCCGCAAATTTTGCTTTCCACAGCGTTGGTGAAAGTGCTGGACCGCAATGGCGCTCGCCGCTCCGCGCGAGTCTTGCTTGACAACGGCAGCACGGCCAACTTTATAACTGATGAACTGTGCGGTAAGCTCGAATTGTCCCGACGCGGTGCGAGCTCCAATATAACAGGTATTAATAACCAAACTAGTAACAGTACACAGTCTTGCCAACTCACACTTGAGTCAAATAACGGCCATTATAAAGTAGACTTAAACTGTTTAATTTTGCCAGAGATTACCAAATCCCTGCCAGCAACATACATAAATATTGCCGATATTCCCCTACCTTCAGGCATAAGTCTTGCTGACCCGTCATTTAATATTCCGTCAGCTATTGACATCCTCGTAGGAGCCGAGGTCTTTTGGAACATTCTTGGCACCAAATCAATTGAGTTAGGTAAGTACATGCCTACATTGTACGAGACCAAATTAGGGTGGCTCATTTCGGGTTACATTTCACAATCAAACTCACCACCGCTATGTCATTTTACTCAAGAAACCAAAACAGAGCTTTCCCGCTTCTGGGAGCTTGATAGTGTATTGCCTAATACTGCACTATCTGTCGAAGAGAGACAATGCGAAAAAAGCTTCGAAATTAATACAATACGAGATGATAATGGTCGTTTCGTCGTGACTATGCCTCTTAAAGGTTCACCTAAGGACTTAGGAGACTCATACCAAAGGGCCAAGGTTCGATTCCTGTCCTTAGAACGCAGGCTCAATAAAGAACCAACATTTAAACAACGGTACCTTCAATTTATGGATGAGTATTTAGAACTTGGCCATATGTCAGAAAATGAAAGCTTAAATTCCACTAATAATAATAATAATAATAATAATAATAATCCAAAGTATTACTTACCGCATCACGGCGTTTTACGCGAACAAAGCACTACAACAAAGCTGAGAGTGGTTTTTGATGCGTCAGCTGTCACCACTTCCGGTTTGTCGTCAAATGACATTCAAATGGTCGGCCCTACTGTGCAGGACGACCTCTTATCCATTCTACTGCGTTTCAGGCAGCACAAATTTGTAATTTCGGCTGATATTGAGAAAATGTATAGGGCTATATTACTAAACCCTTCTCAACGTTTCCTACAACAAATCATATTTAGGCGTAGTCCATCGCAGCCATTGAAAACTTACACTCTGAATACAGTGACTTATGGCACAGCGTCTGCGCCATATCTCGCAACAAAATGTCTTGTAAGCCTTGCAGCAGAAGCCTCAGACAGCGAAGTAGAAAGAGCTATCAGTAAAGATTTTTATGTAGACGATTTTTTGAGCGGCTCAGACACTGTAGAAGGAGCTATACATTTAAGTAAGAGTGTCAGTTCCATTCTTGCCTCAGCTAAATTCAACTTGAGAAAATGGCAGTCTAATAGTCAAGACATATTACAGACTATAAACAATTCAAGTACTGCGCAAGACAAAATATTAGATTTTGACACAAACTCAAATTTCAACACTAAAACACTAGGCTTAAATTGGCATTGCGAAACGGACACACTTTCTTACTCAATTAATGTGAAACAAAATGAGCAAATTACAAAACGCGCCATATTATCAGTGGTAAGTCAAATTTTTGACCCACTTGGTCTCGTGGGACCATGTGTTGTAGAAGCAAAAATAATATTACAGCAGCTTTGGATAATTAAATGCGGTTGGGATGAAACAATTCCACAAAATATCGCATCACTTTGGTTAATATTTTCTAGTAACATTCATTCACTTAATAACTTGCGTATACCACGTTGGATAGCGAGTAGTAATTATAAAACAATCCAATTACATACCTTTACAGACGCTTCCGAGAAAGCTTATGGTGCTTGCGTCTATATTCGTACTATAAGCGACAAGGGGATAGTGCAAGTTCGCCTCTTGGCTTCTAAAAACAAGATAGCCCCTATAAAAACACTAACAATACCTCGCCTCGAGTTGTGTGGGGCGCTGTTAGGGGCAAGACTGTGTACTAAGGTTATGACGTCACTTACAATTACCTTTGACGCTTGTAGATTCTGGTGCGATTCGACAATTGTCTTGGGCTGGCTTGCATCTTCGTCAGCTAGTCAGCTCGGGGCTTTTGTTGGAAATCGCGTGGCTGAAATACAGGAATCTACAAGGGGTTATATATGGAGCTACGTACCGTCAAAGGAGAATCCGGCGGACCTTGTTTCTCGCGGGGTGAAGGCCGATCAACTCGGCAGCTGTGCTCTTTGGTGGTCAGGCCCTTCTTATCTAACGGCCAGCGAAAGCTCGTGGCCTAAAATGCCTAATGCTAGCACTAGCGAGAACGCCGGCCCCACGGAAGTATTATCTCATTGCGTCCACAATAAAAATGATAACGAATCTTTTCTAAATACATTAA
Source organism: Yponomeuta sedellus (assembly GCA_934045075.1). Lineage (NCBI taxonomy): Eukaryota > Metazoa > Arthropoda > Insecta > Lepidoptera > Yponomeutidae > Yponomeuta > Yponomeuta sedellus. Next base: position 15,615,560 of record OW203726.1, read on the forward strand.
TTAAGCGGTATTCAACGTTCACTTCATTACAACGTGTCGTTGCATACATACTAAGATTTGTTAATAATATCCGCCATAAGGATAACAAATCAACCGCTCATTTAACGTGCGATGAGCTGCAATCAGCACTAAACTTCATTTTAAAGTCCAGTCAGATCGAAATGTTTCCTGACGAATATCAATGCCTAGTTACTGGCAAAGAAATAGCAAAAAATAATAAAATTAATTCCTTATCTCCATTTATGGACTCTAATAATTTAATGAGAGTAGGCGGAAGGCTAGATAACTCACCATATACCTACAGTGTAAAGCACCCTATACTCTTGGACAGTAAACATTACGTGACTCAGCTTTTATTTCGTTTAAATCATATTAAATATTTTCATTGTGGTCCGCAATTACTCCTTGCCCAAATGAGACAAACATATTGGCCATTAGCAGGCCGAGCGCTCTCAAAAAAGATTGTAAAACAATGTGTGAAATGTTGTCGATATAAATCACAATCTGTTCAGCCGATAATGGGTCAGTTGCCAACAACACGAACAGACTTAGAATTTCCGTTCCTAAATTGCAGTGTCGATTATGCTGGACCAATAATGATAGCAGACCGAAAGGGAAGAGGCTGTAGGTTGATCAAATCCTACGTATGCATATTTGTTTGTTTAGCAGTTAAAGCTGTGCATCTTGAGCTTGTTACGGATCTCACAAAGGAAGCATATATGGCAGCACTCAATCGGTTCATTGCTCGCAGGGGTAAACCACACAGCATTACGTCAGATAATGGCACCAATTTTGTTGGCACTAGCAACGAACTGCACAACCTTATAAAAGGTAGTAATGTTTCAGCTAAAATGTCCCAAGAGGGAATTAAATTTAATTTTGGCCCTGCTTATTCGCCACATTTCAATGGCATCACCGAAGCAGCTGTACGCTCAACCAAATATCACTTAAAACGAATTTTAAATCTAACTCATTTCACTTACGAAGAAATGTCCAGTTGTTTGGTTCAAATTGAATCCATTCTTAATTCACGCCCACTTACTCCACTCTCATCTGATCCTGCCGACTTCACTGCGCTCACTCCTGCCCACTTTCTGATCGGACGGTCGCTTACATGTGTTCCTCATCCACAAATGCTTGACGCCAATATCAACCGTCTGGACCGCTATCGACGAATCCAGCTTATTAAACAACACTTTTGGAATCGTTTCAGTCAAGAATATGTGACCCTCCTACAGCAAAAGACGAAATGGCAACATTCAAAGGGAGAGCTGAAGGCAGGTACCATTGTCGTGATCAAAGATAAATCGCTGCCACCAATGCTGTGGTCTCTGGGGCGTGTCGTCCAAACATACCCAGGCAAGGATGGCGTCACGCGTGTTGTGGATCTGAAGACTAAGAGAGGCACAATAAGAAGAGCTTTTAATAATCTTTGCCCTCTACCAATCTCTTGAAGATGGATCTTCAACCCCGGGAGTATGTCGGAGACACCGATAGTTGAGGTGCGCGGCTGCTGGGCGCTGATTGGTTAAAGCCCCACGCACCGCCGCACGCACCGCCGACGTCACCGCACCAACGCCAACGGCTCGGATGCGCTCTCTCGCTTGGACTACGCTACTGTTAGGTCGTTGCACTTATATGTTATTTATTATATTTTCGGACCATTATATTATATTTTACCAGTGAATATACAGTCCACTCATTTTAAATCACGTTAGGTTAGAACCCTAACAATTACGTTATTTTAACGTTACATAACGGACAATGTCCATTGCAAGTTTGTCATTGAGACCGTACGTGTTTCAGCGACCGCTCACAAGATTATGCTAAGGAAGAAATAAATTTTGAAATGTTCTGAGAATGCGAATAAATGTTTGCCTACATTTAAGTGCTTCTGGGTTAGACTCAGACTTGTATCAACGACTGGTTACCCATGTTTCGCATGTACGTGAATTTGTGGTAGCAATCGATCGATATCAACTCTTGTATGTCTCCACTGCTGGGGCACGGATCTCTTCCTGCATCGCAGGAAAGTTAGGCCCTTTCCACCACGGGGACCAAGTCCGGTTTGATGGAGGATTGTAAAACAGTGCCGAGCCTTACCGTTAGAAGTTATCAAGGCGCCCATACAGGCCCTCACATGGCTTAACGACTGTCACTACATGAAAGCTGGCACCAACGGCTTAACGTGCCTTGCAAAACACGGAAGCGCTCGGAAAAATGCCACTAGCGGTAGTTACGGGACGGTCACCCATCCTGCACACGACTAGGCCACGATTGCGTGGTAGCAATATCACTTGCTGAAGAAATCAATGTGAGGAAACACTATAGCGTTTTTCCGTTAGTGTCAGTGACATTTACGAAACTTGAAATCGTGAATACGGGCAATAGGCATGCATATTGGGTGGTAGATTAAACCCTCTTTTTGGGAGAAAATTTGTGAAGTTGTATAAACGAAATGTACTGTTTAAACGAAATACTGCTGCGTTGGTCTATCAGTATCACGTGTGATTACCATTCCGGAGGCCGTTGGTTAAATTTCTACTGGGGGGCTGCCGCACATTTCCTTAAATGGCCTCAGTCTGGTTGTATGTTTGTGATATCCTTGCCTGATTTCCACATCACCGGGTATCCTATCCCGGTGCCAGGGCATCCTCATCGTCAGGCTATACTAGTCCACTGCTGGACATAGCCCTCCCCTAAAGAGCGCCAAGTTGTGCTATCTTAGGGGGTAATGCCCATAATCCTCGCGCTGGGCATGCGGGTTGGGGATCGCAGTTTGGTGGAATTTTACTGCAGGGGGCGCTGCTGCCCACCCCCCGGTTTGTGTCCCTTAGTCGCCTTTTACGACACCCGCGGGAAGAATTCGGTTGGTACTATTCTCTAGGCCGACACCACACAGCAAGTGCAGGGCATCCTAGCAACGGGCAAAGTGATTGTGTTATATGGAAGTTATGTATTTTATATTATTTAGTTTTTGCACGCGGTGGTGACTAGTGGGTAGAACAATGAACTCGGAAGCGAGAGACCCCAGCATGTACTAGCTTAGTTTTTTAAGTAATGTATATTTGTGTAGTTATAGTGGCAATACTACTAGGTAACTCTGAAGGAAAACATCATGAGGGAACTGAGTGTCTGACGTGTTCAAATACCTCAGCGCTCGAAATTGCTAACGAAATAAACGCGGTGGGCACGCGTAGTAATTAAGCCCATACTCTCTCTCTGAGAGAAGGCCTGTGCCCTACTGTGGAACATTTATAGGCGACATAAAAAAAACCTTTGAAAAAGCAGTCTGTTTTTAGAATAAGGCCCCCAACCGTGCTGTACTATTTTATTGCTCAATTCTCTAATGTGATTCCTAGTGTAGATAAAATAAAGAATATTCTTTCTACATAAGCAGAACGTATTCTATTCACCGAAACAGAATGTACTTATAAAACAACTAAATGTACATAAGTTCCTTTCATGTTATTGCGTAGTAGGTACTTATTAGAGCAGGAATGACTACTTTGTCCGCTTATTCCACTTCAACTGTTCAGGGTTTTAGTTACAAAGTACAGTTTTGTTTCCATAAGCCATTTGATATAAGAGTCTAGTATCCACTTAGAACGCCCGAGTAAGCTCGACTAATGAAATTGTGGTATTACAAGAGGCAGGGGGAAAGGGGGGGAGTTGAATCTACTTACATTTCGCCCAAAGACACGTGGGTCTGTTAAGTTCTAATTTTTATCTTCTATTATAACAACCGAGTGGTTCCATGCTTCTCCAGGCACGGTAAGCAGTGGTGTTGACTGCCGTTGATAGATGACAATGTTAAGCCGAGTCAGAGGCCTTAGGGTATTGGAGGTAGTCTATGCACATGTATTGGCCAGTTATAATCTTATCCCAGTACATGGCTGACACAGATTTGAATATCGCTAGGATACGATTGTTTGTTGTGATATATGACACTTGCGGAAAATATATCAAACAAGCAACATCTAGTGTTTTACTATCATCTCCACACTCTGCTTGTAAGCTGTAATATAGGCATCTACAGTCCTTATTTATAACCATATAGGGCAGCTTGAAAACTCCTGACAGTAAGACCAGACACTAGTCTTACAAGCCTCCACCAATCCGGACTTGGCCCCCGTGGTTGAGTATGGCCTATACCGTCCTCAGGGAAGAGACCCGTGCCCCTCGGTAGGGACATAATGGGTTGATGATGACAGTGAGATTGCGATACAAACGTAGTTTGGTTTTTATTTACGAACAACATCGTGATTAAACTTCTCCAATGTGTTTGTTTTATTTATTTCTTTTTGTTTTATTTTTAAGGAAAACTTAAAGCTAAGCTTATAATGATAAGCATGCTATTAACAACGAAATGCTAACTACAGGTTTTCACAAATAGGGACTATATAAATTAAGTATTCGCATTCGATATCATTAGTTTAGATTATAGAAATCGAGGTTTTCTAGAACATGAAATCATGGATTACCTAGTGGATTAATTGAAAACATAAAATAACATGTTTAAGTGGAGCGACAATATCAAATAATAACAAATGCTTTATTGTAGACTTTTAGTCCGGATCTACTTACGGATGGTGTTGTTATATCGGAAGAGTCCGAACAGGTTTCGCTCCGATCACAGAGCTGCAGAGCTTAATCATGGTGAGCAGAGACGGAGCTCGCGGTCGTCGGTTGCTCATCTCACACTACGGGCAAGCGCGCGGCGCGCCCGCGCCGAGGTGGGTGCTAAAAGTCTACAGTGTTGTGCTTACGAAAGTTTTAGTTCAAAAATGCTTTATTGCTGAACATTGATTTAAATTTTGATATATTGTGTTTCAGCCATAACGATGTTTGCGGATTTTTTAATAACAATAACATCTCTGTATTACGTACAGGCCGGTTAGTCGCCCATTAGCTCAGTTGGATAGAGCGCTGGCACGGATAGCCAGAGGTCGCGGGTTCGAATCCCGGCTTGGGTGGAATTTTTAGCCTCTAAATAGGTTTTTAAAATAACCTGATTTTACTAAAAACTCCTTTGAGTAAAGCTCAATTTGATATATTTTTTTATTATTTCCTTTTTGCACCAATATTCTGCTAGTAGCTGTGCTCGCAACTTCATTTTCGTGGGATTCTGTTATAAAGTATTCTTTCTTTCAACCATTTGGCTTGTGTATCATATTCCGGTCAAATCCGTGAACGTGAAAAATCATAACAACCACGCGGTGCCATAATAAAATAAAACCAAGAATTGGATTCCAAGTTGGAATAATAGTTTTAATTTTGAATTACATGTTTTCAGGCTTTGCGTTTTTAAATAAAACATTTTTTTCATATAGCCTATGTACGTCCCACTGCTGGGCACAGACCGTTTCACAGAGGGTGTATGGGCTTAATTACCACGGGTGAATGCGCTCGTGACCTAGGGAATGCCTAGGCGAACCGAGTGATTGGATCCAATCACTTGGTCAAACAACAACAGGCGCGGTCAGGTACAGGATGGGTAAGCGTCCCGTGACTACCGCTGGCATTTTTTCAAGCGCTTCCGTGCTTCGCAAGGCACGATAAGCCGTTGGTGCCGGCTGTCCTATAATGGCAGTCGTTAAGCCATGTCAGAGGCTATATGGGCGGCTTGATAACTTCTGACAGTAAGGCCCGCCACTCTTTTACAATCCTCAACCAACCCGGACTGTCACCACTGCTGGGGCACGGGATGCCATTAGCAGTAGTTACATGACGGTCACCCATCCTGCACCTGACCGCGCCTTTTGTTGCTTAACTCAAGTGATTGATTCCAATCACTCGGTTCGCCTTGTCCACGAGCGCTTCAAACACAAAAATAAATAAATAATTTCCACACAACACAAACACTTGTCCTGGCGCACGAGTCACATTCGTCAATAAAACTAAAATGACACGATCACTGCTGTCTTTCGACACTAAATTTATTCGCTAACGCAAATGCCTTTCAACGGCGCGTCAATGTAACTATCACTAACCTCCCATTGTACAAATAGAAAGCCACATGCCTGATCCCAAACTTTTACAGCTTTTTAGTTAATTTGACTACAGTCCGAAAAATATTACGTCACATCTCGCGTACCCCGCCAATTCAGCCTGAAATACGTCCATGCGAAAAGTCTTTTGTTCAAGACTCACGTCGGGTATTATACCAGTAATAGCATGGGCATATTACGTAACCGAATCAGCCGGCAGCTATTGTGTTTCAACGGATAGCAAATCAACCTTCGCTCAATTAAATTCAAGAAGATGCGCTTAGTACAAATCAATACAAGTTATACTTTGTGTAATGCTCTTTGTATTTTGTCTTCGGAATGGAAATTACGATTCGACCTTTAGAAAAATTTTTACCCCACGAGATAATTTACGTGCCAAGAAAGCTCGAGCGGCACACAAGCGTTTTAAAGATAACTAATAAGTTTTCATTCTTATAATAATTACATTTAGCGGTGGTAACACTTGCCTAGACATGCCTCAAGAACAAGGATGTTCAAAAAGAAGCCGTGAATTGGAACCCGGCGTGTCATGTACAACATGAACCATGTACCATAAACCATTGACTTGGTTTTCAAAGCACATTTGTTGTAGTAGAAATACTCGCTAGCTGTGACGGAAAAACGTCATGAGGAAACCTGAGTACCTGAAATAAAAATGTCTTCCTTCTCAGCTTCCTTACCTGAGCCTACAACACGAACTTCTTTTACTAACACATTATTATAATTAAAATTCTTTATTGCATAAAAATTTTTGCACATAGGCGAGCTTAATGGTACTTAGCTTTATCTACCAGCTAACCTAAGTTTTGGAGACAATATTAGCAGGTAGTGCAATATTAAACAAAATAAAATTTACTAATAAGGTATATTCTGGCTCTTATTATACAGGCTTTAGCTTAGTATAAGGGCCAGCAAACACCATTGTACATTTCTTTCTATTACTGATCAAGGCTTGTTTAGTTATATTAATGATGTTCCTACTGTTAACAACTAAGAAAATTATGAGCATGCAATTATAATTTAATAGATAAATAGTTTAAGTGATGTACAAACCCACATTATGCTTTTGAACAATAAACAAATTTTAATTTAATTTAATTTAATTTAATATAACCTATATTATGTATCAAATTTAAAATAGTGGGGGAATATTATATGTATAACATAACAATAAATAAATAAGAAATACAATAAATACATATACATTACCTACATATTTTCTTTTCATATATGTGTATATATATACAAACATATTTCCTGACGATATTGATATATTCTTCTTCTTCTTCAGGCTATATCATGTAGTCCACTGCTGTACATAGCCCTCCCCTAATGAGCGCCATAGTGCCCTGTCTTCAGCCTGCCGGCAGTTTTTCGCAGATCGTCATTCCACCTGGTCGGAGGGCGTCCTACACTACGTTTGCCGAGTCGCGGTCTCCACTCAAGAACACGTTTACTCCAACGGTTGTCGATTCTTCGCGAGATATGGCCAGCCCACTGCCACTTCAGCTTGCTGATTCTCTGAGCTATGTCGATAACATTGATATGTCTACATGTAAATACTTCTTATAATATATTATGATAAATTACTGAAGATTTTGGTACCATTAAATCATACTCAGCCGCTGTGCAAGATGTTCAATCGAGGTACTGAATACAAGTAGCGCCCCTGTGCGGGCTCCTCTGCTAGCAACAGTCGACTATGAGACGGGACTGTGGCTGCAGGCACTCCTGTCAACTAATTAGGCAGGCTGATGAACAACATCTCAAGACAGTATTACACGGTTCAATTTCGGTTCAATATTGGTATCAATTTGCATCGAGATGTCTAAATACATTTCATTCAACCCTATTGTGCAATTTCATTGAAAGCTACGAATTCGACGAACGTTTTCAACGCAATTGACGCAAAATCGACAATCATTCAATGACATTGAAAAGTGTAAATACGGAGATCGAACGATCCGGTGCATTTTTGTTTTGATGTGGTGCTTAAGTGGTATGGCAGACAAGTAAATTTAAAAAGAAAAGCACCTATATTTTTATTTTTTAATTAAACAGCTTTTTTTTTAATAGTTTTATATTAATAATACTTCGCACGTACGAGTTATTGGCACGGAATAGCTGAAGTAAATACTGAACTTGTTAAAGGATAAATTTCAGATTTTTTGAAATTTTCACTATTTAACAACATTATTTACCAAGTAACTAGCTGACCGCGCCTTTTTGTTTTGTTTGGCTATAGTTATAGCCTACGGCTTATTCTCAGACCTACGAATATACACAAACAATTCATAAAATTGGTGGCGCCGCCGTTTCAAAGAAGTTCGATAATAAATATTGTGGCACGAGATTTTTATATAGGTACTTAGATATAATATGATATTAACCCTTTGTATATTCTGACTGCATGGGGCACCGGTATCTTCCGGCATCGCAATACTCCACCACGGGGGCCAAGTCCGAGTTAGTGGAGGATTGTAAAACAGTGGCAAGCCTTACTTTCAGAAGTTATCAAGCCGCCCATAAGGCCTCTGAAAGACATGGCCTAACGACTGCCAATGCATGACCGACATGGTGTGATATTACATCGTTACCAACCCTTGTATGTCCCCACTGCTGGGGCACGGGTCTCTTCCTGCATCGCAGGAAGGTTAGGCCATACTCCACCACGTGGGCGAAGTGCGGGTCGGTGGAGGATTGTAGGACAGTGGCGGGCCTTACTGTCAGAAGTTATCAAGCCGCCCATAAGGCCTCTGACATGGCTTAACGACTGCCATTATATGACAGCCGGCACCAACGGCTTAATGTGCCTCGCGAAGCACAGAAGCGCTCGGAAAAATGCCACTAGCGGTAGTCACGGGACGCTCACCCATCCTGTACCTGACCGCGCCTGTTGTTGCTTAACCAAGTGATTGATTCCAATCACTCGGTTCACCTAGGCCACGAGCGAACGATATTACATAAGTACTATAAATTTTAGATTCCTTTGAAATACAGACAGATGCAATAATTTCAAGTAAAAGTTATTTCTCATCACAAATACCTAGAGGCAAGCAGATAAATTTCTGTATTTGGTTGAATGCCGCATTACCTACCTATCTCAACAGTGCATTCTGGATGAACGTCGTATTAGTTCCACGCTGGCCCACACCGATAAATGGTTTCAACTTATGCGGTTATTGGCGAATAAATCACTCTCACTTCTTGAAAATTTGCGTATGAAGGCGCTTTGGGGCGCCACCAATAGAATAAAAATCGTAAGTTGTTTTATGAAACGTTTTTTTATCGTTAAGTAAATATGAGAAATCTTAATATCTGTAGTATAAAATATCCTAGTAGGCGAAGCAAATTAAATTGAAAAAAAAAAGGGTTTTGAGGAATTAATTTTCAAAAAGTAAACAGAATAAGTTTTAACCGCTGCGTCAACATTTTTAGGACTTACTGTCTAGCATAAATAACTTAGAACTGTGATCGATTTCCTTTAAAAACGGCCGTTTTTAGCGGAAATCGATTTAAGCCTTAAGATGATGATACTACATTCTAGATTTTAGGTTCTAAAAAGAGTTAGCACAGATATTAAGATTTTTGATGTTTTCTTTTTTTTAAAAAAACGTATTGTTACATTTACAGACAGGCACATACATTGCTTCAGGCCCTACACTAGGATACCCTGTGTCGTCGTTGGAACCAGAAATAACGACATCACAAACATGTAAACATCCAAGACCCATTCAAGCCGGCGGGGTTCGAACCCGGGACCTCTTGCATGGTAGGCAGATGCGCTACGCCACAGAGGTCGTCATTTATTCCATTGCTGGCTTTAGTTAGCACCCCAAAGCGCCTAAAGTAGCATTTACTCTAGTCGGCTATAACAATTTATTTAAGTATGAATTACGTAAGTGTGAAAACCTCGTGCAGAAAGCGAGTGTGTAGTGTGAAAGTTATTTATTTGTTTATTTTATTTTATTAGGGATTTATTAGCAAAGGGGAAGATAAAAAGTACCCGTGACCGGCGTGCGTACATGGAACGACTTATGAACGTTGATGAAGCGAAGGTGATCTGTCAGGATCGTGGCAGGTGGCAGTCCCTGGTCTCTGCCTACCCCTCTTGAATAGGCGTGAGGTTATGTATGTATGTATGTATGTATGTATGTATGTATGTATGTATGTATGTATGTATGTATGTATGTATGTATGTATGTATGTATGTATGTATGTATGTATGTATGTATGAATGTATGTATGTTTATTTTATTAAACTTTTACAAGCGGCGGTAGTCCAGTGGGTAGAACAATGGACTCGGAAGCGATAGGGCGGGGCAAGTACAAACTTTGTGTCCTAGTAGTATTAATCTAGTAGTAATACAACTCGTTTACTGTGAAGGAAAACATCATGAGGAAACCTGAATGTCTAAGGTGTTCAAATACCTCAGTGCTTGAAATTCCCAATCCGCGGAGTGCACTCGTGGTAATTAAGCACATACTCTCTCATAAAAATTTTGCATAAAAAAATTACTAAGTATATTTGGGTACTAGCTGACCGAGCGAACTTCGTACCGCCTAACAGTCGATTATTTAATTTTTTTTTTATATTTCTCCCCGTAAGAACCATCCTGGTACTTTAAGGAATATTCTAAAAAAAGAACTAGCGAAATCGGTTCAGCTGGTCTCGAGATTTGCTAAGCAAAGATTAACTTTTATACACATTGGCTATGTTTGCAGGTCGGTATTGTAAGAATAACAAGGCCAGAATACAATGCCATTTACCTACCTACTATATAGGTACTATATTTCAGTTGGATCAGAGATTTTTGTTCGACTGACGCATGTTTTACGCACGATTGTTCTAAAAAACGGCCAAGTGCGAGTCGTACTCGCGCACAGGGGGATCTGTACCACCTCTATCTGTATGTATAGGGTCTACGGCTTAACGTGTCTTGCGAAGCACGGAGGCGCTCGGAAAAAATGCCACTAGCGGTAGTCACAAGACGGTCACCCATCCTGCTCCTGACCGCGCCTGTTGTTACTTTATCTTAGCGATTAATCCTAATCACTCGGTTTCATTAGGCCACGACGGTCACCCATCCTCCTCTTGACCGCACCTGTTGTTGCTTTACCTTAGTGATTGCTCCCAATTACTCGGTTTTATTAGCGCTTTCAGAGTCAGAGAGAGCTGAGCCAGAGCAGAGTCCAATAAAAGGCACAAATATGTATCCCAAATATTTGTGCCTTTCAAGGAAGAGACTTGAGTGATTGCAATCACTTGGCCACGCGGCCACGAGCAAGGCCATGAGCGCTTCACCATTCGTGTACGGAACGCTATTCACTGTAGTGCTAACAGTGGTATTTCCAATGAACAATTCTTCTAAAAACTATTGTTTGAAAGGTTACCTCGACATACGAGTACATACGAATAAACCTACTGCATTGCTATGCGCATATTTCTTTATTTAGCGATAGTAAATAGCGATTGTCTGTTTGTGTATTTTTTTATTATTCACTGCCCACATTGCCTTGGTATTGGATGGTATTGGAAAAGATTCAGTTTTCTGTAACTCGAAAGCAAATGAGCCTATTTTGCGTAAAAAGATTGTAAAAATTTATGGGCTGTGAAAAAAATATTGTTTTTGTCTGAGAGAGTAAAGTATTCCATACTCTAAGGTTTTTGTTCATCAGCTGATGAAATCTGCATCGCTATGATTACAGTTTATGGTGACGATTTGGTTTTTTGCAATTCGACAGCAAATGAGCATATTTTGTGTAAGAAAGAAATCTGCGTAGAAATATTATTTAATAAAAAAAACAAATACCACTAAAATTATAAATGTGAAGATGTTTGGATGAATCTGAATTAAGACCAAATAAGGGATGTATTAGCAAAGGGAAAGATAAAAAGTACCCGGAACCGGCGTGCGTGCATGCAACGACTTATGAACGTTGATGAAGCGAAGGTGATCTGTCAGGATCGTGGCAAGTGGCAGTCCCTGGTCTCTGCCTACCCCTCTGGGATACAGGCGTGAGGTTATGTATGTATGAATTAAGACTTAGGATTCTTGATATACCAGTAAGGATCCAATCATAAATTACGTCACACGTTAAGGGGAGGGAGGGGATCGACAAGCGTGACGTTGTGTGATTTGCAAATCTACGTGCTCAAAAGATTTACAACTCTTGATATAAAACCAATTTCGGAACTGCTGTTTGAATTCAATAGTTTTTAAATGTAAAATTAAAAAATATGTGACGTCATACTAGGCTCCTCCCGGGGAGTCTTGCAAATGGGACTAGCAGTGACAAGGATGGGGGAGGGGTAAAAAAATCACGAGTGACGTAATTTATAGATGGCGATAATGCGTTCCCGTGTGATGAGATTTTATTGTTACCGTATAATCTTTTTTTAAGTCCAACCCTATGTTATTTATTTATTGCGTTGCCGGTAACGAAAATCATATAAACGGATTCTGTTGCGCAGTAGTACAAACTTCGTCAGGACTTATATCTCTTTTAGTCTGTGGCCAGGACCGCTAGTTATTTTATTAATCTTGAATTTGGTTTGCCGAACTAAAGTCTTGGAGCCATTTCCTTTACAGCTGGCTCTTCCGGAATACGTAATATTGTGATTAGGGAACGTTGTGGACTGAAAGAGGATGGTGAGACCAGAATCGAGACAGGAATGTCGCACTAGTTTGGACATACGTACAAGAGGAAGAAAGATTGAGGAAAGAAATATGTCAGCGATTCTTTATAACTTAAATTAATAGTGGTTTAACTTTATTTTAGTAATCATTTAACCAGTACATATTCAATTTCACTAACTGTACTAGTAAGTACAGAAATTTATTTGGCGATCTAGGTTAACATGTAGTTATGAAACCTTCATGTGATGATGTCACTATAAAAAAAAGAAAGCGATGCGCCATCTTGTTTTGACATTTTTTGGTGGGAAGGACATAATGTAATTTTTTTAAATTACTCGAGTATCATGTCATATTCTGCGAGTTATTCGATATATAATTATGATAACTAACAATGACAAGTTTAAATATAAATGTTAGTATGTCTTTGAGTATTTTATTTCAAATAGGGAGCATTCCAAAGTCAAACATAGGTAAATACGGTTATCACTATAAAAAATATATCGAGCGAATATGGGCTACCTCCCATACTCTCTCGCTATATATCTTGACAGGCCGGTAAGGAACGCCCCAGAAGCGCATACTTCGACTAAATAGGGGATATTTTAGCAAAGGGTAATATAAAAGGACTCAAAACCGGCAAGCCTCCATGCAACGGCTAATGAATATTGATGAAGCAAAAGCGTTTTGTCAGGATCATGGAAAAGGCAAACAGGAAAGAACTAGCTGCCTACCCCTCCATGATGCAAACGTAAGCATACAGTGCTAGCTTTTTCTGATTCGCGATGATAGCGTGATGGACAGTTTGAAAATTTACTTAAGTACCTATATATTTACAAATCTGCAAGTCGACGATAAACCGCAAGAGAGTAAGATAAGCTAAGATAAGAATATTCTTTATTGTATACCGGAAAAATAGTTACAGAAAGGGCAGATACAAGATCAAATACAATTGGCGGCCTTATTGCTAACAGCAATTTCTTCCAGGCAACCTCAAATTGGAGAATTTGCCGAGGAGAAATAGATACGGGTAGCCGGTGCAAATACGAATATTAATAGACAAAAGTACGTATACGTACCTAATAATAAACTTACATAAATCATACTTAAATACTCTAAATAAATATCTACATATACATACATAAATAGTGTCTTACAACAAGTGTGTTATATGTATGTGTTACAAGAAAAGCTTATATACCTACATATATATATATATATATATATATATATATATATATATATATATATATATATATATATATATATATATATATATATATATATATATATATATATATATATATATATATATAAAGAGAAGTGAATGACTACTTACAGCAAAATTACTCAATTAGACAGAAGGAATTCCATTACTCTGGCTTTAAATATAGCCTGAGATGGGGAGCGCCTTATTGCAACCGGCAGGTCATTCCACAGCCGGGCGGCCCTTACAGTAAATGAGCTACCTTGTCGTATGACTGGGTGTTTCCAGCGCTAAAGTCTGGTCGGATCGTAGTGCCCGGCTATGGGAGTCACTCAGGAAACTAAAGCGCTCTTTGAGATAAAGGGGAGTGGCTGGATTGAACAGCACTGAGTACAGCAGCGAAAGGATGTGAGCATTCCTGCGGAGGCGGATGGGGAGCCACTTGAGCTTAGCGCGAAATTCGGAAATGTGGTCATATTTGCGCAAGCCAAATATAAACCTTATAGCAAAGTTTTGTTTAGTTGCTCTTCAGTAGTAGTAGAGTACGCTGAGATGGTTTGGGCTTGTGAAACGAAAGCCTCCTGACTACATAGGAAACGAAGTGCTACGTTTCTCAATTCCTGGGCGGAGATCCAGAGGAAGACCGAAAACCAGGCGGACGGATGTAGTGATGAAAAATCCCACAGAATGCGGAGCCTCGATAATAAACGATGTCATGAATAGTGCGAAGTGAAGAGAGAATAAGGATTGCTGAACCCACCCCCATGTGGTTATTATTAGTAATACAGAGAGTATTGTTAAGAGATTCGAAATTTCACTGATGCCGGTAAGTCGCCCATGGGCTCAGTTGAAAGAGCGCTGGCACGGTTAGCCAGAGGTCGCGGGTTCGAGTCCCGGCATGGGTGGAATTTTTAGCCTCTAAATAATTTTTTTTAAATTGTCCTAAGCACGGGTTAGTGCAGAAAATAGAGAATAGCACCAACCCAAATTATTCCCGCAGGTGTCGTAAAAGGCGACTAACGGACACAAACCAGATTGTGGGCAGTAGCACCCCCTACAGTCCACCAAACTGCGATCCCCAATCCGCATGCCCAGCGTAGGGATTATGGGCAATATCCCCCAATGATGGCACAACCTTGCGCCTTTAGGAGAGGGTTATGTCCAGCAATGGACTAATATAGCCTGAAGAAGAAGAAGTTTATAAAAAAAAGAATATAATATACGAGTATTTACAAATTTGCTGTATTTCGCATAGATATACCATAAGTAGCCTACATTGAGACGTATGAGGCGTATAAGGCCAACTGCAGGCACCGGCTTTCGCTTAAAGAGAAAGTTATAGGCTGGACCCGTGTGTGCACTTGTGAGTATGTAGGTACCTGGTAGCTATAAAAATCGAAATCAATATGTTTTAATACAAAACAACACAGACATATGTGACTTGTTACAAGCAAAACTATTTGTTAACTTCTAAATCATTTTGAAGAAATAATGGTCAAAATAAAACTCCAAACTTAGTTTTTTCACTTTTAATCCTTAATTAACAGAGTATACACTTTATTCTGAAACCTAAAATTCGTGCGTTGAACTGGCCTTTAATCCAGACATCTTTGTCACCTAAATAATTTAAAAACCTATTTAGAGGCTAAAAATTTCACCCATGCCGGGATTCGAACCCGCAACCTCTGGCTATCCGTACCAGCGCTCTACCAATTAAGCCAATGAGCGACTCACGGCATCAGTGAAATTTCGAACCTCTTTACAATATTCTCTGTATTACGTACAGGCAGCGACATCTGACTTAAGCAAATTGCATTACTTACAGCCCCGACTACCTACTTTGCAGTAAGGTTTAACATCGGAACGATATCACTGTACCCACATGATTACACTATTTTTATTTTTAATGCACTAACCCGTGCTAAGGAACAAATTTAAAAACCTATTTAGAGGCTAAAAATAAATAAAAATAATAAATAGGTTTTTAAATTTGTTCCTTAGCACGGGCATCCTTAGCACTTAGCAATAAATAAAAATAAAAAATAGGTTATTAAATTTGTTCCTTAGCCGTGAGTCGCCCATTGGCTTAATTCGTAGAGCGCTGGTACGGATAGCCAGAGGTTGCGGGTTCGAATCCCGGCATGGGTGAAATTTTAAGCCTCTAAATAGGTTTTTAAATTTGTTCCTTAGCACGGGTTAGTGCATTAAAAATAAAAATAGTGTAATCACCTAAATAATGTCACTCGTAAATTGTGAAGAAAAATATCGTGAGAAAAACTGAGGTGTTCCTTACCGGAGCTTTTGAAATCACCATGTCGCCAACCCAGGTCTTTGGTTAAACATTGTTTAATTGCAGGAGTAGAACTTAGTAACAAAATATGAGCTCCGAGCAACATATACCAAAGGTAAAATTAGGTCAACAGCAGCGTGGAAGCAAATAAAATAGCAAAAAAATATTTAAAAAAATAAAAGAACCCGACTGCAGTGAGAAATCAACTGAAAGGGAAAAAATAAGATAATTTTATTTTCAAATGCTAATGTCGAATCAGAAGAGTTCATGCTGCTTTACTTGAGGGACCAAATAATATTACTTTATAAGCATTATTTGCTCAAACTGTTGCATTTATTATTTTATATAAAATGTTGCAGTCGGGACCCATTACTGTTTGTTTAAAATCCTCTAATGGGTCCCGACTGCATCATTTTATATAAAATAACAAATGCAACAGTTTGAGCAAATAATGCTTATAAAGTAATATAATTTGGTCCCTCAAGTAAAGCAGCATGAACTCTTCTGATTCGACATTAGCATTTGAAAATAAAATTATCTTATTATTTCCCTTTCAGTTGATTTATCACTGCAGTCGGGTTCTTTTATTTTTTTAAATATTTTTTTTATTTTTGACCTTTTAGTGACTCAGTAAAACGATAAAATTTAAAGGTCCATCTGTTCTGTTTACATGCTTTAAATCGTTATATTATTTTATGTCCTAAATGAATTTTAGTTTATTGCTTTATTTTCTTTTGTTCGACAATGGACATGTCTCGGCAAATCATAAATATTTTTTACTGATATACTTGTTTGATATAGTCATAGGTACCACCTGCCTGCATTAAAAATTTATGTAGTGCGATATTTTTTAGCTAGTATAATGAATATGGTCTAATGGTGTTAAACTATCTAGAATATTTGCAAAGGAAACGACAGATTTTTTTCTTTATTATCCTTACGTAAATTGTCTGTTTTTTATGTAGCCTAAAAACGCTCCACTGCACCTAGTTATTTAATGTTAACGATTGTAGGTGGGGACTGGAATAGTCACGAATTATCTCTTCGACCTGAACGGCGCTCAGCTTTCGAAATCTCCAGAGTAGAATTCTTCGTGCTTGCATTGCTGGGCCCAGTCTTCAGTCTCGCTAATTACTTAGAATAAGGACTTTTAAATGGGAACATAAATGGTCTGAGCCTTCAGCCGCGGCCTGTACAAAGGCGCGACAGGTTTCCTCCTAACAGCAACTTTAAGTAACTGTCGCGGCCTTCGGCCGCACTAATAGTCTCTCCACTTGGCATCAGCGTAAATAGAGCTCAGCATTTGGAATCGCCGTGGGAGTATTCCTCTAGCCCGCTTCACAGCCTTCGGCCGTGCCGCGACCTGTATTGAGCTCGGCCTTCAACCTCGTCGCGGCAAGTTTCCTCGCACCCGCATGATGGGGCTCGGCCTTCGGCCTGGCGTAGTTATTTAGAGTTGTGGCATAGGCGTGGAGACATACAAAATCTTGGTTTTCTGAATGCCAAAATATTACCGGTATTAAAATGAAACTATAATAAATTCATCTTGAGGTGGCCCCCTAAAGCATTGAAAATTTTTACTGAATATTTAGATGTAGATAAGCAATCTTTGGTCTCACAAGTGAACAGGAAACCTAACACAAAATCATAATCTTATTTTCGGAGGAAACGAGATAAAATTCGTTTTTTAAAAATTTCATGGGTCCTACGATACGAGGTCACGGAGGATCCGTCTTCGGTTACCAGTGAGAGCGTTCAAATATTTTTTTATCATTTATTGTTTCTTCTTTGAACCCAGCTTGTCTGACTATGACCGCACAGGGGAAAATTAGTTACATGCTACACTTTATATATTTTGTTCAGTTAGTTTTGGTCTAAGTGTCAGTAGGAAATTAATATCAGTGTTAAGAAATTAATTTTGTTTTTCTCAAACATGCTCGGAAATGTTTGTGTTATTACCATGAAATAAAGCCACAAAGTTTCTCTTTTATGGCTCCCGCCTCACTTTACTGGCCTAAGCCAGTAAAGTAAGTATGAAAATCCTTTACCGTCCGCTGCTCTAACTTTTTAAATTTACTTAATAAAATTAAACTGACCAAGGAAAAATTACATACAGCCTACCACCTACTAAGTTATGTAAGCATACTTGCAAGATTAACAAAAAAAACAATCTATGGTATTGGTTTTTGTGCGGTTAAACATGGTGCTCAAATATGTTAGTGTATTTAAAAAAATAAAAAAGGTGGCAAACTAAACTATTATTTCTTAATTACCTAGTAATAATAATAATAATAATAATAATATTGGCCTTTTTGCATCTACTTAATGAAATGATTTATACAGCGTCCAGTGGTATCTTCACTCACACTAGATGGGTGAAGGGACCACTCCGACGCTGTAGTGCCTGGGTCATGGTTTTTTTATAGATGGTGTAGGCTTGCCCAGCACCTATACCATCCTGACAGCTTAGTCGGCCTAGCCCACAGGAAAGACTAGTCAATACGTGCGGAGCCAACCAAGCCGCGGGTTTCCTCACGATGTTTTCCTTCACAGTTAGCGTGTGGTATTGCGACTGCGAATTCGCAAATGTACGTAACTTTGAAATTAAACAAAGTCATTGGTACATGCCCGCACTCGGGATCGAACCTGGGGCTCTCGCTTGCCAGTCTATGGTTCTACCCACTGAGCTACCACCGCTTACCTAGTAATTATTTTAATATTAATATTTCCTCGCATTGTTTGAGAAAAGCATTATACAATCCTCGGCCGGAACAGGGATTGCAGGACTCGTTCTAGACGGCTTCGTCTACGACTCGGCCGTCTATCCCAAACTCGTCCAGCAATCCCTTACTTCTCGGCCTCTGCAGTAATGTATTATTAATATTACCCCCTATGAGGTTGATATTTCTTAAATTAATGAGATAAACGAATGGCGTAGAAAGAAATAAACACTTTATAGGCATTATTTCTTTCAGCACTTATACCGTTTCTATAGACGGTTTGTTTACATGTAGAGCAAAGCTGATTTTATGTAAATTTATACATGTACTAGAATAAATATATGCCAGCGCCATCTAGTGGCTAAAAGTGGTACTGTAGGACAGGGTTTCAGCAGACAAGAAGAGAAACGTTGTTTCAGCACGACAGCACGTACTTAGGGATCTATTTATTGAAGCAATATGAAACTTACTCAGGATTACGGATTAGTAACTGTACTACTCGCACCACAGCGCAAAGCGAGGTATATTACCTACGTCACTAGTCGTGCCAATTATTAGTGGACGTTCAGTATTGGTCGAAGTAATACTATCCAATTTTGTTTAATATTATGTAGGGCCTTCGGACAAAACATTTTACATTTTAGGCTTACATTTTACATTGTACATTGACATTCAGCAAACAGAATGTAAATTCTTTACGTTGAAATAAAATTATTTGAATTTGAAATTTGAAAAAAAACCATACCGCAATTTAGAACACAAACAGCGCCATCTGTGGTTGGGTAGAGGAACTAATGCTACAGTACTTTAATTACTTAGAAGTGAATATTATTTGTGTTGCGTTTGTTCTCTATTAATGCTGATTTAATGTAATCAACGACACCGGAAAAAATCTCTTTTAAATACTTTGCACGTGTTAGGCGTAGTTAAACAAAATTATATTTTTTAATTAAATGAATGATCTAGAAGGATCAAACCACTTTATAGGAATTATTTCTTTACGCATTTGTACCGATTCTATAAATGGTTTGTTTACATGTAGACCAAAGCCGAAATTATGAATACACATGTATTAGAATAAATAAAATATAGCAGCGCCATCAAGTGGCTAAAAGTGTTACTTTTATTGCTTAGAAGTAAATGTTATTTTTTGTTCCGTTGGTTCTCTATTAATGCTGATTTTATGTAACCTACGTCATCCGCAAAATTCTGTTTTAAATATTTCACACCTGTTAGGGGTAGTTCAATAAAATTAGTATTCGAATTCAATAAACTAAATATAACAGCGCCATCTAGTGGCTCCTAGCTGTACTTTAACGAAGCTTCTTAACGAATTTTATTTTTCGTCACGGTTCTGATCGCATAATTATGATTTTATATAGCCTATGACACCCGCGCAAGGATGCCGAATCGAATGACACCTTGCTTAACAAAATCTGACCATTGGTTAAGGAGTTATGAGGGAACATAGAATCGGACATACTTACATACATACATACATACATACATACATACATACATACATACATACATACATACATACGCACTAAACACATTACCCTCCTTTTGGGCTTCGCTGCAGTCGGGTAAAAAGTACTCTACTGATGGATGCGGAGTCAGTAATAAGCCCAGATATTGTTTGAAGATGCGGGTACTCGGTAATACGTACAGAAAAATATTTTCTCGTCCCATTCTAACGTATAAGGTTTACTAATGTGGTAGTGTAATAAAACATGTGTAAGATTTACTAACGTGAAAGAATAATGAAGCCTCGCAGATGAAAAGGCGGAAAATGGTTTTATCTTTTTGTGAGCGCCTCACAAAACCGAATCAATCTACCGTAATATAGGACGTTTCAAATGAATACTACAAAAATATGACTCAATTCAAGTCTGTCAAATCGGTGCAAGCCTGAACTATTGGTTTTCCAAAATGTACTATTTTCATAACACCTGCGTTTTCACAATGTTAACACTTCTGTTTTTGTCAGCTACCAAAATGTGTACTGTGTCTTGATAATGTTTACATTCCTATGATAATAATATTGCTATGGTTTACGCACTATCATAAGTTTATTTTTTCTGTTCTGGTTACTTTTCTTTGTATCGAATTATTATGTTGGTTTTCCCACAATGTCTGTTTAATTTTCAAATTAATGTTCTAAATATAGTTGCTTGCATACTTGCTCTTTGATCAATATCTGTAATATAAAATTAATAATATAAAGTGAAGGGTAAATTTAAAGAAGGCAGATATTTTGAGGTTGCAGACAGAAACTATTGGAAATGAGCACTATCTGAAAACAGTATTACATGAAAACTATCATTCTTGGAGATAGAATTATAAGAAGCTTAAGCAATGTAAACCAGTGGAAACTAGTCGCAACCAATTCAGAGCAATATTTTGGGGCGGGTAGCGTCAGCAAAATTAACCATGATTTTATAACAAGCCGCGGTCATGAATTACACCAAAAGAGCTGCATACATTATGAAAAGCATAAATTTAAGAAAAAATACATAGGAAAACGGACATTTCAAGCCTGAACAGACTCAATTATTAGGTAATGAATTCAGCTCCACTAAACCGAAAACAAATTACCGTAGCTCACTAAATTAAGCGTCAAACGTAATATTCCCTTAATTCATGTGGTGACTCATAAGTCCGTTCATTAGGCTAATGACCTTGTAATTTAATTGATAGATGTAGATAGCATTCATAATACATTTAAATTAAATATTTTGTTAATTTCATTACTAATTGTATCCTCACTGGGCTAATCCTGAACTAGTAAATTACTAATACATTTTATAACGATTATAAATCCCACTTTTTCATTTTAATTTTTATTCATCTATTTGCCTTTTAGTAGGTAATACAGGGTTACAAATTAAGCCTAAAAAAACTGGAAATACAAAAAGGAGATTCCTTGATTTAGTGGCCTACTAAGTTCAACCCGCAATAGTAGTTGCAGGCCTGGTCCCCTCGCTAGGATACCCTGTGTGGAGGAAATCAGTGAAACGGACTTTTGGATTCCGAGTTTTAGGATTCCGAGGACTAGAAGGAAATAAAGAATTCGAAGTTCCATGAGTGAATGAATGTATGAATCTGCCAGTCTGCTAATGTTATCGCGTAATGGAATAATAATAAATAATGACATTACTTGTTAACTCAATAATGTTAGCTTTTTGTTTGCTGCAATGCAACACGCATGTATCCTTAGAGAGGTAGACAGAAACTCGGGAGCCAATTTCCACTTCATTAGCAAATAATTCGTAAACGACTCTTAAGGCTTATGACTAGAATTCTACATAAAAAGTTGACCGACAGCCAAAATCTGTAATCTGAACGCCAAGCTAGATTGAATTCGAATGAGAAAATAAATGTCTAATGACTATGACTCTGTCGCGTTATCTTATAACATTTTTATGCGACAAATGTCTAAGCCTTCGAATATTTTGCGACTACGCTTTCAATTCGCAAGGGCGAGAATCGGCTACCAGAGACTGCCACTTGCCGCGATCCTGACGGATCCACTCCCGTTTCATCAACGTTCATTTGCCGCGCAAGCAGGCACGCCGTTAATACATACTCATAATAAAATAAATAATAATAAAAATATTTTAACTATGTAACATTTGAAATGACAAAAATATTATACTATTTTTATTTTTAATGCACTAACCCGTGCTAAGGACAAATTTAAAAACCTGTTTAGAGGCTAAAAATAATACGTAATACAGAGAATAGTGTAAAGAGGTTCGAAATTTCACTGATGCCGGTGAGTCGCCCATTGGCTCAATTGGTAGAGCGCTGGCATGGATAGCCAGAGGTTGCGGGTTCGAATCCCAGCATGGGTGAAATTTTTAGCCTCTAAATAGGTTTTTAAATGACAAAAATAGTTTCGGAGACCTATACTCAACCAAGGCTTATATTAAAGGTAGCCTCGCTGCTCCTCAGATTTTTCTTTTTATGGGTTATTGCTGTAAACATTTCTTGTTTACAAAAATGAAATCGAACACGTAACATTTAAGCCAGGTTTTCGCGGTCTTAGTGGGCTCGGTCCGAGTGCGCCATCCGAGTAAACTAATGCTTCTGATTGGCTATTTTGGTGTTGTCACGAAAAACCATCCAATCAGAAGCATTAGTTTACTCGGATAGCGCACTTGGTCCGAGCGTACTAAGACAGTGAAAACGCGGCTTTAACTAAAATTTAATTCTGATTAGCTATATGATAATGTAAAATTATAGTATCAATACCACTTACTAACGGTGAAGGATAACGTCGTGAGTAAATCTGAGCATCTGAGGTTTTCACATACCTCAGCGCTTGAAATCGCCAATTGGCGGTGGGCACGAGTGGTGATTGAGCCCATACTCTTACTCCGAAAGAAGGCCTGTGTCCTGCATTGGGACATTATAGGCTGCATCATTATTTTTAGCTAAATAATCAATATTCACTTCACTCTAGCCAGTGGTACTTCCACCCGGAGTATCCGATAAAAGGCGATTTTGATTAATGGTTGTTCTTTTTTACCGAGTACTACATGACGACCCGGCAAACATTTTTTTCTCTATATCAAAGAGGGATTATCGCTAACATTGCTGTATCGATTCCTTAAGTGCCACGGAAGAAAGTGAGGTCAATTTATAAATGAGCACAGGCCATCAGTCACTTAAATTTCCCGATTCTGTGTTATTTGATAAACCAAATTCTGTCGATTTCAGATAGGCATCGCTGGATATTTCTAGACAACCGAAAGGGATAAAGTGTTATGGATAGCGTGAAGGCGTTTCAGAATGAGGAGAAGGCCGATCCAACGAATCGTTTGGTTCGAAGCACGAACCCTTGATGTATTTGGCTCATTTTACCTTTTTGGCTTCTTTTGAAAACGCTATTTCACGTAATGGGCAATGAAATGATGGATTGAGAATACGGAAAAAGGATATTGATACTTGTTATTCGTCTGATATTTCAGATTTTTGTTACTTTTGAGTCATGAGCGTGAGACTTTAGAATTAAATCAGACGAATTTGGTTACTACGTAGATGACAGCACATCAACATTAACACACGTCCACTTTCCTCAGTTTCGTTACGGGCGACATAGCAACAAAAATGTAAAGGTTGACCCGCTGTCGACTGAACTGTTCTCTCAGATCTAAACAAATTGATAAACCTATAAGACAGTGTTGGCGCAAGTCAACCTAGGGTTAGGGATGGGGGGGGCAGGACAGGGGATCGCTAACCGATCGAAAACCCCGTACTTACTGCACAGATAGTGATGTGTAACCAGTATAGTAACTGCAAATTACAAACTTTCGATGATTTGGTGATGGATGATCTAAACTGCAGGTTTACTATTGGAATTAAAGTTTATTAGTTTGAAAAGCGTTATCAAATTTCATAAGAATTAAAATAATCACAATCCGCTACTTGACTCGCATGAAATTTGACGCGATAAATGAATATTTCCTCTAGTATTTAACTTAAGAAACTGAAATATATTGACTTTGCTAAGTAAGTGTAGGATGGCTGCAAAATTTGCAAATTAAAAAAATATTTAACAATTTTAATTCGGAACGGTGAAAACGCCCGCCATGTTGAAAGCATCTTTCGGTTGTAAACAAAAATCTGTCAGCCAGAACCAGTGGACATTGATTATTATATAGGACTTACATCAAAGTGATCTTCACGTAAATACACCCGAGTTTCAGTCGATAAAGTATCGGGGTCTCTTTTGTCAAGTATGAGCCAATTTTTTCGTGTGTTTATTTCACTGCGTGCATGAATCCACAACTTCCCGGGGTTCTTTATTGACATGTTTTTGCATTCTCGAACAATGCAGTACTGATAATTGCTATGTTTTGCATGTAAACTTGATGAAATCATGGTTTCGTCGTTGTTATTTCACTATTCTTACAAATCACTCACAGTTGTTGAATGTCAAACTTTGTTTACAAGACTACAGGTCTTCAAACCATAGACAAAAATGGCTGTACGCGTTTTTGGCTGTTTAGAAAAGCAAAGTTTTAAAATATATTTTTTGGTTACTTTTAGGTCCTCAAAAAATACCTTATACTAAAATATTTTTTGTCTAATGGAAGAGATAATTACCATTTAAGACTTACTTGCAAAGAGAGTCAAGTAACGGATTTTTAGCGAATAAACCTATCTAACAAAATACTGGTGTTATTGTGGCAATAACGTACAGCGTGTGTGCACGTCTCTCCAACTTTGCTCCGAACCTCTATGCTGCTGGGTTCTGGTCAGCCGCGCGCTCTATGGTCAAGTTTTAATTTTTATTGCGTGACGTTCTTGTTTACCCTGACGACGAAATGATTGTTAGTAATTATTTGATTTCATATTCCCAACTTCTCAAAATTCTTCTTTCCATCCACGCAATCAACACGCTTTAAGTGACAATTGATGTCGACATCGACTCCTTCCTAGCCTTGTCAGTGTGACGGCGTGGAGCTCAAGCTATGTTTTACAGACTACGTGGGACACTCAGAAAGTTTTGAGAAACTAAAAAACTAACTTCCATGAAAAAAATATTTTTATCAAATCTTTTCAAAGAACTCTTCACCAGCCTTTATACAAAGTTTCATGCGTCTGAACCAATTTTCAAAACATTTTTTCCAGTCCTCCGCAGACACCTCTTCCACGGTCTTCTCAAACGCTGCTAGCGCGTCTTCCGGCGATGAAAACTGTATCCCTTTGAGCTGATTATTAATTTTAGGGAATAAAAAGAAGTCACACGGAGTCAAATCAGGACTGTAAGGAGGGTGTCCCAAGACTCTGACCAGTGTGGAGTCCAGGAAGTCCCTCGTATTGATCGCAGAGTGTTTGTCGTGGTGAAGAAGGACCCCGCGGAGCCCGGTGTTCGGTCGCTTAATGCTCAATTCAGAAAAAACTTCTGGCAGGCATTTTGTACTATAGCATTTAGCGTTGATGCTGCTTTGGTCTCGAAGTAAAATTGAAATTAGGTACCCCGTCAAAGTAAAGAAACAAGCGATTAAATTTTTTCCTGCGCTCCTCGATCGCTTCACTTTCGTAGGCGTTGGTTCATTTTGAAACAGCCAAACAGTCGATAGACGCTTTGTTTCTGGATCATATTGATAAATCCAGGATTCGTCACCTGTCACAATGTCGTAAACGCGCCGTGACGAACCAGCATCAAATTTTTGTAACATATCACGGCACCAATCCACACCGGCCTGCTTCTGAGTTTCGGTGAAGTTGTGCGGCATCCAGCGGGAAACTATTCTCCTTACGCGAAGGTGATCGTGCAAAATCTTGTGAAGACGTCCTGAACCAATCTGGAGTGTATGCTGAATCTCTTCGTACTGTTATATCCGGTTCCCCGCCTCACCTACATTTTGTCATTGTCAGCACTAAAGAGCAAATAAATGTGTTTTTCCGCGCACATCGCGCAGCAGTCACATCATAAAAACTTTTTTAATACAGTTGCTCAAAAAGTGGCGTATTGCAGGGGCATATAGCGTTCGGGATGTGGGCTATTACATACTCGTGCTTTCTTTTTACCTTTCCCGAACTCGTGCGTTCTCTTTCCCAACTGTCAAAATAATATCTATTAAAAAGAAAAACCAACCATGAAGTTTTTACTAAAAAAATTATAGAAGTTTTTATGATTCATGCAAATAGGTATATTTCTAAAAAGAAGCTACTAATTTGTTTCAATATCAGATTTATTGATTTGATTGAATGAGGTAAGGTTTCATTTCATTTTATCTCATGAAATTTCATTTCATATCAATAAAAAAATCCTACTGAAGACTGGCTGTGTGGGCATAGTTCCCTTTGCCTACCAGAATGGGTAAAGAAAAAAAAAATCTCTGCTTATATTCTTTTACGGTTGGCGCCATTTACCAAATATTTTTTCTTTAGTAAATTGCTTGTTTTTTTCGCAAAACTTTCTGAGTGGCCTGGTATAACAAAAAATTGCGCTCAGCTTCTTATTTTGCAAACAGATCCTGAATCGAAATAGTATATTTCATTACAAGTGCGGAAAGGCTGTCATTGCAAAGAGTTCCGACAAATGTCTACCCGAGCCGAGGCGCAGCCGAAGGCGAGGGTTGACAGTCGGAACAAGTTGCAATGACGGTTCCGCACGTGTACTGAACGACGATTTTTAATACAGTTGCGAAAAAATTAAGCAATTTATTAAAATAAAATTATTTCGAAAATGGCGCCAACCGTAAAATAATTTTTTTTCTTCACTCATTCTGGTAGGCAAAGGGAACTTCGAGTATGCCCATACAGCCAAGTCTTCAGTAGAATTTTTTTATTGATATGAAATAAAAATGAATATGAAATTTAATGAGATGAAATGAAAAAAAAACCTATTAATAAGGTAATGAAACAAATTAGTAGCTCATTTTTAGAAATATACATATATGCATGAATCATATTTTTTTTTCAAATCACAAATGTGAATCATAACAATGGGCGTTTTTCCTCACAGATAAATTCTGTAGCAATAACTGTCAAATTCGGTCTATTATCTGTGGTTTTCTTATAAACCATACAGCAGTGCACGGAGTTTGACAGTGGTTCCAACTATATTTGACATAAGGAAAAATACCCATTCTGTGAATAATTTTAGTAAAAACTTCATGGTTGGTTTTTTTTAATAGACATTATTTTGACAGTTGGGAAAGAGAACGCTCTAGTGCGGGAAAGGTAAAAAAAGCACGAGTGTGTAATAGCCCACATCCCTCACGCTGTACGTCCCTGCAATAGGCCAATTTTTTAGCAACTTTAAAATAGTACATTACACAACTAGGGTGGTAATACAAATAAAGGCCGAGATCGCAGAAGTTTGCAGCCCGAGCTGCAAGCGAGGGACGTAAATATGCGATCGAGAGCTTTCTTTATTACCTCCCGTGTTGTGTACATCTTTTTATGTCTACACTTGGCCAGAAAGCGGCTTTTTCCATACGCGCAGCGTGCGGAAAAAGCCACTTTATTGCCAGGTGTGGCATAAAATAGTTTTTCGCAAACCTGCTTGGAAATTTGAGCATTATTTTGACAACCTTCTTCGAGATAAATCGAAATTGCTTTTTACGATGGCACGGCAGCGGCCGGCAAAAGTTGTATGTAGATACTGTCGTGTTTTATAGCGGCCAAATAAATCACAAAGTAAACTCATATCTGTCGTGTAATTTAAAAATGGAACGATTTTTACCCGAAACATGGCGGTAACTTATCAAAGGTTTTATTCAAATTTCGATTTGGTTTGCAAATAGAGAGCTGTTTATTGAAAAAAACACTTTAACGCGGGAAAAAAATATTGTTTTTCGTCATTAATTTTAAAAGTAATTGTATTTTGAAATAAAAAAAATCTGCCTAGGTAGGTACTACTTACTTTTAATTTAGAATATGAAGGAAGGTGCCTTATTTTTTTTCTACTGTTTTTTCTGCAAGATATTTTTGTTAATTTAGTTAAATCTTTAAGGCTCTAGTACAGGAGTTCTATTTCGATACTATACTAAAATTATTTGTAATATTGTTCTGTTGTTGTTTGTGTTTTAGTTGTGTCCTTTGAATATCTTTATTCTGTTAATTATTTATCTATTTAAATGTATATAGTATTATTTATATAAATTATTTGTATATATCTGTGGTATTAACACTGTTATATACAAAATTATGTGTGTACATCTACTTCCTCCTCTATTAGTTCAGTCCATACAAAGATTGTCTGGAAAAGATCACTTTTAGTGATAAGGCCGCCGTGTATACTCTGAGGTTAAGAAATATCTTCGTAATTTCCATTTTTATGTACAATAAAGTGTTCCCTATCTATTTATCGTACTAATCGTCTCTGAGGTAAACCATGGACAGACTGACTAACATATTAACATACGGACACATCGAAAAACTATAATAAGTGTTCTTTGCCGACTACGGATCACGAAAAATTTAAAATGTAAAAACAGTATAAATATAGTCTAAATAATTTTATTTACTTCTCGGTAAGTCTTAGCTCCGATTCTGTGCTCTAAATACTAACGTGATGGGAACTATTGCTCAGTAATCACACGTTTTTCATCATCGTAGTCGTCATCGTCGTCAGGCTAAACTAGTCCACTGCTGGACATAGCCCTCCCCTAATGAGCGCCATAGCGCCCTGTCTTCAGCTTGCCGCATCCAGCATCTGCCTGCAGTTTTTCGCAGAGTGTCATCCCACCTAGTCAAAGGGCGTCCTACACTACGTTTGCCGAGTCGCGGTCTCCACTCAAGGACAATAACGATACCTACTTTTTCCATGATAATTTAAAATAAGTCACAAAAATGCTTTTTATAGTCTAACCACGCTCAAGGCTTTATAATCGAGCACATAACGAGCGCAAACGACGGCCCAGCGTCACGCAAGTCACCGCTTACAACGTGCCGGTATAAAACAACGTTTTTAGAATTATTTAGCCGGCGAACGTCTCCGCAACAGACAATTTCGATTTCCACCGAAAATTTTAATGTTGTTTTTTAGTATTGTGCTGTACAAATTACAATAAATATTATTTTTGTGAACTGTTTGTGAATCCCCTTAAAATAAAGCACTTCAGTAATAAACGAACTTTCCAATTTTCAGGCATCTTATTGGGGTTCCGAAGTGAACATTATAATATAGTTTATGTAAGGGGACCCTTATCTGAAGGAACGTATCCTTTATATCCGTCGGTCTGTCTGTCTGGCTAGAAAGCTGCAATTCATAAGTAAAATATTGATCACACCGACAAGACGTTAGAATAAAATCTCAAAAAAAAAATTAAGGGTACCTCCTCTACACCTAAAATAGGGATGTTTTTCTTCTTTTCCCTTTAGGGAGTGAGTGAGTGGAAGGGCTGGTAAAGGACGTCCCAGGCGGACATACATCGACCAAATAGGGGATGTATTAGCAAAGGGGAAGATAAAAAGTACCCGGAACCGGCGATTGATGAAGCGAAGGTGACCTGTCAGGATCGTGGCAAGTGGCAGTCCCTGGTCTCTGCCTGCCCCTCAGGGATACAGCCGTGAGGTTATGTATGTATGTATGTACGGTGAGATATTGTTGAATTGATCGTTAAAAATATTGTGGGTGTAAGACAAGCGTTTTTTGATATAGAAATCCGTTTGTGAAATATTAAGCAATTTTTTGTTAGAGTAGGGCATCCACGCCTAGACCATTTCTCCCGGCTAAACTGTTGATTGCAGAAACGTAAAAAAATTCAGAGCAGTAGCACATATAATAAACTTTAAAGGAAAACTATCACGGCCTAATAGGCTTTATCAGTTAACGTGTAATAGTCGACCAAATCACAAAAAAATCCACAGAAAATTATAATGATGAAGTCCAACACGCAGATAATTCTACGGACCCCGGAATGAATAAAAATGAAAAAACCGTACATATCGACGCACAGTTTTTTTTTATTTTTCTTTTTCTTTTATTCTTTCGGACTATTAAGAACTTTCGAATAAAAATGTAGAATAGGCAAAGCATTTAATTTAATTGCATTCAATGTTTATTTACTTAAGCAATATATTTAAGCATTGCAATACCTGAAAACTAAAGAAAAACCACTTCCAAAGAACAAATAAATATTGAGCTTTAAAAAATCTCTGTAACATTGTTAAATTTGGGTCCCGATCGCTGAATAGTTAACGCTTATCAGTCGGGTTGTAGATTAATTTTATTTCAGTTATTTATTCTGGTCTGTTTATTTTTTTTTTGTATATTTAGTTTATTTTGGTTTCATTATAAATTTATAACCTATGATACTTGCGCAAATACGACGAATCGATTAGATCTTATTCGTCAAAATATTAAGTAAGTAAGGAGTTAGAATCGTACATACAGTGTATCCGTTCTTAAATGGCAAAACGAGTAAACAAACATGGCTGACCAATAAATTGTGACATTTCATAGTGTTGCTGAAATTACTGAATGAATGACGGATTTTATTATTGAATGAATGGAATGAATGAAGTTTAAGTCATAAAATAATCTAAATAATTATGTAATATTAGTATCGCAATCCATCTGCTACACTAAACTCGACCTATACCTACAAACTGGGACAAAAAATAATAAAGAAAATTCCGCTAATAAATGTTGGCGGTAATGCTATCTCCTCAATAAAGAGTTCTTAAGATCATTATGGGGAAAAGTAGAATCGAAAAACGTGTAGAACATTAAAGATGTTTGACCATTTAAAATGGGGGTTTGTGCTGCAAAAGATATTATTTTTAGGTTTTTTTTACACTATTCTCTGTATTACGTACAGGCAGCGACCTCTGGCTGAAGTAGATTGCATCACTTGGAACGTTTTATAACTTTAATAATTAATAAATAAACTCTGGAACGACTTCAGGTGTGGTTTTATTTGTAGAATTGTAGTAATATTAACAGAAAACTGGATAAAAACGGATAAACGGAGAAGCAGGTAAAAAGTCAGATCTGGTCAAAGCGTAAAGTAGTAGTGTGAAAAATGAGGGAAATCGAAGAATGAGTGACATACATAATTTAAATATTTGAAAATGATAGATGGAAAAAGAAATAAAAATGGTGTAAAGAGGTTTGCACCGTCACACACTTACAGCCCCAACTACCCACTTTGCAGTTAGGTTTTTACATCGGAATGATATCGCTGTACCCACATGATTATACTATTTTTATTTTTAATGCATTAACCCGTGCTAAGCACAATTTTAAAAACCTATTTAGAGGCTAAAAATTCCACCCATGCCGGGATTCGAACCCGCGACCTCTGGCTATCCGTGCCAGCGCTCTTTCCAACTGAGCTAATGGGCGACTCACCGGCATCAGTAAAATTTCGAACCTCTTTACACTATTCTCTGTATTACGTACAGGCAGCGACATCTGGCTGTAGTAAAGTCTGGATGGAATTTTTAGTCTCTAAGTAGGTTTTTTTAAAATTGTCCTTAGCACGGGTTAGAGCATTAAAAAAATAAAAATAGTATAATAACTTGGAGATATTTAGAAAATCTCATCTGGCAACCGTGGCTACAGCAACGTGAAAAAAAATTCTTGCTCGCTGGCTCGGCTGATCCACTGGCAGTTTTGTATACCGCTTTAAAAATGACAGAATTTCAAGCATGCTAGAAGAATCAACGGTATAACCCACAGAGTAAAATTTGAAAAAAAAAATCGCCGTATTTTGGGGTGATGTAGTTGCGGTCTATACCGTTGGCTAACAGAAAATAAAAACTGCGGTAAAGAAAACTGGTGGCTCGCTAATGAAACACCCGCTTAACATGCAATGTTTTAGTAAAAAAATCAATCAAACTTTAATTCTTTATTCAATACCCACCGCAATACCTACTCTATTTTGTTATTTTTATTATTCCGGTGCTATGTGCACTTCTTAAATAACATAACAGCGCAATTTCGTTCATTCGTTCTTTCATTCACCTCATACAACCGCATCCCAACACTAAAAAAAATGACAAACTAATCTGTGTAGTTTTGATAACCTGTGATCAGAAAATCAGTGTATTTAGAATTTCGGCAAAAATCATAGTTTTATTCACAAATTCAGCCAGTTTTCGGTAAAATATGATGCCCCTGTGTCTTAACTAGTGTCTACAACTAAATGTGGTAACCTACATCGAGTGATGCTTCCGGAATTCGTGTTTTGTGGTCTAGTGAGGTTTGTTTACTCGTTTTGCCATTTAAGAACGGATACACTGTACATAGATACATACATATGAGCCTAACGCATTACCCTCTTTTTAGGATCCACCGCAGCCCCTTGAAAATCCACGTATAATACTTAGTCAAAAGTTACATATTATAATCTAAAATAATGACAAGGATAAAATAAAGTGCCTAATGTAAGATGTTCATGCCATTTAATAACGTTAATAGTTTTTTTTTTGTTTCGTTTATTGTTTATGTCGTTTATTTCTGTTGGGCTCACATTATGTTAAGTTTTGCTGGTTATTGTCTTTCTGTGATGTGTCTTGTTGGTACGATAAATATCTTTCTTTCTTTTTTTTCATAACAAATAGATTTGTTGAGTTTCTAAGTTGTTCAAAATATATATAGGACAAATACATTGCTCTTCCTTATTGCATCACCAAGTACATTACGTATTTAGTTTATTTAAAATTTGCTTTAGCGCGCGGCTATGCCCACGTTAGTAATCACTCGTACTCCACGGAAACTCATTACCGGTCAATTGTCAAGTATTATTTGTCTCAATTCAGATCTTTGTCTATCTGTGCGCCAAGTTTTACGTACCACGCCCGTTCAGCCGTTATTGCGTGACTAAGTAACAAAAGTCCAAACATCTTCACAAACTTATACATTTACATACATACATAACCTCACGTTTGTATTCCAGAGGGGTAGGCAAAGACCAGGGACTGCCACTTGCCATGATCCTGACAGATGACCTTCGCTTCATCAACGTTTTTAAGTCGTTGCATGCACGCACACCGGTTCCGGGTACTTTTTATCTTTCCTTTTGCTAATACACGCCCTATTTGGTCGATGTAAGTCCGCCTGGGACGTCCCTTACCAGCCCTCCACTCACATTCGCAATATATATTTGTTGCGTCAATCTTTCTTCCTTCATCCTCTTCACATGTTCAAACCAAATATACATTTATAATTTTAATAGGATACCTACCCATTTTTTAAAATCTAATATGAATAATCAATGTCGTCGCGCCTTCCGACGTCACTTGGTCTATGGATTAGTCTTGATTGGATTATCGCGTGACTCCCATGATTTGTAAATAGTAAATAACATTTAACGTCAATTTTTTTGACGGTTTTGCTATGGTATATTATGAAAAAATTCCAAAAACATCTGAATAAGGCTTTGAAAGGAAGAGATCAGCTGATCACAATAATCGCGCTCAGTAAATAATTGTAAAGCCATGGCCCTGCCCGGAGCGTTTCATCTCAAAAGGAGGCTTATAAAAACCGCCGTTACCTAAACTCACTCAGCTTAGGGATCCAATAATTGCTTCTTGTGTAATGTAACAGACCTCAATTTCACAGAGAAAATTAAACGACAACATTATTTTTCTATTAGGTTACGTTACATACCCACTTAGTGAATTTTTTCAGCATTTTTTAGAACCAATTAGCTGAACTTATCCGGTATTTGT
The DNA here is from genome assembly GCA_934045075.1 of Yponomeuta sedellus. Classification (NCBI taxonomy): domain Eukaryota; kingdom Metazoa; phylum Arthropoda; class Insecta; order Lepidoptera; family Yponomeutidae; genus Yponomeuta; species Yponomeuta sedellus. The sequence continues at coordinate 15,649,573 of OW203726.1, forward strand.
GCCGGTCTCTAAGCCTACTATTTTATTTGATCACGACGTTGATAGTAGTCGAGTTGCTGGTAAGTTAAAATCACAGAACATAAAAAAAGAGTAGAAGTAGCGACATGACACATTAGTACGAAAACCAGTGTAACCAAACTGATACTTATAAAACAAACGCACACTACGAATGCCGAGCAGCCATTGGTAAATAAATTCAATGCCGAAAAGGTGTACATCATAAAAGTTTCAATTAAAATATGCACCTTTTCATAATGTTAACAATGATCAAAGTCAAATGACAATAATGCAATTAAGGTTGACAATATGTAGTAACGCTACTCTACTCTAGATGGAACTAGCGCGGTGTCGGACCGAAAAGAACTTTTACCTACTAAGACATAAAGGTCAAAATTGAGAAACAAGTACATTCTCAGTTTGGGATGGGACAATGCGAGTTCTAGATTGTCGATAGGGAGAACCTATCGACAAATTATACCCGTACAAACAGTTTAACACATTAATGGCCGAATACGAATACTGGTACTTAGAAGAATTGTTAGCTATTTCTTTTTTGCCTGCGGGTTGACTGGTAGAAAATGCATCTTTTTCACATTATCTTTTTGTGCAATAAAGATACAACACTAATAGGGTAAATAGATGCACAAAGAAAACAATGTGGTAGATTTCATATTTTAAAATGTTCTCTTATTTAAAACTACCTTTAGCCCGCTGCTTCGCGGGCGTTACAAAATATAACACGGGAAATATCATGTATTCTACGACTCAATTCAGATCTTTGTCTATCTGTACGCCATGTTTCATACGTTATACTAATTTTATTGATGATGGTACGAATATCTTTCAATTATACGCAAGAGTTTAACCTGGAAGTGAAGCCTTTTTTTAGTTATTATGACGCGTTCATGAAAATGCTCTGAATATATTGTGCTCATCGTCGTTTTGAACCAATTTTGCCTTCCTATAGCTGCCATGCATTTTACTTACGTATTCGGTTTCTTAGGAAAACTAAACGAAAACTCACTTCCAAATTGTTTTGATTCCGAGAGGGTTGTTGTATCATTGCCACGGTTTTCTTTTGTATTTGATTAAAATTACTTTGATAGTTTCTTAGATATTTCAGTCACTGATAAACTGGTGAAGAAAAACTATATCGCGATCTATGATCCAATGACAGTTTTCACATGCACAACAACCAGCCGGCGACAAGAGCTCATACATTACTACTTTACCCGGCCCGGCCGGACGGCGACCGGAAGCATTTGAAAAGGCACTTAGGAAGTAGGTATAAAATAACAATAATTATTTTATGCCACACCTGACAATACAGTGGCTTTTTCCGCACGCTGCGCGTACGGAACAAGCCGCTTTCTGGCCAATTGTGGACATTAAAATATGTGCACAACACGGAAGGTAATAAAGAAAGCTCTCGATCGCATATTTACGTCCCTCGCTTGCAGCTCGGGCCGCAAACTTCTGCGATCTCGGCCTTTCTTTGTATTACCACCCTAGTTGTGTAATGTACTATTACCTACTTAGACGAATTGGAGTTTCAATACCTAAGTACTGTTAAGTATGTATGACTATAACGTCATAGACAATAAATTATCGATAGATTTTTATCATGTGTGCCCCCATCCGTAATTGAGTAGAATTCAAATTTTGACAGAAACTTCTAGAGAATGTCCACTTTCTTCGATGATAATTTAACTTTATTAACCAGTAAATAAAGGTGGTTTCACTTTCTCATTTTCGGATTGGTTTCCGTGTTCATGTTCTTACAAATTTAATTAAAAATACAATGAAATACATCTTACAGATGAAATGTTACGGCATGATCGGTATATTTTGGTCCCCAACTTTTATTTTTGCTCTCTAACACAGCATAACAAGGCATTTTAATCAAGTTTTCACCATTTTTTCTTTACTAGAAGCGCACGGCAACTGAAGTCAACAAAACTGTCACCGACTACGCATAGGCAATACATTGCTAATGTGAGGCACGCGGGCACCGCCCACTTACGACTTCTACTCTTTTTTTATGTTCTGTGGTTAAAATAATATCCAAAGTTACAGCTAGTTAGTTATTTAGACTTGCGATTTCCGCATTTAGCCGTATATTCTGTGAAACAGCATTTATATCCTTTTCATCGCACATCTATTCTAAGTGCACTTATGTACCTATTTATATATATAATTTATTTATACTTCTGTATTTTGAACTTGAGTGATTAATAAAGAGCGATTTGATAATAAAAAAATAACAATAATAACTTCCAGACAACACAATCACCTGTCCCCGTCCCAAACTAGGATACCCTGTTCTATGGTGCTATTTATTTATTTTATTTGAGCCATCGTGGCGCTCGTGGCCTTGCGGAACCGAGTGATTGGAATCAATCACTTGGGTTAAGCCACAAAACATAAAAAAAGAGAAGTCGTAAGTGGACGGTGCCCGCGTGCCTCACATTAGCAATGTATTGCCTATGCGTAGTCGGTGACACTTTTTTTGACTTCAGTTGCCGTGCGCTTCTAGTAAAGAAAAAATGGTGAAAACTTTATTAAAATGCCTTGTTATGCTGTGTTAGAGAGCAAAAATAAAAGTTGAGGACCAAAATATACCGATCATGCCGTAACATTTCATCTGTAAGACGTATTTCATTGTACTTTTAATTAAATTTGTAAGGACATGAACACGGAAACCAATCCGAAAATGAGAAAGTGAAACCACCTTTATTTACTAGTTAGTAAAGTTAAATTTTCATCGAAGAAAGTGTACATTCTCTAGAAATTTCTGTCAAAATTTTATTTCTACTCAATTAGGGATGGGGGCCACACATGATAAAAATCTATCGATAATTAATTGTCTATGACTTAGTAGTCATACATACTTAACGGTACTTAGGTATTGTAAATTCCAATTCGTCTAAGTAGGTAAATAATTATTGTTATTTTATGCCTACTTCCTAAGTGCCTTTTCATATGCACCCGGTCACCGTCCGGTTGCTGGGCCGGGTAAAGTAGTCATTTATGAGCTCCGGTCGCCGGCTGGTCGTTGTGCATGTGAAAACTGTCATTGGAGCTTATACATTTCTTTTCATACAAGACATGACATGAGCACAGCTAGATCGCGATATAGTTTTTCACCAGTTTATCAGGGACTGAAATATTTAAGAAACTATCAAAGTAATTTTAATCTTACATTTTTAAATATTCCAACCGAGATGTAAAGTGAGGTTATCGAAAACGACTCTTATGGTTTTTTTACTTCAGTTCAAAACATTGTAAATTACTTATTATATTGTTTACCTGTTCGAGTGGTTGTTCTCTTGGCGAGCATCAGATTTTTGTTATGTTATTAGTTTTATGGTTTTTTATTATTCTGCTATTTACCCTTAATACTTCAACTCCTTTGACAACAGCAAACCGAGGCAATGATAAAACAACCCTCTCGGAATCAAAACAATTTGGAACTGAGTTTTTGTTTAGTTTTCCTAAGAAAACTGGATACGAAATTAAAATTGTTATAAGAAGATTGTGATAAGAAGGCAAAATTGGTTCCCAACGAAGATTAGCACAATATGTTTAGAGCATTTTCATGAACACTTCATAATAACTAAAAAAGGAGGAAGGTGGCACTTATGTGATGCAGCAATACCAGAAAAAATGTGCTTCACTTCCAGGTTACTCTTGCGTATAAATGAAATTATATTAGTACAATCATCAGTTAGTATTACGTATGAAACATGGCGTACAGATAGACAAAGATCTGAATTGAGTCGTAGAATAATATTTCCCGTGTTATAATTTCTAACGCCGGCGAAGCAGTGGTTTAAAGCTAGTTTTAATAAGAGATAAATTATAAAATATTATGAAATCTACCACATTGTTTTATTTGTGCATCTACCCACCCTATTAGTATTAATTCTTTATTGCACAAAAGATTATGTAAAAAAGATGCATTTTCTACCAGTCAACCCGCAGGCAAAAAAGAAATAGCTAAAAATACGTCTGAGTACCAGTATTCATATTCGGCCGTTAATGTGTTAAACTTTTTCTATAATTTGTCGATAGGTTCTCCCTATCGACAAACTATAACTCGCATTGTCCCATCCCAAACTGAGAATGTACTTGTTTTTCAATTTTGAACTTAATGTCTTACTACGTAAAAGTTCTTTTCGGTCCGACGCGGTGGTAGTTCCATCTAGTGTAGAGTAGCGTTACTACAAAATGTCAACCTTAATTTCGTCATTGTCATTTCACTTTGATCATTGTTAACGTTATGAAAAGGTGCATATTTTACTTGAAACTTTTATGATGTACACCTTTTTAGCATTGACTTTATTGACCAATGGCAGCTTGGCATTCGTAGTGTGCGTTTGGTTTATGTGTATCAGTTTGGTTACACTGGTTTTCGTACTAATGTGTCATGTGGCTACTTCTACTCTTTCTTTATTATGTACGGTGGGTTAAGCAACAACAGGCGCGGTCAGGTACTGGATGCTTGACCATCTCGTGACTACCGCTAGTGGCATTTTTTCCGAGCACTTCTGTGCTTCGCAAGGCACGCTAAGCCGTTGGTGCCGGCTGTCATGTAATGGCAGTCGTTAAGCCATGTCAGAGGCCTTATGGGCGGCTTGATAACTTCTGACAGTAAGGCCTGCCACTATCTTACAATTCTTCACCAACCCGGACTTTGCCCCCGTGATGGAGTATGGCCTAACCTTCCTGCGATACAGGAAGAGACCTGTGCCCCAACAGTGGGGATATATAAAGGGTTGTTATCGTTATCGATTATCAATTTGAGCCATTGTACGTAGTAAGGCTGTGGGATCACTCTAACCAACGTATTTCTTTCCAGAAAGCCAGCTGTGCTGCAATGTTACTTCTCGCCTCCCCCCAGGTTCTTAGTTATGAAGACACAGCTTTTTCGCTGATCTCTGTATTCGACACTTCTCTGAGTAAGAGTCTGGGCTTAATTACCACGCGTGCTCACCGCGGATTGGCAATTTCAAGCGCAGAGGAATATGAACTCTACAGGCGCTCAGGTTTTCTAACGATATTTTCATTGGCGTTAGCATTAATGGTATATTTTTGTTTGTTAGTAGCATTAATACTAATAAACAAAAGTCACAGCTAATTGTGAAATTCATGTCGATCAATGTATGTTACTTCATAATAATGCTAAGACCCGTTAATACCGAAAAAAAGACACATGCGCCTGTAACAAAATAAACTTCCTATCTGTAGAAAATTAGAAAAAAAACTCCTCAAGGTTTATTTAGTTATACATTTAATGTACAAGTTGTATTATTTATAAAATGCGCAGTTTCTGGGGTATCCTAAAGATAACGTATTGGCCTTAGCTGCAGTTTCTTGTACACTAAAAATATGTTAATCTACTGTTAACAGCTGTCAAATGTTTTTTTTTGTATTGGCCAACTGAAGTTTAACAGTAGATTAACGGCTTGTTAGTGTACCAGAAACAGGGGCTAAGTTTTGTAATATTATTACACTTTACCATAATATTACTATACTTTGTGGTTGGAAACCATTTTGATTCTATGAGTTTCGTCTTAGGCTTATACTTTCCGGAACATTAGGGTTATAAAATTTGTATCTTATCAATTAACATTACCATTTACATACTGGCACATACATTGCTTCTGGCCCCACACTAGGATACCCTGTGTCGTGTATCTTATCAATTTCACAGCCTTTTCTGTAAATCATTGTCTCACGTAGAAAAATATCCATTTTAAGTTACCAATAAAGATTAGTTTTTAACTGTGCTACAGTATGTAAATATATATTATTATCTGTATTTATTTATTATATTATGTATTTATTTATTTATATATATACCCCAGAAACTGCGCATTAAGTATAATAACAGCGCATATAAATATAAATAAATACAGATAATAATATATATTTATATACTGTAACACAGTTAAAAACTAATCTTTATTGGTATATATATATATATATATATATATATATATATATATACGTATGTGTGTTCTAAAAATATCATCTCACTGTTTGGCACTACCCTACCTTCTCCACGTCACCCGTTGGTTGGCTAGAATAGTATTTAGAAAATACTATTTAGTACGAAGCATCGATTCGCAGGAAGGTTAGGTCATGCTTCACCACGGGGGCCAAGTCCAGGTTGTTGGTGGATTGTAAGACAGTGGCGGGCCTTACTATCAGAAGTTATCAAGCCGCCCGTAAGGCCTCGCCACTGATATGGCTTAACGGCTGTCATTACATGACAGCTGGCAACAACGGCTTAACGTGCCTTGCGAAGCACGGAAGCGTTCGGAAAAATGTCACTAGCGGTAGTCGCGGGACGGTCACCCATCCTGAACCTGACCGCGCCTTGTTGCTTAACTCAAATGATGGATTCCAATCACTCGGTTCGACTAGGCTACGAGCGCTTCACTAGGCAACGAGTGATTCACTATTAAGCCTGCCAATTTTATAATATTTATTGATACAATAAAGAATCTAATAATAATACTACAAAGCAGATGGAAAAATTCGAAAATCGCACACAATAATAGTTGCCGTAAATGACCAACTCTAACCGGCATGTTTTGAAATTGAGCGTTTTAGAAACAGGGCTCTATTTTAAGCTACATGAATTGTACGAGTATCAAATTCAAATTTTATATACTGGCCGTCGGAGCTTTACTTGGTTAAATAATAATAAAAAAGTTTATTTGAACTCATAAAACAGTAAAATGTCTACCTAGTAGACACCATTGATACTGAGTTACGGCCTTTTTGAGCTTATGTGGTACACCCACATATGGCGTAAAAGGCCATAGAACTTGATGCATGTGAGTTAGTTTGTAAGATAAAGCTGAATGTACCTAAACTATTATCAACTTTTTTTATGTGATGTGGGTGTGTGTCTAAGCAAAAATAAATGATTTATCTATCTATCTCACTTAGTTTACATTTACGTACCATAGATTATAAGTTCTTACCCAGTAGGGTTAGCTAATCCGGGACACAATTTGATGACACGAAAAGTATCACAAAAATACGTTATTTATTACCGTTCGAGCCTGTATCTTAAACGCTAGTTCCTTCGAACTAATTCATTTGTGTTAGTTTACTTGTGATTCTTAAATTTACTTTGGGTAACAGAATAATTTATATTATTTTTAATGCACTATTTTTAGCACGGGTGCTAAGGACAATTTTAAAAAACCTATTTAGAGGCTAAAAATTTCACCCATGCCGGGATTCGAACCCGCGATCTCTGGCTATCCGTGCCAGCGCTCTTTCCAACTGAGCTAATGGGCGACTCACTGGCATCAGTGGAATTTCGAACCTCTTTACAAATTTCTCTGTATTACGTACAGGCAGCGACCTCTGGCTGAAGTAATTTGCATCACTTGCATCACAGAATAATTTGTTATGACATCAGTTTGTCTAAAAGTACCTTCGTTAATTGTTCTGAGAGCTTGGCACACCTAATTGTCAACAGTATTTAAAAGTCAACGCACTGCAGCAGCTAATTTTAATCCCAACGAGCCAATTTTACACTTTTGTAAAAGGGTCGTGCCCTCACGGTATTGAAAAATACATACCGACGCCCGTGTAACCTTTTCGGAACCACAGTAAAATCTGCGGTGAAATTGTCGGGCCAAAATACAGTGCGATGTAATATTTATACGCAATCCTAGGGTGCGTTTTAGGATCCGATTGCAAGTGAGGAATAATTTAAAGAATTTGCAACGAAGCTAGTTTTTTCAGAGGTTTTTGTTTGAAAACTGTTTGAAACTATTTACCTACAAAGTATTCTAGCTATCCTCAGTTTTGACATTCAAAGAGCATGTAGGACTCGCCTGAGTAGTACGACGACGCGTTCTGAATTGCAAAAGCCGCGATTTACCAATACTTTATTCATATTTTGTCATATTTTGACATTTACTACACGGACTGGTGTAGTGTAGAGTTGCGCAGATTTTTTTTATTGATACTCATTAGGATATAACTAATAACTTCATCAACGTAATTTTCAAGAGTATTTGTGCGATGTTATCCTACAATAATTTAATTCGGCCGAGTATTTCTTAATAACTTTAAAGCCTTCTTAGCTGTGAATAAGTTATTTTCTAATGATTTCATATTCTATTGTTGTTTTCAAGGTGAGACTGAAGAGGTTTAACTTTGTTATTTGTGCTACTGCTCTGAAATTTTCCATGTTTCCACAAACAACCGCTTAGTCGGGAGAGGGACAGGAGTCGCTCAACTTTAACTAAAATTAGCTCTTCGAAGCTTATGATTCGCTAACGGGTCCCTAAATCGAATAATAATTTTTATACACCCACAATATTGTTTAACCTCTATTCCTCATATTGAACTGACAAAAACAAAAACGGCGGCTTGATCACCTTCATTTGAATAAGAAGAAGAATTATTCGAACGAGGGTGAATAGATCCCTAATTTTGGTGTAGGAGAGGTAGGTACCTAAATATTTTTTTATTAAAGATTTGCTGCCGTTTCGTCGGGGTGAGTTACGTGTAGTGTACATTATTTGAGCTTTCTGATAGTAATCGTCTTAGCCAACCCGAGGATAAAAAGACATAGGTGTACGTTCTTAACTATGGAACCATTCTTCTTTTCGTGTCAGCTATTCAATCACTCTATATACTTTCTGCCCAATAGTTGTCCACTGCAGTTGCAGCAGCGTTGGGCTCTGTTAGGGCCTCCAGAGTGCAGGTGAGGGCACAATGGGCATTGGAGCATGCCCACCATGGATTGCAATGAGGCTCCAAAATCACATAGCTCCAGTGTTGTGCAATATAACCTTATCTGCTTAAGTTTTGTCCGGAGCGACCTACTACGGGACCCTAAAAATGCCATTTATCAAACATCGTGTTGGGCCACAAAATGATCTATCAATATGGATGTCATTACTATCACTACACTGAATTCTTTTGAAATTCATTGAAAAATGCATTTGCAGTTTTAATACTGTAAATTCTGAAACACTTTTCTGAATACAAATTAGCTCACAATGGTCTGTCTTCGTGCGCCCTGGCCTTTAATACCTACGTGAGCTGGATGTTAACGAATTATTACTGCTTTGGGAGGCACTGGAGCTGAAGCCAGACGTTTGGTGCAAGCCTTAGGAGGAGAACATGTTTTATTAACGGTTAAACAGTCGATTGAACGGAAACCAAGGATCCGTCCGTCGAAAAAAAGAAAAAAAATATTTAAATGGCCACAAATGCACACACATAGGAAAACACAATTGTGGGAATGATGTACATCAATATGAGAAATTAAAAAGACAGTAACATCTTCTTACAAATGATTGTGCCTCCGTGGCAAGAAAAAAAGGTCACGAACTTAGCATGCATTGCTGGTGTGTGCTGTTAACAACACATCACCAGCAAAACTGATTTTCAGTTGGGACTGTTTTTTTTCGGTCCATACCATTTTCTCCTGAAATTAATAGTCATTTATTTGTAGTAAAGTACTTATCACTGAACTCGCTGATGGTAGCGTTTTTCCTTACTTGACACTTATCGTCATATTTTGGACAATTCACTCAATATATTTATAAATTGTAGCCTATGTGTTATTCTGGTGTATCAGCTATATTATTGTAAAGTTTCATTAAAATACATTCAGTAGTTTTTTCATGAAAGAGTAACAAACCTCCATCCATCCATACTTACAAACTTTCCCGTTTATATTATTAGTAGGATTTATTAGATGACTCATTAGTTATTGTTTTTGATATTATAATGTATTGTAACGCCGAAGAAGTACCTAGGTTTTATATTTTTTGCCGCTCCTATTATTTCGTATGAAAACGATGACTTGTAGATTGCTATTGCCGGCCTCTGCAATAGACGGAACTGGAGGATAGAATTCTCAGAGGAAGTAGCAGCATTAACTTTGTTCAAGTTATTTGAAGTCTGCGGTAGTCACTATACAGTTTAAGTAGTTGAGGAACCGATTAGTCCAAGTTTAGAGTTTTGAGACTTCTGTTTCTGTATCTAAACAAACCAGACTTTACAAAATTTGGCCCATATACTTACAATTATATACCTATATCCTTACTATACAAATCTTATAGCTAGTTTATTTAACATTTACCATCAGCATTTAACATGATTTAAACACTAGTTTTTAAGAAACAAAATTACAAGGAGGAAAAAGCTCGTGTCGAAAATGAAAACCATATTACGAATATGATATAATGTCGAATATGGTTTCCATGCATAATAATTCATACTAACATATAATTATTACTGTCACTGTCTTACAATCCTCCGCCAATCCGGACTTGGCCCCCGTGGTGGAGTATGGCCTAACCTTCCTGCGATGCAGGAACAGATCCGTGCCCCAGCAGTGGGGACATACAAGGGTTGATAAAGATATTAATATTATCAGAGCTTGCCCAAGTAAAGTTTGTCAGTAACGCCAGTAAATATATTATAGCATTACGAACTAAAACTCTATAAAACTAGCGGCCCACAGTCGCTGTTGCCGTTTGTCGTTCTCTTACTGGCGGTAAAAAATGCGTAGCGACATTTAAATTTAATTGCTCGAAGTCATTAACATTCCATTCCTCCATCATCTTAAGACAATTCTACGAGTATATTTGTTTGCAAGTAACTCATTGTCATTCGCTAACTAACACGATCGGAATGATACGAGCGCTGAGAAAACGTGAGCTAATGAGTTGCTATTTTTTTATCATCATGTTTTTTTACGTTTCACTAAAGGTTGAAGCAGGCTTTCTTCCATCGAGAGAGTATGAGCGTACCACGCGTGCCCACCGCAAGTTGGCAATTTCAAGCGCTGAAATTGTGAACACCTCAGACACTCAGAATCCCTCAGATGTTTTCCTTAACTGTTAGCGAGTACTATTTGTACTAAAACTTCACGAATGTAAAAAACTTACTAAATAAAGTGATTTATACATGCCGGAATTCGAACCCCCAATCTAACCAATTGAAGACCAGCCTTCTGCGGCTACTCTACCACCGCTTTATTAACCGACAATCGATATCAACCCTTGTATGTCCCCACTGCTGGGGCACGGGTCTCTTGCTGCATTGAAGGAAGGTTAAGCCGTACTCCACCACGGGGGCCAAATCCGGTTTGGTAGAGGCTTGCAAGACTAGTGGCTGGTCTTACTGTCTCAAGCCTCTGATTTGGCTTGAGCTGCCATCTATCGACGGCAACACGTCTAACCCTTTTCTCGGCATAACCACTTAAGTTTTTTTTTAAACTCCGCTACATCTCCTGAATCGTGCCGCCTTTGTCAAATATTAAAATGGACTCGGTTCGCTACAGCAGCGGCAATTGGCAACAGCTGCATGACAGACAAGAATTCAGCGTAGAGTTATGGAATTAATTTCTGTCCTATTTTTGACATATCTGACATATTTTCGCGTAGTGAAAAGTATTGCGTAGGTAATCATAAAGTATGTCGATTGTATCGAGGTTTTTTAGGACCCATATATAGGTCCGTTAAAATAATGACTCTAATATAAATAATGCATCCTGTGAAAAAATGTTACGCTATAAAATAAACCCTTTATTAAAAATCCATCCGACAAGAAAGTAATTTCCGTCACTTTAAATGAATAAAAAACTTTAAAATAAAGAGTGTATAATCGTGCTTCGTTCAATAAGAGCCATTTTCCTTAATATTTTCCTTAATATTAATATTATGTCTACCCAAGTCTCATGGCTTGATAGGTACAGAGTAGGTATCCGTGTTCGTGTCCCAACTTATTCTTTAAAAGCTCAAAAATATTACTCGAAGTAAAAAATTTACAGCTTGTTAACAGTTTCTATTCGTAAAATCAGATGTTTTCCTTAACTGTTAGCGAGTACTATTTGTACTAAAACTTCACGAATGTAAAAAACTTACTAAATAAAGTGATTTATACATGCCGGAATTCGAACCCCCAATCTAACCAATTGAAGACCAGCCTTCTGCGGCTACTCTACCACCGCTTTATTAACCGACAATCGATATCAACCCTTGTATGTCCCCACTGCTGGGGCACGGGTCTCTTGCTGCATTGAAGGAAGGTTAAGCCGTACTCCACCACGGGGGCCAAATCCGGTTTGGTAGAGGCTTGCAAGACTAGTGGCTGGTCTTACTGTCTCAAGCCTCTGATTTGGCTTGAGCTGCCATCTATCGACGGCAACACGTCTAACCCTTTTCTCGGCATAACCACTTAAGTTTTTTTTTAAACTCCGCTACATCTCCTGAATCGTGCCGCCTTTGTCAAATATTAAAATGGACTCGGTTCGCTACAGCAGCGGCAATTGGCAACAGCTGCATGACAGACAAGAATTCAGCGTAGAGTTATGGAATTAATTTCTGTCCTATTTTTGACATATCTGACATATTTTCGCGTAGTGAAAAGTATTGCGTAGGTAATCATAAAGTATGTCGATTGTATCGAGGTTTTTTAGGACCCATATATAGGTCCGTTAAAATAATGACTCTAATATAAATAATGCATCCTGTGAAAAAATGTTACGCTATAAAATAAACCCTTTATTAAAAATCCATCCGACAAGAAAGTAATTTCCGTCACTTTAAATGAATAAAAAACTTTAAAATAAAGAGTGTATAATCGTGCTTCGTTCAATAAGAGCCATTTTCCTTAATATTTTCCTTAATATTAATATTATGTCTACCCAAGTCTCATGGCTTGATAGGTACAGAGTAGGTATCCGTGTTCGTGTCCCAACTTATTCTTTAAAAGCTCAAAAATATTACTCGAAGTAAAAAATTTACAGCTTGTTAACAGTTTCTATTCGTAAAATCAGATGTTTTCCTTAACTGTTAGCGAGTACTATTTGTACTAAAACTTCACGAATGTAAAAAACTTACTAAATAAAGTGATTTATACATGCCGGAATTCGAACCCCCAATCTAACCAATTGAAGACCAGCCTTCTGCGGCTACTCTACCACCGCTTTATTAACCGACAATCGATATCAACCCTTGTATGTCCCCACTGCTGGGGCACGGGTCTCTTGCTGCATTGAAGGAAGGTTAAGCCGTACTCCACCACGGGGGCCAAATCCGGTTTGGTAGAGGCTTGCAAGACTAGTGGCTGGTCTTACTGTCTCAAGCCTCTGATTTGGCTTGAGCTGCCATCTATCGACGGCAACACGTCTAACCCTTTTCTCGGCATAACCACTTAAGTTTTTTTTTAAACTCCGCTACATCTCCTGAATCGTGCCGCCTTTGTCAAATATTAAAATGGACTCGGTTCGCTACAGCAGCGGCAATTGGCAACAGCTGCATGACAGACAAGAATTCAGCGTAGAGTTATGGAATTAATTTCTGTCCTATTTTTGACATATCTGACATATTTTCGCGTAGTGAAAAGTATTGCGTAGGTAATCATAAAGTATGTCGATTGTATCGAGGTTTTTTAGGACCCATATATAGGTCCGTTAAAATAATGACTCTAATATAAATAATGCATCCTGTGAAAAAATGTTACGCTATAAAATAAACCCTTTATTAAAAATCCATCCGACAAGAAAGTAATTTCCGTCACTTTAAATGAATAAAAAACTTTAAAATAAAGAGTGTATAATCGTGCTTCGTTCAATAAGAGCCATTTTCCTTAATATTTTCCTTAATATTAATATTATGTCTACCCAAGTCTCATGGCTTGATAGGTACAGAGTAGGTATCCGTGTTCGTGTCCCAACTTATTCTTTAAAAGCTCAAAAATATTACTCGAAGTAAAAAATTTACAGCTTGTTAACAGTTTCTATTCGTAAAATTAAAGAAAGGTGATATTTTATAATATGTCGGTATGTATATAGAATTTATTTCGAAATCCTTTAGTTTGGGCCACATAGAAAAGACGTGGAGCAAGGGCGCGAAAATACGCGATGCGTTGCGTTGTATAGAGTCCGCGCCTTGCAACGTCTCTGTGTGTCAAAATGTGCAAATTGTTATTAAAAAAAATATCTGCTTATATATCTATTTGTTCTGTGTGGGCCTCATCCCGTCTCTTCAGTATATTTTGTATGAAATGGAATTGAACGACAACACCGTTTTTGCGCGCCCTCATGCCACGCTCTTTATAATTATATGCTCTGCGCCCTAAGTCTTGTACATACATACATACATAACCTCACGCCTGTATCCCAGAGAGGTAGGCAGAGACCAGGGACTGCCACTTGCCACGATCTTTTAATATTAATACTTATATAAAAAATAAAACCATAGAATGCAGTGAGTTCACAAATTAATTCATACAAGAATAGGAACAGTTCCGTCAAATTCTGCTTATAATTTTGACAGCCGTATTCTAGTTCTTCCATGGCCACGCCTGTAAGCGCCATCTATGGTTCGATTCGTGAACTTGTACTGAAAACGGCTCATTCGGACTCTTAAATAGAAGGTACCTATCTATCATACAATCTTTGTATGTTTCACTGATCACGGCATTCGGGACTTAAAGTTAAGGACAGATGGTTGAGCGCTTTTCGTTTCACTACTCATCAAAATCAACTGATGAGTGGTGAAACGTATGTGAAACGAATGCACGTAAAATTGATGAAAATGCGAATATCTTGTAGGAATCTTTTAATCTGTCTTTTTTCTTGTTTCACAATGACATTGTCCCATTTTTTAAATGTAGATAAAATAATATAAAACGCTATCAAAAAGGAAAATAGTTAAAAAGGGCTGATAGGCCGGTCGGCAACAGTATGGTTTAGTAAAGAGTTTAAGTATAAACTACACTTAAGGTCTTTACCAGCCCACCCTACCTACTTTTACTGCAATGGCAACCAGATATGGACAACAGAAATATTGTAGAAATACATCCAGACTGAGGCCATTTGAACGGCAGCCCTCAGTGGGAACGGAACCCACGAACCCAAGATCAATCAAGACTGATTACCGAACATGGTAATCAGTCTTAATGGATCTAGAATAACGCAGCAGTCGACTAATAACTATTATCAATAATAGGTTGAACTATTACAATAGCTCCTTCTTCATTAACCATTATAGTAAAAGTCAACTTGATACTAAAGGTGTTACAAGTTGCCAAGCAAAGTCTTTGGTGAACCACTAGAGGTGTACCATAATCGTCTACGTACGCGCAATATGCCACATTTAGAGCTATCTAGGCTGGCTCTTGTCGCATGTGGTATAAGTGCGGTTATCGAGCTTAAAAGTGGTTTTCTCTGGTCACACTGAATGTGCTTCTGATGTGTATTCTCGGTACCAGATAGAAGTCAGTTGGATATAGACAAGAGCGGCGGTGGCCCAGTGGGTAGAACTTTGGAACCGGGAGAGAAAGACCCAGGTTCGATTCCCAGTGCGGGCATGTACAAATGACATTGTTTTCTAAGTTACTTACATTTGTGAAATTACAGTAGCCATACCACTCTCTAAAGATTTTTTGAAATTATGGCGGATGAAATCATCGTGAGGAAACCTAAGGTATCCAAATACCTCCGGGCTTGGAATTCGTGGCTTGAAAGACACGTGTGGTAATTGAGCCCATACAATACGGCCTTAACCCCGGAAAAATAATATCAAAATTATCTGTTGGTAAAAGTCATTGATTTTTTTCCGGTTCGGTACCTACTGTCTTATTAGGTTTGTACCGATTTTAAGTTTGACTTGTAACGTTCAATATCTGCGCTACTTTGAATAAAACCTTTTCATTTCATAAGTAAAGTGCGTTCACATTAACTTGACGCGTGAGAGAATTGGTAGCACTGAGATGTTTACTGTTACCATGTTAAATAAGAAATCATTCCCATTACTTGGGGAAAATAAAAGGATTGAGGCCTTGTTTTACCATCTTCCGATTAGGTCCAAAAGCTAATTCACATGTTATGTCCTTGTTACCAATACTCTCACGCGTCAAGTTAATGTGAACACACTGTAGTTCTAAAGTAGTAACGTTTTGCCGGGTTTTTGTCGCTCCCTTATCTTTGATGGACGCATAAAACCGGCTACTGCTGAATATTTGCTGTATCAGTAGCTTAAGCGCTCGTGGCCTAGTCGAACCGAGTGATTGGAATCAATCACTTGAGTCAAGAAACAACAGGTGCGGTCAGGCGCAGGATGGATGACTGTCCCGTGACTACCGCTAGTGGCGTTTTTTCGAGCGTTTCCGTGCTTCGCAAGGCACGTTAAGCCGTGGGTGCCGGCTGTCATGTAATGGCAGTCGTTAAGCCATGTCAGATGCCTTATGGGCGTCTTGATAACTTCTGACAGTAAGGCCCGCCACTGTCTTACAATCCTCCACTAACCCGGACTTGGCCCTCGTGGTGGAGTATGGCCTAAACTTCCTACGATGCAGGAAGAGACCCGTGCCCCAGCAGTGGGGACATACATGGGTTGGGTTGATATCGACAGTAGCTTAATCCATGATGGTAGATTATTGTTACGACTGGCCGACTGTAGGTTGCAGTGAGATCCACCCACGACAGTTACTTTAGCGATTGATCCGTTTCTGAATTTATCTTCTATGTGTTAGTTCCTGTTGGTTACTGTTAGTTTTCAGAAGATTAAAAACAGTTTTAATCACTGTTAAATCAAGATATGCACATGTTTTACACGTTGTCATTTGAACATACCAACCCTATTTTTCTGGCATACACTTGGTAACAGGTCATGGGTCAATTTTCAAGTTCTGTCGACTTAGGTGACTAATCATCCGTAAAATATTTCATCATTGGATGAAAGGTCGTTTTTTTTCAAATTATTAAGTGACAATTCATCCACTTAATATTTTAAGCAACCCACCTCCATGATCGTCTGATGACATCAATCAGGGATAGAGCAGGGACAGCCTGGACTCCTTCCGACTCCTGTTTCAGTTCCGCATTTTTTGGAGTTACTCAATCGCTTTGAGTCTAAGTGCCGGTGAAAGGAGTGCCTTTCACTGGCACTTAGATCAAGATCAATTTAGGATGATTTTTTACTGGGCTCAAGTAGAGTAACGTACGCAACCAATAGCAATGGCGCCACGACCTGCCGCATCAACGAGCGAGCGAGAAGTTCACACTTTCATTACACGCATCCGCTTGGTCTCAAATACGTAGAGAACACTTTATTGCAGCTAGAAAAAAAATATGTTATAAACTTATAACTTATAACCATGATTTCTTAAATCTGAGTAATTTTATAATTGGCGGTCTTAACGCTAAATATATTCTCATCCGCAACCTCTAACCTTAAACTTGACACTCCCCCTTCTGCGTCCCCTTTCTCGTAACTGCTTCCTCGTCAACTCTTACCTGGACTACAGGATGACTAGTGAAGAGCCTTATATATAGTGACACAAACAAATGCTGAAGAAGAACAGTAGGTAAGTTTATCTGATACGGAGTATACATAGTGAGAGCCAAGTAGTCACTCGGCGCACGTGCGACCAACTTGAATGTTTATTGCATTGAGATTGCGGCGTAACTTGCACAGGCCGAATATACGAGCGTGGACTGTCGCCAACACACCAAATTAACAGTTTTCGGTTCAGTAGTCGCTTCTAAGCCGCAGTTAATAAGAACTACCGTACTGCAATCAGATTGGGCGTAGCTTGCTGTACCCACATCTACCACGGTTATTAGGTTTACATTATAACTTCAAGATAGTCGAAGTTACCGAGGGACTTTCAGAGGGGAGCAGTCAATTAATTAATTAGTGGGAGCTGTGGCCGCAGTGAAAGTTTTTCATTGATTAAATTTTAACATTCAAGGTACAATCTTTAGGAAAGTTTCAATATAATCCAACACTCTTTAAAAGTTAGCTATATTGTAAAAAGTACGAAAAAACCGGACAAGTACCTGTCGGGCCACGTTAAGCACAGGGAAAATTACAAAGGTTCGAAACAAAGTGACATCGCCTCCATATTCGACAGCATCGAGATGAAGTAGATAGATAGAATAATTATTCATTGGCATTTACACAAATAAAAACGATACTAAGCAGACTAGGTATACAATAGGAAGAAAAGCGAACAATACATACAAAACATACATACAACAAGTATCGCTGATAGCCCCTGCTGCCTCAGTGATCTTAAACGATCGCAAAGATTAAGCAATACAGGGCGCGTTCAATGCATGGATGGGTAACCGTCTATGACTAACGCTAGTGGTATTTTCCGAGCGGTTCCGTGCTTTAAAAGGCACGTTAAGCAGTTGGTGCTGGCTGCTGGCGATAGATGGCAGCCGTTAAGCCCATGTCAGAGGCCTTATAATAACTTCTGACAGTAAGGCCCGCCACTAGTCTTGCAAGCCTCCACCAATCCGGCGGGCTTATTACGTATCTTGAAATGACAAGCAACAGGCAAAAATTGCGCAATATCTGCTGTCAAAGTCAAATTTTGTATTACCGACTGGCAACGCGACAGCAACAAGCTCAAAAAAATCGATCGCAACGCCATCTGCAAAGCGACAGCGACCGGGGAACTAAAAATGCATTTTTTGTCGTTTGGCTGTGACGGTTTGGTATTACGTAGCACTATTTGACAGCGATCGACAGCAGATTGAAATGTCAAACGGCGATTTTTGAACAACAACTAAAGTGGTGTCTGCAAGGCAGTTGCTATGTGGTTGCTATTCGTTTGCTTACTTTATTAACTGTTTACTTCATAAATATCTCGGATCATGGCCATTCATGGCTGACATCGTCATGGGAAAGCGATACTGAAATAAGAAGAGTGCGTATCGAAATTGCCCGAGCTTCATTTAAATTGTGTTCTGTGTTCATTTATGACGTTGAGTAAAGTACTGTGCTTTCGGCAACTCTCGATCAAACTCCGCAATAAGATCCTGCATTGTTATATATGGCCTGTCGTTCTTTACGGATGCGAGTCATGGACAGTAAAGAAAGAACTCAAAAAAAGACTCGCGCCTTGGACACGAAGGAGAATCTTGTCCGCACGATCAAGCAGCGGAAAGTAGCTTACTTAGGCCATGTGCTGCGATGCAGTAAATACCAATTACTGCGGACTATTTTGATGGGCAAGGTGGAAGGAAAGAGAAGGCCGGGCAGGATGTCATGGTTGTGCAACATCAAGGAGTGGACCAGTGTTAAAACTGCGGAGGAGCTGTTCAGAATTGCACTCAACAGAGATCGCTGTAAAGAGCTGACTGCCAACCTCAAGTAATGGAGAGGCACTTTAAGAAGATAAACTGTTTAAAAATAAACTAATAGATATATTTTTAAAACTATGGCTCGTGCACTTCTCTTGATGGCTGCATTAGAGGCTGAGGAGATGAGACAGGAACCCAGGAGGACAGCCTCACTGAGACGTCGATTACCTATGTGAGGAAGCCAACGCGTACAACTTGTCCGATTGGGAATTTCAGTCTCATTACAGACTTTCAAAGGATCTAGTCAGGCAGTTGATAGTGCTACAGATTGTATGAAAATAGTGAAAAATTAACCAAGTGTGATAGTAGGCATTCTGCTATCAAATCTTGTCAAATGATTAGGGTACCTATAGAATGCATGTACATGCATGAATTTTGTCCTTCTAAAAATTAACCCTTTCGCGGATGCGCGTATGCATAACAATTAAAAGAACAATAGATTTTAAAAACGTCCGCAGAAGTGTTAAGTTCAAATTAATATTAATTACTTTCATTTCAGATATTTGTTGCCAATCATAATTACATTGAAATTAAAGGTACACATTCTGATCTTATTTGTTTAATTTTAGTACATTTGCATAGGTATTTATGACAATAAACTGACACAAACATAAATTTTCATAAAAGTAGGTATGAAACATGCTATGGAAACTAGTTTCAGATTCAAATTCATAAGTTTTATTCAAAGTTCAAACAAAATATTACTTTATGAATATCAAATTCACAATTAATAGAGTTTGTGGAGAAGAAACTAAAATTCCACATTTATTCTTTTCAAAACAGTCTTAAGTTTAATTAACAAACTTTAAAATATATTACTAAGTATAATTAAGCCTCTAAATAGGTTATTATAATATACTTTGTTTGCACAGAGTGCTCTATGCACAAAATATTAGATTTACTAAAAGCCAAGAATAATACCCAAGAACCTATTCATTATTATTTTTAGATTTTAGTAAATTTAATATTTTATGCATAGCTTCCATATGCATCCGAGATATTTCCACAAATGTTTTTAATGCATCTGCAATAACTAAGGTAGCCTCCGCTTGTTTTTCTTCTGCAGCCACCCTCCTCTCGAAGTCAATGACCCAATCTGATGAAACACCTACAAATAAAATAGCAGTGTGAAATAAAGTTTGTGAATATTATAATTATTATGTAATTAATAAAAGGCAAATTCGACACGTTTATTCATTTAACGCTAGGGATTTAGTGACATAGTTTTAGTCACATTATCATCACCCTTTATTATGACATAGATTTAATCGAGTTTGTAGTAAATTAAACATAAAACATACTTGTGGCAGAACAGATCTTGGACGTCTTGGGATCATACAAGGGCGGCTTACTGGACTTTCGCGGTCACCTATGAGTACATGAAAGTAAAGAATTTTTAAATTTTACTTTTAAATAGAAAACTGTCACGCCAATTTTCTAGAGGGGTAGACATAATAAATAAAAAATATTTGACCTTTTAATATAGCTAACTTAACACCTTTATTCTAATGGAAATATAATTTGTCAAAAATTTATTATTTTTTTGAAATGCTTTATATTGGAATACTATTTTTATTTTAATGCACTAACCCGTGCTAAGGAACAAATTTAAAAACCTATTTAGAGGCTAAAAATTTCATCACGGATAGCCAGAGGTTGCGGGTTCGAATCCCGGCATGGGTGAAATTTTTAGCCTCTAAATAGGTTTTTAAATTTATATTGGAATGTTAATAACATAATTTATACATAAATGTAGATTACCTGTTTGCTAAAAGCTATCTTGCTCATTGACCACTGTTGGCACTGTCTCTGGGTCAGTAGGAGTTTCCATGTTATTGGTAATAGTTGGCTAAAAAAACACAATGACATTAATAACAAAAGATTAATATCATAGGGTAGTTTTCATTTACCTTTTAGATAATGGAACTTACAAAGACTGGCACTCTGTGTTCGATGTCACCAAAAACAGCAGCCTCTCCAATGATAGCCAGTACCATCTTATCTGTTTCAGACAAGTCATCTAAGGTACTAGGCCCACCACCAGTTCCCATTGCTTGACGTCTCCTTTCAGAAGCGCGACTCTTCACCTTATGTTTAAGGTCAGCCCAGTACTAAAACAAAACAAAAGAATAAGTTTCCAGTTAAGATGAAACCTAATTACCTACATAAAACTAATAAAATTTAGTTTTATTTATTTTATTTTAGTATTTGTGATAGGTACATACCCGTTTCCAACGCTTTTCTAACTTGGAGGAGCCTCAACCATGGGCATTTAGTACAGTGCTAGGTTATCTCATTCTCGATCAATGTTCTCTTTTGATAGGGAACCCAGGCCAACACCTTTGGCCACAGCTGGATTAGCTTCTTGGAAGTCTAAAAGCTCCGCTGGCTGGTTATTGGATACGCGGTGTTTTTTTCTATGGTACAAAACTAAACAGGAAAAATGATTTGCATTGGTAAGTTAAATGGGAAGGATTTCAAGTTATGAAATTAAATATGACCAATTATATAAAAATCATAGTTTTGCAACTTAGTACTAGTATCTACAAGTCCTTCCACAAGTTGAAGCGATCGCAGTTGACGCACATTTATCCAATTTCGGTACCTAGTCAAAATACGTCTAATTTGTGCACAATACCTCGAAATTGAGTAAAAAATACGAACTTCGTACATTTCACACGAATTAGCAAAAAGTTTTTGAACATAAATCTAGTCTTCAACGTTTAGCAGATGTTTACAATAGTTGCAACGAAAAAGCCGCGAAATGACAGACGATACAAGTGTGTTTGACGTTTTGTAGTTCCATTGATTGCTACCTGACTGCTAGTGGCGCTAGTAAAAGTGCATTAGCGGCCAGCAAGCAGCTAGCAGACGATAAACTTACATAATACAGTTTTTTTTGCAACCGCTGGACCGGTCGCTGTCGCTCTGCTGTTGCTTTGCTTTCCGGTGGCTGTCGCGCTGCGGTTGCTTTGAAATACGTAATAAGCCTGCCGACTTGGCCCCCGTGGTGGAGTATGGCCTATAACTTCCTCAGGGAAGAGACCCTTGCCCCTCGGTGGGGACATAATAGGTTGATGATGATTACTATTTACTAGAACAATGCATAATCCAATATGAGTACAGTGGGTGTGCAAATATTCAAATACAGACTAACTGAACGTACCTAAATATTGTTCAAAATACTAATAAACTGAGGTAAACAGTAAACAGTGGGCAGTGGGCGAAGACATTAAGTTAGTTTTATTTAAATTCTTACTTAAATCTTGTCATCTACTAGCTGCGGTTGTATGAAGCGTGAGCAAAATTCAGATTGTATTTCCCGGAAAGTTTTAATTAACCACGAGTCGTTTCGCGTGGGATTGGAACTAAATACACCCCAAATTAATCCTGAAAATGGTTCGTCCCATCAGCTCCTATATTCCCTACGCGTACTAATTCTTGAACGATTCCAAACGACTTAATATAAAATTTCATACTAATACTTTCGCTAACGTCAAATCTCCGTCATGATTTAGTGCGCATAATCAAGCCTCTGGTGTTTTATGCGCCATTCGATAGACAAACACACATATGCACAGATAAATTTATTTAGAAAATCATAAACACTAACTTTTTGATGTATTTTACTTTCTGGTATGTACATACAATAAAGAGTACTAATATTATGTAATCGGTACAAAATAAGAAAAAAAAATCGATGTGGAAAAGTGTAAAGAGTCAGTATTTAAAAAGAAAATTTCGATAAGAGTGACAGATATTAATCACGCACCGTGCTTCTAAATATAGCTAAAGAAACTTAAGCGCCATTTTGAAGGCCGGCAGATCGTTCCACATTTGTGTGACATTGAGCGAAAATAAGTTGCCTCGTCGAATGATTTGAAGTCTTCTACATAAGATTCTGGTTAGACCGTACTTAGTACCCGGCTGTGGGACTCACCAAGGTAAATATAGCGTTCTTTTAGATTAAAAGCAGTGGCTGTTTGAAAAGAGAGAGGATGTGAGCATCCTGCGGGAATGGATGTGTAGCCAGTTGTTCTTTAGTGCGGTATTCAGAGAAGATCAAAATATCTTAAGACCAAATCATATTGGGCTTATGCAATAATGACCTTTTCTGTTTACCTTATAGCGAAGTATTAGAGGCGCTCAAGTTTATAAGGTTGCACTTTGTCCTCTTCAAGGTAGTAGATACCAGGATATTCGAGGATAGTAAGTTACGGAGATTGCGCAAGTGTAATTTTGTTCGCAGTGCGCAGAAAATTCCGAAACATTATCAGTGAGACAACCTTTTCCGTGCAAATAACTAAGGAAACAGTCATAATATGTGAAAATATGTTAACAGAACATAATACAAACATACATAACCTCACGCCTGTATCCCAGAGGGGTAGGCAGATACCAGGGACTGCCACTTGATAATAATATGATCCTGATAAATCACCTTCGTTTCATCAAATGGTTTTGTTTATCGTTGCATCCGGATTAGTAGGAAAATCCTTTAACAGGTTTGCAGCAGAAAATCAAGCGAATTTCTCAGTAAATTCCCAACATAGATTAATGGGTGCTGGCGCAAAAATAACTACGACACAGTATTTCTGGTAGATCGTGTTATGTTCAGCCCTTCTATCACGTAGCCTTCTACTCTATTAAGTGAAGCATTTAGACAACTCCGGTGTCAAAAAATGTATGCATTTGACAGCCGAAGTAGCTTAAAAAAAGTAAAAATCAATGTCACTCAATTCAGTGGATACTTACATAATAATGCCCCAGAATTGCTTTTTGATTGTTCCGGTATGGTTTGTAAGAAATGCCATTAGTCTGTTGTTCGTTGGCTCCATTTATATCACTATATAAATAACAAATGTTATTGATTATGTAGGCACACGTATTCTAATTTCTTTAATAGCTACGCTTAAGTAGTTACTTAGCCAGTACTAAAGTACTAACAATATGGAATAGATTGCAACATGTACTTAATTTATTTTATTTACTTGGTTTACAAAACAGATCACAACCATTACACGATAAAATTAATTATAAGTAATACTATGTATGTACTCTAGGGGCTTTTGCTTCCAAAATCACATAATTGCATAATCTTAATAATTAAGAAGCCATCTAAAGCAATACCAATCAATGCCAAGTACCTATCCTATAGTTGTATTTTGAAAACAAAGTGAAAACCCATATTTTATCAGAAACTTACTAGGTACCACTGGGATAAAGGGAACATATAGGAATAACATCATGACCATAGAGACTTAAACAAAAACATGCAGGACACCTCCTAGATTTGGAGTATTTTAGGAACTTTTCACATAAATCAGCGAGTCAACTTTATTCAAACGACTCTCTAGCGACATTCGTTCGGATTCAACATCGTGAGAAACTTTGGCGGCACTTCTTTGTAAATGTATCCGCAACTTCTTCATACGGTAACTTTGGTTTGTCTTGAGCACATACGTACCTATGTAGTTAAGTACAAGTCATAAAGTTCTCGAGAGAATTATTTTTGTATTGTGCACGCGCTCCGCGTGGAGCGGTGGTGACGGAGTGGTAGAACGCCAGCCTCTCATTCGGGAGGTCGCGGGTTCGAACCCCGCCATGAACCAACTACGACTTTGTTTTCTAATTTACGTACATTTTTGAAGATATAGAAGTAATACCACTCGCTAACTGTGAAGGAAAACATCGTGAGGAAACCTGAGGGTCTGAGGTGTTCTCATACCTCAGCGCTTGAAATTGTCAATTCGCGGTGGGCACGCGTAGTAATTAAGCCTGTTCTCTCTTTCTGAGAGAAGGCATGAGCCCTGCAACGGGACTTATATAGACTGCATTATTATGCTCTATACTTGGAAAACCAACCAGGTGTTTTTAAATGAAATGAAATTAAACGAAAAGGTTTTGTTCAAAGTAGCGCAGAAACTGCGGATTAATGAACGTCACATTTCAAACTAGGTGTCCGATCGGTAAAGACCCATAGCTAGATTTAGCACGAGTCAGAAGTCATGTTGCATTTTTAACTGAATTATAACTGCCCGCAGCACCTAACTCTACACGGGCAGTTCCACTGAAAAATAAAGCAATGCGGCGTATGTAGCACTGGAGTAAAGTCAAAATAATATTGAAAGCCGATAGCCCGATAGCGGTGGGCCGCCATTGCTCCTGTTTCTATTTAAGCCACTGCACATGATCCAATTGCATTAGCGTCGGTGCAACATGGCAGCGTCCGCGTCGGCTGAGATTGATACTGCAATATGCATGCTTCGCTCTAACCAGTCATTTTTGCTATGCCAACTACTTCCGCTTAAATAGCAATTGAGAGCTACGAGAAGAACAAAGAAAATGTCTAAAACTGAAGGTAAAATACCTATATTTGTTTATGTCTAGTGTCTTCCATAGCTTTTTTTTCCTGAATACGCTGTGATATATCTATTGTTCGATGTACAGGGAATTATCGCCATCGATGATTACCTTTCGCCCTTAGATTTCTAGGAAGGAATGTAGATTTTGGCTTCTCCGATCAGACTGATAAAATCCGGTTTATCCGGAATGAGATTGCTGATAATAATATACCATACCATTTACATACATATATACAATGTATGTACACTGCTTTATATTATTTATATATTTTTAATTTCTTAAAACAAAGGGTTCTCTTACTGTTTTTAAATTAAGGAGTAAATATTTGGCAAGATTTTTGTTCCTTAGATAGTCCTTGACATGTTACCAACCCCTGATAAGATGGCACATAAAGAAGAAATCCTTCATAAAAGTCTTACACATTCATTAAGTTAGAGGCTTTTGAAATGATAGTTTTCAGCGGCAGTCAAAAGTAAAAAAAAAATTATTTAATTATTTTTAATTTCATTCTTAAGGAAAACTACCAGCTAAGTTTACGAAAGTACACATTGTTTTTTTTAAACGAATACCTAATTACAAGTTTCTGCAATTAGCTACTTTGTTTGTTCGTTAAATACTTCTATTATAATTTCGCGCTTCATGTTAAATAATTTGTTACAAATAAACTAACAAAATTAGCAAGCTCTAGGCCCTATCGACCCCTGTGCGATACACACTTGAGTCCAGATAGTTCATGAACAAAATAAGAATGGTAGGTACACATTCTACAGGAAGCGATCACGAAACTGTTTTAATACACAGCTTTTAAAGTTACCTACCTTAAAAAAAGCAATACGCCAGTTGTTTTTTGAAAGAGTGTTTGGTGCTTGAGTAGGTTCATCAGTTATTTGTTAGATGATAGGTAGAGATCTTATTATAAAACGTTCAAGTGCGCGAGAGTCATAAAACTTTCCCCTCGACAAGTTTTCCAGATAACAAAGAATAATACGGACGTGCGGCGGTTGGCACAGGCTTCACCTCACAGTGAAGCCTTCTGATTTATATGAAAACTTGTCTGCAAAGAGTCTTTAAGTAGAAAGTGGAGCAGACCCATTTATGCGATTGGGAGCACTGACTTTTCAAAGTGTTTTTAATTGTAAACGCGGTATTACATTGTGCCAGGTAGTCGTAAACGTATACGGAACCGATAAACAAAATTTAAAATGTTTATTGAGCAAAAATGACTATTTAGTTCAGAAGTGTAGCAGGCTGAAGTGGCAGTGGGCTGGTCACATCTGTCGCAGAACCGATGATCGTTGGAGCAGACGGGTTCTCGAATGGAGACCACGACTCGGCAAGCGTAGTGTAGGACGCCCTCCGGCCAGATGGACCGACGACGATCTGAAAAAGGTGGCTGGTGGTGACTGGATGACGAAAACGAGAGATCGGGTGTTGTGGCGCACCCTGAGAGAGGCTTATGTCCAGCAGTGGACTGCAATAGGCTGAAATGGATGGATGGATAGATTGAGCAAAATACAACTAACAATGTATAATGTAAATATAAAATTATAGGCATATATTTTTTTATTATTTTATATTAATTAGTTTTTAGTTTACTTACTAATTTTATCCTTAATTTAGTATTAGTTTATATTCATCTGTAATTCATATGCTTAACTAACTACATGAAAAAAAGTATATGAAAAGGAGTGTTATTAAGAAAAATGTGATTTAGATAGCGTCTAGTGGCTTCACTTATACTAGATGAGTGACATACTTAGGATGGGACCCAGCTTACTCAGCATATATGCACCAGCAAGCAGCTATACAACACCTATATATAGCTATACAAACAAACAAACAAACAAACAAACAAACAAACAAACAAACAAACAAACAAACAAAAAAACAAACAAACAAACAAACAAACAAACAAACAAACAAACAAACAAACAAATAAACAAACAAACAAACAAACAAATAAATATTCATGGACATTTTACACAGATCACGTTAGCCCTGTACTAAGTACAACTAAATGACTTGTGTTATAGGTGCTAACTCGACGATAGGTTTAATACAACAAATACATAGATAACATCCAAGACCCGAGACAAACTAGAAAAGTTCGTTTCCTAGCTGGACCCGGCCGGGGATCGAACCCGAGACCTTCGGTTTTACAGTCAGCGTGCCAAACCGCTGCGCCACCGAGGACGTCAATTTTTCTTCACAGTTAGCTTGTTGTGGGGATACTACTCGTAGAAACTCGAAGATGTACGTAACTTTGAAAATAAAGAAATTTATAGGTGAATGCCCGCACTGGAAATCAAACCTGGATCTCTTAGAGACTGACTAACACTTTATACTATTATATTGATACTTTGTATTGTCAGGCAGAACAATAACATTTAAGAGTATAAATAATGAGCCAGTGAAGTGATTTTTTAGGGTTCCGTACCTCAAAAGGAAAAAACGGAACCCTTATAGGATCACTTTGTTGTCCGTCTGTCCGTCCGTCCGTCCGTCTGTCAAGACCCTTTTTCTCAGAAACGCGTGGAGGCATGAAGCTGAAATTTATATCAATTACTCAAGTCTACTGTCCCTTGAAGCTGTGAAAAAATCAAACTTCTTAGCCAACGCAATCAAAAGATACAGCCGTTTATGCCGCAAATTTTCGACACTTGCAAGGGAATCAAAACCTACAGGGTGCTTCCCGTGAACTCAGAATCTTGAAATTTGGTACGAAGCAACGTCTTATAGCATAGATAAAGGAAAAATTACGAAAACCATAAATTTTTAGTTACATCACATAATATATATTTTTTTTTAATAATTTTAAACTTACTACCCATTTCCTCATAAACGCTTTGAGGTATTAAATTGAAATTCATACCAAATACTCAGGTCTATAATACAGGTTTGTACGGAACCCTCGGTGCGCGAGTCTGACTCGCACTTGGCCGGTTTTTTTATCATAAGAGTGCTTCTGAGAGAATTTTAAATGTTCCTGAGAAATAAGAAATCATATGTAATCTTATTTTCTGTTTTTTCTATAAAATGGTCTCTATCAATCAGTTATTAAAATTCTTTATTGTACCAAATAGATATTAAACGAATGAGGTAATGAATAAACAAACAAACGAACGAATCAATGAATAAAAAAATATTTACGGCACCAAAAAGGGGGGTACAAAGGCGAGCAAGATAAATTAGATACATTTGTACCAATTAAGAATAATTTTTGTTCGTTACTATCGTTTTATAAAGTAACTGTACTGTATAAAACTAGATATTTTTCTTTACAAATAGGTATGCATGTTGTGTTTATTATTTGTAGACAGTACCCAGATATCACAGATATCAACACTTTGTCCCCACTGCTGGGGCACGGGTCTTTTCCTGCATCGCAAGAAGGTTACGCCATCTCCACCACAGGGGCCAAGTGGAGGATTGTAAGACAGTGGCGAGCCTTACTGTCAGAAGTTATCCCACTATAAACATTCTGTAAAAAAATAGCCAAGTCTCGATGGAGCTGCTCGTTTATCTCTAAAAACTAATGAAATCTAGACAGCCAGCACCATTGGCTTAGCATGCCTTGCGAAGCACGGAAGCGCACGGAAAAAATACCACTAGCGGTAGTCACGGGATGGTCACCCATCCAGCACGTGACTGCGCCTGTTCTTGCTTAACCCAAGTGATTGATTCCAATCACTCTGTTCCACTAGGCGATGAACGTTTCAAGGTAAAAGTGAATAATAATTATGAAATCATGTAACTAATCTGTCAATAACCCAAATAAATAAAAAAGACGAAAATTATGGAAGTTCGAATATTCATTTGTACATTGTTTTCTCCACCTCAAATATTAAAAGGCTGCACATAAATTATAACCGTAATAATTTTGCCTTGCCGTCACTGTAGTTCGTAGTAAGCCCTTAATTTTGGAACATAAGGGGATAATTTATGAGCAAATTTGCTTGCAATGATAGGAGCAAATCCTTATACGCTTTTGGTTAATATTACCCGGTGGTTAAGCGTGTAAATTAAAAGGATCCTGAAAGTAAAATATTATCCAATTAAATTAACAATATTATGTTCACCTAGAGGTATTAACAACGAGCTACGGTGCAATATTTTCAACGTGGTGAAATTATGTTAACTTGTATAGTTATCCCTGAAATAAATTTGGCGTCAGAGGATATAAAAACGGCCAAGTGCGTGTCGGACAACTTTGTAGGAGGAGTTTTTTTAGCTCAATTGGTAGAGCGCTGGTACGGATAGCCAGAGGTTGCGGGTTCGAATCCCGGCATGGGTGAAATTTTTAGCCTCTAAATAGGTTTTTAAGTTTTTTAACTGCTTTAAAGAACTAACAACTCGGTCAAAGTCGTTTTCAATTTAATTTGTACGAAGTTTTCCGTTTATAAGTTAGTCACCTATTGCTCGTTAGCTTGTAAAGCCTATAACTTTTTTAGTTTCAAAGTTACGTACATCTGCGACTTTCTTGTAGCAATACCACACGCCAACCGTGAAGAAAAGCATCGTGAGGAAAGCCACGTTTTTGTTGCCTCAGCATCTTTTGTCTTGTCTGCTGTAAGGGATGGCATACATAGGTACTGGGAATGTATAAAAAAGTGTACCAGGCAAATGTGCCTAAGTGTGAAGTGGTCTCTTCACCCATCTGGTGTAAGTGAAGGTCACTAGACACTATAAATCATCTCATTACAGGCAGTCAGCTTTTAGAATATACCTCGGCTACTATCAGATAGAATCGGATGTATTAGTGTAATAGAAATATCGGAAGTAATATGACACTAACTTTACATAACTTTTCAAAATAGTCAAGAAAAGTTTCATACGGAGCAGAAAGTAGTATTACATTCGTGTGCTTTCGGCGAAAACCGAATCCTACTCTAAAGCCCGAGGTAGGTATATTCTTAAAGCTAACAGACTGTACTTAGATGCAAAGGGCAAAGCTGAAAAGCCTTATTGGGTGTGATTGTTTTGATTTAGACTTGATTTTTATCACGTTTCTACAATCAACAGTTTAGCTGGGAGAGGGCTGGGGACGGGCGTCCCTTATCAAAAATTGAGCTTAAAAAATTTATATTTAGCTAAATGATTCGTAAGTCTAAAAATGGATTAAACAACCAATCCAACGATACCAAACGACTGTGGTGTAGGCGGAAAATAACATACATAACCTCACGCCTGTATACCAGAGGGGTAGGCAGAGACCAGGGACTGCCACTTGCCACGATCCTGACAGATCACCTTCGCGGAAAAAAATATCCACAATTTAGGTCTAAGGGAGTTAGCATTGTTTTTTAAAAGATTTTATTCTACCGTTTTGCCGGCGTGATTAATATTTCTAACCGTGCCAAATTTCAGTTCTCTAGTACTAACGTACTCCTACTAAGTACTAAGTACTCCTTTGAGCTAAGCCCCATACAGATAGATGGACGAAAGGAACGGACATAGCGAAGCCATGGGTTCCCTCTAGACTGCGGGACCCTAAAAAGAGGTAATAGGTAATAGGCCTAAATAACCTATTTCACCCGTTGCGAAAATTGTAAATTATTAAAACGCGCAAGAGCCAATTGCTTTCAGGGATCAATTTCAATGTCATCAATATTCCATTTACTGTTCGTTATGACGGTACGCCGACAAAGAGATTTTTATTGAATAAATTAGCGTTTTATTAAAATACGATTAAAGCAGAGTGCTGCACGGTTCCAGCTTAAACCTAGCTGCGGTATAAAAATATTAAATATCCATAAAAATTCTAAGGAATATTAATGTATCAAAATTGTCACTCCAGATATTGCAAATTTCACAAACAGGAGGAGTTCATGGTTGTGCATTTTTTTAAAGTCGGTGAATGCTGTTGCAATAGTAACACGTCGTCGTTGATACTTCAAAATGTGAAAAAAACATGTTTTTCGTTTTTTCATCTAAATTGAAGGAAAACTTGATTCTGAATGTAAGTGTAAGAAATTATAATCTCAGCCTGAGTAAGTAAAGATTATGATGTCTTGCTATCTATGTATTTTTTAAATTTTTCCTACATATATGCATGCGAGTCAATCAGAATCGCAGCTAACAGACGAAGAACTCGATACCACAAAAAATGCGCTAGATGGCACCACGAGCAGTTTACCCGCAATGTCGGATGACGACGAAGATCAATTATCCGAGCTCAAAAAGCAAATTGAGGATCTGAAATTACAGCTAAAAACAGCTCACAAAGAGATAGATACTCTAAATTTAGAAAATAGACAATTAAATAAAAGTTTAGAAGAACTAAAAAAAAGCAATAAAATTTGCAAAAAGGTAACTGAAAGCCTAAAAAACGATTGCGTCACACCAAAAACAAAGAAAAACCGATCTGCAAAGTCTACGCCACGCCGCCTATCAAATACTCCGTCTAGCTCAACCACAAACGGACAAGTAGCTGACACTAGGCATTGGCCAATACTAGGTACATCCAACCGACGCGAACCGGAAAATAAAACAAGGAAACAAGACTCTAAAGAGAATACAATAGAGCAGAATGCAAGTCCGAAGAGTCCTTTACAAAACCAGAAAAGGACTGTAACAATAAACGAATTGAGGAGTAAACGTGAAAAGAAAAAAAATACCATAATTAGTAGCAATTCACACAACAACATACTCAATATTGCTAAAGGAACTTTCGACCCTTCCAACACACAGCTGTGCCATTATCTAACTAGCAATGTTAGCATTAAAGTGCTACTCAGAGATATAGAAATAAAACTAAAAAAATATTCAATGAATGACTACTGCGTTGTGCTAATTGGGGAAACAGACTTCGTAGAAACGAGTAACTATTTTGAAATCATAGAGCACATAAGAGGCACACTCTTGAAGGTACAACACACCAATATCATCCTCTGCCTACCTGTCTTTAAATTTGGTAAGGACCTAACAATGTTCAACTGCAGGATTGAAATGTTTAACAACCTCCTCTACTTAGACAACACTACGCACGAATATGCTTACATTCTCGACTCTAATGAAAACCTGAGCTACGATTACGACATGTTTTCCGGGCGACAGAAAGCCCTTAACAACTTGGGAATGAAACGCATCTTTGTCGACATTCAAGCATTTATGACAGTAATAAGTGACACCAGCAACAAGGGGAAAAGTGACATAAATCAGCAAACTGGTACAGAACAAAAGGAACTCGAGTTTTTTCGCTTATGATACCCTCTATATATTGCATCAAAACATAGCAGGACTTATCAACAAATCAGACTTATTAAGTATACATTTGTCATACCTAGATTCCTTAGGTAAGTCCATAGATGTTATCTGCTGTACGGAGCATTTCATAGAGTCTGGATACGAAAGCCAACTTTGTTTACCGAACCAAAACTTAGCATCGTGCTACGCTAGAGATAATGTAAAAAGGGGGGGTGCTTGTATCCTAGTAAAGAATGGGATAAAGTACAAAAATATAGAACTAAAAAACATCTCTATAGAAAATAATACAGAATGCTGTGCGATAGAATTGCCCGACTACGAATTTATAATAATATGTGTTTACAGAGTTCCTAAAATGTCTGTCACAGAGGTAAATATTTTCTTTACTCAATTAAATAAATTATTGACATTCATTAATAAAAAAAAGAACAATTCAATTGTACTCTGCGGTGACTTTAACATTGACATCCTAAAACGTGACAAGCCATCTCAGGAATTCGATAATATACTGACCAGCCATAACTTAACTCTAACAATTAAGGAACCTACAAGGCTACAAAGTAAGACATGTATAGACAATTTCGCTCACAACGATTTGACATGTCAGGCTGAGGTCATTGATTTGGGTTTATCTGACCACACAGCTCAAACATTAAAATGTAGAGTCAACAAAACATGCAGGCTAAAGAACTGGCGAATAAAGAGACGTGACTATTGTAAAGAAAATCTCCAGGCATTTAAACGTTATTTAGGGCAATTGACATTTTCTGATATATATAGTACTGACGACCCAAATGAGGCATATAACAACTTCCTTGACATTTTTCGTTTACTATATGAGCTGTGTTTTCCTGTAAAAAGTATTAAAATATCTAGTGAAAGGCGTGTTAAGTGGATTTCCAGAGGTATAAGACTATGTACAAAAAAACAAAGAACTCTACTTTGGTCTTATAGAATTCACCTAACTGAAGCCAATAAAAGCATGCTAAAAACCTATACACAGAGACTTAGGAAAATTATAAAACTGACACAAAAATCAATAAACAATAACCTAATACGAACATCAGAAAATAAGTCTAAAACTACTTGGCAAATTATCAACAGTTCTAAGCCCCGTCGACCTAGAGAACCAATTAGAAGTCTGAAATATAAAAAAGAAACCATCACAGATCCCACCAGAATGGCAAACGCATTTAACAACCACTTTATAGACCAAATAACCATCCCAAACACAGACTCACAACAGTTTCTAGATACGAAGTATAAATTCGATTCTCAATCAACTTCTTTGTTTATTTCCCCAACTATTCCGTACGACATATACAAAATAATAAAATGCTTAAAAAATAAAACAAGTGTTGCTTACGATGAAATCAGCACAAAAGTTATAAAATACGTTAATGAAATAATTTCACCGCATCTGAGTTATATAATAAATCTTTGTATAGTCAATGGAACATTCCCTACTCAATTAAAAACAACAATAATAAAACCAATTCATAAGAAAGGCGATAAAGAATCGATTCAAAATTATAGACCGATAGCATTGATACCAATATTTTCTAAGATCATAGAAAAAGTAATTTACAATTCGTTATACAATTATGTCGATAAAAATAATATTTTAGTGGAACAGCAAAAAGGTTTTAGAAAACAAAAAACAATCAATCTTGCAATATACGACTTCCTCGTAGAAATCATCCGATGTGTAGATTGCAAAGTCCCAGTATCCGCTATTTATATGGATATGACCAAAGCCTTCGATTACGTAAACCACAAGATCTTGTTACAGAAGATAGAGTCATATGGAGTTAGAGGGACACCGTTAGAACTTATAAAATCGTATTTAAGTGATCGGACGCAGCAAACACACCTCAGTAATATTTGCGCTAATACAAACCATGAAGTTACATATACTTCAAACGATCGCTTGTCTCTACATGGTGTTCCGCAAGGAAGTATACTTGGCCCATTAATTTTCTTGCTCTACATAAATGATTTACCTTTAAATGTAAGCTACCCAATGACTCTTTTCGCAGACGATAGCACGGCAGTCATTAAACAAACTGAAAATAGGGATTACGAAAGTGAAATAAACAAAACTCTCGAAGAAATAATGCAGTGGCTTGACTCTAACTGCTTGAAAGCAAACCTGAATAAAACAAAAATTATGCATTTCCATCAGAGGGTTAATGCTCCGTCAGTAAAGTTGGTATATGACAAAATAACTATTGAAGATGAATCTACCACCAGATTTCTAGGTTTGATAATTGACAAAAACTTGAACTGGAAATGCCAAGCAGAGGTAACATGTAAAAAACTCAGTAAATCAGCCTACGCTTTACATAAATTAAGTAAAATTGTTAGTAGAGATGCTTTACTTTCAGCCTTTCACGGATATGTTATGTCAACTTTGCGATTTGGTATTATATTTTGGGGCAATAGCACGGACATAACTACCATATTTAAAGCACAGAAAAGGTGTCTTAGATCAATGTGCCAATTACAATCAACTGAAAGCTGTAAGCCCTATTTTAAAAAGCATAAGATCCTCACACTTTCTTGTTTATATATTTATGAGGTTGCTATATTTGTTAAAACTAATGAGTCGTTATTTCCGAAAGCTCACAAAAACCAATACAGGTCGATACGCCATCCACACAAACTCTTAATTGAACCATGTAAAACTACTTTTAAGCAAAAAAGCATTGTGACTATGGCACCAAAAATTTATAATAAGTTACCTGATGAAATTAAAACATTAAATACAATTATATTCAAAAGAAGACTATATGACATTTTAGTAAATAAATGCTACTATGACATAAAAGATTTCTTTGCTGATAAAATGTAATGATAACTTTGTATTTGACATTTTATATCTGTACCATTTAATTTTGTATTGACATTTTTTTATTTTATCATAGCTTAAGTATTTAAATTTTATTCTACAATTTTACTGACATTTCTAATTTAATGTGATTATTACTATTTTGATTTGACTATTAAAATTCATATTAATTATATTCTATAGGACATGATTTGTATGCCTATTTAGGTAGAGCACATAGCAACCCAACTTTTCAAATTTATAACATCTTTATGTACTTGTGACTCACAGATCAATAAATGAATTATGAATTATGATGTGTGGCGTCGGCCTAGACAAACCACCAACCCAAATTCTTCCCGCGGGTGTCGTAAAAGGCGACTAAGGGACACACACCGGGGGGTGGGCAGCAGCGCCCCTGTAGTACAATTCCACCAAACTGCGATCCTCAACCCGCATGCCCAGCGTGGGGATTATGGGCACTACCCCCAATGATGGCACAACCTTGCGCTATGGCGCTCATTAGGAGAGTGCTATGTGCAGCAGTGGATTAATATAGCCTGAAGAAGAAGAACAATTGTTTACGATATTTCAAGATACCTACATAGTTATGCATACTGAACGCCAACCGAGTAAATATTAATTAACTCGGTTGGCGTTAGTTGTTGTTAGTGCGAAAACTTGTTTGTATTCATAATAATATGTCAAATATGTTAGCACACAATAAGCGGTGGCAGCACTATTGTAGAATGCTTCACCTCACATTCAAGAAGTCTTGGATTCGAAACCGTTACATACATTTCTGAATTTAAAAATGTTACATTAATATCTGATTTTGTGGCAGCAGTACCACTCGCTAACAGTGAGGAATCGCGAGTGCTGAAATTGATGTTTTCACATGCGCCTGAAGTAGCCGAAGAAGTGGGCACGTGTAACTATTAAGCCCATACTATCTCTCTGATAGAAGGCATATGGCCTGCAATGCGACGTGTATAGGCTGCTTTATTAAACACTATTGCAGCAACTAATAACTTACTAATAATAGTTCCAGTTAGACCTGTGATTTCCGCACTTAGCCTCATAGTTGGGCCATACGTACGTAGCAAGCGCAGAGTGCTTAGTGCGAGTTTGACAGATCCAATCGAATGACTTTACTACCGCGTTAATCGAGCATTGAGTAGTGAGTATGAGTAAGTTAACCGTTCGAACTGGCAAAACGCTGTCACAATACAACTCGCACTCGCCTTTATTCGTGTTTTGGCTGGTAAACGTGTTCACTTCTCAACGTAAACCATTACAACTCGCACTCATCAATTTTAATTTCCATACTTGTCACTAGGTGGCGCTTCCTCGATGCCATAGAAATATGAGTTTACGTTAACGCGATCGAGTAGTTAAAAAACTCGCACTAAGCACTCAGATATATATAAATACTTCACTCGTGCCAAAGAGTTTCTTCACTATATTTTCACAACTACTACGACTTTACAAATGCACGGTACTTAAAAATCGAAGTCATTGGTATACGCCGGGAGTCGAATGAATTTATTTATTGCTGATAGTATGCCAAGTTACAATTGTATGTAGCTCATTTAACTCGAGTTAACTGGTTACTCGCTAACCCGGGTTGACGCAAGTGGGCCTGAGTATTTCAATTATGAGATACATAGTTGATACAACTATTTACAAATACAATGCTTGTTTGACTCTGGCTGTGGTAGATTAGAATCTGTAATACAAGTGTCAGCGCCCTCTAAGATATATTTTCACAGTGGCATCACAATAATATAGTTTAATATTTGGTCTAGTTAAAACATAAAGCCACAACCTTCCGAATATAAGAACGGTCTTCTACCGCTGCCCAACCACCGGTATATATAAGTACTAATACTAGAAGCCCATTACATACTTTTAAACCCGGCCCTGCATACTTTTAAGAACATAAATAATGTGCATTCACTGTGCACTAGGTTTTAAGTAGTTTATCTTTGTAAATTATCGGTGTTCAATGAAGAGTTCTCTATCTATCTTTGCAATTACTATATATATATATATGTATATATATATGTATATGTATATGTATATCTTATATATATATATATATATGTATATCTTATAATAAAGTTCTACACAAGACAAGGAAAGTAATAACCTACACACAAGAGGACAAAATGTTAATGACTATACTAATAAAATAAAGATCACGAACTCTGCTTTTAAAGACAGCTGGGGAAGGAGAGCGCCTGTAGTAATTAGTAATTGCAAAGATAGATAGAGAACTCTTCATAATAAGATATATATATATATATATATATATATATATATATATATATATATATATATATAACTTATAATAAATTATAAGTTTATATAAGTAACGGTATGTAAGTGTATTATTATTAATTATAAGTATGTATTAATATTCAAATTTGCACTGGCTACCCGACTTTCTAATTTCCTTCAGCAACTTTCCATCGTAAGGTTGTCTGGAAGAAATTGCTTTTAGCAATAAGGCCGCCAATTTTACTATGTATATTTGCAATTGTTTTGTATTTGTTGTTTTTCCAGTGTACAATAAAGATTATTTTTATCTTATCTTAATAGTATTTCTTAATGATTCGCGATACTCATACATAGTTATATATTAAACGGGTCTAATCGCGATTATTTATTAGGTAAAACGTAATTACTTACCTAATTTCCCGACGTTTCGGCAGCGTTACGTTTTACCTAATAAATAATAATAAATAAATAAATAATTAGACCCGTTTAATATATAACTAATACTACGTAATGTTACTGTAGTTTTTCTGTGGCTGTATAAGTAGGTACCTGTGTGGGAGAGACGATGGCGGCGATACGTGAGTATAATGTAAATACGACCGCCTCGAGACATGTTTCGTCACTTTAGCTGAAAAGGCGAAACACCCGGCCGACGGCGGCGTCGACGATTCAACACGAAATTGCATGACTTCCCCATCTCATCCTGTGGATAAATTGCTTGACATGGGAATTGATTGAAACATCACGAGCTGTTACTGGCCTGATTTGTCAAGGGCCTTTGCATCTATTTCAGGCGGCAACGCGTTATTGAAATCACGCAACACCTGGAAGCAGTTTAATGTGTTATGTATTAAGCGGTCCAATAAAATATAAGCCGGTCGTTGGGCCGAGCAGAGACACACATACGCACGTATGCATACATACAGACAGTTTACTTTCTTTCTATAAAGTTGTTAGCAAAACTTATTTAACATAACATTTTAATACAGGCACATACATTGCTTCTGGCCCCCACACTAGGAATAAATATATAAAGGCCATAAACTCGTAGAAAGAAATCTCATTTTTGATACAATTGCATAGTGCTGTGTCCCTAGTGATCTTATCTCAAGTATTAAACGCGTCTTATTGCGACTTAACCCTTTACTAGGTAGGAGGGTAAAAGTTCTCACCATAAATCAAGCTATATCACTTAGAAATAAACTTCAATACCAATGAAAACTTTCTACTGAGTCTGTCCGTTGAAGGGTAAATAATTACGGTAAAGTAATAAGCTATCGCGATTAGTCCCGTTTCATATATAAAACTAAGGGTTCTTGGGTTTGTTCAAGGAGAAAAGCGCTTGAAACATTACGTACCCCTATTTTTTAGACGCTAACCATATGTTGTTAGAATCAAATAGATACAGTGTGTACAACATATTTACAACTTCTAGCTAGAATTTACCTAACACATTGTTAAAGTAGTCACAGCATATCAACTATTTCGAATACATCCGTGCATTATATAAATTTGTGTTAAGTTAAATTATATTATATAAAATAATAGAGTGTCATAGGCTAAATGTAACATAACATAACCTCAAACCTGTATCCCAGATGGGTAGGCAGAAACGAGGGACTGTCACTTGTCACTTTTTAGGCTAAATAAAATCAACATAAACCCAAACACACACTAAAAAGAAACACTTGGCAGGCGGGACTAAACCTGGCACCTCGCATGGTTGAATTTTGGTCCCACCTCGATATCAACCCTTGCATGTGGGGCACGGGTCTCTTCCTGCATCGCTGGAAGCTTAGGCCATACCTATTCCACCATGCGGGCAAGTCCGGGTTGGTGGAGGATTGTAAGGCAGTGGCGGAAGTTCTCTGATATGGTTTACTTACTGTCAGAAGTTCTCTGATATGGTTTAACGACTGCCATTACATGACAGCCGGTACAAACGGCTTAACGTGCCTTGCGAAGCACGGAAACGCTCGTAAAAATGGCACTAGCGGTAGTCACAGGACGGTCACCCATCCTGCACCTGACCGCGCCTGTTGTTGCTTAACTCAAGTGATGGATTCCAATTACTCGGTTTGACAAGGCCACGAGCGACGAGTATGATAAGATTATTAAGTTTAATAATATTTACAGTGTTTTAGTAGTGTATTTCTTGTACTTAATTTTTTTGTCGTTGTAGTCTTTTACCCAATTTTTGTATCTATCGTTACCTTTGCAAGTTCCCAGCTCGTTGTAACACCGATAGACCTTCAGACATTAGTGTTCGTAGACCAAGCAGGGAAATTTCGTATTCGCCGCGACAAGACACTACGGCGGATAGTCAGAGATGAGGGGGGATTAATTTGCATTCACGACCAAATCGGTTCGTGAGCCCATTCTGGCGGCTTCACTCCCATTTCCATTCCCCACTTCGAGGCGACACAGATACGATTCACGAGTCAAGGTAAAAAATGTAGAGGATTTTGGTGCAGACGCGGGTGTTTCCCGCTTTTTTTCCCTACAAAACTGGAATAAAAAATTGCGTACAAACCGACTGCCGAGCATTAACTGCTAAGCAGCCGCGACCAACCTGGCAATGAGTTACGTTGTACAATTTGGGCACCGCCTTCTCGGCTGTCCGTTTGTTTGTCGTTACATAATTCAATTTTACGCATATTTTGTCTTATTTTTTTGTGTAGGTAAAACACCGTGAAGAAACAAGAAAGATTTTTACGAACGGTAGCGCTTTAAATCGACAATTCGCAGAGGGTTCGCTACACGTGGTGATTAAGCATATATTCTCCCTCTCTCGCTTGCGCTCTCTCTCTCTAAGAGAATGCGAAGTATTAAGGCTGTTCATGAACCTATAGGTGAACCAAGACCTCATGAAATTTCCCAAATGGGCATCCTTTCAATGCGCCGTATACCCACCAAACCAACAATGCAATGAACAGCAAGGAACTAAGTATCATGCTGCACATCTGCTTGGTCGTTTCTCCCTCAATTATATAGAGAAATACTATGTATATATAAAGCTTTCGTAAACACTACACATTATGAACTTAATTTCGGAATCACTTACTCTCCGGAATCTCCGATTAGATCCGATATATTTATTTATATGCATGAACATGGCGCTAGGAACGTAAATACACTGCAATTACGATTTATACTACGACACGATTTATACGAGTAGGTACAGACGACAGAATTTGACTTTTATATGTATGCACTCTATTCCGTTGCGTTACAGGTGTCTTTACAACTAAACAAAGGTACAATGTCAACCTGCTGTGCACTCTACAATAATGTCATTGTCAATGGTTCCATAGACTGTTACCATAGAGTAACACATCAGCGTTTCGTTGTATTTTGTTCGTGTCAATATTTTTGGCCTCTTGGTGGCGTGTATCTCTGGACGGTGTATAGCTGAGCTTGGGTTCATTTGCCAAGACATGTATGTTGTTCTTGTTATAAAACATTCTTCCAGGAATTTGTAAACATCGTAAGGAAACCTGAGTGTCCCCAATGTTCAAATGGTTCAAATACCTCAGCGCTTATAATTGTCAATCCGTCGGTGGTCACGCTGTCAGTAACAGTAGCTGGTCAGTGACTTGATTTCTTCACATTTTTTAGGAATCCCGAAAATAATATGTTTATGGGTTTAAGTTTATTTTTTTGCGCTTTTTCCTATGTCTTTCAAAGTATAAAAGCAATGCCAGTTTAATTTATGTTTGACGAAAGGTCCCATTTATGTGATATTATGTCATTTGTGTTAACGGCAATAATATATTAACTTTCAGTTTGGTAGATAGATTGGTTTATCGGTTAGTAATAGACGTCCCACCGGGCAGACGGTCTAACCACCGGCCGTCAACCAAGGCCTAGATTCTGCTAATGCATTATTATGGTGCAATGACAACTGCATGAACATGGCGCATTAATTTCGTTGCAGCTTCAATTCTATACCCGTGCACATACATCGAATCTTCTAGGCGTCAATGGTATGAAGAAACAACCCACGTGAACCAACCATGTATCCACTCGTATCATTGTAGAATAATGTACTTACAGAGTAGGACGCCCTCCGACCAGGTGGGATAACGATCTGCGAAAAACTGCCGGCAGATGCTGGATTCGGCAAGCTGAAGACAGGGCGCTATGGCGCCCATTAGGGGAGGGCTATGTCCAGCAGTGGACTGCATAATATATCCCGAAGAAGAAGAAGTACTTACAGAATTTGAGGCCCAGTTCTTGGCCACCACTCAGTGGGTTCCTTGTGGGTAGGGTACCTTCGTGCATCGTCCGTCTTCCCGCGGTGGGGCGACGACGTCAGTGGTAGAAAACGTTGGAACCAATCAGGGGGCCGTAGTGGAAGTGCAGCCATTCGTATTGTTGGGGTTATGGTCAATATTTGGTTTTCAACGACTTAAAGACAAAATAAAATAATTTATTTATATTTTTAATTGTTAATTTTTCGTACTTCAAAGCTGGTGGGTTACTTATTAAATCATTTGGACTTATCCAGTGTCCTAAAACTTGTATAAAACGAGAAATTTATTTTTTTGTAGCTAGAATCGACGATTTCGCTCAATCTGTCTCTTGTGGTATAGAAAACCACAGCACATACGTCAAAATGAAAATTATTACGACGTAGTGAAAGCGGCTGGGAAACATTACGACTGCCTCGTTCGGTTAGCTTTATCATGTCTGATTACCATGCTGGAGGTCGTGGGTTCTCTCTGGAAGCCGCCGTACATTTGCAAAATGGTCTCAATCTGGGTGTATTTTCATGTGATGTCTTTGCCTAGTTAACATAGCTCAGGGTATCCTAGTTTGGGATCAAGACAACTGATTGTGTTGTGTTGAAATTATTGTAATTGGACGTGACTAGCAGAGGAACTTTGACCAAGAGGACCTAACAGAGGGCTTTTGCTGCGTGGTGTCGGCCTAGAGAATAGCACCAACCCAAATTCTTCCCGCGGGTGTCGTAAAAGGCGACTAAGGGACACAAACCGGGGTGTAGGCAGCAGCGCCCCCTGCCGTACAATTCCACCAAACTGCGGTCCCCAACCCGCATGCCCAGCGTAGGGATTATGGGCATTAACCCCCAATGATGGCACAACCTTGCGCTATGGTGCTCATTAGGGGAGGGCTGTGTCCAGCAGTGGACTAATATAGCCTATAGAAGAATAGAGGACCGCGAGGGCGTGAAAAAGAAGCGGCCTGTGCCCAACAGTGGGCTCTGTTTATGGACTGATTAGCTAGATAGATAGACTTTTACTGTGAACAAAACAGTTAACGTGAT
Organism: Yponomeuta sedellus; assembly: GCA_934045075.1. Taxonomy (NCBI): domain Eukaryota; kingdom Metazoa; phylum Arthropoda; class Insecta; order Lepidoptera; family Yponomeutidae; genus Yponomeuta; species Yponomeuta sedellus. The sequence goes on from OW203726.1 coordinate 15,692,707, forward strand.
ACATATTTTACTGCCAAAGTTGTGTTTGACACATTTTTTGTGTGACATTGATCTAAAGTATTTGTTTTCTATTTGATGACTTCCCGTTCCCCCTATAATAATTAAATTTGTCGCCTTAGCGCGTTGGCTTTATTCATTTTGCTAATTGAAGTGTCGGACGGGTCACGCGAGGACCCGATTACTGCACACCGAGCTGTCCTGAAGCCCAGGGATTGAGTGGCACTAATCACGAATTCATTATGGAGAAATATTCTCCTTAACACGAAGATTGTAACTTGGCTGATGTAATTTAATAAAATATACCAAGGACTACACTCCCGTACTACAAATAAAGAGGCTTTATTCTGCTACATAGAACAATTTTATGACAGTCCAAATTTTTAACGGCGCTTCGTTTATTCTATCATACTTCCTTGTACGTTTATGTAGTTTTGACATATTTTTTCTTATCCATATCTTCTTCTATGTGAACTTAGTAGTTTGATTTTATCACAGCTTCAAGTGACGGACTGAGTGAGTGACTTGAGTAGGTATATGGTTTTAATTTCAACTCGATACGTCCACGCCACGCGTTCACAAGATAAAGGGTCTTATCAGACAGACAGCAAGACAGAAAGACGAACAACTAAGTGGTCCTATAAGAGTTTGTTTTTTTCTTTGAAGGTACGGAACCCCAAAAAGAAATGTCTTGTTAGGTTCAACAGCCATCAAAATTCAACCTGTATACAAATATGTACCTATGTGTGTAGATTTTTGCTACGCAGTCACGGCTGAGTCGTTTTGAATACAGATCACGAGACGCTTGAATTTTCTCGATAGTAGCATATTCCTTCATCAGTCTCTATCCCAAGCGAACGGAATTGTGGGCACAGCTACTTTAATCATAAGGTTAGAAAATGCAACTCGCAATGGCCGAAATAGTATAATTTGCACCTGTGAGTGGGCACTGAAACAGCAACACTATCATTACTGAAGCTGGACCACAAATACGGCTAATTGGGAGCCGAATAGCCAGCTACCGTGTTTAAATTTTGCTCCCTCAACCGTGTAGGCTCGTCGAATGAATCTCCGCAATGCCGTTATTGTATTCGAAATGGCATGCGGTATAGCGACTTCACAACAGTACGTCCTGTACATAATTAGTAGATCCGCATAAGTACCAGATATGTCAGTGATTTGAAGCGGTTTGAAATGGAACTGCCGCAGCTTTCAGGATTGACGCGATATTTTCCAAATATAGTTCCGACCGATATGATTGTGATTAATCCTTTTTTAAGTCCCAATTTATATATAGTACAACAGTAATTGACGTCATAGAAAAAAGATAGTTCTATTAGTCCAAAAGAATTACCGGTCAAAAATACTTTTGAAGATTCACTTAAAGTTGTCTCAATAGCTTAAGCTTTCCACGCAGGAAAGCTGTGCCGCCTATGGACTAAAAACTTGTCTGTTTTACAAATCATTGTCGCAAAAAGTCAATCAAATCTCTCAATCATCTTACTAGTGATGTTTTGGACCCACGAACAAGAACTCAGCATCACGGACCTGCCTGGACAGTAAGATAACTATAGTTTCGTTTTAAATGCCAAAAGTGGCGACTTTCCAGTACAATAATTTTCAAATTCTGACATTTTTTACCGCAAAACGCGTGACTCGCATTAACCCCAAAAACATAAGCCTTCTTCTGGCGAAGTCAAGTAAAAACGGCCGTTTCTGGCGTTAACGCTTTCTAGTACTATGTTTTTTGCCTTAGTTCATTATCATTGATTTTTTTTCCATTGCTGGTGCTAGTGATTCTGCATGGAAGCTCTTAAATGAAATTATTATTGACGGCCTCGGTGGCGCAGAGGTTTGGCACGCTGACTGTAAAACCAAAAGTCTCGGGTCTGATTCCCGACCGGGTCAAACTAGGAAACGAACTTTTCTAGTTTGTCTCGGGTCTTGGATGTTATCTATGCAATTATTGTATTAAAGCTATCGTCGAGTTACCACATATAACACAAGTCATTTAGTTGTACGTATAGGGCTAACGAGATCTGTGTAATATGTTCATGAATATTTATTTATTTATTATTGAAGGAAATTGTCGACTGAATAGCTTTTAGTTTATTTAAGCATTCTTTCAAAAACCATTTCCATACAGTGAAGTCGAGGATCACACCTAACTAGCCCATTCAAATGGATTTGTGACTAGGATACCAGTACATTGAGTGCTATGTGGTTAGATCGTGTACTCTGCAGGTTCAGATGTTTGCTTAGGATGAACGAGGAAGGGAGGCAAATATTTGCAACTGCTGATGGTGAAACCGTGAAACCCTTCACGTCTCATTACTTCGATTTTGGTGTTGAACACTTGATACAGTGTTACTAATTTCTTATGATTATATTATTTTTAATGCACTAACATTACGGCAAATAAAATTTGGCGATTTACAAAATTTGGTCTCAAATTATGCGAAGATTTAAATAAAAAACCTTACAAGCTTAAAAACTAAAATACTCCTGATACTTAAAGTTAAAGCATGGTTTATATTGGACTCAACTTTTAATTAATAGGATTGTTCATTTTTGAGTTATCATTTTTGATAAGTTATCTATTCCAAAATTCAACATAAGCATAAAAATACTAATTCACCAAGGTTCTCGTAGTTTTTAGATGTGGCCCGAAATCTCGTCGGCAAATTGAATTTGCTTGTCGATAACACTAAGAAAGTCCCCGGAGCAAATGCGGAAAGTTTGATAACCTTCCCATAAAAAGGAACCTTTAAACTTCACTTAGTAAAACGATATTGGGGTGGGACCTACTTTCATATGCCTGTGGGTGAGTACCTACTTGACATGCACAGTGTAATAAATTACATAGGGTTAACTCTGAAATGAGATCCAAAAATAAGTCAATTATGAATTATGATAAACATAAGGTGTTTTTAAATATACACTATAAAAAGTAAAAGAAAGTAAAAAATATTTTTATAGCCACCAACAACAATGTAGCTTACTACTTATTAAAATGCTGGATTAGAATTAATAATACTTTCTTTTTATTATCTTTTTTATCACGAAAACCTAATTAAAACTGTTTTTATACGGATTTATGCTCGTTTATTACATTTTTACAATTTTCCGACGTTTCGGCACTTTTTCAGGTGCCGTGGTCCCGGATGGCTGAGGTGACAGGCGTCTTTTAGAAAGCATTAACGGTTAGTTTACTACCCTCGGCTAAAATTACAAAAGTTAATTATGAAGTTACGTTCCAAAATAGAACCTACGAAAACCTAGCTTAGCTGAAAGTCTCAACACGACTGACACCTAAACAAAACGTAACGATATTCTTCAAATAATTTAAACTACATAGTTATATATTAAACGATTGAAATCGCGAATTTCCCGACGTCTACCCAAGAGCACGGCAACTGTAACGCTGCCGAAACGTCGGGAAATAAGGTAATTACATTTTACCTAATAAATAATCGCGATTTGACCCGTTTAATATACAACTATGTGTGAGTATCGCGAATCATTAAGAAATTTAAACTACGCCTAGACGGCTATGCCGCTCAGCTACTATAAATAAGTATCGTTACAGTACACTGGTTGAAAGAATGAGCTTAACATACACATTTTTACAAATTAATCTCAGCCAGATAACAATAATTTACTAGTATAGCGTCATTGGCACTTTTTATAATTAGTATATAAAAACTATATAAAAACTACAAAAAATATCTTCTTCTTCTTCTTCAGGCTATATTAGGTATGTAGTCCACTGCTGGACATAGCCCTCCCCTTATGAGTCTTCAGCTTGCCGCATCCAGCATCTGCCTGCAGTTTTTCGCAGATCGTCATCCCACCTGGTCAAAGGGCGTCCTACACTACGTTTGCCGAGCCGCGCTCTCCACTCAAGAACACGCTTACTCCAACGGTTGTAGGTTCTTCGCGAGATATGGCCAGCCCACTGTCACTTCAGCTCGCTAATTCTCTGAGCTATGTCGATAACTTTGGTTCTCTGTTGGATGCATTCGTTACGAATCCTATCCTTCAGAGGATCATATTTTTAGTAGGGGAGAGCTAGAGTCCCCTACTAAAAATATACTGGGTATATATAAAATAATAATTGGAGGCCTTAACAATACTTACTGAAATATTTTGCATTTGACACTAATTTACATTCTATGAAGGTAACGACATAGCTAATGACGATTGATGATAATCAACTCTTTATAATATATCCCTGGTTCTGGAGCACGGATCTCTCCCTGCATTTCAGGAAGCCTAGGTCATACTCCACCACGGGGGCAATGTCCGGGTTTGTGGAGGATTGTAAGACAGCGGCGGGCCTTACCGTCAGAAGTTATCCCATAAGGCCTCTGACATGGCTTAACGACTGTTATGAAACTAATTTTCTTAAATATAGTTAACTATCACAAAATATAAGAGACTGCGCCCAGATCATCGTTGCCTCTGAGAAGGGTCCCCAGAATACTGGCCTCTTGCCTCGTTGGATGGCCAGACTTATCCTCTGGCGGAGGGGTAATAGTCAGACCTAAGTCCCCGGTCGTGTCGTTTAGGCGCGAGGATAGTTCTTTGAAGAGCAACTCTCACGGTCCGAGTGTCTCGGCACCAAACGGCATACGTACCTGACTCTATGCTAGAGTCCCCTACTTGCGCCGCTTGATGCCTTCTAGTTCAAGTTCAAGTTTGTTTATTGCTTCATGTGGTACAGAATAGGTCTACATATAATAGTCCGTAACATGAGCCCTGTAAGGGCACTGCTATTTTATACATTTACGCACGTGATGTCGCAGCGCCACTTGTGGAGGTGACCTGAATGTGGGAAGGTTTGCCAAAGTGTTTGCGCATTTTGCGTCCCTCACCAGGGTCCTCCCATGTTTCTATGGGATCAACGACATCTCATCACTCTTGCCACCGTCCCGGGCTACACCACTTGGTGTTCAATTAGTTAGGAGTTAAATTAGGTAACATTTCAAATACTCAGAAACCATACTAGTTTTAGGAAATCCGTGTTTATTCAAAATGATTTCACCTTTCAGTAGTTTTCAATTAAATTATCTATTAAATTGCTCAAAGCACCTTTATTATTGTATTCACTCGTATTGATACAACGATTTCATCAAACCAATCATCTATGAAATTAATTAGTGAACCGAGTGCATTTGAGCTATAGTTTTAAATAAATATGTACTTAATAAAGTATTTACCTCAACAAACTTATTTATTTCATTCATTTCATATATGAAGCATCAATATCTCCAAAAAAGATAGATTAGCATCCTACAATGCATCGCTAGTCCCCCTATCAATAGAGAAAACAGGATTAACTAGAAATTATGTTCTTGAGATGTAGGTATATAGCTTACAGTATAAATTTTCATGCAAAATTGTTTGCTATGTATACACTCCTGCACTCTGGTATATTCCGGTATACTGTACAAAAGCTACTTGTATGGTTTTAATGTAATTTTCATAGGTCGCCATGTAAGGCCATTTATGCATCGTACTTGCAGTCAAAACTGTATAGTTTCAATCCCACCAAAAATACTTATAAAAAGGAGGCCAACTTCAGTCTCGTTGAAGAAAAAAGGTATCAATTGATATCATGTGCTTCTTGTTCTTAAATAGAACTTCCTAAGATTCGCGAAATTAGCAGAGTTGACTCCTAATTTTGTGAATTTTGAAACACAATGAAACTTGTCAACTGTGAGTTGATTGAAAAGTTACAGTTTTTCCTTGTTTATGAAAATACGTGTTTATCTATAATAGATTACGTAGTTACGCCTAATACGTGGCTCCAAATTGTAATCTGCCTCTGTATTACCCGTTAAACCAGTAAATACTTTATTATGATATATATTTTCCCATGTTCCTCATATGTTTAGGTCCTAACAAGTTGTTTGTGACGAAAATCATACTTTTTTTTCCAACATCTGTAAAAGCAAATAAACATAAATTTAATTATAAAGCAGTTTGCAGTTCGTGTCCCTTATAATAAATTTAAAAAAAGTCTCCTGACAAACTTTTTGTCTATTTACAGAGCATTACAGTTGATTGATCCCTTCCTCAAAATTACAATACCTACTGTATAATTCCATCAGTTTACTCTTAAAAACTTTAAGGCTATGAAAAACTTTAGACTATGTTCCAAATTTTAAGGCCCATGCTCAATTAAAAGTACCAAAAACTTTTGATGATGCATTAGAAAGTGCTGAAAATTAAAAATGTTGTACCCTCATCTTGTCAACAATTCTAACTAGATGTATTTAGAGAAATCATTTTTTTCGTTACCTAACCTTAATTCTTCTGTAGTAGGTACTCATAATATGACATTACTGACTTTGAAAATAGAAGGGGGTCGAAAAGGGCTCGGTCGATTTCGAGTAAATACATGCACAAGGCCGGCCGAGAACTTGGCCTGGTGCACTTTATCCGCCTTGATAAAACAAAGTGCATGTGTTGCAGACACTACCAGCACTCGGAAAACTCTTTTGGCCATGAGTAAAAGCAATTAGCACTTCAGAACAATTAGACTCGGCAAAAACTATAGAGCTAAATATTTTTTTCTTATTCCAACTTACGAAGTAAAGGCAGCCGCCACCAGCTGGCGCGTCCTGTTTTTTTTACCAGCTCGCGCCGAGCTTTTCCTTTTGAAAAACATTCTCTATATTTCATCTTTAATTTCTGGAACAAAAGGTGGGTAAATTGAATGGAAATGCATTATCAGGTATGTGCCGCGGTTTTAAAGACTGAAGATATTCTTTTTAATGCACTAACCCGTGCTAAGGACAATTTTAAAAACCTATTTAGAGGCTAAAAATTCCACCCATGCTGGGACTCGAACCCGCGACCTCTGGCTAACCGTGCCGTGGCTAGCTATAGGTTTATTTAGGTATTATAGGTTTATTTACCTATTTAGGTTTTTAAAACAAGTACTTGTATGCGAGTACCAAATTTGGTTATCCCGCTTACGTTTAGGTAACATAACAACGAGGTTTCCTACGTTTATACACAGTGTCATATGAAAATATTTTTCATTTTAGTTCAATCATGATTGAGTGAAAGTTGAATTACCGCTTTATTATAAAAACCTATTTAGAGGCTTAAAATTCCACCCATGCCGGGATTCGAACCCGCGACCTCTGGCTATCCGTGCCAGCGCTCTTCCAACTGAGCTAATGGGCCATTCACCTGCATCAGTGAAATTTCGAACCTCTTTACAATACTCTCTGTATTATCTGAGGTCGCGGGCTCGAACCCCGGCATGGGTGGAAATGAAACCTCTAAATAGGTTTTACATCTTTTTTATATATTTTTTATTGCAGCCTATATGACGTCGCGCTGCAGGGCATAAGCTTTCTCTCAGAGAGAGAGTATGGACTTAATTTGAAGCGCTGAGGTGTTTGAACATCAGACACTCAGATCTCCTCATAATTCTTTTCGTTATCAACCCTTGTATGTCTCCACTGCTGGGGCTCGGGTCTCTTCCTGCATCGCAGGAAGGTAAGGCCATACTCCACCACGGAGGCCAAGTCCGGGTTGGTGGAGGACAATTCTTTTCACCGTTAGCAAATGGGGTTGCTACTATAAGTTCACACATGTACATAACTTAGAAATCGAAGTCGCTGGTTCACGCCGGGATTCGAACCCACGACCTTCAGTCCGTCCGTAGCCAGCTAGACCGTTGAAATTTTCACAGGTAATGTATTTAGTTAAAAGCCCATTTTATACTACTATCATTGAATTTAATTAAATTCAATGCTAATATCCTGTACCTAGGTACCGATAGGTATTAGTGACTCGTTGAACTTTGTTCGTCACCTAAGTTCAAAATAGAGAAGTTTAAAAAAGGTGGTATTGCGATTGGATAGGTATTGAAAAAACATACCCACTAACTTCATTTTAGATAGATAGAGAACACTTTATCCATCTATTGCACAACCAAAAAAAAAGAATTCAACCATGATTTCTTTACGGGATTTTGGCGACGTTGCCGACATAGCTAATGACGGTTGATGACCTTGTTAAACCTACCTATCCCCACTGCTGAAGCACGGGTCCCTCCTGCATCTCAGGAAGCCTGGGCCATACTCCATCATGGGGGCGAAGTCTGGGATGGTGGAGGATTGTAAAACAGTGGCAGGGCTTGCCCATACGCCCTCTGATATGGGTTAATAACTGCAATTACATGACAGCCGGCACCAACGGTTCTACGTGCCTTGCGAAGTAGGTACCTAGGTACAGAAGCGCTCGGAAAAAAGTTTCCGCCAAAAAGGGCCATTTTCAGCGAAAATCAATTAAAGCTGTTGTTGATGTTGATACTACATTCTGGGTTGTATATTCTAGGCAAGTTATGATTTTTATTCCGTTGGTAGCTCTAGCCAGCACTCCAAAGCGCCTTAAATACTTTTCATACAAAACATAGCGCGTTTTAACGTATGGGTAGGTACCTATAGGATATACGATGCTACAAGGCTACAACGAATGGTTTTTATTCAATACCTATATTCAACATAATCTAGTAAAAACGTTTTTTCTCGAGTAAAAACACGTTTTAAAAAGATCCCCGAAATCAGCCGTTTATAACACAAAAATACACAAATACACATACAAAAAGCACGTCTATCAAAACTTTGCTAAGCACCGATTAATGTTTATAGCCGTATTCCGGTTTTTTTATGGCCACGCCTGTCAGTGCCATCTATGCTGAAAACGGCTCATTACTCCGCGTTTTCCTTCCAAAATGGGTTTCATTCCTGAGGTCGGATCGTCAATTAATAATCTGTGTCTAAGCGCACCTATGCTCTTCAGTTAATTTTGGAACGCAATTGGTTCACAGATTAAAAGAAACTGTCAGTGTCACATGCAGCTGCAACTGTTACTAATCTGTGTTAACCAGTGTTGTCATAGTGAGCGATTTATTGCCATTTGGGCTATCTTACAAGGTTAATTTGCAATCTACGACGACTCCTTTGGGCTACGACAACTAAACGAATTCCTCATATTTATGCAATATCGTTTTGTACAAACGTGTCTTTCTTCACAGTTCATTGGTGTTCCTGAGATGTATTGTAACCGTGGCGCTGTAAGAGTTTGAAAGTTGATACTGCTTAAATCTTTTCTTGTTTTAACACTTAACACGTAAGTACACTTTAATCAACTGCCAGTGTTATCTGTTTGACTTTATGTCTGTCAGCGGTATCATAGCTTCCAAAAAGATGATCCGATTTCTATGTGATAGGTACTGAAAGTAAGTTTAAACAAATAACACTAACGCAAGGGACCGATAGATGGTGCTGACGTCACTTACTATGCCAAAATTGACATCACTGTACCTTCTCTATGGTTTCTGTCACGTTACGTTTCTGTAGTCTGTGCTTCTTCCTTGTCTCTTATGGTCAACCCAGTCATGTTTTATCGCTTGAATCCAATTTAATTTACGTACTTCATCTTTAGGAAAACGGTGAGTGCCTATATTTTTACAAAAATGCACAATGCATGCCATGAGTAAAGACACAATTCACTTACGTATGTAATACACAAAGTAAAACTTTCTACTTCAAAACATTCAAATTTGTACAGTTTCGAAACAAAATTTATCTTAGATCAAGAACTACAAAGATGTCTAGCTAGATGACAACAACGCCACCGTCGATCTGAGTCAGATTGCTGGCAGGTAGTTAGTTAGACCTGAGATTTCCGCACTTAGCCTCATAGTTGGGCCATTGTACGTAGCAAGCGCTGAGGTACGCTAACACCTCAGACACTAGGGTATGTACACACAGATAATAATCTGTGTGTACAGCATAAAACGTATGATGGATGATATTTGTTCTCTTTGCAGCGCCATCTAGTTTTTTTTAAATCAATCGACAGCTGTCATTGAAAATCCCTTATTGTTAGAATTTTCCAGTTTCTTTATTTTGGGCAATTCGGCCGACCAGGGTGTGGTCACACTGGTGTGTTGAGTTGGTTGTCAAAGAGTATATAATTGGTTGTAGGAGGAGGTGGCGTTTTTGAAGGAATTAATTTTAGTTCCGTGAATCATTTCTATATTGGATCTTCTTACTAGTTTTCCCTTGATTACGGGTTGAAACTTTACATACTGCTATTCAGAAGATAGTGAAAATGTCTCATCAAACCGGCATCCAAGGTATGTAAATCGTACAATAAGGATAATGAAAGTAAACATCGAATAGAACAGATCAGTGTTGAGTTTTACGTGAAATTTCCTTTAATCCCTAGTGTAAAGATGAAAATGCTGAAAACACTAAGTGAACTAAATTAAAGATATCTTTTAAGTGCTTCCAATGTTGTAGTTATCTGGAAGATATTTCTTTGTGGAACGGCCACCCCCCTGGGGGGCAGAAATATAATCATAAAATTTCCTGTCTATATATTCTGCCTTCTACTAATTAATTGTATATTTGCTTTGCTTGATTGGCACTATCTTATCTCAATTGAATAACATGCTTGTTATGTGACTTTCAATTGCATTACTTACGTGTTGTGCCATACCAATTGCTAATTAGTATTATGATGCAAACATATTTGTTTCTTTCAGCCAACGCAGAGCTAAAGAAGTTTTTTAGTAAATGCCCCGAAGGCAAAGTGCGTGTCATGAAAATCAGCATTGAAAATGGTAAGTATATTAGGAATTCTTAATGCATTGTCAAGTTACATACAAATTTATGACACATGGGATTCAAATGTCGTATTTGCAGCCAGTTAATAAGGAAAGTATAGCTGAGCTTAAAAAGTAAAATAAATAGAATAATAAGCAAAATATGTAGCTAAGTAGAACAACTGGTTAAAAGAAAAGGAAGGCCTCTGAGAGTTTTGGCGAGAGTAATCATGTCTTTTAACTTGCTAATCGTCTTGTGATGACATGAGTGACAACAAAAGTTGTTTATATTTTTATTTATTCCAATAAAATATTTTGAGAAAATATGGTCAGAGTGGAGTTTTTTCTTCAGCTGCCTTTTTCTCCACTACAATACGGCCCGAAGGCAGCAGCTTAAATTTTATATATCATATATATATATATATATTATGCGGTAAACATAATGGTAAATTCTTTAATTTGAAATAAATTGATCTGATTTGATTTGAAAATAATCTAGTTTAATAACATTGACTTTTATCTTTTTTTTTTTTTATCTCCGCAAAAGTATAAAATTATTAAATTGTCTTGTTTCAGAGGAGCTAAGTTTAGTCAAGCATTATCCAACTAAAGGTTCTTGGGAGCAGGACTTTGACAAATATGTTCCTACATTAATTGTTGAGGATCTACCTTCCTATATCTTATACAGGTAAAACAGGCAATACACATAACCTATTTTAAAAACCTATTTAAAAGGCCAAAAATTCCACCCATACCTTAGCACGTGTTAGTGCATTAAACATAAAAATAGTATAAACACTAATGTTAAACCTAACTGCAAAGTAGGTGGTCGGGGCTGTAAGTAATGCAATTTGCTTAAGTCAGATGTCGCTGCCTGTACGTAATACAGAGAATATTGTAAAGAGGTTCGAAATTTCACTGATGCCGTGAGCCAATGGGCGGCTCATTTGGTAGAGCGCTGGTACGGATAGCCAGAGGTTGCGGGTTCGAATCCCGGCATGGGTGAAAAAATAGGTTTTTAAATAGTATAAACACATTACCTATACCAAGGCTGGCCAAACCCAGGCCCGCGGGCCACCAAGTGGCCCGCCAAGGTATTTGAGTTTGCCCGCCAGCACTTCGGCTGGCTAGCTATCTGGCGCTCGATGGCACTGCCTCCACTTGATTGGTCAATTGAAACGCAAATATTTCCTTCCGGGCCTTTGAGAAATGCCTTTATTTATAGTGACTACAAATTTTTTCTACGAAAATGTATCTTCAGAGCAGCTAACAGAAAATTTTGCAAGTTTTTGGACAAATGAAATTTTCCCGACAATACGCGATCTTGCTATGCAATTTTTAAGCAGGTTTGGTTCCACTTATCTGTGTGAAGAAACATTTTCAACTCTTTCATTCATCAAAAATAAATATCGCACGTCTCTCACTGCAGAACACATTTCGGATTTGATTGTACTACGAGTATCAATATCAGACTTAAAACTAAAAATCGACAAATTACTATCAGATAAACCTCTTCACGTCTCACATTAAATAGAAATAATATGTTGTTTTGATATGTTACTTAATTTCATTTACAAATAAAGTTAATTACAGCATATTTTGTCTTTTTGTGTTTAATATGATATTTGTATACTATAGCTTATGAATATCATTATGGTATTTGGCCCGGCGGCGCCACAGCCTATGAAATTTTGCCCACCTGGAAAATCTATTGGCCAGCCTTGACCTACACCCATATAAACTAGGGTTGCCATCTCTAAAATCTGGTAATCAGGACAAGAAGCATGAGATCCCTAGATTTTAAAGCCTAGAACACGAAACTATGGACAATGTTTTTTATAAGTGACAAAAATACACTCACAACAGCATACCGGGTAGGCAGAGACCAGGATTTGCTGCTTGGCACGCTCGGGAACCATCTTTTGCTTCATCCGCATTTATTAGTTACTACATGCACTCAGGTTTCAGGTACTTCTGCTCGGGATCTTCCACCAACATTCGCTCAATATATTTCTTTCGACATTATATTTTGGTTCATATCCCAATCTATGAGTCAATCCTACCCATATTCAAACTAGGACAAATCTGGGCGAACCCCTACTGATGGCAAGCCTGTCAACAAAAATCTAAACAGTGTTTTTATTTAAAATAACATGAATATAAATAAATGCCTAAATAACAGTGTGAAAATCTATCTTCCAGGCTAGACACCACTAACTCCCTAGGCCACGAGTGGCTCCTCCTGAGCTGGTCTCCAGACTCATCGGCAGTGAGGCATAAAATGCTCTACGCTTCTACCAAGGCCACACTCAAACAGGAATTTGGGTCTGCACACATCAAAGATGAGATGCACGCAACTAACAAAGTAAGTGGCTGTTTCCTACTTCGATGGAGGGGAGCGTTATGTCGCACGAGTAGGTAGGTTTATTAACTACTACAAAGGTTACCTAGATGTAAACAGATTTTTCAACCCACCATCTCGGAAAGAGTATTTTTAATCTTCAATATCTGAGTGGAAAAGCCGTTTTTATTCTCAAGAGGATAAAGTAAATTGAATTTAGAACATCGTGTGCACTAAGTTTGTGAATTAAAAAATATTACACTCAATTTAAATAACTGTAGCAACGTTACTTTAAAATTTTCTTAATTATTATACCTTAATATTATTTTGTTATAATTTAAAGATTATTCTGTAATACTTACCTGTCATAATGTAGTAATTAATACCTAAACTGAAATAAAAGTGTACCTATCTTGCGATTGTAAACGTTTTTTTTTTGCATTTAGTCATTTCCTCGCTGAGGTGGAATGAAAAGTTACGTGTTGCACTCGAGTGCAAAGATTTTTCACCTCGTGCTCTTTTGATTCCCTCGCTGACGCTCAGGATTCTAATTTTGAATCACTCGCTGCGCTCGTGATTCAATTTTAGAACCCTTCGCTTGCTCGGTCATCAAAATTGAACACGCGGTTAAAAAGCAACTTTGCACTCTTGTATAACAAATAACTATTATTTGTGATATTATTTAATTAAAGAAATATTTCTACAAAATATAATAATAAAATATTTTAATAGTGATCTGAATGAAACGATATTAATTATTTCATTGAGCCTCTATTTCCGTAGTACATTGCACTCAGTTCAGACATTCTGAATATGCAGATGACTTTTATAAAAATCAGAACTTCCACTCAACACAATCAAATGTCCTGGTCCCAAACTAGTATGCTCTGTGCCAGTGGCGGACTAGGGGGGCGGAAGTGGCATCCCGCCCCGGGCCTACGGTCTTGGGGGGCCCCCAAATGTCTAAACAAGACTAAAAATGCGCTTAGTAGATACCTTCATAACTTTATCAAGATCAAAACACTGCAACCATTTTATTAACACTTACATTTTACGCGGTATTCTGGGCGAATTCCCGTCTTTGTAGCGGATACTTCCCCAGGAATCCCCGCATGAAATTTATAAATAATTCACTCTTGTACGCCTACATTTACATTCACTACATTCTATTTACGTCGAAAATAAATAATTGCTACCTGAACTGGATCCGCAATACAAATTCAATGAACGGTTGATTTTGTACCGCGAATTAATTAATACATTTTAAGGTCATAAGTCTCAAAGAGTTTCTCTGATTGCGTTTTTCAATAATTGCAGGAGGAGGTATCGCTCAAGGGGTACAAGGCCCACTTGAGTGCCGTTAGTGCGCCTGCGCCGCTCACAGACAGAGAAGAAGCTTTGAAGGAGCTACAGCAAAATGAGCACCACTCAAATTATGGCACAGACTCTAGGTAATACTGCAGCATATTCAGTTCACGCGTAACTCTTAGCGTATTTTGTCTGAGACAACTGGGGTAATGATAGTTTGACTCTATGGCTTAATTATAGTGAAAAACATGAGATATTGAGGTACTTTGGGTCCCCCACTAGATGTGTATCATTGTAAAATTTTATGTGATATAACTAAAAATACACTATAGTATTATATATATATTAGTAGTTATATATTGCACAGATTGACCCACGTGAATTATTTGGAGTGCACCCCTGGCTCCGTATGTAAAATTTAAATCTTGTGTGTTGCAGACAATCGACAATGGGAGGCGTTGCATTCCCAGTAACGGAAACGGCTAAGCAAGGCGTCAGCGATCTCCTCAGAGGTTCCTACAATTACCTGCAGTTCAAAATAGGTTAGTCATCGTTTTTCACATGGTTCCACCCGCATTCGTTCGTAGCTATGACCTCACCAAAGTTATAATATCCGCATCTCAAGCAGGACTGAGTAAAATTTATTCGTGATTTTTATTAAGTGGTGGGCACGGGCGAATAATCCCAGAGCTGGGGTGCTAAAGCACACTTGTAACGGTGCAAACCTCTTTACACCATTTTTAATTCTTTTTCTATATATCATTTTCAAATATTTAAATTTTGTCACTCATTCTTCGATTTCCCTCATTTTTCACGACTACTACTTTACGCTTTGACCAGATCTGACTTTTTACCTGCTTCTCCGTTTATCCGTTTTTATCCAGTTTTCTGTTAATATCACTACAATTCTACAAATAAAACCACACCTAAAGTCGTTCCAGAGTTTATTTATTAATTATAAAAGTTATAAAACGTTCCACACTATTTAATACAGTGAGCTTAATGACGGCACTAAACCTGCTACATAATAACTGCATTGATTAAAGGAATGTTTCGTATCAAACACGCGCAGAAGGTCATGTCCCTGCATGGCACATGATTTTTCACAGAGTGCTGTCGTGCTGGCCACAGTAAACTATCTGTAACCATTTTTATTAATAATGAACTTTTTAATTTCTTATTATTACGTTAGCCATTGACATAAAATTTTCTTTTTTTGAAGTTACATTAAAAAAGAAATACTTTGCAGTTACATTAAAATTCATAATTAAATTAGCTAATGAACATTTCCTCAAATAATAATCGTCTCTTATCTCCAGATCTAGAAGAAGAGCAGATAAATCTAGCGAAAGCGGCGGTGATTTCCCTCGCAGACTTACCGAAGCAGGTACCCAGTGACCAGGCGAGGTACCATCTGTACATTTTCAAGCATACGCACGAAGGCGACCATATGGAAAGTGTTGGTGGGTTGAGATCGTTAATATTTCAATAGTTGTATAGCATCCGCCTATTAGGGCCCTTTACTCTCGACTTAGGAGGTGGCTGGTTCACATGGCTGGTTCACACGTATTAAGCTGTAAAGTACCTAGTTAACTAAATTTTAACTTAAATTTTTATTATTATTGTTATTAAACTTTATTGCACACGAAAAATTAAAAAGGGCATTACATACGAAATAACATGTACAAAGGCGAGCTTATCTCTGTAAGAGGTTTCTTCCAGCAAACCTTGGAGAGTCGAACTTAATTTTAAGTAGGCGTTTACACGTTCGCATCAGTTAAGTTCTTTAGCTAGCCCGAGATGGACGATCAACAGCGCATTCAAGTCGTTAATTCAGTAATTAAATTCGTATTATATGAGGATTTACTCTTCGACATTTAAAAAAAAAAGATTTTGATATTTTCTCTTCTTAAACAGAAAAACTTATGAACGTGACCGCTCCACCAAACTTATACACATAACTAAATTTAAACTAAACCGTGCCTGTCCAAACGTGTCAAGTGATAATTCACGCCCACCTACTTAACCGAAAAATAGACAAAATTCTAATTTACTTGCATGCTTCTTCTTCTTCAGGCTTTATTAGTCCACTGCTGGCCTAGCAATCCCCTAATGAGCGCAAGGTTGTGCCATCATTGGGGGGTAATGCCCATAATCCCCACGCGGGGCATGCGGGTTGGGGATCGCAGTTCGGTGGAATTGTACTGCAGGGGACGCTGCTGCCTAAACCCCGGTTTGTGTTCCTTAGTCGCCTTTTACGACACCCGCGAGAAGAATTGGGTTGGTGCTATTCTCTAGGCCTGGGGATTATGGGCACTACCTCCTATGATAGCACAACGTGGCGCTCTTCAGGGGAGGGCTATGTCCAGCAGTGGACTAGTATAGCCTGACGACGACGACGACGACTATCGACTTTATTGTGTTCCAAATAGCGATATTTCAAAAATAACGACTTGGTAGACGTGATGCGATTGGACGAAGGCCACCATATGAAAAGTGTTGGTGGGTTGAGATTGCTAATTTTTCTATAGCCGTATAGCACCCGACTATTAGGGCCCTCTACTATCGACTTTATTGTGTTCCAAATAGCGATATTTCAAAAATAACGACTTGGTAGCCGTGATTCGATTGGACGAAGGCCACCATATGAAAAGTGTTGGGTTGAGATTGCTAATTTGCTTAACTCAAGTGATTGATTCCAATCACTCGGTTCGACTAGGCCACGAGCGCTTCACATCGTAGCGCACGCTTTGTCAGAAATAATTTCGGGATTATTAAATAACATAAAAAGATTATGTTACATAATCTATATACATAATCGATATTTCCGTGCTAAATTCCCTAATTTCAATGGTCCTACCCTTCTATTCCTTTAAAATACGTATGTATTTGATTAATATGTAGTTGGTTAGTCGGTCGGTCAGTCGGTCAGTTGCTCGGTAGGTCCGAGCGCCGGTCGGTCAATCAGTCGACTGATTGATTTATTAAAACATTACTTAAGTGATTTTGCTGTAAGTAGTCATTCACTTTTCTTTACATATATACTACCTATGTAGGTATATAACCTTTTTCTTGTTCATATAACACACTTGTTATAAGACACTATTTATGTAAGTATATGTAGATATTTATTTAGAATATTTAAGTATGATTTATGGAAGTCTATTATTAGGTACGTATACAAACTTTTGTCTATTAATATTAGTATTTGCACTGGCTATCCGTACCTATTTCTCCTTGGCAAATTCTCCAATTTCAGCTTGCTTGGAAGAAATTGCTTTTAGCAATAAGGCCGCCAATTGTATTTGATCTTTTGTATCTGCCGTTTATGTAACTATTTTTCCGGTATGCAATAAAGAATATTCTTATCTTATCTTAAATACAATAAAATACATAAGTTGTACTTCTGCTAAACTGCGTAACAGTTCGGAGCAGGTTAAATCGGTCAAATCAATACAGTGGAGAATTACCATAGTAGCGCCCCATATCAGGTCGTAACGGTGACCAACCCTAGAATCTCTTTTCTAGGATCCTTCCTACCTATATGGTTGTACCAGCCACGTCGCTACATTTCCCAGTCCGCGCTAAAAATCTGTGGATAATTTTGTTTACATTCTATTTCCAGTGTTCATCTACTCAATGCCTGGCTACAATTGCAGTATAAAAGAGAGAATGTTATACTCAAGCTGCAAGGGGCAGTTCCTAGAGATACTCGAAAATAGTGGAGTTCAAATAGAGAAACGTGTAAGTAATGTGACATTGACTCACTTTTTTTTTTTGTTCCGTTAGTGTTTCCACATGTGACGAGGTAAGCGGAAGATTTTATTAACTATATTAACTTCCATACAACACAAACTCACAACAACGACAAGAGATTATGTTGGTGAGCTGAGCTATGGTAACTATGAAAGGACATTTCAAACATAGAACTACGACCTCTGGTTTGGTAGCCAAGCGAGTTAACCGGTAGACCAACGAAGCTGTTCAGTGGGACTTGAACCCATATCCACTGTTTTTTACATAAAAGGCTAAATATGTGTATCCAGCAGTGAACAGCAGTCTGATATGGAGTTTACACTTTTCTGACCTTACGGTCGAAGCTACCAATACCTAGCGACTTCACGATTTATGATTATTGTACAAGACAAGGCACTAAAGGCTGTAACTTACATGTATATTTAGTAACCCCTTTGACATTAAATCTTTTTTACGACTTTTTCAAGGTAAGTATACCAAAGAAAATAATTTTTCTCTTTTAATCTTGGATATGACTAATATGGAAGTAAAATTAATATGTAGATTTGCCCCACTACGCCAGAAAGAGGGTTATGCCCTTTTTAATGGAATGTGATTTTTGGAGCATGTAGATAATAACTGAGCTTTTTTTTTCCTCTGTGACAATAGTGACTTTTTATGGCGTATCGCCCAATTAATATGTAGATTTGCCCCACTACGCCAGAAAGAGGGTTATGCCCTTTTTAATGGAATGTGATTTTTGGAGCATGTAGATAATAACTGAGCTTTTTTTTTCCTCTGTGACAATAGTGACTTTTTATGGCGTATCGCCCTATGTACATTTACTAAAGACTATTCTTATATTCTTTTTTTTTTTTTGCTGCCTGTACGTAATACAGAGAGTATTGTAAAGAGGTTCGAAATTTCACTGATGCCGGTAAGTCGCCCTTAGCTCAGTTGGGAGAACGCTGGCAAGGTTAGCCAGATGTCGCGGGTTCGAGTACCGGCATAGCCTCTAAATAGGTTTTTAAATGCTATTCTTCTCTACAGAGCTTACTCAACAGAATCTCAGGCCTTCCTTCCAATCGAACGATCATTAGAGAAAATTACCAACTCTTACAGTTATATTTTTCCATTCCAGTTAGAAATCGACGAAGGCAAAGAATTGACGGAAGAGTTCCTTCATGACGAAATTCACCCCAAGAGGAATCTACACCGCCCAGCCTTCGCCAAACCCAAGGGCCCACCGAATCGGGGCGCGAAACGCATCACCAAGTCTCAGCCAGCTCAATAAGTACCGTCTCTAAGGCGATAGCCCCCAATAGGTTTCTCGATACGCCCCATCAGCTGCACTGCAAAAGGTTTGCGTTCGCATAATCATAAGCGTTACCGCTCCTATTTTCGTGCATTAACAATCTGCTAAGACTGCTGTTGGATTTCTGATGATGGTAAAAAAATTAGTATACTTGTGATAGATCTGGTCTGAGGGTTGATAAACAATAAAATCGCGGGCGTTCAAGACATATTTTTTTCTTATCCTGTGCCTAGTGCTTGATTGAAAAAAATTGATACTGAAATTATCAGAAAATACTATCTAGTATTAAGCTCGCCTTTGTACAAATTTGTTTTTAGTGCAATTTAAAGAATTTTCATTCATTCGTCATTATATAATGATTTTTTACTAAAAGCTAACTGTCTTATTTAAAAAAAAACACAATATCTCTAAAGCACTAGTTTATTTTATCTGTAGTATTTTTTTTTTTGTAAAATCACCATCATAGGCTATTTTAATCTGCGTTTTACGACTGTTAAGGAATCGCGATCGTAAGTAGAGTGAAACAAAATAAAATGTCAGTAACTTTATCACTCATCAAACCCTCAGACTATATTTATCTACTTCCTATCTCCCGATTTACTTACGGGTGTTGTTATATCGGACAAAAAGTCTACAGTGTGTTGTGCTTACGAAGGTTTTAGTTCGAAAATTCATGGACATATTACACAGATCTCGATAGCCCTATACTAAGTACAACTAAATGACTTGTAGTACAGGTGCTAACTCGACGATAGATTTATAATACGAGATAATAGCTTATGTTATATAATACATTTTTTAAGTGAACATAAATCTGAACAAATGTGTCTACTGTTTTAGAACCTACAGTCTGGACCTAGGAATTTGTTAACAAAATTTGTTCTTTAATGAGCTGGTATATCTATTAAGATTTACGATGTTCACTTTTTCAAAGAGCGCGTAGCGCCTTAACTGGGGGTTGACGATTGCTAATGTACGGGAAACCTGGAGTAAGCTGCCAAAAGATTATGCGTATGACGCTAGGGTCACCTAGAAAGAAGAAAAGAGCACCCGCTTTCTACAGAGGAACCTTTTATATAGTTTGAATGGGTCCTCAGGCGTGTATAACGCGCCTCTGGGAGCAATTCCCATACAGACGGAGTTTCTTTTTTATTTACGAATGGCATGCCGAATCGCTATGAAACTTTGGCAATACGTTTAAAGATATTAAATCGAAGTTTGAATTGGAAATAAACTTATCAAAAAGAATAGCTTAGTGTCTATGAAAAGTTTTATGAGACTACAAATTTCTTTTATATTCTATTGTTCTCATTTAAAGGCATAATCAAACCTCGATTTGTGTCCTCTATTCATAGCGATCAGGCTGCATGCAGTTTGTACATAAAAATCAAACTATGTTTGTACGGGCATTGCTCCTCGAGGGGTCACTTAATTTCCTCCTGCGCTGACGTTGGTCGCACCAAACTGACTGTCAGCCGACGAAAGTGAGAAAGCGTTACAGTTTGGTGTATTTCCATACTATGTATGTATGGAAATACACCAAACTGTAACTGTAACTGTGTTCGGTTAGATATGACCGAAAGAGTGAATATTATTCACTCTTTCGATCATATGTAACCGACCACAAAGACGCTGACATTCGGCGACCGATTAATAGAGCGCGTCTGATTGACTATGTAAAAATATATACCAATTTTCACGTTTACACTGGGGTTCACAGTAAGCCTGCTCACATTCGGCGGCTGACTATACGTTTGGTTTGAACACGGCCTTATAGGCATCGTACACAACTAGTTAGTTTACACCAATGTTACCGCTGGCCTCCCGAAGGGTTCCCAGTTTTCAAATGGTGGATGTCCGTTGTACTTTCACGCTCTCATAGTGAGTGGTCACGTGGCATCCGTGTACGTTCGTCTTCCTTGAGGCATAAAGGGCTGTCGGTCAGTCGCATAGTGTGGACGTGTTTATTCAGTGTGCAGTGGCCCGTTATAAGTGCACAGCTTTGCGCAGATCGCATCTCCACATCGAGTGCGATATAAAGCATAATTTTTATTGTTATGCTCGAGACCAATGCCCTCGTAGGAGGAAATATAGACTTAGCTATTGCTTGCGTCGCGCTCGTTATAAGTGATCGCAACTCACGGCCTTGCTGTTTGACACGCCTGTATTTCAACATATTTATGTATGTTTATGCTTACTCTAGCAAATAGACATATCTAGCATTTGCTAGATATGTCTATTTGCTAGAGTAAGCAATCTGACCAATGTATAAACATTAGAAATTACGAAGTTACAAAAGGTTGTTGCGAAGCGTGCGAGTCCATATGGACTCCAGCGTGGACGAGTGTAACAAACATGACGAGTGATCAAGCAGAGGTATATAGGTATATACCTCGCGTTTTTTACATGCTTGTTCAATGTACATCGCCGTATTTTATAAAAAGAAAACGCCACGTGTGTATAGTTTTCTATTGGCTCTCAATCATGTTCAACGAGTTACTTTCGCAGCGCTTTTTGAGTTTTCCTATTGATCTTCTCGATTTAGAACCCAGAAATCAGCGCAGAATGCTTTTATGATAACAATTATAGATGTAAATAAAATATATATATATACGCAAAAAAATAGTAGGAAATGTTATTGGTCTCAGACTGATCACTTGTGAAATCATAGCACAATATTGGTGACATTATGTTAAGTACTTGTTAAATGATAGTGGTATTTTATAATAC
Source organism: Yponomeuta sedellus (assembly GCA_934045075.1). Classification (NCBI taxonomy): domain Eukaryota; kingdom Metazoa; phylum Arthropoda; class Insecta; order Lepidoptera; family Yponomeutidae; genus Yponomeuta; species Yponomeuta sedellus. The sequence goes on from OW203726.1 coordinate 15,714,772, forward strand.
TTTTAAATTACTTGATGGATTACCAACATAACGTAAACAAATCACATCCTGACGTGGCAGGCATTTGAAAGCGCTTGCTAAAGAATAGTGTTGTCTCTGGCGCAAGCGCAGTAGAATTATTAGGCTGGCTGGTCTTTCAATGGCCCCTTCCTATAAACGATCCATGGTTACTGACTGTTGAAAATGGACAGTTCTTCCATACAACTAAGACGTAAGTGGTTAAGACTACTTGTTAATCTTTTTCATTTAAATCTTGACAATACCTGTAAAACATTTACCTGAAACCCAGCAATACCAATTAGCACTTATTACAGAACAAATCTTGCCCATTGTATTTATTTCGACTTATACAAGATTACTAAGATAAGTAGGTATTATTTAAGTTTATATAACAACTATCGCGATTTAACCCATATGTATTACATTAGATCATATCAAGTCATGTATTCAAACCAATGAATTTGATGGTATTGTATTCGTACGTAATTACCTTAATAAAAACGGAGTTTTTCCGGACTTTGAAAATTAATCATATGTAATAATTGATATTGGGATCGACTGTACAGTATTTTTGTATCGAAATAGGTTATCATTTTCCAAAATGTGTTTTTCTTATCATAATGTAAGCCGAATCACACTTAATGAGTGAGTAATTTCCAAGTGCGATTATTCGTGCGGTAATTTGTATGGAAACAGCAATATCATTTATCTAGGAACTCACGTATTCTCTGCATCACTACGAACTTAGGAGATATTGAGTTCATAGTCCCACTTTCATTGCAGCATATTTTTGCAGTAATGTATCGCATACATACTGCAGCAATATCAGTTGTCTAGGAACTCACGTATTCTCTGCATCACTACGAACTTGCCTGGTAACGCAAAGGAGATACTGAGTTCATATCACACTTTCACTGCAGCATATTTTTGCAGAAATGTATCGCATACATACTGCAGCAATATCAGTTGACTAGGAACTCACGTATTCTCTGCATCACTAGGAACTTGCCTGGTAACGCAAAGGAGATACTGAGTTCATATCACACTTTCACTGCAGCATATTTTTGCAGAAATGTAGGCGCATACATACTGCAGCAATATCAGTTGACTAGGAACTCACGTATTCTCTGCATCACTACGAACTTGCCTGGTAACGCAAAGGAGATACTGAGTTCATATCCCACTTTCATTGCAGCATATTTTTGCAGAAATGTATCGCATACCGCATGTTCCCAAGGAACTTTCGATATTTTCGAGCTTTGTACGGTGGCTATTATTGCCTCCCCAATTCCACCAATAGTAAGCCTATTTAGCGTAACGGAGTTTTTAATTCACTCCTGCCGCACCAATTCCTCCAGGTATGCCAGCGGAAGCTGCTGGCTTTCCTGAAGAAATTGGGTTTTTAAGCTTGAAATGAAATGAAAAAACTTTATTGTACAACGGTTACAAAATATGGTTACTGGTTCCCAAACTAGGATGTTCTAGTTTGGGAAATAACATAGATAATGTTATGTTATGTAGCCTATAAACGTCTCACTGCAGGGCATAGGCCTTCTCTCATAGAAAGAGACAGTATGGGGTTTTTTACCACGCGTGCGCACCGCGGATTGGCAATTTAAAGCTATTCGGTAATTGAACACCTCAGACACTTCGGTTTCTTTACGAAGTTTTCCCTCACTTTAACTCTCTTTTCTTGTAGATAACCAATAACGATATGACAGGATTCTTCCATCATGCTACAAGATATTATAATTTTTTGGGTAAGAAAAAAAGTACATGTATAAGATTCTGTTTTTTGGTGACCAGTATGCGTAGTTTTTGTGTCGAGCGTCTTTTTTTGACACACTGTATGTACCTAAAGACTATGTTACATTCAGTTTAATTGCAACTATTATACGAATTACTCTTCGCTACGTGTGATTCCGCCATAATGCTAACAAATTACTCTTATGGTAAAATGTCAAGACATGTAGTAATAACAATAGTGCAATATACTTGTCAGTAAACGCTTTCATACTGTGAGTGAGTGTTTTGTTTTCTACTTGTTACAACATAACATTTACATGCTGGCACATAAATTGCTGCTGGCCCGACACTAGGATACCGTGTCGTGGGAACCAGAAACAGCGACATCACAAACGTGTAAACATCCAAGACCTGGGAGGTTTTTTTCTGTCTCCAGCCGGGGATCGAACCCGGGACCTCTCGCATGGTAGGTAGATGCGCTAGCGCTGCGCCACAGAGGTCGACAAATAAAAAACATTTTTTTGGCAGGTAACAATTTTATTACAAATTCTATATTTACATGTTATTATTTATCATCGTTCAGTTTAACGACATAAAAACCTCAAAGTTTTTGTCAGCTGATCTGTCATTTTAGTGAGTGTTGTCTTCTACTTATTACAAACAATAATCTACCTAACATGTGGGTAACAATTTTATTACAAATTCTATATTTACATGGTATTATTATGTTCATTCAGTTTAAATAATAATACCTGAAAGTTTCTATCAGATTCAGCTCACCTTTGATTTTCAGTGACATCACATACAATGTCATAACTAATTGCCGAACCCAAAAGTTCCTACTCACCTCTCAACACAACTATTCTGTTTGTCTCGAAAAACCACAAACATTGTGAGGTCAAACACTAAACTTCGTCTATGCGTTTCACTCCCGTTACTTGAACTAAGGATTCATGATGTCTCGTCAAGTCATCATTTTTAATAGTGGCCGACTTTTCCAAAGCTTGATCAAATTGTTCTTTTCTGTAAAGGAGATAAATATCACATTAGAGAAGTTATTGTTAAATAACAATAATAATAGGTACATAAATATGTAACATAAAAATAGATAAATGAACAAATAGTTAAAGTGAGACCAGATCCTGGCGCATCGCCGCTGTCTAAACAGTTTTCATGTAGCATACCTACCTATTATGGAGTAAGGGGATAGTTAGAGTTTCGCAAAAAAAGTGTAGAAAAAGCCAGTAGGATCTGATTAATTATCATTTCACCGAAAAAAATACAAACTTCGGCTCTTCTCTTCCAGTCACTGCCCACCGCAAGTATGAAAGTAGTCTGTCGCACTGCAGCAGTCTGTTAGCTTTTAGAATATACCTCGGTCTCTAGAGTAGGCTTCGGTTTTCGCCGAAGCACACGAGTGTAATACTACTTTCTGCTCTGTATAAAACTTTTCTTATTATGTTTATTTAATTAGGTGTCATATTAGTTCCGAAATTTCGATAGTAGTCGAGGTATATTCCAAAAGCTAACAGACTATTTACTTTACCCTCAACCTAAAACGAAACAGATTTTGCTGAACCTTTCCCTCGTTCCAATGTTCCTTTTGGTTTCATAATGATTTGAAAGTACCTACCTTCTTAAGAATCAATAATTAATGAAATCATTATTACAAACCTTGCACCCTTTATTGCTGTAAGTGCGCTTCTTATTTCCTCCATTGTAACTCCAGTTACTTTTAAGAGCAGTAATATGCATAGTCCAGCTACTGTACTTAAACTTGCCCCTGGAACAAATAACAGCATGGGTTAAGCCGCGTTTTCACGGTCTTAGTACGCTCGGACCGAGTGTGCCATCCATGTAAACTAATGCTTCTGATTGGACGGTTTTTCGTGACAACACCAAAATAGCCAATCAGAAGCATTAGTTTACTATGATGGCGCACTCGGACCGAGCGCACACAAAGACCGTGAAAACCTGGCTGTAGTTGCGGATAAACTGTGTCTTGCGCCGTTTAGATTTAATATCCTGCGCCCAGAATCAATCGCCACAGGTGTATTTGTTCAAACCTCTGGAATTTCTTTGAAAAAATGTAATCACAATCACTGTCATTGAAAGAGGTTTTTATTGAAAGGCCGCTTCAATGTTTATGAATCAAAAATTCCACCCATGCCGGGATTCGAACCCGCGACCTCTGGCTATCCGTGCCAGCGCTCTTACCAACTGAGCTAATGGGCGACTCACGTGAAATTTCCGTTCGAAAAAAATCAGTGAAATTTCCGCTTTATGTTCTGTGGAAATTTCGAACCTCTTTACAACATTCTCTGTATTACGTACAGGCAGCGATATCTGGCTGAAGCAATTTGCATCACTTGCAGCCCCGAGTAACCACTTTGCAGTTAGGCTTTACATCGGAATGATATCGCTGTACCCACATTGATTATATTAGAGAAATATTTTTTTTTCTGTTAGACAATACGTATGTCGAAAAGTTGTTCACTTGGAATCAAATTACCTCAATCAAAAACTTAGTATAAAATAAGAAAGATATGCTTGAATAACCGGAATTTAATTATTCATCAAACCCTCTTACATTTATCAAAAGTTTAGTTATTTACGACCTCTGTGGCGTAGCGGTAGCGCATCTGCCTACCATGCAAGAGGTTCCGGGTTCGAATCCCGGCTGGGGACAAAAAAACCCAGGTCTTGGATGTTTACATGTTTGTGATGTCGCTGTTTCTGGTTCCCACGACACAGGGTATCCTAGTGTGGGGCCAGAAGCAATGTATGTGCCTGTATGTAAATGTTATGTTGTTGTTATTTCACAATAATCTGTAAAATGTACACTTGTGCGAGCGAGCTCTCATGCTCGACGAAAGAAAAACCTTAAGGCGCTTTGGTGTGCTAATAAAAATAACAACAATTTTTCAAACATACAGCCCAGAACGTTGTATCATCATCTTAGGATTTCCGCTAAAAACGGCCGTTTTTGGCGAAAATGGCGGTTGTTTATTATAATTATATTTTGTTAAAACGTATTATAAAACATTGGTGGCGCTAGTCAGCACGCCAAAGCGCCTTAAGGCTTTTCTTACATGGAGCATGCTGACTAATGCAGTGATAGACAAAACAACTACTGTTGTAAGCAAAACCAATGGACTATTATGATGGAAAGCCAAGGATGGATAACATTTTCAAGATAAGTTTTATTACTTATGTGTTTTTTAATACAAACCTAGTCCAGCGCCGACACATGTTGCGGCTAAGCCCATGTGGCACCTGTAGAGACCTCCTGTTAGGCCCCCTGCGACCACATATTCTACTATAGATGTTTCTCCTCTGTACACTGATACTGTTGTAGACACTAGGCTGGAAAGTACAACAAAAATAATTTAAGTATCTATCCACTTGACTTGACCCAAAAATGTTTTTGGACATATGCACATTATCACTTATTTTTGGCATATTATACCTACATTATATTTATTTATACACTGGTTTCTCAATCAAGCCTCAAACTTGCAAGGCTGCCAATTGTACTGTATCTTGTAACATTTTATGTTTGTTCTTTCTTGGTGTTCAGTAAAGACTATTATTATACCTATCTTATAGTTTTTATGTTTCTGTGTTGAGAAAGTTCACTAACTAGGTACCTAATCACTTATGGTTGCAACAAATACTTCATTTTCTTTAATATAATCCATTTCTGCAGATTCAAGAAAGACATCTTGTAATTGCCTGTTTCTGATTATTATTTCAAATGTATTGTTGTAAATTAAGATTCCTTGGCATGTTTTTTAAAAAAAACATGTTTATTTCGTTGCTGCTAATTAGCCCCTAAAAGGGTCACAAAGCCTTCTTAATTTTGAAAATATTGATAAATGAAAAAAAAATAGAACTCAAGGTTACCTAACTTTGTTGTCATTACTACTTACATAAAATTCAATGTCTTTACTTACTGAATTTTTTATGATACAGTGTATATTCTTCAGTTCATGATTAGGGTGCACTGCTGGGCATAAGCCTTTCACAATAACCAAATGCCTATATGAATTTTAATGTAATAATCAAGAAACACAATGTGATTAGTTGTTGAAAGTAGCACATCTGGCTTTATTCACCCTCTTAAGTATCAAAATGCTTGTTGAGAATTCCCAAAAATGCGCAAACTAGTTGAGGTAGTCAAGATAGTTTAAGCTTAAAGAATTAGCTTACCCAAAGAGACCCGAGAAGAAAGCTAGTCTCCAGCCCCAGTAAAAGGCTCCTTTTGCAAATGCAACAGTCACATAATCTTGTAGTTTTCTCTGTAGAATGAGAATTGGTTAAGTTAGTTATTACTTTGTTGACCACAGTAAGAGGTGCTGTGAGTATAACACTTGTTCTTACTTTAGCTTCAAGTGTAGTTTTAAAAATAGTGGCTTGATTGTTCTCGATAAAGTATAGGTATGCATCTCGAGATCTTGCTGTACCTCCCATGCATGCTCCAATGAATGAACCAGTCATTGCTGCCTGCACTACACTATGCAGCTCTGGGGATATTTCATCAAATTCACTGAAACATACAAAAACTCTTTAGGGCAAACACAACTTTAAACACCTTTTAGTGATGTTGTAAATCAATTGATGAGTGTGGTGCTCTTTCAGCGGTTAAAGCCATATTTACATAAAAACATAAAATGTTTTACATATTATAGGTGAATAGATGCAAAACTGATAACTTGAACTATGCTAAACACTAACTCCTATATCAAGGGACTTATTGACCAAATAACACAATTCTTCTAATATTCATTAAGTAAATACCGTTTTAACAGTCTGTGTTAAAGGAAAACTGACTCTTAAAGGAAAACTCAACTCAACTCTTATTTACTTAAAACTGTAAATAAGAGTTGAGTTGAGGAATTGTACTTGTACACCTATAACAGACTGTCCATGGTTCTACCCACTGAGCTATCACCGCTTATTTACCGCTTTGGGGCAAGCGAAAGCCCCAGGTTCGATCCCGAGTGCGGGCATGTACCAATGACTTTGTTTAATTTCAAAGTTACGTACATTTGCGAATTTGTAGTCGCAATACCACACGCTAACGGTGAAGGAAAACATCGTGAGGAAACCCGCGGCTTGGTTGGCTCCGCACGTATTGACTAGTCTTTCCTGTGGGCTAGGCCGACTAAGCTGTCAGGATGGTATAGGTGCTGGGCAAGCCTAAAAACCATCTATAAAACCATGTCCCAGGCACTACAGCGTCGGAGTGGTCCCTTCACCCATCTAGTGTGTGAGTGAAGATACCACTGGACGCTGTATAAATCATCTCATTAAGTAGATGCAAAAAAAAAGGCCAATATATACTTATAACAGACTGTGGACTAAAAGAGTCTTTAAATTGAGCAAATATTTAATACAAAATCTACCTATACTATAAGGTAAATAGATCTATCGGGTCTATCTTTCTATACTGTCGAGGCTCAGAAAGTGTTTATTTCTTCGAGCACTTTGAGGTTAGGTTAGAAGAACTGGGACAAAAAATACTCACTCTTTCGAATACATACGCTTTACTCTGTCTACGCCAGACTCAGGTGTTGGTATGAGAGGTGTCCCCATAACCTCCTTGTCATATTTGTTCCGATCTTCAAAGAAAGAGAATAAAAAAGCCGGAGTTACTCGTCTAATATTCGCTAACCGAATCATGTTACTGACTGCGATTTAATGTCACTGCTTCACCGGGTATATTACTAATTGAGCATATTATTGTTATTCAATTCAAGAAAAGCAAATATTTCAAATAAAAGCAATATCGCAATCAGAATCAGTTTTCATATTGTGGGTGGAATAATTGCATTTTTTTAAATTGAATTTATTGAATTGACATGACACAAGTGTTGCCAGACGTTTTGGAATGAACGATCGTTCGTACGATGGGTAAATAAAAAGTATTCCCTAAGAAGGCTGCTAAAAAAATATATGAAATTTTACCTTCCAGTAAAATAATTGTTATTATACTATTTTTATTTTTAATGCACTAACCCGTGCTAAGTACCCGTGCGGGTTCGAATCCCGGCATGGGTGGAATTTTTAGCCTCTAAATAGGTTTTTAAAATTGTCCTTAGCGCGGGTTAGTGCATTAAAAATAAAAATAGTATACAGCGTGGGTACAGCGATATCATTACGATGTAAAAACCTAGCTGCAAAGTAGATAGTCTGGGCTGTAAGTGATGCAATCTACTTCAGCCAGATGTCGCTGCCTGTACGTAATACACAGAATAGTATAAAGAGGTTCGAAATTTCACTGATGGCCAGAGGTCGCGGGTTCAAATCCCGGCATGGGTGAAATTTTTAGTCTCTAAATAGGTTTTTTTATAATTGTTATTATGTTTCCAAGACGTCCGAAGTCCATTTATGAGAGTACATCGCCTTCGTTCCGCTCTTTGCCTTAAGATGTCGCTCGTATCCCATTACGCGCCCCGCGCCGCCAGCATCCCGCGAGCTTTCTGAGAACCAACTTAAACCAACCATAGACAAACCGCCATGTTTCTTGTCATTGTTTGGCTCATAATGATGTAGGTACCAACAGGAAGCCATCACCTGGACTTCGGACGTCTTGGAAACATAATAACAACTTTATTGGAAGGTAAAATTTCATATTATGTGTTCCGATAGACGTCCGAAGTCCATTTATGAGATCTGTTTGTTATCTCCTGGTGGCTTGTATATATGGAAACGCAACAATGTGATTTTAAGTTAGTTTAATTTGAATTCACTTCAACATTAAAGAAATGAAAAGTTTAAAGAAAAATGGAAAATGGTTACATAATTTAAAAATTATTTCGATTATGTAACTGAATCAGCATTTAAATTCCATGCTCTTATGGAATAAGGAAAATTACAAGAAATTAACGAGAAATTAAATCAACTAAATGAAACATATTCTAAGATACTGTAAACAGTTTGGACAATGATTTTTCTGAAGTCAAGTTGTCATTATTTGTATCAATCTCTTTCTGATAAAATTTTCTGAATGTTTTCTCATGACGCCAATTTGTTTTAGACAGAATATCATTAATAGGGTATTTTTCGATCCAGTTCAAAGAAGAAACTGCAGATCTTAAACTACCCGGCGAGGCTTCAATCCCAGCTTCTAATAAAAGGCGCTTGATCCAACCACCAATTACTGTTGGGGTGGCCGGGCTTACAGGTTCTCTAGTAGTAATAAAAAAGTTAAGTATAAAACCTCTAAATTTACTTGACAAAATAATCAAATGTCTGAGCCAAAACAGTGGGTCTATATTTCTATCAGGTGATGCTAAAAGGGTCCAGCTAGACTGTTGAAATGAGATTGAATCTGTCTTAGAACCAAAAACTGGATGTAAAGTGATTGAATCAAAATTATCTATGAAATTATTTGACTCTACATGCAATAATGTCAGGTCATGGACCCTACGACCCGAGGATAGCAAAAGAATAGTAGCAGTACGTCAGGACACATCATACAAACTGTTTAAATTAGGATTTGTATCTTTCAAATATTTTATCAGAACTCTGGCATCCCATATAGGAATTTTAGGTGGAATAGGTCTAGTCTAGATATTGCAATAGCTTTCAATATATGTTTAACCAAGTAATTTGAAGAAATCTTAACATTTGATATAGTCTCGCAAACAGATGCTATTGCTGATTTATGAGTTAGTATGGTACGGTCAGCTAAATTATCTTTAAGATATAATTTTGCCAGATATCTCGCAACATCAGGTGGAGTAGGACAGTGGGAGTTTAAGTTGTTTTCCTGACACCATTTTGTCCATTTGCTCCAGATTGGGGCATAAGTTTTCATTTTAGATGCTCTCCAGCATGATGAAAGAAGAAGTTTTTCTTGTGAAGTCCAATTCTCGGTCAGTGTGTCCCACCCGAAATGAGCCAAGCTTCCAGATGAAGGCTGTTCACATGAGCTGGGGGATTTCCTGTCAGTGTATCTACTAACGAGGTTTTCAAGCTTTTTATCTTCAGAGGACGTGCTTGTGCTCGGCTCTTCAAGTCTGGACGCCAAAAGGGCTTGTTCCACTTGGGTGATATTACTATGAATGAGCCCGACGCCGAGTTGAGGTGTTGTAGCACTCTCGGTAGAAGTCCCGGCGGTGGAAAGATCCAGGCTAGATCGTAATGCCAGCATCTGCTGAACGCGTCGTGAAAGTAAGCGTTCGAGTCTGATAAGTCTAGTGAAACATAATTTTGAACCACGTGCGCGGTTTGAGATGCGAATAGATCCACGCTTGGTACTCCCCAATTGTTGAATATGCTCCAGGTTGCCTCGTCGAGAAGATGCCACTCCGAGCTTGCGCGATTTCTCGAGATTCTGTCGGCTTCGGTGTTGTACAGACCTGGGAGATGATGTGGTACTAGTACAACATTGAGGCTGTCCGTCAGTTCCACCAGCTGTTTTGTCAACTGTAGAAGTTCCATCCAATCGGCAGACTGAAGAAATTTTGGCATTTGATGATGGTGGAAAAGGAGAAAATGTGTTGGTGTCATATAAAGATTTAATGCCTTCAGATTGAATATAACCCGATACTTTCCATTGCTTTTTGAAATGATGAACATTGGAGAAATAAAAGACGGAGTCAGAGGGGCTGGTTCTAAAACATGAGCTTGTATCATTGCTTGAATTTCCAGGGTCATTGTTGGAGAAACTGGAGTTTGATACTTTGTCAAGGTGTCTGATGTCGGAAGAATCAGCGGCGGAGCTTGATCGAAAGGAATTCGGGCACCAGAAATCAGCTTTAGGATTGTTTTGGGTGGATGGTATTGATCCCATATGTGACTGTAGTGTTGTAAGCAACCGCCCTGAAATCCTCTCCAGTCATTTGTTTTTGTGACCCCTATCTTTTCACCCCCCCCCCCCCCCTTTTCTTTCTATGAAAGTCATCAAACTTGTGCTTTCGTCCCTTATCGTCCTTGGGCTTTTTGAGTTACTGGCGAAAATGTTTTTCCCGGGAGAAAGATGCAATGGGGGATTTTTAACGCCCTGGAGATTTGGAACGCACAGGGGATTTAGCATGTACCCTCTTTTCTAGTTTATCTAAACCACTAATTTTCTGGACATACTGTGATAGGCACGCTGAACATATATTCCGAGGAAGGGGGAATTCTCTCCATGTCTTTTCGTTCGTTGGTATGGTCTACGGCGCAATTCCAATACTTCTGCCCGCTTTCCACAAACAATTTGTAAAATATCATGTGATATTGTTTTGTAGTCTGATTGATTCCCAAACAAATCCTTTAGTTTTTCATATACTGAAGCAGATGAGAGCTGTGTATCAGTTTTGGAAGACCAGTCGATCAGATTTTGCAGCGCACTATTTACAAACTCATTTTGAGCAAGTATAGCATTTGACAGCGCGGCGAAACTACGTTCCATCTGGTACCATCTTAGCGGACTGAAAGGATCTTCGAGTCGCCGTAATTCCTCATTCAATTTTAGTTCACAAAAAGCGGGAAAGCCCACGTATTTCTTCTGTACTTTGGTGTAACGAACAGCATTCCACTCTGTAGAATCGAATCGTTGCATTGCAGAGATCTTGTCTACCCTATCTGGTTTCGCTTTTTGCAGTGCTGGCTCTTTTACAGATACTGACAATTCAGAAATATTTTCACCTTGACGAAAGTGAGGCCTTGAAAATGGGTCTTGAGGGTCGGTAGGTAGTGACAATTTTGAGGCAAGTATAATACTGTTCACATGATTTATAAGTTGTTGTGATAGCACCTCAAACCTGCGGTCCATATCTGAATGGCTGCGGCGCCGCCGCTTTCGTGGCGGACTCCCATTCGACGAGTCTTCACTCGAAGAATAGGTCTCAGACAGGCCCTTGCCTGCCGATTTGTCAATCAGGCTGTTTCCTGTCGGATTATCCACCAGGCCTTTGTCGGCCTCCGCCGGCGCGGGAAAGTCATCCATTGCACAAACACACACTTCACTAAGCAAAACACTGTTTTAGCGTTTGTAGGCGATTTTCACTCAGCGAAAACACTAGATTGTCGTACTTCACGTAACGGAATACTAAATTTCATGAACTTTTTACTTAAATCTCAAAAGTTCGAAAGAAAATAGAAACTTTTCTTTCTAACGACATGCGCGGTTGCAAAAACCACAGAGCATATAAACACTAGCAAAAACTACGCAACAATATCAAGAAACATGGCGGCTTGTCTATGGTTGGTTTAAGTTGGTTCTCAGAAAGCTCGCGGCACAGAGTACATTACCTAAATAGAGACCAAACTCCGACTATAAAATCGGTAATGCGTAACTAGCGCCATCTGATACCATGTTTCATTACTACATTACCATATAAACATAGCTATACGCAAATACGCTATATAGGTACCCGTCACAGAACATAAAAAAAGAGTAGAAGTAGCGACATGACACATTAGTACGAAAACCAGTGTAACCAAACTGATACTTATAAACCAAACGCACACTACGAATGCCGAGCTGCTATTGGTAAATAAATTCAATGCCGAAAAGGTGTACATAATAAAAGTTTCAATAACAATATGCACCTTTTTATAATGTTAACAATGATCAAAGTCAAATGACAATGATGAAATTAAGGTTGACATTTTGTAGTAACGCTACTCTACACTAGATGGAACTAGCGCCGTGTCGGACCGAAAAGAACTTTTACCTACTAAGACATAAAGGTCAAAATTAAGAAATAAGTACATTCTCAGTTTGGGATGGGACAATGCGAGTTCTAGATCGTCGATAGGGAGAACCTATCGACAAATTATACCCGTACAAACAGTTTAGCACATTAATGGCCGAATACGAATACTGGTACTTAGAAGAATTTTTAGCTATTTCTTTTTTGCCTGCGGGTTGACTGGTAGAAAATAAATCTTTTTCATATTATCTTTTTGTGCAATAAAGATTCAACACTAATAGGGTAAATAGATGCACAAAGAAAACAATGTGGTAGATTTCATATGTTAAAATGTTCTCTTATTTAAATCTACCTTTAACCGCTGCTTCGCGGGCGTTAGAAAATATAACACGGGAAATATCACGTATTCTACGACTCAATTCAGATCTTTGTCTATCTGTACGCCATGTTTCATGCGTTATACTAATTTTATTGATGATGGTACTAATATATTTCAATTATACGCAAGAGTCTAACCTGGAAGTGAAGCACATTTTTTTCTGGTATTGCTGCATAAGTGCCACCTTCCGCCTTTTTTAGTTATTATGAAGTGTTCATGAAAATGCTCTGAATCGTTTCGTTTTGATCGAAGTCGTTGTGAACCAATTTTGCCTTCCTATCGCTGCCATCCATTTTACTTTCGTATTCGGTTTCTCGAAAACTCACTTCCAAATTGTTTTGATTCCGAGAGGGTTGTTGTATCATTGCCACGGTTTTCTGTTGTATTTGATTAAAATTACTTTGATAGTTTCTTAGATATTTCAGTCACTGATAAACTGGTGAAGAAAACGTTCTATATCGCGATCTAGCTGTGCTCCAATGACAGTTTTCACATGCACAACAACCAGCCGGCGACAAGAGCTCATACATTACTACTTTACCCGGCCCGGCAACCGGTCGGCGACCGGACGGCGACCGGAAGCATTTGAAAAGGCACTTAGGAAGTAGGTACAAAATAACAATAATTATTTTATGCCACACCTGGCAATAAAGTGGCTTTTTCCGCACGCTGCGCGTACGGAACAAGCCGCTTTCTGGCCAAGTGTGGACATAAAAAGATGTACACAACACGGGAGGTAATAAAGAAAGCTCTCGATCGCATATTTACGTCCCTCGCTTGCAGCTCGGGCCGCAAACTTCTGCGATCTCGGCCTTTCTTTGTATTACCACCCTAGTTGTGTAATGTACTATTACCTACTTAGACGAATTGGAATTTACAATACCTAAGTAACGTTAAGTATGTATGACTACTACGTCATAGACAATAAATTATCGATAGATTTTTATCATGTGTGCCCCCATCCGTAATTGAGTAGAATTAAAATTTTGACAGAAACTTCTAGAGAATGTACACGTTATTCGATGAAAATTTAACTTTATTACCAGTAAATAAAGGTGGTTTCACTTTCTCATTTTCGGATTGGTTTCCGTGTTCATGTCATTACAAATTTAATTAAAAATACAATGAAATACATCTTACAGATGAAATGTTACGGCATGATCGGTATATTTTGGTCCCCAACTTTAATTTTTGCTCTCTAACATAGCATAACAAGGCATTTTAATCAAGTTTTCACCATTTTTTCTTTACTAGAAGCGCACGGCAACTGAAGTCAACAAAACTGTCACCGACTACGCATAGGCAATACATTGCTAATGTGAGGCACGCGGGCACCGCCCACTTACGACTTCTACTCTTTTTTTTATGTTCTGTGGGTACCCGTATAGGTTCAAAAATTTATTATTTGTAGATTTATTTTCTAGTTTTTAAATAAAGAAAACTCCAAGTAAAATCAATTTTTTATTTCTTTCTTTTAAAACATTTTTGATTGTATTTTTTGGCTTTTATTTGATATTTATAATTTTCATTTTCATCGACGTCCCTCCTCCCAGTTAAAATCTTATTTATATTTTTACAATAGTGGAAGATAAAAAACCTGCTCACCGTATTGATTAAATAATCGGTTACTTTTTCTTTATGTTCCACACACTGAATAAAATTAAAATCTACAAGTGTAATCAAGGCAGTTCTAATGATAATGACTTCTTTTAAATTTGGTTTATTTAAATTCTCTTTTTCAAAATGTGGTCAATGATGTCTTGCATCTGAGATATTAAATTTATTAATTCTGTGCTGGGAGTGCACAGCCACCGTCGACTTTCAAATTCCTTGTATCTGTAACAACACAGTCCTTTTTCTTAACGCAATTTCTGGATGTAATAGCCGGAGGAACAATAGCTCAACTCAACGGAAAACAGCAATCCAAAAACTAAATAAAACAGGAGCCAAATGTATACAGCGCAGACGCAAAGAAAAGATTTATTTACTTTTACGAGCGCAGACACAGAGCATATAAATAAGAGACGGGACCTCCCTATATGCTTTTGTAATGAGTTTAGCCCCGTTAGCAATACCAACCAAAAGAGCAAAAATGCAATGTCAAAAGTGCTACCAACATAACAACTTGTCTGTGCATTAGGGACGTCCACTTACATTAGTACTACATTTATCGATATCGATAAATTTTCATCCAGGGGCTCCGCAGTTAGCCTAATAAAATTAATAAAAATCAATGTTTTCAATAAAACGACAAATGAAATTAGTATTTTATTATTGATTATCAAATCACAATAATTGTGGTCAAGGTCTATTGAATTTATTTCAGCAGCTATTTGGTTTTTCCTTAGAGGTGTCCAATCTGAGCGAACTTCATCAATCGGTGGTTTGGATTCAGGTGCTGAAATCGTCAAAAAAAGTTAAGTTGAGTCGTTATTGATTATTAATTTGTTGGTAAACTATGCTACTTACCGGGATAGTTCTGATAAATATGCTGAGATTCCAGGCCACAATAATTGTGGTCAAACCCTACTGGACCAATAGCAACAGCTGATATTTAGGCTGCTGTACAAGGTGCTGAAAATGATAACACTTTGTAATTTATCAAAGTAAACAAACTCTAGTTACAAAAAACTTCAGCGATACATGAAAAGTCTACGTACCAGAGTTGTTTTGTGAAGCTCGACAACTAATAGGTTTTTGTATAGCTGAATCTGAAAATAAACAATTGCAAGAATAGTCCGAAAAAAAATAGTTTGTTCCTGTTTACCACATAACTGCATAATTGACTATGTAACTATCAAATACATTTTTATAAAAAAATATTTTAAGTTAAAAATTAGTAAAAAAAATATTTTAGTAATTCCAATCACTAACCAGTTTCAAGTGATGCGACGTGGCTACGTGGTAAGGAAACTCAGCTAGTAAGTAATCAGGAAGAGGAGGCGCATTTATAAGTAGAGAAGATACAGCCCTGTAAAAAAATGTTTATCAAAGTATGTCATTTACGTATTAAGACGTAATAATAATATTGCGTTCTAAATGACGGAGCAAAATATATTCAAATGTTCGACGTAAAGCAAGGCGTATTTTGTGTTTTATTACATAATTATTCATGAAATGTAGTAAGTGTTACATTATAAGTTTATAACACAACTCACCATTTCTTTAATCGGCTTCCTTTTAAAATAGTTGTAAAAATCTTTCGGCCGGAAATGATCTCTACAAACATATTTATGTTAGTGGAGTTTTTCGATGGGGATATACGATATAAGATCTTCCACAATTTTCACCCATTGTCTGCATCTAAAAAAAAAACAACATTCAATGCAGCCACTAATAGTGCATCGTTGAAACATTGTTATGGCTTACAGCAATTCACCCGTCATACACTGAGTAGTAATTCTGACCAAGGTACTTATCAGATATTTTTTTATCGATATTGAATATGTGTATGGCACATCACTATGACATTGAAACATCTGAGTATTTTTCTCATAGTATATTAATTACGTTATTTAACATAATTTATGATCTTGCTCTTGTGCAAGATGACAAAAACTGTAGCCAGAAATACTTACCGGTCTTCATCCCTAGGAAATTTACCCATAAACTTTCTTTTGGTACCCTTTGACCGGCTGCATCTTATTTTACAAATGGCACAAGCTCGACACCATCCGATCAATGCCAATATTAAAAGAAAATCACTAAACACTGTACAACAAGATACACACAGCTAGATATTGAACAAACTTAAAACACAAAAATTTTAACTAGAAAACGTTCTAATATGTGCCGCGTTCCGCCATATTTGTTATGTTTTCAGTTTGACATTGACAGCAAAGAAAGAGTAAGTAGTATTAAAGAGTGAGACAAAAATATGTCCGCCATTAAAACGGGGCTAAATGCGAACAAAAATTTCAAAGTTCCTACTTGCGCTAGGCTAGCGCAGACGCCACGGCTACTAATGTTTTGCTAGGTTAGGTTCAGTGTTGCCAACTCAGAAACTACAAAATATGCGAGATCGATGTCGAAAATATGCCAACTTTTTACGAAATATGCAAAATTAAAATGTTAACGTATGAATCAAAATGTTTATTCACTTAAATGTTTCATAATCTATCACCCACCTGATCTTCTGCGGAATAATAAGATATCAGTGAAACAAAATATCAATGTCCTCGTCATCATCAGTAGGTATCAACAGTTGCAATTGCAACTGATGTTGAAAATTGAGATCTCTCGCAAGTCTTTGCTACCAATGCAGCGCAGAACACCGGCACTTCGCAGGAATAATAGAACTTCCCTCATCTCTTGAGTCCAAATCATAAATTGTATCTTCCAAATAATCATTAATGTTATAATATGCTTTTTTGCACAAAGTATGCTTAACACGGGCATCGGCTGTAAATCGGATAGAACTTATTATAGAACTGTATACAGTGCCCCATAAAGGATGTAATTATTAACTTTTGCAAATCGTGTAATTAACTTTTGCAAACCGTGGAAAGGACAATTTATGTTTATTTAAATTTATTTTTTTATTATGATTGCTATCAATATTTCCGTAATGGGTATTTTTCCTTATGTCAAATATAGTTGGAACCACTGTCAAACTCCGTGCACTGCTCTATGGTTTGTAAGGAAACCACAGATAATAGACCGAATTTGACAGTTATTGCCACAGAATTTATCTGTGAGGAAAAACGCCCATTGTTGAGATTTTTTCTAACATACATAATGTTTTCATAAATGTATTGACTTGCAACTGTTAAGATGTTAGTTTCTTTAAAGAAATCCCTTAGCGAACTAAAAGAAATTAATAAAATAAAATACCTATTTAATTTTTGTAAGATAATTATTATTTTAAAAAACAGTTTTAAAAAATATTTAACTGTATAAAAGTAGTTTTAAAAGCCCCGTTCATGGACGAACCTAAATATGATTTATTTCAGGCAAAGGACTTAGGTGTGGCATCCTTATTATCTGAAATCACTTTATCTTTAGTGACATCTATTTCCAGGATATGAACTAAATTTATAACGCCATCTCTCCTGAAACTACAAAAACTACTTGAACCAAAATTGTCGTGGGGCGCCATCTCCATCTAAGTTTCAGAAATAGCCGATTGTTATGCTACTTGATTAAAAATACACGTCTTACGAGAACACAAAATGAAATGGCAGTGATTCGCGATTTTATAGCGTAATAATATTATCTATTACTCATTTTTTTGTTTGAAGCTTGAACACTCTGGCTCGCGGGATGCTGGCGGCGCGGGGCGCGTAATGGGATGCAAGCGACATCTAACCGCAAAAAGCGGAACGAAGGCGATGTACACTCATAAATGGACTTCGGACGTCCACAGAGCATATAAACACAAACACTACGTTTTAAGAGACGGGACCTCCATAAATGCTTTTGTAATGAGTTTAGCCCCGTTACCAATACCAACCAATAGAGCAAAAATGCAATGTCAAAAGTGCTACCAACATAACAACTTGTCTGTGCATTAGGGACGTCCACTTACATTGGTACTACATTTATCGATATCGATAAATTTTCATCCAGGGGCTCCGCAGTTAGCCTAAATTAATAAAAATCAATGTTTTCAATAAAACGACAAATGAAATTAGTATTTTATTATTGATTATCAAATCACAATAATTGTGGTCAAGGTCTATTGAATTTATTTCAGCAGCTATTTGGTTTTTCCTTAGAGGTGTCCAATCTGAGCGAACTTCATCAATCGGTGGTTTGGATTCAGGTGCTGAAATCGTCAAAAAAAGTTAAGTTGAGTCGTTATTGATTATTAATTTGTTGGTAAACTATGCTACTTCCGGGATAGTTCTGATAAATATGCTGAGATTCCAGGCCACAATAATTGTGGTCAAACCCTACTGGACCAATAGCAACAGCTGATATTTTGGCTGCTGTACAAGGTGCTGAAAATGATAACACTTTGTAATTTATCAAAGTAAACAAACTCTAGTTACAAAAAACTTCAGCGATACATGAAAAGTCTACGTACCAGAGTTGTTTTGTGAAGCTCGACAACTAATAGGTTTTTGTATAGCTGAATCTGGAAATAAACAATTGCAAGAATAGTCCGAAAAAAAAAAGTTTGTTCCTGTTTACCACATAACTGCATAATTGACTATGTAACTATCAAATATATTTTTATAAAAAAATATTTTTAAGTTAAAAATTAGTAAAAAAAATATTTTAGTAATTCCAATCAATAACCAGTTTCAAGTGATGCGACGTGGCTACGTGGTAAGGAAACTCAGCTAGTAAGTAATCAGGAAGGCGCATTTATAAGTAGAGAAGATACAGACCTGTAAAAAAATGTTTATTCAAGTATGTCATTTGTATTAAGACGAAATAATAATATTGCGTTCTAAATGACGGAGCAAAATACATTCAAATGTTCGACGTAAAGCAAGGCGTATTTTGTGTTTTATTACATAATTATTCATGAAATGTAGTAAGTGTTACATTATAAGTTTATAACACAACTCACCATTTCTTTAATCGGCTTCCTTTTAAAACCGTTGTAAAAATCTTTCGGCCGGAAATGATCTCTACAAACATATTTATGTTGGTGGAGTTTTTCGATGGGGATATACGATATAAGATCTTCCACAATTTTCACCCATTGTTTGCATCTAAAAAAAAAACAACATTCAATGCAGCCACTAATAGTGCATCGTTGAAACATTGTTATGGCTTACAGCAATTCACTCGTCGTACACTGAGTAGTATTGACGTCCTCACAGTTAGGGAATCCTCACAGGGTAACTTTTAAAAAAAAATAAACCACTTGGGTTACAGAATCAGGATATATTTCAGAAATACAATAATTCACCATTTATTCATAATATTCGGAAATATAATCGATGTTTTCGGACAACCTCTCGGAACGACTGCCGAGGGCAGAATGGCCTGGCGAGCGTCCGCGCTACGACTTTTATAACGTTTGGGTGGGGCGGACGACTTGTTGTATTCTAGTAAAGTTGAATTAAAAGTCAAGAGTTATTAATTGTGCTGTTGTTATACGAGTGTTTTAACAACTCGGCCATCCTGTCCACAACGAGTCCCCTCGTTGTCTACTACCACTAGACAAACTAAAACTTAACTCCTAATTAATTCTTAACATTTTATTAATTACCAATTCTCAATAATAACAATAAATTCATCTAAATGTATTAAAAAATTTTTATTGTAATACAATCAAATTTTATTATTATTATTATTTATAATTATTAGCCATGTAATGTACATTCAGCCTCTATATTTTAATGTATTCCTTGACTAACAATACGGTTACTATACATACATAGAGATAACTTAATTTTTAATCGTGCACATGATAACGTGTAACTGTTATAAAAGAGATTGTACATTTTTCTTACTGTAACGCCACATCTTAATCTTTACTTGGAAACTTGTATGCCACGTCGGTGACTTTAACGGGCAAGTTATAGTTGTACTTGGTCTTTTATATACTTTTGCGCCGCGTCGGTGACTTTGACGGGCTACTTGTACACACTTGTATGCCACGTCGGTGACTTTGACGGGCGACTTGGGAGTACTTAGTCTTTATACACTTGAACGCTGCATCGGTAACTTTAACCAGCGACTTGTACCTAACTTTTACATCTTTCATTATATTCATCCATATATATATATATATATATATTCATGTTTTACATCATCTTAAATTACTCTGAAATAAATTGTCTAAACACTTGGAACGTTAGAATTAAACTTTACTCCTTATAGCTAAATTATACCATCACTGTCATCTTGACTAGAGTTGTTAGAATCGGACGCTGGGTCAGTAAAGTTGAGCCATGGGTAAATTTTGTCTACCGCCACAATGGCTTCGTATGCTTTGCCTTTTCGCGTGAGGGGTGTATCAACTACTACGTACCTATCATTGGGTAAGACTTTTTTGATTCTATAAGGCCCTTTACATTTTGGTTCTAACTTTTTTGACTGTCCTTCTATACCGGTAACAGCCCTAACGATTCTAACAAGATCTCCTTCGGAATAGCTAGGCGCTGCTTTCTTTTTTCCATCATATCTAGTCTTATCTTTCTCCTGCTGTCTGTCTATCAAATTCTTGGCGGTTTCACGCAAGTCCGCTAGAGATTCATTTTGGCCGTCGCTAATATCGTCAATTATTTCATTGATTATTTTGTCAGAGGGATTTGTAATGATTCTTCCAAATAAAAGCTCCGAGGGAGTCTTTTTTGTAGTGGCATGAACCATGGTATTAAGCCCCAATTGTATGCTTGGTAAATGTTCGTCCCAAAGCCCATTTGGTTTATCGTGATTCATCGTACTTAGTGCAGCCAGGATCGTCCTATTATAACGTTCGACTTGACCGTTGGCTCTAGGCGTGGCTACTGCATTAAGAACGTGCTTCACTCCCACACTTTCGATATAGTCCTTGAAAGCCTTACTTGTAAAGCTTGTTCCCTGATCAGTGATTAACCGCTTCGGGGAGCCAAAGTAGCTAAAATGCTCACGGAACATTCTTATGCTTGATGAGGACTTTGTGTTTCTGACAGCTGCTATATTTATAAATTTGGTAAATGCATCAATGATAACTAAAATGTAGGCATTCCCGCGTTTAGATTTAATAAATGGACCTAAATGGTCTGCATGTAAAGTATGAAAAGGCTCATTAGCTTTCGGGATGGGATGCAAATGTCCTGTTTTTGGTCCGCCTGGAATTTTATGGTGTGCACATTCCAAGCATGCACCTACATACTTTTTAATAAATCGCCTCATCTTTGAAAACCAGTAAAGTGAACGTATTCTGCTGAGAGTTTTATCAAAGCCCAAGTGCCCGACCTCATCATGGTTACTACGCAGAACTTGCCATCTTGCCCCTTTAGGCACTACCCACCTAGTAGTGTCTTTGTCCACTATGCGAAAAAGTCTTCCGTTTATGATTTTGTAATTTTTAATGATTTCTGCGCATTCCTCGGATTTTGAATCTCTCAAAATATCACAAATTCGTTTCAGTTCGGCGTCCGATTGTTGCACCGTGGTGATCCAGTCTTCAGCCGTTATATTCAAAATGTCTATTACATGCTCTTTATTAATACTATCATCATCTATAGGAGCTCGGCTCAGTGCATCGACGTGTGCCATCTTATCACCTGCCCGATACTGGACGTCGCAGTCATACTCTAAAAATTGTATCCACCAGCGTGCAATTCGTGGAATCAAATCCTTCTTTGTAAATGTCGTGCGGAGGGCACTGCAATCAGTGATAATTTTGAATTTAATCCCCAGTAAATAAACGCGGAATTTTGCGAGTGATGATATGACTGCTAACGTTTCTAACTCAAAAGAGTGCATCTTTTGTTCATCCGGAGTTGTTCTCCGGCTGTAATATGCTACGGCCCTGAGAGCCCCAGTGTCGTCCTTTTGCATAAGTATACCTGCAAGGCCAGTCTTACTAGCATCCGTATGAAGCTGAGTCTCAGCGGCAGGATTATAGAGCATAAGTACTGGCCTTTTGGTAAGAATTTCTTTAATAGTATCGAACGAATTTGCTTCCTCTTCTTTCCATTTCCAAGTAGCATCTTTTTTCAAGAGCCCCGTGAGTGGTTTAGCTATGGAAGCAAATCCCTTCACGAATCTTCTGAAAAATCCAGCTAGTCCGAGGAATCTACGTACGTCATGAATATTCTTAGGTACGGGGAAATCCATGACCGCTTGTACTTAAGCTGATCCGGGCCTGACACCATTTTTCCCTATCTCAAATCCTAAGTAATCGATTGAGTCGAAGAAGAAGCAACATTTGCTCATTTTGAGAGTGAACCCACCATCTCGTAGTAGTTTTAGTACTTCTTCTAATCGTGATAATCCTTCTTCAAATGTCTTAGCTGGGATAAGAATATCGTCCATATAGACGAGTGCGTACTTGGCTCTTGACTTATGTAAAATTTTATTTATAGTTCGCTGGAATACGGATGGTGCGTTCACTAGACCAAACGGCATTCTATTGTATTCATATTGTCCATCGGGTGTCACGAAAGATGTTTTGTCACGAGATTCTTCCGCGATGGGGATCTGGTAATAACCCGACGCAAGGTCTAGGGATATGAAAAGCCTATTTCCGGCTAGCATATCAAGTTGGTCTTCAATCCTAGGTATAGGATAATGCTCGCGTAAGGTTTTACGGTTCAAGGCTCTGTAATCTACGCATAGCCTACGCTCTCCAGTCTTTTTCCGGACAAGGACAATGGGACTTGCATATGGTGATTGAGACTCACGTATTATGTTTGCATCAATCATTTCTTGTATCATCGTGCGGACATGTCCACGTTCCGAATACGACAGTCGGTATGGGTGATATACGACTGGATCAGCATCCTTCAGATGAATCACCATCTCAGACTCTGTTGTAAACCCCAAATCCTTCAACGAATTTGAGAAACAGTCTTTGTGCTTCTCTAACAATTGTTTTAATTCTAGGATCTGAACCGGGGTAAGACACTCGCCATATTTGATAGGTGTTTCATCCTCAAGATCGTCTGATTTGGCAACTTCATTGATATAAAACGTATTGTTTATAGCCAAACTGCGATGAATCAGCTCATCTTCTTTAAATGTAATGTCGCCTGTACCTAAATTTTGTATCAGAATGTGACTTGAACCGCTTTTCATTTCATACTCCCCCGGGAATAAATAATGTTCCTTATGTGGGATTTCTCTAATGTATCCATCCACGTAAATAATCCCACTGAAATTATTCTCATCGCGGACGGGTATAGCCTGGAATTCTCCTGATTTTACCGTGGTATCCTTGCTGCAGAATATAGGGACTTTGTGGGAGTGCATTGGGTCATGAGGTAGTTTTTGAAATATTACGCTGGTTGGTGTTTTGATTATTTTAACTGTTGGTCTTTCAGTGTAGGTATGACCTAATAAGAGAGGGCTACTAATTAGATGATCATCCACAATAAGGACTTCAACATCCTTTTCTACAACACCTTGTACCTCAACGGTGGCTTGGATTAAACCTATCGGTCGGTAAGGTATATTACCAAGTCCCTTAAGCAATGGGCTATTGACTTCTTGCCATTTAAGGCCGAGTTTAAGTGCGTCACTTACACGCATCAATGTCCCGTCACTCCCCAGGTCTACATGCGAGTAAACGATGTTGCCATTTACCTTAACAGGCATTTTATACTTAAGACTGGAGTCTCCTACACTCTCGATCTTTAAAATTGACTTGGCCTTGTCTTCAGTGGCTTTATTAATTTTCTGGCATTCTGGCGCCAAGTGGCCCAGCAAGTTGCAAGAAGTGCAACGGATTTTTGGCTTACTACACATGAAGAAGGGGTGACCGATCTCTTTACAATTATGACAAATAACCTTACTGTATCGGTTAGGTTGTTGAACAACTTTGTTAGTTGAAGCGGTGTTGTGTTTTTTGTCTTTATTTTTGGTTGAGTCACTAACGGTTCGTTCTTGGCTTAATTTTACGGTTTTGAAGTACTTTAGCAATTCCTCTGGTTTGGTGAATTCGCTTCCCTGAGCACCTAATCTGATACTTCGATCATCGATACCGGCTACAAGGCAATCTACCGCGCGCTTGCCGCCAATCTCGCATCTGTTCAGCAAATTCATTTTGCTATAATAGTAAAGGTCTAAAGGTTCACCGTAACGGACCCGTTTATTAAGCATTTCGGTGAGAATTTCTGCGTAATTTTCGCGAGTAGGAAAAGATTCTTTTAGTTTTTCTTTCCACTCACTCCATGTAAATAGAAGACTTGGCAATCCCTGGTACCAAGTCTTGGCTACTCCCGTCAACTTAGGCAAAGCATAATGTATTTTATGTCGATCATCCCAACCATATATTTCGGCACATTCCTCCACTCTAGCTACCCAGGCGTCAATAGTTTGCTCTTTAGACATAGGATCAAACTCTGGCACTACGTTATTAGTTACAGGCAACTTTTCACTATCACTTACTTTCTTAAAATTAGACATCATTTCTATAACTTTGTTCATGAAAATCATATTTTCGTCAGCTTCCTTCCGGGGACACTTTGGTTTGCTGGGACTACCATCGTTTGAGGCGTGTTGACGCTTACATCTCGAGCCTTTCTGAGGAGACTTCGACCTACTGCTCTCTGCACTCGATTGATGTTATACATGGGATCGACTCGGTTTCCTTGGCCTTCTATTCCTTCGGGCACCATAGCGCGTGCTACTACGGCTATCGCGGGAAACACGATCAGACGAGGTGGACATGCGGGACTTACTTCGGCTTTGATTTTTGGTCGCCCTTCTTGAGCCACGGCGTCCATAGTCCTTGCTGCGGCTGCGACTTCTCTCCTTGCTCACTCTTCGTGAGCCTCGACTGCTACTGTGGCTTAGTTCCGTGTTCGCCCTTCGAGAGACATGACGTCTACTGCCATTGCTGCGGCTGCGTATAACTTGGTCTCGCGGGGGCGTTCCGTCCATTGTTATTGTTCTCATGTAAAGAAAAAAATAAAAAGTTTAACACCTATTTTGCGACCTCACTTCATATTTGAGCACAGTAATAACGATTTTATAATATAATCGTACTTGAATATAATAGGTGCATTACTAGGGGGTGCCCTGACCGAATGACCACGTGCGTGTTTATGTGAGGGTGTATATGTGTGTGAATGTAGAGGTGCATTATCAGGGGGTGCCCTGACCAAATGACCACCTGTGTGTGCCTATGTGGGTGTGTACATACACGTTTGAATGTATAGGTGCATTATCAGGGAGTGCCCTGACCGAATGACCACATGTGTGTGCCTGGATGGGTGTGTACATGCATGTGTGAATGTATAGGTGCATTATCAGGGAGTGCCCTGACCGAATGACCACATGTGTATGCCTGGATGGGTGTGTACATGCATGTTAATGTATAGGTACATTATCAGGGAGTGCCCTGACCGAATGACCACATGTGTGTGCCTGGATGGGTGTGTACATGCATGTTAATGTATAGGTACATTATCAGGGAGTGCCCTGACCGAATGACCACATGTGTGTGCCTGGATGGGTGTGTACATGCATGTTAATGTATAGGTACATTATCAGGGAGTGCCCTGACCGAATGACCACATGTGTGTGCCTGGATGGGTGTGTACATGCATGTTAATGTATAGGTACATTATCAGGGAGTGCCCTGACCGAATGACCACTTGTATGTAGTTGTATAAGGCTGTACATGCGTATGTTCTTCTTAACTTTCGCAGTCCATGGTAGGAAAAAAAAAAGTACTTTGGTAATAAGGAAAATAAGCATTACTTACGTAGTATTTTCTTTGGTGTAGGCGTAGAAAGCAACATTCACTTTTATTGCTTTACATCCCGCTTCTGAAGATATTGACGTCCTCACAGTTAGGGAATCCTCACAGGGTAACTTTTTAAAAAAAATAAACCACTTGGGTTACAGAATCAGGATATATTTCAGAAATACAATAATTCACCATTTATTCATAATATTCGGAAATATAATCGATGTTTTCGGACAACCTCTCGGAACGACTGCCGAGGGCAGAATGGCCTGGCGAGCGTCCGCGCTACGACTTTTATAACGTTTGGGTGGGGCGGACGACTTGTTGTATTCTAGTAAAGTTGAATTAAAAGTCAAGAGTTATTAATTGTGCTGTTGTTATACGAGTGTTTTAACAGTAGTAATTCTGACCAAGGTACCTATCAGATATTTTTTTATCGATATTGAATATGTGTATGGCACATCACTATGACATTGAAACATCTTAGTATTTTTCTCATAGTATATTAATTACGTTATTTAACATAATTCATGATCTTGCTCTTGTGCAAGATGACAAAAACTGTAGCCAGAAATACTTACCGGTCTTCATCCCTAGGAAATTTACCCATAAACTTTCTTTTGGTACCCTTTGACCGGCTGCATCTTATTTTACAAATGGCACAAGTTCGACACCATCCGATCAATGCCATTATTAAAAGAAAATCACTAAACACTGTACAACAAGATACACACAGCTAGATATTAAACAAACTTAAAACACAAAAATTTTAACTAGAAAACGTTCTAATATGTGCCGCGTTCCGCCATATTTGTTATGTTTTCAGTTTGACATTGACAACAAAGAAAGAGTAAGTAGTATTAAAGAGTGAGACAAATATATGTCCGCCATTAAAACGGGGCTAAATGCGAACAAATAATTCAAAGTTCCTACTTGCGCTAGGCTATCACAACACATAAAAGTACGTTTTCAAAATCTTTGTTTTATTACTTTGTTTTACTACAATCAATTAAACACACAATTTTTACGTTTTTATTTCTCCCCGTAAAGGGTTTTACTGTTCATATTATTTAGCATTTCTCCTGTTGGAGAAAAATCCACACAACACCCATAGCGCTTAATATGTTGTTTTGCCAAAAGAACTAACTAGTGACGGTGGGTTGGTACTTAGTAAGTAATAGAATGACCACGACGCGCTCGTGGCCTAGTCGAACCGAGTGATTGAAATCAATCACTCGAGTTAAGCAACAACAGGCGCGGTCAGGTGCGGGATGGGTGACCATCCCGTTACTACCGCTAGTGGCATTTTTCCGAGCGTTTCCGTGCTTCGCAAGGCACGTTAAGCCGTGGATTCCGGCTGTCATGTAATGGCAGTAGTTAAGCCATGTAAGAGCCCTTTTGGGCGGCTTGATAACTTCTGACAATAAGGTCCACCACCGTCTTACAAACCTCCACCAACCCAGACTTGGCCCCTGTGGTGGAGTATGGCCTAACTTTCCTGCAACGCAAGGAAGAGACTCGTGCCCCAGCAGTGGGGACATAATACAGGGTTGAAATCGAAGTAAAAGATTAAATAGTGACGTGATATGTTGGTATTAGTACTTTGTTTGAACGAAATCTAAAAAAGTCGTATGTTTACGTACGATTTCTGCCCCTGGATCATACATGCAAAATAAATGTAAAAAATCGTACGAATCCGATTCAATTCAATTCTGTTTTATGGACTCTACGAATACGATTTAAATCGTTTATCTGGCAACGCTGCATGACACTCATGTCAGTCTCTTTAATCTGTGGTTGACAAAACTGAATGTTCAGTCAGAAACTGTTAAATGGTTGTCTCACTTATTTGTAACTACGTTGAATGATTATTTATTTTCAATCCGCAAAGAATATGTGTAATTCAATCTGAAGTATTATTTTTGTGGTTCACTCTCTAATTTTAGTTTAGGTTTATTTTAGATTAGTTTCATGTTAAGTCTTCTGTTTGTACATAATCCAAAAACATAGAAACAAATCCCACGAAATACTGAGCGATTACTACTCAACCGTGTCACTGCCAAACTCCGCACATGGAATTGCTCAGGTTTTGTAGCGCGTAATCTAGCGGTTTTTGCGACGCGTTGCGTTCCGGTAGGAAATGGAAAAGGGGCATTTTTATAGGAATCGGGTTGATGAGAATTGTAAGACAGTGGTGGCCCTTACTGTCAGCAGTTATCAAGCCACGCATAAGGCCTCTGACATGGCTTAACGACCATGTGACAGCTGAGTGCTTAGTGCGAGTTTGACAGATACAATCGAATAACTACTACCGCGTTAATCGAGCATTGAGTAGTGAGTATGAGTAAGATAACCGTTCGAACTGGCAAAACGCTGTCACAGTACAACTCGCACTCGCGTTTATTCGTGTTTTGGCTGGTAAACGTGTTCACTTCTCAATGTAAACCATTACAACTCGCACTCAGTAATTTTAATTTCCATACTTGTCGCTAGGTGGCGCTTCCTCGATGCCATAGAAATATGAGTTTACATTAACGCGATCGAGTAGTTAAAAAACTCGCACTAAGCACTCTGGCACCAAAGGCTTGACGTGCCTTGCGATGCGAAACACGAAAGTGCTCGGAAAAAATGCCTGAGCGCGCCCTGTGTTGCCAAAGAGAACCACTTGACCAAACGCTTCGATCTGAATCGACTTAAGTAGGTACCTTGGTTTAATTTTTTCTTAAGTCATATTAAGATTATTATTGTTATTACGCGCAGTTGAGTCTTCGTTGCCTGTCTCGCTTGCTTGCCTTTGTTGATTTGTGGGTTGATCGCCTACATTGTGTCTCTGATTTAATCTGAGGGCTAAGCAATGTCTTCTCACTTTTTGTCATTTTTGGTTTCAATGTAAAAAAATGCTGTTTATGAACTTCATTCATTCGGTTCGCTCGTAGCCTCGGATGCCTGAGTGATCACGAAGTTTAAGCAACATAGGGCACGTGCAGTGCAGGGATAGGTGACCGCCTGTGACTAACCCTAGTGGCATTTTTCCGAGCGGTTCCGTGCTTCGCAAGGCACGTTTAGCAGCCGACTGCAGTCGATAGAAGGCAGGTCGTTAGGTATGCCTTATAGGAATCGGTTTGATGAGGCTTGAAAACATCTGACAGTAAGACCAGCCACTAGTCTTGCAGCCTCCACCAATCCGAACTTGACCCCGTGGTGGAGTACCTTCGTCAGGGAAGAGATCGTGCCCCTCGGTGGGGACATAATGGGTTAATGTTGGTGGTTCATTTGGTTTAGTAGGTAGTCGAGGTCGGAAATCAACATTGAATTAGGTACCTACAGTCTATTTATTCTTACTTGTCCAATTTAGTAAACAAGATTCTAACCTTAAAATTGAGATTAGATGCCTAAACTAGACATTTTCTCGCAAATTCATGAACTATGTCTATAAAATTGGCAGCGTGTTGTCTAAAAGAGTGTTCCAGTTTACTTAATTTATAGAAATATGACAGTTTTGGACTAAAAAGTCACAGTTTAAGGCTAGAATCTTGTTTACTAAATTGGACAAGTAAGAATAAATAGACTGTAACTAGTTTCCTAAAAGTACCTATATACTTGTTTACGTTTATGTTTTTTCAGCCGCATACGAAACTAATAACCGGATTAGAGAAGAACAGTTAGTTTTAAAACTATTAGTATATTTTGTCTCCCTTATCAATATTTGTAGTAAACTGGGTACCGTTATATTTTTCTTGCCAATGTACCTACCTGATGATACGGCTTTGCCAAACTTCCAAGTTGTTCATTGTTCTGACCTATTCCATACTACTGCAACAAGATTTCTCACTGACTGTTTATAATAAACTACAAGAAAACTAAAATAATGTCCTTTTACCCACATCAAAAAACCCCCATAAATATAAACTTCCAATACAACAATGAAAATTTAGAAACTGTTACAAATTTCACACTTCTTGGTTTAAAAATAGATAAGTACAAATGTTAATTGGAAAAAACACATAAAAACTACGATCAAAACTTGCAAGTTTTTCTTATGCACTTAGAGAAATAAAAAAAAAACACAAATTTACAAACACCTACAATTACTATGCATACGCTTATGCGTGGCTCAGTTACGGTGTCATACAATGGGGGAATAGTACTGATGTCTCTGCCCTTTTCACAAGTCAAAAGAAACTTATACGAATACTAGTAAATATAAAACAAACAGACAGCTGTAAAATCCATTCAAAAACACAAAATTCTCACCCTCCTTGCATATATATTTATAAAATATGTGAAGTTGTACGACAACACCCAGATTTTTATTTAAAACGAAAACAAATACAGTCAAAGTATTCATTACGTCACAAAAACAAATTAAATCACAATGTCAGTTAAGATTTTTAACAAGTTACCCGAGACACTCAGAAACAATATCAATGACAAAGAATTCTGTAAAAACCTAAAACAGTTGCTCATCTCCAGAAGCTATTACACTGTGAATGAATACTTAGAAGATAAATTTAAATAAGATGTATAATAAAAATAATATTTTATGCAATTATAAGATACTTAGGTACCTAGTTTTTAAGATAAAATTGTGGAAATTAAATAGTTCGTAGAGGTACTGGATACAACATTAGCTATAAGATTTTGGTTGTAAGGCTTTTGCTGTGCCCGACAGGGTCCATAATGATACACATTATCTGTTATATTATATAAGATCTTACCAAACTTATGGCTGCAATAAAGTATTGAGTATTGTTTTGTTTAGCCACTCTTTTTCAAAATAGATATATTAAATTTATTTAAGTGCTCAGGGAGGGCGTTTAGCATCACATACTAAATAGCACTTTCTATGAAATGTCGCCACAATCATGCGATTCCGGCACACCGTGTTAGGTACATGACGTTTCTTAACTGGGGTTAATATTTTCAAAAATACACAAAAGATATTCTGTGACA
The DNA here is from genome assembly GCA_934045075.1 of Yponomeuta sedellus. NCBI lineage: Eukaryota > Metazoa > Arthropoda > Insecta > Lepidoptera > Yponomeutidae > Yponomeuta > Yponomeuta sedellus. Next base: position 15,745,808 of record OW203726.1, read on the forward strand.
TAGAAGTTAGTATAAAAAATCTTTATGGGAAACCAGTTAGGTACGTAGAAGAATATAAAAATCCTTTTAGGAAACTGGTTTCCAAACTCTATTTTTACCGTTTGATGGCGACCAATCATTCTGCCAATGTGTCTGGTTACCTTATCGGTCGAAGGGAAAGGCTGTGTGACACGTCTGTCAAATTTAGCTTAGCACCGATTAATTTTGACAACCATAATCCGGTTCTTTTATGGCGACGCCTGTCAGCGCCATCTTTGAATTGCTTTGTGAATTTGTGCTGAAAACGGCTCAATGTTTTTTTTTAAATTTCTCATTACCTGCCTAACCCGACAAGTTCCTATACACATCACTAGATGGCGCGAGTACTGAAATATTTCTCGTAGTATTCTTGGTAGAACACTGCACTGCACGATTGCTACGCGAATAGCTAGGACAGCTAGATCTTGAAATGTACCTACAGCTAGTTTGAATTGTAACGTTCATTAAGCCGCAGTTTTTGCGCTACTTTGAATAAAACCTTTTCATTACATTTCAATGCTGTACAAGGCGATACACGTGGCTATGTTATCATATATGGTATGTACGTAGCAGCATTGCTAAGTAGCATTTATTAAAAACTAAGTCTCGACACGTTATTTTTGTAATTTTAGGTACGTAGGTAAGTAAAGTTACTTTATTATCTGGCTACATAAAACCACAAAAAGGGAGAAAAGAAAAGAAAAAAAACCTACAAAGATACCTGCCGTAACCATTGTTTGAATTGTTATGCACAATTCGATTGAGATTCACTTCTAGCACAGGATATAAATTAAACCCCACACTTATTTTCAACTATATTTTATTATAAAATGACAAAGAATAAATCTAGAATTCAATAGGGTAGTCACTTAGTAATTCTGTATAGTATCATCATAATAATAAATCTTCTAACGGTTGTAGTTAATATTGAATACTTTGAATAGTGCGCTTATGGCATTTCAAAGTTTGACCCTTAGCAAATTCACAAAGTAATATATATATAAGTCACATGATGTATAATCATCAAAATATGTTGAATACTTTTATACTTTAGCTTTGTAAAGCTTACCATAATTCACGTTATGTTTAGAACACAAATAGGCAGATACAATCCGCCTGTCTATGTTCTAAAGCGTAGATTTATAATTTAAGTTGAAAATAAAAATATCCATAGATCCCTGTCATGTTGTCCCAATGATTGGTCTTTGGCAAGTAGAAAGAGTAAATACAGACAGCAAAGTTGCGTCACAGCGTCATCAGTAGTAACAAGGTGCGGACAGCAAAATAAATGTGTGCTTTGGGAATTTGGGTACATTGGGCAATTTACGAATTATTCTGACCGAGTGACTAAATCTATTTTATTATTTTAACTTTACACACAACCCTTTAATTTGCACACCTTTATTCAAAACATTAGTAAATATTGAAGTCCAAATAATATCAATGTCGAAACAATAAAAAAAAATAGACCAGGTATGTAAATCCATATTTTCTAGAAGATTGTCTATTTATTTACTTCCTAGAGCGACTACTGAAATAAGTATGTTCCTAATGATTATGTTATGTTTTACTATAGGTCCTATAAATTTTACTATTAAAATAATGGAGTGTATATAATAATATTTACAGCAGAAAAACAATCAAAGTCTGCTTGTCGAATTGCGGAATCGCAAACGTTGACAACAGACCAACTATTGATAAATAAATGCAAATTGTGCTACCAGCGCTACGATACGTTACCAATAATCTCAGATTTGGTAACAATGTTGAGGTCTGATATAGCGAACGCAGCCGGAGCTAATTGACTAACTGCCGATTCCCGAATTGAAAATGTAATTAAGGAATTCCTTAAATATCGTTCTGTATCTTCAGCATGCATAAAAAGAAAATTTAAACATTTATAGTTCAATTCAAAAATCGGCTGTAAGTAATTTGAAAAAGACTGTTACTACGTTGATTTCCATTGCACCAAACAATAAAGAATGGGGTCTTTGCTTTTCAATGAGGTCCTTCGCATTTAACAGATAAATAAAGGATATTACTGACTTGAGCGAGTTATCGAGAACAAACCCTCGTTCTATACCCTGTGCGATCTGAAACGACATTTACAAGTATACTTACTCTTGGCATATTTGTTCGCTTTAATTTCAAGTATCTCACTCCTTACAAGTGTTTAACCTAAACAATATCGAAGTAATCTTTCTGTACCTCGCACAAATCGGCTTTTTTGTTGTAGCATACAGTAAGGATAATGAACAGAGATTAGCATAGACAAAGCATTGCATAAGATACAATTTATGATAGTGTTAAATGGATATAATTTAGCTAAGTATAGTTAGATCTAAGTGTATGACTAAAAAGTACCAATTGTGTACAGTCGTACAATCCTCATTTTATATTGTTCCCATTAAAATTTATAAGTTTATTTACAAATAGCTTAACCTTGTAGAGTTCAAATTTAAATAAATTTAGAAAATTTTACGTGGTCAACGCAATTTAATAAAATTATAAATAAGTAGTAAGTAGGTATATAATTAAATTAAATAAAGTACATACTTATTTACCTAATCATTTATAAGATAGGTAGAGCCTAAAACACTTCTTCCTCTAAGAAAAACCTTTGCCCACATAACATTCTTACAATTGGTGAAAATAAGCCAGGGATTGAGGAGCAGAAATAAAAAGAACAAAAATATCAATAATAATTATGTATTTTAATAAAGAAAATTAAAATAAGAATGAAATTAAACACACCAAAGCTTAGAATTAAAAATAAGAAATTAAAGGGAAAAGAATAATTATCCTTAAAATTATTATACTAATAGTGAAAAAAGTAAAGGTAGATAGGTTGGTAGTTGCCAAATTTGATTTTATAGCTTAAGTAACTAAACATGTCCGAAACATCATACGATCGTATCACGAAATTTTAAAGACTCTAGAATGTAGTGGGTATGCGCCTTAGCCAAAGTCTATGTAAATATTGATATGTGGCCTTACTCGGGTGTGCATCAACAAGGGATTCAATATTATGAAGCGCAATTAAATGTGTGCAGCACTGATATGCTTAGATATGTTAATTTTGTGTTAAACCAAGAGAAGCAAAGTATGTAATTAAGAAAATTACTAAGCCGTAACTGGTACACATACTATCAGTAACGACAAGATGCGAATTAAATAATATCCTAAAAATAGGATGTAATTGAATCAATCAAAACAATTCTTGTTATAAACGCATAACTTTAACTAACAAATGGAACTTCACTTACAATGAATAAAATTGCATATATTGCGCTTAATAAAACTCTCAAATATAATTTAACTGTAACATTTTTCATCAACTTTTCAATATATTGTTAAGATTACTTTCAATTACGTTTCACTTAATGTATATTGACTTTAAATTTGGCATCTCGTTCTAAACACTGATCTAATTTCTTATTTTTATTAATAATTACCATTATAACCTAAATATTATTTAAAATACTTTTCTAAACACAAAAATACATATTAACTATTAATCGATATAATGTTGTCGTGAAACATTAGGCCAGAAAAAACGCTACACACATGTTTTGATACTGTAAATTGAGCGTAAAGCGATCGCAAACAAATGTCTACCGAGGAGCGAAAAAATACAAACGATGCTGTGTGCAGCGTTTACACCGAAATATGTATAGTAGATATGTAATCTCCTTTTTGTGATATCGGTTTAACAACAAAATGTAACCACAAAGTACTAATTACACCTGACAAAATCTACTCCACGCATCCGACCACCACCATCGCGCCCGCTAGTTTCATTTCCAAAATGCGGGTGCAGCCTTAGGCACCCCATAGAAAAACATTTTTCAAAAACGTGCAAAATATCACCACACCCTGGTCTCCTAACATTATCTAAACCAAGTAACTACGCTTACATTCTTAGCCGTAGGTAATGATTAATACACATTTTTTGTATTATTTTAAATGTTCTATACTTAGATACTTACTATCAATCATGCCAATCTAATTTTTTTTCTGTTTATCTTCTTACTAAGCTCTATTTTTTATTTCTTATTTACGGTAAGTGATGTATATGATAAACTTTATAATACTTTTAGTGTAAATATGTTTCTATTTTAAATGAATGCATGATATATTAAAAAAAATAAGTTCGAGTTTTCTTGATGACTGTTATTTTTTACTTTAGAATAGGTCTAATTCATTAGGTTTAGTGATAAAAAATATTTATTTTTGATATGAGTTTATTGATAGCGGTCATGCAGTCGGATTATTTCGCCTGAAATTTTGATTTTATTCTTTCCAAAAAATTCTGGTAAATACGGAACTTTTGTGACTTACGGATTATCTTACTAAAATAAGTAAAAGTAAGGATTTTTTTTTCTAGCACGTTCACTGCTCGGCTGGTATAGTAGTTATTATTCTTTCGGTCCGCTTTTGACCTTTACGTTTCCGGAGGGCCACAAGTTTCACTTACTTATTTGTATGTGACGCATTTGCATTCATTGCATAATCACATAATTGGACGTGTAACTGAACACTTAACAATCAAATAGCCCTAGGTACATAGGGCATATAAGGTGGCATTTCGTCAGGCAGTTTTTTGCGGCCAATTTTTTTTATAAACATTTTCTACATTTTTTATCTTCAAGTTGCATTGAATCGATTAAAACGTAAAATAGGACTTAATTTACAATCTTAATCTCTTTTTGCATTGGACTAGACGCATTAAATTAATTTAAGGAAGGCAACACGAAACCAATTGAAAGCGTACCCAAGGTTATAAGGTCCAAGATGGAAAAAGATCAAGATAGGTAAGTTAAGTAAGTGCTATAACGAAACACGAAGTTGAGAGGTTTTATTAAATTGAGTGGTTTTGTGAAAATAATCAGATCAGATCTCAGGAATACTGGAAAGACCGCTGGCCGTCACAAGCCACAGTGTGATAATATCTTATAATTACTGAAAATTATTCTAAAAAAATACGTCATTTTAATACTGATCACACTGTTCAGTATGTAAACAAGTCACCCCCAAACCGTAAAAATAAATTAATAAAAATCTATAGTTAATCGCTTAGTGAAAGTAACGCTCGAGCATTTAAGTTATTTTATTTATGTTTACGCTGTATGTAGCTACCATTATCATAAATTAAACCTCGAAATAAATGCATCATGTCACTATCATGTCGCTTGAACATAAGTTTTTATAAGTGGATTATTAACTAGATGCTTAAGAGAAGTGATTAACTAACTAATGATCGAAAATTCGAAACTCTGTGATCTACGAGAATCGATTATAGTTATTCGCATGACTGAATAAATGTGGAAGTAAAACGCAGTTATCATTATAGAAAATAAAAGTTAACTTAATTGAATATTATTATTAATATGAATCTAAAACTAATATTGCACACACATACACATTCCTATCTTTAACGAAAATTCAAGCAAACATGAAATGAGAACAAATGTGTATGCGCATTAAAATGGGTACACTTATAATGAAAATGTAATTTAATGAATAATTGTGCACGTTAAAATAGAATATAAAATATATCTAATTATAAAATATAATTTCAAAAGTGACAACTGCAAACTATATATTTAATAATTTTATACGAAATATTGTAATGTTATGTATAAAACGATGTGCCATCTGTAACTACGAATATAAATTATTAGGTGGTAATGTAACATTAATATTAATGATGTCTGACAAAAATAATTAATAATATATAATATTTGCTGCATAAGTAGTACAATGTTTCACATTGTGTTGAAACTGCCAATTCAAATTTAAATAAAACTAGCGCAATCTAATTGCTGAACAATCAATTTTGATCTTAATAGATTGATGAAAATAGAACGAAAATGTTACCTAAGTTACAGAGATAACAAAATATAATAATAAAATTAACATAGCATAGCGTAACAGAGAATACGATCATGGAATGAATATCACACAATATAGAAGACCGCTATGATGAAAGTACTTGGTTCATTTACATACCCCAAGTCTAAGTAGAAATTACATACTACAAGTTGATTCACAAAGATAAGTGACCATGATAATACCTAAGTAGATTACGATGTACAATTTACAGTATAGTAACAGTAAAATGTACGTATTCATAGTACATATTCGTTAAGAAAATAGAATAGCACTTAATTGTCTAGTGTAGGTATTAGTGATCCGAGTAAGCGTAATACAGATATTTTCCATTATCAGTCGAGTGGATTCTCGATTTCGTGAGAGGTAAGTTTGTGATTGATACCGACATTACTCTAGTACGCTTCTGGCCAAGTTAGTCAAGTATGTGCTATCACATCAGTAAACAGTGTTCATAAATCAGCCAATATTATTGTGAAGATATCGAGTCGACAGTCGGAGGAGAGCGTCGAAGGGTGTGATATTCCGAAGTGATTCCGTGTCTAGTCGCGTTTAGATGCTGGACTTAGAGAAGGAGACCCTGAGGTGGTTCGACTCTGACAACTGGTAATTGTGCATTTTTATGAGAGCGGCGACGGCGTCGTCAATTGACGGAAGTTGAACCAGGGCCATTTTGCGGTCCTTCCTGCAAGCGGAACAAAAAGAGCATTCATGAAAATCCGTGCCTAAGACGCGAAGTGGAGAGAACATTATGTTTTTTTTAATTTTTATTTTTTTTATTTTATCGTTAAATCGATTACACTTACGGGAAGAACTTGAAAGCTTTGATGGTGAATCCCCGTTTGGTGAACGCTTCTTTGATGTCCTCCTCGGACACGGTTGCTCTGAAAATACAATGAGTTGCGTCAGACGTGGCTATTCGATCCGGGCGAAAAGATGAGGTGCCCGAGTGTTCACTTACGGAATGTTGGATAGATGTAATGTGGCGCTAGGCGGGTAGATGTTCTGATAGTTTTTGCTGCCCGGCTTCTTGAATCTATGGAGCGGGCTCTGGGAGTAGTCCCTGAAACACAAAAATATTGTACTTGTTAACTTAACTTAAGTGAACGAAGAGAAAGATTGCCAGAACGGAGCTCAAGTAATTATCTTGATCAGATATACCTACCCAACTGTAAAATAATTTGTGATCCATTATCTAAGCATCAATCATATCGATATCAACCCTTGTAAGTCCCCACTACTGTGGCACGGGTCTCAATCACATACCTACCTATAATTTAAATTTCGAGGTCTATTTCTATAATATATTAATAAATCAACGTAGGATAAAAGGTAAAATTCACGCTGACGCTATTGTACGAAGTAGGGGATAAAATACATAGTATTTACGTACAATACAACCAACTTTTACTATGAGACAGCGATTAGCGAACTTGAAACAATGGATTCATTATTGCAATTACTCAATAATATTCGAATAAAAGGACAATTGTTATAATAGCGGATCGTTATAGCCGCCTGTTTCAAATTTCGTCGCATCCGGCTCGAAGGACCAAACTTATGTTTCACACAGTGTTAGGGAAAACATAAGTAAAAAGGCCGGAATGAATTAAATTTCACAGCTTTTATTCTAGCGTGTTATAGACACAGCCAAGTACCCAATATGGATCCCGGAAAACAGTCTTGCCAACACTATACAAAATAATCAGCTAAATCTATGATCGGATGTGTTCCGAACACCGCCCTATTGCGCTTGCGTTGGGTTTCGCAATTTCGTATACACAAGATGCGCGCGTATGCCATTTAGAATAAGTATAAGCAATCGAAGCGCTCGTGGCCCTGTCGAACCTAGTGTTTGAAATCAATTACTTATAAATTATGCAACAACAGGCGCGGTCAGGTGCAGGATGGGTGACCGTCCCGTGACTACTGCTAGTGGCATTCTCCGAGCGCTTCCGCGCTTCGCAAGGCACATTAAGCCGTTGGTGCCGACTGTCATGTTATGACAGTCGTTAAGCCTTGACAGAGGTCTTATTATTATGGGAAGTTAGATAACTTCTGACAGCAAGGCCCGCCACTGTCTTACAATTTTCCACCAACCCGGACTTGGCCCCCGAGGTGGAGTATGGCCTAACCTTCCCGCGATGCAGGAAGAGACCCGTGTCCCAGCAGTGGGGATATACAAGGATTAATATCAAATCGAAGTATATTCAAATCAAAACTCTAATGGTTGAGTTTTGATTCAATGAAGTAAGGTTATCAAAAATTAAACTATTATTAGTACCTTCTTTCTCTCACATGAAACACGAAAGTCACTCATTTATGAGATACAAACCTTGTGAGACCGGCGTCCGGCTGGCCTTCCTTGGGCAGCTGCACGGTCTGGTGCTTGCTCAGCATCACACGCATGGCTTTGCCGAACACGCGCAGCTTGTCCATGTGGGTCATTGCTGGAAGGAGGTTAGTCATCAAAGAAGTGACACAAATGAAACATTTTGTTCAATCACATGGCTGAATGACCTTCTGCCCTTTTACTGGGTGCCGCCGCCTAATTAACATTCTAGGCAGTTAATTCAACGACTAATTCTACGAATTGGCGAAATAAAATAAGATTTATATCGTATCGGTTTATCGTATGCTAACTGTCGTTTATTTTTATATCCCATTTTGCTATTAACAGATTTTTAGTGTACGAGAAATAAACTGTAGCATTTTGTAGTTAGAAGCATTTTTATTGCTTCTTCGATCCTCTACGCTTTACTAGAATATATTCTAAAGAGATGTCTATTATATTTCATAGCTATTAATAAAAACGATTTTGTACTAACGTTGTTGTCTGTATTTTTTTTCTTACGAAGAACCAGCCAAGTGCTTGGTTGGTCACGTGCAATGTAGGATTGCGTAGAAAGAGGAGTTCATTACCTGCCTTACACAACTAACCACTTCATCAAAGTAATTTTAGATAGAATTTGTTCGAAGTTTTCCTTTTAAAGTTGGTTGCCTATACATTAACTTGTTAATCCCAGTTAGCTATGGTTTTTAAATTCATTAGGTTCATGTGCGTAGCGGCTTTATGAATGTCCATTGCGTGACAAAATATTAAATATTATGGATAAAGCAATTTGTTTTGGTGTCTAGTTTTGATGTTTTTGAGTTCGAGTTTCGAGTCTAGTAGTTTTGATAAAAATATATTTTTTTGTACGTCTTAATAAACAATTATGTATCAGCGGATATAGTCATAGTAAAACAATTTATTGTACACACATTTTTAAAGCTTGAATGTAACATAGTTTTCACGTAAAATAAGAAAATAACCATCGTCATTTAAACGCACTTCATTAAAACGCAATGCAGCTAAACTAACTTCCAGAGAACAGAGAGTGATCCACGATACTGTCTGAAATATTTACGAAAAAATAGATTATCCGACTGAAGTAAATACATACCGAGATGAGCCTGATGCGGCTCAGCCATCTGAATGAGAGCAGAGTCCTTCTTGTTGTAGAGTATCTTCACCCGCTGCACATCGCCGTAAACGCCTGCAGGTAAAACTTGTTTTAGTTATATAACCAACGCTGGGCTATCCTTAATATAAGATTCCTTCTTAAATTAAATATAAGATTCCTTGCTATCTAGTATCTACTCGTCGAAATCATATAAAATGTAACGCATTTTTTATGCGGCTGAACGCACTCGCGGACACTTGTCCGCAATCTCGTAACGTGCGGGTGACTGAAATGGAAAAACTGTATCGCAAGAGAGCTCACTCTGTAGAATCGGACATTTAACCCTTAAGTGCGGTTCAGCCCTTACTCGATTAATAATTATATGATTTGGACGTTTTCTAAAGCTAAGACCACTGTGAATTTTAGTTGAATGAATTACAGAGTGTTTTTGTTTTAGTAGAAATGCTTAGTTATGATTAAATTATATTACATATTATTGACGTGGAAACTGGACAGAGAAAATTATAGGAAGAAGACAACTTCAAGCTCTATTTGGTCACGAATGTAGCGCACAGCAAGGCTTTGGTTTTCGAGCCAATCAGCGGCTACAGGCAAATAAATGCGAAACAGACCCTACTAATTAACAGTTTTAGGACAAAGTTTTATAAAATGCTGTATTTATTCATAATTACATATACTTCATTTCTCGAGCCCGTTTTGTCACTATTTATTGTTTTACTTGTGAATTATAAGACGCCTCATGAAATGTTATTTCTAGCGAAGGGACGCATCACTCATCAAAGGAACATAAAATAAGACTCGACTCTTACAAAACTGACACGAAACTGACGGCTCTGAAGTCAGGAGAAATATAAACGGAAATGAAGACAACACTAGGGTACAATAGACATTCACTCTGCTACGACTAGCTATAATACGCTGAAACACAAATTGTCACAAGTTATACGAAGGTCAAGGTGTTACAAGCGAAGCTCACACAGAGGCACTGTCGGAAGCGGTTATCAGAGACGAGAATGTTAGCTGACAATTTGTACTTCAGGCGATAGGGCACAGGAGTATATTAATGTTTTTAATATAAAATATGGAATGTATGTGCACACGTACCGAAAAGGGTAAAGAGAGCGTCAGGCGTGACCATCTAAAACAACAGGAAAGAGAAAAGAGACAGTATTATATAGTTTTAAAAGATATCTCACATCATATCTATGAATAATTAGCAACCTAATTTCAAAGAGTTTTAAATAAAATACAAGACTAGTCCAATAGCCGGTAACGCTGTTTGTGTATTAGTGAAATGCATTAGTTGATTGCGTTTACCAAATTGTGAGACCCATATTATGTGAAGTGTAAAGAGAAAACGTTGCAGGCTATTGTGTAGGTATAGGTATTGCCAATAAATGAAACTACCAATGTATTTATATTGCCAATAATTTAATTTAGAAGAATCAATTTAGCGGTAGATTTATGTATTGAATATTGTTTTGTTTCTGTTGAAAGTACAAAAACCTAAATTTGTCGACTAAAATGAAGCTATCAAGCAGTGTTTTTGTTAACCCAGACAACAGGTAAGGAAAGCTATTATTTACGTAGTTAGGTAGGTAGGTATTAAAGTAGAAGTTGACAAACTTCTTTTTTAACATAGACTTTTCTTAACAAACCCTAAGGCACCTAAAAGCGGTATCGTTGACGTACACGAGTACTCAAGAACATGAAGGCAATTTCTCTAGTTTTCAAGCATACAAACCTCCTCATTAAGGTTCGAGACGAGAAGAACAGTGGCCAGGGGCATCGGGGGTGCGGCGAGGGCGCGCAGGGCGGGCGAGGCCGGAGTCAGGGTCAGCGCGCCGAAAGCCGGCAAGCCTACTCCACCGACACCCACACCATACGGAGACGCCAGTCCGGACCCTAAGCCGAGGAACGGCGGCGCTAGCACGCCTCCACCTGAAACATTCAAGAGTCAATTATAGAAGGGTAATACCATACCGGCGGTAGCCCAGTGGGTAAAACAATGGACTCGAAAGCGAGATACCCAGGTTCGATCCCCAGAGCGGGTATGTACTTGACTTTCTTTTCTAAGTTATGTACATTTGTTTGCTAACGTAAAGGGAAACATCGTGAGGAAACCTGACAATTTGAGGTGTTCATATACTTCAGCGTCTGAAATTGTCAATCTGCGGTGGGCACGCGTGGTGGCATATTCTCTCTCTCTGAGAGAAGGCCTGTGCCCTGCAGAGAGACGTTTATAAGATATGTAAAAAAAATCTCATACGCTTCCATAGGTCGTGATTCTGTACATCCACGCGACCGGTAGGTAAAAAAAGTTAAGATTTTCTACGAAAAAAAAAAATACAAAGAGCCTTGAACAACAAGATGTTCGCTCGAGATAAAACAATATTCTTACTTTCATCTCTTATTTTATTGCCTCGTAACTTATTCTCTTTAGTAGACGTTGATAAAACGAAGTGAACAAACGTTTTAGGTATTATGAGCAGTGGGGTTCAAACGCTGGGAAAATGTTCTGCACTGAACAACCCTTTACGGTGCAGTAGATTTACGAGGAGTTATTTATCACTGTGGGAATATTTGTAATCATTATGAATAGTATAAACAAGGTACGCAAAAATAGTTACATAACAGTGTCAATAAGAGGAAATGGTAAAGTTCACGAAGCGGGCAAATAGATACATTCCTAAGTAAGTTTAATTAAGCTAACCATCCAAGACACAACAAAGAATAGTCTATTTTACCATGGGAAATTATACTACCATTTTCCCGAAGTAAGAAACTACACTACAGGTAATTAGATTCGATTCGCATCAGACTGAGTGCGTCTTTTGCCGCAGTCGGTGTCATACGAACAGAAGCCAACCGGTGCAAGATTATATAGGCGAGTGGTTGAAGCGTCCAGTGCTGCCTCAGATCCAGGTTACAGAAGTGGGACTAACTCATCCTGGAGACGAGGGCCAGGGCGAGGCGAGCCCGCAGTGGCGACATCAACTCACTGGTCAACAGCTGGTGGGCTTCGCCGTCTCCGGATGGGAGAGAGGGGTTGGTGTAGTCGCGCGACTTGTCGTTGTTGTATTTCACGTTGAGGCATGTCATTTTCGAGTAGTCGATGCGGAGAGTGCAGCAGCCGTTGTAGATGTTTTGGCCATCCAGCGCCTGCGGGTGAAAATGTCGCTCAGAGGTGATACCTGGGCACTTATAACAGGTTGTTGGTTAAAATTCATGGCTACTAGTTCTCCGATATGACAAGGAGCTGGCCCATAAAACTAAGTTCCCTTCTGTCTGACTTATTTAATAGGTTTCTAAAACTTGCGATGGTGCGACGGTAGCGCATTGGGACAACGTTGTGATTGTTGCCTTTCGGGAGGTCGTGGGTTAGAATCCCGATACCTATGACATTTTTTTTAAGATACATACATTTGTGAATTTATAGGTTAACTGCGAACGAAGAGATAGTGAGGAAATGTTCATATACCTTATATCGCTTAAAATTTTCAATTAGCGGTGGGCAAGCCTGGTGATTCAGATTGTACTCTCTCTCTCTCTCTCTCTCTGCCTGAGAGAGTCCTGTCTCTGCAGTGATTTGTATGCTTAATATGTTATGTAGGTTATATAAAACCTCTCTCGTGTTAACTGTGGCAAAATATCAGGAAAAACATCTACAATATTTCATCATTGTTGAGTGGCAAATATAAACCTCCAAGTTATCTAATAAGGCGGTGGTCGTGTCAAAATCTTTGTGCCGTCGGCGGGAGCATTTATTTGTTGGCTGAGGGCTGCACGGGGCTGATACCGGCGCGCGCCGCGGATCGCGATATAAAAGAGAATTAATTAAAATGCAACAGCACTCGGGCCATTCTCTCAGTTTTATGCTCTTACCACCGCCCGCGGGCTAGAGGTTGTGTTAAAATGATACCTCATGATATAAAGTAACGGTTAAGGAAGGTGTCGTTATTGATACTGGAATCTTAACCTTTACAAAAACTGTGCCAATGTTAAATTACTTTCTCTAATAATGGTGAGGTTAGTTACAATTGTAACAAAAAAAAAACAAAGACTACTTGATTATTTCGTTGGGAAGAATCTTCATCGTTTACCTAATTAATTAGGCAGGTATCTAGAGGTTTCATTAATTACGTTACGTCAACTTTATTCGCTTATAATTTACAGATAATATCAATACCTGAAATGAATTCCAATTCGTTTTAACGTAAACCTAAAATACCGCTGGGAAAAGCTTCTATTACTTATTATAGCTTAGAGTCATTATAAATTATTTGGAAAAATCTTTCAAATAATTTTGTAGCAATTTTAGCTTGAGTCCCAGTTATATAGAGAAAATTACAAAGTTTATATCTGTCCAATGTATCCCGCTAATAATGTGATCATAAATACGGACAGTGTGATAAACGTGTAAACAGATATAGATAAACATTTACACAAAAATAGACCATCATCGAATTAAGTCAGGATACTTTTTTAAGCTAGTAGTTTAATAGGAACGAAAATAGGTAATATCCTGACGTCTTTCCACAATTGTGCGGGACTGTCGTCGAACTTGAACTATTCTTACTTAAGAAAAATCTTGGAGCGTTAGGTGAGAAGGCTGCAAAAGTTATAAGTTAGTTAGATCTGTCAATTATAATATCATGTAGGTAGGTGTATTAATTTTATGTCATATTTAGTTAATAAAGAAAGTACATTGCGCGCCTATTTTGCATTCACAAAGAAAACCAAGGCAATCTCCAACAAAACGCAGAAGTAAAAAGTACGATATTGGCACGCGGGAAGATATTGGTTGTAGATTTAATAAATTTCTGCTCTATATGCAAATGCGACCCCCTGATGTGTAGACGTGAATAGATTGGCTCGTTTAAAGCTCAACTTATATGGAAATGGTGAAGGCACGTAAGAAAACGCGAAAGACGATCGCGGCAATCGGTAATTAGATATTGGGCCCTTGTGGTGCGAAATTGAGATTTCCCTTACGTACTCACTTAGTCTTATGCCGCATCTGTTGCTCGTGTATTTCATCAATCGTTATTAACCCTTGTATGTCCCCACTGCTGGGGCACGGGTCTCTCTCCGCATCGCAGGAAGGTTAGGCCATACTCCACCACGGGGGCCAAGTCCGGGTTGGTGGAGGATTGTAAGACAGTGGCGGGCCTTACTGTCAGAAGTTATCAAGCCGCCCCTAAGGCCTCTGACATGGCTTAACGACTGCCATTATATGAAAGCCGGCAACAACGGCTTAACGTGCCTTGCGAAGCACGGAAGCGCTCGGAAAAATGCCACTAGCACTATTTCATCAAACTTTACAACAATATGCTTGCAAGAGGCACAGCTTTACACAAACTTATTGTATTCATGTAACAATAGTGAGCCAACATTACGTGTCATAACGTTATGGCAATTAATTGTAAATCAAGTATACCGGAGGTAACTGATAACTATGTTACCGCGTAGGGAGATTTAATAAAGCAAAAGTTTAGTCGTTTAGCGAGCTCTGTAGGTATGTTTACGGAGCAAATTAGCTTAACTTATTAAAATATTTTAAAGGTAGAATAGACAAGCTTCAAAGGCTTAGTGCATTAAAAAAATATGAGACTGGAAAAAAGGTAACTCCAAAAAAAGAAGTTTTATTAAGATGTCTTTATCGCGGGACGTTTGTCGTAGACTTAAAAATAAAAGGACGGGCGAGAAGAAAAAGAGGGCAAAGAAGATTTTGAATTGCAGATTAATTTCTTTACTTTTAGAAAGTTTTTAGAGGCACTTCTGAGTGAAGTACTATTTTTAGGTTTTTTTTAAATGTATTTAGTCACTATGGCTTTGATATCAACAACAGATCAATAATACAATCTAGCTACACTTTATAATTTTGGCGTGGTTTAGTGACAGAACTGTTTATTAATGATAAACTTACGATTAACTGAATAAAGTAACAATGTTACTTAATTTCTTTTGAATATTTTTTGAAGAATTTACCTTGAAAGGAATTAAACTAGTATAAAATGAGGAAACATCCTGACGGTTTTAATATTATGCCACGCTCGGGCAGACCGCCTCCGCTCCAGTATCAATATTCGAGGGAATTTAATTTAATCTTTCGAAACGATTATTTGTGAACGCGGGAGGAGCCGTAATGGAGGTAAAAAATATACCTAAGGAGGATTGACAAGGTGATAAAATGACAAACGCCACGCCCGATTTGATATTGGGCTTTTTACAGCTAATAAGAAGCGGAATTGGAGACGCTCCCGGATTCAACGATATGCCTTGCCCACCTGCTTTCGTAGCTGGGTGTTGAATTTAACGATTGACTTACTGAAAGTTATTATAGGGAGTTGCATTGGTTTTTTTTTGTATAACTAGTTTTCTCGCAACTTCAGTCGTGAATATGATGATTTCTTTATATTAACTTTACTACATCTTTTCACTACTTTAAGGTCCGAATTTTAATAAACCTCTTTCAGACCACTGAAGTCTTAGACGAATAATTTTAGGTTGTGTCACTCGAACAATATTTCCTCTAAAACTCAATGCTCTGGGTCTAGGCTGTGTCAGTAATGGTTCAGTTTCATAAGTAAAGAAGATAGAAGATCATAATTGGGAATATTGGACGTAAGGCACTGAGAAGCTGAGAAGGGAGGCACCGGCTGCGGCTAGCGGCGACGACTTGTCTGCGCAACCAGCGCCGCGAGATCCACGGAGATGTAACAAGTGTCCGCCGTATCTCTTAATCACGCTCCCGCTAATTGTTTTATCTCGAGCTCGTTAGAACTCGTTTAAGCAAAGCCTTCTTAGTGAAGGATTAAGTGCGGTCCACCCTAATCCGCCCCCTGCTCCTTTTGCTAATTCCGACGGTTTTTCCGCGAAGTCGAGATAAACGTTTTTGTTGAGGGCACCGAGCTTGCGTTAAATATGCAGTTATAAAAGTGCACATCACCCCCCTTTTGTCTTGCTGCAGGGATTAGCTGGCGACGGCGTGGCAACCGTAGCGGCGGGTACGGTTTTTGTAGAGCGCGACTGACGTCCGTCGTGTAAGCGGAACTCAAGTATTATTATTATATGTACGCTGCCAGACGGCAGAAGACTTTTACTATGAAGTATCGAGTTTATTTCATTACAGCAAGTGTGTTTTAATTTGTGTCTTAAAAAATACTGGTATGAAGCCTTCATTTAGTTAATGGACTTCCATTAATTTGATTGTAAAATCGTTGAGTAATTGTTTTAGCTATAGTTGAAGTAGTTTCAGGTATCGATTCAATCAATTTTATTGTTTACCCGTGCCATCGACCTGAAAAATACATTAAGCCAAAACGTTTCTGAACCAATATGGAATGAAAATAAAACCAATAATCAGCGGGTTTAGAGGTAAACCTTTGGAGAGAACTGAGGAACTTGAAATCCTAACCCATAACAATAACGGTGTGTACACAAACGCAGCTATGGTGGAGCAACGTTCGCGCCATTAGTTAATGTACGAGTAATTAAAACTCTAGGTTTCGAGGTTACCCCTAATTGTTGACAACAGATAGTGTGACACGGTGCCCGGAATCGTTCAAAAACCGCGCCTGCTTTTACACCTCATTGTAACCATGGTGTTTACTTTCACGACAAACCTTGTGTATGTGTTGTACATTTTTTGTTTCGAACGCAGCCTGTCGTTATAGATTAAAAAAATACAATAAACTATCGTTCAATAAAGTGCAATAGACGTATTTTATTTTCTCTATAACATATGAAATATTATCGGCACGATCCTTCAAGAAAACCTCAGCAAAATTTACGTTGTTAACATATTTGTTACTTTAAATTTTATTGTTACTCTCAGTTGTTGACAATATGTGAATACTTTAGCGTAGTTTTCTATGCACCCACAAATTAATGTCAATAATTACCCTCTCATTACCATTCACAGGACTAGACAAGTCAAACTAACTGCAAGCGCAACCTTTGCCAGTCGTAACGAACAGAGCATCACTGGATTTACAGCCAGCCCATTGTAACATTAAACAGGTCGGTGTCGCAAAGTTCTAAATGCACTGTTGCCTATGTATATACGCACACGATTACGCTAAACAAACGATTCTCGAAAACCTAACAAAACAAATGTTAAACAATGTCAGACTCGTAACTACCGCGGTAGCTCGTAGGGAGTTGAGCGTGGCAGGTAGCAGGGTTTGTTGACACAGCTTACAGTTTCAACTGGTACACACAATGCGGGTGGTGAAACGTGCAATTTTAAATAGCTTGCACCAGGCGCCTTCAGGTGAGAGGGGGCCAGTTTGTTTAAGGCTTCGACGAGATTCGGCGACACACGGTAGCGCGATAAAACGTTAATGAACTGATACGCTTTTACCGCTAGTGAATGCTTCAAGGGGCTATTATTTCTACAGACAATGTGTTTAATGTAAGCGAGACAATTTAGTACCCTGACTTAAAATAATAAATCAATGCTATACTTTGCAAGGAAAAGCATTCGCCCGTGAAGAAAATTTAAAAACTACCACAGATATATTTGTCGATGCCTCACTATTGTTGACATAAAAATATGGGGGCAAGACGTTGACACAAAGCAAAGTGCAATTTTAAAATGTAAACAAAGGACCGCACCTTGAGTCGATGTCGCTATCTTAGATATCAAATAGAGAGACTGGAAAATCGTCTTTATGAAAACACATTTTATCTTTTCAACTCTTACTGCAGTAGGTAATTTAATATTATACTCATAAACCTTAGCTTAAAATCACATAGAGATGATGGATAGAAAAATAAATAACGCAATTCAAACGACGAACAAAACTCTAGAGAAAATCGGGGAATTGTAATTCTATTTGCGTCACACATGCATAAGAGATGAGCACAGTAGGCTTGGTTATAGATGAGCTAGATGCTGACCGCAATGACAGGCGAGCTGTGGGTATGCATCAGCCAGTTATCAATCATACGTAACTTATTGATGGGCCACCTCCCTCACTCTGATTAACGACGTTGTCTAATAATGACCACTAGCCTGTGCTAAGATCTTAATAGGATGTGTAATTAATAGGACTTTGCAACTCAATTGACTTATTATTAGTTGTCAATACATTTGTCAAAATACCAAGAACGTTTTACCCAAACATCCTTGCAAAATATACAATAAGGGGAATATGATTTCAAAGGAGAAAAATTAAAGTCCTTTGTTTTTAAATCATAGCCAAATAGGTATTAAAGTGACATTGTTAATGAAAACAAAAAAAAAACATTACTTTTGTTAGGTGTTTTAAGAATGGTGGCTAAAAGTAAACCTAAAAAGAAATTTATGTCATTGAAATTTCTTGAATTTTGATTAATAAAATATCGCGGGCTCATCATATCTAGTGATTTATAAATTTACAGCGTCAAAAAAAGTGCATAAAACATAAATAAAAACCATAACTTACTGCGGTTTTATTTCAGCTTTATTCGATTCGAGTTTTGGATAATAAAAAATATACCAAAATCATATGCGTTGTGTTATCACTATGTGATAAAGACGTCTCAGTCATAATTTTTTTAATTGGTTGTTTTTCTGTAATTTCTAAAATGCCTACTTTTCCCCTAAATATTCGTTCTCCCGCGCGGTACAATAATAGGTCCAATAGAAATCATTGCGCTCTGAAGACCTTGGCTTAAGAGTGTTAAATGTAGCTTCAATAAATTTAATTTCATAGTCCGCCGCGAGATTTGCGATATTTTATATTGGGTTGTCCAAATAATACAAAGACGATGCATCAAAAATGCATCTATATCAGGATGTTTTTATATACATCTATCTTTCTATCTAGTCTCTTTCATTTATTTTATTTTATTTAGTTAGGTACCATTTCATGCCTAATTGTTTTTTATTTACTAAGACTAAGTGTAGGAAATCCCCGCGGAGATTGACAAACAGCATATTTATTTATGCTGAGGCTCCAACCATTTTAAAAGTGTGAATTAAATTATGTAATCGTATCATACGCACATTTCTTACTTGTAAAGCGACAACGATTCCATCTTTCTCTTACTCAGCTACGCCAAACAATAGTCTCTACACAAAATAGTAATTACACAAGATTTCCATGTATGTTTTAGAAAGAAACATCTGTCAATGTCCTCCTATATTTCTCGCCAAATTATGATGGATTGCCGTCGCCAAACGATACAGTTCTGAGTTAATTTGAAAATGTCATTCGGGATTAACTCGAAGCTTTGCCACTCGAATGTGATTGATAAATGCACGCTATGAACGTCCGATGGATTTTTCTACAGATTACACACTATGATTGGAATGATAACTAAGCACTTTGATGAATACATAAGACAATAAATGTAAATTAAATTACCAACACAAATGGCTATAACATTTATTTGGTATGGCCTGTCTAATTTGTAATGTAGATTTGAAATTAATTTTAGATTACTATTGATAGCCTTCATTACATGACTCACAAACAATGATTTTAGCAGAAAGGGTGAACCTTTATCTGCAGTCACTTTTGTATCAATATTAGTTGAGCTTTCTTTTGACTTCAGATTAATCAAGTTATAATTAAGTTTATTAAGTTTTTAAATAAGTAGTCAATAAATCAATAAATTTACTCAAACCTAAGGTACTTTTTTTATGTATTATATTCCTGTTGTATCATTACAACAGGAATATAATACATGTTTTTCTAAGATTCTCTCATGAGAATCTTAGAAAAACTGAAGTTTCCTTTAAAGTAACCGGCTGCACCGCTCATACATTTCGTGCTTGGGCGGGTAAGCCGCCCTCTGAAAAGATTTGATGTCGAGGTTAGAGATTTATGTCAAGGATCATAGAGCCGCGGATCGAGGATTTTAGCTCCCCGCATCCGACTGTGCCCTTTGTGCTTCGAGCACTATTCGGCTTCACTTCACTTTGTACCGCTTACTTCGTCCGCCACTTACCTTGCGGTGGGACGTTTTAATTTCATTTCGGAAAAACTCAGCTTCCTTGAAGTGCATGTCTGACGACGACGGCCAAGATACTCGTATCATGCCACTAACATGTGACGGGTATACTTCAAATATAGACCAGGAAATATATTTGCATTTACTGAGAGAGGTATGCATTTCAGAATCTCGTTAGATATGGCATCACAAAACATTTAAGTTATTTGCGTGCACAGTTGCTCGGATACACTATGATTGTGGAATGAATTTTATAAGCTATGCACATTAGTTCATTTATAGTACAATGCCCCTCGGGACCAGTTAAGGATAATATTGCCAGGAATAGTTGGAATATTTGGCTCTGCGTAGGGGTTTGGGGGTTTCGTACTGGGCAATACTACTCCAACTAAAAATATAACCAAAAAACTACAGCATTTAAATGATCACTTCACCTATCTAATGTACATAGAAGGTGCCAGTAGACGTAAATAGTCCAACAGCTTGTACAACATTTCCGTAAAATGCATGAAATCATACGCTAGTCTGTAAATACCAAGACAATAAATAAACAGCGCAGCAGAATCTGTATAGTAAATAGATGACAACAATAAAAGGAAGTCCAGAGAACTGTAACTCCATTAAGTGTTTGATTTCCCAATTTTAGGCGTCACGACATCACATCTTATTGCTCAAAAAAATTTTTTTTAATTTTGTATGCTTATAAAATAGTACGTGCAGTAGGTGTATTCTCCCAAAATGAGGATGCCAGATGCGTTCTCCTTACGGAAGAGGTAATGACTGAAGTGGAAGTACCTACTACTTTGTAGGTACATAATTGGTTTATGCTGAGAGAACCTTCTATTGACGTGTTTATCTAGCAAATGCAACGACACGCGCTCGTTAGGCAGACTCGGAGGGATGTCGCATCGGAGCAGGACTGAAATCTAGTAGTTATTACCAGAGGCGCTGTTAACACGCTAATACTGCCTTTATCGAACTGTTATTTGAATAACGCGTCAAAAGTAGGTACGTGTAAGTAACATCTATTGGAACAGATAGTGCAATTAGGGTTCAACGAACTTATCACGTTTGTATTAAAGATACATGTGAGAAAAATGAAGACTGATATGACAAATTAGTATGACCACTGTAATTTTATTGCCTCGTCGCTTATCATAAGTATGCTCATTTTATTACAATAAACAGGACCAGAGTTGCCTTATTCATACTCTGAAACCCATTAAGACACCAAATTTAGAACAAAAAGTGGTTGGCTTTGTTTTACGTAGCTTACTGTAACAGTGGAGAGAAACAACAACTTATAGTTTGGGCTAATAGTACGGATATTTTAGCTAATATCCTTAACAATTTGAAGTACGAAATATGAAGTATAGTAAAATAAATATTGTATTATGAGTGTTATATTTCTTCGTAGTTTTATTTCTTCAATGCTGGATTCGGCTTGACTTGACGTTGGCTTGAATTTAATAAATTAAATTTTCGATCGATTTGGGTAATCCCAACTTGGAGGGTTCAACTGGTTATTGCAAAAAAATATCAGCTGTTACGTGAGTTGGCACTGGCGTAATTAAAACAGTCCGCTTAACTGCTGCTATTGCTGGAGTGTGGATTGCTTAATGGTTGTCGGGTTTACTTGCTACTGGGTATAGTTAACCAATGCTACAGTAAGTTATAAAAAAAACCCTCATAAAATACTGCTCATTCTATTTACAAAAAAATATACAAAGAAAGCAAACTTTAAAATTGCTGCAAATGCACACACATAAAAATTACATAATTACATCAATAATGACAATGGAATTAATGATAATCACACATGCAAATGTTTGTGCCTCCGGGGCAAGAAAAAAAGGTCACCAACCCAGCCTCTATTGCTGGTGTATGCTGTAAACAACACATCACCAGCAAAACTGAGCTTCAGTTGGAACCGTAATAAAGTTCCTTTTAAATATTATTTGAGGTTGTTCTTACATATAAGAAAATGAGTAAAGGAGACATACAGATACACTTTCATACATTCTTGGGCCCGGATGTAAAAAGGTGAAAGTGATGTCAATTTAGAGCTTATATATTAGCAAACCATCTCGGAAAATTCTGCGGATTTTGGCAATCTGAGAGCAAAGTTATAAGAGATTTAGTAAAAGTGAGGCTATGCAACAAGCTGACAATAAAAATTACTTATACTAAACTTATCCGTGTCCGTACAAGTTAAGCAAGATCGTAAGTCTGTAGAAAGAAAGCACTGGTTGGAGAAATATAATAACAAAAACAACAGGAAACACACTCAAAACGCACTAAACGATACGAGAAGACGCTCTATTATTCGGAGAGAAGACGAGTGATCATAGATTGAGTCAAGAAGCTGTCACGCCTGTCACTGTTAGCACAGACCAAGGATGTTTTTTTTGGCACAGACACAGATTAAAAATACAGTTGACAAACACGGGTAACAAATCGATCCGCAAACGAGAATCAATTTAAAGATTTATTTCATCAAGTTAATATTTGGATTTTTTTAAACTGTTGACATTAAGTATATTATAATGTATTTATTTAATTTTTTTGAATCAATCATCTGGTGCAGGTGTTTTTTTATTTAATACATGCAGACTAATCGATTAAAGTAATCGGTATCCTATTTTATTAGGGACATAAACTTATTTTTAAGATTTCTCGTCTTCCAGATTGTGAATTGAGCTGAATATTTTATATTATAAATAGAAAAATACAACGCTTTTTTTAAACCATATCTCAACTAAATAGTTGAAAAAAGGAGACGGGAATTTCTGGGCCCTATTGTAAATACAATCGGGCCCAGAAATCCCCGTCTCCTTTTTAATAAAAGTCTGAGGGTTTGATGCATGATTGAAATGGCTTGGATTTGTTGTTTTTTACTGTTTCTTGTGTAAGGTTCTATAGTTATCGCCATGAGAATAGCGAGGGACAGCGAAAATTTTCGCTGTCTCTCGCTATTGGCATGATAACGATAACTATAGTGGCGTGACGAGGAAAAGGCTTGTAGCCAGCAGTGGGCTGATCACCATCTCAGCTGATGATGATGATGTATTAAATTAATTTATTGTAAATTTAATTTATTGCGGTATATTCTGCGATCTCTGACTGCCTTGTCGGTACGTTACATCTGCCTCTGTAGTATATTGTGAATCTCGCCAATTTGCGGTAGTATACTTAGGGTGCGGTTAGATGTCGACGATCATGAAAACTTTTATTCACATATAATAATAATATTGGCCTTTTTGCATCTACTTAATGAGATGATTTATACAGCGTCCAGTGGTATTTTCACTCACACTAGATGGTTGACATGGTTTTATAGATGGTGTAGGCTTGCCCAGCACCTATACCATCCTGACAGACTAAGCTGTCAGGATGGTATAGGTGCCTAGCCCACAGGAAAGACTAGTCCATACGTGCGGAGCCAACCAAGCCGCGGGTTTCCTCACGATGTTTTCCTTCGCTGTTAGCGTGTGGTATTGCTACTACAAATTCGCAAATGTACGTAACTTTGAAATTAAACAAAGTCATTGGTACATGCCCGCACTCGGGATCGAACCTGGGGCTCTCGCTTGCCAGTCCATGGTTCTACCCACTGAGCTAACACCGCTTCATAACGAAACGGAATTACTTTGATAATTACGTGACAAATATTGTGTGTAATTTTGTGTGATTTCACCCTATAGAAGTATGTTTATAAAACTTAATAAAAAAATGCACTTTTTCTCTACTTCCTGCGGTTGACTACTAGAAAATTATTGAAAATTCGTTTGGCGTTAGGTCCCCCTAACGCCAGAAGAATTTTCTAGTAGTCAACGATAAGAATTTTCTAGTATTTTTCCTGTTTTTCATGTAAGTAATTATAAATCTAATATATAAAAATCTCGTGTCACAGTGCTCGTTACCGACTTCCTCCGAAACGGCTTCACCGAATTGCATGATATGTTTTTTGTATATGAATCGATGTGAGAATAGGTTGGTTGTAGCCTAATTAATACGGCAAAACAACGGTTGCGGAGTCAGCTAGTAATAAATAAAAGTAATGAAAGGGTCCAGCTAATGCTGACGTCAACTTTCAAATTCAGCGAATATTTGTAGCAAAATCTATATCTTTGAAGAGAAAAAGGTGCGTGGGAGGAGGAGACGATTAAGACTGTTAACGATTTTAGCAATTAGTTTACTGCAAAATAAATCTGTATGACGAATAAAAACTACAAAGAAAAGACATCAACGTGACTCTTCTAGATGTCTATATTCACGGAAGTTTATTTTCTGGTCTAAGTGAAACTACATCTTAACATCTGTCCTTTGAGGTAAAGTTTCTTAGAACTAATTAGTTGGTGTTACTTGTTACACGCTTTTAACTAATTAAGCTGGTATTGAGAATTTGCCTTTGAGTAGGGTCATTTATTAGTTTCCTCTAAAGCAACTATTATACGTGCACTAAAATATTGTAGACTTTCAGTTTTAATATTATTAAAAGTCAGTTCCACACAAGTACGGATTATAGCAGGACTTTACTACATCATGATTTATGAAGTAAAATATCCATTTTTAAAAAATGATTATTTTAATTTTAAAAGGTTTTTTAAAATTGTCCTTAGCACTGGTTAGTCCATTAAAAATAATATAAAATATCCATGCAATTCCTGCTATAAGCCCTTTTTAGTCTCAAGTTACTTTTATTAATCCGTTAATGTTTAGTCAAACAAAAAAAATCCTAGTTGCTATTGTTTACTTCTCAGAGGAATTTGGCTGTTGATGAAAACAAGCTATATGTAATGATAGAAATAAAAGTTATGATATAAAAATACTATTGGTGATTTTATAGCAGACAGCAATAAAATTTTAATGACATATCCAAATTATCCCCGGACAATGAATTAATCTGCGAATGTTTTTACTTATCAGTGTCGTAGCTAAAAACATTTAGGTACCTATATAAAGTGAAAATGCTCATTAAATACAGCGTAAGACTGTATAATTAAAGAGCCTCTGAGAGAGGTCTTAGTTCATATTTTACAAATAAGACTTTCCGAGGCTTGACTCTATAGAGTTTATGAAAGCACTATTCAGATCATGGCTATTCAACCGAAAGGAGTCGGAGTCCAAACATTAAAATCGGCCAGTGAAATTAGTGAAACCTATTTAATTCCAACTAGTTTCTGGGAGCCAACTGCAATCACGGCCTCGGGCGGTCTGATGGGACTTAGCGTTGCTATGTTTTCACCGCTCCGTGATATCTCAATTTCACGAGGGGTTTCCCAGTTTTCCCCGTTTGCGGGTATTAAGCCTTGCCATTGCCTAACGAGCGACAAGCGGGCGAGGGACTTTGTGCGGATACTCCGAGCCACGGCACTGTCGCGTGCCCGGTACAGTCGTCGCTGTATTGAGAGGTATAGAAGAGAATTAAGCTAAGTACTCCGAGAACTGCTAAGGTAGCGTTTCTTCGAGCACTTTTGGATAGTGCGCTACTTACTAAATGGGAGTTATCTACAACATTGGCATCTCGAGTTCTGTGTTCTAAGATGAAAAGGGAGCTTAGGTTCTTTCTGGCAGAAAATCTTAAACTTTTGCAGCAGAACTTTCTTACAGTAACTAGGTTTTCTTTCTTGTTATGTGCAATGAAGTATTCTCTATCTATCTTAGGGCTACAGTAGAAATAAAAATAAATGTCTATAGTCGTCGTTCATATTGCAAAACGTTTCTATGTCAAAAAACACTATTTTCGCTTTTTCATCTAAATTGAAGGAAAACTTGATTCTGAATGTAAGTTTAAGACAATATAATGTAAGCCTGAGTAGGTGAGGATTATGATGTCTTGCTATTTTCTTTGTATTTTTTAAATTTTTCATACAAATTTGGTGAAAAAACGTACACATGTTTTTGTTGACATGGCGCGTTTTGCAATATGAACGACGTAGTGTTCTATTAAACTTTCGTTGATATTCAACACAAAGAGTAACTTTGTCAAGGTGACTGCTATTCGCCACTATACGTTTCTGTGATTCCCAAACTGATTAGCTTTGATATTTCATATCAATCAACAATAATGTCATATCAGTGTAGCTTCACAAACAATAATCTTTGAACGATTTTACCTTCCTTTTTAAAAACCTTACATAAACGAAAACTTTGGGAGTTAATGCCTAAGAATAATTTTTTATTCAATCAGGGTTGCCCCTTAACTTTACATGTACATCGTGAATCATCAAAACTACAAAAAAAAACTATATAAAAAAATCACGCGCACGAAATTTATAACAGACACACTCGTGACAAACGAGGAGGTTGCCGAAAAAAAAAAACAGCTCGATAATTATACTGGCAAAGTGAGTTTGCGGAAGCCACAAAACGAAATTTAATTTGCCCTGAACGCTGCATCAGAAATAAAGTTAAAACAGTCGCTGCAGTCGGCGGCCGTACGGGCAACTTCTAACGCAAATGAATAGCGAATGGGAAAAGTTGGACTGAGAAAAATGATGTCCCACAGTAGGTGGGGCGCGAGCTCCCGGCTATTGTTGACGGTTTCCTGCATTGTTTACTGATACCATTGTTGCTAAATACGTAAAAACATTCTGCCGTAGCCGAGCAGCTGTAAACAGGTCGAAGGAAAACTCGAGCACTAGTTTCTCTTAGATTGCAGCTAAACTAGTCCAACGCCGCTCGTATTTACTGCGAATTTTTATTTTCGAATGGAATTACCAACACCGCTATCACATAAAGAACTCCATTTGATTAGTTTCGAAAATAAACACACAGTGCAGTTGATCTCTTATCTAACAGACGGTAACTCAGAGACCGTAACTTCATTTCTAGATACAGTTCGAAAGTATGTCATTAAAACGAATGGAACGTGCGGCAATAGGAACTTTGTTTTATGGCTTTGCTATTCTAAAACTTAGAGTTTTTATTACTTACCGTTTTCGCCGTCTGCGCTGATACCGTGTCTGGGTACTGGATGAGAGCTTGGAATGAATCTGTGGACAAGAACATTTCCATTAACACTTTGCTTTAAGAAGTTGAAACTCAAACCTGACCTAGAGTACTTAAAACAACAGAAACGTATCGTCACAAAGGTGTAATCTGTTACATTATATAATGGGAGTGGTTGTGGAGTCGTTCTTCAAAGAGCAGGGAGCTGAGTTGGTTTAGGTCGAGATTGGCGCTCGACGTTCCACGCCACTACAAAGCTTTAAACCCGCGACACAGGTGGCACCACAGCTATATTGTCACTCACGATATTTATTTAGCGAATATAACTTTCATGTTTGCGATATGTATCACTTTTCTCTACTAACTTGAAAATCATACATTTGTTGTGACTGACGCTAGATTTAGACGCTTTTGCTGAAACTTTGATCGCGATTACTAGGAAAGGACATTACATACGACGGTCTCTATTAATTTTATTACGTGTAGTTTAACTAAACCGTAAATACGCCGACCGAAAAAAGAGGCATTAAATTAAGTGGCTTCCCGCTCAAAACAGACATAAACAACCGAGAAACGAGGGGAAAATACGTCAGTTCCCGAGAGCCACTAGTAGTTCGTCGTCAAGTGTATTTACTGCGGGCCGGATAAGCCCTAAACCCTCTAATTTAAGGCGTGAGCCACACGATCATTGCCGTCCGAACGGCCGCACACATAAATTCTCATTTTTTCGACGGAAACACGGTAGCGGCCAGCCACCTGCGTCCAGCGGCCACGGCAAGCGCCACATTAAATACAATCATTCCTATCGACTATGGTAACCAATGACGGCATGGAAAAGTGATCATAAATAACTAGTACCTACTTCGTATACAACCTGTAGAATTTTATGCGGAACGATCGGACAAAATACCTTTTGTTTAATTTCATGGCTATAATTCGATGGGATTGATGAAGATAAAACACGGATTATGTGCGAATAATCTGCATACCTATTGTACTTGATTCCGACATAAGAATACCCAAATATCGGCCACAGAATCCGTGGAGGAGCAAGAAACATGAAAGAATAAAGATACGAAGTACACAGGTATTTATATTAAGAATATTTACAGTATTTCCACAGTCGAATTCACTGTATCACTAGCCCAGAATGTGAAATAAATAATGTGGTGCCGTGTAATGCGAAGGAAATGTCGGTTTAAATTAAAAGTAACGGGCTGTCGCCCTCATACATAGTTAAACGCTCCTTAAGAACCCATATTTTCCTTGGGCCCGCCATTCGGGAACGCTAAAATAGAATACAGTCGACGAATAAAAAAGCATTTCGGAATTACCCCTGCTACATAATTGAGCAAGTCAGCATTACAAAATACTTTCAATTACGCAAATTGAATGAGCTACATAATTTGTATGATAAAAGGTAAAGAAAAATGGCAGATTTTCATAAAATAGCTTAGTACCTATCTAAATAAGAGGATTTCAAAAACATTAGCTTAAGAGAAATGTGTTCTGTAACATACAACTCCAGACTTACGAGCCATAAAATTGAATATTATAATGCCCTATTTAATTAGATACAAAAGTAAATACATTTTCTCGCGAGCCACAAAGGTTTGCCTATGTGCGCAGATTTGTTCCCTATGAAAATACAAAATGAATATTTCTGCCCCCGGGACAAACGACCTTTTTCTTATTCCTTTCAAGGATGTAAAAAGCCTTTCAGGGATGACAGAAACATGTCCGTTTGTCTACCTTGAGCTTTACACAAAATACTCGCAGAGCACCCAATGCAGAGGTGGTACTCTTTGATACCTCCTGGACAAAAATAGAAAACGTTTTTCAAACTGATTATGTGGGAATGTTTGTATTATGAAACTTGAGTATATTTTAATATATGTTATTAGTAGGTACATAGTAACTTTTATTTGTATATTTTTTGGTTTCTCGTGTGCATAAAGAAAATTTTTAAATTTTCGAAATTCACAATTTAGAAATGGACGTTGAGTAACGACCTCGGTCTTTTTAGTTATCTGCCTTAAAAAAGCTTTTAGCTTATTTTATTTACTTTCCTGTATTTGATTACAAGGGCGCTGCTTGAAAGTGTTACCAAAAGTGAAATTAGGGATTGCTGTCCAGAATACGACCAACTAAATATATTATTGAAGTAAGGCAATATCCGCAAATTTGGCATCGAGCAATAAATCACATGCATTTCTTTTTTAAGAATTCTAGAAACTTGATGAAGAAGAAGATTCTTGAATCTTGATGAAGACTTGAAGAAGATTCTAGAAACTTGATGCGGCCAATTTTTATGAAATGCAAAACATATATTTCTGATAGAATTAACAAAGCTAGGAGCGGCTGGATTAAGATAACCGAGGACTGAAAGAGGCGTCGCAGTTAGGGAAGCATATAGGCGAATATGCGCTAATGGAGCGATAAGAGTTTTAAACTTCTGTTTAAAACCCTAGGAGTTTTAAGCTTCTGTTTAAAGTGAAGTGGTATAACAATCGATACTGACGAAACGAGGTCATATTTCAAGTTATTCTAAAAACACAAACAGTCGCGTGTACTTACATGTTAACACGTTAGAACGTTGTCACATTAACCTCTTCTAGCCAGATGTATGAAAAATTTCCTATTTTGACTTTGACAAGGCACTCAAGTGCATATGTTAGTGCTCGTGATGATTTTCCTTGAAGTTTTTTTCGATAGGTGAAATATATAGACAACTAAATAAATATAATGTAAATTTCTTATCTAACGATTTTGTCAACTTACTTTAGAAATGTTAGGTAAAATATCAATATTTGAGTATTTATACTTTATTAATAACACTGCACAGCTTGGGAGCGTTTTAAATTAATAATAACTTCAGAAACTTTAGGAGCCAAATCAAGATTCAAAGTATCGAACGCACGAAACTATTGTGAATATTTTATTAGGAATTTTGATTTCAGGGACAAAGGCTTTGATTGTGTATTTATGAGACAGGTAACTTTAGTTTCGCGAGCTTTGACTAGGGCTTGAAACTTGGCTAGATTCCTTTACAAAAAGTCATAGTTTCAACCCAATAAGGGAGATCTCTAAATATCAGTAGATATTTTCAAGATAAGTCAAATATTTGACATTCGGAAGGTAGTGTTTTCCTTTATAATTTATAAATCATTATAAAAACTACGAGTGTCTGAGGTACTCAAATACCTTTGCCAATCCGCGCTGCGCCAGCGTGGTAATAAAGTTCATAATCTCTCTCAGAGAGAAGGCCTGTGCCCAGGTTCGACTTTTATAGGTTACATAAAAAAAACACGAAGACAAAACAGCGTATTCATCTTCCAAGCAGCGACACAAAGAATTAACTACTTATTTATTCAACGAGCAACAATCTGAAAACAAATTAAACAGACCGGCCCCGTTCTCGATCCAGTGGAAGAAATTCAAATGATCAAAATCAATCCGTTCATCAAAAATTCAACTGGAACGCGCAATCACTTTATTGAATAGAATATTTAATGTCAATCTTTGATTAAACGCAAGATGGAAGTTGCGGCTTATATTAAGAATTCTCGAAAACCACGTTTTGCTGTGAGGGAAAGAGGTTACTTCCGCTACGTAAATATTAAGGGAACCAGGGGAGTAAACTCGGCCAGGTGCTTAGTGTATAATCTGAATGAATCGTAGAGTTTCTCAGCAGGTAGGTCACCAGTGCCTCGAACGGAGCCGCTTCTGGCAGATTTGAATGCGTCTTTCTCAATTAATGCGCCCTTTCACTCCTTCTGTCAAGCTCAAAGAGCCGTTACTGAAACATTCGTCTTGAAATTTCGGCGTAAGGCGGATGTCACTTCTTGGAACTGACGTGGTCGGCTCTTATCATATTTCTCTTAAGAGTCTGGTAATATTTAGTAAGATATTGCAGCAGAGTCAACACAGGGAACAAACGACGTCAAATCGCAGACGGTGCATGGATAGTGTTTAACAAATACGTAAATTAATGTATTTCCTAGTGACACTGCTATGACACCTACCGCAAACGGGGGTCGCATAATAATTTTAGCGGTCTACACCTTAATAAAGCCAATCGTGGTGGGGAGGCTAACCAGGGAGGGGATTAAGGAGAGTCGGCGCGCTCTTCATTGAGATTTGTTCCAGGATTAGGCGCGCGTTTTGATGGGTAACCCCCGTCAGCGGACGCCTTTACGCTGACATAACATACCCGAGCTCCGCTCCCTATAAGCACACCCACTCCTTTGACCACCCAATTGTTTTGTCCTGATGATTCTCGTTATTACGGTATTTGAATGAAAACATGAAATGAAACAATTATGATTTTAATGAGGTTCAGTAATTCAGTTATAAGCATTTATGACGTGAATCTGGTTTCACTTACTCAATGCGGAAAGTAGTCATTTATCCGCCATTACGCGACTTTCTTCCTAAACAAAATTAAATACGATTATATCTCTCATCCGAGTATATAGATACAAATAAATATCAACGAAACGGTAACTTTGCGACTCGACGTTGACTGTGCAAATATGGGTATGGGCAAAATATTAAATCCGGTAAAATGTTGAAGCCGCGTATGTTTGTTTACAGTTCCCGTTTGGTAACGGCTGACAACCTCCGCAAGGAGCCTACCACAAGTAATCGGTAAGCAAATATTTAATCACTTTGAGCAGATTCATTAAGGGCTGAGACAAGCTCCAAAGACTACGTAAATCCTTTGACTACAAGTGTAAGTATATAGGAAAAGTGAAATACGAAAATAGATGTGAAATAAAAAGAACAGTGCCTGATTCAAAGTGACACGGTCGATTCAAGGTACACGCCTACGTATACATTACAGAGCAATACAGGGTATAACAAAATTCTCGTACGTCTGTTCGACTCAAATGAAGGGTTGTACTCGACACTACGAACAACATTTGCGTGTGGAGAAAAACTATGAAATCTCGAAAAATTTAACAGCTGTCCCAAAATTTTCAATGCCTCAGGCGTTACTTTAGTAATAGAAGAACCACCGGCCAAGTGGGAGTCGGACTCGCGCACCAATGTTCAGTACCAATTTGTAGGTACTTACATATCATAAACAGCTTAGGAATCAAGTCTAGCACTAAAAGTCAAGTACTTAGATATTTAAGTTACTTCATGTACTTTCAAAATGATTGGTGTGCAATAAAAAGGATTCAAGAGTTCTAATCTAAACTAGCAGTTTTTTCTGAGCCTTTCCCGAACTTCAAAGACCATTTTTTTTTTAAGATTTAGATTACAGATGTTTTCAGATGTTTTCCTGTATTTGTAGTAGGTACAAGATGGTATAACTTGCCAAATTTGATAATACTTCATCAACGGAAAGTACCATATGAGGTTGGAGATTTCCTTGTTTGTATACGTTTTTTGCAGCATAAACGGCCGTAACTTTTTTTTTAGTGTTAAATTGGAAACTAACGCTTAACGCTTTTTTAAAGCTTCAAGGGACCGTAGATTTGAGTATATAATCGTAGTTTAAAATTTAATCCGATACCTCTACGCGTTCTCGAGATAAAGGGTTTTGACCGACGACGGACGGTCGGACAATGAAGTGATCCCATAAGGGTTCCATTTTTCCTTCCATAGATGTAAGGAACCCTAAAAACTGATATATTTTTCGCGTTTTATAAGTGTTTAAGCTTCATATTTTCGGTTGTATAAGGGGATTTTGTTACACCAAGTATAGAAAGTGAAATGAAAACGAAATATGTGGTTTATTTGCTCCCCACTGTGAGACAGGATAATTGAAGTAAGAATTTATACGTTTCGGATCTGCGATCTACGTCGCGTTCGGTTGGGATTGGAGCTCGCATGCGGCGAATTTAGGATATTTGACTAACATACCAATAGATTCTGGGGCCGACTTTAAAATGTATTCGTGAAAACCGAACAACTTCGCTTTTCTTCTGTAGGGCACCACATATTTATAACGTATGCTCATAATATCAAAAATACTGTGCTAAAACAGATCATAAATCTAAAGAGAACCGGCTGCTTTTCAAACATGAATTACCGACTTCTATAAAACATGATTGAAATATATCTCTGAAGGCATAAAAAAAAAGTCAATATATCAGAGAAGATGCCCATCTCTCACTCGCACTCATTTTGTTTACATCTAGTCGGGGAGAGATGCAAGAAGCATCGTCTCGAGTGTATTATACCAGGGTTGAACACGATGCGGACTCGATTACAGGGAGGCGTTCGGAAATTGGAAATGCGGCATTAGCGGAGGTGCGCCCGTCGCGCCGCAGATAACTTATGGGCTATGATCCCGGATAGCACACAACCTCACACCGGAAGCTTACAAAAGGTACATAATTTTAAAAGTCAAATTGCTAATGGAGTACACCTAGATTTATCATGAGTAATGGTTATTGCAAATCGCCTTTTTCCTCTCAAAATTTCTACGGAGCTTTAGAACTGACGTCACGGGCGTACTGCCTATCTGTGTTAGTTTATGTAAGTAATTCTATAATAACACATTTCGCAAACACCCCAAATCTCTGAGGACGATGACCGTCTAGGCCGTCCGATGACGCACCTGATTTCGCTACTACCTGCACAATAATTAGCATGGTGTAAGCGCCGTGGGCCGGGTGGGCTTATCAAATATGTACCCACCTACACATAGCCTCCCGCGCGGCCGGATTTATTTAGGATATGCATGAGGGTACGGTTTAAATTTTAAACGGATTGCGCCCTTGGATTTTGGGGCTCTGTGTTGTTTGGTAAATCTATCACTATAACATGTCAACGTTAAATTAATTCACTGCCACTGCTGATTCACTGTTATCTCCTTACTTTAGGGACTATTGAGTCACAATAAACATAACAATAATAGTATAATACTTTTTTCAGCCTTTTATCTGAGTACATTTTTTATTTCTTATTTCAACCGATGTATTACTATATTATATGAAGAAATGTTTGTTAGTATTAAGAAATGTGCACTTACTGTTTTTGGTGAATGTGACAATCTTGAGAACCTTCCCGTACCGCTGGAAGATTGAGTAGAGTACGTCGAGTACTATCGGATACAGCATGTGCTCGATTATCACGCGCAGTACTGTATTTGGGCCACCCTGTAACAAAAGCAACAAATACATGAACAAAAACTCAAGCAACTAACCAAGGACTACCTCTATAGTGCAATTTCTAGAACATGATTATCTAGTTTATATTCTATAGCTAAATTAATTTTATTTGTTTTTTCTAATAATTATATTTGGAATATATCAAGATATAGTACATTAATGCAGCGGCTAGAAAAAGAGGCATTGATGGACGAACGTGTAAACGAACCGAGGTGAAACCCAGGCACAATCTAATCAATTTATTTCAACGTAAGAAATTTACATTCTGTTTGCTGAATGTCAATGTACAATGTAAAATGTAAGCCACTGCCTTCGGGCCGTATTGTAGTGTAAAAACGAGCAGCGGACAAAAACTCCATTCTGGCGATCTTTTCTTAAGTCATCTTAAACCAAATACATCAGGTGCCACCTATACACAGAACATAAAAAAAGAGTAGAAGTCGTAAGTGGGCGGTGCCCGCGTGCCTTACATTAGCAATGTATTGCCTATGCGTAGTCGGTGACAGTTTTGTTTACTTCAGTTGCCGTGCGCATCTAGTAAAGAAAAAAATAGTGAAAACTTGATTAAAATGCCTTGTTGTGCTGTGTTAGAGAGCAAAAATAAAAGCTGGGGACCAAAATATACCGATCATGCCGTAATATTTCATCGGTAAGACGTATTTCATTGTATTTTTAATTAAATTTGTAATGACATGAACATGGAAACCAATCCGAAAATGAGAAAGTGAAACCACCTTTATTTACTAGTTAGTAAAGTTAAATTTTCATCGAAGAAAGTGTACCTTCTCTAGAAATTTCTGTCATAATTTGAATTCTACTCAATTACGGATGGGGGCACACATGATAAAAATCTATCGATAAATTGTCTATGACTTAGTAGTCATACATACTTAATGGTACTTAGGTATTGTAAATTCCAATTCATCTAGGCTGGTCGTTGTGCATGTGAAAACTGTCATTGGAGCTCATACATTTCTACTTTTTATACAAGACATGACATGAGCACATAGATCGCGAAATAGTTTTTCTTCACCAGTTTATCAGTGACTGAAAGATCTAAGAAACTATCAGAGTAATTTTCATCTTACCCCGTTAACAACAGAAAACCTAGGCAATGTTACGACAATCCTCTCTGAATCAAAACAATTTGGAAGTGAGTTTTCGTTTAGTTTTCTAAGGAACCGGATACGAAATTAAAATGGATGGCAGCGACAAGAAGGCAAAATTAAAACGACGATGAGCGCAATATATTCAGAGCATTTTCATGAACACTTCATAAAAACTAAAAATGGCGGAAGGTGGCACATATGTGATGCAGCAATACCAGAAAAAATGTACTTCACTTCCGTATTAGACTCTTGCGTATAAATGAAATATATTAGTACCATTATCAATAAAATTAGTATAACGTATGAAACATGGCGTACAGATAGACAAAGATCTGAATTGAGTCATAGTATACATGATATTTCCCGTGTTATTATAATTTCTAACGCCCGCGAAGCAGCGGGTTATAGCTAGTTTTAAATAAGAGATAACATTTTAAAATTTGAAATTTACCACATTGTTTTATTTGTGCGTCTATCTACCTTATTAGTGTTAATTCTTTTTTAATACAGTTGCTAAAAAAGTGGCGTATTACAGGGACGTATAGCGTGCGAGATGTGGGCTATTACACACTCGTGTTTTTTTTTTACCTTTCCCGCACTCGTGCGTTTTCTTTCTCAAAAATAATGTCTAATAAAAAGAAAGACCATTCATGAAGGTTTTACAAAAAAAAAAAATAGAAGTTTTTGAGCTACTAATTTGTTTCAATATCAGATTTAATGATTTGATTGAATGAGTTAAGTTAGATTTCATTTCATTTCATCTCATTAAATTTCATTTTCATTTCAAATCAATAAAAAAATTCTTCTGAAGACTTGGCTGTATGGGCATAGTTCCCTTTGCCTACTAGAGTGGGTGAAGAAAAATAATCTCTGCTTATATTTTTTACGGTTGGCGCAATTTTCCAAATAATTTTTCTTTATTAAATTGCTTATTTTTTCGCAACTGTATTAAAAATAGTCGTTCAGTACACGTGCGGAACCGTCATTGCAACTTGTTACGACTGTCAACCCTCGCCTTCGGCTGCGCCTCGGCTCGGGTAGACATTTGTCGGAACTCAATGACAGCCTTTCCGCACTTGTAATGATATTATATTGTACAAAAGATAATGTAGAAAAGATGCATTTTCTACCAGTCAACCCGCAGGAAAAAAGAAATAGCTAAAATACTTCTAAGTACCAGTATCCATATTCGGCCGTTAATGTGTAAACTGTTTGTACGAGTATAATTTGTCGATAGGTCCTCCTTATCGACAAACTAGAACTTGCATTGTCCCTTCCCAAACTGAGAATGTACTTGTTTTTCAATTTTGAACTTTCTGTCTTACTAGGTAAAAGTTATTTTCGGTCCGACGCGGCGGTAGTTCCATCTAGTGTAGAGTAGCGTTACTACAAAATGTCAACCCTAATTTCATCATTGTCATTTGACTTTGATCATTGTTAACAATACAAAAAGGTGCATATTTTAATTGAAACTTTTATGATGTACACCTTTTCGGCATTGACTTTATTTACCAATGGCAGCTTGGCATTCCTAGTGTGCGTTTGGTTTGTAAGTATCAGTTTGGTTACACTGGTTTTCGTACTAATGTGTCATGTCGCTACTTCTACTCTTTTTTATGTTCTGTGCACCTATACATATACCTAATAAGATTTCATGAATGCCATTAACAACCCTTAATGCCAAAACACACTTACGTAAGTCCAATGCCTACTTGTAGCCAAGGCTTATAGAGTACTTTTCTCAACTAATGTGCAGAATTTAAAACTTAAGAGTAGTTTCTAGCCGAAAATTTTATATGAAAATACAATTACATTCAAAATCAGTGACAAACAAGGTACATTAATCATATTTTTCGGCATATATATATATTTTTCAATAAACAGCTTTCTATTTGCAGGCCAGTTCGAAATTTAAATAAAACCTTTGATAATTTACCTCGTTGGTTGCCATGTTTTGGAGTGAAAGATTATTCAATTTTTAAATCGCCTATGTGTGCAAAATTCTTATGCAATAAAGAATTTCAATAACAATAATAATAATAAATCCCACGGCAGATATGAGTTTACTAACTGGGCCGTTAAAATACAAGTCGTGTTATATGCCAGATAAGGATTTTCACAAAACTTTTGCCGGCCGCTCTTTGCATGTATTTGGCCAGTACAGAAATTTGGATTTATCTCGAAGAAGGTCGTCAAAGTAATCCTTAAATTTCCAAATAATTTCAAATGAAGTTTGTACGATGTTTTCCTTTTATAAGTTAGTCGCCCATTACACGTTAACCTGTAAGTCTTAATTAGCCGTGATAGTTTTCCTTCCAAATAAACGACCAACGATATCCTACACTACTGAGTAGTATAGGGTATCGTTGGTTGATAGTTATGTCGGTTTGATTAATTGTATGTATATGCAAAATTTCAGTTTTCTAGTACTAATCGTCTCAGTGCTATGCCGCGGATCGACAAGCAAACTGCCATGGTGAAACTATAAGGGTGCCATATCGATTCGGATTTGATTACGGAACGCTAAAAACTGAACCCCAGTGAAAACCTGTTATTGGCCTTAAGTGTAATTCATCTTCATTTCGTAAGAATGTCTCTTATATAAACTGTTAGTTTTCCAATAAACAATAAAATAGAATAAAAATAAAGTAAAATTAAATAATATGTTGACATACATTTCACAACCACAAAAAAGTTATAATTATGATATGATATTTTAAATCTAAGTAATATCATACGATTGGTGTCATAGCTTAGAGCGATCTCATCCAGAGAACCTTTGGATGAGGTAGATCGGAGAAAGAATGTAGTCGGTGGGTAGGAACATAATTTCGTGTAACAAATATTGTGGTTTATGACAAACTTTAATTTATGTATTTCAAGAATAATAACGCGCATTTTAGGGGTATCTGTGTACTGAAAAACAGTAGACTAATAAACGAAACGTGAATTTTCATTGCAATAAAAGAGACTTAGTGACACTTTCAATCTATTCTACGCTGAAGTAAGTGGTCTACGCTGAAGTAAGTGGTCTACTCGGTGAAATGTCACCATAATTTACGGGTTAGTAAAGTATTTGTTTTGGTCGTAGGTTAAGGTTTAATTATTATGAACAAGAATGGGATATTATTCAAAACAGACGACTTGACAGACGTATGTACACTTTACGTCCAGGCATTATTTTTCAAATAAGATAGTCTGCGCGGATGTATTTTTTAACAGACTTAAACAAAGAGGAGGTTCTCAATTCAACTCGTATATCACTTTTTTTTAAAGCGCTTTCATAAAAAGCGAAAGAATATTCGAAGGTCTTTATTAAATTATTATTGTCGTACAGTCAGTCTACAACGTATCATTATTGTCGTACAGTCAGTCTACAACGTTACCTATCTTCCAAGTGATTTGTCACTAAATTGCATCTTAAATTTTACACAAAAGGACACGAGGCGCGGTCTTTGTTTACAGTAAAACCGTTTGGGTGAGCCGAGGTATTATAATTTATGAGCAGGGACTTCTGTCTGCGTTGTTGTGGCATTAACTCCGTTTACCCAAATGTGAAATACCTCGTCTAATTTACTGGGAAGGTTCCGAGAGAAACTATCAATCAATTTGAGAGACAAAACACTACTAAAATAATGAAAAAAAAATCAGCATGCTGTCAGTTCATGAACTGTCACAGTACTTTAATTTTCTTTTAGTAAGTTGTATTGGAATAGTTAAGACTGTAACTTAGGTCAATCGCTTGTACCTAAGCATATGTTTGAATATGCAAAACCAAATATTTCTAAATAACAGAAAGGTAGACATGTGCGTTACCTGTATTTCTGTACCGCCATTAGCGGGTTGGAGCGCGGTACCCGCGCCCGCTACTAAGGCTGCGCCAGCACTGTTTGAAATAGCCTGTGCTGCCTGTAGAGCCGCCTGCGCCGACGCCGACTACGAAGAAGAGAAAAAAAAACTAAATTAATCAAAGAAAAAGCCTCACTATACCTAATTGGACATAAGGGCGTCTCTTTAATGTCGATGACAGTTTTTATACGAGGGCGCGTTCAACCGCACCCATAACAAAGTGCCATTAATAAAGCAAATAAGATGCACGATTTGACGTTCCGAAATATCTTTGCGTGTCACTAATGAAAGTGGAAATCGATTACATAGCGACGGCTGTCCGCTGCTTCGACACCAAAGCTACAATAATATTTTCGGTTTCTATTAGAAGATAGGGTGGAAACTGAAATAAACAACGCCGTAATCTCTCATAAATACGATCCGGAACATAGGAACGTAATGCGACAGACGAAGTTATATCTTAGGAGCGTGCGTCGCATCGCGCTATTTGAGCCTTCCGAGTAACTTCGACATGATCAAGCGGCATAAACATTAGAAAATTCTTTATTTTCTTTATTAGAAAAATTGAGAAAACATTTGTTGTTTTAGATAATTGGATCGTCTCAAACTCATCTCAAAAGGTGTGGCTTAAAAAAGACCGGCCGAATGTCTCTCGTAACGCAGCAATATACCGGCGTATATGCAAAGGTATTGGATCAACACATTATCCCGGAACACAAGAAAAAAACAATATCAAGACGACACACACGAGTGAGCTTTTCTTTGGTGGAGAGGCGACAAGCACATGTAGGGGCGCCTGGCTTTGATCCTATATTTTCACATGGCTTTGTGCGCGACAGGCTGACAAACGGGCAGGTGAGACACAAAAATAAGGCTTTGACCGTGTCATGGTAAGCCTGCCGTCGACGGCAAAGGCTCCGCAACAAATTCGCGCTGACTTGCCCACCCGCCGTCCTTCCCTTGGGTTTCGTGTGTCATATTTTTCGTATTTTATTTGGGCAACGTACGGCACAAAGAACTTATAAACACGACATGACTGCATCGACGAAATTTTACAACATAGAAATATGCACACCGTGCCATCAAATTTACGGAGACTAAATTACAAAATTCGCTTTAGTAGGTACCTTTGGGTATAGCAGAATCTGTAAAATAATTTTCGCGAGTCGCTAGGTATTTGAAAATATTCCGGGCGCTATTTGAAAGGTTGGAGAGCGCACAATCTCTCAGGGAGCCAGGCTGACGTCGCCGCCGCCGTTCGTAGAAGCCGCGACAAATAAGTCCTCCGCCAATGGAGTTGGAGAGTTCTATTCAATGCCCACAAACCTTTTTCATCGCATGATTGATCAAACGCCGCACTGCCCAGGAGCGTTTTCCAAATGCATCATTATGCTGCAGAAATAGAGTATAAAGAAACAGGTATTTCGAGGTAAAATTTACTTTTCATTCGAGGACCGTCTGCTGACATCTTCGTCTTTATGCTTCGTCTGGTTCTTATTTCTTTTTTCGATCTGAGTGAAAACTTTGTGAAGGGAACTAATAACGGATGTGGCAAAGTCGGTAATGATGCCTTATCGAAGTTTTCGCCAAAACTAAACGCCTCATTATAAGTTTTAATAGTGAACATAGACTTTGTGACTTTCGTTTATGTTGAAATTACAAACATGCAAAGGTTTTACTCTACCTTATATAATATATTATTTTGTATCTATTTTGAGCGCTTTCCATCTTAGTAAAAAAGCTCTTGATTTAATTCTTGACAATGTTTTAATCTTATTAGAGAGGCCAAGTTAAAGGAAACGATTACACAATACTTGTAAGTAATAATATGGTATGAAATACGCCTTATAAATTTTATGTAAAATGTGACATTATAAGAGGCCCGTAACATAGATAATATTTGCATTTATTAATATTTGAGTTATCTTTTAAATAAAAATAAAACATTGGTTACAGCAAAAAAGTCTAGATATTAATTATTGCAACAATATCCATACTAAAGTCGCCAAAAGTTACTTTTCTCTATACAAAGCTTTGTTGTTAAATTTCTAAACTTTTTTGCCAAACTATACATCCTTATTAAAATTTATTGTTCATAGTTATTGACATAATTTGTTTCATGAATTTTTTGAGGACTGTAAAAGTATAAAATTATTCATGCTTTACTTTTCCTTAGTTTTTCTATGTCCTCTACGTTATAAATAGAATCTCTATCCAATCAAATCTTGACTAAAAACCCCATTACTAAATTTTATGCGAGATCTTTTGCAAAAACAATTATCGTGTCAGTGAAACGAGACTTACCGTTTCTACGAAATGGGCCGCTGTCTTATTCATATTCCATTGTAATTTAGGTCGGATATTTAGCTCGTAAAATTGGACGGAGGTCTTACGGAGGGTCAACTTTCTGAACAACAAGCGTCGAAAGTGAGAAGCAATCAGGATGCGGGTACACGCTGTGTGTTTAGGCGTTGTTACTAGGTTACTGAAAACAAAAAAAATCTCCAATATTTCTGATGACAAAAACAAAAATAAACAACACCAAACACGAGCGCCAAATAACACCAGAACAAGCTGCGAAAATTGTTTAGAGTCAAAAATACCGTCTGAATTTGTATGCGCCATCCATTTTGAAATATTATTATTTCTCGTCAAAGTAACAGGATACATATGTATTTTTTTCACGAATTAAGGGGTATATTTCAATGTACTTTATAATTCAAGTTTCCAATAAAATGTAATATATGATTTTTAAATACTGAAAATGTAATATATGATTTTTAAATACTAAATAAATAAATAGCTTTCTCTATAATTTGATGAATCAACTTTAAAATAAGTCACGTGAGAAATGTACGTGCAATAGTATCGCTAGGTAATAAAAAGTGCAAAACATAAAATGTACGTTTAAGATAAAAAAGTACCCACTTTTGTGTGCACTATAATGGTTTCGTGTCCCCTTATCAAATATTTTCATTACATTAAAAATAAACCTTTTTCAAAAGAGTCGTCTTTCGACGATAGACATAATATCCATAGAAAAAGGCATGTATAAGCGTCAACCATGTTTTAATTTATTTTCTTGTGAGTAATTTGATTCATATTAATCGATATCAATCCTTGCATGTCCCCACTGCTGGGGTACGGGTTTCGTTAGGCCATACTCCACCACGAGGATCAAGTTTGAGTTGGCGGAAGATTGAAAACAGTGGCGGTCTTGCTGCCAGAAATTATCAAGCCGCCTATAAGGCCTCTGACATGGCTTAACGACTGCTATTACATGACAGCCGGCACCATCGGCTTAACGTGCCTTGCGAAGCGCTCGGATTACATTAATCCTATTATATAATTTTTCTTCTGCGGGTAGCTTCAAAAAAGTAAGATCTAAAGTAATTTGCTCCCAAATATTTATTGAATTTAAAATACAATCACTTACTTTTTCCATAGAAGAAGTGGTTATTTGGTCGTGCAGTGACCTAGACCCATAGACATATATTAACCAATGTACTAAACTGCTTAATTACCATCACACACTCAACAACTGTTCCTGTATTTGCATCATGGTTCACGCATTTATCTCACTATTGCCCTAGCACTTCTAAGTCCATAACACTGAAAATTATATGGGTTTGTCTGAATATTCACGTAATTTTGAATTATCGGCGAATTATATTCCAACGGTCGCTATGCACTCGTACAATAGAATAACAACACAGCGCTGACACACTTGGCCGCATTTA
Organism: Yponomeuta sedellus; assembly: GCA_934045075.1. Lineage (NCBI taxonomy): Eukaryota > Metazoa > Arthropoda > Insecta > Lepidoptera > Yponomeutidae > Yponomeuta > Yponomeuta sedellus. The sequence goes on from OW203726.1 coordinate 15,788,911, forward strand.
GCGCTTGAAGCGCTGCACCGCTGCACCAGATTAAAAGAAACGGTATAAGTTTTGTTTTTTTTTTTGTACTTTTTGCTATGGCTCCGATTACAAATTGTGCCAAATGCCGAAATGCATTGCAGAAGGGCGCGTTCCTCAAATGTTCGGCCTGCCAACTGAAGTACGATCTAGATTGCGGAAATGTATCTTTGCAACGGTTCAACCTGATGACATAAGAACACAAGCAAAACTGGGAATGTGTACAGTGTCTTACTCGACAATTACACTCATTGTGTGCCTCAAGAACCAGCGAAACCATGCTCATCAGACTATGAAAAGATAAGGTTCAGAGGAAAGCCGACAGTGGCCCGTCAAGAATTTGTGACTGTAGAACAAATACGCGACGTGTTGCAACAGGAGTTTATTATCACCTTGAAAAACGCCATTAAGGATCATTTTACAGTAGAGCTGAGACACATGAACGAACTAATTGCTGGCTTTCAGAGTTCCATGTCAGTTTTCAACGAGCAGTACGAGACCACCCTAGAGGATAAGTGTGTCACAATAGAACAACTTAAATCTAAGAATGATCACCTTAAAGTGACTATTTATGATCTATCTGGGAGACTTCATGTCAGCAACGTCGAACTCAACGGAATCCCGGAGCATAAAAAAGAAAACCTCATTAGCACTATTGTCGTTGAGGATGATATCTGGCAAATCACCAGAGTCGCCAAACTTAATAAAGATGACAACCGCCCCCGAACAGTCATCGCGAAACTTCGTAGCTCTCGTCACCGTGACACACTCCCAGCGGCGGTATCGCAGTATAACAAGAAGAATTCTCAAAATAGGACAAGTACCAGACATCTAGGGCTGGACGGGCCGAGCACCCCAGTGTACGTCGCCGAGCAATTAACACCCACAAACAAATCTCTCCACGCCGAAGCCGAAGCGAAACAAAGAGGCTACAAGTTCGTGTGGATCCGCAATGGGCGCGTTAACGTACGCAAGGACGAGTCCGCCCAAGCCATACCAATCTGCAATAGTCTTCAGCTCATGGTGTAACCAATAATTTCTAATTTTTCTTCTTTCTTAAATATACCTTAGTATTGTTACAACGAGCACTAGTCCTCGCTGACGACCTTAAATTATTTATTCCAGTCAGCTGCCAAAACGATTGCATTATGCTTCAAAATGACTTGGACAGATTACTTACTTGGTGTAATAATAATGGGATGCAAATGAACGCAAAAGATGCTTTTACATTAAATTTACCAGGGAAAAGACACCCTTTACCCCTTTCTATCAACTAAATAACGAGATACTCATTGAAGTAGATAAAATAAGAGAGCTGGGTGTCTTGCTGGACTCAAAACTTACATTTGTACCACATTTCAATTTAATTGTAAAAAAATCTGCGCAAATGCTGAGCTTCATTAAGCAAAATACGAAGGGATTTAAAGCACATACCACAATTATGTTGTATAATGTTTTGGTATGAAGTTTGGTAGAATTTGCTTCTTCTGTTTGGGATCCAAGCTACGCTGTCCACTATCAGCGCCTCGAATCTATACATAGGTCATTCACAAGACACCTCGCTTTTATGTCCTCAATATCTCTTACAGATGTCCATACGATCAGCGCCTAAAGTTCTTCGATATGGTTTCCTTGAAAAGTCGCCGCCTCACTCATGACCTTACTTTCCTTCACAAAATCATCAATGGTAGTTTCAGTTGTAAGGATATTCTAGAGCGCATATCTATTACGGTACCCCGCAATCCTCCCAGAAAACCCATCAGCAAAATATTGCGTGGACTTCAGGCTAGAACAAACATAGGCTCGCATTCTCCCATTAATGAAATCTGTCAGAGTTATAGTGATGTACTTAGTAGAGATCCCAAAATAGATATTTTTTTAGATTCACTCAGCACATTTAGGTATAAAATCAATAAAATCAATAAAATCAGTAAATGTTGTTAAAAGGTTAAAAAAATTGTCTTAAAATAATTATATATACATAATATTTGTCTTGCATGTATCTAGTTTTTAAGTGGTTGTTCCTAGTTTATGCGAAGGCTGTGTACATTTATAATGAAATATACATCAGAACTTTCCGTGTTGAGCCATACCTAGTTGTATTGTATAATATATATTTTGCTAATGTACCAAATAAATAAATCATAATATCATAAACATTAGAATACATTCAATAACCTATGAGAAAGACTGGTTACCCACGAGTCAATTATGTTCAAAAGAGAGACCCGCCCATTTTGCCATCGCCTTAGTTAATAGTAGGATCATAAAATCTGTAACAATGATGTGTGGTACCTATAAAAGTGTCGTGATAAACCGCCGGGGCACTATTACGCTATCGATCGAGTAATTCATATTGCTAATGAAAAGCTATTGAGATAACCGTTCAGGTCCTCTTGCGCTCTTAGTTCAAGCAGTCTACTTCAGTGTATATTCTACGTTTATCTTGATGTAGGTATAATGCTTTTCAAGATCACACCTTACTTAAGACGCTGCGCGGTGGTAACTAATGCTATTAATGGAATAAAAACCATAATTTGTTTTATGCTACATTTTTTTTTTCAAAAAATTAACATCATACGTCTTAACAACTAGGACAACTAGTTTAGGAACCTACGATCAAAAACTTAGGCCTTTAATCGATTTCTGCTAAAAACAGTCGTTTTTTGATGAACTGCCTTAAAGTGGCAGTCGTTAAGCCATTTCAGAGGCTTTATGGGTGGCTTGATAACTTCTGACAGTAAGGCTCGTCACTGTCTTACAATCCTCCACCAACCCGGACTTGGCCCCCGTGGTGAAGTATGGCCTAACCTTTCTGCGATGCAGGAAGAGACCCGTGCCCCAGCAGTGGGTACGTTCAAGGGTTGATATCGATAGAAAATATTAAATAAAAGATATTAATAAAGAAAATATTATTTTTTCCGTTGGTGGCGAGCACCTTAAGGCGCTGTGCGGTGCCAACCAGCGCCTAGTTAGCACAGCGCAGCACCTTAAGGTACTCAGCGACGGTGTTAGTAGGAGTACAGATTTTTTTGGAGATAATGGAAACTGAATGTCCCGAAAGTGGAGACGGACACAGTTAGTTTGACCTAAGATTTCTGCACTTAGCCTAATAGTTCTAATAGTTGGGCCATTGTACGTAGCAAGCGCTGAGGTATGTTAACACTTCAGGTTTCACGAGGGTTTCCTCACGATGTTTTCCTTCGCCCGCTAGCGAGTGGTAATGCTGATATAACTTCACAAATGTACATGTATAAATGTACAAATAGACCTACAAAATATTACTCCGCTAAACAGAACGTAATTATATTCTAAACATTATAAAGGTTACCTTGTCCTTTTAGGGGGTCGATGGAAAATAAATATTATATCTAGATGAATTACTTTCCATATCTATCTATTATACTAGATAGCCGAGTTAGCAAGTAACTATTATGTCAAGTAACTATTATATCCTAAGATCTCATTATATAGATTATATAACTTTTTTCATAGCGTTACCGAACCAGTCGACAATTATTTTAGAAAGTTTATTCTGGTATCTGCGATACAGACTTAAAGTCTAGTGCAGATACCGCAAGTATTGTAAACATGCAACATCTTTTTAGCAAATAAAATATCTTTATCTTTATCTTTAAGTGGAGCCTGAATCTTACCAAATGCTCTAGCACCATACCTAGCTATTATAGGATAACAGACTGCGTAAATTCTGTCATAAGTAAATTGCTTTCAAAATATATATTTTTTGTTATGTGTATTTATGTAAATTATTTGTATTTATCTGTTGATAACTATATACACACCGTTGTTGTAGGCATGTATTTGTTTATACCTTTGTAATAATCTTGTATATTTTTACATCTACTTCCTTCTCCAATATATTTATTACTCCAGTCCATCCAAAGGTTGTCTGGAGGAGATCACTTTTAGCGATAAGGCCGCCGTCTATACTCTTAGGTTAAGAAATATCTGTGTAGTTTCCATTTTTATGTAAAATAAAGTGTTCTCTATCTATATATCTATAAGTAGGTACTCCACTAGCTACTTAGGTAAATGGCTACTTGAATAATTACTAACATATCGCTAAACAACAAATAATAATAGACAACAGTTTAAGTTTAACAATCGCATTAATTAGCCACGATATTGACACGGGCTGTTTGCCCGCACTATTGACAATTAGATCTGACAACTAAACATACTGGCTTTGAATAAACAAATGGATTGAGACATTATATTTGTACTGTAATATAGTAATAAATCAATAGACAAACTGTCAATTATAAAAAAAAACAACATACCATAACCTCACGCCTGTATCCCAGATGGGTAGGCAGAGACCAGGGACTGCCACTTACCACGATCCTGACAGATCACCTTCGCTTCATCAACGTTAATTAGATTCATTAGTCATTGCACGCAGTTTTTAGCCGACCCTTTGCTAATACATACCCCTACGCGTAAGAAAAATGTAATTAGCATTAAGTCCTTCTATTGTACATTAATAATAATAATAAATTGTTTATTTTAAATACCAAAATTTTACATGTAAATAAATGACTACAATCGTTTGGTGCTAAATCTATTGTACAATATTCTTGTCGCTGCATCCGATCTCCTAAACTAGGCGAAAAACCTGTATCTTAGGACAAGGTGAAATTAAATTAAAACATAAAACATGTGCGTACAAAATTTCGTCGAGATACATTGAGCGGACGACTGTCAGTCAATATAACAATATTATTTGCATGCAAGAAAAACAAAAATAAAATAATCAGAGAAAAAAAAACAGTTATTAGCCACTCAGATTAAGGTGCGTGTGTTTGTTTGTGAGATTGTGTGTGTATGTTTATTTTGTGCAATCAAGAATTAATAATAATAATAAAAAATACGCATATATTCTAGTCGTAAGCCATTTTCAACTAAAAAAGTGAAGAAATAACAGAAAAGCTCAATCAAAATGTGCAAGAGAGATATTGCGAGATCTTCCCATCCCAGAGTTAAAGTGGAATAAGTTGGCCTATTCCATTACCATTAACTTGCACCTCTATTTAAATAATAAAGGAACAATGACTCAGCTTCAAAGACATTTAAACATCATGTTTAGCCCAGTCGAGCACGCCGCGGTGTCGCGACATCTGTTTTGGCGACGATTCAGTTTAGCGTCGTTCGCAGGAAAATTGAAGGAGAGCGAAATAATTTAATTTGCCTCAATAGGGCAGATACTGTTACGTATTGATGGCTTGTATAAATTGAGATGTCACCGAGGGCGGAGGTGAAAACGTTTGACGTTTTGTTTGCAGCTAAAGTTTCTTGAGGTAATAATTCCAGATGAGAGAAGCGTACTTTATTGGGCTAAAATTGAGTTCACATTTTCACTAACAACAGCTTTAATCTTGCCATAAAATAGTATTTTATTTGTGATAGTATTCGGTATCTATGTTTTTATTTTTATGTAAAATAACATGAGTAACAGGGATAGGACCGCTTTTTTACTATGTAACAAAGACAGTTATGTTTTTCATGTACCCTCAAAATGTATGGTGTACAATAAAGAGTATTTATCTAATCCAATCTAAAAAACCAGCCACGTACGAAGCGTAGTTAGTTAATTAATTAAAAACAGAGTAACTCGCCTCACAGATAAACCTGTACATGGTTCTGTGAAGGTTTTTTGTATTTAAATAATATGTATTCTCCCACTGCCCGCAGTGGCAATCGAACCTGTTTCTTTCGAGTCCGAGTCCATTGTCCTACCCACTGGGCTACTGCTGCTTTTTATGTACCAAGTACCTTTTTGTATGATTTTCTTGTGAAAAACTTCCGATGAAAAACATTGAAATTATTTATTTATTTGGTATTAATTACAATATTAAGCAAATAAATATCATGCCGCAGGTCGCGAGCTCGTCCCATTGGGGTTCGCCGTGAATTTGTACAACTAGCTTCAGTCTGGGTGTATTTTTGTGTTAGTAATGTCCTTCACTGGTTACTATAGCACAGGGTATTTTAGTTTGAGACCACGAGAAGTGATTTTGTTGTTTGAAAGTTATTATTAAATTGATTCGAATAAGTAGGCCTATACGTAGCACTGGGCAAAGCTGAGATAATGATTATGAAGATTCCTTCTAAGCAAAAATGTCTTGACTGACACGGATACAGAAAATTTTCGCTGATCAAATATGTGTTAATCTCCATTAGATGCAGGAAGTTAATAGCCCCAGGTAAATATCAATAACCCCTAACCATCATCGGGCCATCAAATATCATTAAGGACTGCTCCCGATAGGTTTCTATAGATTAACGAAACTAATTAAGCATCTTAATTAATCTCCCCGACGGTGTTCTGTTACCGAAAATATTGATCTCGCTTCTTATTGTCCCGCTTTCGGAGGCCTCCAAGGAAAAGCTATTATAAACCGTTATTAATGCCACATAATAGCGTTTTATATTAATGAATAAACTATTGTTATTGTAGGTCGGGTGTTGCTGTAATTTATTACAGTGTAAAAGTTAAGTGAATTAGTCACATGGCCGAAGATTTTGTAAGTTGATTTACATAAATATCTGCCCATTAGCTATTAGCAATAAACCCAAGTATTTTTTAAACTTTTAAAGATAAGATAGAATATTCTTTATTGTACACCGGAGCATATAATATAAATAGTTTTAAAGATAAATAGTACAATTGGTAGCCTTATTGCTTATAGCATTTTATTCCATTCAATCCTATGACAGAAAATGGGTTGCCAGTCTTTACAGCAGGTTAAAATTAGTAAGCTACGTTTTATTCGGAATATTAAGAATACTGACGCTCGTCTACAACAGTGGCGTAGGTAGGTATATGGGCCACCAAACCACAATCCCTAGAAAAAATCTTTGAAATTATAAAATGTTATGGCGCAATGAATGCGATACTTTGAGAAATTTTATGCCACAGAGCGTTAACTTTTAATAAACACTTATTGTATTTTTGAAAAATATAGGTATAAAAAGTTTGTATTAAACCTCCATTTCTTCTAAGTGGTTCATTTTCTAGGCATTCCTTGTCAGTTCGGAAAGATGTTTGTTATAATGCAGAGAATACGTGAGTTTGAGAAAGGGCGTTGATAAATTAATACTCAGTTCATAGAGCAGAAATAATGTGGAGTCGGAAACATTGGTGTAGTTTCCCGGCACGCACATGGCGACGACTCTGAATAGTCACAGTTTCATAACTCAATCAAACAGGAACAACGGCGGTCCCGACGCGCCCTTCGGCTTTATTGAATACTGTTATCTAAATTGTGGGCCCTTGATACCCTAACAAAGATTAAATTAACAGGTCGGCTGCAGACCACCACCGCTTGGGGGTTAAATTTCCCAATTAGTACCGACCGACGTGAAAGGCTTTTATGCCCGATAGCGCAGCGTACGGTAATCTACTTGTACGAATGTAGTGCCTAATATGCTAATTGAACTTTCATAACGCTATTAGTGGAAATTCATATTCGATTTGTGCGCACTGCTTTAGTGGATTTGTCGCCGTCGCACCGCGTACGGCCGTGCTATCTCCGGAAATAGTGGTAGGTATTAGCATCGGTGTGCATAGCACAATGCAGGAGTTTACTCTGAAAACTGTCGAACAACGTTCGTTGGTTTATGCATACGTGCAACTGACGGTAGGAATCACACACGTCTAATAGTTGGAAATCGTTTCCGGAGTACGGCTCCATTGGCCGTTGAATGCAGTGTTTGGATGACCGTCGACTGTTCGGGACAAGAGTGCTTTTAGCAATTTGTGATTGATGATCCTTTCCCAATGCCTAAGCAATCCTATCGGTGAACTTCTCGACGGAGTTAACCATTGTCATATCAGACAGATTATTAATTCTAATTGGCCACTTTTGATTTGGTGCCTCTACTCGTCTTCATTCGTTCATAGAAGATTTCGTTTTTATTAATTAGGTTTATTATAAAAAACCTTACAATAAACAAAAGACAAATATTTGCAATATATTATGTACCTACTAAACGAACAGGTTATGTTAGTGTGATGATATCTCCACAATGACCTAGGCCAGTGTCGTCAGCAACTTAAAAACGTTTCGTATTTTAAATGTTAGCTCACATCAAGCGAACATCGGTCTGTTTTAAAAGATAAGATGATTTTATTACATCCAGCCCTCTTCTTTTTCACTTCTTCAAATTTAAGGAACTAAACTTGTATTGATATCCACATAGGGTATGTAGACAAACGGTGGGTTTGCGATGGTTTGCGACGCCGGCACATGTTAAAGTGACAGTATTTTTTTTTGTATCGATTTAAAAAGCAGACATGCATATGTAAGTTAAATTGTGCAGTGGTTTGCATTTGTTACTCACAGCATTGCTATGTGTCTGGTCAGTCTTGAGCTCCTTGTGGTTGGAGAACTGCACGTAGACGGCGCGCCCGCGCAGCTGCGCGACGCAACCGCCGAAGTACGCCACCATCGCCACCGCCGATATCTCCTCCGCCATTTCGAGGAACGCCTGGGGAGTAAGCGAGATGGTCGGAAATGTGATAAACGCTGCAAGAGTAAAAAAACATGAATAAAAATACATTTATTTCTCCCAGAAAAATCTTCCAAGGTGTTTCTTAACTTCGGATTACGCTAGCTATATTGGTCACGGAGCAAACAGCAACAAACACATCCCTTATAGGATCACTTTGTTGTTCGTCAATCAAGATCTTTTATCACAAAAACGCATGGAGGTATCAAATTGAATTTAAAACTGTATATACTATTCTAGAGCTTAACGCTGAGTGATAGCGAGATTGATTTAAAGCAGTTTCGTAGTCCTGCACGCCATCTGACTCCAACATAGGTTGTATTTCACTTATTTTTTGGCGCTAAAACGTCAGAATTGACAATCTGTACTAGAAAGTCGTGACTTTTACCATTCGAAACGCGCAACTAGCGTCGTCATATAGCTTATGCAGCGCTTCTAATTTTGATACGGTGCACAGTCGTGCGGCTATGTAGCGCGACCACCGCGCCGTGTAGCAAGGCGATTTATTTGCGCGGCTAATCGGCGCGGCAGTCGGCAGTGTGATAGCACTCTAATTTGTTTCCGAGCAGGATTGTTTCATCAAGACGAGCATTCCGCCCCCAATCTTTTGGTATGGTTTTTCAGCACTTGATGAATCCTATCTATTAAAATTTTTTTCCAAGTGCAATTCACTTAAAAATCAACAACCTTTTTTTTATTTTCCAGGAATGTAATGATCTAGTACTTCAAAATTATTACCCTAACATAATAAATGAAAACTAATTGACTTGTTTTAATATAATTCATAAAATGTTATAAATTCAATCTTAAGTACAAGCCATTACCTATCTGAAACGAACTATTAAAAACTAAATATGTTAATCGTGTAACAGTAAAATTAATTAATAATCAATAGCAATGGACCATGCCATTGTCCTAATTTATTCTTTTTGTGTATTTACATGCATGCTCTACTTATGTAATAGAAATTTGCTACACCCTTACAGAGTCCAAATTGCTGGATAAGTATAAATTTTTCATGGTTTTGCAATAAATGAAATGAAAATGAGATAAAAAAAGTTCGATATTGACACAAGTAACGTCACAATTCGTCTGCCACCACATTTTATACATTTTACTGTTAATAAATACGATACACCATACGCGTGATCTTGATGACATAGTATAATATGATTATAATAAAAATGCTTGCATAAGACAACTCAATTTCAAGGCTCTTTATAATTTGCCGCAAACAACATTTGGAATGATATTCAAAGTAACTTCTAAGAAAACCCCCAAAGAAAGTTCTTAATTATTCAGAAAAACGCACCTTAACAACATTACTTTTCAATAATGGACTAAGCGGCATCTTCTTTCATTACATGCACTTATAACTCTTATTTACAAACCGTTTTTAGTACAAGTTATGTTTTTTATTTGTTAATCACACTCTTTATCAAGTTTCTTTAGGTTATTTTATGGCACAGCATAAAAAATTACTGTGTAAATACAGGTTCTAGCTAACCTAAGGTTAGCTGGAAGAAAATACTCATTCGTAATAAGCTCGCCTTTGTACATATATGCTTATTGTGCAATAAATAATTTTCAAATATAATTTAATCCTAACTGAAAATCAGCGACGGTCAACTTGTTCTCTCACAGATGATATACTTAGGTTTCTATTCTTCTTCTCTTCTTCTTCAGGCTTTATCAGTCCACTGCTGGACATAGCCCTCCCCTAATGAGCGCAAGGTTGTGCCATCATTGGGGGTAATGCCCATAATCCCCACGCTGGGCATGCGGGTTAGGATCGCAGTTTGGTGGAAGTGTACTGCAGGGGGCGCTGCTGCCCACCCCCCGGTTTGTATCCCTTAGTCGCCTTTTACGACACCCGCGGGAAGAATTTGGGTTGGAATGTATTCTCTAGGCCGATTCAGCTACCTACTATTACTCGCAAGTTTTTATGATATTTATGAAGTGTAAATGTATTATCCTTATGTCGGTATTTGCATAAATCTTTACTTTACTTGATAATTGTGCCAAGTTTCAAGATTTTTTTAAGAACTTGATGTAGTCCAATCAACGTAATGTCACCCCAGTAACGCACAGCGTAAACCAATAAACCAGAGTGACTTGCTCTGTCTCACATCGTGCGCTCATTTCATTGGTGAAGACTAATGGAGAACGTGCAGCAAGCAAAGACTGAGATTTTTGTCCATTTTTTCTCCATAATGATCTAGATTTTGAAATGGACTCCTAGTTTGACTTATAACGTTCATTAAGCTGCAGTTTCTGGGATACTTTGAATTAAACCTTTTCATTTTAGTGTTTTGAATTCATAGTGGAACGGAGAGGTCATGTTTAAGAAAACGTGGTGAAAAAAAATTCGACGACTTAAACGTCTATAAAACGCCCCATATAAGTCTTACCTTCTGACACCTTATCCGTATTTATCCATCCATAAAGAATTTATCAATGTTGATATTGATACCAACCTTTTGTATGTCATGGGTTCTGCATCGCAGGAAAGTTAAGCCATATTCCACCACGGAGGCCAAGTCCGGGATAGTGGAGGATTGTAAGACAGTGGCGAGCCTTGCTGTCAAAAGTTATCAAGCCGCTCATAAGGCCTCTGACATGGCTTAACGACTGCCATTACATGACAGTCGGCACCAACGGCTTAACGTGCCTTGCGAAGCACGGAAGCGCGCGGAAAAATGCCACCAGCGGTAGCCACGGGATGGTCACCCATCCTGTACCTGACCACGCCTGTTGTTGCTTAACGCAAGTAATTGATTCCAATTCGTTCGGCTAGGCTACGAGCGCAATTTATCAATATTTGTGTTTAAGCGTAAAACAATGTTTTATTTCTATTTACCCTACACCCTAATGAAATGGTTAAAACCCAAGGGAAAAACTATATCTAATAACATTTTTGTTATTTTAGAAAACTTAATTTTGGAGTCCAATACAACTTCTATCTAATTTGAAAGCCTGACTGTCAGGTTTTTGACCAGATGGTGCCGTTTTTAAACTTTAATATGTAGGTAGCATAAATAAATAATAATGGGGGTTTTTATTCATCGGAAAAGAATAATATATAAGTTTGACGGTCATACATGGATCATAATCGTTGATTAGCCGTCCTAACATGCTAAGCATTTTGTCTACCATTACCGCAGACATATCACTTTTTTGTATGGAGTTTTCTTGAGCAAGCGTAGAGTAATACCGAGTCTTCTTCGCCCATCAACGATGTGATGCCGGTGCCTAGGTCTGGTGCCATAGCTCACTACACACTTTGTAAGCTCTACAAATACAAAAGAAACAAAGGAAGCTAACAAAATTGTGTTTTAGTACGATGTTTACTTTTGCGTTTAACGAAATGTTCTGTTGATAGCTATCCGTAAAATGGAACGGAATAGAAATGGAATTCACAACTGTCAATGAACATGTTTTTAAATTAAGTAATGGAATAGCAATATCTAAATAATTTATCTACAAGTAACATGAGAAAAAGCCAAACCGAAGAAGGTAAACCGATAAAATTTTATCATCCACAAGTTTGTAGAAAATATGTCGGGAGGTGGAATTGACCCCAAAATGGAGATTGCATCTGCAATCATATTAAGCGGAAATTAAGGGTGCTGTACGACGAAAATAAATTTCAATTTGAGGTGAGAGGGGCTCTGATGAATGAGATTCAACGTGGGTGGTATCAATTTACAAAGAGAAAATATTGAACAATTTCAGAGAACTGTAGTTATGATGCATTTTAAAATTTATAACAGCAATGAACCGCGTTATTTGCATCTTCTTTAAGTGGGTTGTACATACATACTACAATTTTTCTTCCTCTTCCATTTCTCTGTTGTTTTAGGAAGTTTCCAGTGGCAAGTCGTGTAAAAGTTTAGAGGAAGAGAAGTTTTCGCTTACGTAACGATCGACAAAACTAACATAAAGTTTAACGCAATATATCACAAAAGTGTTATGCATCATTACACCACCGCCTTTGCGGCAAGTACTTAGTTCCGGGCGCGTCTAAGTGCGACAACTCCAACTTTTACTACGAGTTATACGCGACGCCGACCGCCCCTGCCAACCACCCGCTACCCGTCGCACGTGCAATGCGAAATTTACGGTCTCCCTGACAAATTAAAAATGAGTTAGTTTACAGCCGAGAAATAAAATAATAATAAAAAGAAGAAACCTATTACGGGAGGGCAGGCGGGCGGAAGGCTAGCGCGACAATGTTATCCTGTCTAATAAATAGCCCGTATGACATCCTCCCGCCATTTACAACGCGCCCGTGAAGGAAAACAATCTCTTCTCAACTGAGAGAAACAAGTCGAATCCCATTGTTTTCTTAACTATGTGCCAGCTACATATTTCTATTTAATATTTTTGAATTCGCGCGGGCTCGTATGATGCAGGTCGTTCGAATAAAAAAACGAAACCATTGCAAAAAGTTCAGTAGAGGAGATTTGTTGCACAATCTCGTCGCATCCATAGAAGGCTTTACAACACGGCTTTGGTTTCCCTACATATCACTTGAAACTAGTCAATGTTGGACCCTCGACATGCACCGGGCCTGTTTGAATACTTTAGCGTACCTATCTACCCTGAGTGGATGATCAAAAGTATCCAGTTCATGTCACAGTGGCGTAGCTCACGTTTCAAAGGCATCGTCTGTCGAGAGGTGGACAAACAGCCATGAGTGAACGCTATTTCATGATTAAATTGAAAATACTGTTGACATCGACACCTCCTCTGTTTTACTAGCACTTTTACTGCCAACTGAAGAGTTTAAAATACTAAACAACAGTTCGGCCAAACAGAGGCTATAATAGACAATGAACGATCACAAAGTGGTGTTAAACAAATGGTCGTTGTACGTTAGGTAAGCCACCTGCCCAATGGATTGATGGACAAAAGTAGCAAGAGGACAATGGACGAAACTGACAGGAATCACAAAGCCATCAATAGGCCTATGCCCAACAGTAGACTTCTAACCACAACTCTAGGCATAACCTGTGAAAATAAATAGACTGGGGCTATAATGCTGCGCAAAAAAGCATTATTAAAGAGATATTCTATTCAAGTTGCGGTGTACGTTGGTTTATTTACCAGGATGTATTTTGTGCTTGGTCAACCGTGTTCAAACGGCACAACCAGAATCTGCGGTTGTGCGCCGCGTGGCCCGGACACTGTATAAATAGGTACGATACAATGCCGCTCTGTGTGTGAAATGTTTGAAATAATTAGTGTGTACCAAATAGAGCTTAAACTGAGAAATTGTTTTCTCTGTTTGAGAGTTGTGTAGATGTGGAAACCAATTAACCGGATATGCAGTGCCTAGTGGTCAGTGAATGGACATATCGAATGCAAACATTATCCAAGAGCCTCAAACGCGTTACATACCTACACAGTGCCTTGTGATTCGTCAGAGATCACTAGCTTTGAGAGCGAATGAATAGGAATCGTTTTCAAAGCCATATTGCTATTTTATCAATGTACAGTGTACACTCGTTGCAAGTATCAATGAATCTTCAGCAGTATTTAACTGCAAAGGATTGAACATAAGGCGTGTCTGGTCTCCTAGTCAGGACCAAAATTTAAACTAAACTTACGAAATCCATAACTATAGATAAGAGCATAAAGGTTCAATCACAACGCGTGCCCATCCCGTGTAAGTAATTTCAAGCACCGAAAAATAGTCTAGTAATGCTTAATTTGGCAAACTAATCCAAGCAAAAATTAACATTCACTACTACTTAAATCTAACAGGTTATGTATTAGAAAGAGTTGTGAGACATATGGAATCGAAGACAGCCGGGTACCATATTAAGCCTTTAAAGCTACACCTACAAATATTTAATATTAGAAATAAAAAAAATGCCTATAAATATTTTGTGATGTGCAATAAAGAGTTCTCTTTTTTATGTAGCTTATACAAGTCCTAATGCAGGGCAGGCCTTCTCTCAGAAAGAGAGTATGTGTTTAATTACCACGCGTGCCCACTGCGGGTTGGCAATTCCAACCGCTGACGTACTTGACTTCTCAGACACTCAGGTTTCTACACGACGTTTTCCTCCATAGTTAGCTAGTGGTATTTCTACTATAACTTCACAATGTACATAACTTAGAAAACACAGTCATTGGCATGAGATTCGAACTCACTTCCTCCCGATTGAGAAACCTATGTTCACTACCACCGTTCATCATACCAAGAGATCTCGAGATAAAAAAAGACGTACTAGTACAATCTTATTTCAAGTAAGAACAATCTTTTTTATTTAAAGAACTTGGTACACAAAAGAAAAGCGACCATGTCGTCCTAGTAATGCTATATACAGTTATACTATACATGTGACAAGTAAGTCTCTAAACATGTCTAAGGTTGATTAAAAGTTTATCCTAGCTTTTAAACCAATTTTTACCAATTTGCGTAAAACTTTGTTCTCTTGAATTGGAAAATGCGAGAGCAACGTTACAAACTCCTATAGTACTAAATGTACATATTCATATTCATTTATTAGCGATCATAATGGTATAATACAATGATGTTACACATGTTTAAGTCACATGTCTCACATGATGGGCCCTGGTCAAGGCATTGCTAAGATAAACTTATTTATATAGCTTAAGATAATATAACATTTTATTCTGACAAACATAATGTACGTAAATTACATTATATTGCATTGTTATATATTAAGTTTCCTGCAGTTTCGTAAGAGTAATTTTGATATGACGGAGAAAATACGGAATCGGCTTTCTGCCATGAAAAATCACGGACCTGGCTGGACGACATAAAACATAGGAGGCGCCGGGCACAATGGCGTAGAGACACAAATAGCCGGAGCGGCGCGGACGGCTGGCGCGGCTACAGCCTATTTGTGGTCGCACACCCTACGCCGCCTCACCCCCGGCCACTTGTTGTTCCACGGAGGCTCTATGACGACTAAAAAGGCTCATATATGTGGGGTCAACTTAATTTTAACAATAGGCTCAACACGCTCAGGAAAGACGCCTTTAATAGACAAACTTGCTGCCCCGGCAAATGGTGTTTTGCTGTGTTAATAAGCCTACGATCTATTCTTAGAACTTCCACATAGTGCACAAAAAAGTTCATTAAAACGGCAAAGCCGATTAGGAGGAGTTCGATAACATACACTGAGAAATGAGATGTTTATATCTTAGAAGGTATCGGAATTTCGATATCAACCTTTTTATGTCCCCACTGCTGGGGCACGGGTCTCTTCCTACATCGCAAAAAGGTTAGGCTATACTCCACCACGGGGGCCAAGTCCGGGTTAGTGGAGGGTTGTAAGACAGTGGCGGGTCTTACTGTCAGCAGGTATCAAGCCGCCCATGAGGCCTCTGACATGGCTTAACGACTGCCATTACATGCCAGCCGGCACCAACGGCTTAACGTGCCTTGCGAAGCACGAAAGCGCTCGGGAAAATGTCACTAGCGGTATAGTCACGGGACGGTCACCCATCCTCCACCTGACCGCGCCTGTTGCTGCTTAACTCAAGTGATTGGAAATATGATTCCAATCACTTCAAGGCGCTTCGAAATTTATTCTAGGAGTTTAATGTATAGAAGCGGATGTTCTCGTGTTGTTATTTCTTGCATTTAATAAGAATGACATTTGTGAAGCACGAGGCCCACTGAGGCGCATCTAATGCACAGTTATCGCAAGTTTGTAGCGAGCTCAGCGCCGCGTTTAATACAGTTTACTGTATCACAATAAGACTCGCTTCTATTTTATTAAAAGTCTTTTCCTATTTAATGCCGAGATCGCTCGTTTTAAGGAAATTCTGGTTAGATTAGATTCGGATCCGATATAACGCGACGAAGTTAGTTTCTTTTGTTGTGATGTGACATGTCAAATACAAATTATATAATTAACTAGCTGACCCAGCGAACTTCGTGCCGCCTTACAGTCAATTCTTTAATTTTTCCTTTGTTTTTCTCTCCGTAAGAATCATCCTCGTACTTCAAGGAATATTCTAAAAAAAGAATCGGCAAAATTGGTTCAGCTGCTCTCGAGATTTGCGCTTGCCAACACATTCAGCGATTCATTTTTATATTATAGATAGATTACAAACCTTGTCACACTTAAAAATAAACTTATTACAATTTTAAATAGTAGCTAGATCAAGGGTGTTATTCTCTGTTATTTTTGCAGCGAGATTATCCGAAAAACGACAGCAGTGTTCGTTCAAAGTAACAGATTTGTGGATTTAGTTAGACCCGAATAAGACCTCGGAACAGTGTTAAATAAAGTAGAAGGATTAGAAATAGAAAGATTTTTAGTTACCTGATTTTTTCCTTTGAGCACGAGCACATTTGTGACTCGACCGAAGGGCAGGCCGAGTTGTATAATCTCAGCCTCTGTCGTCTCATTCGGTATGTTTCGTATGTGAATGACTCGCGAGGGTTTGCCCACATTCTGTTCCAATTTCACCTGTAAACAAAACAAAATATGGTGATAAGTATGACGTAAGATACATTATTTTAAGGACCTATAAAAAAACAGGAAAAGACGTGATTTCCGAACCCAACTCATCAACCCATTATGTTCCCACCGGAGCACGGGTTTCTTTCCCAAGGAAGGTAAAGGCCATACTCCACCACGGGGGCCAAGTCCATATTGGTGGAGGCTTGCAAGACTAGTGGCTGGTCTTACTATTAGAAGTTTTCAAGCCATCCGTCTGAGGCTTACCTCTGACTTGGCTTAACGACTGCCATCTACCAACGGCAGACGGCACCAACTGCTTAACGTGCCTTGGAAAGCACGGAACCGGTCGGAAAAATGCTACCAGCGTTAGTTATAGACGATCACCCATCCCAGCACTGAACGAGCCCTATGTTGCTTAACCTTCGTGTTCGTTTAAGCTCACTCAGGTAGCCGGGGCTACGAGTGATTGCCAACATTATTTAAGAAACCCAACGTCATTGAAGAAACCAAATCCCACCAACTTCGTTCCACAAGGATGGAAAAGGATCGGGCGGTGAAGAGGACATACCTGGGGCTTCCAAGCGGACTAGGACTAGGTGGCCGCCCCAGATATTGCTGATGGAAGGATAAAGTGGCCTAGGAGATGCGTGAGCTCCAAGCGGAAGATTGCTAAGAGATTCCGCAGAACAAAACCAAGGGGCTACTTCTTGTGTTGGAGGCCAAGACTCACTTCGGGTCGCTGAGCCAGCGGAGTAAGTTTAGAAATATTTTACAGGGAAAATATTGTACACTGTATTTTTTTTATCTTTTCATTCAGCGTTCATTATCGAGTAAGTTGCCCGAAACTATTTTCTAATACCGAGTTGAATGAAGGTAAACCGTATACGGAACCTTAAGCGATTTGGAAACAACAACAAAACAATCAAGTAGCACTCAATAAATATATTACAATGGCAATTCGGCCGTGCACACCTCTCTTAAGCGAGTACAAATGCCCTAACACAAATAAGCTGGCATTGTTCGCAGCGGGACCGGGTTGGATAATTGAAAAGTCGATGTAGTATAATTGTCGAGGCTTATCGGGACCTGCCCCCAATGTGGGCGCCATTGTTCCCTTGAGAGCCTTTTGATTACGACTGCCCAATTTTGGAGCCGCCAATACAGTGTTGCCGTGCTCGACTGTACGTACATTTTTCATCGAATAACCTGAAAAGAGTTGCTCGAGTGTAGCTTTCTTTTTATTTTATGGAGATTGACTGAGAGGTCGGGAAACGCTTCGGATAAAATACTCCGATTTATTATACTCGCACCTTTACTTCTTCACTTCGAACTATTGATATCTACCTACGTTATATTTATAATTTGAACAAATTTATAAGTACCAATAGAATGAACAGAATTCATTTCTAATAGATGGCGCTAGTGGTAGGTAATCTATAGTATAATAATAGCCGCTGAAATATAGAAAATGAAAATTTCGACTTTGTGGTGGTGCTATCTGCTAGATTGTATTATGTGTTAAGTAGGATTGACATTCTTCTATTCTTTTGCCGCAAGACCGATAACCGTTGGAGTAGACTGGTTCTAGAATGAAAACCGCGAATCGGAAAAAAAGAATAGGACGCCCTGTGGCCACGTCGAATGACGACATTCGCAAAGCGGCGGGCGGATACCGAAAGAGTAGAGCCGAAGTTCGGACTCAGTGGCGTGTGTTGGGAGAGGCTTACGAGTATGTTCAGCACTGTACTGACTACGGCTTATTTTCATGATGATGATGGTGATTAAGCTTCTTTGTAGGACAATGTTTTACCTGACGCTGCGGCCGCAAAGAGCATGGAAAGGGCGTTTAAATAAAATTATGTTAATGCTGGTTTTTTTTTTTATTTTAATTAAATTATGTAAATCCTGGTAATTCAACAGAAAAAATTATATTTTAAAAAGAAATTATAAGTAGTGTGATGATGAGATCTATATAAATATGATATTTAAAAAAATATCAATTTGAGAAACTATTCATAGAATAGTAATGGTGAAAGAGAAACTCTTAATGACACCAGATTCAGAAATTGTATCATGTAAAATTGCATGTAAAATACTTTCCAGAAACGTTTCGCTTAATCTCCGTAACATTTAAGTAATTTGCTAACTATTAATGGATGTTTTTATCGGAAATACTTCAACATAATAATAATAATCAGAAAAAACATCTACTATGAAATTCAACAGAATCTCAGAACTAGTTTAAAATAAACAAAATAATTAAGTTGTAGCACCCTTTGACCTCTATCAGAACTTCACTGATAAAAAGGAGCAGCGGCCCTTAGACAAAAGAGCTTGCTAGCAACAAAAAGTCGAAACACTTGAGAAAGTTACTAGTTGTGGTTTGGTAATCTTCAACAAGTTGTTCAATGGGCTTGTTCAAGGCACAGTTTGTTACAGGTCAGTAAAAGTATAAGGTCTGCTTTGTTATTGTTTCTAACATTATTGGGTAAGTAGACACGATTTACTTCAAGTAACAATCTATATTTTCCGAACCATACAAAACATACGAGTCTTAACATCATCATCAGCAGTAGCAGCCCACTGCTGGGTACTGCAGGCCATTTCCATCCACGCATCTGCGCATCCAAGGGCTTCCTGCCGACCTGACCAGTGACCACATCGTGTGACCACCGGGCAGCAAGTCTACCCACCGACCACTGGCACCGCCCGGCTCTCGAATCTTATGTTTCGAGATTATTTATTAAAAAAAACTATTGGAAAGAAAAAGTCTAAAGAAATATTTACGGACAAATCTATTCCTCTGACAACAGGCTTCAAAGGAGCCGAGCCCCGATAAGCAAACAAATAAAAAAAATATTTTTCCACACTGTCTCGCAAAAGGATAAATAAATCGGCTCCCACCGCGAGTATATTTTCACTCTATAGCCTGCCGAAAGAAAACAAGTGGTACGTAAAACATAAAGAATATCCCACCCCAAAGGACAATACTTTCGCTAGGTCAGAAAATCCGAGAGGAACTATTTCAACATCAGGCACTTAAATCATCCGCACCGTCTCACATTTCGTCCATAAATATTAAATTTCGGCTCGGCCAAAGGCATATAGAAAAGAGCTATCGCGTGTCTTTTTCTAGAGCGTGGATTTTCCGGAATCGGTCAATTTTCCTGGTGATCACACCGGACGTGTTTATTGAAAGATTCTTTCGCAGTTGGCTGGTTCCGACGCGCATTCGACTGTGCCCGACTCGCTACCATTAGCTTCTGATACCAATCATGTTATTACAGCTTGAGGCTCAGGTTACCTTTACAGAAAATACACGAAAAGATTGAAAGGAGACGTGCTTAAATAATAAAACAAATAAAGCAGGATTTGTAGGTATTCTACACTGCAGTGAAGTTAGATCGTATCGCTAAAGTCTGCAATTTGAAACTTGTACTCAAGCTGGTCGATATGGTTTAAGAGAAAGTGCGAGTGATAAAATGAAAGCGTGTTGGAACTTTTATTTGATTTGGTGCGGATGCGGATTTTTTTTATAAGGATGAAAGGTCTCTTTAGTGAAATTTATTTAATTTTGTACAAAGATTTTTTGGAATCATTTTAGCAGTAGGTATAATACGCAAATCTCGACTCGGGCCCCAGCAGTGGAGGCATACAAGGGTTGATATCGATAATACGCAAATTGGTTATACGTCGTTATAATAAAGGCGGGTTAAAAAAGTAAAAAGAGACAAATCATTTGAATGAATCATTTAGGCAGATTTAACCTCGGTTTTTTTACGTTAATAAGCCGTTAACGCCCTTTCTTTTTTATGCACTTTAGGCAACTGACAACTGTAACAGATTTCTAGTATATTGAGAAACCGGAGGTTGTTTAAACATTATTTTTTTACCAGGCATCCGCAAAGTTTGACTATTGTTTTGGTTTAAATCTGGTACTATTAACCTATAGTTAATTATAAAAATGAGTATAAAGATATTATTAATAATGTTATTGTTAATTTTTAGCAAAACTTCTTAATCAAATACTAACGGAAATATACAGATCAAAATGTCCTTAATCTCATTGTACAACAAGACTTAACCCAATACCAGGAAATGATCCTATAGTAAATAGAACCTTATCACTTTGAAATAAAATACAAAACCAATGAAAAATTTATACTAGCTCTGCCCATCAAATAGTAAAAACAATCTATTATATATTTCCCAATAATTAAATGTGCGAGCGAAATACCAGTAGGTAATAACAGCAGCATTAGCCACGAACTAAAAATTATGAAGCCAACGAGTAAACGAGTATACAATTTTTCCGGTATACAATAAAGAATATTCTTATCTTATCTTATCTTAAACTGCACTCAAAAGGCACAAATCGCTTTTAGTTTATGGCATATCCACAGCGCACCTACAAAGTTCTTGGGCCTAGGTTACGTTTCAAGACTATTATTGCAGTAGAGCTGCGCGGCTCGCTGAAACTTTTAATTGGCGAGGCCAATGAATATTTGTTATGAAATCAACGACTCCTGATACTAGGTTTCAACTTGATCTCAATAGGCTTTCTCGTTCGTTAGCAACTTTACGATCCAGTCCATTTGAGTTTCACATAAACAAAGTATATTTTTGAACTAAAACTTTCGTCAGCGCTACACATTATCTAACTTTATTTAGGATTCACTTAATTACAAGACGCGAGCTCCGTCTCCGTTAACCATGATTAAGCTTTGCGAATTAGAATGAAACCTGATCCGATAAAAAATCAAGTAAGTGAATCCGGAATTAAGATAAAAAAGTATGATTTTTATTTAAACTTGGGCACAGTTGACAGCACATCAAGCTTTTTTAATTTTAGTTGCAAAGTCACCTGTAACGTAACTGAGTATAGCTATGTCAGTATAAGAAAGGAAATGGTTAACTATTGCGGCCATACAAAATCATCATCAGCGATTTGACGCCCACTGCAGGACATAGGCATATAGTTTGCCAAGCTTGACGGTGCTGTGCCGTCTGCATCCAGCGACTCCCCGCTACCGTAACCAGATCGTCAGACCATCTGGTGGAGGGCCCGCCTGCGCTGCGTCGACCGGTCCGTGGTCACCAGGTCAGAGTGCTTAGTGCGAGTTTGACAGATCCAATCGAATAACTTTACTACCGCGTTAATCGAGCATTGAGTAGTGAGTATGAGTAAGTTAACCGTTCCAACTGGCAAAACGCTTCACAGTACATCTCGCACTCGCGTTTATTCGTGTTTTGGCTGGTAAACGTGTTCACTTTTCAACGTAAACCATTACAACTCGCACTCAGCAATTTTAATTTCCATACTTGTCGCTAGGTGGCGCTTCCTCGATGCCATAGAAATATGAGTTTACGTTAACGCGATCGAGTAGTTAAAAAACTCGCACTAAGCACTCAGAACTTTTTCGTCCCAACGGCCATCGGTTCTTCGAGCTATGTGTCCCGCATACTGCCACTTCAACTGAGCAATTCTTACATACGTCCATAATAACAAATACTACTGCAGTAAATAAGTATTTGACTATAGCATACCAAACGCTATCTGTGAAGAACAACATCATGAGAAAACCTGAGTTTCTGAGGTGTTGAACAAAGCGCTCGAAATTGCCAATCCGCGGTGGGCACGCGTGGTAACTAAGTTCATACTCTCTCTAATAGAAAGAACGCATTTGCCCTGCAGTAGGACGTATTACGTATTACGAACGCATAGACTACGTAAAAAAACTATTTGTCTCTCTCTCTTTCTCTTTCTCAAAACATGGGTGGCTGTATTTAATTGAAAAAGCTAGAAGCAAATAGTTGTCCATTCACTTTCTTTAATTGACACAGTGAACATATTTAAAACTTGATGTGCTATCGACTAAACGTGCTCGTGACTAAAATTACTACAGCTTCAATAAAATAGTTCCAAATTACATAATATGATGTCACTACGTAACAAACTACTAAGTAATATATAACGTTACATTTGAATTTATGATGAAAACTGTATACAATCTATTCCGACTGTAATAACAACAGTTAGATAGGAGGTGGAAGTTTTTAATAAAATACCAGCACTCATTTCTATGCCCAAGACACACTGAACAGAAGTATCTGCCAGACACACAGTGTGGGGCATAGAGTATAATAAGTCTGGGAAATAGAGAGTCCTCTCGCGGCCTTTTTCTGCCAACACGATCGAACTTGGTAAAAGCGCCATCTGGAAATCGTCCCCGAATCTCGAAACATTCTTTAGCTATAGATAGGTGTAGGTACATAGCTATGCGTATTGCTATAGATACGTATAAATAGCTATGCGTATTGCTTTAGTTACTCTGAAATAGTTTTGCTGAGTATTTTTAACATCTTTTAGGCACGTACCTAGGTAAAAAACTGAACAACTGCACATACAAAAAGAAAATAAAACAATACAAATTCAGCGTAACTATAACAATCCATTTGCAATAATAATGCGATTTAGGTATTGGATATTGTACAAAATAAAATGAGTTTGGTTTACAGATAAAACTTTTATTTTATTATAAAATGGTTGATTTATATATAACATTTATTTATAACTTTTAAGGTGTTTATGTTTGTTATAATACTTTTGAGATGCTTCCTTACACAGTTACACTCGTCACCTTCATTTTCATTGTATGTCGGTTTTCCATCCAAAATCCGGTTAATATGTCTGCACCAACTATAAACTCACTTTCTGGAGGTTTCCACAGTTCAAATTGAAGAAAAAAGGACACTCAGACGAAAATTTAACTGCAACAAACCAAACAACGTTGCGAATTCGAAATTCAAGTTTGATTTTAAAACAATGATGTTGCCATTAACAAAAATAAGTTAAGTCATTGAATTATATTTTTGACACATTTACTTACCTTATTAAATTGACTAATTTATACATCTTCCTGCCTTAAGATAAAATAAAATATTAAAAACTAAATTATTAAAGTAAATAAAATAACAGCTTTATTATAGTGACATTTATAGACAAAATAATGAAACTTTCTATCACAAAAATTATTCTAAGCGACATCTAGTGTACCTCGTGGGTTTCAGGGAAGACTAGGAGATGGCGCCACTATATTCTTGAAAAGTCATTTAGTATAGAGTGTCCCTCCCCTGGTGTGGGGCCAGAAGCAATTTATGTGCCAGTATGTAAATGTTATGTTATGTTACATAATATCTACTAAAAGTCACTAAACACTACACCAGGCCTGATTTTTTTCCGTCTGAAGTTTTTCTAATAGTTTAACTGTACTGTGTTAAACTAAAACTTTTAGAAGCACTACATATTCTTAACTTAATTTCGAATTCACTTACTTGATTTCTTGTCGGAAGAGTCCGACCAGGTTTTGCTCTAATTCGAAGAGCGTAATAACGTTGAGTTGAGACAGAGCAGCGAATCAATCGTTTAGCCGACAGTGGGATTGGACGCCCGACTCTAACAAAACTTGCGCCTTAAAGCTCAGTATTGCGCAAACGGTTTCTTGAATTTAAGATATTGTATCACTTGCACCTGTGAGTCTGAGGATGCCTCGCGTTAGAGGCGAAACGCGGTGCGTATTCCTCACACAAGTATTGGTGTCGGTGGTGGTGTGTTCGTGTCTTGCTTCTGCTTGAAAAAGTTGTATTAACTAACCGCATGGTGCTTTTGGGATTTTTGGCGGAATTTAGCAAAGTAATTTTCACTTTTTAATTCTGAATTTAAATAAAAATTCCTTCACTCACAATATCCTAAAACAACCAATTCACAATACCCCACACTATGATGTAGACGAGAAAATAAAAATGCACCCCTAATTTACGTGGAGGGAAGGTACTGGTACACAAAAAAAATGTTTTTTTGGTTTTATCCATTTTGTAAGCGCTAATATATAATATAATACATATATATGGCTAAATTACAAAGTTATACTATTTTTATTTTTAATGCACTAACCCGTGCTAAGGAACAAGTTTAAAAACCTATTTAGAGGCTAAAAATTTTCACCCATGCCGGGATTCGAACCCGCAACCTCTGGCTATCCGTGCCAGCGCTCTACCAATTGAGCCAATGGGCGACTCACGGCATCAGTGAAATTTCGAACCTCTTTACACTATTCTCTGTATTACGTACAGGCAGCGACATCTGACTTAAGCAAATTGCATTACTTACAGCCCCGACTACCTACTTTGCAGTTAGGTTTAACATCGGAACGATATCACTGTACCCACATGATTATACTATTTTTATTTTTAATGCACTAACCCGTGCTAAGGAACAAATTTAAAAACCTATTTAGAGGCTAAAAATTTCACTTTCTGTACGTAATACAGAGAATAGTGTAAAGAGGTTCGAAATTTCACTGATGCCGTGAGTCGCCCATTGGCTCAATTGGTAGAGCGCTGGCACTGATAGCCAGAGGTTGCGGGTTCGAATCCCGGCATGGGTGAAATTTTTAGCCTCTAAATAGGTTTTTAAATTTGTTCCTTAGCACGGGTTAGTGCATTAAAAATAAAAATAGTATAATCATGTGGGTACAGTGATATCGTTCCGATGTTAAACCTAACTGCAAAGTAGGTAGTCGGGGCTGTAAGTAATGCAATTTGCTTAAGTCAGATGTCGCTGCCTGTACGTAATACTAACCCTAGGCTAAGTTCTATATTTATTGTTACTAATATAACACTGGACCACGTTGTCTGTAAATCAATTGAAATAAAATAAATACAGAGAATAGTGTAAAGAGGTTCGAAATTTCACTGATGCCGTGATCGCCCATTGGCTCAATTGGTAGAGCGCTGGCACGGATAGCCAGAGGTTGCGGGTTCGAATTCCGGCATGGGTGAATTTTTTAGCCTCTAAATAGGTTTTTAAATTACAAAGTGTTGTGTTGGCTACGGAATTTTTATGGTGTTTTTTTGCTAAATACCAGCGGCACTAGTATTATATTTACAGCCAAGGTTTTCTCGTCCATTTTGTAAATAGTATAACCACAATCCTTTCAGTTTACTTAGTCAGTATAATTAAGCTGCTGGTTCCTGAATTCACGTTTCTCTTATTTTCAATTATTTTACTATAAAATGCTACGAACGTTGGTGAGTCAAGTCGTGCTTCTGATGTGTCTATTTCTGTTATGATATGACGTTAGTTAGCCGCTTTATTGCTTACCTTCAGACTCGGTCTAATTAAACTACAGTTGGCTGCATCTATGCGGAACAATGTTTGTCTAAGAATTTTCATTTGCTTTTCATAGCTGTTGTAAAAACTAAAAGGAAAAGTGTCATGAATTTGTAACATTCTATGATAACTTGAACTTATACAGGGTGTAATAAAGATCTCTTTATCTACCTAGGGAAGGGGGCTCTATTCGTATAAAGGCGTAACTTTTACTATAGAAACAACTTCGAAATTATGAAAAAAATATCAACTGTTCCATTTTGTATCTAATATCTGATACTTAGGTAACATTTTATCAATTATAAAGTTGTAAAAATTTAATCTCTGTAAGAAAAAAAATATTTCGCATTTCGTATTGTCAAAGTTTTTAAAATTATCATTATGTAACAGTGTTCGTCTATATGATACTGCGTGTACCTGATAGATAATTGAGAAATCTCATAAATGTTGGCTACGCCTTTTGGGGTTTGATTTAGTAGCAAACATGAATAATGAATGCCCACTCCAACATACGTTGTACTAAATCACTTGTTTCGTAAGTTTTTGTTTGAACAGGTCGTTCCGGGAGTGCGGGTAGAAAATCGTAAAATAAGATAGGAAAATGGTTTTAGTGCTCCTAAAACTAGCAGTAAAAGAGAAAGCGCCCGTGCAATGAATATCTTTATGACATCATTTGATTGATTACCGAATTTTCCCGGGAACTATATCGATAAAGTTGAAAGGGCTCTCTTTATTGCGATAAACATAAGCTATGGGCACTTGGAGCAAGCAGATACCATAATTTATAAATCAATTATTGATATGAATCAAGAGCATCAATTTATCAGATTTTGATATCAACAGTAGTACTGAAACTATACAATACATATTTATGTATTGTAGATCCAGTACTACTGTTATTTGATTATTTAATCAAATTTAGAGACCATTGATTAATTTTTAATGCCAAATCTGCAACCGATTTGGATTTATGTTGATTTTATAAGCATTTATAAAACTGATTGCCCAAAATATTGCATAACAAGAAATATCTCTATAATATAAAAATGAATCGCTGAATGTGTTGGTAAGCGCAAATCTCGAGAGCAGCTGAACCGATTTCGCTGATTCTTTTTTTTAGAATATTCCTTGAAGTACGAGGATGGTTGTTACGGAGAGAAAAATAATAAAAAATTAAAGAATCGACTGTTAGGCGGTACGAAGTTCGCTGGGTCAGCTAGTTTAAAATAAAAAAAAACATCTTATCTTTACCATAAATGACTACAACAGCTTTGAATAAGATGTAGCTCGCTTGTGTACTTTCTTCTGCTATTACTTTTCGCAACCACAGAAATTCAGCCTGATCAAAAACATTACTAAGTCATCAAGAACCTGCCTTGAGTAAATCTACTCCAAGCTCCGAGCTTCTTTGTTGTACCCATCAGCGGCGTACAAAGAAGTGGTTTACAGCGCAAAATCATCAGCGCACTTGGACATAAAAAGCAAGTGGTGCTAAACTTTCAAGGGTGGCACCCTCAGGCCGTTACCTCTGATTTGATTGATCTCTACGTGAACTGGACGCGGCGTGTTTTTAGTGCGCTCTCGACGTCAACGTCTAGGGAAGAACGGGCAACATAATTAATTACTTAATTTGGACATTAATGACCCGGTCAACGCGAACGAGGGTTGATTTGTATGTTTTTCACTTGACCGTTTGTTATCTAGACGTGTTAGTGTTTTCCGTGTGCGATCGTAAAATTTGTGCGGATTGAGTTTGCTTTGCCTGTTTTACCTACAGACGGATTGTATACAATCTTTGTGCTAAGTTGTGAATAATAGAAGTAATAACTATGTAAGTAGAAACATATACCAAAAGTGTATGTTTTACATTTTGTAATGCATTAGATACTTACTGTGAAATTAAATGAAATTATAATTAGGTATTTGTTTCTGTAATCACAGAGGGAAAAAGAAATATAACATGGAATTTTAATCCTACCTTTGGATTACACAGATATTAGTGTACTAAAGTTAGTACACTAATATCTGTGTAATTTCCATTTTATGTACAATAAATAGTTTTCTATCTATCTATGTACACTTTTGAGGTAATGGATGTATATTTGAAAATAGTAAATAAGTCCTGGAGTAAAGTATAGAAAGTAATTTTTAGTTCTACTGTGTTGTAAGTAACTATTCGCAACAATCACGTATAAGAACCCTTTCAGTGGCTCTTACCAAATGCCAAGTTGTCGATTATTTGATCATATTCAGCTTTTTCCGCATTGCATACAAGATCTGAATTCCTCCGTAGATAAGTGAACAATAAAAAATGGTTTTAAAAAAATTTTTCACAGAAGCTGTATTTTAAGGCTCTACGTGGTGGTAAATACCGCCACCAATGGGTTAAAAATCATATTTTATCTTGTTTTATCATACGTTATTTTTAAAAGTGAACAAGATAATCACGGTGACAACTAGTTTTAGAACCTACGATAAACAACCTAGGACTATAATCGATTTCGCAAAAAAACTAACTTTGATCCCACGAGCCACTACCATTTTGCTACCACTGCCCTCGGAACCCTAAAAAAGACAACACATTTGTATAAACATAAATTGGACAATAAATAAGCGAGGTCGGGACCTGTCCCTATTCAATTATGAATTAAGGTCGGGGTTGTAACTTGATTACAGTGG
Organism: Yponomeuta sedellus; assembly: GCA_934045075.1. NCBI lineage: Eukaryota > Metazoa > Arthropoda > Insecta > Lepidoptera > Yponomeutidae > Yponomeuta > Yponomeuta sedellus. The sequence goes on from OW203726.1 coordinate 15,817,765, forward strand.
AGTGAAGATTACTGCGCCGGCCAGGTTTTTTCTAACCACCCTGTGTATAGATATACCCTTGATAACCTGGAGGGGTAGGCAGAGACCATCTTTTTCCAAATGCTACGATTCTGCCAAATCTCTTTGGCTGCATCCATGCAGTACTCGCTGCATGCACGTATGCATGCTTACATGCATACGTCAGTTTGAGGTGCTTTTTATTGATTCAATATTTAAATGATTAAATATTTAAATAATGAAATATTTAATATATTTAAATGATTAAATATTTAAGTAATAAAATATCTAAATGATTAAATATTTAAATTCTTAAATATTTAAATTAAATTTTTAAATATCTAAATGATTAAATATTTAAATTATTAAATATTTAAATGATTAAGATTAAAATTGTGATTAAATATTATGACCCCTGAAGCCTGAATGTATGAGGTGTGCAAATACCTCAGCGCTTGAAATTACCAATCGCGGTGGGCACGCGTGGTATTTAAACTTATACTCTCTCTCTGAGAGAAGACATGCAGTGGGACGTTTATAAGCTATATGAAAAAAATACATCCCCTGTCGACCGTACGAAACTTGGAACATCCCCTCGAGCGAACGTTCAACAACCATACGTTCGGTATATTACTTTCGTCACTTTTTACTTTCTACATTTTCAAACCAACGCAAGACTCCATTTTAGGGTTCTGTAGCCGAAGGGTGCCAAACGGGAGCCTATTACTCTGCTCCGCTGTCTATCTGTCCGACCTTTAAAGAGCTCTCTCTATCTTTGGAACCACAGTAGCTGACAAGTTGAAGTTTTTACAAAATATGTAATAATAATATAAAAAATATACGCTTCCTGCAATGCAGGAAGAAACGTGCCTCAGCAGTGGTATAACCTACTAAGGGTTACAAGGGTTGAAATAATAAAACTTAGAAAATAAGGAAACAAAAACATAAAAGAGGGCTTTTTTAAATGGTAATACATACGACATCAAACTTGGTGTGATTGTGGAACTTATTACACATTTCTTCTATAAAGAATAAAAAACAGCCAAGCGCGAGTCAGATTAACTAAATACTTACACTTAAGAAAAATGAGGTGGTACAGAACTCTAGGTACGCGTGTCCGACTCACACTTTTTTCAGATCCAGTCACTATAATCGTTTTTCAGTCTACTAGATTGAAAAACGTCTTCAGTCTTATTCAAAATTTCGTATCTTGACAATAACATTCATAGAAAAACAATTTCGTTTTCTGCAAAACCAAACTAGCGTTGTCTTCAATTAAAGTTCACAGACCTATTGAACTATTTTTATTTTTAATGCACTAACCCGTGCTAAGGCATGGGTGAAATTTTTAGCCTCTAAATAGGTTTTTAGACCTATTGAAGACAATCAATTACTACAAACAAATTATTCGTTACTAATTACAATAATAGAACTGGAAAAAAAATCTTTCATCAACGGTCAAGCAAATCTAAATGTTTCAAAAATCTTGCAGACTTCATCATCATCAGCCATTTGATGCCAACTGCAGGACATAGGCCTCCCTCATAGTTTTAGAAGCTTCACGGTCTTATGCCGTCTGCATCCAGCAACTCCCTGCTTCCGTAAACAGGTCGTCAGACCATCTAGTGGAGGGTGAACCCACGCTGCGTCATCTCGTCCGTGGTCGCCAAGTCAGTTTTTTTTTTGCCACAACGGCTTTCAGTTCTTCGAGCTAATTACCCAGACTTACATTGTTTTTATTTGTACAACACGTTGTGATAGGTAGTTGATAATACCGTGCGCACACGGCCTCCGCCATAACGAAATGGGTATCAAGCTTTTCTCGAAGCTTTTCTTCGTATTTTTAGAACACTCATTGCTTCGATCTGGATCTGGATAATTACAATTTTTCAAGTTCCAGATCTAGTTAACATTTAGTTTCTGAGAAGTTTATAGAATTACCTAGCCACTGCGACCAACACTGAGCTCACTTCTGCTGATGCAGCTATCTTGTGTTGACCAAAAAGCAACTTAATAAACTCAAGGGCCTCCTAAACTTTGCTATAAGATTCATATTATAGAAAAACTAACCCATTACGTCCATACATTGAGATGCCCACCTAAACTAGCAATTTTAATCTCAATTCACAGTTACAGCGTAGAGAAACGCACTATCATTCATAATGTGACAGACATACAAGTAGTTTCTAGGTATATTCAGAACCATTTCACTATATTATCAAAATGACAAAATTAAACAAAATTTTGGAATAATGTCCATAAATCTTGAAATTACCAATCCCCGTGGGCACGTATAGTAATTAAGCCCATACTCTCTCTCTGAAAGAAGGCCTGTGCCCGCAGTGGGACGTTTCTAGGCTACATACAAAAAATCACGATAAATGGTTGCTTTTTATATTGGGATACATTTTCAGGTAATTATTAAGTGTAGGCACAAGATATGGCAAATGAAAAGGTCTTCCTTACCTGGAACGAAACACATAAATCGTCCGTCGTTTTTGTCATAATAGAGGATTTTCTACCGTTAGTACATGTATATATTAGTTTCCCTATTAATTAAGAGAAGACCAAGGTTCATTATCGTAATTAAAGTACGGCTTCGTTCGGCATTAAACATTTCTAATAGATAGGTAAATAAGAGCGATAATAAAGGCTTTTAAAGATATGATCATTAATTATAGTCTGCCAAGAGGGAAACTCGTCTTATGGTTGATATTTTTCTTTCGTTTTCCCGCTAAAAGCGCGGTGACATAATGACCGGTGACAGCAGGAAATATACCGCGCCCCTCCCCGCCCCTCTTGCCATAAAGAAACCGCCTCAGCACTCGAGTTCAAAAAGTTCCCAAGCCATTTAATTCATGTTAATGACTATAATAATGCAGCCTTTCACGTCTCACTGTAAGTTGCAGGCCTTCTCATGTTTACCCGACTGCGGCGGGGTCCGAAGTGAGAGTTATGTGTTTGGCTCGTTTTTTTGGCATTTGTAAGGTGCGTAATTCCTGAAAGTGCGTCGGTTAGAGTTTGTCATATACATTAACTCATGTAATACACTTTGGTTTTTTTGTTTTTCAATTTCAAATTAATTTAAAATTTAACTCTACGGATTTTTGTGGGTTTTCGTAGTGGTGTTCTTTGATAGATATCGGATTAAGCCATATAGATTTCACATAGAATGGACGTTCTTCGTTATAGGACAATAATTTGATGAGAGCTCCGACATAGTTAGATCGTGTAAAATTATGCAAACCTGAATCTTTAATAAAATATCCATCTGAGAAAAACTCGTAGAAAAAAACGAGAACAAACTATAAATGAAACGGAACAAAATAGAAATTACGGATTTTAAATAACTCTGTGTATGGAAGTATACCTGATTTAATGTTATCCCGTAACTATAATTCATAAATAGATTATGAGAAACAAGATCTTAATTGATTTGGCATAATTTATAGATGCCATAGGTATATATTAAATTAGTATAAATGAGACAAAGATATAAAACTTTCATTTTTTTACAAGGAGTTCTCCACGTAATCACAAGACGACGCTTTTGTTTATCTTACATAGATAATTGTACAGATGAGACTAACACTTACCCTCCTTTTGAACTCTGAGCAAACACTACTAACTACTACACGCCAGATCCCTGTGAAGTATCTAAAGTGAAGCCTACGAAACTAGATAAACAATCTGACCGTTACTAAGTGACATTGGGATAGCCAGCTATTATTATATCTGTTCTTTTCTCTCGATCGCAATAATTTTGTCAGTTGGCCGACGACAGCTGTAGTTGCCTGATTCGTAGTACAGGAAAGCAGCCAGTACAGATGACATCAACATTTGGGCCGCCCCATTTTGAGAACAATGAATAAGTTTATTCCCCCGGCCCATAATCTTCATTAAATTTAATGTGATTTTTGGGAGGTTGAAGGTTGACGGTTTGAATTCAATGTAGCAAAGACTTTGTTTTCTAAGTTACATAGATAAAGTTGCAATATTGCGATATCAACCCTTTGTATGTCTCCACTGCTAGGCAAGGGTCTTTTCCAGCATCGAAGGAATGTTAGGCCACACTCCACCACGGGGGTCAAGTCCGAGTTGGTTGCAATACCACTTGCTTACTGTGATGCGAAGTGCTTACTTAAGTGTTATTGTAAAAATATAGGTACCTGCTCGTAATGGAAATAAATGATTTGTGGCCTAATTATGCGCACCAAATACTGTCGTAATCCTGACGGCTGCGAGAAAAATTCTTACTCGTATTGAATTCACAGTTAGACGATCAGAATCCTTCTGAATTTTGTGCGCGTAACATAATGGCAGTCTTTTCTTTTTTTAGTGCTCCTCTGCTGCTGACGTTGGTAACTCCAGTCCATTCTCTGATGTCACGGAGCCATGATTTCCTTTTTTTACCACCGCGCCTCTTCCCCTCAATCTATTCTGCCTTCCTCTTTTTCTTTGCCTGGTATCCTTATGACCGAGCGACGTGACCCATAGTAAGCTTCCGCCAACAAAGCTCTCCATTCAATCACATTATTTGCCAGATGTATGGCTGCTTGAAGGGTCCATCACGAAACTTTAGTTAAAATGTCTTTCCAACACATTGTTGCCACTCTATCTCAATCTACCTAATACTAGAATATGCATAATGAAGTTGCTATGTATTCGTTTGATGCAATCCATTTTGTATGGGGCGGCGAGTCTTCGCCACGGGACGCGGGCCTTGCAAACAAAGCTGCTGTGTTTGCATTTCCACCGAACAAAGTGTGCATGTAAAGCGAAAGTTGCCGCCCGTATTTATGTAAAATTCACTCGGAAAAGAACCAAAAACTCTACCCTTGTTTACATTAGGGCGGCATTCTCTATTATTTGTTCAGTTTCGTTTGTTTGTTTGCGAAAGAGTTTTATTTTTGCTCTTACTTCAATCTGTGGTACTTACAATTACAGCTCTTTAGAATTTTTAAACAACAAGATGGAGCGAACGAATCACTCGTGAACCAAGTGGCGGATATTGCTAGAAATATATTTGAATGGTAACGTGTTATGTTTGTAAATACCTCATACATTGATTTTAAAAACTAATTATATTATCAACAGAAAATAATGTCGGTTTCTTTATGAAGGATTTACGCAATAATAGCTGAACCTACATATTTAAAAGCCGATTTTATTATGAGGCAGCTTGATGGCTCTTGTCCAGCAACAAAGAATTCGTATTTTTTTTTACAAAAAAACGAAACAGTCCGTTATTTGTTGGGCCACGCGCATTGTAGGGTTCCATCGATGGCCGCTTTTTAACTTCATTACAATTATGTATGTGTAAATGTCCTGAATGTTTTAGCGCTTCACAATTGACCGTTTAGCCAGAAGCGAGGCGCCACACTTCATTAAAAAAATTGCGCTTTAAAGATTCTAATAATATGTCTTAGACGTTCGCAAACTTTTTTTATTGTATCGGTTCGACCAGAATTTTTCCAAATAAACATGCCAAATATAAACTAGGGGCCCATGCATGCACAAAGTACAGTCGACAGCCTTTGTATTCTTTGGAGCGGTCGGTGTCCACACTAGGCTAATCTCGCAACGCGATTGGCATTAGACGCTGTTTTTACCCCAAAAAGAAAGTGAGGTTGTCTGGAAAAGATCACTTATAGCGATAAAACCGCCAATTCTCTACAAGCATACAACTGGTGGCCATGTAACTTAGCATAGAACTGGCGGCCTTCTTACTTAAATAACATAGATATTTAAGTTTTTCATATACTCTCAAAGTGTGTGGTGTGGTGCAATAAAAAATATTAATCTAATCTAATCAACTGACTTGAGCTCGCTCTGTCCAATAACAATATTAGATATGAAAATTATCAAATTAAAATTAGTTTTGCTTTAAATCTGGACCTTATTCGCGTAAAAAGTCGAGGACGCAGCAAGCTTATGAATAACTTCACCTAAATCTTATTCAAGCTAAACAAAACACCTCACTCGACCATAAAACGTTTTCAGTAAGCACGCAAAAAGAAAATACGTGATGAAAATAAAAATGTTATTGGCCATAACCCATACTGTAGGCACTAACGTCTCACCTCGCGGTCACATTATACCCCTCTATTATTCAATGACATGTCACAATGCAGCTTGCAAACGTTATAAACTACGCCCCCGCGGCGCGGCAAAGAAAATGTTGGCTGATGCTTGAGGAAAATAATGCGAAAGTTAATTTTGTCCTTTTATATCTAATGGAAATGGAAATATATTGTCGTTTCTAGTGGGTGTAGTTTTTACGTAACAATTGCAAGTTGTAGTCTTGAATGTTGGCTATGCGCCGGCAATTAGTCGGGAAACTTGGACTCAGACACCGAACTTCGTTTGTGTACTATAGACCTACACATGCCTGATCAAAGATGTACTTGATTTCAAACCGTTTCAGCTTCTTCTACTTCTTTGGTCCCTTTACTCCTCCGAGGCGCCTAGGGCTCATACAAGGACTTTCCATTTATATCTGTTTATGACTAGGGAGAAAGAGAAGGGAGTAACATGTCTTTATTATACTATTTTTATTTTTAATGCACTAACCCGTGCTAAGAAACAAATTTAAAAACCTATTTAGAGACTAAAAATTTCACCCATGCCGGGATTCGAACCCGCGACCTCTGGCACGGATAGCCAGAGGTTGTGGGTTCGAATCCCGGCATGGGTGAAATTTTTAGCCTCTAAATAGGTTTTTAATCATGTCTTTAGCTAACCTAGTCTAGTTACCTACTCTTTTCTCTTTCGTCTCAAACGGATCTCTTCCACGTCTGGGATAGTCTTCCGAGTCGTCATGAGCTGGCGGCTGGTTTCCAGTCGCGAGCTATTTAAGCTAGCTTTCCTGAAAAAATCGGTCAAGTGCGAGTCGGATTCGCACGCCGAGTCCACCGGATGACCACATAAATTTGTTTCAGTTACTTAGCAAACATGTGTTTTTTTCATTTGATTCGGGACTGAATAACATTTGGACGATTTCTAGTATTTGCTGTTATTCTTTAGAGACTCTTGGTTTTATTAATAAAAACTCGATTCCTCTAAACTCCTTAAAACTTAGCCAATTAATCTGTGGCTTCGCTTTACAGTTTTTATAACACAGACAAACAAAACAGAACCCCTCCAACTTTAATTTTGCTTTTAATGTTGGTTACGAAATTCATTCTTTGAAAAATTCAACAAACCTAATTACGGTTCAAGAGATAACTAATAAGATAAATAGGTTACATGCACATAGACCTCGTAGGCAGAGTAATATAGAGTAATGTATGTTCCCTTTGGTTACGGACCCTAAAAAGTGCTTATCGCTAAATATAGTTTTTTATGTATGCTATACCTATATGTCCCACTACGAGATGTCTCAGAGAGAGAGTTTGGGCTTCATCACCACGCGTGCTCACCGCGGATTGGCGATACAAGCGCTAATCCGCACTATATGAGTACTATATCCGTACATTTTCTTATAATATAAAGTTTTTACTACATTTCAACGTCGTCGTCGTCGTCAGGCTATACTAGTCCACTGCTGGACATAGCCCTCCCCTAAAAAGCTCCACGTTGTGCTATCATAGGGGGCAATGTTCATAATCCCCACGTTGGGCATGCGGGTTGGGGATCGCAGTTCCGTGGAATTGTACTACAGGGGACGCTGCTGCCCACCTTCCGGTTTGTGTCCCTTAGTCGCCTTTTACGACACCCGCGGGAAGAATTGGGTTGGTGCTTTTCTCTAGGCCGACACCACACAGCAATCTAGGCCGACACCACACAGCTACGGTATTTCAACGGACAAGTAATAATTTTGGGACCAAGTTACAGCAAATTTGCTACATATTAAGCTAGAAAATTGATTTGCCATCTATTTAGATAGAAAATAGATAGGCAAGGAGAACCCAGTTCCATATCGCACCGCCGAGAGCGAGAGAGATTAATAAAAATTTGCCTGGCAAAGTCTCCCAGGAGGGCCCTTTATGGCACGTTGGCTTTTTAGGAGTCCCCCTTTTATTTTAATACTTATTTCGGTTTCGCGATTCCCGTGGATTTATCGTTTTTCGCTTAATTACGCAACGCGGCCGGGGCCCACGGTTAATGCGATTCAGATATTCGCTTTGAGTCGAGATAGTCTACCGTGAAAATAATTAAAGATGTAAGTATGCGCTATACAACAGCTTAGTGTCAGGTGGTAAACGAGACAAGTGTTTACGACCATTATTTGTCGGTATCTGTTTATTGTACTAAAATAAAATAATGACTCGGTCCTACTTCTCTGACAGCCTTCTTGCTTCGTGATTAATTCTGGAATTTGCCGACGGTAAATTGATATAATCAAAAGGAAATCAGACCAAACGGTTTTGTTTCGTATCGTAGGATGAGTAACTTTTGTATTCTACGATGAACGATTTCAGCTACTTAATGCCAAAAACCAAGCAATTCACTCGGCCACAAAGTCCGGCGAAGTGTTGTTGGAGTGCGTCCGTGATAGGTGGGTCGGAACATCCATAAGGTACGTATGTCCTACGTACCTTTTATGTTAACTTATGGATGTTTAACATAACTATAAATATATCGTCGATGTATTTGCTTAAAATTAGTTTTCTTTTATACCTTGTATGGATGATTTTTAGCTGTCGGTAGTGAAATTTTAATCACCCGAAGAGTTTTTATATTAACACTTAAGTAAACATTAAGTATTTTTATATTTTAAACGGTACTGCTTAATCCTTAAATGTTTCTTGTAGGAACGTAGATTGAACGTCAAAAGTAGACGTAACTTTAAATTGCTTAAAAAACCAAAACATATCAGTAGAGTAGATAGAACTATGGACTGTTTATGTAACCTTAAAGTTTATCGTTGTTTCAGTTGATTAAAATAGTAATGATTCATTTTAAATTAAGACTTCTTTAATTAATCTGTTACATGGTAATCTTTTTAGGTTACCGTATAACAAATTTATTAAATAAAAGCTACTTTACAACATTTACAGTACTAAATACGTTAGTGATAGGCTATACTTTATAAATGCGTGCTCGTTAATCTTAATTAAAAAATCTAATGACGCAACCAACGTTCTACATACGTATACGTATGTAGCGCGAAAGATCAAAATTGCTCTATTCATAATATAGATGCAAACTTACTTTTTTCGCGGCAGAGTCTTGATTGTTGTTGTCTGCGTGATGCGGAGCAGCGGGCGCCATGACGGTGACGCCACTCTGCGAAAGAAGCTCGTCAGAGCCCCTCTGAAATAAAGAAATACGGAAATCAAAACACGAAACACAAATTTAAAACTATTTAAAGAACAGAGTTGATAAACATTTTACAATTGCAAGATAGTGATATAAAGGCGGGCGGCTTAGGGGGGCTTCAAAACTTCTGACAGTAAGACCAGCCACCAGTCTTGCAAGTCTTCACCAATCCGGACTTGGCCCCCGTGGTGGATTATGGAGTATACCTTCTTTAGGAAAGAGACCCGTGCCCCTAGGTAGGGGTATAATGATGATACACAGGCATCAGCTTAAAGCTGTGTGTATTAATTAAATACTGTTTGAAATAAAGTGTTTAAAGCACGTTCATGGCCTCCACACTTTTAAAACTATTTACTTATTCAAATTTATTGAGCTATAGTTTTCACATTTAAAACTAAAACTGAATATTTTTTTAATCGGTAAGTGTTTGTGTTGAAGTTGTTATTATTATTAAAAAAATAAAACTATAGTAACAAGACTACAGGTAAATAAAAAAGATAAAGAAACCGACGTTAGTTAGAACCTCACACAGAGTTTTATATACATAATGTAAGATTACACTTCTATCAAATATGTGTTAGAAGTGTAATCTTACATTATGTAATATCCTTAATTAGCTCAAAACCCTTGGCAAGAGTCCGACTTAAACTGGGCCGATTTTTATAATAATTTTTGATACTATGAAAATTACACGTGTTAGGTTTGACGTGTATTACCGCCAAAAGAGAGCAAAAGGAAAACGACGTTATCATGTTTTTGTACGGAACCCCCTTAATTTTTTATCGTTTGCATTTTTTATTATATTCTGTGAAATAATTCAACGGGCTACTTGCTGGTTCAGGAGAAAAAACCCAATGTAAGTGAGATAGAAAGACAGACTGACGTTCGTAGGCATAATAAAACAGGGTCTCGGATGCAAATATCTTTTGGGTACGGCAGCCTAAAAATATAAATAAGGTTGTCTGGAAGAGATCGATTTAGCGATAACACTGCCAATTGTACACGGCAAAACTTAGATATGTAAGCCTTTTAATGTCCTTTATTTTCAGGTGTGTACAATAAATACTGAGGTATATAACCTGGGTGTCTTTAATAAGCGTCATAAATAAGCATTTGACAGGTAAGCACGTAACATCTTAAACCCCGTCTTCATTTACCATCAGGCGTGAATGGGGACAAGTGTGAATCTGTCTTACTTAAAAACATTAATATAATATGCAACTTTATTCATAGAACTTTTTAACTGTGATCTCTTTTAAACTAAATGCGTATGATTCATCGCAGAGCAATGAAACTCATTGTTGACTGACGGAAAGGAGGAAATTCTCTGGTATTTTGTTTTTTGGAGGCGCTTACAAAACAGAATCACGTGTAGCCTTGTTAGAAAAGTCTTCTCTAGTACCTAGGTACTTTGGTCTTAGCTACCCGCCATTACTTTTGCATTACAATTTGTTTACAAACAATGAAAGCTAAAGAAACGTTCAGATTATCGTAGGTTCATGAAAGACCTATAAACGAAAGCATTCAATCGGAGTTCGTAAAGAGTTCAAAAATACTTTTAGTCCTGTAAAAATGTCATGTTTTTCTTTCATGGTTCGTTCTGAAAACCAATTGACAACAGGTTGAGGATGGCCAATTTTTGACAATTTTTTATTGTTATAGTTTCAGGTTCTAACAGTATTTGCTAAAATGTGTACTTTAGTGGTATATTCATTTGACAATGATCCTAATGTAGAGAGAAAGATTCGCCAATCCACAGTAGGCATGCGTGGTTGTTAAGTCATAAAGAAGCCCTTTGGAGAAGATATTATTATGATTTAATAAAAAAAATAGGATAATTATCAGGGTCATCGGAATAGGTATAAATAGTTTAATTTTCTTGAATTGTAAGGAATTTCATTGTATTTATTTAACAGACATCCACAGTAATACAATTACAGTAAACAATGGTGTTTAATAATTTGTGCATGCAGCAAATGATGGATTTTACTTCGTAGTTTAGAAAAATATAATGTCTAATATTATAACATAACATTTACATACTGGCACATAAATTGCTTCTGGCCCCACACTAGGATACACTGTGTCGTGGGAACCAGAAACAACGACATCACAAACATGTAAACCTGGGGGTTTTGTAAACCTAAATCCAAGACCTGGGGTTTTTTTTGGTCCCAGCCGGGATTCGAACCCGGGACCTCTTGCATGGTAGGCAGACGCGCTACCGCTACGCCACAGAGGTCGTTATCTAAAGCCTCTAATTCTAAAACTCTTATTCTACTTCATCTAGGCATATCAAGGTCATTCTGGTTCGATGCCCAACATTGGACGAACACAGGCTAATTGATTGATTGAGGATTGAACAATATTTTTTTCTATTGAAGGTAGGTATATCGAAATACTGATGATAAAACAGTAAAGCAAAATAATTCAAAGTAATTACGGTTGCTCGATTAGCTAGGTTTTAATAAGCCAAAGTGTGTTTGTGTGTGTGTGTGTGTGTATCAGGGTGGGTGCGTGTGTGTGTGATAAATAATTTGTTCTAATTAGTCATCTTTATATCAATGAACTTTATGCACAGTCTTGCTAATATTATAAACATGAAAGTTTGTAAGCATGTATGGATGATGTCACTCAATCACTCCAGAACGGCTGAACGGATTGGTTTGATATTGCCACAGAGAATGATTGCAGTCTGTAATAGCACACAGGTAATTTTTTATCCCGGAAAAATATATATCAAATTTCAGCAGCGAATAAATGTAAAATTTGAGTTCTCTGTTTGAGTCACAAATAATTTAACTTATATTTATAATTTACCTAAATTTGGTTGTGGTGTTATTTCTCCTCCCGATTTATAGGCATTTATATTTTACCTATTCCGTTCACTGGTAATCAATCATAGCCAAATAATGCTAGGTCTCAAACCGTAAACTTATTCCTAGCATAGCCTAATCTTACATTAAAGCGAAAGTCGTAAAGAGAAAACAAAGACATTGTAATATAAGGATAAAGAAAACGAAACACGTCAGCCCTTCATCCTGTGAATCAATCTCAATTTGAGACGTGGAAATGACAGGCCTCAGGCAGTTAGACGCACCGGCGCGGGGTGGTATAAATCACACTGTATGTAATAAAGCAAAATGTACAAATGACACGACGTAGCCTTGCGTATCCGTGTGACGTCACGAGTGTGTGGTTTGGCCTCTACACGTGTCATGTGCATCCCACCTGGTTCAGCTTAAATTGGAAAATAAAGAACGGTTAAGCGCGAGTTGGCCTTGTTGAACCGAGTGATTGGAATCAATCACTTGAGTAACAATAGCAACAGTGCAGGATGGTTACCCACCATCCCGTGACTACCGCTAGTGGCATTTTTCCGAGCGCTTCCGTGCTTCGCAAGGCACATTAAGCCGTTGGTGCCGCCTGTCATGTGATGGCAGTCATTAAGCCATGTCAGAGGCCTTATGGGCGACTTGATAACTTTTGACAGTAAGGCCAGCCATTGTCTTACAATCCTCCACCAACCTGGACTTGGCCCCCGTGGTGGAGTATGGTCTAACCTTCCTGCGGAAGAGATCTGTACCCCAACAGTGGGACATACATTAAAAGGGTTGATAACGATCGATGAAGCGAATCATATAATAGTGTATAAATATTAAAAGTGGTACCTAGTCATTTATTTCAACTAAAAGTCAACAAATAGAAAACCATTGAAAAGTGAAGTGTTTCATATTTTATTTACAACTACTGCATAACAAGATACACCGCATTACGGTCTACCTATCCACTGTCATAAACAGCGGATCGCGACAACAGCGGGAATCCCATTTTTCAACAAGAAGCTTTCATTGTTAAAAAAGTAACTCTCGCTGAAATAAAAGTAAAACTTAAACGAGGTCCCATTCTTTTGAGCAATTTCATAAAGCGCACGTAATGCTTGACCGAAATTAAATAAAAAAAACACGACAGGGAACAAAGTGGGGTGAAACGTCGTCCTTATTTAAAGGTTAGTAATGATGGTAATTTGGATTTAAGTAGAATTGAAGCTAATCAGCTTAACAAGAAGACGGTCAATATGCTGACCAGCGTCAGACGATGTCGTTGATTTTGCAGAGGTTCCGTGGGTGCGGCTGGCAAGGGATCATGAGAGACGGCATTTGGGCAAAAAGTCCTGCATCCAGCAGTGGGTAGCGGTGGGCTGCAGACGATGATGATGATGAACTTTCGACCATCATCAACCCTTCATATTTCCCCATTGCTTGGGCACGGGTTTCTTCCTGCATAGTAGAATGTCCGGCAAAGTCCGGTTTGGTGAAGGATTGTAAGACAGTGGCGGGCCTTACTGTCAGAAGGTATCAAGCCGCCCTATGGCTTCTGACAGGGCTTACCGACTGCCATTACATGACAGCCGGCAAAATCGGCGTAAGTGCCTTGCAAAGCACGGAAGCGCTCGGGAAAAATGCCACTAGCGGTAGTCACAGGATGGTCATGGTCACCCATCTAGTGCCTCACCGCGCCTGTTCTTGCTTAACCCAATGACGATGAGCTTTACAAGAAGAATATGATTGTTAAAGAAATATTATTAAGGCACTTTAGAATAGTAGATTGCTTAACGAGGGTAGAAAGAATCACTTCCCGAGGTATTTAGGCTATAGTCCGAGTTAGACACTCTACTTTTTATTTCGAATATGAGGAAAATAAAAACTCATTTTTAATATTCAAATCTGAGCATAAAAGATTACTACCTATTTTTTTTAATGCCGTCACAGATACTATAACCCGCCAATTTAAGTAGACTTTTTCAATTTGAAATATGGAACTCACCGCGTAATTGTTGCGGCTTATTCCGCTCAAAGAAGTTTGCGCTAAATTCACGCTGGCTGTTTAGAAACTCACATGGCCGCAGCATTTTTTTTTTTAAAAGCCTATTTATTACAAAAACTTTTCACAACTGACAGTGGTTCTATTTTTAAAGTTCATTCCCGCCCTTAGGTGGGAAGTAATTTGTCCCTCCCTATGGAGGAAAGCAGCATTTTCCACCCAATAATCAGATCAAAACAACACTACTTTCCGAGTACAAGAAATGAAAAATATATTTCGACACAAACTCAAATCACTAAGAACCATTAGAAGCAGCTAGAGTAGTGTGTGCGCGCCGCGGGTCCATGGGTCATTGTTCTGATAGACTATGAGCTTTGTAATTATACGTCTACACTTAAAAGTAAAATGAAACTTGATTGAAGTGGCATTGCTTTTATACCACAGAAGACAGAAAAGCCAAAATAATTTAAAAACAAAACCATGGGAAAATTAAGTTATTCTTATAATGAAATATTTGGATTTTTCATTTGACCACCGCCTCCGCCAAAGCGTTGGTATGTTTCGTTCTTTAGTCGTAAAGAAAAAATACCTCCGATAGTATATATTTTTTTATGTAAGCAACCTTCTCTCAGAGAGAGAGTATGAACTAAATTACACTACACGTGCCCACCGCGGATTAACAAGTTCAAGTGCCGAGGTGTTTGAAAACCTAAGAAAATCAGATTTCCTCACGATGTTTCCTTCAATTATTTCTCTCTCTCTCTCTCTCTCACACACTGTTAGCGAGTGAATATAACTTCACAAATAACATACCATAATATAAAAACATTTTTTTGTGCAAGTCCTCCATCACTAATTAAATAACCGCGGCTTTCAAAGCAGCAAGATTTCAGCGCGTATACTATACCAAGACATTAGGTATATAAAGAATTGATAACATACAACAAAGCTTACCTTGGGTCAACAAAAGAAGTAAAATAGGGTCGAACGAAATCAATTTCGTATATTGGCTCTCGGCAAGCCGTATTTGATTTAACTCTGCGGTAGAAAACTGAGGACTGATTCTCTATCAGGGATATATTCAAACGTTTCTACAATATGTCATCTGAACGAGTGCTGCGCCCATCATATCAGATTCTCGGAAATAAAATATACATGAAAGGATCGGTTTGCTTCGGGCGAGCGCCCGGGTCCCTATTGTGGAGACACTCGGTGATATGTTTACGTACTCAAAGGGACGGAATAGGTCACTATCACGATCTCCCGTTTTGACACGCCTTTATAAGCTTCACTTGTACGTAGCCGACGAACTAAGTCACTGAAGTTTGAACAGCCGTCGGAAGAAAGGGCTGTAACTACGTGTCGTATGCAATTCATTGATCAATGAGCAGAGGAAAGCAGCCATTACTCATAACTCTTGACTCCTGCCGCTAGATGGCGCTAGTGCCGCGTGACACACTACGCAGTTTGAAATAAAAATTAAAGCATAGTAATCAACATTTTAGTTTGGTTTAACACAAAAGCAAAACGGACTCGCATGTTTTATTTTGAACGCACTTTGACCTACTGACAGCTTTTGAAAGCAGATTAACAGATTGTTAGCTAACAAGAAACAGGTTGATTTTAAAATGTAACAAATCTTGAATTGGAAGAAAAAGGGTAAACATTAAATTTAGTACCAAAAAAAGGGTTCGATTCTCACAGGCAGCCTTGAGATTGATTTGTATAAATAGCCTTAGTATGTGAGTATGTTCATGTTTGTGATGTATTTCACTGGTTACCATAGCAGAGAGCATCCAAGTTTAGAAGTTTTAATTTTAATTTATAAAGTTGAAATTCCCCACCTAAATCGATTTAAACTAAATCATCTGTCAGCACCAGATTATGACTATAAACAAAAGCTCTTTAAGTATGTAGACTGCCATCATCTATCCAATAGATCGACAGTTACTAATTAATTACATTTATAAAAAAATATGAATATTCGTCAAAACTACGCGTATAAAACCGTGAATTTATAGGAGCCGTCCCTTTTAAACATTCGTGGTTTTAAAATACGCACATAATTAAAATACACTTAAAGATCACACTTGTAACTGGTTTGGTCATAAGAACAATGTCACTACGTTGTCTAATGACACTAATTTTCATCAAAGGATGTGTGGAAGAAATTTCTATTAGCAATAAGTCCATCAATTG
Source organism: Yponomeuta sedellus (assembly GCA_934045075.1). Classification (NCBI taxonomy): domain Eukaryota; kingdom Metazoa; phylum Arthropoda; class Insecta; order Lepidoptera; family Yponomeutidae; genus Yponomeuta; species Yponomeuta sedellus. The sequence goes on from OW203726.1 coordinate 15,834,049, forward strand.
TACTATGTATGCTTACAAAATTTTATGTCATGTGCTCTGGTGTACGATAAAGAATACTCTGTTATGTTATCTTATATTATAATAGAATGAAGTAAGAAAGATAGATAGAAGATAGAATATTCTTTATTGTACACAAAAATTTCAAGAACAGAAACTATTTAAAAATATAGTACAATTGGCGGCCTTATTACTAAAAGCTTACTGAGAGCTACTGGGGAATCCGAACATTTACGATGACAATGAAAAATCTCTTTGGCGTTTATATAGCTATTTATAGACTACGCCCTTAATATGAAAAGGGATAAAAAAATCAGTCGCACGCGTGAGTTGTGACGGTCCTAATAAATTTTACAGCTAAAACATGGACTAACATTTTAATATCATAGACGTATATTATAATTTCATTTAATAACCCACGGTGGTAGGTAACGCTCGTATAACATTTTTTATGTCAGCTAATATACTTTTCATTAGGAGTTACATTTTTCCTTTTAGTATTTTATGTAATTTTTTACGACCTCAAGAACCTGGGTTGGGATTTCATTGAAATGTTAACAAAATGGATTCACACAATAAAACATTTTCAATATTATACAGTGATCATTTGTGTTGTCGCATCGAAATTGCCTTGAAAATGATTGCACAAACTACAGGAATTGTAAAAAAAAATAAATTTGACGAATTGTTTACTTCAATCAAATTTTTACCAAATTATGTGTATTGGTATGAAAGCATTTTTTCTCTTAATTACACGATAGTATCTATATCACTTTTAAGAAGTGAAAAGTTTAATTGTAGTACATATTGAAAATAAAATTTAAGAACATTTAATAATAAGTTCTTGACAAGATATTATGTTGATTAAATATATTACCTACCTTTCGAAAAGAAAAAAAAAACTAGGAGAAATTTCGTAGAAGTTTCTAATAAAATATATAACATCATTCAATCATAAGCGAAAACTATGAACAAAAGTATTATAACATGGTAAAGCTATCCGAGAAAACGGAGTTATTCCAGCAATTATTAATTAATTACTCTCCTTCCACAAAGCCAAAGCGATTTGTACAGCAAAAGAAAGTGTTCACGATCAAATAGAAGGAAAAGCATAGTCAAAAGATTTTTAAGTGACTTTACGATTGTGAAGTGAGAAAACGGCTTTCTATTTTCAAATATTAATAACATTGTAAAAATGTGCTGAAAGGCTGGAAAAGAGTGAACTGGACTGGCAATAGGCTAGAAGAACGAAACATGAATATAATCCATAGAGGCCACCCTCTATGGATTATATTCATGGTGGAGTATGATCCGGATAAGGTATCAATAATTTTATGTACTACTAGCTGACCCAGCGAACTTCGTAGTGCCGATTCTTTATTTTTTTTCTCCGTAAGAACCATCCTCGTACTTGAAGGAATATTCTGAAAAAAGAATTAGCGAAACCGGTTCAGCTGCTCTCGAGATTTGCGCATACCAACATTCAGCGATTCATTTTTATATTATAGACTAGCTGACCCAGCGAACTTCGTACCGCCTACCATCGTTTCTCTACTATTTTTTTTATTTTCCCTTCCGTAAGAACCATCCTTGTACTTCAAGGAATATTCTAAAACAGAATTAGCGAAATCGTTTTACATGCTCCCGAGATTTGCGCTTACCAACACATTCAGCGATTAATTTTTATACTACAGATAATTGTCATATCAATTCAGTTTCCAACCTCAGTGTCAAAGGCATAAATTATCCTCGATTCAATTAACACGCGGTAGATCAATTAGGTGCGAACTAGTGTCACGTCTTCAGAGTCTTCGCGTCTGATAGCATCGTTCAGTTGAACACCTTCGAAATTAACGATCTCGATGATATTTGTCGGCTGAGCGGCGCTGGCTGCTACCTTAATTAATCGCACCAATTTGTTCTGCGCTTATGGCGAGCATTTGTCAAGCGGCCCGCCCTTGCCGGATGATTCTCGCACCAACTTCATAATCGATATTCGGAAGTACTGATTACTGCCAAAACTCTTTGCAAAATGTCGGATATTAAGACGGTCCTAGTCATTAATAAACCTTAATGACCTCTGTTTGCTGCGAATTTGTCCGTTATTAAACATTATATTAGATCACTCCAACTGTAGCTTTGGAATGTGCAAAAGTATTAAACTAGTTTTTGTAAGTTCAATGCTCTGGGTCACCGTAAACAGATAGGGGAGACATAAAGTTAAGAATTCTCATCACAAGTAAGAAGCAAACCTCTTAGCCCCAGAACAATATCAGAGGACATTACTCGCTGTCACAAGTCTAGTTTATAGGGAAAGCAGCAGCGAGTTTCTGTGAACAAAGTTAAAGTAGAGACTGCTTACTTTCGTAATGAATAGAGACGTCAGCCGTTAACCGCCACTCGAGCGCAACTCGCATACCATTTTAACTTCCGCCGTGCGATAAACTAAACTATGCAGCCCTAACCTTATGCCCCCGCCCGCTTCACCGCTGCGATGATACAATTCATTAGATAAACTTTGTAAAATATGTAAGCGGATAAATCGCTCGATATGTCCAGTAGGGGTTACTGATACAGAAGCGTGTTGTGGAATTTACGATGTCATTTAAACTATAACACAGCCTCAGGAGAAGTTGGGTAATAAAACGAGGCAGATATACAGAGAGAAATAAAGGGAAGCGTTTAGCAGAACGACACGGCGCTTATTTGCATCCCAGACTTTCGAATAAATATCGCTCAGTGGGCAGCCTTTTGTAATAAATTACAGAACACTGTTTTATGACTTTCATCAATTTATGTAGGCAACCAAAGTGACAGTTTTATGAGATTGAAATTATCACTAATTGTACCGTAAGAACTTGTGAATTATTTAAGATTCGAGAAGCCGTACCTCATCACGGGTGTGTGGGCGTAAAAGTTTCTCTAAGTACGTTCGATAAAATTAATCAGGACCCTACTTTGTTTTTGCTCCCGTAAGATCGAGTTACTTTGTGAGCCCTAATAAAGCCTAATGTCACTATAAGAATCGTGTTAATGGTGGCTAATTTATCCTAAGGAGTCGTGAACTCTGCGTGAGAAAACTAGCAGGCTCAGCTGACGGCGCTCAAAACATGTTTTTTCGTTTCTTCCGTAAGCTGCAATTTATAAACGTCAACTAAGGCTAAGTGGCTACATTAAACTAATTAAGATTCATTTACACTGGAAACGTCTTCCTTAATAAGCCTTTGTAATCAACTCGGAAAATTATATTCTACTTAGTTTGAAAATTACCCGAGTCTTTTACTGAACGTACGTTATCACAATTTGTCTAAGGAAGTTCGTAAGTAGTTTTTGGTACTTACAGCAGTCGTAGAGTATCCACAAAGCGGCTTAGTTGATGCTGTGACGAAACTCTCTCTCTATAAACCCCTCACCTCGCGGGTCTGCTGCTAACGAGAAACTATCAAACTCTAACTACACATTTGTCTTGTTAATACTAATATTCAATTCTCGGTGAAGCGGTTCTCATATCTTGACTTGGTAGAGCTTTGCTTTAAGTCGTATTCATCAGTTCGTATTCGTCCGTAGCTGGACAAAGACGCGCTCGTGGCCTAGTCGAACCGAGTGATTGGAATCAGTCTTTCGTGTTAAGTAACAACAGGCGCGGTCAGGTGCAGAATGGGTGACCGTCCCCTGAATACTGCTAGTGGCATTTTTCCGAGCGCTTCCGTGCTTCGCAAGGCACGTGTAACTGTTGGTGCCAGCTGTCATGTAATGGCAGTCGTTAAGCCATGTCAGAGACCTTATGGGCGGCTTGACATCTTCTGACGGTAAGACCCGCTACTGTCTTACAAACCTCCACCAACCCGGACTTGGCCCCCGTGGTGGAGTATGACCTAACCTTCCTGCGATGCAGTAAGAGACCCGTAGACCAGCAGTGGGGACTTACAAGGGTTGCTATCGAATCGAATGGACAAAGACAAATGGCATTCATTTAAAATTGTAGCATTGTATTTATTGACCTTAATTAAGTATTATTTGAAACTGTTATCAATATTTAGGACAGTTCCCATTGTAAAAATGACAAAATAATAAAAAGGAGGAAGTTATCAAATTCGACGCCTATATTACTTTTTTTGTAATATGTTTTCTGAATTCATGTATTTTTGTCCGCTTGTTTATGTTTTATGACGCTTAAAATCTTGTACCGATTTTAAAATGGGTTGTTTTGTCACAATATTATCACGGGTAAGATTCGTAGTCGTGTGTTCTTAAGAGTCAGTAAAAGCAAAATTCAGTTTTTACATTTCCTCGCACCACGTTTGCAAACCGAGTGGCACCTCATATTTCCTCACTGTACCACTTAAAACATCCGGACATGGACATAGAGTTTCTTTGTTTGTACTATATATTCTGTCTATTCCCTGTTTAAACCAATAAACAAAAAAAATTAATATTAAAAGTATTTTTTATATTTTTCTAAACAATCTTTTGCTCCCTTTTTAACTCTCTTTATATACTAAATTTCAAAAATTTCTTAATATGGGCGTAATTATCACGCGTGCCCACCGCAGATTAGCAATTTCATGCGCTGAAACACCTCAGACGCTCTGGTTTCCTCACAATGTTTTTTCTTCACCGTTCTTAATTTTTCTTTCTTTTTTATACAACTAGTAAAAAACTCATACATCATAGAAGAATGGCACTTGTGTTTGCATATTTTTTTCTGGAGGAACTGTAGAAAATTGTTAAGTGAATTTAATAATTTTCTACAATTCATCCATAATTTGCCTCAATCATTTGTAAACTTGCAGGCTGCAAGTATTATTTAAGGTCCCGTAGTCAGCAAGGAATCTATAGAAGTTCCTTTTTGCCGGGCCGGTTTATGAATAGTATGATTTCGGAAACAAACATTTATGTATTAAAAATTTGATAAATCAAAGTAAATTTTGCAAATGTAGACAATGTAAGATAGGTTTCTTGCTAACATAGTCTTGTATCTATATTAATTTTATTAAAACTATGTGAATAAGTTGTTCGAAGTGGCGCGCAGTTGGCTTAGTACGGCCCTTTAAGTTAGACTGCCAGTTTCTTAGACAGTTACTACAGACAGATCTATCATTTGTATTTCCCGTGTCAGCTTTACCCCTGCATTGGTTTTATTGCATTAATGTCGTGAGGTAAGGAAATTGTTTAGTAACGAATTAAAAAGGTAATTGTCTCGAAAGGAACAGATTAGGGCATCCCTAAGTTGCATTAATGTGCTACTTGATTTGAGAAAGTAAAAACAAATAGATTCCTCACCGCGATGTACGAAGGTAACAATTTACCCCTCAATGGTGCGTACGGAATGTAAAGCGATCGTAATTTCGTCGGGCAATATTCCGCCTTTTCATATTTTCCTTTTGCCAGCCAAATGTTATATCGCGCCGATACACGGCCGCGATTTCGTTTGTTATTTCGAGCCCTCACTCTTGTGCCTCTCCAATTTCGTACATCGAAACATGGAGCATCAGTCAAATAAATTTTCAGTACACTCACATGTAGGGGATGTCTTGGAGTGATCGTCATTCATTGAAAGGTTTTTGCTGATAATGTAACGAGTTCACTAAGTTTTGATTACTATACTTGACTCTGATATATACTATTCAGATTTATAGCCCATACAAATACAATATGTAAAATTGTAAGCTCTGTCCGTGCTTAAAATTCCTATTGTCTGAAAAAGACTATTGTAGTCTTTGAGATATTCCGAAGGCATTTTTGCTATGTCTCAGAGATGAAAAGCGTAGCCGGCAGGTCTAAAAGAGAACTCAAAATGTGACACTCACCTTTAGAATCACTCGCGAGAGACTCAAAGGAACCATATTCTGACTTTGCATATGTTGCATGCTGATATCGACTGAACGCATCTGAAGATCTCTTACAAAACACGTGTCATAAGTATTGTTTACACTGTATGATTATCCTGTGAATAGTGGTAAACGCTTTTCTGAATTCAATTTAGAGCATTACTTACGAGGAAATGGAAAAAAAGCCTAGATTTATTATAAATGATTCATCTCCACTAATTAATGAACGCCCCACAACGTCCCTCTCAAAAGACCCCGAAGGCCATTTTGTCCTTTCTCCCTTTTCCTTTGCTCTGAAAGATTGCGAAAGTTCCGCTTTCGTTTGATTTACAGAAACAACATCAGACAGATAGGCAGTAATAATATCTTCGCACTTTTTTCAAAACTTGATAATTTTATCAGCTTTTGTTACGTTTTCCACCCCTTTCTTTTTCATTCAGCGCCTCCTTCTGTACGTGTCAAAAATATGCTATAAAACTCCATTTATTGGTATGGGCAGTGTTTATACCAGTAAGCGGAGTTTTATAGCATATTTTAGTAAGGAGTTTTAGTTCAAAATTATTCGAATTATCTATTCGATTTATGCGTTCGTCGTTCATTTTCCATTTCCAAGATTACGGCTTAGAGACAACTTTGAATGCCCAAAGAGCGGTCACGTCCTTAGATTACACTGTTGCCTACATAATAGTGTGTGATGACCATGTATTACAGTGCATTTCTATCAGTTGCTATCTGCCAATTCATGTAGCTACACAGAACATCAAAGCTAGCGTCTCTATTACATGTGAATGTGTTGAATGCACTGTAGTTGTAATAGCTGCATAGCCCATAATCAGAAACTATTAAATTCAGCTTTGTAAAAGGTTTCGAACAAATATTTTGCCAAAAATCAAGTAGCGATAATGTAGTCTTGAACAAAGGCGAGACTAATTATTTTACATGAAACTATGTGACGAATCACGCTATACGCAAATTAGAGAGTATCGTTAATTTTACGTGATGCACGCAAGTCCAAGAAACAGCCATAGAATATGCCTTATCTTTATTGAGTTTGGAACTAGTAACATATTATTTTACAGTATCATAGCTGTTATTGATTTTAGCTAAACTTTTAACAATTTCATAAATTTTTGTCCATCAGTTCAAGAAAAAAAAACTTCCACGATTTTGTACCTAACTTTTGTGTGTTTTTTTCAACTATTAATAATAATAAATTCGTTAAAACGAACAAATTCTCAGTGGTCATTGTCTTAACCAAACTGATACACAATGAAAGGGCTACACCTACAATGGTTTTACTGTCATTGGACAATTAGGCTCCACCGCTAGCGTACATTGCCCTATTCACCAGATTAACTGCCACATTGTTTTACCAAATCAGCTGATGCCTATCCCATGAACTTAATAAGACCCTTCGTCCTCAATCTAATAGCAAAGTATTATCGTCGTAAGCCACGAAATCGGGTTTGGACGGAAGTGTCGCCTCGGTGTAATCCGATAAAATCGCACGCGAACTTTACAGTTTCGACTTGTGCAGGCTTTTGTGTAACACAAAGCGTTTGGTTCGTTGCCGGGACCTCCGTTGTCGGCACAACGGTAAATTGGAAATAGCTAGTGTGAAAACAGTGGATGCGCTAACTGATTTAGTGGACGTTGACAACTGTGTTAGGTACTTCATACGACTAAGTACAGTCAACGAGAAAACAATAATATGTTTTATGTATTAATGCAACGACTTATTCAAAAATTAACAATGGAAGTGTCTTTTTAGCCACAATTAGTTGTTAATAAAAATAACCACCGTTATTGGTAGAGTTAGTGCAATATACTCTTTATTGGTATCTGATAAATAGAAATTAAATAATGTAGCTAGACGCGACCAGCTGGTAGACGCAGCATAGGAAGTTCATGTGGCAGTTTGTTGATTGATGCTAAAAAGTTAATCTTTTGAAAGCTGAAAGCCATTAAAACGTATTACTTTTTGTAATACGAGTATGTTACTAATTATTCAAAAATCATAAGGTGCCTGCGAGTGATTACTCCAGGCTCCGCATGCGCAAAACTTACGCTTGCATGGCTTGTCGTTTTGAGTAAATACTCTTTCTTTATTCTTCAAAGAAAGAAGCAAACATGGTAAAAAAAAAACAACATAATCATGCATTACATTATCATGTCATTTTTAAAAAAAGTGGAGCAAAAAGCGAGCAATTATCCACGTCGAAACATATTGGTTGTTAATCCATAGACTTAAAGGCAACCTCACTATTTAGAATAATTTTTAGTGACCTTATTGCTCAGCCCATCTGAAAAATAATTATGTATAAAGTTAGCCATATTTGTCAAACAACCGCTGGTGGCTATCTAGACCCTTGCAATATTTGATAGCTGCTTTGTGATTTTTATTATTTTCACTGAAGTGCCCATGATATACGGCTATTTTATGAAATGAGAATTTCGCTGAGTATCAATTATTAACTGTAGAGCTGTCTCTTCGAATTTCCCAATAAAGAGCGTGACAAAACTTCCCTTAAATATTTACTTGATATTTTCAATTCAGAAGCCGCTCCAAGCGGTTACAACAAGCATTTTCTCCTTCCGATTGAAAATGCGAGTTGTAACCGCTCTTAAACAAAAGAGTAGGTGGACACCGTACCGACCAGTATAACGTTAAGCCGTTACAGTAACAACGGTGATCCGATTCACTCCCGATGCTGTCGCGATGTAGATTTGCATGTCATTACTCGCAGCATAAACATTTGATGTATTTAAAATAAATGCAATTCAAATCAGCAACAAAACTGACCACCATGCGGGAATTCAATTTCAGCCAGCGGTTTTTGGTAACGGACACGTGAGATTATCTCCGACCTGAAATAATAAGCTTCTAATTAAGTAAATGAGGTCTATAAATTAATTAAAATATACGGCATTATGTGAACCCTCAACCGCTGTTGTTTGAATCAATGGGCATGGGGCTCGCCACTCTCTCTGCTTGACGTGCGAAAATAAGCTTAAGGCGCTTACTAGCGCCACCAATAGAATAAAAATCATAACTTGTTTCATATAAATAAATCTTCTTCTTCTTGGGGTGCCATCTCCTATCGGAGGTCGGCCATCATTATGGCTATTTGGGTCCGAGATGTTACGGCACCAAACATGTCTATAGTTGTTAGTTGAACCATTCCGATAGATTTTGGAGCCAATGGGTTCTTCTGCGACCAGGTCTTCGGCGGCCTTGTATTTTCCCTTGTAGGATAAGTTGGAGAAGGTTGTATTTGTCACCACGCATTATGTGGCCCATGTACTGCAGTTTCCTTAATTTTATGGTCCTCACCAACTCCAAACCTTTGTGCAGTCTTTGCAGCACAGTCTCGTTCCTAACTCTATCCGTCCATGATATCTTCAACATTCTCCTGTGAACCCACATTTCGAAGGCTTCTAGCCGCTTACACATGGTTTGGGTAAGTGTCCACAATAAATAAATATAAATAAATATTCATGGACACATTACACAGATCTTGTTAACGCTACACTAAGTACAACTAAATGACTTGTGTTACAGGTGCTAACTCGACGATAGATTTAACAATAAATATAATAAATACATATGTAACATCCAAGACACGGGACAAACTAGAAAAGTTCGTCCCGGTTGGGGATTGAACCCGAGACCTTCGGTTTTACAGACAGCGTGCCAAACCGCTGCGCTACCGAGGTCATCATATTACATTCTTTTTCAAGAAGTAAACTTCAAAAATGTTACCAACTATGACAGCTATTTTTAAAACCTACAGTCTAGAACCTAGGATCAACCACCTAGGACTTCAATCGATTTCCGCCAAAAACGGCCGTTTTTAGCAGAAATCGATTCAAATCCTAGCATGTTGATACTACATTCTACGCTGTATGTTCTGAAAATAGTTATCACTGATATTAACGGCCTCGGTGGCGCAGCGGTCTGGCACGCTGACTGTAAGACCGAAGGCCTCGGGTTCGATCCCCGGCCGGGTCAAACTAGCAAAACGAACTTTTCTAGTTTGTTTCGGGTCTTGGATGTTATCTATGTATTTATTGTATTAAATCTATCGTCGAGATAGCACCTGTAACACAAATCATTTAGTTGTACTTAGTATAGGGCTAACGAGATCTAATAATATGTCCATGAATATTTATTTATTATTATTATTAAGATTTTTGAAAAAAAAACCTGTTATAAAATAGGTTATGATTTTTATTCCACTGGTGGGGCGGGCTAGTTAGCGCCCCCCAGCGCCCTAATTTTCAGTGTAGTGCTTCTTAATCTTTGCTGTGTTGTAGCGGAGCAGGTAAATATTTTGCCACTTACGAATGGTACCTGGGAAGTGGCCGTGGTTGCGAGGGCGACAAGGTAAATATGGCCCGCTCTCCCCCGACCGTCCCCAGTCTCCACATTTTATTGGGTAGCGATCGTCCCGGCCGGGTCGGGAAATGAATTTAAAACGTGTTTGCGGGTAATCTGTTATCGGTCCCTTGTCTCGGGCCTGAATATAGACGTCCATATCAAAGCCTTTATCTTAAGCAGTGATTTTGTGCTTTTGAAAAATGAATGTGGCATTAAAATGTGAATTTCTCTCTCTCACTCTCTTTTTGAGAGAAGGCATGTCGCATACAGTAGAACGTATTATTATTTAGTATAAGTAGGTATGTATCAATATTCAAATTTGGAGTGGCTGCCCGTCTTTCTAATTTCCTTCAGCAACTTTCCATCGCCAGGTTGTCTGGAATAAATTGCTTTTAGCAATAAGTGATTATTTTGTATTTGTTGCTTTTTCAGTGGGCAATAAAGAATATTCTTATCTTATATAGGCTACATAAAAAAAGATAGATTTAAATAAATGCTTTACTAAAAATAATTTTATTTAGGTATTTATCACTCAATTTCACACAATGTCTTACTTTTTTCTTTATTAAACGGCTGAATGGATTTATGTGAAAATTAGCAAACACAAATAAAAAACACGAAACCGTACAAGCAGTAATGTTGAATTTGAGCAGAAAAATGTCACCCAAAACTTTTGGGTTTCGGGTATTGTGTCTAATTAGATTGAAGTATTTTTATCACAGAAAAATTTTTTTGAAATAACTACAAGATTTTTTTATGGTTCTACAGGTTTCTAAAGATGTGTCAAATCAAATAACGACACTAATAAAAAAACTTTCTTCTAGATTACGTTTTTCAAGCGAACAAATTGTATTAAGAAAATAGATAAATTATTATTTGACAAAATAACTCAAAATATTAAAAACGCTTATGAGCATATTGCTTATAGATTATGCCCGATATGTATGGAGCATTTTTGTATCACGTGACTTAAATTAGTCAAAGATCTTTATTAGTCGTACGTATTAGCAGTATTGGACGTTATTTATATCACAATTGTTATTTTTTTTTTAATATGGACTCTCTAATGAGATCAAAATGTTATTTGCAAGATCTCTGTTATAGATGCATTCATATTTCAGCCTACCCAGGAATCATGTGCACGCTATGAAGTTTCATAAAACAAAAACGAAGATTAAAATTAAGCCAAGGAAGTTGCGCATAATATTGTAAGTAGCAAGCGTTACCGCGTTGCGGAGACTAATACGAGCAACACCGGGTTAATTATTTCGTCACAAGAGCTCTCGTAAGCCACCGTAACAGCACTCCAGCCGAGCTGGGGCCATAAAACCTACATAATACGCGGCGACGTAAAAGTCTTATTATTTTAGTATCTGCGAATCGGTCGCGAAAAACATCTCGTAAAATAAAAGCTGTCGCCCGCAGCGAAGACGAAGCAAGGGTTGCGGTGCACCGCCACGGCTCAGCAATGGACGTGATCTAAAGCCAGCCGGATTTGGCGTGGACACCGGTTAGGATCGAGCCGAGCGAGCGAGTGGATTTCTATGGAAAATGCAGACTTTATGGTAGCCGAGGGATAAGTTTCCATTTTAAATTTAAGAGAAGCTGGAAATGTTTCCCTGTGTCTCCCAGCGGAGTAGCACGCGTAGCTGAATAAAAATGCACGTCAGGTAGAGCGCGCGAGGAAATATTTACACTTGCAACTGTGTGCGGCTGTCTGTTTGTATTAAGTATCTTCGAACAGCGATTGATCCACTAGAGACACATTGAACGCTAAAGTGTGAAGAGCTGGAAACGCTCAAAAGACAAAAGTAGGAGAGCTAAATAAAAGAGCAAGGATAAGATTCAGGTAAAAATTGCAAAGCGAAATTATTCAGAAGCGAATCGTTTTTAGGTGAGAACGCGACTAAGTCCCGGAAGCGGGCATTTACATAGCCGATGTCGAGGCGATGGTGCGTGGCGACTTCAAATGGGAATTATAATACCAAATTGAATACAAAACTTTCCTTTCAGTGCCGAGTAATGGAGGAGACTATGCACCGGAACAGACGAAAAGACAAATAGAACGAGAGACGATCACTCTGTTGAAATAATAAGTACCTGACGCCTTTTTGCACGTCCTGGGGACATTTTTTGCGACGATAATGTTTTACGCTTTAATCTTTCCAATTCAAATGTATTTTTCCCTCTTGACAATCTGAATTTTCACAAATATTTTCAGTCATTTAGCTGGACGATCGAGACGTATAAGCGCTTGGTTATTTACTGATTCGCTATGGTTTTTTTTTCTTTTCAATACGATGTATTATGCGGGTATAGTAATCTTATTTGAATCAACTTAATGTAACGCAATAACGCGATTGTCCAAATATTGAATCTGAGTGTAGCTCGAACGAAATTCCTCTACGAGTAATTTGACGCCCAACGTGGGGTAAGATGGATCGAATACCTCGCGAGACTACGCGCATAGACGCATTGATGAATCACTCCAGCCACCATAACACAATTATTTACTTCGAGAACAATTGCGGTCGGTTAAACATACGTAGGAAATTTATGAAAACGCTAAATAATTTGGGGCAACGCGCTGCTTACAAAAACATTTGCCTATGCGCTGTTAGTGAATTGTTCCCTCGCTTGTGACTAGGTAATTTCCATACATTTCAAGTTCCATCGCCTCCGGGACGTTCGTTCTTTTGTTGATAAATGTTTGACGGCAACTCCGGGGACGCCATTAAAAGTTTTTTTTCGTGAATAAGTCGAGTCTACATGCGCAAATGTTAACTCAAATGTTTACCTGCGTTCACCTATTCGGTGATTTCTTTTCATAGCGGCGTTTGTTCAGAGAAATGCGGACTGCTCTTGAATGGAGTCGTTGAATGGGTAATTGGAAAAGTTTTTGTGTTTTCCTAGCCATAAGCTCGTAGTTTGCTCCGGCGGCGAGCAACGTAATCACGCACCGCAGTATGTTTCCAATACAACAACATTGTATTTTTATTAGGCCAGAGGGATATTTTTGGCGTTTAAGTAACAATGTTCGGTTGATGTTGGCTTGGTACTGCCGTGGTGTTGCCATACGATAGATATAGGAATGAAAATTTTTAAAGAGAAGTCGGGAAGTTTTTCTGTGAACAAAGTGACCGATAAAAATGTTGACGTAGACCTTAAAAAGTTGTTTTCGATGGGTTGTTGGCGCGGGGATTGGAGTGGTAAGTTTTGGGGTAATAACTCACTGCTGCAGAACTTAGTCGGGCAGATTGCCGCGAAGACTGAGACAAAAACTTATAACAAAAACCCTACTGCTAAAAAAAATGGCTTTGTTGCATTTTACCTGTTCAGATGGAACCTTATATTCGATTTCTTGCAGACAGTTTGGTCTATCTGCTGAGGTTAAAAAATCTTATAGTTTGCCTTACTAGGAGGTATATTTAAATTTACTTAAAATGAATATATTATAGTTTCACAACTTTAATTTATGATATTTTAAATAAATGAGCTTAGCTGGCTCCATGTATCTCACGAATTTGATAATAAAATGGCGTGTTCCTCTTTTACATACCTAGTAATTAGTGTAAGCATAAATAGCCTATTCCTTCCAAAACATAGAAAAACCTTAATGTTTTTATACTTTTAGAAAAATATTTAATACCTACACTTTACAGATTTGTATGATAAGCAAGCAACTTTCGATTTTCACAATTCAAATATCATGAGTGAACATTACAAAATAAAGTTAACTGAGAACCCTCTCCTTTTACTGAATTCGGTTAAAAAGGAGCTCGTCGTGATGTCACGAAGGCTAGATTTTGCGGATAAACGCGCGTGCCCTCTGCACCGCAGGGTTAAGCTTGAGAAATAAGAGGGGAGTGTATCCAACCTCCGCTATTGACTCGAGAGCTTCCGCGGAGATCTAACTGATAGCTTATGAAATTGATTTGTGGCTACATTATTTTGACGGTAAAGAATCATGTTTTCGGACTTGGCCCCCGTGGTGAAGTACAGCCTATGCCTTCCTTAGGGACCCGTGCCCCTCGGTGGGGACATAATGAATTGATGAAGAAGAAGAAGAAACATGTTCTAAGGCGCTTTGGGTTACTAACTAGTGACAACCCTTTTTAGAACCTACAGTGTAGAACCTTGAATCAACAACCAAGGACTAATCACTTTCCACCAAAAACGGCAGTTTTCACGGGAAATCTATAAAAGTTCTAATCTATTCATCATAGGTTCTAGACTAAGTTATAAAAATAATTTTTACAGTTGTTAAGATTTCTCATGTTCACTTTTAGATAAAAACGTATTATAAAACAAGTTGTGGCAACATTGTAATTATCGTTCACTCACGGGCACGATGGATTTCCATCGATTGACCGCTCACTCATTCAATTCAATCATTCACTCGGTAACTCGGTCAATCGTTCTTCTCTCCGCTACGTCTGTGACAGCAGGACGTGCTCGTGGGATTTTTGGTTATAAAGAGACGCTATAACCTCAGGTGAATAGGAAACTATTTCTGATTGTCATTGTATTTGCTGTTGTGTGCTGGTGTGAAATAAAAGCCTTAATTTTGTAAAGAGACTGACGTTATTGACGCCGCCATCCTCTAAAGTGGTGACCCCTGACAGAACACTGTCACGCGAGGTTTTTGTTACGCCGCCGCTCCGTCGCACCGCGTTCATACGATGACGCTCATCAGAAAATGGGGCTAATCGGCCCTGCCCCGCTGCTGCTCCGCTGCCACGCCGCGCCGCCCTGCGCCGCTAGGCGCTTACTTCAGCGCGCCGCCACGCGGCCGCCGCACTGCGCCGCCACGCGGGCGCCGCCCTGCGCCGCCAAGCGTTCGCTCCATCGCGCCGCCACGCGGCCGCCGCACCGCGCCGCCCACGGCAGCCGCCGCCACGCGCCACCGCGCTGCCACACGGCGCCCGCGCCACCGCGCTGCCACACGGCGCCCGCTCCGCCGCGCTGCCACGCGGCACCCGCGCTGCCACGCGGCGCCCGCTCCACCGCGCTGCCACGCAGCCGCCGCCCCGCGCCACCGCGCTGCCACGCGGCGCCCGCGCTGCCACGCGGCGCCTGCTCCACCGCGCTGCCACGCGGCCGCCGCCTCGCGCCACCGCGCTGCCACGCGCCTGCCGCGCCCGACCTTTCGTGCTGCCCGCCCTGCTAAGCCCACGCTGAGTGCCTGCCGCGCCGACGCGGCGCGCGCCCTCTGAGCCACGCCGCTTGTGCCCGCCGCGCCCGCCGCATCGGCGACGCTCGCACCGCTTGCGCTGCTCGTGCCTGCGCCGACGTTGCGCGCGCCCTTGTGCCACGCTGCTTAAGACCGCGTCCGCCGCACCGGCGCCGCCGCACGTGCCGCTCGTGCCAGCACTTGCCGCGCCGACGCCGTTTGTGCCGCGCCGGCAGCACTGGCATCACCTGCACCTACACCTCACGCCGCGCCGCGCTGAGTGGCGCCGTCGACGACTGATCCTCCGCCTACGCGCACCCGGCACCCGTTGCTGCGACGTGCGACGCGTCCTGCCTGCCATCCGGCCACGCGCGCCCGGATCGATGGCCGGCTGCCACGGGACATCGTGAACCTCGTTTACAACGGACGCGGGGTAACCCTCACTGTATTTCGCTAACTTTATACTTAGATTATCCTATTTTTAGGTTATTTAGTTAGTGTATTTACCAATCAAAATGTTGCCAGTAACGAAATCACTTGACAGTAGTGTGCAGGACGGTCGGGATAGGTATGAGGGACCGCAGGTTGCCAAGGTGGCATGTAAGCTACCACCATTTTGGTCAGGAAAGCCAACCTCGTGGTTTAGTCAGGCAGAGGCATGTTTCGCCTTAGCTGGTATCACAGCGGAGGACACTAAATATAACCACATTGTGGCCAGCCTCACCGAGTCCGTGATAGACGTGGTAGAAGAGGTAGTGAACAACCCACCGGCCGAGAACAAGTACACTCATTTAAAGTCAGAGCTAATAAGTAGGCTCTCATTATCTAAGGAAAAAAGATTAGCACAATTGTTAGGGGATGAGGAATTGGGTGACCGGAGGCCTACCCAGTTTCTCAGACACCTTCGGACCTTGGCAGGGACTAGCATAGGGGACGACTCCATTGTACGCCAGCTGTGGCTCCGCCGCCTGCCGGAGCATATCCAGGCCATACTGGCTGCTCAGGCAGACCTACCATTAGATAAGGTGGCCGAGCTTGCAGACCGAATCGCGGAGGTTTCGCCCTCTACCAGAGTCATCTGCGCGACCACTGCTCCGGACCCTCTTCAGGACCTTGCCCGCCAGGTAAGTGAGCTGACTCGCCAGGTGGCAGCACTGCAGAGAAGCAGGTCGCGCAACCGATCTCCATCAGCGACTCCAAACCGATCCAGAGGGGCTACACCAACGCGAAATGGATGGTGTTGGTACCACAAACGTTTTAGAACAAAGGCCACAAAGTGCACTGGTAATTGCAGTTTCACGGAAAACACCCGGAGCAGTCAGTAGTGGCGGCTACTGACTGTCTTCCTGCTGGCCGCCGCATCTTCGTTACCGAACAACGCACTAAACGTCGGTACCTCATTGATACTGGATCGGACCTCTGCTGCGCACCTCGCAGCTGGTTCCCAGGTCGCAAGCAGTCGCAGGACTATGGCCTAACAGCTGCGAATGGCAGCAGCATTAGAACATATGGTTTGGTTTCCCTACATCTCAATTTAGGTCTTCGACGCGAGTTTGTGTGGCAGTTTGTCATAGCGGATGTTGACATTGCCATAATTGGCTCAGATTTCTTGGCTCATTACCATCTTCTGCCGGACTGCCGTACCAAGAGGTTAGTGGACGCTTCTACTGGACTCTCCTCGCCTGCTACCAGCGCTACAACTGACCAGGCCAGTATTAAGTCCATAATCTCCGGAAACTCGAGTTTCACACAATTGCTAGCCGAGTTCCCCGATATAACTCGCCCGCACGGCCTCCCAAGAGTGATCAAACATGAGACTGTACACCACATTAATACTACTAGCGGCCCACCCGTCTCCTGCCGTCCCCGCCGCCTGGCTCCTCAGAAACTTACTGAGGCCAAGAAGGAGTTCGAGGACATGGTGAGTTCCGGGACAGCGAGGCTCTCCAAGAGTTCATGGTCCTCTCCATTGCATATGGCCCCTAAGAAGGAAGACGCCTGGCGTCCATGCGGCGATTACCGCGCCCTGAATGCCAGGACCATCCCTGACTGCTATCCGGTACGGCACATTAATGATTTTTCTCACAATTTAGCCGGAGCCACGATATTCAGCACGATAGATTTAGTTAAAGCCTATCATCAAATCCCTGTGAGCGACCCTGATATTCCCAAAACAGCTATCACAACCCCCTTTGGGCTTTTTGAATTTCCTTTTATGACATTTGGTCTGCGCAATGCCGGCCAGACGTTCCAGAGATTTATTGATGAGGTTACTCGGGGACTGCAATTCTGTTTTCCTTATGTCGATGACATTTTAGTCTATTCAAAGGACAAAAGTCAACACATAGAGCATCTCCGAATTCTTTTTCATCGTTTGCAGGATTATGGGGTCGTAGTAAATCCAGCTAAGTGCATCTTAGGAGCTAGTGAGGTATTATTCTTAGGTTTTCATATCACCGCAGAAGGTACTCGTCCTCCCCCAGACCGCATAAAAGCCCTTGTAGATTATGCCCCTCCCAAAACTGTTCAAGGCATGCGTCGATTTCTGGGAATGATGAACTTTTACCGTCGTTTTATCCCTCACGCTGCTAAGAATCAAGCACCATTGATTAACGCACTCACGGAGCTCCAAGGGAAAGGTGCGAAGCCATTCATATGGACACCTGACCTCCTTCAGAGTTTTGCGGCCTGCAAGGAGAGCCTAGCTCAAGCTACCTTGCTGCAGCACCCCGTGCTTGACGCTCCGCTCGGTCTTTTCACTGACGCGTCGAGCATCCACATTGGTGCTTGTCTACAACAGTTGGTTAACGGTCAGTACGTCCCTCTAGCTTTCTTCAGCAAGAAGCTTACACCGAAGCAAATTGAGTGGCCGGCCTACTACCGGGAGCTGCTCGCCGTTTACGAGAGCGTGCAACATTTCCGGCATATACTGCAGGTCCAGCATGCCACGATTTTCACTGACCACAAACCGCTGCTGTACGCTTTCGTCCAGCGGCGAGAAAAGCTACCCCCTCCACAGCTTAACCAGCTATCCTTTATCAGCCAATTTACCACGGACATCAAGTATATAAAAGGTGAGGACAATGTGGTAGCTGATACGATGTCACGTATAGAAGCCATCGCGCTCGAGCAGGACTACGAAGCCCTAGCAAAATCACAGGAGACTGACACCGAGCTCGCAACACTGACTGGTTCCTCTGGACTGAGCTTGACTAAGGTAAATATTCCAGGAACCAATGTCTATGTCACTTGCGACGTATCCTCGGGAAAAGCTCGCCCGTACCTAACTCCCTGGTTTCGCCGTGCGGTGTTCGACAAGTTGCACAACCTGAGTCACCCCGGCGCAAGGGCAACAACCAAGCTGGTTACCGAGCGGTACGTATGGCCATCAGTTAGGAAGGACTGTAGAGAATGGGCCCGGTCTTGCCTAGCATGTCAACGCAGCAAAGTGTCGAGACATATCTCAACGCCGATGGGCAGCTTTAACCAACCATCTGGGCGTTTCATGCAGGTTCATATAGACATTGTAGGTCCCCTACCAGTTAGCAACGAGTTCCGCTACCTCCTCACTGCCATAGACAGAGCGTCCAGATGGCCGGAAGCATGGCCCATGCGCTCCATCACAGCAGAGGAGGTTGCTGAAACATTCACCCGGGAATGGGTCTCTCGGTTCGGCGTCCCCGTGACACTAACTACAGACCAAGGTACGCAGTTTGAGTCGGATCTATTCCGCCGCCTCATGGTCCAGTTTGACACCAAACGGGTAAGAACCACTTCATATCATCCTTGTGCCAATGGCATGATAGAGCGCGTGCACCGACAACTTAAAGCGTCCCTTATGTGCCACGAAGGCGCATGGACCAAGGCCCTACCTTTGGTACTGCTGGGTATGCGTGCAGCCGTCAAGGAAGACCTGAAAGCCACTGCAGCTGAGATGCTGTATGGCGAACCCATCCGCCTCCCTGGTGAGCTACTAGTTCAACAAACTAACCCAACCTCCGTCGACAACCCAGCTGATTTCGTCGTACAGCTACGGCGGAAAATGGCTGCCATTCGTCCGGTACCTGCTGTACATCATACCACAAAAACGCCATTCGTTTTTAAGGAACTGGCCACGGCGACACACATCTTTTTACGCGATGACACCATCCGCCGGTCCCTGCAACCTCCATACACAGGGCCCTACTCGGTTATAGGGCGTTCCAGAGATGGTAAAACCATTACTATCAGTCTAAAAGGTAAAACAACAGTAGTTAGCGTAGACCGTGTTAAGCCAGCGTTCCTGGAACGGACCCCGCAGTCAGGTCATGGGGACCAGCCTCCCCCGCAGCCGGTTTCTGCCAAGCAGTCACTCGTGCCACCAACCCAGGTGGGCTCGCCTTTCTTGCAGCCTACCATGGACCCATCCCCGGTCCAGGTAGCGCCGCCTCTACCTGTGGTCCATTCGCCTGTACCGACCCTACCTGCATTCATTAAACGCACCCGTTCAGGGAGACAGGTTAGGTTTAAAAACATAAAAGATTGGTAAATACAGTAATTAGGCATCTTGTATTCTTTTCATTTCACAAAGGTGTAACACATGTTGTGCAGGAGTATAGTTATGTAAATACTCAAAGGTAAATAAAACAAAGTTTGTATAATTTTGGAACAATATTTAATAATTTTGTTTTTGTATCCACAAGAGGTCTTTAATAATAGGCTTGCATATATTAAGTTAGGATATGTTATAGTAAGTTAAACATGTCATGTTGTTTAACTCCCTACTGTGTCTAAGCAAGGCTGTATGCCTGATTTTGCTGTGTTTAAGGTAATATTAAGCTCGCTACATTATAGTCATACATACCTTTTATGCCATTCTAAATAATATGTATTGCTATGTTTTCTGTAATATTAAGTTTGCCATATACAGCCAGTATACTTACCACATAAGTCTAGGTAAACATTTGCAATGTAACCTTTATAGTATATCCCACTTACCATTCTCCGTAGGGGGGTGGTTGTGGCAACATTGTAATTATCGTTCACTCACGGGCACGATGGATTTCCATCGATTGACCGCTCACTCATTCAATTCAATCATTCACTCGGTAACTCGGTCAATCGTTCTTCTCTCCGCTACGTCTGTGACAGCAGGACGTGCTCGTGGGATTTTTGGTTATAAAGAGACGCTATAACCTCAGGTGAATAGGAAACTATTTCTGATTGTCATTGTATTTGCTGTTGTGTGCTGGTGTGAAATAAAAGCCTTAATTTTGTAAAGAGACTGACGTTATTGACGCCGCCATCCTCTAAAAAGTTATGATTTTTTTCCATTGGTGGCGCTAGTTAGCGGCCCGAAGCGCTTTAAAGTACCAACTTTCCCTTTAAATCTAGGACTACTTACATAGCAAATAAATAAGACAGCCGCAGAAAGGCACTTACATTAAAATAAAACAAAGAGGCGGTCTTATAAAGATTTGGTGAAGATTTGACGAAGAACTACGGAGACGTAAATCCGAACAGTTCATGGGACAGTGGCAAATGAGACATGGCTATGCTCAGAACTCAATTGGCACCGATTGAAAAGATAAGGTTGAACACTAACAATACCATTTTGTTGTTCTTCCCTTTTTGTTTAATTTAATTTTACATCACGAATATTACATTAAAAAAAATATCCACTTCCGTAGGATCAAAAATATGCACTATAACGCAACATCCACTTCGTGGCATTTATTATGCAATTATAGCATGGAGTGACGTGGATACTTTGTTTTGCATACAAATGTACGCTAAAACAGATCATTGAGTAAATCGAGGTATTGACAAGCCAACCGACGCTCATACCAAATCTTACAAAACATATACAAAAGTTATTGATGCGCAAAAATCGTCTCGAACAACATAAAACATTAGCAGTATTATTTCGCTTCACTAATAGATATAGTTACGTAACTAACACGCGCGAAAATATAACAAGATCACATCAAAAGACGAGCCAAATCGAGAGTGTCCACATCAAGTCTCGTACGACAAATGATGTGCACGCGAACAGATAGCGATAGTGTCGTCTCGAAAACACTTTTCCCTTGTTTTCCCCGAAAATAGGGAAGGAAGAACGCTAGTTCGAGGAGACAGCTTGATCCGGAGCACGGCCGTTACCAGGGCAGCAACAAGTCCCACGTTAACACACACGATAACCAACTCTATATCCAAGCCCACAAAAGTCACATTCAACGGTGGGCCGTGAAAGAAAAATAAAAGAATTCATACGTGCCTAAGTGTATGGCGAGACGCGGAGAAGATAGAAAGTTAAAGTGATGGAGCGTTACAAACATTAGGTAAATTGCTTGAAAAGAATTGATATATCTTTGTTACTGTAGGCACTCTATGTTTTATCTTAAATTAATAATAATAACATATAACACACAACACAATCACTGAAAATAAACGATAAACTATGTTTAAAATTTACTGAAAATATAAGCGTGACTTCACTTAAAAGACCACTGAGCGAGAAGAAGCACGAAACTAAAAAAAGGCGCAGCAATTGTGCATACCGCCCCATTGTAAAGATTCCGAAAGCGGTCCGATAGACGAGGAATTGTGAACGTCTTCAGAAGACGAACTTATGAAAAGCGAAGATTCGTCGGGAAAAAAAGTGATAAACAATACAAGCGGAGGCAGCGGCGCAAGTTTTCAATTAACAAACGAAACAACGTGGAGTTGCGCGACTTGCCAGCGCCAATGCGGTCTGCGGTGCTTTAAAAGTTCGCTGTGTTGTAAAGAAAGAAGACGATAGTGTCAATGGCAAGTATCTTCGTGATAAAACGTCACGAGCGATTAAAATTTGCCCCGTGGGGATAGATTCAAATAAATTCCACGAAATTAATTTAAATAACGTATCCTTTTTAAAGAAAATGGTCCAAGAAGATAGAAAAAATTTCAAACGTCTTAAAATCAGCTGTATGCTGGCGCTTTCCTGAACCGCGGGGCGATCGAATCGGAAACGTATTAAGATAATGCGGATACATAAGTTTGTGCAAGTTGTAGTATGGGTGGTCCAGGAGCGGAACGGTTGAGTGGATTTAATGGAGCGTGGCGAGGAGGCCCACTGCACTTGATGCAATTTCTCTCCACTCCGCTACTTAATTGTAGCTAGTGCTTCACATTTTCTATAGACGAATGACGTTAATTTTACTCCGAGACCGTAATATCCATTATACTAATTGCGAGGCCACATTTCGTCCGGAGCTCTTAGAACTCGTGAAGTCTATTCGCTACGTCTTGGACAAAATATACAAGTTGGTCAATATTCCTGATTGAGCTTTTAATTAAATTGTAAAAGTGACGATATGCGCCGTGAACTTGTGACTCAAAAGGCTAGCCGAGAGTCAAGCTCAGTACCCCCGCCGCGTCTCAGCCGAAACACTCTCAGATAAATTACTTAGGGAGCATTGGACGCGCATACAAATCGGTTAGCAACTCGCCATATTTCAGCGTACGGCGGAAACACCGCTCGATTTACACACACCACGCAGTCGTGCCGTTCCGCTTCCAACTTGTGGAAATTAAGATGTTACCGTTCTGTGATATTGTAACTTTATTTCCGATCTAATATCAAGGCCGCCTCCATAGAGCGGAGGTGAAGCGTTCGGGACGTTCTCGTCAAATTGGTAATGAGACGGCGACGGGCGGATTGTGTCAGCGTCTGAGAGGATCGAGAGGAGGTAAATAGCCGGGTGCGCGGCACCTGTGCTCGATAATGCGACGCCCGCTGAGGGAGCAAGGAATCAATTAGGAGCCGAATTGCGTAACGACTCTGTTACAGCCGCCAGGAAGGCCCCAGCTGCTTTTTGCTCGTCGAACTTCTTGTTATTACGTGATGGACTTCGATAACTAGCCGATGTTAGGCCGGGCATTTGCGTCAATTATGTCATCATCAAATGAGTCTTGGGCATAGAATACATATGCGTGAGAATACAGAAGTGAAGTGTAATGAAAGCACTGGTACAGATGTCAGTTTATAAAGGAAAAGCGGTCTCCTTGCAAAAATACCTGCTTATGCTACTGTGCATATACAACTTAATTTTTTTCATATCGCTTGGTAACCCTGTAAAATTTCTGTAGCCCAGTAAGTAAGTTACACTTCCCGAACTAAGTCAATAGCTGCCATCGTTTACCGAACTGCCTCGAGGCGCTTATGTCACGGGCTCTACCAGGCCGATTTCCCGAACGACGTCATGAAGGAGTAGCTACAAAATAAATGCAACAGAAAGACTTTCCCATACATATTTTTTATTTAACAAACTTTAGGTCATTTTGACGAACATTCGAACGTCTTTCGGAGTGCGGTTTCTGACTAGCTCCTTTTCTTCAGGGACCAGTCGTAAGAAAGTGTAGGCTTGTTATCCCACCCCCTGAGGTTCACTTCTAGTTCCTTTCCTTCACGGGGCGTGAGGCCGTAAGTTTCATAGTGTCCACTGTATATAACGGCGTGTGAGACGAGAGTGGTGTGAATTATTTAGAGGCGGTCGCGCGGCCGTCGGACTGCAATTAATGAAGTGCCGGCGGCCGTTTGTCAATGCGGCGCGGCGGTTTCGGCAGACCCTTCGAACCTCGCCGCCACGCCGGTGAGGCTGATCCATTCGCTATAACTGGGTTTATTCCTTAAGATATCAATGGAGACTCCTTTGTAATTTTCGCTGCAACAACTACGACATTGATCATGCCATGTTGCTATGGAATTAGCATCTACGTAATGAGATAATTTATACAGCGTCCAGAGTGGCACCTTCACTCATACGATGGGTGAAGGGACCACTCGAACGCCGCAGTGCCTGGGACATTGTTTTAGGATGGTGTAGGCTTGCTCAGCACCTATACCAGTCCTTTCAGCTTAGGCGGCCTAGCCCATACATGTTACTTTGAACTACAAAATTACTCGCAGCGATAAAATTGTTACGAAATTAATGTCAAAGTGAAATACAACAGAAAAAAATACAAATGCGCTACACTAGTGCAAGAAATAAATCATACATGGAGACTGCATTATAAGCTGCTGTACTAAGTTGGACAGTTATTAGTATGGTCTCTGAGAGTGTAAACTACAAAAATGCTGAGTTTACTGTTAATTATTTGAATAAAGATATGTAATTTGTACTTTCCCAAATTTACTTTTTTTGCCATGCGAGGAATTCTCCCTTGCGTAGTAGGCGACAAACCATTCGATTCAATCCTACCGCATCAGGAAAGTATCGGAAAAGTATCAGCTTTAAGTTTCATAACAGTTTTATAATTATTCCCAGCCGTAATCCATACCAAGATAGAGTTCGCAAAAGAAGTAAAAAGAGCGTAATTTCCGTCGACCTGTCCGTACCGATTGAGAGATTGAATTGATTTAAAAGCGCCCGGGGAGGACGTCGTTATTTTAACCTGCGATTATTATAGACGCTGATCGAATTTCACGGGAGCAGGGAAGCTACACTCTACGTGATTTAAGGAGGCGAGCGCGCGGCGACCCTTAATCGGCCCTTTCAAATATAATTGCAATAAGTTAATAAAATCCTACAGCGATTTTAATTAATTTGTGGCAACGCAGGCGCCCAATTAAACGGGGATTTCGGAAATTTCATAAAGCGACGTCGTGCGGTAAACGCGATTGTTGCTTTTGCGGCCTGTTTGTAAATGCGTTGAATATTTCCACCGGCAAAATTAAAGTGGAAAAGTAAATATACTGGACTCATTGTAATATAGTTCACCCACTGATTTAATGGCGATTGCTTTTCATGTAAATAATTGAGTGGAAATTTTGAATGAAGCACATTCAAAATTCGGCACTCGAATCTATCATCAATTTTCGGTATGGTATTTTACATAATAATTTCACGGTATTTTACAAAAAATATCTACCTTGCAATCACAAAAAGTATGCTAAGCCAACAAAATATTTTTCAAATTATGAAATATTGTTTGAAAGTCGGTTTTTATTTTTTATAACAATATAATACAAATAGCAATAAATTACTACGCGAATACAAATTTTAGAGGTAATTATAAAGTGTGTCGAATGGTATGTCGAATATTTCTATCTCCATCTCCGAAGGTCTTGATCAGATTATCACGAAGCATTTGTTCAATTAGGCTTAATTTGCTGCTGTCCTTTGGAGAGTTTCCTTATTTATACCCGTGTCTTTATCAGATCCGAACAAAACAAAACGAAAAACCATTGATTGGTTTACCTTTTCCAATAATCGGTTAGCATTTGAGGGAGTGTTGAGGAAACACAATTAAAAAATAAAAACAAAAATGTTTAAAAACCTATTTAGAGGCTAAAAATTTCACCCATGCCGAGATTCGAACCTGCAACCTCTGGCTATCCGTGCCAGCGCTCTACCAATTGAGCCAATGGGCGACTCACCAACATCAGTGAAATTTCGAACCTCTTTACACTATTCTCTGTATTACGTACAGGCAGCGACATCTGACTTAAGCAAATTGCATCACTTACAGCCCCGACTACCTACTTTGCAGTTAGGTTTTACATCGGAACGATATCACTGTACCCAAATGATTATTCTATTTTTATTTTTAATGCACTAACCCGTGCTAAGGACAAATTTAAAAACCTATTTAGAAGCTAAAAATTTCACCCATGCCGGGATTCGAACCCGCAACCTCTGGCTATCCGTGCCAGCGCTCTACCAATTGAGCCAATGGGTGACTCACCGGCATCAAAAAAATACAAAATATTGGTAAGAGTTAAAAATATAATTCCGCAATTAAATTCTTGCTAATTTATAAAAGCTCACGAAAACGACAATTTATTGTTCGGTTTACTTTTACGTATAAAATTAATTAAAGAAAACGGTTAAGATTGAGAGAGTTATGAAAAAACAAAGTAAAAAAATAAAAACAAACTATAGGTACGCGTCGGAAGTTACGCAGAAACATTCCAGCCAACATAAAGTGTCTTTCAAAAAAATCGCATTGATTGCTCTAGGGTTTTGTTCATAAATTTTATGTTTGTTATCACTATAACATTAAACACATCTGAACGAAAAGATGAAAACTTTTACTCGAAAGCTATTGTGGGTTAGAATATTTCTGTGATCGGTCTAATTGAAAGTCGAAAACCTTCTCTCTTTTTAAGTTGGTTAAAAATATAATTTAAATTTTAAATTTTTAAATTTTAAATTTAAAATTTTTAAATTTATTCCTTAGCACGGGTTAGTGCATTAAAAATAAAAATAGTGTTATTAAGTTTTGTTACGTTACTCTAGCAAAAAAGCTGCCAAATTTTACATTGAAAGCAAAATGCGTTTGCGCATTTTGCTTCCGATGTCTAAAGCAGTTATCAACCCTTGTATGTCCCCATTCCTGGGGCACGGGTCTCTTCCTGTATCGCAGGAAGGTTAGGCCATACTCCACCACCGGTTGGTGGAGGATTGTAAGACAGTGGCGGGCCTTACTGTCGGAAGTTATCAAGTCGCCGATAAGGCCGTTGACATGGCTTAACGACTGCCATTATATGACAGCCGGCACAAACCGCTTAACGTGCCTTGCGAAGCACGGAAGCGCTCGGAAAAATGCCTAGCGGCAGTCACGGGACCCATCCTGTACCTGACCGCGCCTGTTGTTGCTTAACCAAGTGATTGATTCCAATCACTCGGTTCAAAGCCGAATTCATTCATTTTACAATACTTTTTATCTTATCCTAATTTGTACCACATTTCACATTATTTAACTCTGTGGATAGATATATATTTGCACGTAATCGGTTTAAAAGCCGCGTTGTATCTCGAGCCTGGCCTGAGGCGGCCTGGCGTCTGCCCTCTTGTAAATATCCATTAGGGCGTAAGAAGGTCCCTCATTACAATGATGCGTCAAAGACGCGCTAGATCTCAACCGTGAAATGTCGGATCCATAGTCACTGCCTCCGACCATTTCTGTTTTCATCCCACTGACATTTTGATTTTCCTTTCGGAGCTTGATTCAACGTTTACTCTTTTACTCGCTACATAAGCCACGAAACTATTGTGTAAACTATTGTCTTAGTGTGTCATGAATTCTTAACGTTTTAATTTTACGTGTTTTGATAACGTGATAAATATTACTCACGTAATGTAAAAAAAATATAGATAGATAGAATATTCTTCATTGTAATTATAATTATTTAGAGTATCTTAATGCCAATAGACGGAATATGTAAATTTTCATTTCCACAATTTAAAGTGGCCAAAGTACCCTCTATGTGGTAGACTATCAAAGACTGTTTTTATGACTTGATTACATATATATGGTTTTCAGATTTTTCTCTGTACTTGTAGTAAAATACGACATTACTTGCCAAATTTCATCTTTATGGGTCAACGTTAGCCTATAAGTTTTGATTCCCTTGAGTGTCAAAATATACATTTTTTTCTACATAGACTTGTTGACTAACAAGTTTGTTTATTCACAGTTATAGGGGACTGAAGATTAAGTACAAGTTTTTTAATTAACATAATACCGTCACGCATTCCCAAGTGGTTTGGCAGTCAGACGAACGGACGGGTAACAATGTGATCTTAAAAGGGTTCCGTTTATCCTTTTGAGTTACGGAACCACAAAAAGGGGCAACATTTTCAGGATAAGTAGCCGTTGTACTTCTATATATATGCTGATGATTTCTTAGCCCAATAAAGAATGTCTTCATATCTGTGCCAAAGCCGAGGCATGAAATAAATGGAATGTAATTTATCCCTAGTTATTTATCTTCATGAAACCTAGTACCTGAGGTGTTCTCAGCGGTCGGGAATCGCTAGGTCAAAGCGGGCTCGTTCTCTTTCTGAAAGAAAAGTCTGTAACCTAAAATGCGTATCCTGAGCATCTACATATCTACTATTAGCAGAGCCCACGACTACGTTAGCGTGGTAAACGGATTAGCCTGTAGCCTATGTCCACTCTGAAGGTTTATTTTTAATACTGGTGAAAGTATTATAGCGTAGCACTCGTGGCCTAGTGGAACCGAGTCTTTAAAATCAATCACTTGGGCCATGCCACATGCCGTGACTAACTAATGCCATTTTTTCCGAGCGCTTCCATGGCACGTTAAGCAGTTGGTGGCGGCTGTCATCTAATGGCAGTCATTAAGTCACGCAGAAGTCTTATGGGCGGCTTGATAACTTCTGACAGCAAGGCCCGCTACTGCAATCCTCCACCATCCCAGACTTGGCCTTCGTGGTGGAGTATAGCCTAACTTTCCTGCCCAATAGACCCTTGTTCCGGCTGTGGGGAGAACCAAGGGGTTTATACTATACTGGTAAAACCTGTATGAGATGATGAAACCTGCCTTTTTCAGAGATTACCCCATATATACGAACTAGCAAACATATAAACTTTTCCTCTTTATAATATTAGTGTAGATGTATTCAGTAGAAATATGAAAAAAATATTGTGTTAGTTCTTTCAGGTAATCGTGTTAGTTCCAATATTATTTGCCCAAATACAGTTACGTTTGATCACAATATTTTTTGCGGCTTGGAAACAGGCAGCGGGCATCAGTCATTTCGATTCAACCAAAATCGATAGTGAGGGACTCCAATGATACGAAAACACAGTTATATGCCCTCTCTATGTAAGTACCTAGTTGTTGGAATATGATTGATTGTGTTTTAGGTTCCCAGTGGTTGGGTCGACGTACTTGGGGACGCCGCCTCGCTCTGTGTAGTCAGTATTTTCAGTCTATATGACTTATAAACAACTTTCAGTCTATATAAAGGTTACTTGAGCCATTTATCATACTTCGATTAATATAACAATATAAGAACAATATAACAATGGTCTTTTAATAATTATTAAAATAAAAATCTGCTAATAGATGTTCAGTGATACGATATGCCAGTTCACTAATATAAAATGAGGACAGTATTTCTTAGTGACTTTCAATCCCCATATATAGTTGTAGATAGCTGCTGAAACGTTAAGAATTAAGGTAATTATGTTTTATGTATTAAAAAAATGCGATCAAACCAGTCTAATATATACTTAAATTAAAATGTTGTTG
The DNA here is from genome assembly GCA_934045075.1 of Yponomeuta sedellus. Taxonomy (NCBI): domain Eukaryota; kingdom Metazoa; phylum Arthropoda; class Insecta; order Lepidoptera; family Yponomeutidae; genus Yponomeuta; species Yponomeuta sedellus. Next base: position 15,863,457 of record OW203726.1, read on the forward strand.
ACAGGCTTGGCCAGTTTGATTAGACTGATAGTCGAAGAAATACTTTAAAAAACCTATTTAGAGGCTAACAATTCCACCCATGCCAGGATTCAAACCCGCGACCTCTGACTATCCGTGCCAGCGCTCTTTCCAACTGAGCTAATGGGTGACTCACCATTCTTTACACTATTCTCTGTATTACGTACAGTATTAGCACGGGTTAGTGCATTAAACATAAAAATAGTATAGTCGAAGAAATAATCATAGATTTTATTGTATGTATCACATGTGTGTGTACATACATGTAGGTCTTATTAGAACGAAAGTGTTCAGTGACCGCAACCTTTTATAATTAACTGTCTATTAAATTCACTGGATTGTTTATATAGACCTTTAAACCACTACATACCCACGGCGTTAAGAGGCCAGCCGTGATTTCCACAACAAACGGGGGGCGAAGCGCTTACCTGCGAAATTTCCCTTTAAGATTGGTAACAGAACGCCAACTCACTGGGGTCGGTACAAGCTCAAATTACGCGTAAAGCTGAACACAAAGGCTATGCGTATTCAAATTCCATTAATATCCCGGTCGGGGGATGGGTGGGGTAAAATGAACCGGCGCGGACAAAAACAATGCCGCCGGCAAATAACCGGCTCAGCATTGTTCCGGCAATTAGAAAGCTTTCCCATGTACCGGCCGTGTGTAAAAACATTGTTACATCAGCACACATTACCGCGTATAGCTCGTTACAGATGATGTTTATTACAGTTATTAGGACTAAGCCCTGGCATCGATATTAATGTTTTCGGTGGGAGGCCAGTTTTAGTTAATAATACGGTTTACGTAGGAAGGTATTTACGGGGATATTTGATTTTTGTACTGGATCGATCAGAGGCTGGCGGTGCGTCGCCTTTCCCCCGGTCGATGAAAAGCCGCGGAAAATCCGGCTCTGGGTGGATATCGGTGAATTAAAATCGACTGACCGATCGCGATTTTGACAAATGACATCGTTGGTGGAGTTGAATGCGAGTTAATCCCTATTCATTATTGTTGACCGACGATGTCCATTTCGCCTCATCATCCCCAGATAAAAGGCTCGCGGTCCCTCCCTTCAAAATGGAAAAATTATTCTCGCTATTTTTGGGTGAATCTTGCTTTTTTCAGCCAGTTCCTCGTAATGGGAAAACTCTTAGTGTTAGTACAGAAATCCACCTCGTATGATCCGAAACTATATCAAATACTAGCTGGTGCCGGCGACTTGGTCTACGCAGGATTAATATTTCGAGTAGTTTATATTAGCGTGGCGTAGAAAATAACTAACACTATGACATTAAAATTATGAAATTTTTTTGGGTGGCATTTGAAAAATATTATAACAGCCTGACAATAAATAAAGTGTTCTCTATCTATTTAAATGTTACAATCGCACCATAATAGCTCGCAGATGGTATATTTTTTCCTATTTACTGGACTCTTATCGTCATATTTTGAACAATTTACACAATATCTTTATAAATTGTAGCCTATGTGTTATACTGATATATAAGCTATATTATTATAAAGTTTCATTAAATCCATACAGTAGTTTTTTATGTGAAATAGTAACAAACATTCATACATACTTACAAACTTTCGCGTTTATAATATTATGTATTATATAGAAGGGATTATGTAACACTGAAACTGTGAAATTATTAAAAAACTAAAATCAAAATTATAGTATTACCAAGTTGGCCCGTTTGAAGCTTACCTGCGAACAACATAAGACAAGGTTAATTACAGGCAGAAAATATAATCTAAAAACTTGTATATTTTAACTGCTCGTTGACAAAAAGCGTCAGTTGCATCAAATATGAACAAGTAGGGCGGCCGCGGCTGCGTCGCGTTATCCGGCTAGTTTATTGTGTTTACCGCGGTATTGTGGCAGCTCTGTGGAGTTGCAATAAAAGCAAGCGGCGTTGTTTGCTCAGCCTACTATTGTGACGGAGGTTATTAGGGCAGCACCTCCGAGGATCCCCGACCGCTCGCGGGTTAAGATCAGCTAAGCCGCCCCTTTCACCATCCATCAGCACGCGACGGAACCTCTTATATTGTTATATTAATAAGCAAACTGAGAATCTGATTAAAATTTTCTAAACTGAATACCCTGTTTTGGCAACAATGATTAATTTCAACGGTTCGTTAACTTTTGACAAGTCCCGACCGGTGTCTAATGAGAGGCAGGATTTAACGTACGCACTGAATCGTAATCTACATCTCGGGTTTGTATTCGACGATATGTGGAAACGGTTTCATCGTTATACGATAATTAAACGTTTTCATTTCATTTATTCAATCCATTAATGAACAATAACGTAAAGATACATAACAGTTACTTAACTATTTGAACATGAACCCTGTAATGGTTGGAAACTTGGAAAGGTTGTCTGGCAAAGATGAATTTTGGTCATACGGCTATGTTATTGTATATATCTATTATGTAATTCCTAGTGTACATGCAATAAAAAAGGTAAAGCAGACACGCAGGTTTCCCCATAATGTTTTCTTTCACAGTTAGCGAGTGGTAATGGTATTACTATTTCCCACATATTTTTACTCATGGAAAACGTTATAAGATAAATTAAAAGGCCCCATGCCCATAAGATTAGCAACTTAAAAATATTTTATTACGAAACACATACGAGGCCAGTATATTTGTTATAGGCTCAGCACCAAAAAAGGTCTGTTTTTCGGAGATGTTCACATACCAAAGCGCTTGAAATTGCTAATTCGCGGTGGGCACTGGTTGCGATTAAGACCATACTGGGCCGGTTACTGAATTGAGAATTTTAAAAACCTATTTATAGGCTAAAAATTCCACCTATGCCGGGACTCGAATCCGCGACCTCTGGCTAACCGTGCCAGCGCTCTTCCGATTGAGCTAATGGGCGACTACCGGGATCAGTGAAATTTCGAACCTCTTTACAATACTCTCTGTATTACGTACGAAGTGAGAATTTTACTTCTGTAACTTTCTGTCAGAAGCGCTCGTGGCCTAGGCAAACTGAGTAATTGGAATCAACACTTGGTTAAGCAACAACAGGCGGTTGTCATCCGTCACCCATCTTGTAACATCAGGTACAAGATGGGTGTGCGTCCCGTGACTACCGCTAGTGGCATTTTTCCGAGCGCTTCCGTGCTTCGCAAGGCATGTTAAGCCGTTGGTGCCGGCTGTTATATAATGGCAGTCGTTAAGCCATGTCAGAGGCCTTATGGGCGGCTTGATAACTTCTGACAGTAAGGCCCGCCACTGTTTTACAATCCTCCACCAACCCGAACTTGGCCACTGTAGTGGAGTATGGCCTAACCTTCCTGCGATGCAGGAATAGACCCGTGCCCCAGCAGTGGGGACATACAAGGGTTGATAACGAACTTTCTGTCACGCTCTTTGCTGAGAAATTCAAAGTGACAGCACTACAGTTTAGTATTTATTTAGGAAAGTTCTCAGTTAAGAAACTGGCCCACTCTCTTTCTGAAGGAAGGCGGTGCCTACAGGCGCACAGTGGGATTTATTTAGGTTGCAAACTCTTATAGACTTGTTTTATTCCTTTCAATGAACGGATGGATATTTTCATAGGACGGCATACAGCAACGAAATTAGAGTTCAATACTGCGGGTCAGTGTCTGAATTGGGAATTTAGCTAGGTAAATAGTTAACTGTAGTGCTGTCTCTTCGAATTTCCCAGAAAAGAGCGTGACAGAATGCTGCTTAAGTATTTACTTAGAAATTCTCAATTCAGAAATGGGCCCTCATACTACCTACGGCCCCTGTATACAAAATTAAAGGTTTCAACGCAATCAAAACTTGTAACACATTTTTTTGCTATCAACCAGTGAAGTTAAATCCCAGGGTCGGACTGGGTCTAAGAGACCCGAGTGGCATTTTGGCTATAGGGTTCCGCCGCACGCGCACCATCAGGCCAATCGAGAAAGAAATTATTTATAGAAGGGTTTCTTGTGGCCCGGTCGAAGACCAGGTTGATAATTTCCTTCAATGCTCCGAAATGGCAAAAATGTGTGGGAGGGGGGGGGGTTGTACAGGCAGGGATTTTGGCAATTTATTAGGGAAAATAAATTATGTAATGCGATTTATTAATTATGGGAGTTAACTAACTCCATACCAAATTTTATTAAAATCGCTCTAGCGGTTTAGACGTATAGAAGTAACAAACATACACACTCAAAAACTTTTGTCTTTATAATATTAGTGTGATATTATTGCTCGTACGTGTGCATCGCAAATTCATACCGACTCCACGAATTTTCGTCCGAGCTGTCCGTACCATCATTCTAGTAATAAGCTTATACTACCAAAACCAACCAATTTTCAGATAAACCTTGTCGGTTTCAGCGCGTGCGAGGTATATAATATTCAGGTTCCTCCCATCACGTATTTATAATATTATGGTATATTTTTATAATATAAAAAACTGTTCGCAAATGCATGAATGTATGTCAAAAGCTAAATGAAATTAATGTATGTCTGCGACTAAGAAGCTGAAGTTATGCTGCAGCAATACACATTTACTTTTTGGTAGGAAAATAAATATGACATACAAATGACTATCATACATACAAAGTCTTTTTCGCTGGAGTTTTAATGGAGCCTAGTAGATGTGCCTTTGGGCGTAAGCTCAGGGCATATTTGCTGGAGCAGCAGAGACTTCCCTATCCTATCCAAACTTGTCGCCGCCTTTACTAAACTTGACTAATAAATTGACTATGTGATCGCATCAGGGACGGCTGTCTTAATTTCACTTTGTTCGTTTTTTTTTGTTATTATTTTATTGTTTATGCATATTTGTTACGCATATGGTATTTGTTTTTATTGGATAAATTATAATATACATAAGTATTATCGATAGTATTTAAATTACGACATACCGACCCGCGCACTGGGACACTCGTGAGATATTCTCAGGTACTGACTGAAAACCAGCGCTGAGGGCTCACACCCTCAGCAAAATGCTGAGTCAGCTGCCTTTTGCAGCAACGGAAACACACCGCGACAAAACTGCTTAAATTGTCTGTATTAACTTACCCTTTGATTGCTCTCCGATAAGTTTGTTTCGTATTTGTTAGATGTTTTGTGTGTGTGACTGTTGTAGCAATAAATGTTTCTCTTTCTTTCTCTAATAAAGGTAAATCAGATGTGCCATATTGAGCATCCTTTGAAGCTCAAATATAATAACGAGAGTAGAATCAATTAATCTCACGAGCCATTTATTACGGTGATATTGTATCGTTAACAATTGTGTTGTACTGTAATTCATTACATAAAATGAATCAATAGCTTTGTCGCAAGACGCTACTCTGTAGCTACACTTTTCGTTGACGGCAGCGGGCGTCATAAAATCTCAAAGCACCGGAATATGAGCATAAAGCGCTCGTCTTTTCGCGCAAAAAGCTCAACTCATTTATCAAATCACTGTTGTCTACATTACAGAGTCGGGCCGTATTGTGAATAGGCTAAAAAGCTCCTCGACACAAAACGTCGCGTCGCGATGTCCCGACCTCCAATAATAAACCAGTGAAACTAAGCCCTTTGCTTAAACAACATTAGCGGGTTTTTTCGCGTCCCCCCTTTGTCGAAACCCCTGACGGGCAGCGGCCCCGATCGCAGAATTGAAAATTCGCTAACGAGTTAAATAACACAAATAAAATTAATGAAAGCAAAAAGCGTTGCGATTTTCGTAACAAAAACATTAGTCTAGCGACTGCGAATAATTAGAATTATTAAATTGAGAAAGTAAGTTTACACTCCCCATTTAATTGGATCGGGCAATTTTATGGATTCGTCAAGCATTTGTTGACGTCGCTGATGGAAGGGGTGAATTTTGTGTACCTACCAAAATTTAAGCCAAGTTTGCGAAAATAATATTGTAGCTACTTACAATATTCATCTCGAATAACATCTGTTGGATTATTCTTTCAGCAAATTGATTAAAAGCCCGTCGTAATATTTTCAGCATAGTGAATTGTTTAAATGGAGAAGCTAAGTCGTTCTCCCTTCTCGTTGAATTTGCACGCACATCGTTTGTGAACAGGGAGAATAGGCATTTACAACAAGCAAAACGCGCTGGTATTGGAAATAAATTAAATTTTCACCGCATGTAAGTAAGCGGATTGGCAGAGCACGGCAGCGTGTGCGGCGCGTTCGACGGGAGAGCTTTCATTTGTTTACGAGTACCTTACCTCCTTTAAGTGCTGTAACATGCTAAGAACCCGTCTGAATAACTGTGAGCGTTGCAGCGGGAAAGGCTCACTTAAAAATTACTAAAGCGCTAGTACGCTCACGGATGACGAACACGTACGTTTCTTAGAGTGCAAGGCCCGCCCGGCGCACCGCACCGCGGATTTTCTCCAGGAAATCGCTAAAGCCAATTATGTCTTAGTGCTCGCGCCATTACCTGCTCAAACACATGAACACTCGCGCGCGGGGACGCGATTACGAGATAAGTGAAATTTATTTTATCGGTCTCGTTGCAAGAGTGGAGGGAGAGTGCTATACTGTTGAAAGGAGCATCCGTTTGCAGCGCGTGAATTGCGTAGTTCGCTGCGCCCTTACTGCTAAGGAAATATCTGAAGAAACTCCGTAGTTTCTTCTTATGTCCTTATGATCGGATTCTAAATTCAAATGTTTATTTATTATAAACAAAATTTTCGGCCTTACTAATAAAGGTTATGAGCTGTGTATACAGCCGTTACGCGAGGTCTGACAAACTGGTTATTTGTACGCCAAATACGATTAAACCAGTTTAAATTGATATACGTCAAATAGTTATTCAGAGTGTATAACTAATTATTAGGAAGGCCGATAATGTTTTCTTATTGCATGTCAAAGTTGTTAGTTTATTAACAACTTAGTTAGTTATTAACATATGGAGAAGAAGCTAACAAAGAAATTTCGAAAAAAATATTTTCAAAAAAAGTTTTCACTTAATTTACAGAGTTTCCGAAATCTTCAATTACATACCAGACTAATACTGTACTTGTATTAAATACCAGATACTATCAATCAAACACAAAAATAATACATACAATTTTTTTATAGAAGTATAATGAATACCTCAGACACTCAGGTTTCCTCAAGATTTATTCCTTCACCGTTAGCGAGTGGTATTCAAACTGTTCAAGTACCTACTTCAACGCTTGAAATTGCCAATCTGCAGTAGGCACTTGTGGTAATTAAGGTCTTTGTATAATACTCTTTGTATGAGAAAAGGCCCGAGCTCTGCAGTGGGACATTTATAAGCTACATAAAAAAGCGTAAAGAAGTCAACAAGAAAAAAGCAAGCCATTTGTTTGCATAATGTTGGAGAACAGTTAATCCTTTGTTACTAACCATTATCGCATACTAGAACAAAAACATACTTAAGGCGTGTTCGCGGCGAAGTTTGCACGTCGGGAACTCATATAAAAGCCTTTCCGCAGAGCCTCGCCTATCAGTGGTATTATTCAAATTAATTTAGCGCGGTGAGGTAAAAAGTGCGCGCGTCGAAGTGCCTCCCCATATTCATAGAGCTACCCTAAATTAGCATCACAATGAAGTGTCGGCGCCGCGGGGCGGCTTGCGCCCTGCAACCGCGCGCTCCTACATTACACTAATGAATTAAGTATAAAACTTGCCACCGTAAATTTGTTGGCTATTAGAATTTTTAAGCCCTTTAACAACTTTCAGACCAAGCCTTGTTTACGCAAGGTTTCCGCGGCAGATCGTGTTTACAGTTGGGCGGGCGTAAAGTATCTTGTCCGCAGGTTTTATCGGCGCGCGTATATGTTAAGTGTCCGATGTTCCGCGGCACCTGAACGGCGCTATATTGTTTTTGGACCACCCTTTTACGCCTTCCCGCCTATAAATAAATCAAAATATTCACGAAGGGCTGGGAGTTTAAGGCGGCTTAGCGGAATCGTAAAATTCAACAGCTCGCTCCGCCCCGGGGTTTATCTTTCGGTAACGCTTCCCGTGTTTTTGCTTGAATCGTAAAAGAGTACCGCAGTATATGAATAGAAAGCAGTTCTCCTTTTACACGAAACATGTGGAATGGAGCACTTTACAAACTTAAGAGCTGAAAGCAGATTATCTGTGCGCATAAAATAAGAGAGTGTCATGCATGAAAGTGTGACCGACACGATATTTAACGTCATAAAAGAGTAGTCTTCAGAAGCCTAACCGTAATAAAAATTTGAAATGATCATTGCAAATACTATCTCTGATACAAAATAAGATTTATTATCACTCTTTTCGTAGCCTGGAGATTCGTAGCGATCGTTGCTACACTGGAGCTACGGTAACTGCTACGATGCTACACGTAGCATACAAACTAAAAGACTCACTACATTACAACAGGCCAGCGATGTGCAGGCACAACTATACAAACTAAAATAAACCTTAAATACCTTCGTGCTTAGTGACTGCGGTCAACGGCCACGTGAAAGGGCTTTCGCACTTGTATTGTCCTATGTAAGATCAGATATATTAAAGGATTATTTTAGTTTGAAAATACCTGCACCTGCACGCCACTAACCCGTGTCAAAGTGATTAGATTAAGTAACTATAACAGTAAAGTAAAGACTGATCTAAGACGATTCCTTATTTAACGACATCAAGACAATAAAGTAGAGTGCCGAATTGTGTAAATTTTAAAAGTTAAACTTTAATACCGTAACAAATTACTATTGTTATTAAACTAGCTGTGCTCTGCGGTGTTACGCGCGGTTTACCGATTTCTCATGAGAATAAGATATTTTCTCGCAGTCAAACGAAGCATATGTGTTAATCCAGGTGTCAGCTAACGCCATACCAAATTTTATTAAAATCGCTCCAGCCCTTTAGACGTGAAGAAGTATCAAACATAGACACTCAGAAACATTCGCCTTTATAATATTAGTGTGAAATGTGATGTGATTTCTCTATTGCATAAAAAATTTAGCATTATCTATCAGCTAACCAAAGTTTTGAGAACAGTAGTGTCAGGTATTGCAAGTTGCAACATTAAATTGAAGTCCAACTGTGTCTATTGCCTAATAGTAGAAATTCAATATAAAAAGTGCAATTAAAGAAAGCGGAGACAGGAACAGATAGTGATCTACTGTACTTTCCATTTGCATTACTTCTTGCTTTTACTGTAATGAAAAGTATTTCCAGCGACAGAATGTTGAAGTAGATACCAGAATCGGACAAGGATTAATTAAAAATGTTCTTACTCATTTTTTTAAGCCAAGTTCCATTGAAAACTCCGATTTCATGATAAGTAAAGACGGATCACCTACTGAAAGAAACTAAACTTGGTAGAACGTAAAACTTAAAATTATTTGCAAGTAGGTACTTATTATCGCTTTAGGCTTAACGGCCAGGTAGCGATCATTAATAACAGTTTATTTAGCACAATACCCACGGATCCCGGCCGAATTTTGACCTCAGGGAAAACGCGGATTCGATATTAATGGCCGATCGTTTTGTAAAATTGATTAGATAGTTTGTGATAAATCGGTTAACTTTCTGTGCGGCAGCTTGTTTACTTCAGTACGAAAGGGCAGAACAATGCAATACATTTTCTTGCCGCCTGTATTTTCAGTAAGTTGACTTTCCATCAAGATACTAAAAAATCATTTACAACAACCGTGTCTATATGTAGGTACATTGCAACAATGTTCGGTCATGACATGAACAAGCTGAAATTCCCTTAAATATTTCGCCCGAAGGGCGCTTTGTTGCGGGTCTTGGCAGAATCAGTCTTTTCACCGAAGTTGGGGGCATTCAACGAGATACCAGGAGACCCGCATTGTGGCTTATTCGAAGAATATAATTAAATTTGTTTAGGTACACAAACAAAACTTTTTAACAAAGTTCACCGTATGACATCGTCCCCGCCAAAAAAAGCAATAAAGCCCAGTTTTCACCGACTTCAAAATGGAGGTGGTTCTCAATTATACCCTACTTATTTTTTGTATGTCAAGCGATATTTTTTTAATGCGTTGACTGATTCGATAATTTCAAGATATTATTATGTTGTTAAGATACAAGAGAAAGTCTTAAACAAATGTTTTTAGTGTGTGTTTTGTATTGCCAATCTACGGTGAGCACGCGTGGTAATTAAGCCTATTCTCTCTTTCTGAGAGAAGCCTTTGTCCTGCAGAGAGACGTATATAGGCTACATAAAATAAGTGATAAAACTACAAGTATATTTTTTTTATCATTCATGGATTTCGTTGTTGGTATGGGTATTTAATACAAGATTAACTATATTATCTATTCCGCAATTAAGTTCATATAGTTTTAGACATCGATAAAAGGTTTTTTTTTGTCGATGGTTTAGTTAGACAATAACTTAACTTTGGCTACGACACAACGACACGGGCACATGTCAACAACTTATGTTTATTTCTATTGAAAAACCAGTGAAATACCACTCTTATCATTTAACCATCTGGCTCGAGGGACCAAATACATCGGATAGCTGATAAAATGAGAAAAGTGGACTGTATTACACTGGTTTTAATTTGAAACATAGATAAATTGACAATATTGTAATCACACGGCTGCCTCTTGGCTCCTCGGTCGGAAAGATTGTTTTGGCGGAATGCCGTAGCAGGTTAATACGTTGACCGTGAAGGGCCAACATGTGCATGTGCCTCCGCCGTTATGTAGTAGACAACTTTATCTTTCAACAAATAAATCATTATCAAAGTATTATATAGTAAGTATATAGTAATTTTGTACAAAAAAAATCCGTAAATAGTTTCTAAATTAACTTGAAAATATGTGCTGTGGTGTAAAACGTCCTTGGGAATGGTATATTCTTAAGTCTTCATCCGCGAAACAACCAGTAGTTTACTACTCGATCATAAGGATAAATTGTCTCTGATATCACGAGAACTGTTTACTTCAAATCAAAACTTTTTTGCTCATATTTTTATTCCATTAAACAAAGTCACCCGTGTTTGTAGTAAAAACACAAAAACTCATTTTTCCCGGGACCAACAAACGATTACAAATGTTAACAAGATTCCCATAATGGAATTGTACGCAATGAGATTTAAGAATAACAGGCATGAGGCTGGAGGCACATCGTATTTACAGTGGGTTGTCCAAAACGTTTCGCTTAATAAAACTTTTAATTACATTTCAATTGATACGCGTACCTACCCTTAATTTTTGTTATTTTTCCCGTAACGCCTAAATAATTAACTTCGTTTTATTTCGTCAGGACTTACGTGATGAATCATTGGCCATATACTAGATTTAGACATTTTGGGATGAATCGTCATCCTTTCTTTTCAAATATAGCCAGTCGGTAGAATAAGATGGTCACAAAATGGAGAACGCGGTTGTTGAGTAAACGATCGGTGGGCGGATCAGCGACCGCGAAACAGCGATGATTGCATTCAAACAGCAATGGATGAGTTAGGCAAGAAACAGAGAAGGCGTGACAGTGAAGAGGTCTATGCCTAGTGAGCTCTATTGGTATGCTAGACAGATCGATAGATAGGCATAATATTTTAATTATTATTGTAAAAAAACGTCACTTTAGTTATTACGTCTTTTCTAACAAAACGTTTCTTAGTTATATAATATAGCGGCCGTAGTGTGGTAGATAAAACTCTTTCCTTATATTTCAGATGTGTAAGTTCGAATACCGGCACTATTGGCTTTGTCAGTTTGGTACAGTTGTAAAGAAAAACATCGCTAGGGAACCTGAGTGCCTAAGGTGTTTCAGCATTTGAACGTTGAAGCGATGGTCACGCACGGTCATTAAGTCAATATTCACGGACTTTCTCTCTCCGAGAGAAAGTCCGTGCTTTACAGTATAACCAGATAAGACTGAATCATTTTATATCTAGATTAATTTTCGAAATGATTAACGCGCAATATATGCTTTATATGGCCCTTTCAATGAAGTTTTATAGTGTAAACTTCAGAGAAACGCGTAACACGATAAAGAAATGAATATCGCAATCTCTTAAGAAGTCATAACATTGTTGTCTATTAGTGTTTCGTAATTTCAGGTGTATTACTTTGTCGAACCTTTCGAAGGAATTCTCTCTTACATTTATACCTTGTACACTGAAGAGAGTCTTCCTGCTATTTTTTTTACTGCCAAAATTTGGAGAATGTTCATTTGTCAAATGTAGGTTATTTATTTAGCGATGTAAGTATTCGTATATAGCGGCACAAGTCACATTATGAATGCATGAATGTTTGTCATAATGGCGTCATTAAGAATGGTGTATACGTTCGAGTTAATTAAATGTTGTTTACTCGTGAAAGGGGATTTATTAACGTAGGAAATTACCCGAAAGCTACGCGGCACGCTTTGAGCTATGCTGATTGATTTTTCTAATTTAGAATCTTACGATGAAGTCACGCTGATATTTATTGCGTGATGTCAAAATGGAGTGGTAGCGGAATGGTAGAACGGCCTCCCATACGGAGGGTTGTGACTTAGAAAACAGAGTCATCGGAACTCGCACTCAGAAACGTCATTTAAAAGTTAATCTACGTTAAGTAAGCTGTTGTCCTTTTCCGTTTCATTGATAATAAGTAAAATATAACGATATTTAAATAAACATTACATTTAAAGGATGTCTCTGAGTGCGGCAGTAAGTTACGTACATTTGTGATATTATAGTAGCAATACCACTCGCTGATTGCGAAGGAAAACACCGTGAGGAAATCTGAGTATCAGAGGTGTTTGCTTACCTCAGCGCTTGACATTGCCAATCCGCGGTCGATACGCGTGATATGATGCGCGAGCCCTTTCCGAGCGAAGAATATCTCCCGTTTAATAATAATGGTGTATTATTTTGCATTACAGGAAAGTTTAGATGGTGAGAACAAAAAAAAATTTAAAAGCATGTTGTTGGGCCAATGTAATTATAATTATTTTAATGTAACGAAATTTTGACCGAAAGATAATGGCACAGATATAGGTCTGACATAATTACTGACTTGTTTATTTTCATTTTATAAGCATAATTTTTTTACATTTTAAATATTATATAAATACACTTAATACCACTTATGACATTTAGATATTATGTTTTGAATTAATTAAAAATATATGTTTTAGTAAACCCTAGTATAACTTTGAGACGCTCTCTCAATTTTTATCACATAAAATTATTTTATTTTTTAACACAACCTCACGCCTGTAATCCAGAAAGCTAGGCAGAGACCAGAGACTGCCACCTGCTACGATCCTGACGGATTACCTCATTCATTGCATGCAGGCACGCCGATTCCGTGTACTTTTTACCTTCCTCATACATCCCGATCGGCCGGGTCAAGCTAGGAAACGAACTTTTCTAGTATGACTCGGGTCTTGGATGTTATCTATGTATTTATTGTATACCCTATTACTATTAATACCTTAATTGTTAACTTTTGTATGGTACTGCTTATAACGTACACAACACATGTCTAAGCTACATACCTACTGTATTGAACGTGAAGAGCACTGTTGCCTGAGATACAGGTCTAGAACCTAGTTCGGGCCCAGAAGATAATTGTTTATAATTATGCAACTTTGCCTCAAATATTGTAAGTAATACCCCAAAAATGTAAACAACTTGTAAAACATTTTGAAAGAAATAAAGATAATAATAATAATTATTATTATTAAATCTATCGCAGAGTTAGCACCTGTTACACAAGTCATTTAGCTATACTTAGTATGGGGCTAACGAGATATGTGTAATATGTCCATGAATATTAATTTTTATTATTATTCTTATATTTATTATTATATTTAAATTTGTCTGTCCATGAAACTGGGTGAAATCACACTACAGCGGATTCTAGGTCGCACATTTCGCCGAGTTTCCCCATTTGCGTGCAGCAAATACTGCTCGCCTTTCGTCGGCCCAATCAAACGCGCCAGCAGACAACAGCGCAAAGGCTTTGTAGCTCATAACAAACTGACATCCGGGTAATGTTGCGTCTGTTAGTGACGCAGATTAAACGCAAACCTATCATCGCTGCTGTCTCTACGTTCATTATCATGATGTCAGTGTAAATGTTCTTTGTGTACCTATTGGGCTGTCATACGTGACATAACAATGTAGCACAGAGGGACTAATAGAGTGGCATGGCAAGCTGAACCGAGGCAAATCATCATCAGAGTGCTTAGTGCGAGTTTTTTAACTACTCGATCGCGTTAACGTAAACTCATATTTCTATGGCATCGAGGAAGCGCCACCTAGTGACAAGTATGGAAATTAAAATAGCTGAGTGCGAGTTGTAATGGTTTACGTTGAGAATTGAACGCGTTTACCAGCCAAAACACGAATAAACGCGAGTGCGAGTTGTACTGTGACAGCGTTTTGCCAGTTCGAACGGTTAACTTACTCATACTCACTACTCAATGCTCGATTAACGCGGTAGTAAAGTTATTCGATTGGATCTGTCAAACTCGCACTAAGCACTCTGATGGTCCGGCCAAGTGCGAGTGAGATTCGCGCGCCGCTGAAGTGTCCGTACCGCTATAAAATGGCACCATACGGCCACGTAACTCAAAAAATGTACTACGAGTAATTTGGCGTTACCAGTGCTAACTAGCGACGTCAACGCAAAACGTAAACAAAATTCAAAACAAAACGTAACACAACGTAAAACGCGTCTTTGGAAAAAGAAAATTTTACTCCTTTAATTTTGAATTTTTGTCTCGGAAGAAGGAAGTTAAACAAGTAAAATAATGTAAATACAGTTTTTATTATGCCTGGCTATTTTTAGAACCAACTGGAAACATTCTAGGTCCAAGAATGTAGGACTTGAAAGCAGTTTACTGGCCAAAAATGGCCAGTAACTTCTCGCCCTGTAATCAATCCGGACCGGACAATTAGCAATCATAAAATGAATTAAAATTTGAGGAAGTTCTGTAACTGGAACAGAATATATAAGGCCAATCACTTTCTGAAACGTCAGCGAGTTTCAGTTACATTTCAGGTAAAGGTATTCCAGCGCTTGTGGCGCATTTGTGTGTTAACTGGAAACTAATCATAGGTTGTTCTTATGGTTGTTTACTGTGTGTGCAATCAAGAATATTCTTATACTATCTTCTTTAGATATATTTTTGACAAATAGTGATTACCACGACCGATCGGAAAACGATCAAAAATCGGAAAACGTTCGGAAAACGAACCTAGTACTATGTATGTTCCTACTATCTATGCAAAAAACCGCAGTTTTTAGCGGAAATACTAAATACTAAGATTCCTTTTCTCTGTCATTTGTGTATTGAAAAAAAACAAAATAAAAATAAAAAGAAGACATCTGTCTTCAGAAAATGAAAAAGGTAATGTGAAAAAACGAACAAAAACTATGTCACTGATGGGGTTCGAAACATATACTACTTTTCTTAGATCATTTGATAGTTCAACAACTGATGGCACATTCGTTTTAATAGAAAAGTCAAGCTCTGTCCCCTAACGGTCAAATTTATAAAAACAGTATACCTCTAAAGCACTCCTCAGAGGCAGTTCATTTAATCCGTGTTACCTCTGTTCCTTATAAAATCTTTAAAGGAATCGTGTTTTTATAAAAAAGGCCGTAAGATTTTAATTCCAATAATAGTCAACACACATTGAAATTCAATTGAAATAAAAAAACAAAAGAGACGAGACAACGAGCTGTCAAGTGTTACCTTCCTGTTTAGCCCGCAAGGGACTCGTAACTAGATAGAGGGAAGGCACAACACAATATTTATAGACACGTAGATAAGTAAATTCGGGGTATCCCCCTTATGTTGCCTTCGCATTATTCAAATCCTAGCCGGTAAGTAACGGCCGAGACCCGATTGTAAAAAAGTAACCGGGAAACATAAAAGCACCGCACAGTAAAAGGCGAACCTTCATATTTATTTCTGTTATTCGTTAAGGGGCCTCGTAAAGTTAATAAAGGGTTTGTTCTAACTGGGGAGTCGGTACGGCCGCGATAAGCCCCGGTCGCGCCGCCCGTGGCCGTCTGAAATCTTTTAAAACGCCATTAAACCGAGCGCGAGCCGTAGACAAAGGCTCCAACGGCCTAATTGTTGACGAAAAATATTCTCGATGCAAATTCGCGCTCTTTAGAGCCCATTCGGAATTTGTACTCGGCCCGAAAGAAGTTTACGCAATTAGCCCCGCGGTGGGGATGTATTCAGATTTGTGGACGGGCGGCGAGACGGCCACTTTCACTCTGCCGCCGACAAATTGAAAATTACATGAGTTTTGTAACTACGTATTGCTGGTGCGTTACCTAGTGTAGTTTTCTTAAGGAAACGAATGCTCCGATGTATGGGCTGTTTTGTTTATTTGCAGACCACCTGAAGGACAGCTGGGTAACTTATACTAGAGCTTTCCACTTTTTAGGGCGACGTTATTGTATAGGAAAGTTTATAAGAAGAAAAAAAATAGGAAGATCTATATTTTCGATTATGTCGAGTGTATTGTAACTTTAAGCTGAAAACTCTGTTAATTAAGTTAAAACCTTTTTTGAAATTAACAAATATGGAGTCTTCTCCACATAATCTACTCCACATAATTATGGCTTTGACGTTCATTAAGAAAACATTTTCTCTTTAGAGTAAATAATTTTTTTGACTTTGTCTTTAAATATTATTAGTATCAAATATACAATAATGTGGGTTGGGGGTCGCAGTTCGGTGGAATTGTACTGCAGGGGGCGCTGCTGCCCACCCCCCGGTTTGTGTCCCTTAGTCGCCTTTTACGACACCCGCGGGAAGAGTTTAGGACCCGCATGCCCAGCGTGGGGATTATGGGCATTACCCCCTATGATAGCACAACGTGCCGATCTTTAGGGAATGGCTATGTCCAGCAGTGGACTAGTATAGCAAACGACGACGACGACGAATACAATAATGGTGTAAGTAAAATTTATGGCTTCTTAGCAATTAATTACAGGTTTTTTGGAAAAATATGTACCTACTGTTTACACAAAGTTTTAAAGGACTGACTCCTTCACAAGAGCTATAGTGATAATACTTTAAAAACAACTACTATGTATTCATAAAATTTTGCTGGAAACTCTCTTAATTAAATGGTTCACGCAAACTCTAATTAAAGATAAACTCATTCGGTTTCATTTATAAAAACACGACTTCTCAATGGCAGTTTAAATTATCTGTGGTATAAACCACAGACTATTTAAACAGTCTCTAAGGAGTGTTTTAAGAAAGCGTGCTTTTAGTGATACCGCCGTCGTCTGTACTCTGAGGTTAAGAAATATCTGTGTAATTTCCATTTTTATGTAGTACAATAAAGTGTTCTCTATCTATCTTTTGTAAATAAGACCATGTTATCTGGAATAAAGTATAAGAAACTGACGTTAAAACAAATATAGCAAATAGCATGGTTGGTGGAACAAGTTTCATGGGTCTGGATGACACATAGTAGAAACCACACCTAAGGCATACCTACAGTGGTTGATACACGTTTCGGGAGACGCATTATTAGACAGCAGTTCGCTAAATGTACCAACGGAACAGTGTAGAAAAATATATTTGCCAACATCTTCCAGAATATCAGCAAAAGTGGAATGATACAAACCAATTCGACCGCAATAAATTTTTCAATCATCTCGGAGCTCATTGAAAGGTCCGAGGGGAAAGCAAATATTTTTTTCTAATAACATACTTTCGTTTGATACGGCTATCCGCAGACGGGGGGTGGGGGGGCAGGCTCACATTCTAACGTACGCGAAGTCATTTTGTGACTACCATTTTATTTTCTTGATGGATCTACTCCGTGGGATGACTTTAAGAAGATGGCAGGAGGACAATGGACGAGTTTAGCAGGGAACCGGCGAGTTTGGCGTGACGTGGAAGAGGCCTAGCAGTAGCAGTAGACGTCTTTCATGGGCTGTGTAAAATCTGATCTAATCTTGTATAAGGTATTGTATAGAATCAGGCGTTTGCGGAAATCCAAAATAGCATTAAAAAGTGAAAATTACTTTGCTAAATTCCGCCAAAAATCCCACAAGCACCATGCGGTTAGTTAATGGATCGCCCTCCCTCCCACTTTTTCAAGCAGAAGCAAGAGACGAACACACCACCACCGACACCAATACTTGTGTGAGAAAATACGCGACGCGTTTCGCCTCTAACACGAGGCATCCTCAGGCTCCCAAGTGCAAGTAGTCAATTGCACTTGGGAGCCTGAGGATGCCTCGTGTTAGAGGCGAAACGCGATTTCTGGCGGAATTTGGCAATGTAATTTTCACTTTTTAATGCTTGTATAAGGTGTTAATAAAAACTATTTTGTCCATTGTCAAGATAATTTATTTCTCTTGGCAAGTGTGGAGATGGACGTATTTTATATACGTTGCTTTCTTTCGTGAAAAACTTGTATAAAAATTTGATCAGACAAACTATGTCAAAGATAAAGATAATAAACATGGTATTTTTTTCTACGACTAATACTTTTCACAATGTGACCTGTGGAAAAGTCATTCTAGTCACGTGGCATATAAATTGGACTCAAACTATGACGTCACAATTTGAACAAATTCCTTATAATGTATGAAGTAACATAATAAAAACTAACGCCTGTATCCCAGAGGGGTAGGCAGAGACCAAGGACTGCGTCTTGCCGCGATCCTGAGATACCACATTTAATCCATACATTGAAATCTAGTGTTTGAGTGGTCTCGCAAAATAGTGTTTTTCATGCATCTACACTCGTTTTAGAAAGCGTTTAAAAATCAATAAAGAAAGGAAAAATTATATGTTGTTTATTATTGGCGTAACTCAATTTATCGCATCTTACGGACCCCGAAACGCAAGAAATAATAAGTTTATGGTTTCGTAATAAAAAAATTACGAAACGAAATTTTCTATGCAATCTACAGTAAAAAGCAATGCCATTTCAATGTAAGTTTGACGCAAATTCCCCGTTGCTTTAATTGGTAATACCTACGTTAAAGATGTCGCTAAAGCGTATCCGGAGCGTTTCGCCCGAAGACAATTCTTAAGAGCCGTGCAATCTGATCCATGAGCCACCGTAGCCCCCTCTCGCCAATTGTCTCCCTAACTGAATGAATAAAAGATTACATCTCACCTTTTTTTTAATTGTTAATATCTGATGACATTTGAGATACCAGTTCTATTTAAATTTCGATATTTGTTATACTGAAGTAATCTAAGCTACGTATTATATCGAATTGTTTCAATTAACTTTATGTGTATACAATTTAAAATTGACGCTAAGAGGCAAAAGAATAATAAAGGGTTCAAAACAGAGTACGATAAAGAATATTGCTGTCTCGATACGCAATTTGTAAAGAAAAATATATCACGAACAAAAAAGCAGTACTAACTAGAGCCCCAAAACGGCTCGTAAGCAATGAAACAGCGCAATTTCATGAGAAAAGCGGCCTGCAAATAAACCCTAGCGGAGCACATTCCCGCCTCCATAAAATGCAGACTGAAATATATACGTAACAAACTCCCTTTTTTAAAATATTCGCGCGACGACGCGACTGACGACCGCAAAGCTCAGCAAAAATCTCGAGTGTGAGTTAAATTCCTGCTTCGGAATTTTCATAACCGCTCGTCGGAGTGTGACGGCAGCATGGGGTGCGTTCGACAGAGCGTTTCCAGGTGCGAGATACCGAATTTATGTCCTGAGGCGTCCGGGAGATCGCGGTCGTGGCCGGCCGGAATCCAGTAGCGTAAGGCTTCTTTATTACGGAGCGCAGCGAGCCCCCGTCGCCTTCAACAAAATATGTCTGCGGCCCTCCTAAAATTGTAAACACATAGGTACTACTACTAGCCAACTCGTGCACTTTTGACTGCCTCATCGGCCTAGCGGTCGTTGTCGTCAGGCTATACCAGTCCACTGCTGGACATAGCTGGTAATGCCCAAAATCCCCACGCTGGGCGGGATGCGGGTTGGGGATCACAGTTTGGTGGAATTATTGTACTGCTGCTAACGGTATGAAGTCTAATTAGGTACCGTGCCGCAGGTTGAGGTGGGTTTCAATCCCACTGGAGGCCGTCGTACATTTGTACACTTATGTGCCCCGTCTGGGTGTATTTCCATGATTGTGATGTCAGTGCTATATTAACACAGTACTTAGTAAGTTTGGGACCAGGTCACTTGTGTTGTATGAATTATTATTATATTATATATACAATTTTACATATCAATTTGAATCATCATAATTACATAATTGAAACATAATTTGAATTCTGTTATTTGATCGAATACTCATAGAACACGGCGCAGCGCGCGGCAAGTTTAGGATATTATTGTAGCCCAGCCAGGGGAGGAAGATTACGCGACTTTTTTATATAAAGCCATTCAGCCAATTTCCTCATATCCTACACGCGAGCATAATAAGGGAGGCTATTGTAAGGGTAAGAGGTTCGTGCACATACAATGCGTACCTACCGTTTGTGCTCACTGCTGAAAAGGGTATGGAAAGGTAGGTTGGTAGGTACAATATTTTCTGAGTCGGATCGGGTTACTTTTGAATATGGTCTATTATAGTGGAGTGTTGAACCAATTTGGACTTCGATGGAGTTTACCGATAAGTGCATGAGCTAAACGCTCAAAAAGGAATTCCATCAAAGTTCACGCTTGGCCAAATTTCACTCTGTTACCTCTCGGCGTTAGTAGGTGCGCGTAAATTATTATGTGAAAGTGGAACTTTGTTTGTGATACCTTTTGTGTCTGGAGAGGATTATGCAAATATATTTCATGCCTACCCGCGTTGCCGCCGTAGGCGTCGTTTATTTGATTACTCTTTAGGCTGCTGAAGAAGCTACTAAACAATTTTCCCGCCTAATGAAAATTTTGTCGACTAACCGCACTCCCGTTTCCTAGCGGTGACGTTTCAAATAACATGCAACGTCTTTTGAAATAACCCAAAACGTGGAAACCAATTCTAGATAATTAACAAATTAAGGGCCGGATCCTGAATTGAGAATTTCACTAAGTAAAAACTTAAGTAACGTTCTGTCACGCTCTTTTCTGAGAAAATCGAACAGACAGCACTACAGTTAACTAATGAATTTCTCAAGTCCTAGCCATTAGCCGCTACCAATATACGAAAATTTAAGATTACTCACACAAATTGACTAGGTCAAGTTTAAAATTCGTGTCAAGTGTTACTCATTGAAAGTGGTTTGAATTGTTAATATTAAAGAAACACATTGTACCAGGTTCGTTATCAACCCTCGTATGTCTCCACTGCTGGGGCACGGGTCTCTTCCTGCATCTCAGGAAGGTTGTACCAGGTTGGCTTGTAGAAAATGCAGGTAGCATTAAGTTTACCTTTTGTATATAATCATTTGTGCAATTAATAAATAAAAATAATACTCCAGATACTGCAATAACATGATAACAAAAAGGAAATCACGAGTTAACATTCTATTGGAATCCGAGAAAAAATCGTTGTTTTAGGGTTCCGTGACCTTTATAATTTGAGTCTCTTTGTAATATTCGGGCTCTACGGGGCCCCAAGGGAATGTCAAGTACAAAGTCTTAATGGTGTGAAATATTCAAGCTTCTATATCAAAAAATTAACACAATGAAACTTCCGATGACCTAGAATTAAGAAATTTAGTAAGAAGCAAAGCAGCACAAAAACCAAATCGCTGAGCCAGCGGAGTAAGTAAGTAGGTAAATATCCTGTCGGAATCCTGACACCAAATCCTGCCAGGTAGCAATTACGATGGAATTTCACAGTTAGACGGTTGACATCGTTCAGGACTTGATACGCGTTATATAGGGCATATAGTGAAATTAGTAAAACGAGACAGAACGGTTTCCTTTCGTGTCCATGGCAACCATACTCGTAGCGCATTGCAAAAAGAGCTGCAGGTACCATTAATGTGTAATCACTAGGTGAGCGCACGTTGACCTATCTCACCCCACTTTTATACAATGATTTACGAAACGACATGCTGAGACCAAAGAGATGTATAAAAAGCTATTAAAGAAACACTACCTCAATGAGGTAAAGTTCTGTTCTTAAGGAAGTATTTATTAAGGTAGTGTAAGGTATTAAATGTAAATTAATAGAGCAACGTACCAACAAACACGATATCACCCCATGCCCCAGCATGCCCTACTGCTGGGGCATGGGTCTCTTCCTGCATCGCAAGATGGTTGGGCCATACTCCACCATGTGGGCCAAGGCCGGGTTGGTGGTGGATTGTAAGGGGGATACATTTCTTTCGCATATTTTTTTGTTCCTAATTTTCTTTGTCATAATGAACGTCGCATATTTTGTTTATTCATAATGGTACTTTTGCATAAACGTTCTTTGGCATAATAAGTCTAAAAAATAATGGTCTGTTATACTATATTCATTTTAACTATTGTTGTAACGCATATAGTCTTTTGTCCTTTTGTTATTTTACCTAATATTAATTTTCCATAACCACAAATGGCATAAGTTATATGAAAATAAAGCTCATTTTACATAAGATATCTTTATGATTTTATTACTTTATAATTTATGATTTTTTTTATAAATTACTAGCTATCGCTACTACAGCGTCGGAGTGGTCCCTTCACCCATCTAGTGTGAGTGAAGATACCACTGGACGCTGCATAAATCATCTCATTAAGTAGATGCAAAAAGGCCAATATAAGCTATCGCTAGCAAAAACATTTCTTTATGTGTATGTTCTTTGTTCTTTATAATATTTTCAACATGGTTTTTGTTTTGTTTGTGTATTTCTTCCGTTTTTTTGGTGGCGTTGTCCTTTTTTCATTTTTTTCCACTTCTATAATTTGAGGTCTTATTTTTCTTGCTAAGAAATAAAATCCTAACATAACAAAAAATATAGGTGCGACGTAGCGCGTAGCGTAGCGGAGCGCGTAGGAGGGTGTTAGGGTGAACATGTAAGACCAAAAACAGACCCAACTTTGTTGGATATGTACTTATTGTAAAGTAAATTAAGTGAAAGTAAGAGTAATTTTTATGTCGTTTGATGTTTATGCCGATGATCGTTATGCTATGCTGTCGTTATGCTTTTCTCAATTTATGCCTTAAAATATTATGGTATGTTATCCTTATGCCAATTTTAATTATGCTTGTCAAAATTATGCGAAAACAGTTATGCGTATAGTTTTTATGGGTAAATATAATTATGGGTGAAAACATTGTTCCTAATTAAATTATTACTAAAGTCGTTATGCAATCAAATATGGACCAATTGTAAGGCAGAAAACAAGACAACAATTTTTTTGCCGTTGCGATATTGTTTATCCAACGATATACGAATCACCCCAAAATTTAATATGCGGGTGTCAGATAAACACTATAATAGTCCCCTAAACGCGACGTACTACACTCTGACTACAACATGTGCGATGTGGGTGACCCGACCGTCGGTCGAGGAAACAGCTGATTATGACAGCGGACCGCGCTCGGGGATCACGTCACTATTTATTATATTCAAATTCAACTTAACATTCATACGTCACCCTGGGGTGTTTTCACCACCCTTCAGAAAAATGCAATGTATAAAAAGTAGTCTATTACGTCGATATGCCAATATAATAACCGTATATAATAATAGATAGGTACATGTAAATAGTTATGAAACGCAATATTTTCTTCAGTATCGGCAGTTAAACAAAAGTTAAAAACTGTTATTTTCCTTTAGTCGGCCTCGGTGGCGCAGCGGTTTAGCACGCTAACTGTAAAAGGGAAGGTCTCAGGATCGATCCCCGGCCGGGTCAAACTAGCAAAATAACTTATTTATTGTATTAACCTATCGTCAAGTTAGCACCTATAACACAAGTCATTTAGTTGTACTTAGTATAGGGCTAACGAACTGTGTAATATGTCCATGAATATTTATTATAATTTATTTTCCTTTTTATGCAGGCAATATTCTTCCCACTGAGGGAGGGCCTTCCCTCACAGAGAGAAAGAGAGAGAACGGGTTTAGTTACCACGCGTAAGATCTTTTACTTTAACACAACTCGTAGCTCGAGGTGACGTTCGTGACTCGTGTTTAAACTGTTACTACAGTGACCACATTAAACAGCAAAAAAATATCTGCTTATAATATAAAAACTGCCGGCAGATGCTGGAGGCGGCAAGCTAAAGACAGGGCGCTATGGCACCCATTAGGGGAGGGCTATGTCCAGCAGTGGACTAATATAACCTGAAGAAGAAGAGGAATATATTATCTGCTTGATACTAAAGATACCATCAACCACATTAAATAGATGAAACAGGTATTAGTTTTTCTGCGGATGGAAGAACCGATGAGTAAAGGTTACTCACCTACGCTTAACTACACAAACCACCATGGCACTTTTAACATTGACACTTCGAGTCAGTCATCAATTTTGTAAAGAAATATCTTTATTTAGCCGGCGAATATAACCTAGCCATTGAATTTATCACCAATTGAAAGGTTCTAACTTCCCGATAACCATTATAAATAGGTCGTATTTTTTCGCAAACGTTTTCGAATAATGAATTTTTTTTAATCCGCGCTCGTTTCCAGTAATACGTCAATAAAAGGCACGAGCTGAGCGCTGACTGGTTTATTGTGTAGGCAATCAACTACGTTACAGAACACAATGCTTAATCAGTGTTAAGTTGTCCGGTAAAACTAAGCCCTACTTGCAATACTTTCCTAAATGTTGCTGGAATAGCTAAAAGTATTCAAATTATATTAATTTTTTAAGGCTACTTAAACGACCTATTCGGAGGACGTCCTACACTACGGATGACGATCTGCGAAAAACTGCAGGTAGATGCTGGATGCAGCAAGCTGAATACAGGGCGCTATGGCGCTCATTAGGGGGGAGCTATGTCCAGCAGTGGACTAGTATAACCTGATGACGACGACTTAAGCAACGTTTAAGGAGTGGTGCATGCCAGCCTTAGTTTGATTTTTGTTAAAGTTTACACGTTAATTGGTTGCTTCATGTTTTACCTAAAAAGGCAGCCTATACGTATACGTCCTACTGTAGGGCACAGGCCTTCTCTTAGAGAGTGAGTGTGGGCTTAATTACCACGCGTGCCCAACGCGGATTAGCAATTTCAAGTGCTAAGTTATGTTAACACTTCACACACCGAGGTTTCTTCACGATGTTTTCCTTGTTGGCGAGCGGTATTACTACTCGGTATAACTTCATAAATTCACGTAATTTAGAAAACAAAGTCCTTGGTACATGCCGAGATTCGAACCCACGACCTCTCGAGTGATAAACCGGCGTGTTACAACCGCTGCTAACATTAACACTATGACTGTATGTAACTTAAACTTGAAGGTAATATATACTGCTAGTCTAATATCTGTTAAATTTAATTTTTATGTAAAATTAACAGTTCTCTATCTATCTAATAGAACAGTTCAGATATATATCTAAGATTCACATAGATACTTGGAGCAGTATGAATGCTACAGAGCTCGACTGACACGGTGCTATCGTACCTAGATAATGAGGGACAAACCGCATGCGGTTACGATATGTCAAGCACAAAACCCAGACTATCATAAAGTCAGGGACGCCGCCGAAAATTCAAATTAAACAGCATTATAAAGGGACATTTATCAACCAACTGTATTACGACTTTATTGAACTTAAAATTGAATAGCTGCATAGGGGATACCTGGGTGAATTACTATAGATAATTGTCTTCTAGTGATTAAGATAGTGTGCGGTATTGTAGAAAGGGGAAATTATTAGTATCATCTAAAGAAATAAAATCTGCCAAGTGCGAGTCCGGTCAAGTGCAGGGTTCCGTAATAGGCGTGACGACAGTATCAAATAATTAAAAAAAATACCATATTATGGAAAAGTACATATTTAAACGATTTAAAGCACTGATATAGTTTTATAAAAAAATGAGATAACCAATATTTTCAATAAAATAAAAGATTATAATACTGCTTTCAGTCATTTTCACTGATTCACTGACAACAGCAATTACACCGCGTGACGTCACGCTTAAATGGTAAACTTCACCCGTGCTTTATTTGACGTTTGATGTTTGAACCTAGACGTGACGTCAGATTCGACGCCATGACACTGCGAGCTGTTTTTCCATCTGGCTTTCAACTTCGTTAAACTTTAGTTTACTACTGAAATATAGGTTTTTTTGTAAATAATTAATGTGCTCCCATAGTATGGAAGAGGATTTTGGCCGTTGAATAATAATTTGCTCACTTTATTATATTATTTTTTTATGCTATTATGACTAATAATACACATGATTCACTTGTCGTTTGTAGCTTCTTGTTTTAACATAGGTCGATGGGTAAAGAAGGAGGTTCCCAGTTCGAAGTTCAAAATGTATATATTCCATATGATACGAGTCCCTACGGAAGTTGTAAATCTCTATCTATGTCATAAACTTCGAAGTCAAACACTTTTGTCCCGCTGGTTAGGTAGATAATGGTTGAGGAGGGACCGGTGTTAACAACTTGTGAAAATTTATTGGTGAATATTTAATAAATTAAACAAAAAATAAATTTTTCTAAGGTTAACACGAGCTGTAGACATAATTAAAACTGTTTTTATACGGATTTATGCTCGTTTATTACATTAGTCATCATTTTATTAGTCATCCGGGACCACGGCACCTGAAAAAGTGCCGAAACGTTGGAAAATTGTAGAAATGTAATAAACGAGCATAAATCCGTATAAAAACAGTTTTAATTAAAAAATAAATTTTTCCGCAGTTTCAACATTTCGATTCTATATTTTTTCATGGCTCGCAATGCTTATAATTTTAACGGTTAATTTTACTAAATCATTTATTACGTTTTTTATATAATACATAAAACGGGCCTCTTTGATTTAGATACTTAGATAGAGAATACTTTATTGCACAACTAGAAAAAAATACAACCATGATTTCTTAAACCTATGTAATGTTATACAATTGGCGGTCTTATCGCTAAGAGTGATCTCTTTCAGACAACCTTTAGATGGAGTGGATTGCATGAAGAATACAGTCTGTAGGTGCATGTACATAAATAATTAAATCGAAAATACATTGATACCAAGTAGCAGGACTGCGAGAATGTAAATACTTTAATTATAAATACCTATATAAAAATCTCATATCACAGGGTTTATAATAGAAGTCCTCAGAAAAGACTTCACCAGTTTTTAAGAATTAATTTGTGTGTTTGGTAGGTCCGAGTAGGTTGTAGGCTAATTAATATGGCAAAAACAACGTTTGCAGTCCAGCTAATAGACTATATTTTTTTGTAATCTAAACATTAAGTTTTTAGTTAATAACCGTAGTTGATAATTAGCACTAAAAGTGATGGTGGGTTTAAACTCACATCCCATTTTCGGCCAAGGCAAAATATGTCAAGCGTATCTATACAAACATTTACGATCGCTGTAAAACATGGTCATCGCACTTTTACGAGTGTTGCTTAACATATTGTGCCATAAAACTAAGGTAAAAGGGAACACATCGATGGACATTTCCACCGTTCGTTAGTGGTCGCGAAAAGTTTCTTTAATGTTTATTTGAAAAGTTCCATGCGTGAAATTATTTGTGCGCAAAATATTGCCCTAAGCTGCGACGGAGTAATTTTATGAGCAAAGTTCTCATTGCGCTGCACAATAAAACGTAATTACGTTTAGAAACTTGAGCAGACAGGGTCAAGCCGGGCTGACGCATTACATCATTGTAGGTAGGTGGAAAACCGGCAAAAGTGTAACGCTGAGCAAACATTTCGTTCAAATTACGCATTCCGTACGTTTCCACGCTATTATTCGGTGCGTTATTTTTATTTAATTCAAGGCAGGTGCGTTTCGGTCGGCCAGCCGTATTTCAGCCGTTATTTTTGCACGATTACCATGTTGATGGAACGCCAACATCAGGTCTGACAGGGTGTAGTAACACACGGTTGCTCTGAGCAGTTTTATTAATGCGCATGTTAAACGGCTCTTTGACAATGTAAACTGTTTATGTTACTTTGTGCAAATGATATCCGCCACTTCAGTGTCGCCGCTCTCGCCGCCGCGTCGCTTAGAAGCGCCATCAAATTATTTAGGCTGTAGTTACTTTAGTTTGACGTCCCGATAGTCTAGCGGTTAACATGTTTGACTGCCGAAACAGAGGTCGTGGGTTCTATTGCTACTGGAGGCTGTCGTACTAGATTCATACATTTGGCCTCAGTCTGGGTGTATTGTCAAGATTGTAATGTCCTTGCTTGGTTAGGTTAGAAGACCAAGGCCTCAATTCTGTTAGTGAGTTATAGCACTATGTCGGGTCACGTGGGGTATTTTTTATACCATTGACGCCTAGAAGGTTCAATGTATGTGCGCCCGTGGAATTAAAGCAGCAACGAAATTAAATCGCCACGATCATGCAGTTGTCATTGTACGAGTACCACAATCTAAGCCTTGTGTGGAAGTTATTATTATTATAATTTGATGTGAAAATATTATATGTAAGATACGCTTTTACATTTAAAAATGAAATCGATTAAATTTCCTCTTGAGGCCGATAAAAAGAAGCAAAGAAGTTTGCGATCGTGGCTTTTCCCAATAAATATGTCGAGATGAGACCAAGATAAACATATCGGAGCGAACGGGCTCTGCATTGGTTTAAAATATGCAGCCTTCCCGCGCTTCGAGAAATTCGTGTAAACAAACGGAACGCCCCGATATAAATCTTCCATTGCATATAGGCATTTCTACGGCCACTGTGTTATTAGTAAACTCAGAAGAGTCAGAAGAGAAAAAGCTTTGGTAGTTTTATTAAGAAACTGTGCACATATAGATTTTCTAAGATTTGCTGGAAGAAATCTCTTATAGAGATAAGCTCAATTTTGTAAATGTTATTTCTTAAGTAATGTCCTTTGAAATGTTTGTGCGCAATAAAGTATAATTAATTAATTTAACTGATAAATAAATCAGATAAATTCAACGCACCGCGCGAATTTTGCATACTTTTATTCTAAATATAAATCGCCTATTAAGGTAAATTCATTTGTGTGAATGTCAATTCTTGTTTAATGTTTAACTTATCGGTGACTGTTACGCTTAAAAATCCGGGCAAGTGCGAGTCGAACTCACGCACCGAGGGGTCGGTGCAAATTTAAGGGATCGTACGTACTTACAATTACTATTTATAAATAATTTAGAAATCGAGTCTACAAGTTTGTTTTCGAGCTTTTCCCGAACGTAATGATTTAATTACAACCCCATAGTTTTGAGATTTTTTCCTATATTTGTAGTATAAAATAATATTTTTTCCTGTATTTCTCAAATTTCATAGTTCCAGGGCAACGCTAAGTAACTTATGAATTTTAACTCCCTTGAGTGTTGAAATACACGTATTAGTATTGCATCTTTTTTTTCAATGGCCGTAACTTTTTTTAAGACGACGACGACGATTAAAGATTTAGAAGTTTGATGTTTTGACGATTTCCAGGGACTATAAACTTGAGTTATTAGTATTTAATATTGGTTTATCAACTCGATACCTCGACGCGTTTCCGAGATAAAGGGTCTTGACAGACAGAAACAGGTATGGACCGACAACAAAGTGACTCTATAGGTAAGGGTTCTGATTTTCCTTTTAAGGCACGGAACCCTAAAAATAACAACAACAAACATTACAAAGTAAAAACCTTAGCAAAAAGAAAACATAGGTTACAGGCTTGTGATTAAATAATAATTAGTAAAAAGATTGATGATTTTAATGGCGGTAGGTGCAAAGCCGTTAAGTCCGAATTATACTCGTCGATTTATAAAGATAAAAACGAAACTTTATGTGCTAGTCAACTTCAGATCGTAAACAGGGAACGATATTCCTAGAAATAATAGCAATAAACTAATAATAAAAACCTCATCTCTGTAGCTGAAGTAACTTTCAGCGCAGCGCATCCGCGTACTCTCAGTTTTAGATAAATATTTGAGTGTTTGTTTGATTCATAAAGGCTTACACAGGTAAATACACTAGTTTGTTTAAACAAAGTGGAAAAAGCTAACATATACACTATTCGCTCAGTCGTGTAGGAGAGTTTTTACGTGAACTAGGGTAATAACCATGAATCAACACATCCAGTGTATTCAGTGCTCTGCAACCAATCACTTCGCTTTTCCACTGAAACTGTAACATGGAAACATGGAAACTGCCTCTTGAAACATTTGGCTGATGCCGAATTGATATGTCCCTTTAAGCGAGCAAATAAAGCTCCCTATAAAAGGCCTACGTGGAAAAATTGTCACACGACTGAACTGCGTCAGATTCATATGCAAATACCGGACGGTGCCCACAGTAGCGTAAGCTAAACGCCCGTGTAACTGGGCCTATTGGAGCGAATAAAAATTATCACCCCTATTCAATGTCTTTAAACGCTTTCCGCTGGGGCAAACGGAATAGCAAATTCGATTACGGTGAGGACTGTTTAGTGAAATGCTAATAAAATCACCATTACACCAGGAAACTATGATTAATACAGTAATAACGTATTATCTATGAAATTTAAAAGACTAAGAGCCCGTTTCACAATGTTCAAATAAAGTTCCAGATAAGCTATCCGCAACCAGGGCTGCCGTTGGTTCTAAATTTAAATAAATTTTGCTATATTGCGTGTGTTCGTTTATGGTTTCAAATTTAGAACAAACGGCAGCCCTGGTTGCGGATAGCTTATCCGGAACTCTATCTGCAGATTGTGAAACACAATAATAAACAGCCTATATAAGTTTCACTGAAGGGAACGGGCCTTCCCTCAGACAGAGAATATGGGCTTAATCAACACACATGCCCACCGCGGATCGGCAATTTCAAGCGCTGAGGTATGTGAACACCTCAGACACTTTCATCGCGATGTTTCAATTAAATGTTAGCGAGTGGTATTGCGAGTAGTAATATATATATATATATTAAATCAATTTAATTGATGCGCAACGAGCGCCGATGCGTCGGATAAACATTTGGCCATTTATTCTGACGATGCCTTTGTCAACCGTTTTAACTGAACTCAAAACATTAATTAGTGAAATTGCCGTTTTCCGAATTTAAAATTATCAGCGATTTTTCCGGCGGCCACGGTTGTGTGTCTATCGGCTGAAGGCAATACAATCATTTTTAATTTCGGCCCGTGCCGTCCGAAGCACTTCGTACCAATTACGGAGGGGCCCGTTCCTACTGGCCACGTGGGATGTACAATACATATTATATATTACTAGCTGTGCCCCGCGGTGTTACTCGCGGCTTATCGAGTTTCCCATGGGAATAAAATACTTTCCCGCAGTAAAAGGTAGCCTATGTGTTAATCCATGGTGCCAGCTAGCTCCATAAAACATTTTATTAAATTCGCTCCAGCCATTTAGACGTCAAAAAGCAATAAACATACACCCTCACAAACTTTCCTCTTTATAATATTAGTATGATGTAGACCACGCTTTTTTTTGTAAGCACATATCAACTGCAATAAATAAATTGAACTCGAAATGTTTTTTTCATAGACTACTCGCATTACCCCGCTCACTCAGTTATGTCTCGATGCTACAACCGACAGACACATGATTTAGTACAGTTCTTATAGGTACCAATTTAAAGGCTCTTAAAAATAATGGCTCCAGCGTAAGCACCGCTACTTCGCATCGTCATAAAAATGCATCCGACTACAAAATAATTATTGTAGCTATATGAATTAATTAACAGCTTTTAAATAAATAGTTTCTACCATAAATTAAGGCTTCAATGTTTAATCGCACTTTGTAATAAGAGAAAAATATTTAAAGTAAACTAAACTAAACTCCGGCTGGGGAAAAAACCTTCACGTCTTGGATGTTTACATGTTCGTGATGTCGCTGTTTCTGGTTCCTTCGACACGGGGTATCCTAGTGTGGGGCCAGAAGCAATTTATGTGCCTGTATGTAAATGTTATGTTATTTATTTTAAGCGTCATAAGTTATTGTTCGAAACCGAATAGTTCGAAAATGTGTATTACAAAATAGTTAAGTAATGTCTGTAGAATGTATAAATGAAACAATAACCGAACGATAAAAAATTACTTATTCTAAGAGTACGAAAAATAACATAACATTTACATACTGGCACATACATTGCTTCTGGCCCCACACTAGGATACCCTGTGTCGTGGGAACCAGAAACAACGACATCACAAACATGTAAACATCCAAGACCTGGGGTTTTTTTTTGTTCCCAGCCGGGATTCGAACCCGGGACCTCTTGCATGGTAGGCTGCGCCACAGAGGTCGTTAGTTGTATTAATATTATTATTATTAAATTCTTCATTGTACCAGTAAAGATTGTACAATTGGCGGACTTAGTACTAAATAGACAGAGTTTACGCCACCAAGGTCGTCAATCCCTTTTGTTGAAGAAGTTTATTTTTGTGCACTGACCGAGATTATGATTTGACGGCAATCGTTCGAAGAGTATCAACATCCGGTTTATTAGTAGTATTATTCCATTACATGACGTAATGTGTAAGAGCACCTTACGGACATTGTATTTCTTGGACTGCGCTGCTTTAAAACTGAAACGTAGCTATTAAAGAACATATTACGCTTCAGCTTTAAAGCAGACTCTGAAGCGTCGTAAATGAATCGAAGTTTGAAACAATTACGTATAGTTCGGAACAATCACAGTGACGAGCCGAAAAGTACGTCGCATACGCAAAAGTAAGGACAGACAAGTACAAAAGTGCTGTCAGACAAACGTTCTCGAACTATAACGAGCTTACAGGTGCTGGTAACATGTCTACGGAACCATTCAGTGATTAATGTTGCGCCCGTGACACAGCGTATGGGACCGAGTGGTACACTCGGGAAAAGAGGTACTTATTTTCCGAGACAAACAATAAAAAAGTAATGTAAAATCGAAGGTGGGTAGTTTCGTTGGTATACAGTACCTACGCTGAAATTTTCAGTTTTAATAGTCGGTTTCGTAAAACTTTATTATTACGACATGATTGACGACCTGGAGTTTTTTGTTCGAAGACAATTTTTCATACTGATGAAGGGATTCGAAAAATGTGATAAAAATTAACTACATCTCTCGCGAAGGATGTTGCATCGCGCGTGGTGACAGGAGAAACTGCAAGGATCTATTAGAAAGCACCTGGTTAGCGGACTAAAAACTGTATATGTAAAACATCTATTGCCGAACTAATTCCAATGAACTATTAAATAGAAAAAATTTAAGACTCGACCTGGTGCTTACAAATAATTAGTATTCAGAGAGAGTGATTCTTAGTGGAAATTCGATCTACACTTGGCGAGCGCTAATTTTTGTTTTCAGTATGTACTTCTATAACACTAAGTTTAACGATTGTAATATTTTTGGGATGCGACAGAGAAAACAAAACCGCTAAGTTCGAGTCGGACTCTCGTATAGAGGGTTCCGTACAAATTTGTAGTACGTTTGCATATCACTTATAAATAGTTTAGTGATCTCGCAGTTTTTTCCAAGCTTTTCCCGAAAATCCAAGACTCTTTTGTTATGACTTAATTGTGTAATTAAGTCATAAAAAAATATACAGTATTAAGATGTTTCCTAAATTTGTCGTATAAGACGATATTACTAGCCAAATTTCATACTTTTAGGTGTGGAAACATAAATTTTTTGCAGCATAAATGGCCGAAACACATTTTATTAACTTAATTTTAGATGTTTGTTTTAAACATCTAAAGTTAAGTTAATAAACGTTAACTTTAGATGTTTGTTTCAAAACTCTTTTAAAGGACTGGTAGACCTTTATTTATTTTCTTTTTTTATTATATTTATTTGGTGTGCAGATAATATGGTTTTAATTTGAACACGATCACTCCGTGCGATTAAGAGATAAAGAGTCTTGACAAACGGACGGACGGACAACAAAGTGGTCCTACAAGGGTTCCGTTTTTCCTTTAGAGGTACGGGATCCACAAAATGTTAAGAATATTGTCATATAATATATACCATTCATTAAAACTTTTTGTAGTAACCTGTGTCCCGGAGCGGTAAACAGAGACCAACTTATTGTATTTATTGAAAATTCCGCCATAATCAGTATAAAAATAAAAATAGTATAATCATGTGGGTACAGTGATATCATTCCGATGTAAAACCTAACTGCAAAGTAGGTACTCGGGGCTGTAAGTGATGCAATTTGCTTAAGCCAGATGTCGCTGCCTGTACGTAATACAGAGAATAGTGTAAAGAGGTTCAAAATTTCACTGATGCCGGTGAGTCGCCCATTGGCTCAATTGGTAGAGCGCTGGCACGGATAGCCAGAGGTTGCGGGTTCGAATCCCGGCATGGGTGAAATTTTTAGCCTCTAAATAGGTTTTTTAAATTTGTCCTTAGCACGGGTTAGTGCATTAAAAATAAAAATAGTATAATCATAATCAGTATGTTTTTTCGAATCTCTATTATGGTTTAGTCTGTTAAGATATTTGTTTTGTTAAAACAAAACCGTATTACTACAAAAAACACTTAATCCGGTGGACAGATTTTTATGAACTTTGTCGAATTTGTCACCAATGAGATTCATTATACAACCTATTTGAAAAATACACGAAATAAAATAACGATATCAACCCTTGTATGACCCCATTACTGGGGCACAGGTCTCTCCTCGCAGGAGGGTTAGGACATACTCCACCACGGGGGCCAAGTCCGGGTTGGTGAAGGATTGTAAGACAGCCTCTGACATGGCTTAATGAATGCCAATACATGACAGCTAAAATAAAAATGTTAACAAATAATAGCTGTTGAAGGAAGGTAATACCTAATAAAACTTTGAGGAGTTATTCTATTTATAAACAACTTTTTTAAATAACACATTTGGGATGTCAAAAAAATATATGCTGTTTCGTACATTTTCGAATCTTGAAATACTAACATGAAAGTGCATTGTGTTTGTTACAGCACCCTCTAAATGATTATGAATATTTCATACCGCAACAGAACTTTCTTGGTCTTGGGCATGCCGCAATCGCGATATAATGTCTTTTAGACTAAACACCATGTTTCACTTTTGCACAAACCCTGCTATAGATTACCGAAAATATGAAATAAAAGTTTTCACTTTTTACAGGCGAGAAGAAACAATCAAATTAAGTGATAATCAGGAGAAACACATAGTAGCGACATAGACTAAGAGATGTGATTAGAGAGTGACGCGTCGAGACGGTTGTAAAAAAAGGGATACCCTCCGCCGAGTAGCAGAAAAAAACAAATGACGATCGAAAAGGCGCGTTCCGTTTTATTCAATTGTTTTGTAACTTGAGCGTAATCCCATTAGTGCCAGTCACTCGGAAGAGGTTTACATTTACGAACTATTTCCAGGTTTGTTTTCTTCGTATTTTTTTATTTTTAAGTTCTTTTTCTTTGTTTTTAGTAGAATCCTGCCAGTACTATTAATTCAAGCTTTGAAGAACGTTCTATTAAGTTTGAAGGTTAGATTGTTTTTTTTTTACAGCCAGCATTTCTTTTTATAAACATTTGTGAGAGCCCGCGCCGCCACTCGAGTTTGTATTGAAATAAAGACAATAATATCTTTACTCAACGAACTTCTGTGGTGGACTTTTTCTTGTTTCTGATCATTATTACTGTCTGCGATAGAACTACGAGCTAGATAAAGATGAAACAAAATGGCACGTCCCATGTTCTAATATATCTCGACTATCATATTTACTGAAATAATCGCAGCGGAAAAAATTGCAGAGTCGACTCTTGCGAGCCACTGAACTGGGGGTGTCATGCGACAAATTTTACGGGGCTCCGCTTCGTGCTTCAGCGATCTCTTGCTTTGCAGCGCAGACACTACCTGGTACAAAAACCAAACGTGGAATCTACGTTTGTCTGTTTGATTTTAGACTTTAAGTTACAGGCTATAAGGGTCATATGAAATTTAAGTTCTCTTGAATGGTGAAGTACGTGCTGGTGACAATCTGTCCCCTAGGCGGGACGCGGTGGATATTTTTATTTAAACTTTCCACACAGCAATTGTTCAAGATTTGTTTGCGATGTGAAAACGGTATTCGTCTTTTCGCACATTTGTTGCCGAGTATTTACGGTGTCTTTCATAAATTTTTATCAACGGATTGTTTGGCATTAACTTACGTATGTCCTAGAATCTGTAAGACCAGCGCATAATTGCAAATCACCAGACTTTATCTATAATTCTTTATATTCGTTTTATTTGGGATATTCACAAAGATAGATAGATAGATAGGTAGGTAGGTAGGTAGGTAGGTAGGTAGGTAGATAGGTAGGTAGGTAGGTAGGTAGGTAGGTAGGTAGGTAGGTAGGTAGGTAGGTAGGTAGGTAGGTAGGTAGGTAGGTGTAGGTAGGTAGGTAGGTAGGTAGGTAGGTAGGTAGGTAGGTAGGTAGGTAGGTAGGTAGGTAGGTAGGTAGGTAGGTAGGTAGGTAGGTAGGTAGGTAGGTAGGTAGGTAGGTAGGTAGGTAGGTAGGTAGGTAGGTAGGTAGGTAGGTAGGTAGGTAGGTAGGTAGGTAGGTAGGTAGGTAGGTAGGTAGGTAGGTAGGTAGATAGATAGAGAACACTTTATTGTACATAAAAATGGAAATTACACAGATATTTCTTAACCTAAGAGTACAGACGGCGGCCTTATCACTAAAAGTGATCTCTTCCAGACAACATACGGTTTATACTTATAGGAATCTTTTATGCAGTCATTCTGCATTCAAGGTTATAAGTGTTTAATGTAAATTTAGATGACTGTTCTTCTTACATAAGTAGCTTGTATGCGTGCCACACTGTGGGGAACACTTCTTCTCCCCGGGATGCACGGTCATTTCATTCCCTTGTCTTGTAATTTAACCAATGCCCATAGGCAACACAGTGTTCTAATTACAAAAAGCGCGCACTGGCGTGCCCGCATGGGATTCAATCTTAAAACGAATACAACGCATCGTAAAGTAGAAAACAGAGTGGCGCATGGCGGGCCGTTATCAGCACGTATTCGAAACAGCTGTCAATTACACACCGTCGTGTGACATTGTTCCGGGGAGTAAAGCGCTGAGATTGGATTCCGATTGCAGACGCATCTGCCACTAATGAATGAAAGGTACGTGCATAACCTGCCTAAATTTCGGACAGTGCCGCGCGCGGGGATTTGTAGATTGTAGCGACGTGTTTCTTTTGGTCACATAATAAGGCGGGTTTTGGCTTCGGCAGGTTTTGCGTCGGCGGCGCCCCAACCGTTTTGTTCACGGATATGCAGTAAGCAGTAACTGAAATTCCGTTTTCAAGCACCGATATTCCGTTGATATTCCCAATGCGGCTGGCTCCGACACAAAGCTGCCGTTGCTTTCTTACGAGGAGTTTACAAAAGTGTAATATCTCTACCGAATGAATATTCAAATGTAAATGTGACTTTATTGTATTCGTGTCTATCCAACTGTGTGTGTAGTCGCCAACAAGATTTTAGTAGCAAAGTAGCCCGTAACGTAACAGACCTGAGTTCTCCTTGAGGTTGGTGTGGTGTCGACTGCAAGTCTAATATATAAAAATTTCGTGTCACAGTGTTTGTTATCGAACTCCTCCGAAACGGCTTCACCGATTTTTATGAACATTGTTGTGTATTTTGGTAGGTCTGAGAATGACTATATATTCGGCTAATTGATATGGAAAACAACGTTCGCCGGGTCAGCCAGGCTAACAGCTAACAGCTATCATAGCTAGTCAGCTACTTACTATACACAGTTTTATCTTAGGCTGGCTGTTATTACGGCGGAAAGGAAGTATTCATTTACGAGCAGAGGAATCATGAGAGGCGTATTTAGCAGAACTATAGTTTTATTGTAGTATTAAATAACAACACTAATAAACATTTTACTAGTGTGAGTGAAGGAGCCACTGAATACTATATAAATCACCTCAGACGAAGATACAAAGTCCACAGTTTATAAAGCCCATAGTAACCAAACATATAAATGATATTCATAAAAATATTTGTTTCTCGCCTAAAACAGTAGTTAAATGAGAAAATAATAAGGACAGATTATGAGGGTCTGACAATCTCCATCAACTCGGACTTGGCCCCCGTGGTGGAGTATGGCGTAACCTCCCTGCGACGACGCCGGAAGAGACCCGTGCCCCAGCAGTGAGAACATAAAAAGGGCTGATAACATCATAAGGGTATTAATGGTTTTTCAGTCTAACCTTTATAAGAGTAACACGCTAGAAAGAGATGGTATAAGAGTATATTAATATGCTAAAATAATTAATGTTGGTGTACTCGAAATTTATAAAGCCCATGCACTATATACATCATTTGCATCAAAACCGTTAGGAAAATAATAGCTTAACCTGTATTAATAAGTAGGTATTGAAAATTATTTTTACTGAAAATTTACTTTTAGTATTTCTTATTGATTCGCGATACTTATACATAGTTATATATATTAAACGGGTCTAATCGCGATTATTTATTAGGTAACACGTAATTACCTTCTGAAGTTGTAGTAAAACGTTTTATAAATAATAAACTGGAACGACTTTAACTCATTGAATAATATGTTTTATTTATAACTAGCTGACCCAGCGAACTTCGTTCCGCCTAACAGCCGATTCTTTAATTTTTTTTATTTTTCTCTCCGTAAGAACCATCCTCGTACTTCAAGGACTATTCAAAAAAAAAATTAGCGAAATCGGTTCAGCTGCTCTCGAGACTAGCGCTTACCAACACATTCAGCGATTAATTTTTATATGATAGACTAGCTGATCCAGCGAACTTCGTACCGCCTGACAGTCGATTCTTTGATTTTTTTAATTTTCTCTCCGTAAGAACCATCCTCGTACTTCAAGGAATATTCTAAAAAAAGAATTAGCGAAATCGGTTCAGCTACTCTCGAGATTTGCGCTTACCAATACATTCCGCGATTCATTTTTATATTATAGATGTAAACAAAAAACTTGATAAGAAACATAATAAGATAAAGGACGATTTATGTAGGCGGATCTGGTTGAAATATAAAGTAGTACGTAATGCCAAAAAGTCAAGAAAATCTCAAAAATGGGTGATGCAATTTCAAATTTTTAAAATGAGGGACAGAATTAAAGAAATATATAAAAATTGGTGTGAAGAGGTTTGCACCGTTACAACCTAATAAATAATTGACTTTTATTTAATATCTTCTCAGTATAACACGGTCAATCAAAAAAAGGGTTTAGACAACTATTAGCCTCTATATGTTAATACTTCCTTTGTAAGAACCCTAGCTTCATTTATATGCTCTGACAATATTAAACTATAAAGCGTCTGCTTTATTTTACTAATATAACCCATGTGATAGTATAATGTGTGACGTCCTTTGGAACGCAGTTCATGATAGGATTTTTACACCGACCAAAGTCAAGTGTCACTCCCACGACTTAATCGTCATTAGCAGAAATAGTCGTCCAAATTAGGACCGAATTAAGTTGACATTAATTTTAAAAAAACTATTAGCCTCACGCTCGTACAATTTATCCATACAGCCCATGAAAGACGCTGACTGATGGACACAGACCTCTGCAACGTCACTCCAAGCTCGCTGGTCGCCGGTCCACGTACTTGCCACGCCATGTATATCGTGTGACAGAGAAGCAAAGATTTATGCAGTCCTTTTCTTGATTAGTAGTGATATACGAGCATTTTCCCAAAGTAACCGACCTCTAATTACAAGTAAAGCTAGTACTGACTATGCCCATAACTCAGGGCCGCGCAGACTAAGCGCTCTGCGCTAAGCTCTTCGTACTATCGGCCTTAAGCGTTTATAAACCACAGCGCTGTGGCAGCGGAATAGTGGCCTTATGGTCGCGGGTTCGAATCTCGGCATGTACCTATGATTTTATTTTCTAAGCTACTTTCAAGGAAAACATCGAGAGGAAACCTGAGTGTCTGAGGTGTTCATATATCTCAGCGCTTGAAATTGCCAATTCGTGGTGGAACTGCGTGGTAATTTAGTCCATAATCTCTCTCTCTCTGAGAGAAGGCTTACGCCCTGCAGTGGGACGTATATAACATACGTAAAAACTTCGGCCTCTGCATCTACGTAATGAGATGATTATACAGCGTCCAGTGGCATCTTCACTCACACTACATGGGTGAAGGGACCACTCGAATGCGGCAGTGCCTGGGACGTGGTTTTAGATGGGGCGTAGGCTTGCCCAGCACCTATGCCATCATGACTACTTAGTAGGCCTAGCCCACAGGAAAGACTTATCAATACGTGCGGAGCTAACCAAGCCGCGGGTATCCTCACGATGTTTTTCTTCACAATTAGCGTGTGGTATTGCGAGTACAAATTCACAAATGTACGTTACTTTGAAATTAAAGTCATTGGTACGTGCAGTGGGGATCGAACTTAGGTCTAAAAAACTGCGGAGGTTTAAAAATTCAACACTAACGGACTGGCCACATATCGATAATGCAACGAAGAAAAAAATGCAATATCATTAAACTAAAGAGATTGTTCTGGGGCTAAGTAGCCGTAAATTGACTTAAGTATTCATGGGCTGATGAATAAGTGATGGGGGTGAGTCGGGCCGCGATCACGTTAACCCGATTTCAATGATCGGAATAAGTTTCCCTGAGGTTTTCCCTTATGTCCGGGTAACCGACTGTGTTCGTACTATCGGCCGCAAAAGTAGGTGTTTCGTTTTTCTTCAGTTTGACAATGTTTATAGTATTAGAATTGTTTATATTACAACCTACCCGTTCTACCCGTCTTTCAGTTCTTTTATGTTTTCCATCAAGGGTTGTCTGGAAGAAATCCCTTTTAGTAATAAGACCGCCAATTGTACCTTAATCTGTATCTTCTTATTTTCTAAATTGTAATTCCTGGTGTGCAATAAAGTATATTCATTTCATTTCATATATTGTAAAATTTCAAACATTCCAAAGCTTTACGTTTCTAATTTTGATTGAGGAAAAATTTTTACTAAAACTAATTCTGTTGAAAAAAACAACTCATGTTTAACAAAATTTATGTAAGTATAGGGAAACAAAAATATGCTTAAAATGTAAGTCATTTAACTATGTACCTAACTAAGCCTCAGACCACATTTATCAAAAGTTAACTGATATAACAAAATAACATCCTTAATTTTCTTGTTGATTATTCTAGAGAGCGTTGTTTATTCTATAACAAAATAATCTCTGGTACAAATAATATGTTAACCCTTTCGCGGACGCGCGGATGCTATAGCATACATAACAATTAAAAGAACAATACATTTTAAAAACGTCCGCGAAAGTGTTAATCTGCTATTAACGTCTTTTCGTTTATTAAGACAGATTTAAAAACCTATTTAGAGGCTAAAAATTTCACCCATGCCGGGATTCGAACCCGCAACCTCTGGCTATCCATGCCAGTGCTCTACCAATTGAGCCAATGGGCGACTCACGGCATCAGTGAAGTCATCTTTCACCTTTAAAATATTAGTGTGATGTTATCTGAACTGTGATGATAGTGAGATGTGATGTTATGTGATTATTTCTTTAAATAAATAATCCAATTTCGCACTAATAATTGTACGTGAACACCTAAACGTCCAGGAAATCTAATTATAAATTATTTACAAAACTCGCACATCTTACCTTGTAAATTGTGAAATAACTTAGTTTCTTATACATTTTTTGCTTAGTTGTCTATAAAAAATCTATTTGGGGGTTCGTTTTCCGCCAAATCACATTGGTTTTAATTTGGGCTACGCAAGGTCGCCGATCCCCTGGGTGTGGGACTCGAGAAAACAATGACGGTGAATCAAAAGTTCATTCCATTGCCGCCGTAAGTAGGGTGTTGTGGAGCATTTTTGCACGAAAACAGCTTTTTAAAGTTTTGTCGTCTTATAAGATTGGATAGACAAGCCAACAAAAATATCACTGGCTGTCACCAACGAGTACCTCCGAGTAATCCGTCGATACTTACCTCACGAAAAAAAACAAAATGTAATTGAAACTTCTAGTTTTCGCAAAAACGTTCTGCAAAAAAGAGGCTTTTTATTTTTCCATTGGCACTACTTTTACTGCATAGATGCCCTTAAATGTTTAATAAGCAATCACTTGATATTAATTGATTGATTGAAGACGTTTATTCAAACAAAAAATACAGAAGTTGGTTTCTGCCAAAATACAGAAGTTGGTTTCTGCAAACAGTTTGTTGTCAGATGCTCTTGGTTTTACAAATTAACGTTTTCTTATATGCTGCATGTAAATACTAAAAACGATATTTGAAGACTCCATATACACTACCCTCTTGCTAGCCCTACGCCTAAGGCTTGTACTAACATGTTATAATATTCAATTTGCCAAAATATAGGCTTGAGCATCTTTGTTTTTATTTTTTATATCTTTATATCTATCTAATCAGCCCATAAACCGAACCTACTGTTAGTAATAGGCCTCTTCTCTTTCACGTCAACCCAATATATTTTTAATATATAAAATGTTTTTTATCCGCTCATACCAAAACGATGTAAGTTCACTTTAGTGATTTTTGAAATGATAATCGTTTCCAATTCATACATAGAAAATGGATATTCTAAATCTATACAGAAACTTAACTTGACTGAGTTATCTTTTACCTACCATACCAGCTGACTCGGCAAACGTAGTTCTTTCATATTAATTAGCCTACGATCAATTCTCAGAGCAAACAAATATACACAAAAAATTTGTTTGCTCTGAGAATTTATCGCGAATTTGAGAATTTGTTTGCACTGAGAATAAAAATCGGTGAAGCCACTTCAGAGGAATTCTATAACAAACACTGTGGCACCAGATTTTATACATTACATTTGACAAATGCGTTTTGTTCCCTTTTTGTGCACTTAATATTAAAGTGGGTGGATATATTATCAGTTTTCTTATTAGCATTAAAAAGTTAAAATTACTTTGCTGAATTCCGCCAAAAATCCCACAAGCAGAGCCTGAGGATGCCTTGTGTTAGAGGCAAAACGCGTCGCGTGTTTTCTCCCACAAGTATTGGTGTTGGTGTGTTCGTGTCTTGCTTCTGCTTGAAAAAGTGGGAGGGAGGGCGGTGCATTAGCTGACCGCGCATGGTGCTTGTGGGATTTTTGGCGGAATTCAGCAAAGTAATTTTAATTTTTTAATGCTATTATGGATTTCCGCAAAGTAACGCCTGATTCTATACAAGTTTTCTTATTTTCAAACTTTAACTGATCTTGAAGACAAAGGGAATTGATTTTGAAATTCAACACTACTGATATTTTTTTTAATCCTTTTCGAGTACAATATTATGTTGTTAAGAAATTATATAATATGACAATTAGAAAAACCAAATCTCAAAATTGTATTTGACTTTTGATCATTATTTGATGTCATTTTTTTACTACTACGCTATGCACTACGCAAAAACACTTACTCACACCTTTATGTCTAGCAAAATCTTTATGACGCGAATAAAATAACTCGGTAGGCAGCAACTTATCAAAGAATCCCCAAAGAAATGAGCATACTAAATTTCGCAAGTCGTACTCACTCCATTTGCGCTCTCCAACTCGTATAAAGTCTCACAAAAAACGCCGCGTATATTGGGGGAAGTACGCACGCACGGCTAAAGTAAAGCATACAAAAATCGCTGACTCGAAATCGAATATAAATAAAATTATGTGCGTCCCCGTGGATTATTTAAAGTAACTCCCGTCGGAGAATTTCAATGAATATCCTTAGAGGAACAGATTAAACATGGAAAAGTTTTTGTATTTGCTTAACGCTTCACGGCTGATATAAGTGGATTGCAAAAGTTCCAAGATGAGCATAAAA
This sequence comes from Yponomeuta sedellus, assembly GCA_934045075.1. Lineage (NCBI taxonomy): Eukaryota > Metazoa > Arthropoda > Insecta > Lepidoptera > Yponomeutidae > Yponomeuta > Yponomeuta sedellus. The sequence goes on from OW203726.1 coordinate 15,907,183, forward strand.
TGCCCGAGTCGCGAGAAGAAAAGAGAATCAGTATTAAATGAGAGTGTCGCGATAACAGCGGGTGTATTTTTGCCGCTACAGAGAAGTTTGCCAACTACTTTATGGCTGGGCATTTGGCCGGGGACGGTTGTTTGCGACCATTGTGCGACATTTATGAACGTCGCAGACCTCATTGCGACGGGACACTTTTTCATAAGGTTAATTGAAACTGAATCAGCCGAAACCGGGGTGCGTTCATGCAACGACTAATGAATGTTGGTGAAGCGAAAGAGATCTGTTAAGATCGTGGCAAGTGGTAGACCCCTCCGTGTGAGTTTGTGATTTTGTTGAGTGATTGAAGATCGCGTCCTGGTAGGATCAGGCCCTATACCGCGCTAGAAAAGACAAAGATTGTCCAGCCTAGGTAGTATGATGATGACGCTGGTCTCGCGTAGTAAATATCAAAATCACGACTTTTCAGTGCATTAATTGTCAAGTTCTGACATTTTAGCGCAACAAAACGCGTGACTCGTGCCTTTGTACTAGCCGTGCTGTTCTCGTCCACAACGTGACCGCGGGATTTGGCGGTTTGTGTCAATTTCCTGTGCGCAGAATAGAGGATCTGCGAGCGCAGCACACGGTAGCTAGCCAAACATCAAAAATAGATATGCCTGTATATAACGCGCATCAAATCCTGAAGATTCCAATCGTCTAACTGTCAAATTCCATAGTAATTGCTATCGCAAATGTCAGGACCGCAAATGTTCTCTTTGATTTAAATAAGAAGTCGTGAGCTATTTTCCAATAAAAATTCTACATCCAAGAAACTTTTTTTTTGTTTCCGAATAGAATATTATGTGTTTCTTCGGTCTATTAACACTTAAACGTTTAATGGCTTACTGTTAGTTGGTTAGTATACCAATAAAGAAACAGGCGGAGCAAAGCTACTTTAGCTACCAGTACCTGCGCGCTGCTCGATCCAGAGATAACCTGAAAAGATGGGGGATCCTGGCCGCAGATGCTGACATCTTGTGCCGATGTGGAGCTGCACAAACAACATTGCATCTTTTAGTCTACCCTGAAGCTCCATAGTGCAGTTTGCGGGATCTCATGGAGGCATCACCCGGCATCAGCGCGCTCGCAGGGGCGCGGTTTTGGGAGCGAGATGTCTGAGAGGAGGGCGGCGCTTTCGAAACGAAAGAAGAAGAAGAAGCTACCAATAGAAAGGTTGCAATGAACCGCGCACGCGCAGGATATATCAAAAGTAGCAATTTCGGATGTCAGAGGCCGTGCCTCCTACGGCAAGCGTTGACCCATTTGTAAATTTCTAATATTGCTCTAGACGTTTTGTTTATCTTTAGATTTAGAACAGACCAAATTTTTGTATATACCTGCCATATCAAACATACCTACAGGATTAATTTTGGGTCATTGAGTTGACGAAGGAAATCTGCCACAACTTTACGTTAGTTAAAAAACTATTTTTTTGCTATTTTGACACCACCTTCATGTGGCAAACAATTTTGAACTGTTGACCCCATAACTTGAGAAATGTTTATTTTCTTGTTTTGTTGTTTGACTTGTTTGTGTTGATGAGTTGTTAAACCCCCAATAGAATAATTTGAACCACCATTTAATTATCTGTCGATGTATGACTTGAGGCCTCCTAAATCATTAGTTCGCAAACGAAAACATAATATTAACAGAAAGGAGCAAAGAAGAGGGTAGACTGCCGTGGTCCACATCGTAACTAGATGGATGTTATCTATTCATTGAGGCCTCGTCCTCCCCCGTCATTGCAGCTTTCTCCCCCCGCCCTCACGCCGCAAACCCATCGCCTCTCAGACTCAATAGAACCACTTTCCAGGAAAATGTATTGAAATCACAATGTGAACATTAACCCGAAACCTTTTGTCCATTCAACAAACATTCTTGTATATTCACAATACCTATGAAAGAGCTCTTTAACAATAGACGTTTAAGAGAAATTACTTATTCATGGCACGTCTGCTTTGTAAATTTATTTAGGTAATATATTTCATTCTTTCCTATCGATATCGATTACGTTATTGTCGGAGTTTCGCTTTGTCCAAGCGCAGGGAGACGTTTTCCCAATCGGTGGCGGGTTGCGAATTTTAAAGCGAAACGTCCCGGTATTTTTCACACGGTAAAACTCCGGCTCAGACGTCAGTTTAATCGATAAAATGAAATAATGAACTGACGGGAGGCCCGTCCATAAAACACGATTTTATCATACCGTGGGGACAGAGGGGACAGGTTTTCGAATATCGTAATAAAAAAGTCGTGGATGTCAAATTTATGACGACGGACTATTGTAAAGAGATTAAAAGATTTAGTAGGGAGTGCGGAACGAGCGAATTCGCGTGCTCGTAGCACGCGCTACGAGTGCTACGGATGAACGCTCTAGCGCTACCAAGATTTTGTCAATAGCGTCTTGCAACTTTTCTCTTTGTTGGTTTTTTCTACATGTAAGTATTGCAGAAGTATCTTTGGGTCGATTTTTTAATGTCTCGCGATGCTCATACATAGTCTATTCATGCCCACGGCAATTGAAATTCTGCCGAAACGTCGGAAGTTGAGTTATTACGTTTTACCGAATAAATAATATCGATTAGGCCCGTTTAATATATTGTTTTAATAAGTATGTTTAATAGGTTGTTCGAATTGACTTGTTTCATAATCTTGGGATTGGTGCCAAGTTACAGACCAGTACATACATTCTGGGTACCGACAACAATGTATTCTTCTATAATACCTGTATCTATACGTACTTCAGATTTACAGATCATATTCATTAAAATTATTTTTGAGTTTTTAGTACCTTAGTGTAATTCCATTAATCAAATTTTAATTTAACAATTTTTCGTCTACAAAACATAAATTAATATGAATATCGGACGCAAATCGCGACTCACCGAGTAGAGACCACAGAGCGAATATTATACACATACCTGAAACAAATCAAAGACATCATTAGTAAAATTACAAGCGTATTTCCATGTCATAAAAATCAAACGAACAAGTTCAAAAGCCTAGAGCAGTGTTCTTTTGTTGCCTTGTAACGTTGCTGGTTTACCTGCAGGCCATCCTTTGCAAGCCTGCCCGTACCTTTGGCTAATGTAAGACGGCAGCCTCCGCAAATTATAAAGAAGAAAAGAAATTTCCCCAGAGGTAGATGGGGCCTTATTAATGTCCGTTAACTGGGACAATAAATCACGGTTAGCGCTAACGCTGCCAAATAAATAATTTTCTTTATGCATCAAAATTAAAAGGGACAGTTGACAAAAGGCCCTCGTTAATTAGAATCCGCTTCGGCTCAAGCCTGCCTCGCGGCGGCATAGATTATCGAGTTGGTAAACTAAGTTTAAGTTCGTATTTATACCTCGGAAACAAAAGCTACAAATGAGACTATTGAACTAGAGCAACTGTCACTTATCCGTTCACCAAAAATGTTATACTATATTTTGCCCTAAGTGATTTTCTCATACATATCTTTATTAAAAAATCTTTGTTTTAACTTACTAGTAACAAATCAACACGCTAGCATGAAGGAAAACATCGTGAAACAAAAATATGTGACTTGTATGTCCTATGTGCTGGGCAAGCCTACTCCGTCTAAAACCAATGTTGTCGGCACTCTAGCTTCTGAGTCCCGGTCCCTTCATCCATCTAGTGTGAGTGAACTGCCACTGGGCGCTGTATAAATCATCTCATTACGTAGAAGCATAGGGCAAAGTTGTTTGTTGAAATATACACAACAGCTTTCTGGTTTCGAAGTCTACATGGTTACCAACAACTCATTACAAATGTTTATCTGTAGTTTAACTACGAAGTTAAGAACAAATTATCATAACAAATGAAATGCGGTGGGAAATTTTTGCATCTCACGGAGCGAGGAAAATGGTGGAAGATTTCATGAATAAAAAAAGTTTTTTCAGTAATTTCTACGCAGATATTTTGCGGAAACACATACTCACGCCTGTAATCCAGAGGGGTGTAACACACTTAACAGAAAATACTTTCAAGTTCGTTAAAGCAGCCCTTATTAGTGGCAGCAGACGACAAAGTCCAACTACTTTTACAAGCGTGTTACTCTAAAAACGACTTTACGATCGATCGATATCAACCCTTGTATGTCTTCACTGCTGGGGCAGGCGTCTTTTCCCGCATCGCAGGAAGGTTCGCCCATATTCCACCACGAGGGCCATGTCGGGGTTGGTGGAGGATTGTAACTTGATAACTTCTGACAGTGGCGGGCCATACTGTCAGAAGTTATCAAATCGACATGGCCCAACGACTGTTATTACATGACAGCCGGTACAACGGCTTAACGTGCCTTGCAAAGCAAGGAAGCGCGCGGACAAAATGCCACAAGCGGTAGTCACGGGCCGGTCACCCGTGCTGCACTTGACCGCGCCTGTTGTTGCTTAACTCAAGTGATTGATTTCAGTCACTCGTTTCAACTAATCCAAGAACAACATTACATTAACTAAAAACTTCTACTGCTAAAAACTATTAGGTTCCAATTGAGAAATAAAGTCTTGGCAGACTGGTGGAGAGATTGACGGGCAACAAAATAATTCTATCAGGGCTCCGTTTTTTTCTCTTCTCAAGGTACGGTACCCTGAAAATGCTGAATCAGCTCACGACTTACTTTGGATAAATGGCGCAGAAACCTTTCTGCAAAAATGGCCCGTTTCCGCACTGCAAAGTACAAACAGTGCAGTAGCGGTTACTGTTGACGACACTACAGCACCATTCCATGATTAATTTCCAGTAGCGAGCAACGATTCATTGCGTCTTTATTTTTCAAGTGGGCAAGTTTTTACGGCGTCTCGGCCGGAGTGCAGTAATTTAAAAGTACCTACCTACTGGAAACCAACTCTAGGGGAGAATGGGCTATTCCTGCTTAAACGATATATAACTGATTACTTGAATTTGGGTTTTTTTCTGTTTATTTCTGCTAAGCCGCATGCTATGTTTAATGAATGTATAAGCAAGATCTTCATTAATTTACATTGTAGTATCGATATCACTTAAAGTATATTAGGCGTTAACTTTATTAACTATCTATCTAAGCACCCCATGAATACAACCCCAATTGCTTTGCAGTACAGCTGCTGTGTGGTGTCGGCCTAGAGAACAGCATCAACCCAAATCCCGCGGGTGTCGTAAAAGGCGACTAAGGGACACAAACAGGGGGTGGGCAGCAGCGCCCCCTGCAGTACAATTCCACCAAACTGCGATCCCCAACCCGCATGCCCAGCGTGGGGATTATGGGCACTACCCCTCAATGATGGCACAACCTTGCGCTATGGCGTTTATTAGGGGAGGGCTGTGTCCAGCAGTGGACTGATATAACCTGAAAGAGACAGCTGTTCAGAACAGGACTATAACCCAATTTAGGCCCCTTTCAAGTCACGCCTTAGTTTATGTAGTTGTGAAATTATTTATTTTTCACTTTCGCGGTGGGAAAAGGTGGTGATTAAGCCTCTTTTTCTGTGAACGGAGAGGGCTATGCATTTATTACGCGAGACAATATGGAAAGGTTCCAAACTTTTTTCATACAAAGGATTAAAATAAGGAGGGTTGTCTTACGCATGGTGGATAAAAGGAAGCGTCAAAAATAGCTGTGTCCAAGTCAAGTAATCACTTAATTTTACAATTATTTTATTTTATTTAATCAACAATTATCTACAGCCATGCAATTAAAATAAACTTTAGTTACTTAATAACTTGTACATGCAGCCAATGATGGATTTTACTATGTATTAAAAAACCTATTTGGAGGCTAAAAAATCCACCCATGCTGGGATTCGAACCCGCGATTTCTGGCTATCCGTGCTAGCGCTCTTTCCAATTGAGCTAATGGGCGACTCACCGGCATCAGTGAAATTTCGAACGTCTTTACAATATTCTCTGTATTACGTACAGGCAGCGACATCTGGCTGAAGTAATTTGCATCACTTGCAGCCCCGAGTACCTACTTTGCAGTTAGGTTCTACATCGGAATGATATCGCTGTACCCACATGATTATATGATTTTTAATGCACTAACCCGTGCTAAGGACAATTTTATAAAACCTATTTAGAGGCTAAAAATTTCACCATTTTACTATGTAGTTCAGAAAAATATACTGTAGTCTAATTCTAAAATTCTTATTTTAATTAATCTAAGTACATCAATATCATTACGGTGTCGATGCCCAACAGTGAACAATCACGGACAAATTGATTAAAAAATAAACTTTTTTTATGAAGGAAGGGTATATTGAAATATAACTGATAAACACAGCAAAGTGTAGTATAGTGACTTAAGTCACTATATACGAGTAAACGAAGTTATTATAGGTGATGAACAAACATAACACAAGGCAATACTACCTAAAGTTTTGGGGAAAATATCTAGGTACAAGTTATAAAAGGCAAGCCTTAGAGAAGGTTCAATTATGTAAATAGAAATGGATCGGATAAGAGCACGCCGAGGCAACAGCATTAGCCGGATCTAGCAAATGGAAGGGTCTGGAAAATTACTCACTGACCAAAACGACGTGCAATAGTCGTAGCAAGAAATAAAGGTAAATACAGGGAGTTTCAGAAAGGACTGGAAAAATTTAAAAGTATCGTAACCTTCATAAGTTGCACCGGACATTTCTGAAACACTATCAGATCATGGAAACAGCTGTTTTCCCGGGAACGCCGCCGAAATATCGAACAAAAAAAATTAAGTTTATGCATACATACTCTTGAGTAAAAATCAAATTTACTACGAATTAGAATAAGTAATGTGATATTTTTTGATATATCGGAGTTATAACTGAAAAACCCAGTACAAGAACTGAAATATAGGAACCGAAAGCTGCTGGGCCTCAAAGCCCAATGCAAAAAGGCTATTTGGAAAAAGAGTCCACTGCTCGAAAAATATAACAGGCATTGTAAATATCTAAATACAACTTTCGGTTACGCTAGAACAATAGGCAACATAGTTCTCAATGTACATATTAAATACATATTAAAGTGGTCTAATCGGGTCTAAATAATCACCACTAAATCCGTTTAATATGTAACTAAATAGGTAACGTATTGGAAAACATTTAAAAATGTAAAATTAAAATTTATAAAAAAAAAAATTAAAAAGTAAAATTTTAAAAACTGAATCCGGGATTAAGTCAAGTGAAGTGAAGTAATAGAAAGAATATATATTGTATAGCATTAAAACCAAGACTATTTAGCTGCCACAGCTACCCACTCCTTAGAAATAGGACCCTTATCAACTGAAGTAAGGATATCACACATGTCCAGCTAGGGAGGTACAGGATCAAGATAAAAGTTTTATCCCACTATCGAACTCAAGTTCAAACTCAAATTAATTTATTTGAACACGAGTTACATGGAGATGTGTTACACCATAATGAGTTCTTTCGTGTTTTGCCATTTCGGCGTAAAAATTCAAGATTAGCTTATTTCTAAAACTGGAACGGTCACAATTTTTTACGTAACATAAAAAAAATATTTTAAGAATGTTGATCACATTCTGAATATAAATATTCTAAAATTTATGCTAGTACATAATTTTTGTAGTGGTAAAATATAGTAATGTCAAATAGTATAATTTTAAAAACCTTATTAGAGGCTAAAAATACCGCCCATGCCGGGACCCGAACACGTGATCTCTGGCTAAGCGTACCAGCGCTCTCCCAACTGAGCCAATAGTCAAGTGCTGGCATCGGCGAAATTTCGAAACTCTTTACAATATTCTCTGTATTAGCACGGGTTAGTGCAAGAAAAAGAATATAAATAGTATTATGTCAATAATTAATACTATGTCGAATAATAGAGATTATACAAAAATTGTTTACAGTTCTCATTAGTTAGCATTTTTCTATCAGCAATTCCTTTAGTCCTTTATCAGCAAGTTTCTTTAATCGAGTAGCGGCTTCTCGCTCTACGCGGTAAGCAAGATGGCGCTAGGCGATCACGGGATAATACTTGTATCACTTCGCTGGAAGTATAGTACGACGATGGTAGTCACCTGTTTTAAATGTCAAAAGTCGCGACTATCAAGTACGTTAACTGTCAAATTCTGTCTAAACTTTAAAAAACTTTTAATGTTTAGAAAAACTTAAAATGTTAAATGTGTGGTACTTAATTTTGCAGGCCAGTATAATACATGATATTGCAAAAAGAAGTTGACATCAACAGGGTCCTTCTCATAGCAACAACGCAGAGAATTGAAAACAATCCCGTTACAACACACATAGCGCAAACAGCGACAATATTGTGAGGCGCTAAAGATTTATTTGTAAACGTCCGCCGAGTGGAAGTGCGCATCGAGTTTTCAATTACACAAAGTGTGGCCCCATGGCTGCAGGCGCGCCGCGAAAAACACTGCGGTCAGACTACCTGACCGATTGCACAACACTACACCAACAGGCGTTGTCATTTGAAAACAACCCTAAGTTCCGATAAACACAAGGTTCCCTTTTCAACGAGAGGCGCGGCGGCCGCACCAATCAAAATCCGCCGAAGACAACTCGTTTTCGAGAGGTTGAGGGAAAACTCGATCGGTTTTCCGTGGGGGAGCTCCTCTGCGGTTTATTGCGTTATTACCTGGACGTGTCCGTCGCCTCGGCGGGACAGCCCCAATTTAGGGTGAAAAGAACGATATGTTGCGGGGAAAAGGGATTTTATCGAGCTCAAGTGCACCGGGCGACGGGAAAAGACCAGCACCACCTGAGCTGTAATTTTCTTTGATACGAATAGAAAGCGCCACTCGATGGCCGGGTGTTTGCTCTTATTTGACTTCAATGTCTTCGATTGTTCACGCGGCATCTCATGAGATGTTTTGAGGAAGCCCTTAAAAGTTTTCGAGACATTCGAGGTTGTACGTGCCCTTGTGTTCGCAATTGCTCCAAAGTATCGTTGATTAAGAAATAAATCGTGATACGTGATAATTTATTAATATTTATCTCCTCGTCCTATACGACACTTGGCGTCCTTGATATTAATAAAATCCCTTATAGCATTAGTAACGTAAATCTAAGACAAATTATAAATAAATTATTTATATTATTAACAGAAAATGTTGTAATAGCAATAATTACTTTCTTTTTAATAAATAAGACAAACTTAGTGATAAGACAATGAAATGCTAAACTTAGTACATAATCGTTTGTAATTTTAGGTATTATGAAATATTTTATAAATTTTTTGCCTTTTTTAGACTTGTAATATTTTTGACATTACAATTATTGCATTATTTGGTTGCATGAATACACCCATAATGGGTTGAATATAAAATTAAGTGAAATAGTATATTTAGTAACATATTTATTCGATATTTTACCAATGTTCATGAATAAATTACCTAAAGTTATTCTAATTCTGATATTTTTTAAATATTTTTTCAGTTTGACAGTACGAGTACAAATACGTAGAGCCAACGTTTTTCTTTCGATATTATTGAAACTAAATATTTATAATCTTTAGAACACACGCACACACGAAATTCTTAGTGTTAGGAATCCACGACTACACAGACAAGAAGTTATTCTGCAATAGTTAAATAAACAAGGAGGGAAATCGCTAACTGTGAAGAAAACCATGGTGTGGAAAACTAAGCGTCTGAAGTGTTCAACTACCTCGGCGCTTGAAATTGCAAATCCGCGATACGCACGCGAGGTAATTAAGCCCACTCTCTTTTTTTAAAAGAAGGTCTGTGCCCTGCAGTGGGAAGTGTACCTATAGGCTACATGAAAATAGGAGGGAGATACATGCTACTTAGATATCACTGAAAAATCGCTTCAAGATTGTCATTAAGTCTTTACGAGTCATCATAAAGACTTATGACAGTCTTGAACGACAAATCGACGTCACATCAGGCCAATGAAGTTTAAATGGGTATTCATGTCCATAAAATAAAACAATAATCTGAATCTGAGCTCAGGATACACCTTTCAATATATCCCCTTGAAGGAAAACTGTATTAAAAAATAGTAGCGTACGAATTGAGGAGGGTTCCGTTTTCCTTCAAAACCTTTCTGTTTAGTAAACTAGATATAGATACTAGCTGATCTGATAAAAACAAGTCAAAGCGCTGTGTTTGGAAGTAATCACTCGGACTAAGTAACAACAGGGGCGGTCAGGTACTGAATGGCTGACCGTCCCGTGACTACTGCTAGTAGCATTTTTCCGAGCGCTTCCGTGCTTCAAAAGGCACGTTAAGCGGTTGGTGCCGATTATCATGTAATGGCAGGCGTTAAGCCTTGTCAGAGGCCTTATGAGCGGTTTGATAACTTCTGACAGTAAGGCCCGCCAGTGTCTAACAACCCTCCAACAACCCGGTCTTGTGGCCTAACCTTCCTGCGTTGCAGGAAGAGACCCGTGCTGGGGTCTAAATTTTAAAATTACCTGCTTAGGATAAAAATACAATTTACCGAAGGCTGCAATCTTGGCTCTGTAACTATGAAATTTTCACTTAAAGAAATGCTAAATTTGCATTTGTTTAATATTAAAAGTAAACTCTGTCTATTTAGTACTAAGCCCGCCAATTGTACAATCTTCACTGGTACAATAAAGAATTTAATAATAATAATATTAATACAACTAACGACCTCTGTGGCGCAGCCTACTATGCAAGAGGTCCTGGGTTCGAACCCCGGCTGGGGACAAAAAAAACCCCAGGTCTTCGATGTTTACATGTTTGTTATGTCGCTGTTTCTGATTCCCACGACACAGGGTATCCTAGTGTGTGGCCTGAGACAATGTATGTGCCTGTATGTAAAACTCTAATTGACAACTTTATAAAAAACCCCTGTATGTCAGTGACTTCTGAGGCCAAAGAGCGTCATCTCCACCGTTGCTCAAAGAATACAATGTGGAAAGGAGCGAAAAAGGGGAAAGTGGTCGAAATTTGATCGGTGACAGGTCGCGACTGCGGCCCCCATCAATCGGTCGGTAATTGGACGGCTTTGGTGTCAAACGACCAAACGATACTGCGGTAAACGATGATATTTATTGGCGCTTATGAAAAAATCTGCGGTTTTAAGACAGGCCACTAAAATCAAATAACAAAGTGTGCTCAAAGGAAGGTGGGCTTTTGAGGAAACTCGTGAGTAATATGGAGGTCAAACGTAATGTTTTTAGTTTAACAAAAAGCGACATCGATTTGGTCAGTTATTTACTAAAAGGAAAAAGATAATTTTCTAGTTTCTTAATGTTCATTGGCTAAGCTAAAAAGCGTTGGGTGTTTTGCAGTAATGTAGAATTAATTTCGTGGCAGGTCCACGAATTAAATTGACACTCAATCAATTTAGATAAAATATTTCGGTATCTTTTTGGTTTAGCCACCGAACTCGGTAATTATTACCTATTAAAAGTTATGAAGGTCTGATATATTATAAGTTAATAGCAATAAGTTGTCTTGACTTCTGTTACTGTGACTTTTTCTGTTACTGTGACTTTTATGTTTATCTTGCGGTGTCACTCGTTTCGTGAAGATATACAAAACACAGACATTCTAGTTGATACTACTTCCACTGTTTTTTTAAGCTTTCACGCTAAAGTCTACTGCATTTCGTAGCCATGACTTAACAAAAAATACCGACAAAAGTATTTTTTTTTGAGGTTTTTAAAATAATTATTTATTATTATTACACTTATAAACAGAAATTTAAAATATTGTTCGTTAATATATTGAAGATATTAAGAAACATAATAAATATTATAAATATACTTTCCTTTTAATAGCAATAATACAACTATGATGAAGTTCGTAAGTTTAGTGGTTACCTTATCATTAAGTTTAAACGTATCTTGTTGATGCGCTCACGCGGCACGCGTCAAGATACCCACATTTGTTTTCCTATATTAGTTGCACACTCGGGAGAGTGGCTGGTATTCACAACACAGGTTTTTGCCTACTGTGAACACCATTCTACACCAACTATGCCATAATAATAAATATGTACCTACCTATTACTGTACCGTGTATCTTGTAAAATTGATTCAATAAAAATTATCTTATCTTATCTAATATATGCGTTGCCGAAAACAAGCTTCACCTGACCCGCCCTGCCCCTGTGGTGGAGTGTGGCCTAACCTTCCTGCGTTGCAGGAAGAGACCCCACATGATTATACTATTTTTATTTTTAATTCACTAACCCGTGCTCAGGACAATTTTGAATAGTGTAAAGAGGTTCGAAATTTCACTGATGCCGGTGAGTCTCCCATTAGCTCAGTTGGATAGAGCGCTGGCACGGATAGCCAGAGGTTGCGGGTTCGAATCCCGGCATGGGTGGAATTTTTAGCCTCTAAATAGGTTTTTGAAACAAAACTGGCCATAAAAATATACATTTCGCACCTCAGAGACTCAACGGCATACCTAGTACTATTACCGGAACAAATTGCCATAGAAACTAAAGGTGGGTGCATACTGCTACCACTAACGTCGCAAGTACGTGCACTAATCGGCAAATGCGGGGTTTGCGCTCTGCACGTGACCAGCGTTCGCGCGCGTCACTAAGTGGGAAATACCTACGTGTTCCCAATTGCGTCTGAAGCGCTCCGTTTATTCCATTAGATAATGCGTAGGAAAATGCTTTTTAATTGCCTGTTTTAAAGTGAAAGTAGTTTTTTCTTCGTCTAAGGTGTTCAAATATCTCAGGGCTTGAAATTGCCAAGCCGCGGTGGGCACTCGTAGTAATTAAGCCCATACTCTCGCTCTGAGAAAGGCCTGTGCCCTGCATTGAGACGTTTATGGGCAACATACAAAATATATATGTCTTATTATTCTTGAAATTGCCAATCCACGCTGGGCACGCGTAGAAATTAGGCTCATAAACTCCAATTCTGCAATGGGACGTTCATTGGCTACATAAAATTAAGATATATATTATGTAATAAAATATATATGTACTACTACATTTTTTTGTTTAAATAAGTTTACACACCAACGACTACTATTTATTTTACACCAATCATCCCCTCCTAGATTAATTGCAGATTACTGCGTTTTTTCTTTTCTGTATATCGCGAGGGAAATATCTTTTTAGGCTTACGTAGCGCTGCCTAGAAAGTGACATTTTCTAATTTATATTTCTATTTATATGTTTCAAACATCCACTTAAAAAATCATAAGAATAATAAAAAGCAACTCTTTAAGTCTACGTAAAAAAAATATATTCTCTGTAAAAACAAAGTGATTGCTTACTGAACGCCAAAGCTGTTAGTTTCACACTTAATAGATTATTGTGGAGAAAAAGCTAACAAAGAATCTCCACATAAATTCTTTTCAAAACAGGTTTTACTTTAAAACTTAATTCATTAACAAAGAATTCAATCAAAACGTCTAACATGGAACACGGAAAATAAAGAAACTACACACCTATTGGAATCAATGCCGCACCCGACGGGCCGACATGCCCAACATAATAATACCGTGGGCAACTGAAGCGGCAAATTGTTATGCCCGCGCGGCATCTCGCAATAACCCCTGACTTCTGTTTATGCAGATTACCCCACGATACACCTATGCATGTTCACTAAACGTCTTATTGGCCGCCCGCTACACGTACGGACGTGGGGCAATATCGTATGGTCTGCAGGTGCTCTTACTTCTGGCATACCTTTCGCTCGCACATTTGTATATTAATTTAAATAATTGCAAGATAATTTAATAATTAGCAAAGGGGGCAGATAAAGAGTACCCGGAACCGGCGTGCGTGCATGCAAAGATAAATGAACGTTGATGGTGCGTAGGTGATCTGTCAGGATAATGGCAAGTGGCAGTCCCTGGTCTCTGCCTACTCCTCTGGGATACAGGCGTGAGGTTATGTCATGCAAAATAATTTCACTTTTAATAGATGTGATGCAGTACTGGAAAGTATAGATTAGAACTCTTTAGTATACGCCTAGAAAACAAAGTACGCTAAAAGGCTTGCGCATCTAAGTTCTGCCGTATACAATTGGCGGTATTATCGTCAATTGTATACTGCAAAACTTAGATGTGCATGCAAGCCATTTCATAACGTGAACGTAACGTGTGTAAGTGACATTTCATAACGAAGTTTTACCATGTATCTCTATCACGAACTATTTTATAAATATCGTAAATGTTAGAATGTGCGAGCCGCCAGAGGAAAGCCAAATGTACAAGTACCCTTAAGACGTTATGGGAATAATTCGGGACTATAGTTTGTTTTTGCATCTTTCAGTAATTGGGTGCAGCGGAGCGTTTTAATTGACTTGCTGTAGAATCGCAGGATAAAATTATAATCTTCTGATGCTCTCCAACTATAAGTCTTCTGGAACCATTCGCAATAATCGTATGCGCATACCGTATCGCCGTGCAAAAATGAAAATGCAAATGGAAAATTGAATGTTCGGGAATTAATATAATTACAGGAGATTTATTCGAAGTACCGAGTTGTATAACTGAATATTTTTGTGGTTTTAATTTAATAAGCAGTTATTGGATACCTGATTTATTAATATTTTGCTTTTACTTTGCGATTGGAAAAAGATCGGCATCAGCAAAAATGAGGGCGTTATTAATGTTTTATTAATGAAATATTTAAGTATTGACGTTACGCCAGATTGCTGTAATATTTTTTTACTGTATGTAAGATGTGTTAGCAAAGAGGATGATAAAAAGTACCTAGAACGTGCACGTAACGACTAATGAAGGTTGATGAAGCGAAGGTGATCCGTCAGGATCGTGACAAGAGGCAGTCCCTGGTCTCTGTCTACCCCTCTGGGATACAACCGTGAGGTTAAGCTATGTTACGTAAGTGTTTACTTTAGCCTGTTGCTCGGAGGTAAGTAACTAGTAGGGCAATAACTATATCGTAGAGATAATCTGCATAATTGGAACTCGTCGAAGGATATTGCGTCCACATGAGGCGGCAGAGCAATTTTCTGCGTCATTTCCGTTGAATCGTCCACCCGGACGAGCTATTCGAAGCGCATGCCTCTCTGCTGACTACTTACCATGCAGCACCAAGGTACCAATTTGTTTATGCATAATTGATTTCGAATTAACTTAACTATTACCCAAGGAAACACCGTCCAACGTCTTACCAAAATATTTTGTCATTATATCGGTTTGCTTGCGCGGCTAAACGAGGCTAAACGAATTTCACTACAAAAGAATTCCATTACAGCACGGCAATCTCGAGATATAATAACGACATTATATTTTATAAGAGAGCATCCCATAAGCCAGTGTTGAAGTAAATTGAAAATACCTTACGTAAATCCAAACTCAACGTTTCAAAGATGGTTCCATTGTCTGCGGCAGGTCGCTTGCATGGGCGGATCCCTCAGATAAATTATTAATAATTTATCTATTTATTTAGAATTTATCATGATCAGTCTAGCTTTTTTATTACGTTACTATCCACTCTATCGGATTAACCTATTTGACGATTCTAAAGTGTCAAAATATGTATGTATTTGACAGTTCGGAATAGGTATAAGCCCGGTTCTGAATTGAGAATTTCACTAAGTAACTAGGTACTTCAGTAACGTTCTGTCACGCTCTTATCTGAGAAATTTGAAGAGACAGCACTACAGTTAAGTATTAACTTAGCGAAATTCTCAATTCAGAAACTGGCCCTAAATCGGGAAACTCCATACAGTAGAGGACTTCCATAGCTACACACCTTGTTCTAAATTTGAATTACGAGAAGTACTAGGGTGACGATGATGATAATGTTCTATTCATCGCATTACGATGACAGCGACATCACAAATATTGAAGAAAAACAGGCTGAGACTTTTTAGGCTTGAAGGCTTGGTGGCCAGCAGGAATCGAACCCATGGCCTCTGTCGTGGTAATCTAACCTTAGACGAATAAGATTGTCATTTTGTAGTTCGTGTGGTTCTTTGCACACATACATAGTACAGACACGATTTTTACTACTTCTCCAACTTCCCAAGGTGAGGTGGAAAAAATCTCTGTCGAATAAATCTCATAAGATCTCCTTTGTACCCATGACTTCTTTTGTAAGTTTCTCTTAAATCCTGTCATATTTCTGATGTACTCACTGGGTCCCTATAGCACATGGTACAATAGTTTGGGACCAGCCTGGGCAGTATATACGATGGCACGAGTTATGCGTTTTGCGGCGCAAAAATGTTTGAATTCGACAATTATTGTACTAGAAAATCGTGACTGACATTTATTGTTATTGTCAAATGTTCTTGTACTATAAAACCAGGTGTGTGAAAGAATAACAAAATTTGATACAGTTTATAAGAGTGCAGTAACAAGCCGGGTATTTTCTGTAGATTTGATTAGAAGCAGTCTGATTTCATTAAGCACATTCTTTGAAGTAAAATCATAGCGATGTGTGTGAGTAAGATGGACGTTCGTGCTCTGATTACATTTCCCGCCTGCCGGCTTTCCGGATACAGCTCAAGAATTCACAATCATAACTGCCCGAGTGCATCGCAATAAATTCTCCGCTAATTGTTGTTTGGTTGGTGTTTTGATGACAGGATTTTTTATTGAAGAGATTCAATACACCTCTACAAGACTTAATTACAAAAACACTAACATGTAAACTCTTATACAGTATGTTAGCTTTTAGAATATACCTCGGCTACTATCGTTTATATTCGTGTAATAGAAATATCGGACTAATATGACACTTAATTTCGATTTTTTTTTTCAAAATTGTGAAGAAAAGTTTTATACAGAGCAGGAAGTCACTCGTCTGCTTTCGGGGAAAACCGAAGCCTACGCTAGAGCCCGAGGTATAATCTAAAAGCGAACAGGCTGTACCTTTACCGTTTAGTTTAGAAAATATTAACCGAAATCTCGAAAAGAACATACTTTTAACGAACTTCAGTAAAAGGGGATGTTTCGACGGTGATTTCTTACCACGTTGTCCGATTTTATTAACAACTAGCTGACCCGCCGAACTTCGTACCGCATCTTTCGATCGATTCTATTTTTTTCTATTTTACTCTCCGTAAGAATTATTCTCAAACTTCAAGGAATATTCTAAAAAACTAATTAGTGAAATCGGTTCAGCTGCTCTCGAGATTTGCGCTTACCAACACATTCGGGGATTCATTTTTAAATTTTATTTGGAAATAAGTTACCTCGGAGCTGGTACCCCATATAAATTTAGTCAAGTTCTGATACCGGGACCCATCAGAAAAACGTCAAAGTCTTGTTTTTCTTAAGGCTTTTTCACAGCATTAGGGACAAAAACATTTCGCGATATATTATGGTCTTCACCATTAGCGCAAATTAGAGTTAAAATTTCGAAATATAGTTTCGGAAACTTTGTTCTACCGCACTGAATTTTTCAGTCGAGAGATGAGACGAAAATTTACTCTCTAATGCTTATTTGCTTAGTCGCAAATGGATTCCAAAATCGAAAATTAGATTAGATTAGAACTCTTTATTGTGCACAACAGAAAATAAAATATATTAAAAGTTTCTAAAAAATTGTTTACTTACACTTTCCTACAATATTTTTAAACGGTCTATCCAACGATACCCCACACTATGGTGTGTATAAAAAAAATGTATCGTTTAATTTAGATACAGGGATAGGTAGGTAGGTACCGATTTTTTTTAATGATTTATCCTTCTTTTTGTCCGGTTGAATATGATACTTAATGAAAAATTTCAGCTTTTGAGTATTTTTCATCACTGTGCTAAGACAGACTGACGGACGGACACGGCGAAACTATAAACGGTTTCTAGGTGACTAAGGAACCATAAAAATTTTGATAGAGTTGACTAAGAAACTCTAAAAATTAGATCGAGTTTAAAAAACCTATACTAAAAATGCTGTATTGGTGAGTGCCGTGGAGTAACCACGATGACGCTACGGAAAATATTTTTTATTAACGTCCCACTGCATGGCACAGGCCTTCTCTCAGAGAGAGAGCGTGGGCTTACTTACCAAGTGTACCCACGGTCAATTGACAATGTCAAGCGCTGAGGTATTTGAACACCTCAGATACTCAGGTTTCCTCACGACGTTTCCTTCACCGTTAGCAAGTGGTATTGCTACTGTTACTTGACAAATGTGCATAACTTCAAAAAAAGTCACTGATACATGCCGGGATTCAAACCCACGACCTCCCAGTAAAGAACCCGCTACACTACATCTCCGTTACGGCCGCCGCATTGGATAACAATTATTGATTCATTATCAAAACGGCCGGCAATAAATCAGCACCCTTTCCTGCGCCGCCGAGCAACAAAAACTGGGATCTGTCTCATCTGTCAGACGCATCGTGAATGCGTACCAAAGGCGTAGTCCACACGATCGATGACTCGGTCGCGCCCCGCTCATCCCATCGCAGCGTCACGCGATCTGTCGTGCCACCGCGCGTTTTTTCATCCGATGAAAGCCCCTATTTATAAAGCCGGAGAATAGTTTCAACGGACCGCTGAGTTAGCAGTTTTTGTTGCGAATACCCCACGCTCGGTGGAGACGCGCCACGCTTTATGCCTTATGAATACCGTACGTGCTGCTATAATGTTTATCAAATGGGCTGTTTCTTTTGTTGAAAAGATTTATAATAATTGTTACTCGTTATTACTCTACATCGGTTAATTTCTACTAAACATTGGATTTGCATAGTAAATCGAGTTAGTGGAGAGCACGTGATATTGCATAACTTTGCTGGAAACTCCTATCAGAACGCTTCAGAAAATATGTTGCATAAAAACGTTGAACAGAAAAGAATGTAGGAAGATATAATAAAGAGGCAGGTGTCTAAGGATTACAGTTAACGAGGTCACGTAGAGGGGTTCTGAAATGTGATGACAATGCAATTCTCCGACAACCGAGTTGCAGTTGCGTGCAAGCCGTTCCAACCGGATTATCTCGAGCGATATTGTGTAATGGACCTTATAATAAGACCCAAGCTAAGCTAAACAATTATCAACGTGTATTGCTACGAAGCGGTATTGTGTCGGTATTAGCGCCCCCACTATAGCTGAGCCTAGATGCACCTGAAGCATTGATCCTATTACAATGCGGTAAATACATATGGCGGAATTGATTCTGTTGTATGCAACTACTGGCTGTGGCTGTGCCGGTGGCAACGTTCATTGCATATAAAGATCATACATGGTTATACATTTGATATGCATGCACGTTTGTTAGCTTATATCAAAGCTCCTACCCTTCACAATAGAATATTGCATGTATCCTTTTAAAGAAACAAATTAGACGTCGAATTTGTTAATGGTCTGCTGAATAAAATTAAAATAAACACCAGCACTTTGTTCTCAAGATAATTCTAATCGGTTAAGATTAAAGGAATGCGTTTAAAAGTTTCCCTCTAATTAACGCTTTCAGCAATTTAGTCAAGAGTGAAGCGGGGAATGCTTTTGCCAGCGCTTTATTAAATTCGTTCTAGAGTAAACTTTAGATAAATAAAATAGTATTGAACAATCTGTAACAGCGTTTGGCGGCGTTTGCTTTTCAGTAATACTTTCGAGCTTAATAAAGAGTCAAGAGAGGTTTGAAGGTGATTAATAATATTTTTTTCATTCTATAATAACAGACTTTGATATTGCATTGAATATGTTGTTTAATTAGTACAGTTTCTTGGCCTTTCACTTCATGGAGTGCCCACATGAGAAAACAATAGTGAACACCGTATCAGGTTCTACCTATCATTTTAGGGTACGAGTATTGTTATCCAACAGTCATGCAAAATTTTAAAGTCGTTAATTTTATTTAGTTGATTTGAATTGAATGAATAAATGAAAATTATTTTTGGACGAAAACAAATTTTACAAAGGCGAGCTTAATACTATACTATTTTCTTCCAGCTAACCCCCGTTGAAGCGGACAGTGGAAGTGGTAGTGCCAGTAGGCAATATATTGTATGTTTATACATGTGAAGATAAATAAAATCGAGCAAAATGTTTAACTACCTCTTGCATTTCGTGTCTTGCTAACAAAATAACATCGAAGAAATTGCAATGTTGTAAAAAGCAACTGAGTGGATGTTGAATTACAGATGAAGAGCGGCACAACGGAAATGTCGTCTTTTTTCACACCACAAAACCCTGAGGGAAATTTCCTGAAGCATTGTGCAAGCTGCAAAGCCTTCAATTTGCGGTGGAAACCCGTAGTGGCATGTATCTATCAGAAAGACTCAATAAATACCTTACGAATAACGGGGTATAGACAGCCGATTTATAAATTTATAAATAAAGTTTGAGACCAGGCCAAGTGATTGTGTTATGTGAAAGTTATTATTACTTAGGGCCTAAGATGCATGTTGTTAGCCGTACTACACTCTAAGTGCTACAAACACTTAGGATATTTCAATGTCTAAACAAGTGTTGATACGTTCGTTATCAACCCTTGTATGTCCCTACTGCTGGGGCACGGGTCAGGCCATACTTCACCACGGGGGCCAAGTCCGGGTTGGTGGAGGATTGTAAGACAGTGGCGGGCCTTACTGTCAGAAGTTATCAAGCCGCCCATAAGGCCTCTGACATGGCTTAACGACTGTCATTATATGACAGCCGGCACCAACGGCTTAACGTGCCTTGCGAAGCACGGAAGCGTTCGGAAAAATGCCACTAGCGGTAGTCACGGGACGCTCACCCATCCCGTACCTGACCGCGCCTGTTGTTGCTTCACCAAGTGATTGATTCCAATCACTCGGTTCGCCTAGGCCACGAGCGCATCAAAGTGTTGATTGCATGTAAATATTCTTATTATCTTTAACTCGCTCCTACTAGCTTCATCTAAGACCTAAGTCAGTATAAAACAAATCTACGAACTCAGCTTAAAATTACTTTGACTTAAAAAACTGTTGTGTCGTTTTATTACTTAACATGTACGTAATTTTTTACAACGACACAATAACGTTTTGTCTATGAGCTGATTAGATGATTAATCCAGGTCGTGAAAATATTCTCTATTGAGCTTTATATTCTTATTGTGCCATTCATCTATTACTAGGAAAACTTTTTTCCTGTTAGCACTAGAAAAGAGAGTTACTAGAATATACTAGTACAAAGAGTCGAAAAAAGTTAAACTTCTTTTGAAATGTTCAGTGCTGAAGTCAAAAAGTGTAAGGTGCTTTACGGTATCGGGCTATCAATTTCGGGGATCTTACTTACTGCTTTTACTTAATTTTAACAAAGCGCGCTTTTTGGCTTAGCCACTGGGTACTAAGAAGCGAGTAAATTATATTCTTTTAAGAATAATGTAGTAAATCGTCCTCAATAACCAGCTCAAATTAAACCTCTAAAACCTTGCGTGGGTAAGTGAACTAATCCACAATAAAACCTATTATGTGATTTCATTGACGTGTACAATGATGAAGAGCTTCAAATCGCCGATGAAATATCAGATACGTCCATTACTCTTTATTTCAATTGTGATAGAACCTAGCAATAAGCTCTCGCCCCCTCGTACAACGCGACTAAACACACCTAACAAAAGAGCCGTAAAGAATAGCTCACCTACACATTCGCAGTAATAAAATAGTTCTCTCTGTGCAACAGGTTGGTTCCCGTTCCTCGTCTCGCACAATACAATAGTGGAAATGTACACGTAGGTACAGCTCGGCCATATGTGGTGCACCATTCAACTTGACGCTAATTCTGCAATATTTCCTTTAGCGTGGTGCGCAATTTATAATGACGGCATTTAGTCCCGTGCTATGGACACTTCAACTTTAAATGTCAATTTTATCGCTCTATCAATAGGTCCTGGTATTATTTCACGAGTATTTAGCTTTGTCTTGTTTTTTCACTTTGGAATCTTGATAAAAGTGTTTTTTTACAAGCATTGTAAAGGTGAATATTTAGGCTTCAGTAATACTTCAGGTAACTAAGGATGTTGTACTTAGACTGTTTTTTAATTTGATCTATTAAAACAAGTAGTGTTACTATTATATGATATATCGTTTTATATTAAACAGTCGAATTTCGAGTATTTATTAAGTAAAACGTTAAATAAATTACCTTAATTCTGGACGAGTATCGCGGGTCAATAATAAATACTATGTATATCCTACATGCAACCGGCGTCCATACAAGACTGCGGTCGGATTACGCATGAAACAAGACAATGTGCGATATATTTATAGCCGTCGTCCATCACGACCTTCATACAATAAATTTGTATTAATATACACATAGAGTACGTGAACAAATGTGACGGATTGTGATGGTTTGCAACCCCGGCACAGGTCAAAATGACAGCATTTTTTTGGATTGAATTAAAACCCAGACTTTAGAGATGCTCTAAAAGTAAAAAGATGTTCAAATTCTCTAGTCACAAACCACTATCGATATCGATAGAAATTATCCTCGTCCGTAACACGGCTTCATACAGCTTCTGATATTCGAGTGCGTCAATTAGGGCCGCGTATCGTTTCATAGGATCGAGTGCTCTCGTAACCACTAGTGTTCATTGTTTTCGAATCAGGCCCTCTCTTCTCGCCCTTTGTCTACTCAACATAGAGTGTGTTAGTAGGTACATTTAACTCCATATTTTTCGTTCTATCTTCTTGCTTTTCAAAAAAGCAACCAAAGCACGAACTGCTGCGCTTAAGGTCGAGCTGCGGCGAAGCCCAAAATGAGTATATGAATGTATGTCTTATTCAAAAGCGGGTATGTATATAGGTATGTATGTGTTTGGCTCGTATGTACGTAGGTATATACGTCTGATTGATTTCAACCCTTTGTATATCTGCCTGCCGGGGGCCAAGTCCGGATTGGTGGGGTCTGATTATATGTTCCCTAATACCTAACTCCTTTGCCAATAGTCAGATTTTGACTATCGGCAACTAATTGGTATCAAAGATTTTAATTGGTTCGTCGTGTTTATGAGATTCTCATACGCTATATAAAATTTGAATACATATATTAAAAACATAAAACTACATTCATAAAATATATCTAACAACCGGCTACAGACGAAACCTAAATTCAGCAATGTAATATAGATTGTAATGTTACATAAATTTAAGTTACAGTAGATTTTTTTATTAACATTAGATATAATGTAACAGAAATTCAACATTGTCAATAACAAGTTTAGTCCAGTTCGTTTTTTTATATATGCGTCAAAGGAACATTCAAACCTTTGGAGGTGAGTAGTAAACTTGACCACGCCATAGCCTAGAACAGATGTAAATAAGTTCTTAATACCTCAACAAGAAATACAAGCGGTTACACAACTAGGTCCAAGTTTCGCGTCGCTACAAAAACTTAGTAGGTGTCGTGTAGACAGAGCCGGCAGCGAGCGCAAAACATAACACGTAGACAACACAGAACAAACAAAACCGAAACTCTGCAAGACGGCGGGATTCACAAATAGTGAGCACCCTAATTCCCCGACGGTGTACCTTGCGGTGGGACTCCGAGATTTACAAGTTTTCTGCCATCGGCCTACAAGTTCTCATTGTTGCGGTGTGTTACAAGGCTTACCGTTTCCCACTTTACAAAGTGGCCGGGGAAACTTGGCCGACTGAGCTTTGATGTTACTAATACGTGACAAATATTAGGCTTTTGCTCAATACCTGAGTATTACACTTCAAAGTACTAATTGGTTATAAATGAAAAAGTGGTCGATAACAGGACTCTATGTTGCGATCTTTTCATTGACTTCCAACGGTTCATTTCGTAACTCTGATGTGTTTTAGTACAATTTGGCTCTCTATGTCTTTTATTAGGGTTTCGTACACGAAGGATGCGAATCTACATCTTCCGCGTCTTCTGTCGGACAGTAGCTACCTACTGTAGGTTGGCAGCTGTTTTTTTTACGGAGTAGGTTTTTTCACAGAATTAGTGTTGATATGTCAGATTGCCCAAAAAATATATAGGGAGATCACTAACCGCAGGTTCTTACTGCCATAATAATAGGTAATAATTTTACGTCACAAAAATTTACTTATTTCGAGCGACAGTGCGGGGAAGTATAACTGATAAAAACCAAATAATGACCATAGTTTAGTCAACAGTGTGAGTTGGACTCCATTTAGGGTCTAAACTAAATGAAAGGAAACATTTTTTTCGACAGTATATTACTTTTGTACCCTTTCTTCTGTAACTGTCTCTACTTACGCTTGCACTTAGCCGTTTTTTCAACATTAAGTAGCTATGATATATGATTACCTCACCTAGATGACCCAAAAGCGCTCGAGAGCAATCACCCGAACACAAAAAGGCACAGCGCGTATTCACAATTTAATCACAAACAAAAGGCACGCGCCACTTGAGCCGCGTTTAACAAACGACGCGACGCGAACAATCCATTATGCGCAACGTCGCCGAGTGAATGAATACAGCAGAAAGCGAGTGACAAAACTTGAAGCTACTAATTAGCGATACAAACATGAATCAGGGGCTATTAGTTGTAATTGAATGAGCCCGCGAAGTTGTTGTGGCGGGGGAATTTAAATATCGCGCCTCGACACAACGAGATTTGCGAGCGGTCGCCGCGGAAGTTTCGCCCTCCCGGGATAGTTCGTCTTTTCTTGTTTGCTTTTAATTAATTTCGTAATGATCATTTCACGTGCAAGCCTTTGACGCACAGCCAACTCCAAAGCAGAACTTGCTTTTTGGTTTCTTAAGATAAGTTTATTGTACACCAGGAAAAAACAAGCATAAAATATTTACAAGGAGACAGTACCATTATCAGCCTTATCTATCTATCTCTCTCTCTTTCTCTCTCTCCTTTCTCCTACGTAAGAAGGTACGTTTGTATTGATATGTCATGGTCTATCTATCTATCTATAATCAGCCCACATCAACCCACTGCTGGGCATAGGCCTCCTTTTTATTGCGCCATTCCTCACGGTCCTGTGCTAACCTGATCCATCTCTGATCATATTGTCATAGTCAACATCACAGAACATAAGTCAACATAAACAAATATATATTTGTGTACGTTGGTTTTCAAATGGCAATCAATCAAATACTGCAAGTATCGTGTCAGTTACTACGTAACATTACTTTGTAAATAAATAAATATCAATAAGATAAAAATGTTCTACAATTCACCAAGAATAGACTAGAAAATAATAGAAAAGAGTAAAAAATTATAAAGTAAATGACCGTAAGTATCCACAATAATTATTTAACGAATTGAGAGCTTTTCTTCTGAGCAGTTTGATTTCACACCTGGGAAGAAAATCGCTTCATTATAAAGTCATAGTGATTTAAACAAAAAGAGAGTTAGTTAACTGCTCGACAAAAGTGAGTCCATAGAATCGATGACTCATAAAATCAACGTCAAATCGTTTGTTTATTTTCACGCTCTTTTGGCAGTTGCGCTTGACATGTTGACCTGCGGACGTGGGAATTCCAGCAGCATTCGACCGAGGTATATACTGGATGACTTACTCGGATTATTGGACGTCGAGCTTTTTAGTCGGAACGGCTAACAATCAGGTATATCGGAGTTGTATCAAACTGCGGAAAGCAGTTTCCTCGAATGTCACATGGTACCAGCGTACGGACCCATTTCGCAGGCCCCCCACTTCGGAACAAACAACCGGCGATATCAGCTCACGCGCGCGCTCACATTCATTCTGCTAACAAATTCAATTAACCACCTACGCGGAGCTACGAAGCCTAAGCCTTTTTTTGGGGCCGAGTAATGTGACGTTACAATGTCGGCACAAATGCGATAGTTGCCTACGCAGTGATAAATTGCTACGACCGTAGCAGCTTTGTAGCGTCGTGTGCTACGAGTCGTAGTTTGCTACGAGTCGTAGTTCGCTACGCGTATCAAGCAATACACTGCGGCTCGCGAGACACTTTAGGCGCTGGGGGTGCTAACTAGCGCCTCCAATGGAATAAAAATGGTAACTTGGTTTAATACATGTTTTTTTTTGCAAAAAAGTAAAAATCACAAAATTTCGATTCCATTGGTGGCGCTAGTTAGCACTTTCAGCGTCTTAAACGGACTTTATACGAAATGTAAGTTGTGAAGGAGCGATTGCCGCATCTATGCATCATCGCAAGTTTCAAATTTAAAGTATGTGTGTTCACAAACTAATTACCTCCATGCGTCATACAGGCGGAAGGCGAGCGTTTACACCGTCACATATCAGCCCGCGACGTACCAACGTAACGTTTAAAATTATCGCTCCTAATATGCTTATGTGGGTGAGCATTAATTTAACGCAAATTTCATTCTCTTGTTTCAACATTTCAACTTTCATGGCCTCAGAGGCGTCAAGTTGTATCTAGAAAATGGTAATTTCAGCGTTCACCGTGAAATAACTTTATTAGTATTGTCTTTTCGTCGCTAGAGTATTTATGGTTACTTTCGGAATGTAGTGTTTGACTTTAATTATCTTTTTAGATATCAGCCCTTGTATGTCCTCACTGTTGAGGCACGGGTCTCTTTCTGCATCGCAGGAAGGTTATACCCCGCCATACTCCACCACAGAGGCCAAGTCCGGGTTGGTGGAGGATTGTAAGACAGAGGCGGACCTTACCTCCAGGAGTTATCAAGTTGTTGATGAAATTATCAGTCAACTGTTTCAATAAGCAATTTTAACTTTACCTTTCGGCTCAGTGACATCAGATCCTGCTTACTTTGCGACACGTGTCTAACAAATGAGATAATAAAATTCATATTTATTCCCATTAAATAGGCAATTAATTCATTCGCGGCTGCTTAGGGAACATTTTTATGTTTTATAGACTAACGGGAAAAGTTTTTAGATGATAAATATGAGCTAATTTTCTGGCTTAAATGCGGTAAATTGAACACCAAAGTTTGGATTTCGTAAAGACTTTATTTTTATTGCTGATCTTCTTTGAAATACACTTATTTCTGAAATTCTTAATTTGCTAACGTTATCGAGTGAATATGTATATATTCTTAATAGTTTCTATGGACTGACATACAGACAATGGCTATGTCATCGTATTCCTAGTAATATATGCTAGTTTTTACGTAATAAAATAATTAATAATAATTTATAATTTACACAAGCTGAAGTTTAACAGACTACTAATAGATGGCGCTAATAGTGTTCATAAACGTTTAAATAGTAATCGTTCTTTTGCAGCTTGCAATATTTTAGGAAAAAGGCAAATTTAATTGATGTGAGGCTTATACAATAAATAAGATAAAAAAAAATTAGTAACGCATTATATTTATGAATTTAGTTTTTTTTTTTCATTTGACAAACTCAATACGTTGTAGACTTTTAGACTACAATGAGTTGTGCTTACGAAAGTTTTAGTTCAAAAACTCAATACGGTAGAAAAAAAACATCAGCGACGTTTTTAATCTGACATCCGTCATATTGACCTTGTTCGTATAAAATGTCACCCAAAATGATAAAAACCGACTGTCAAGACATCCGCTCATTTAGAGTGAGTGATGGTGTCACTGGACGCTGTATAAATCATTACGTAGATGAAAAGGCTAATCAAAATTCGTGGAACAACTTTAAATACAAATATACATGAAAACTCTTTTAATCAAGGACTTTAAAAGGACAAAGTTTGGAGATTTTTCGTCCAATTTTCCTAAATGATCTAGTTTTTGAAATGTTTACACCTAGTTTGTATTGTAACGTTCTATAAGCCGCAGTTTCTATGCTACATTAAATAAAACATTGTCATATAATTTTATTTCATGTATACATACATAAAAATACGCACGCACACAAACACACACAAAACAAACAAACATACATTACGTATATATTATGAGCCAGAATATTTTTTCGGACTCCACCGCAGTCGGGTAAAAAAGGGAGCAATTAATTCAAGAATTCTTTCTATTGTATTTCCCAAGAACAACTTTTTGGGTTGTTCACCCTCTGGGATTTCTGGGTTATTCGACCTTCAAATAAACTAAGATCATAGAGCAGCCAGACAAAAAACTTTTCCAATTTCTTTCAAAGAAACATGGGAAACAATTTTGGGGAATCGCTAGCAATATTAACTGTAAGTACACTAACAACTTTTTTCTTATTTCAACTTACCGCCCGCTGCCGCGAAAAAAACGAATGTTCTCTCAGAACTAACATTA
Organism: Yponomeuta sedellus; assembly: GCA_934045075.1. Taxonomy (NCBI): domain Eukaryota; kingdom Metazoa; phylum Arthropoda; class Insecta; order Lepidoptera; family Yponomeutidae; genus Yponomeuta; species Yponomeuta sedellus. The sequence continues at coordinate 15,935,196 of OW203726.1, forward strand.
CTGGGTCAAAGTATGACAGGAGTTCTTCTCGCCTATGTCAAAAAAATGCGAACAATAATTTTATAGGGAAATGCACGGAACTTGTTTGCCGCAATGATACAATTTTCGAGACAAGACCGCCAGACTTTTAGCTATGTTGTGGGATGTATTAGCAAAGGCGAAGATAAAAAGTACCCGGAATTGGCATGCGTGCATGCAACGACGTATAAACGTTGATGAAGCGAAGGTGATCTATCAAGATCGTGGAAAGTGGCAGTCGCGGGTCTCTGCCTATCCCTCTGGGATACAGGCGTGAGGTTATGTTGTGGAATTGGCAACACGTTTGAAAGGCAACCCAAGTAATCTACAGTAAAGGCTAGACGAGAGACAAAGTTTACTGAACTTGACTCCATTACGGAAATTACAGAATAATAATAATAAAAATATTCATGGACATATCGCTCATTCGTTTCAATGATGTTATATCTCAAAAAGTGTGATTTTTCAGGATAGCACATTTTGTCTTTCAATCGAAAATAACTTTTTATCTGGTACCCTTAAATGAACAGCATCTTTACAAAAAACATTAACTATTTCATAACAAAACTAATTACAATAGGCGATCTTAAGTGAAACGCTTTGAAAATTTACTACGATTTTTTTTTTATCACGGGGGACCACTTGTGTCATTATTTCTGAAAAGTTCAAGTGTATTTTATGTATTTTTTAGTTTTGTGACGAAATTGAAAATAACAAATTTTAGTTTCGCATAGCTATTGTGTCAATAAAACAAAATAGTACATTATTGAAGTTTTATTTCTCATTTAAAATGTAAATCAAATTTAACAAAAACAGACATTTAAAAGTCTTTAATATCAATTGTTTTAATTAAAATCAACACAGTCAGTCTCGTAGGTTACAAAAGCAAGTTCTTATAAAAATAATAGGAAGTTTTTTGCGCAAAATAATCTCTTTTGAAGTAAAATGACACTCAATATTATAAGAGATTTGTATAAAAAAAGTAGAATATTTTGCATAGTTAGTCTTTGGTCAGTCACTTCTATAGTTTGAGATCCTTATTACTATACTAAGTATAATTATATATTTTTTAACAAAAATAGACTTAACGTTTTCTGTATTCATTTAAAAAACTTTGACCTGAGTCATCACAATCAAACGTATAACGAATAGTCTATATTTTTTAGTAATACTCTCTTGTTCAGTCTTTCTTCCTTAACTTAAGATACAGTTAAACTGTAAAGCACTTATTATAAAGAAAATTGCTAAACTCTTAAATGACTAATATTACAAAAATCTTCAGTCTACCTCTACCATTAGTTTTAAAAAATTGGTAACAGTTGTTACGAGTATTACAATGAATTGTAAAACGGGGCATAAAACCTTGGTATCAAATTTTTATTGGGTAAGTCCAACAAATCAGCTTTCTTCCTTTCAGTTATGCCCGGTTTATTAGCGTATGCTTTCTTTACTTCTACGTCAATGTTTCTTTTTCTGTTAATAATATCAACTTTTTGGAACTCTTCTTCAGCGTAGGACTTCTTAAAGAATAGAGTGCGTGGTTGGTTTCTTTCAACTTTAAGAATTTTAATATCTGTAATCTTGACAGAATTTCCCTGGTCATCTTTCCCAATTTTAACAGCCATTTGAGCACAAACATCTTTCCATTCAAAGAAATCCTCTGTACACATCTCATTTACGTGAAAAGGTTCAGGGTTTCTGGGTGCCGATTTAATTGCATTGATGAATGACTCTGGTGAGTACATCGGTCCACTTTTTAGCAGCAATTTAACTTTTCTTTCTATCAACGAATGAACTGCAGAAACTGAAAAACAAGATTTCTTTAAATACTAGTCAACCAAATCGACGAACCACAAAATTAAGAAAAAGATATTATTTTAGGAACTTACTGCTCTTATGCAGTGTCAATTCTTTTTTAGAGTGATCACCTTTGTTTTCGTCTATCATTTCCAAAATTTTTCTGGCTCTTGAACCTCCAGGAAGTGACATTTTGTAAATTGAACCTGCGAAAAACAAAATAAATAAAAAAATATAAGTCTATAAGATAACTTTTTTTCCCCCTTAAAATGTCATTACAAAAACTATTTCAAGAATCAAATAACTATCCACTATTTTTCTTGTTACTAAAATGACATAAGAAAAATTATTTTTTTATGAAAAGCTATAAAAGTTAGTTTGTTTTTTTCCATATCGACATTATCGTTAATTAACATTGCTTCATAACTATGTTTTTCAACAATATTGGCATAACTCGAGAAACATACCCGTCAAAACACAAACTTTTTTTTTTCTACAACGACACTTTATTAATAAACACGAAATTGAAACATAAACTGAGGCATAGAACTTTACTTACCTTATTAGCAAGGATGAATTATCCAGAGTTATGACGTCGTTGAAGAGAAAACAAACATGCGTCTAGTGAAACGTCGATGACACAACTGAGCGGTGTCGTTGTTGTAGCGAACCACGAACAAGAACGAGATAGCACTAGAACGTCACTTCTTCTATCCTGCTCTTTCTATAGGGCTTAGAGATACGACGTTTTTGGAGAAAATAAATTAACGATTGCATATTATTCCTGTATTAAAAACTTCAAAATCGAAAATTTCGAGTTATGTCATCCTTGTTGCGAATGAGCGATATTACACAGATCACGTTAGCCCTATACTAAGTACAACTAAATGACTTGTGTTATAGGTGCTAACTCGACGATAGATTTAATACAATAAATACATAGATAACATCCAAGACCCGAGACAAACTAGAAAAGTTCGTTTTCCTAGTTTGACCCGGCCGGGGATCGAACCCGAGACCTTCGGTTGCACAGTCAGCGAATAGTCAAGTATCATCATAACTCTTATAAATCATTGCACGATTCCAGGAAATAAACTAAAAGAAAATACACGTCCATGCCGTATTTCTTCGCTTTGCTCCTCTCAATATTTAAAACTGCCCTATAACGGAACAGGCTGTCTGAAGAGTAACGCAAACACAGCAGCCTTGTTACGTTTAAGTTAATTAATCTTTGCCTTGGGTCAAAATTTACTCCAGGCCGTCTTTGCAGCGAAGCTTTTTTCTCTCTCTGTCGAATGTAAATGTCACAGTATTACTTTGTGCAAAAGAGAGACGGAAAGGTTGAGATATTTTATTTTAAAATAAAAACGGCTGGAACGTATTTTAAAAAAAACACTCCTAATATAAAATACGTAGCCAGCTGCAAAACATCTCCTTTGATTTTCAAGGATACTTGGCATAACATGATCAGCCTAAATACTTTCCATCTAAGGGCACAGGCCGTCTCTCAGAAAGAGAGGCTTACGCTTGAGAGTGTCACCACTCCTGCCCACCATGGATTGATTATTTCAAGCGCTAAAACTATATGAGCTTTCAGACACCAAGATTCCTTAACGTATGGCATACAGCACGCTTGGATTGTACATGGCTAGTTATTATCAATTACTGTCATCTTTCTAAGGCAATTCTAATATACATCTGCTATCAACTTGGCAGTTAACAGACCATCTTTTTATCACTACTATCTCTCAATACGAGACACATTAGTAATAATAATTATCTTTATTTCTTTCAAAAATTTTACAATAGTGGTTTATACTAATTTTTTTTAATGCACTAACCCGTGCTAAGGACAATTTTAAAAACCTATTTAGAGGCTGAAAATTCCACCCATGCCGGGATTCGAACCCGAGACCTCTGGCTATCCGTGCCAGCGCTCTTCCAATTGAGCTAATGGGCGACTCACCGGCATCAGTGAAATTTCGAACCTCTTTACACTATTCTCTGTATCACGTACAGGCAGCGACATCTGGCTCAAGCAAATTGCATCACTTACAGCCCCGACTACCTACTTTGCAGTTAGGTTTTTACATCGGAATGATATCACTGTACCCACATGATTATACTATTTTTATTTTTAATGCACTAACCCGTGCTAAGGACAATTTTAAAAACCTATTTAGAGGCTAAAAATTCCACCCATGCCGGGATTCGAACCCACGACCTCTGGCTATCCGTGCCAGCGCTCTTCCAATTGAGCTAATGGGCGACTCACCATTGTGTAAAGAGGTTTGAAATTTCACTGATGCCGGTGAGTCACCCATTAGCTCAATTGGAAGAGCGCTGGCACGGATAGCCAGAGGTCGCGGGTTCGAATCCTGGCATGGGTGGATTTTTTAGCCTCTAAATAGGTTTTTAAAATACTGGTTTGTTTACATTTTAGGAGGTACTTACGATATTTGAGGCAAAGCTGCATATAAGCAATTCTCTTCTGTGCCTGAACTAAGAACTAGACCTGTATCTCAGGCCACAGTGCTCTTCATCGTTTAATACAGTAAGTATGTAGCTTAGACATGTGTACGTTAAACGCAGTATGGCACGCGTAGCAAAATAAATAGACCGTCAGTTTTAGTGCAAAACATTCCCTCTCGATCCCATTGTTTATTTAACTTAATAGCAGTATTATTCTCCTATCCGAGTTCTTCATGAGGTGGTTGCAATTTTCAAAGCATTCACGCCAAGGAGAGCTCCCCGCGGACTTGCGCTGCTATCAGATTCATAGCGTGGCTTAATTAACTTAAAACGCAACAAGTCCTGCGCCGTTTGCTTGGCTCTCGAAACCGAGCGCTGCATTGTTAAGTATTAAATAGACTGCTAAGTTGGTTATGGAGAATGAAATATCTTTTTGCAGTTCGCTCACATTTTTTTTAGCTAGCTGGTTTTCACCCAAACACAGACATTTTATTCACTATAGTAACAAAATGTATCTCAATTGATGTCAAATTCTATTTCGTAATTAATTGATTATGTGGAGTAGAAGCTAACAAAGAAACGCCAGTTATTATTTTCAAAGCACGTTATATCTTAATAAAAAGAGTTATCAACTTGAAATTATACTAGACACAATCGTCCCCGTTATTATTATTTAACTACTAGACATCTTTGTGTTTTAAATCATCCTTATTGTTACAATAGGCGTTTTTGCATAGAGTATGCTTAACACAGTTTTTAAACCGCGCCGGTAGTAAATACAAACACTAAAATAAAGTGCACCAGTGTATCAATCTTTTGTAATTTTCATTTGTTTCTTCATTTGTAATTTTGCTCCAATTCAATTTAATTCAAATCAATTTATTTCAAGGTAAGAAAATTATATTTATTGTTTGCAGAATGTCATTGGACAATGTTAAATGTAAGCCACTGCATTAGGGCCGTATTATAGTGAAGAAAAAGGCAGCGGGGAAAAAAATATAATAACTAGCGGATAAAAAAGTTGCTGCTACTGATTCCATGTGCAAAGTGCTACCTGCTGATCTTCATAAGTGTGATATACACTACTGAGATCAATCCAAGAATCAATTCACCACTCACCCTGAGTCAGACCAATAAAATCATCGGTATCACCCTCTGACGTTCCATCGAATCAATCAATGGATAGCTTGGAAAAAGAGGCCCGGATCTCGTTTAACAAATCGGCCATAGTGGTGAGGTTGGACACCAATAACAAGGAACATTTAGGGGGCGCTATTGTGTCCAATTCCGCCATTAGGCCCGTTTCCGCATATACGGAACCCTCGAGGGCCAATAACGGGAGCGCAGGGCCCATCATACGCTAGTTCAACAATATGACGCGCCTCAAATGATTTGTGATCTATAAATGTATGTTTACTGTAATAGGAGCAGTTTTGTGTTATTTTAGAAAGAAAAAAGAATGAAATATACATCTATTTAATTACGAGTTTGAAACAATATGTTTTGTGTATAAAATTATCTTACTAGCTTAAATACACTCTAATATGACTTTTTTTTTAAACTACTATTAGTTGCTGGGTCTGAGAAGTTAGTTGCAGTTATAGCTTCAAGCCATATAGCTAGATACATGATAATGTTATTTTTAATAGCATAACCTATGTTATAAATATTATTCCAAGGGTGCATATAAATTTTACTGTTTTGTTTCAGCTTGCCTGAGGTCACGAAAAGGTAGAGATTAAAAGCTCAGTTCTCAGTTAAATATCAAAAATATATTAAAGCCTCCTAAGTAATGAACAAGATAATAACAATACAAAATTCTTGGTATTTTCAAGGTCAGGACTAGGGAGGTTAAGTAAATACTCGGAAAACAAAGTTGCTGTTACACACTGAGATTCGAAGTCACAACATCACGAATGTGAACTGTTCAAATGTTCTAACGTGCTACCAACGCATTTGTGATTATTTTGTGTCATCACTCGCTAACTGTAAGGGAAGACATCGTACGGAAACTAGATATCGAGATGTTCACCTCGTCAACAGAATGAGGATTCAGTTTTCATTTAGTGAAAGTATGTATACAGAAGCCGATGGAATATCTAGCTAGATAAACTGACTTGCTTCTATGTACATGATAACCACTTCAAACACATTAGGCCCCACTCGGTCCATCCTGGTGTAGAAAACGATTGACCGCAGATTAGCAGACGCTATTGTAAGTCGGAGTAGGCGTTTTAATCTCTACCCCAATGTAAATAAGGTCGGCGGCGGGTGGCATTGTATGTTTGCGGACTCGTATGTCCACCGCAACCGCGGTAATCCCGCTCACCGGCGATTAATCTTCGTTCTCGCGGCGGTTATGGGGGCACTCTTGTGAAAGTAAACAAATCGACATGAAAGCTCAACCCTGCCACCTAACTGCTGGATTAACGCTAAAAAAGTAAGAAATTTACGCTCAATCTAGCTATAATTGTTGCTACCGGCGAAATGATTGGAATGGTAAGTATATGTAGAAGCTAGAGCATATAGGGAGGGACCCCAACAAAATGTCGCTACGGGCGACCACGTGCGCAGCCCACGTACGTCATACGATAAGCCTTTGTTAGTTAATCGCCGTTTAGACCCGGCCGAGATTTAGATTTACTATCTAGCAGGTTCATAAATCAACTACCCAACAATTAATAGCGGAGGTTCGTACGTTTATTGTTTCGTTTGTATTTCAATCTAAGGACCAATCTGTTAGCGTAATGGGAAGAGGTCTGTGCCAGCAGTGGGCTTCGTTTATACGCTGGTGGTATAAAAACTGTAGGATGTTTAAATTTACTACGTCGTTGGTCTACGGTATCACGCTTTATTCGATTCGATTCTGGCTAGGCTGTCGTTGATTTGTACAAATTACCTCAGTTTCAGTATTTTTTCATGTATTTGAAACGAAGTACGGCCATCGCCTTACTTCGTTGCAATAGCACAAAGAATCCTATTTAGGGCCCAGGACAGTGACAATAATAACTTTCTGAGAATACAAATTCTGAGAAATTATTGTTATTATTGTACGAAAATGTCTTATTAAGTGTCTTAATGTAGTATTTTTGGGACACAAAGTTTTGCGCGAAAAATATCAAAATTAAAATATTAAAATATTCCGTTCCACAAATGCAACTTACAAAACGGAGTTATTTAGCTTCGTTTTATAAATTGCATTCGTGAAACGGAATTATAATTAATTATAACGTGAATTTGTAGAAGAAATACCTCGAAACATAAGTGTGAGGTTTTCTATTATTTTCCAGTGGTGTTTAAAACATAAATCAAATAGCTGTTACTAATATTATAGTGAAAAAACTATCGAATGCTTGAGTGAAATGAAATGAAAACCTAGAATCCTGATCACTAGTTTAGACTCTAGTCGTTCCACAATTTCTACTATACGCATCTACTTTTCATTTTTTGAAGCTGGCGTTCTTCCCAGCTGAGAATAAAGGATTTCGACAGAGACTCATTGACGTCCAAGATTCATGGCTCTCGAGTTTGGTGAGAGTTTCTTCAACTAACCTTCGGCGATGTGGTTTAAGGAATGGGTAGTGATTGTTGACTTCTCAGATTTGATACTTTTTATACAATAGTGTAGCGTAATAAAAATTAGGTCTCATCATTGAATATTAACAAGTAACCGAGACTGTCACTTGTTTTTAGTGTGTGCCCAAATTGTGTAGCGCTGTTTCATATTTCCTTAGTAATGTGGAGTCTCCATTAACGCGTGAAGGCACATTCGACACTTCCCCCACGTATAACCACCTGTCACGAGCGCCGGCACTCGTAATAACAATATTTATTAGGAAAACTTGGCCGAACACGAAAATACAATTTGGTGAAAGGTGGAAACTTGTCACTGAAATGAGAGTAGAACATTATGCCGCGATTACAGTCACTCTTACAATATGACCTGTTTGGAATCATTTAAAATTTTCAACTATAAATTGCTTTTGCTTGTGCCTTACAAAAATACTGGCTCTATCGGCTTTTTATCTATACTAATATTATACAGGGCAAAAGTTTGTAAGTAGGGACTAACCTCCGATACATACTTATAAGATTTAAAAAAAATCACCAGTATTTTGGATGGTTCTTCAGGATGGATTTAGAGCATAGACTAACGCGGACAGATAATCGCGAGCTCAGCTAGTATATAATAAAGTATTCTCTATGTCAATTATTGACCTATTTTCTCGGTAAACCAACTATTGTTTTTGAACCGCAATTAATTTTTTTTCCGCCAGCAACAAAGAGTCACCACAACATAGGCTGTACGAACAGTCGAATATCCTTTGTATTTGCAGCTGCATCACCCATAATCCATTTACTGAACCTTTGAGTGTATCCTAGGAACTCTGCCCTCGATACCCTTTCAACAGCTAAAACTGTTTTCAGCTGCGGCGTACCCTGTGTCCATCCATCTGCCAAATTTTCAGCGTTTGGTGGATTTCGTTATTGGTTGCATTGAAACCTCGCATCTATAGGCTTATAGTCTGTTAGCTATTAGAATATACCTCGGCTACTCTCGGATAGAATCGGAACTCATTGACTTATAACTTTACATAACTTTTCAAAACAGTGAAGAAAAGTTTTATACAGAGCAGGAGGTAGTATTACACTCACGTGCTTTCGGCGAAAACCGAAGCCTACTCTAGAGCCCGAGGTATATTCTAAAAGCTAACAGACTAAACCTAGGTACATCGATCAAGAAAAATAGAATAACCAAACGGGAATATAGAATATAGGTGTAATATTAAATATAGGTGTCACTTTTAAGATATAAACTATCTTGGACAATGAAAAGGTAAAAAACTGCAAACTTAGCCTTTACTGATTTTATATAACGGAGTTGATGTTCAAAAATATTTCTGAAAAAATTTATGAGTTTTTTAATATACAGCGTGTCTCATTCAAATCGGTCAGTATGGGAAAGTCTGAAACTATAAGACATACGAAGATCTGTTCTGAGGAACCATGTCATCGATTTTAATAAAAAGAAAAACTGCATTCATACATTTTAAAAAACATCTGTACTCTTTTCGGGAATCGAACCCGGTTGTATTGAAAAAAAAAACCTACACAATTTCTATTTAGATATCGATTGTGTAGGTCTTAAGCAGTAAATATATTCTGTTATAATATATTCATGGGCATGACCGACTCCAAAACGGCGTAATCTAAAACATTGATATTAACCCTTTATATGTCCCCACTGCTGTACGGGTACGGGTGTCTTCCAGCATCGCAGGAAGGTTAGGCCACCGGAGCGGAGTGGTACTGGATGGGTGATCATCCTGTAAATATCTCTAGTGGCATTTTTTCCGAGCAGAGTTGACCTATATTATGCAACTTACAATACACAACTCTGAAATTACAAAAAAAAATTGTCCTGTAGGTATCAGTAGGCATCAAAATTTAATAAAAAGCATCTGTTATTTTTTACAATTTTAGAGCTGGTCCTATCACAAAAAGAGAGTAGAATTATCTCTAAGATCTACAAGACCTTTCTGCAATAACCCGAATCTACTTGGTTACCTACCTTCCTGAATTTCAATCCTATCAATTTTACATACGAATTCACAGTGGGACGACATTATCTACGCAATGAGAACTGAACACGGAGTAAGTCGTACTATGTATTATAGCTGTACCGTATCATGTTTTGTATGTAACATCCTCGGTTAGTTGCAGGTATTAACGCAACGAGGTGAAACCACAGACTAAATATACGAGAAGTACAGTTTAAAATAAACACATTTACATTTGCGTTACGGAGTTTTTAAGACAAACATAGACACTGTTTTAAAATGAATTGATACAGATTTAACATAAATGTGATCTATAGTAAACGTGACATGGTAACCGTAACCGTCTTAGACTTTGGAACGTTCTTAAAGAGAGGCATTAAGTAACAAAATTCTGTGGTTATGGTCGTGATAAGAGTAATTCATGGAAGCAGTGTTTTCAATCTTTCCTATGACGCTTTTCCTTAGAACGTAAAAATTCTTCGATCTGTTCCATTTCTACTTGTGTAAGTTCTTTTAGTGAATGACCCAAATAAAAGTTTTCCGTGTACTCTCAACATGTATTGTGTGGAATAAAGAGTATTAATCTAATCTAATGAAACTGAGAAATCACCTGAATTTAGAAAAAAAATTATAGTAGTGTTAAACTAGTAATAGTCCTGAATTTTTGACTGTGTATGTACGTATAATGGCTGAAATTATTGTAAAGATATAAATTAAAGATGATTGTGGAAAAAAATATATAGTACCATTATGTATTATAGGTAAAACTTAATTACCTTAATTCCCGACGTTTCGGCAGCATTGCAGTTGCCGTGGTCACGGGTAGACTGAAGTCAATTATTGTGGTACCGACAACACTCACTACGTCCGGTGATTACACCCGTTCAATATATAACTTTGTATGATTATCGCGAATCATTAAATATAGTATTGGCCTTTTTGCATCTACTTAATGAGATGATTTATACAGCGTCTAGTGGTATCTTCACTCACACTAGATAGGTAAAGGGACCACTCCGGCGCTATAGTGCCTGGGACATGGTTTAATAGATGGTGTAGGCTTGCCCAGCACCTATACCATCCTGACAGCATAGTCGGCCTGGCCCACAGGAAAGACAAGTCAATACGTGCGGAGCCAACCAAGCCGCGGGTTTCCTCACGATGTTTTCCTTCACCGTTAGCGTGTGGTATTGCGACTACAACTTCGCAAATGTACGTAACTTTGAAATTAAACAAAGTCATTGGTACATGCCAGCACTCGGGATCGAACCTGGGGCTCTCGCTTGCCAGTCCATGGTTCTACCCACTGAGCTACCACCGCTTTCATTAAATATAGTACCGTTAGTAAGGAAATAGGTGTCTTGACTCTGTATGGTTCATATAGACCGATTAGCTTGAAACAGTTCAACTCAGTGGCATACCGTATTATACTGGGATGCCTAAAATATTTATATACTGAGTTGGAAAACAAAACGCGCAAAGACATGCGAAGCTAGCTTTCTTTGTCTTCTCCATCTGTTTGGTAGAGAAAGCGCGAGCGGGGAAGGTAAGAGATACCTACGCACAATAGTATGCTCAACTCTTGGGCGCCTTTCGCCTTTCTGCATTAGCTTTAGAGGTCATAATCCAGCAGAACCTTGTAGTTTCTCTGTGACTTAGAGTACTCTACATCATTACCGTACCAGCGCCGTTTGTTCATTACGCTTACTAACAGGCGGTGATAGTTCGTTCTTCGCGACCGTAGTGTACGCTGCTGATGATTAATTAACATATTTCTAGTAACGAGGCTTAATATATAATAATAATAAAATAGACTATCTTCGTCTCACTTTAGGGCACAGGCTCTTTGAGAGAGAGTAAGAGGGCTTAATTACCACACATGCCCACGGATTGGCAAATATCGTGAGGAAACCTTAGTTCCCGAAGTGTTTCAACACGCCAACGCTTGAAATTGCCAACGAGGCTCAATTAAAAAAAATCTCAACAATAGAGATAGCCGGCTACTTAATTACTGATATGACCCAAGCTGGGCTTAATAGCACCTATAACAAAAATGTAACGCTTGACGGTAACAAAATCCACGATTTTTGCAAAGCACAGATGTTCATACATCCGTAACTTCACGCCTGTATCCCAGAGGGGTAGGCAGAGACCAGGGACTGCCACTTGCCACGATCTTGACAGATCACCTTCGCTTCATCAACGTTCATAAGTCGTTGCATGCACGCACGCCGGTTCCGGGTACTTTTTATCTTCCCCTTTGCTAGTGCATCCCCTATTTGCACAGATAAGAACACAGAACGTCTAAGCACAGATGTGATCGCGCTATAACATTTCCAAGGTATACGAGTAAAACACTGTAACACATAATATTGGCACCGAACAAATTATCAATTTCTGTATTATATTCAAACAAGGTGTGTTCCTAGTTGAAAGATCAAGAATTCCACTGTGTGCTTCCGCGTTTGTTTCCCGAGATAAAATTTAATTCCGGTAATGACGATGCTTTTGGCTCGCAGGATTTCGGTAAAATAACGAGACGCCGGCTATGTCCCTAAATAAAGAGGTGCCCCTAAAAGCCTCGCCATGTTTCCGACTTGTCATAATAATCAAAAGAATTGCGATGAATGAATCCTCCGCCGCTCCCGAATACGTATTCTTAGAGAGCGTACGTATAAGACTCTATTTAATTAGTTTACTCCACCGATGCAAAGAGCCAAACCAAACCAAAGGCTTTTCAAATTAATGAATATTATGACAATAACATTTTTGTCCAAATGTTTGTTGTGTGGCAAGGATCATAATCTTCAGCCCGTTAATATCCACTGTTGGACAAGGGCATCTTCATGCAAGCGCCAGCTGCGCTTCTGCTCTGCGAAGTCTTTTCCAGGTCTTACCTACAGGTCATTTCTTCTCCAGATCTTACCTACCTTGTCAATGTCGTCAGGCCATCTGACTGGGGGTCAACCATTACTTCTACGTCCGGTTCTTGGTTGCTACTCTAGGAATTTGCGGCTGCATCTTTCATCTTATCTGCGACAAACATGACCAGCCTATCTCCATTTCAGAGTAGCGACACTCTGCCGCCAAAGGTACTCTGTATCTTTACATGTTTCATATCATGGGCTCTGCTGTAAAATAAAGGATATTCTTATCTTATTTTATCTTATCTTACTTTAGTTCGCCTTCTGATCTCAGTATTCTGCATGCAATCTTTCATGGAAATACTGGGTAACGCTCTTTCCATCGCTGTTTGAGCTACCTGTAGTCGGTGAGTGTATACCTACTTGGCAAAAGTTCAGGTCTGGCTTCCGTTAGTAATAGAAGGTAGCACGATGTCAGAGATAGATAGAAAGAATTGCCCATACCACCTCACTTGAGAATTCAACTGATTTGAGATGTATAGGTTAAAATTCACACTTTGTATAAATCATGGTATACCGAACCGAATTCCATTGGTGGCGCTAAATAGCACCCTAAAGAGCCTTATCCTTTTTTAAGAAAACAAAGTCAACATTTTAATACGCAATATATTAAAATTTTGAAATATAGTAGTCTCGGTCAAGCGTAGCGCTAGTTTGTAAAAGAACGTTTTGCGTTCCTTGTGCGCTAAAATACTTGATATTTTAGTAAATATCTGGGTTCCAGTTTAATTAATTTCCTAGCAAAATTTTATTGAATTAGTTTGGTTAGGCGTGTAGTACACGTATCCGATCGGGATCGATCTGTATTCTTACACCGTTCATGGGTGCTGTGAATAATGGCTGGTCAGGCGCAGCCATATCAGAGGCTTATCTGGTTGACATACGATCATGGTATTTGATCTATATTTAGATATTGCTGCCGCTGAGTTTCTGCAAATTTAAACTGATTGTGAGTTTTACTACCATAAAGTACCTATAAACAGTATTTACAAAAATATTGTGAGATTAATTCTCAAAATATAGAGCAAAACCATAACGAAATAATTATTATAATTTGTCCTGTCAGAGGCCTAGTAATGTACCTGTCAGGATGCTACTTTGCTTCCTCCTGAAATTGAATAAAAAATACCGAGATTAAACTTTTATGGGGCCTATTATTTTTGTACTTTATACACCACCTAAACTGCGGAGGGCCGATACTCTCGGCGTAATATTAAAAGTACAGCATTTTCGGACAGCCTTCTACTTTCACGACTTTGTATTTTAATGGATGAAGTATGTCATGAATTTAAAACTGTTTTATGTTGGCTATTTCGTTTTTGAACGGTAAAAGCACTTGCCATTATACTTCTATTTGGCCATATCGCAGTTTAACGTATACGCTTTGTTTAGATATTTATGCCACTACGGATTTCGTACTCGTTTAGCAGGGGTGTTTACACTTTAACGAACAATAACTGGGGGAATACACGTGCGCGTCGATAAAATCTGATTACTGCACGACATCCGTAACTAGTGCCAGTGGGGCAAAGTACACACATAAATCTAGATCTAACGGTCCCAGCACATTCCCTTTAGGGAATAAGTGAGGAGTAATTGCGAGCACACTGGAGGCGGCGCGTCGCGCAAACATTAACTATTAAATTCGTTGCATATTAAACTACAGCTACAAAGCGATGTAATCTAGAACGTACCTGCCCTGACCTCCGTAGGATTTGCACCCCTGTTAACATCCCCGCGGCAGATGAAAAATGTACGCAGGAGTAATGAAATTATAGCGATTCATATTCCGTAACGTCTTCAGTTACTGCAGCCGAGATTCACTTGGGCTCGTACGCGGAAGCGGCACAGATTTAAAATGATTACGAAATGTTTTCGGCAGTAAAACAATAAACTATCAACCGCCAAGCACGTGGGTACACTTTATTATCGATTCACTTGCTTTTATCTTTTAATATACTTATCTTAAAAGCCTATAATGTCTCCTTTTACGTTACTTTTAAAACTGTTAAGTTATTGAAAAATGATTCCTGAGTTTCTTAATACGCGGTGAAGTTAGGATTCAAAGAGCAACATAAAAAATAATAGAGAAAAGGCCGTAATAAAAAGTCAAGAGTAAAGACTAAGCCGAGATCGTGATTTTAAGTCGCTTAAAAAAATAAACAGCCATTTTTGGCGAAATGATTAAAGCCACTGAGGAAGCGACGCTGAATCTCAGGTGTCTTAGAAGTTCTTAAAAGGTAAGTCAGGGTATTTCCCCGGGTAGGTGAAACTGCTCTCTTTGTTTCAGCCACTGAGCAGACCCTCCGCTGTTGGAGAGTTCGGAACCCTACTTGACACGGTTCGTTTTTACCTCTCCCTTTAAAATTGAAACTGGGGCGCGGTCTCACATTGCGCATGTATTGATATACTTCTTTAAAAACTAACAACTACAGTCTATTTATAGTTACTTTTCCAATTTAGTAAACAAGATTCTAACCTTAAAATTGAGATTAGATGCCTAAACTAGACAATTTCTCGCAAGTTCATGAACTATCATGAACTATGTTTATAAAATTGACCGCGTGTTATCTAAAAGAGTGTTCCAGGTTACTTCATTTATGGAAATATGGCAGTTTTGGACTAAAAAGTCACAGTTTAAGGGTACAATCTTGTTTACTAAATTGGACAAGAATAAATAGACTGTAGTTACTTTGACGCATTAAATTCAAAACATCATCTCTTCATGCTTCAAGATAAGCGAAAACTCAGATAGAAATCAAACTAAATAATGAAATAATTTTGAATGAAAACCTTTGGACGGCACAAATTTACTTCGCTTCTACTAAACGCACTGTCACAAATTAAATCTTCGGCGTAAGAGCATTAAATTACACGTTAACGACCAAGTAGTTTAGCAAGTCATGCTTAGACGAATACAACGTTGTAAGGTGCATTCGTGTACCATCAAGTTCTAAATCCAGAAATGCTTTTCCCATCGGGTGCAGCGCACCGCAGCCGTGGCAATGCACTTTCGCTGACCCCTTGCGTCCTCTTACCAAGGGTGTCTCCCTCACACTCACCACTTTCACATTACCTTCCTCTCGTTCCTGCAAGACGCGCTGTTGCGCCCGCGCTTCCCGAGTACCGAGGTAATAACATTCTACGATGCGGTACGCCGGCGGCGGCGTGGAACGGGTTCTGCGCCTTTATTCCACCAACTTACACCGGCTCCAACCGGAGCAAAATCGTTGCTTAGAATGCATCGCTCGTTATTTTAACGAAATTGGATCTCCAAACGGTTGTGCTCCGACTCCTACCAATTGAATTTATGAGAATTGATGCCGATGCCCTGCCGATGACTCCCAGAGCCTGTGCAGCAGAACAATGCGCAAGGATAGTTATATACGTTAGATGCACGAGAACATTCACTCGTTTAGAAACTCCTTTGATTCTGTATAACTCGCAGACAAAACAAAAGAGCCAAGTTAAGATTTAAGCCCGCATTAATGTCATTCTTTGATAAAGGCTTTGGCAAGCTTAGTAGAGTCATCTGACAAATGTATTTTCCTTTGTGAATATTTGTGCAAAGGCATAATGAATTTCCAGTCCGTAACTATAACGCGACTCGGTTATAAAAGTGTATTAATGTTGTTTAGCGCAGCTCATTCGCGAAGTGAAGCTAGGTTGGTAGAAGATCTCAAATAGTTAACGATGAAACAATGTTGAGGAGTAAATACGTAGAGCTATACCAAGTCACAGATAGGACCCGGTAATCGAAAATTTATTTTATTCAATTATTCACCTATTTGACCATTCAAATATAGAGAAAATACAATTTCAAACTATTTTACCTGTTAACGCGAAAGAAAATAATACTATAAAAAAACTAATACAATTTATTAATTTCATTCCAGAAAAACATAGTTATAGCAATTTCTACTATTAGTAACATATTTTAGTAATTTATTTGTTTTTTAGTTAAGTAGGTAGAGAGTAAGCCTAAAAATTAAACGCTATACTAATTAAATGTATAATGCGGTCTAGTGCTTAAAGTTTAACTTGACTTATTATGATTTATTCGTGTTCTGTTACAATTTTACGAATTTAGGTGGAAATTCAGGTGTAAGGCACGTACCGTGCGGACATACTTCGACCAAATAAACCAAACCAAGTATTAGCAAAGAGCAAGATAAAAAATACCCGAAACGAAACTACTAGGTAATGAATATTGATGAAGCTCTGCCTACCCCTCCGGGATGCACGCGTGTGTTTTTATGTTACTTCTAGCATTGTAGTGTAATTTATGTTACTTTGGTCAAAGTAAAGTCACACTGAGACATTTTTACTAACTTATATCACAAAAATTCGAACTGTTGTTAATTTATTTGAAAAAGATGACAATGTTCTTTTTACACTATTTTTATTTTTAATGCACTAACCCGTGCTAAGGAACAAATTTAAAAACCTATTTAGAGGCTAAAAATTTTTATTAAAAATTTTAAAAATCATGTGGGTACAGTGATATCGTTCCGATGTTAAAACCTAACTGCAAAGTAGGTGGTCGGGGCTTTAAGTAATGCAATTTGCTTAAGTCAGATGTCGCTGCCTGTACGTAATACAGAGAATATTGTAAAGAGGTTCGAAATTTCACTGATGCCGTGAGTCGCCCATTGGCTCAATTGGTAGAGCGCTGGTACGGATAGCCAGAGGTTGCGGGTTCGAATCCCGGCATGGGTGAAATTTTTAGCCTCTAAATAGGTTTTAAAAATGTTCTTTTTAAAAATATATTTTACAGTGTAAAAAATTGCATTGTTTTTTTTTTTATTATTATTTCTGATAAGTAACACTGTACTGTTATGTTTGAACGTTTAGTAGGTTAATTATACTTTGAAATTTTCTTTTAATATTCGAATATGTCAATACTAAGTTTACTGTATATTATTGTCCGTGTAGTGTGTCGCAATCTTAATAGTGTTTTGTGATGGCTGATTGAAGGTAGTCTGAAACCTTATCAGCCAAAGATGCGAGCGGGCACCAGCCATTGTCTTCTCCTGACCACGATGACTGTAACGTCGTCAAAACGTCGTGGTAAAACAGCAATAAATTACTACGCGATTAAGCCCCAAAAATATTCTAACAATTTACTGTATATTGTAAAACATATTCGAATGGTGACCATTTGCGAATATTCCGGCCCTAGTTATAGCTCATCGCATAAACACGGTCATACACTACAACAACAAAGTAATAACGGAATCAAACAATGCATTCCGTCTTTGTAACTGCACGAATGCGCGAACACTGGTGGATTTACTCGAGGCGTCCCGGCTGCAGCTCCTTTCTTCACGCCCTATTTAGCGCTTGTATCTTCTGAGTTCCACATGAACGATCCGTGCATTTGATATTCTTTTAACTTCAATCTTACTCAGACGGCACGCGACACTTCGTGACGCGACCAACTCCCTGGAACTTGGAACATATTCACGAAACCTATTTCGCTTTAATCTGGGCAACCCTCTGCTATGCATAAGTCAAGCTATACGGATTACCTACGTGGGAATTCGCGGGAACGATCTCATACGTACCGTTTGAAAGCTAGTGCAATAAAATGTCACTGATATTTCAACCTTATTCATACATAATTTAGAGACTATATTTGTTACAGTCTCCTTTCAGGGGAATGACGTTCTGAGCTTGCCAGTGAAGAGGTGCACGTTGTTCGTAAGGTCACAAGACAGGTGAAATGTCACTCAACTTTGGAGTCTGTGATGTGAGTGTTTAGGTCCATTTTCGAAGGTTGTAGTTCGGCAAGTTTGTGTGTATATGTCGAGGGATATTCCATCGTACAATGAGTAATTTAAAAATTCAAAAACTCGTCGAGGCTGAACGGGCTGGTGTGAGGAGAGGCGATCCTACGAGTGTGCCAGCCGCCCTGCAATTGAGACTGTTATCTGCGCGCCCGCTGTTACACACAATACCCGACAACACAGCCTGTTTTTATACAGCCCGTGTCGTGCAGAATCATCAGCATAAAACTGTAACGAGTCCGTCTCGTGTTGGCTGCTTTTGTTTTATGCAATCATTCTCAACAATGCAACGAGCGTGATAGATAACACTTCTTCGTCTTGACTACTATACATATACGAGTATTACTCCTTACACCGGTCATAATTCAGATTAGTCAAGGGAAGTTTCAAATACTTTTCCGAGCAATTACAGAAATCCTCGAAGCACCTGAACAAAGACTCGCAGGGTCAGGTGGCGGGCCAAGAATATGCAATGAGGTGGATTCATTCCAATTTCTGAAAGGATTCCTGAATCAAATATCAATTAGGAAGAAAAGGGTATCACTCCACCGCCGGAGTTCCCCACGCTAATTGGTAAACATAGCAGCGAGCAATATGTGGGAGCGATTCGGAGCTCTGTAACTCGAGTATCGAATGCTTTTAAATGAAATTCTTCAGAGTTATAGGTATATTTTCCGCGAGTAATTTCGAGCGAAATACCGGCAACGAAACGAACCGGGTCGATGTTAAAATTTTCAAATACCGGAACCAGGTATTCGATTGCGATTTAATTATTCACTCGTCAATCGTGTATACACGTCTGGTTTTGGATACATCCGTCTACGATACATCCGATCCGTAACGGAAATGAGCAAATGAAAAGAAATGAAATAAATTCCCTCAACAACAGTCATCGATTAGGTATCCACGTCTGTTCGGTAGATTTAACTCTGTTCTGTGTTTTTTAATAAACTAGCCATCCTGGTGTACTTTGTACCACCACAGATTCTGTTTATACGATAATTGTTACCATGGCAATACAAACAATAAAAATCTTAGAGTTCAGCTTGAATAAAAGTTACGGTAACAATACTATTAAACATCTACGATTATCCAATTTTTTAATATTTTAGTTTTGTAGTAGGGCTGTTTGATACCATTATGCGTTAAATATAATGGACGTTCTTCTACGAAGGACAATAGTTTACCAGAGGCTGCGTCATTGGCAGAGCCCAGGAACTGTCAATAAATTCAACAAGATCTATAAGTAAACGTAAACCCGGATATTTAGAAAAATATATATATATATTGCAACAACTTCGTCACTATGAGGCTTTATTATACATATTTAGAAAAATTAGAAAAAAAAGGATATTAAAGAAAAAGGATATTTAGAAAAAAAAATAATATATATATATATTTTTTTTTTCTAAATATCCGGGTTTACGTTTACTTATAGATCTTGTTGAATTTATTGACATTTCCTGGGCTCTGCCAATGACGCAGCCTCTGGTAATTTTTCACTCACTAATTTTATATATATATATATATATATATATATATATATATATATATATATATATATATATATATATATATAGGGTTTATATAGGGTATATATAGGGTTCGTTCGTTGCATAATTTAACTCAACTCGGTCAAAAAGCTCAATTCTTATCCACGTGTTTAAAATTGTTTTTAGTATTCGTAGTTACGCAATCAAGCCGAAATTATGCCTCTTGTAACGTAAATTCCAATACATTTTATGAAGTCCCGCGCCATCTTCAAAATAATAACAGTAATTAGCAATTATCAACTTGAGTTGCACGAATAAACCATGAGATTTTTTAGGTGAAAAATGCCAGCTTCTAAGAGCTTATTTTCACTCATACTTATTAAACACAAAGTTCTAAATAGATCTTGCGTGGTTCGTTTTTACTATCATGTTTTTAAAAAATTGTGGAAACAAAATGAACCTTAAGTCTATTTAGTTACATTTCAATTCAGCGGAACGCATTTGACGCCATCAAATGTTTTCTGTCCACTCGAAAACAAACTCAAGCACTAAAAATTTAAGGACGAGATTCAAATTTTTAGGGTTTGGGGCCGATTTTTCACCGAGCTCGGGTGGGAACACGTTAAAGAGTGGCTGAGTAAAAACTGGGCCGTAATTAGTCTGGTACCGAACCGTGAACAGTTGCGGGACCGAGTGGCGCCGAGAGGGCCGATGCATCGGACTCCGAACTGCAGAAATAAAAAATAAACTAGTAAACATTATTCCCATCCCACCTTCTACGTACTGTGTAAAAAAACTCCGCAACTTTCTCGCAAACAGAGCGACTTTTCGCTTTGATACTTCTTTCATCAGTCCGAAGTCGCTGATTAGCCCGACACTTTGAACATTTTTGTTGTTTTTATAATTATCCCGGATGAGGAGTTTGGTAAAGGACGAGATAGAGGAGAGCACACAGTGGTAGTCCAGTGACTATTGCGTCGTCGGACTAAAAGCCCAAGCCCTTTGGGACACAAGTTTTGTCTTTGAGTTTGTAGAGAGTCACAGGCTGTCTAGCCTAGCACTATCTGCTTTCCTCTACAAAAGATTAAAAAATGTGTGCACTTACCGTTTCGGACGCAATGCAGCGCCCGTTGTTGCAGTCTAGAAGTGAAGTCGGACTCACCTGCAAGCAAACGAAAATAGAACATAAAAATATTGTTCGGAAACTATGAAGTTCACTCCAGTTCTTGCTTTCAACTGCGGGACAGTGATTAACGAGATTTCTAACTCCGCCCAACGCGATTCATCTGACGAAACCCTTCCCAGACCTGACCCCACACAAACTAATTCTGAAAACTAGTCTAGCTTTGCCAGTACATATCCCACCTAAATGTCATGATTGCCCGAGAATAAAATTGAAAATAACGGGGTACCAGGAGTGGAATTAGTTTATTGCTATACTAATTACGCCTGATTATAAAATTAAAGATAGAACAATAATATGCTGTATGCTGTGTATGCTGTATATACAACTGGAATCGCATAGTAGCAAAGCCCTCTTTCATTAGTATCTCTGCACTTATTACATAAAAGGCTTAACAATTTCCCTCTCAAATTTTTGCGTAGACTCAGATAAAAGAACGATATATTAAATATATTTATAAACAAAAATATTATGTTATTATGGATACTTCTGGCATTTTATTGCATACAAGAATATTATGTCATTACTTATATTATGTCCTGTTCTACGGTTTGTGTACAATAAAGTTGATTAAAAATATAAATTAATACATTTTAACCATTGTTGTTTGAACCTAGACACCATAAGATTAACCACACTGTATGTAGAAATCTAAACTGGTAACGTTGATGATGAACCTACTCTGCCGCAATACAGTATCTAACTAGTGTGGAGGGTAGTGGTAATCTTCGACTGTTACCGTTGCAAATATTTTTATATCTTAAAGTGCCCTATGATTAATGATATGTATAATAACGCGTTTGATAACAACAATACCCGGCCTAAATAGGTTACTAATTCAGACGTTGTATTACTTGGAAAAAATGTAATTTAGTTATAAGTATACTCTGTAACAGTATGTCATGATATTTTTTGTCAAAATAAATGATTTGATTGATTGATTTGATTGAACCTCACAACTTACATCAAATTATATTTACATTTTTTTTATTTCAACGAAACTTCATTGATATCATTACACTAGATCAAATCACGTCTGTATCCCAGAGAGGTAGGTAGAGATCAGAGTTAGCCACTATTTCGCTTCATCTATATTCATAACATGCATACACCGGTAAATATCAGTACTTATTGCTATTTAATCAACTTTCGAGAAAAGGTGTTCAGAATCTTTGTTTGATTGATTACAATAGTAAATTTGTAAGAACGCTCCTAGATCGCGCTACGCAACTCCTGGTGTACATACAATAAACAATACTCTCTATCTAACGCTTATAAAATAATATTTTGTTAAAGTTCTCTACACATGCCTCATCTTGTACAAAAAATAGACGCAAGCACTGTCAAGGGAGCAATTTTTACACGTAACGTTATTCAGACTAGACGCTCTTAATATTTTAGTCAAATGTTAGTACTCCATTGGGGCTTTAAATGAAATAGCGAATGAGTCAATTTGTTTGACCGGCGACGCTCGCATCTCTCTGTTAACTCGTCGCAGTTGCATAAAGGAAGTGCGCTAAAATACCGCATCACAACGGCTCTATTAAGGATATGTATAGATAGCTTAGGTGATTAGTCGGAAAGTTTTACAAGTAATTCTATTTGGTCGTTTGTCACGAAAAGCTGTGAGGTAATTGATCGAAACATTTCTCAAGCAGTTCTGTTTGTACGATAACAACCCTTGTACGTCCCCACTGCTGGGGCACGTGTCTCTTCCTGCATCGCAAGAAGGTTGGGCCATTCTCCACCACGGTAGCCAAGTACGGGTTGGTGGAGGATTGTAATACAATAGCGGGCCTTACTGTCAGAAGTTATCAAGCCGCCAATAATGCCTCTGACATGGCTTAAGGACTGACATTACAAAAAAACCTAGCACCAACGGCTTAAAGTGTCTTGCGAAGCACGGAAGCGCTCGGAAAAAATGCCACTTGCGGTAGTCACTGGACAGTCACCCATCCTGCACCTGACTGCGCCTCTTCTCTCTTCTTCAAGCTATATTATGAAGTCGACTGCTGGACATAGTCCTCCCTAATGAGCACCATAGCGCCCTGTCTTCAGCTTGCCGCATCCAGCATCTGCCGGCAATTTTTCGCAGATCGTCATCCCACCTGGTCGGAGGGCATCCTATTGCTGCTGCTTAACTCAAGAGATTGATTCCAATCACTCGGTTCGATTAGGCTACGAGCGTTTCATAAATCAAGTAAGTGACTACAGAATTATATTTACAACTTATTAAATTATTATTAGCTGTTCCAAACTAATACTTGTTTGTATTGACGAGTAGAGCTCACATTATCAGATGAGAATGGAGATTTTTTATTTACCCCCTGTATGCACAGGGGTGCATACAGGGGGTAAATATGCATAAACTGCCGGCGCAGCATAATCACATTCTTTTGGTTCAATATTGGGAAAAATACTCTATCTTCCTATAAGGTCTATATACTTCACTTCATACAAGATGAAAACAACCTAATTCATTAGTGAAGTTCTATTTCGAAATCATTTCAATATTCAAGTTACAATGCAAAGCGAAACAACAGAAACACATCATTTTAGCGGCCCATCTGCCTCTCTCATAGGGGAGGCAAACTGAGGCCCTGTGGCCCGCAATCTCCGCTAACTCCATTATAAGAGCGAATTGCTAAACGTTTCTATTGTTGACCATGCTCCGACGGACGGCTCTCTGCGGCTCCGTGCGAGATAGTTAGAGATGCAAATACTGGACTCAAGTCATCTCCATTGAAAACTGATTAGGTACGGGTTAACGTGTGCGGCATTGTAAATTATAGTGTGAAATTGTAGAAGATAATCGATACCGCTTTGAACAGAGACATATTTAACACTAGCCTGTCCCGGCGAACTTCGTACCGGCACAGAATTCGTTTGTACGATTCCTTTTATCATAACAATGCGATTAATATCTTAGATTACGGCTTAGGTAACAATAAAATATTAGTGCGTGATTGAGTAACCAATATTCATTCATCTTCACAATCTTTCATAAGTATTTATAATCTAAGTAGAATAGTACAAAATAATAATAGAACGTATCGTGTTATTAGAACACACATCGTACATAATAGGTATTTTAATAAGTTATGCTCTCACCTGTATTATGGACAGTCAAATGCCAAAAAAGGTGGATTGATTCTATACTCGAATCGAATCGAACGAGTAATTGATTATATATACATAACCAATTACTCGTTCCATCTCTTTTTAGATCAAAATACCAAAAGAAAATAGACCTAGTGCGTTCCGAAATTATTTAAGCGGTTGTTAAAAATATTGCCACATCGTACCCTACCCAGCGTTCATGTTATCCTATAACGTTGATAGTGAAAATACGCTATCTGTATTAAAACTTGCACGATCAGAAGCCTTAGAGAACGAAAATGGTTCTACCTGGTATCACTGTTGGCCTAGTTTAACTAAGCTCTAATACCGCTACTTTAGACCGTAATAATGAACAAGGTTGGAGAAGAAATTGTGAACATAAAAGAAAGGACTTAAGCTCTAGAGATCAGATCAAAACCTAGTTAGTCTTTGAACAAAAAATAAAGTAAGTGAATCCGGACTCATGCTGTTATTTATGCTGAAGAGTAGATCAGCATTACATTAAATAAATTAAAACATGAGACGCTATGAACTCCCAAAGATAGGAACACCATAAGAATAAGGATGTAAGAGAAAAAGATCGGGAACTAAGATAATTCCGCTTTCCGTAAAAAATAATTGTGATAAGAAACGTTTAATATATAACTATGTATGACTATCGCGAATCATTAAGAAATGCTATAAGGGAAATATAGTGAATTGTTAAAGAAAACAATTATTTTTGTATTCGAAGTCAGAACCGTTCCGTGACTATCAACTTAAATCTTTCGCTATTGACGGTTTAAAAAAAATTTGAAAAATAATTGATCTACTCGAATTCATTAAAATTTCTTTAATTTCTCGTTATTAAAATTTAATCTAAACGAAACGTAATGTAAAGAAATAAACCAATTTACTATTAATAAAAACTATAGTTCGACCTAAGGTGTGGGATCAGCTTTGAGCGTCAGTAAAATAGAACTAATTCTACTATTGGCTCCCGCCAAAATTAACCGCTGTGGAAATGAATTCAGAAGATAACAGCAGACATTCAATTCCATTAAAGGACAATTAGTTATCTTTCGTATTCATTGCATTACTTACATTGCCAAATTTGATTTTCGTCCAATTTAGAGCGCTTTGCAATCCGAGGACACTGAATTTGACGAAATATTTAGTTTATCTGGCGCAAGGCTTGATTGAAGTTGCAAAATTCAATGGAATTCTCATAAGCAATGTCGTAAATATTTTCGAGGTATTTAATTAAATAAATATTGTTTCACGTGAAGAGATGCTGAAAAGGTTATTACAAAGTTACTTCTTCGCTCGAGAACCGTTTATAAATATGCTTCACCGCTCCAGTATCTTAAAAATATGCTTCTTAGGCCTAGTCGTACCGAGTGATAGGAATCAATCCCTAGGGTTAAGCCACAACAGGCCCCGCGGTGTTACCCCTGGTTTATTCATTTTCCCAAGGATAGTGTTGTAGTGTTGTAAAACTTTAATAAATAATAAAACTGGAACGACTTTAACTTTGTGGTTTATTTATACTGTTTTATTTAGTTATATTTATAATAAAAACAGAAAACTGGATAAAAACGAATAAGCAGGTAAAATAGTCAAATCTAGTCAAGATGTAAAGTGGTTACGATATAAATGAGGGTAATCTCGAAATGTGTGACGTAATTTTATATTTTTGAAAATGATAGATAGAAAAAGAAATATAAAAAAATGGTATAAGAGGTTTGCACCGTTGCAGTGTGAAGTGTGATTGTATACATTTCTGACTATTTAATAAAATTATAATATTCCTTCTATACATGTAATACATGTGATTTAATTAAAACTGTTTTTATACGGATTTATGCTCGTTTATTACATTTTTACAATTTTCCAACGTTTCGGCACTTTTTCAGGTGCCGTGGTCCCGGATGACTGAGGTGACAGGTGTCTTTTAGAAATCATTAACGGTTAGTTTACTACCCTCGGCAAAAATTACAAAAGTTAATTATGAAGTTACGTTCCAAAATAGACAAACCAATTATTTTTTATATAAAGTCAACAATATTGATTATTAGTAATTGAAGTTAAAATTAAATTTATAAACTAATTACTTTATATGAACATTATTAATTGAAATTAAATTGATTTTTTATTATTTATTCTACAGTCACACTTCTAGCAAGGGGGTCTCATGCACTTAAGCACTGGTTCCCATGCTACCGGTATGTTCCAACCACGATCTCTATTAAAATTTGGATGCCGGCGGATCTCTATTGCCTCACGTATCATTCTAGGGAAGAAACGGTCTTCTCGGGCTAGAACTTTAACTTTATCGAAATGTATAAAGTGGTTGGAACCGCTAAGTGTATGCTCGCTGACTGCAGATCTACCAGAGCGCTTATGTTTCACATCAGCGATATGTTCCTTCACCCGCTCAGCTATGGTACGCTTCGTTTGACCAATGTACGAGGAACCACATTCACAGTCAAGCTTGTATACTCCTGCCTCTTGTAAGGGAATCCTGTGAAGAAACAATGGTGAGTTTCGATGTTAAATCCTTGTTTACTTGTCTTCCAATACAGGATTGCATTGAGATTGTTAAGAGAAGGCTCAATGAACATGATTTGCCTGTGGAATATGCAGAGCTGTTAGATCACTGCCTAACAACTGGCTACTTGGTATGGAATGGTGAGTTTTACATGCAGGTAGACGGGGTAGCCATGGGTTCCCCTGTTTCTCCCGTTGTAGCCGATATTTTCATGGAAGACTTCGAGGAGCGAGCCCTGCGAACTGCTCCCGTCCCACCAAGGTTCTATAAGCGATATGTCGATGACACTTTTGCTATATTACCTACTAGTGGAATAACAGCTTTCTTAGACCACCTTAACTCTATAAACAACAAGATCCAGTTTACAATGGAGTTAGAAGCAGATTGTTCTTTAGCTTTCTTAGATGTTTTAGTCATCAGGAATCCAAATGGAACCTTAGGACATACAGTTTATAGGAAAAAGACCCACACTGATAGGTACCTAAACGGTGAGTCTCACCATCACCCGTGTCAGTTGTCTACCGTTGGAAAATCTCTGTTACAGAGGGCACACCGAATCTGCGACAAGGACCATCTACCTGCGGAACTCCAGCATGTCAAACGAGTACTTCGTGCAAACAAGCTGCAAGTTCCGCGTGTCCGTCGCGGAGGACGTGTCAAACCGGACACAGTCGAGCGAGTTCCAGCCTACCTGCCTTTCGTGAGAGGAGTGACTGACAAAATTGGGAGTATTTTGAAACGCGCCTCAATCAGAACCATCTACCAGCCGCCAAGAAAGATACACCAATTCATGCGAAGTGTCAAGCACAGGATTCCCTTACAAGAGGCAGGAGTATACAAGCTTGACTGTGAATGTGGTTCCTCGTACATTGGTCAAACGAAGCGTACCATAGCTGAGCGGGTGAAGGAACATATCGCTGATGTGAAACATAAGCGCTCTGGTAGATCTGCAGTCAGCGAGCATACACTTAGCGGTTCCAACCACTTTATACATTTCGATAAAGTTAAAGTCTTCCCTAGAATGATACGTGAGGCAATAGAGATCCGCCGGCATCCAAATTTTAATAGAGATCATGGTTGGAACATACCGGTAGCATGGGAACCAGTGCTTAAGTGCATGAGACCCCCTTGCTAGAAGTGTGACTGTAGAATAAATAATAAAAAATCAATTTAATTTCAATTAATAATGTTCATATAAAGTAATTAGTTTATAAATTTAATTTTAACTTCAATTACTAATAATCAATATTGTTGACTTTATATAAAAAATAATTGGTTTGTCTATTTTGGAACGTAACTTCATAATTAACTTTTGTAATTTTTGCCGAGGGTAGTAAACTAACCGTTAATGATTTCTAAAAGACACCTGTCACCTCAGTCATCCGGGACCACGGCACCTGAAAAAGTGCCGAAACGTTGGAAAATTGTAAAAATGTAATAAACGAGCATAAATCCGTATAAAAACAGTTTTAATTATGTCTACTGCTCGTGTTAACCTTAGAAAATACTATACATGTGATTTAATAAACGAAAACCTGAATACAGGCGGAAGAGGTTCAATAAATTAAACCTCTTCCAATAAGCGAGAGTTTAATTTTCAGAAGCGAAAAACGTACAAAGTAAGGAATTATTATGTTATTTTTATTAATCTTGTTTGTGTGCCATTGCTGAACAAAGGTGTGTTATCATAAATATCTACGGAAAAAAATAAAAAAAAATACATGATTTGCGATACTCATACATAGCGAAGCAATGAAATGCAATTAAAATTAAAAAACACAAAGATTCCAACAGAGATGATGGTTTCACGCTTTCAAGTACGCGGAAGCCTGTGCTAAGTAAATACAAATTACGCGCCTTGTCACCGGACCTGTCCGTGGGTGTAGTGAGTGTTGTATGTCAGCCAGCTGCAGAAAATTAAAAGTGACTAGGTACTTACAATAATTAACTTTACTCGCCACTTCAGTCTACCCAAGACCGCGGCAACTATAACGCTGCCGAAACGACGCGTCGGGAAATAAGGTAATTACGTTTTAATAAATAATCGCGATTAGACGCGTTTAATAAATAAATATCTACGGAAATTGTCCTTAAATTATTGCTCTATAAAACATAAGAGTGTGTGCATTTTACTTTTTTTGTAAAGAAAACAGAAGTGACGTGCTTGGGGGAGGCCTTTGTCCAGCAATGATTGATTGGCTGATTGATTGTTTCGAAAAAAAAAAACACGTACGTTCAATTCATTGTTTCGTGACAGTCCTCCGTTAATGTGATAAACGTTATTAATATGTTATAAAGTAATATATAAAAGGTGTTTTGATTGCCTCAAAAAATTGTGATGTAGACTTATAGGAATACAATAGAATTTAAGTCAGAACTCACTTTTAAAACGTCAACCATTTGCATTGAACTAAATAAAACCAAAATTAATAATGGTAAAAGTTTTTTTTAACACAGTAAATAATAGAACGAAAATTCTTTCTCGCACTAAAAAACACATTTGTACAAAGACGAGCTTAATATTAGACAGTATTTTCTTCCAGCTAACCCACGTTGATGCGGAGAGAAGAAGAGAGAGTGCCAGAAAAATAATAAATTGGAGAGATTTATTACATGAACTTAATGGTACACGGTACATGAACAATGGTATTAGTGCTGTTTTATACTCTTGTTACTAAGTTTTTCTTTCGCTCAGTTATGTTTCATGTAATTGGGTAATCGTTCCCACCTATCAAATGTAGAGAACATAATTATCGGCTGTTAGATATAGCCGTCTTGCAAACTATCCAATGTCAGCAGATCATCAATTAAGTGGCGATAATTAGCTAGCATGGGTAGGCCAATTCATTCGCTTGCTATCTGATAGGTCGTTAAAACAATTTATCACGTTGTTAACAGTCTCCCCAAACGAAGACTGCTCGATACTCTAATTTGTCTTTAATTAATCGCATTTTCAACTGTCTCTCTCGAATCTCAGGCTAAGTAAACGTTTGTGTAAACGTAATTTCAATGGGCAACAGTTAAAATGTTAGAATTATTCAAAATAATTAAAAATCAAGTAAGTGTAAGTTTGAAACATGTTTAAATTTTTAACAACCCTTTGTACGTCCCTACTGCTGGGGCACGGCTCTCTTCATACATCGCAGAAAGGTTAGGCCATACTCCACCAAGGAGGAACAGCTAGAACCAACGGCTTAGCGTGAATTGGGAAGCACGAAAGTGCTCGGAAAAAATGCCACAAGCGGTAGTTACGGGATGGTCGCCCATCTAGCACCCTACCGCGCCTGCTGCTTGATTAATTCCAACAACTTGGTTCCCCTAGGCCACGAGTGCTTCGGAATTTTAGGATTGCGTAGCAGAAAAGAAAAGCTAAAATTACTTTGCTAAACTCCGCCGAAAATCCCACAAGTACCATGCGGTTAGTTAATGCACCGCCCTCCCTCCCACTTTTTCAAGCAGAAGCAAGACACGAACACACCACCACCAACACCAATACTTGTGTGAGAAAACACGCGACGCGTTTCGCCTCTAACACGAGGCATCCACAGGCTCCCAAATGCATTTGCATTTGCACACATTCTCACACAAGTATTGGTGTTGGTGGTGGTGTGTTCATGTCTTGCTTATGCTTGAAAAAGTGGGAGGGAGGGCGGTGCTTTAACTAACCGCATGGTGCTTGTGGGATTTTTGGCGGAATTTATCAAAGTAATTTTAAAATTTTTTTATGCTATTATGGATTGCCGCAAAGTACCGCCTGATTCTATACAACATCAGAAAAAACGGTCAAAGGAACACTTTTTTGTCCATCCATTCGAATGTCCATCTATCCGTCGATCTATCCGTCCGTCTATCCATCTATCCGTACGCCTATCCAAACAGCCGTCTATTTGGTCATCCATCAATAAATAAAAAATCCCTTTTCTCAGGAATCTGTCAGATAAAATTTATAATTTAATATAGCGATAAGACCGCCAATTGTATAACATTACTTAGATTTAAGAATCATGGTTGTAATATTTTTCTGGTTGTGCAATAAAGAGTTCTCTATCTATCTATCTATCTATAAGATAAGACCCTGTGAAAAACTGCAGACAGATGCTGGATGCAGCAAGCTAAAGACAGGGCGCTATGGCGCTCATTAGGGAAGGGCTATGTCCAGCAGTGGACTAATATAGCCTGAAGAAAAGGGAAGAGAAGACCCACAGTCTCTTAGAGGTGTAAGAAGTTATTTGAAATAAAATAACTACGACGAATCTACATTTGCAGCTGGATAGTATTAGAAAAGCTACTTATTTTTTGGAAAATTAATTTGAAATTATTTGTTAGAAACTCTTGGGGCACGAGTCTAAGTACTGTCTGTTCACACTATCAAGACACGCAATAAGGCAGATCTTAATGTAATTTAAATAACTTTCTTTATATTATCGCTGCAATTATAAATTGTAGAGAAAACACCGAAAACATGAAGTGTACAATTGTATATTAAGTATTTAGCAGAACTCTTTCAGTAGATTCTTAGGATTAGAAAGGTTTAAATGCAAGGCCTTTAACTATGCCAACGCCGTCCGTCCATCCGTCTATACATCTAATTGTCTTTTTTGAACTAAAACTTTGGTAAGCACAACACATAGTAGACTTTTAGTCCGGATTTACTTACGGGTGTTGTTATATCGGAAAAGTCCGGCCAGGTTTCGCTCCAATTCGCAGAGCCTAATCATGGTGAGCAGAGACGGAGCTCGCGTCGTCGGTTGTTCGTCTCCCACTACGGACAAGCGCGCGGCGTGCCTAACCTGGTCGGACTTTTCCGATATAACTACACCCGTAAGTAAATCCGGACTAAAAGTCTACAATCTAATTGTCTGTCTGTCAGACAGACTGAAAGACAGCGCTAGCAATTATAATTGATTATAATTGCAAGTAATTATAATTGATTGATTGCACATAATTGTATTGTGACATGTTATGTTTTACACACTTCAATGTTTTATTAATAAGATTCAAATTTTTTGTCATTAATTTTATTATATTATAGTTTAAATTAGGCGATCCAGCAACATTTGCACACCGAAAGGTAGAACATGAAGGATTTTAAGAATAAATTTAAAACATGATATGTACCCGTGTTCTAGCAAATAAATTATTTTTACTTTACTTAAAAAGAAAGTGAACAAAAACAAAAACTTTATGCAATTTTTTACCAGCCATCCTAAAGTTTCATTAACTTGTCGTCGTCGTCAGGCTATGCTATTCCACTGCTGGACATAACCCTGCCCCAATGAGCGCCTTAGCGCCCTGTCTTCAGCTTGCCGCATCCAGCATCTGCGGTCGCGGTCTCCACTCAAGAACACGTTTACTGCAACGGTTGTTCGGTTTTCGCGAAATATGGCCAGCCCACTGCCACTTCAGTTTGCTGATGCTCTGAGCTACGTCGATAACTTTGGTTCTTTATCGGATGCATTCTTTACGAATCCTATCCTTCAGAGAAACTCCGAGCATAGCTCTTCATTAATTTAATTGTCCGTTTTCAGGTAAGAAACACAAAAATATGTCAGATCCATAAATATTGATCTGCTTAATAAATACACTTTTAGATATGTTAACTTTTAGATATGCTACACATTTTCCCGGGATCCGTGTTCGGGCTGAACTCCATGTTACGTTCATTAGTCCCGCCCGCCGACTTACGTCATGTACTGTTCGAAACTCAATAAACTTTAAACAATACCCAGGGAAGATGCGTTGTCAGAAGTTACCGGGGCACCATCGACCGCACCTCAAAAGTTATTCCCATAGATCTTGTATTATGTAAAGCAAGGGTGCATCTCTCACATGTTTTAACAACTTATATAAAAAACTTTTCAGAGTAGACGTCAAACAGGCAGCATAACAAATTTACTGTCCCATTGCGTGTGTTTACTGTATTGTGTTTAACGCACGGTAATTTGATAGTAATTAATATAATAATGCAAGTGATTGATATTTAAACGGAGAATTTGATGCAGTATAATCAGCGCGACATACTTGTTCACGCTCTTTTATCTTAATGCCTTTTGAAACGATAAATTTTATACACATACATAAACGTTCCATAAATTAATATGAAGTTAATAAGAATAAACGTACATAAATAAAATAAAAACATATGAAAGAGGAGATGTACGAAAAATATACACATATGACTCTAGAAAGAGATTTCAAATCTACAAGAAATAACATACATACATACATACATACATACATACATACATACATACGTACGTACGTACATACATACATACATACATACATACATACATACATACATACATACATACATACATACATACATACATACATACATACATACATACATACATACATACATACATACATACATACATACATACATACATACATACATACATACATACATACATACATACATACATACATACATACATACATACATACATACATACTCGTACATGTTATTTCTTATGTTGTCCTGTTAAGTGTTTCATGTGCAATAAAGTATTATAATAATAGTAACATAGTTACGTAGTACGTTGACTCTTTTATGTTACCAAAAAATACAACTAACACGAGATACTACTGAAATATCGTCAAAGTATAACATTTACAAAATATGCAAAATATTTCCGCTTATTTGAACGTGGGAGGACTGCGAGCGATGACAACTTTATGGTTTTATTGACAGTTCGCGTCGTCAGTGTTGTTACATTTTTATTTCTCAAATATAAAGAGAATATCGGCAAAAGCGGTCCAGAGTCGTGCATTTTGTGTGAGACCGACTGATTCAATAAGTAAGCATGCAGCCACGAGAATCCTAGCATGAAAAGTTCTTTTACCAGGTGTTCAAATACCATAAAATCCGGCCAAGCGCGTGTCGTAGGGTTCCGTAGCTGGAGTTCAAATATGAGAAATTAGGAGGGAATTTTTGTAGTTGCTAGTAGGACTTTATTTTACTTTATTTTGCTACTGTAATTTCTATGACTAAAGAGTATTCTATATATATCTACATTCTTATTATGATTTACTACGGGTTTTAAATAAATAAACACCATCTTTAGGTACAGAAGAGCTACAAATACTATTTTTTTCTCTAACTGTGGAAAGAAAGACAGACAGACTGAAAGCCGAACGGATATGGTGAAACTAAAAATGTTGCTTGTTGCTTTTCGGATCGAGTTGTATTAGAAAAGACAACGAAAAAAACTCCACCCTAAACATCTTTTCTCAACAAATCATCTTAAATCTAACACATAACTTGGTAAGAGAACGTTGGTAACTAACGAGATCCCATGAGTGCAATAAACCACTTGCAATTCTAAAACATTAGTTACACTGTTACACAAATTCTTATAAAAGTAGAAAACACTAATGCTGCGGCCAGACATACGGACAGTACCTGTTCACGAGTGTAACGTAGCGGTTAGTCATCCATCACCAGTCTCAACAATATTAGAAGGATATAGACGATGAAGCCATCAGGCCACACACTATCGCACCGTTCTCATGACCATTGGCAAACTTGTGTGATCAAGTTCTTGTCAGTTATCAGTATAAATAGCACAATATTGAAACGCACTCACAGAATCTGCATATAAGAGAAAAAAACTTCGTAAAAAAAAGTCATATAAAATTATTATGCACGGACAATGATTTACTCTATCTCAGATTAATTATAAAGTCACCTTTTCTATAAAAAGCTTTATTAACAAACATTTTAATTAAATTTCAGGGAGGGATAGAGTATTATCCGGAATTTTATTGTAAAAACGTACGCTGTATTGCATTTACTTTGGCATCTACAAATGATGCGTTTACTTGGCTAATCTGAATTTCAATAAGGTGTTTACGTTATGGATTTCAAATATTGTGATGTTTTTTCATGAACACAAAGCAGTCGCTTTAGGGAAATAAAAACTTTTCATTGAATTACCGTACTTTCCTGAGATGTTTTCCTACTATGACCGCTTTCATTCAATCAAAGAACAAACGGAAAGTGCGCAGGGACTTTGCTAAGCAGGAATTAGTTTTCTTTGCTCGGAAGAGGGCTACAAAGTCAACATTCCAGGGGTAAATAAAACGTTAAGATGTCTGATAGGAAGCCAGGAAGCGCCGAAAAGCGAACGAAAATATTCGATTGACATCCGAAACGCGGGACTCGACTGACAGTTACGCTACGTCTTTGCTATAAAACCAATTATGTGAGGGAGGGGATGACTTGACGTCTCTATTGCACGATCATAAAGAGAAACTTATTTGTCCAACGACTAGTTTTTAACGAGAACATTCCGGAAGGAAACTTGCAGGCCTTTGATCACTTAACAGAGATATTTCCGAAATGAGCAATTCCTGAAACACTGCAATTAGAGTTGATGTTTGGGAACAACTTTACTCTTGTTTTATGAGTTTTTTCTCGAATATTTCTTTTTAAAATTATCGGAAATGAAATGAAGTGCAAAGGTTTATTCAAAGTAGCGCATTAACTGCAGCTTGGTAAAAATTACAATTCAAACTAGGTTTACTATCGGTTTTACTATATTTTCGTAATATACTTTCATTAAAATCGCGCTTTACGCGCTCTATTAATGATCCAGCCTTTTGTAAATCATTGTCCTGCCCAATAACGTCTAATCTAATTATCACATAAGGTTTTTAGCATCATACAAACACCGCCAATCCAAGCACAATTACAGTAAAAAAATTGTTTATTTAAAATATGTACAATACGTTTTCAAACAAAAGTTATTGTAAATGACAAATTCTGACTTGTTTCGTGAATTGCGATTTTAAAAAAGAATCCTATTAATTATTGTTTTTTAAAAAATGTATTCTTATAAACATATAAGGTATTATTCCGAGGAATAACAATGTTGCAGTTTTATGTCTTCGATGTTATCAGTATTACTTATCAACGAGTAAGGTTAGCTGAGAATATTTTTAAAGTATCTTAAAAGCACCAAATAAAACGGTTCACTTGTAAAGAAAATATGCTGGAGGGTGTCTAAATTGCAGCATTAGTTAATATTTCAAGGTAAGCCTAAGACTTAAGCTCGTATTTTCCCCGTAGATAATGTGAAACATTTTTTTAAATTGAGCCATAAAGCGGGTCTCGCCGGCAACGGGAACGCAGTAGGAAATTTAATAAAGCAAAGTGAGTATCGTAAATAATTATAAAAGCACAGCCGTTTTATATAAGTTTCCTCACCGTAGGACGTAAAAGGATTCCTACTTTGTGGAAATACCTATTTCGTTGTTGAATAGAATAGAATACTTTTACTCGGTATCATCAAAATAGAAATAATCATGGTGCAGTCTGCTTATAAATAAGGATTTACAATACTCTTATTATATTTAGAATAAAAGTTGCTAAGGACACATCAGTCCACGGGTAATATATATTCATTAATTTGTAATATATTTTATACTATATAAATATATTTAGGTTGGTTTTGTTAATATTTGAATTTAGTTTATAATTAGTAATACATATTTAGAGTTGTCAAACATATTTAGAGTTGTTAAACATGTCCCATTCATAAATTTAAAATTTAGTTTTAATATAAATGTATGCCTTTCTCTTACATAAAATTATGCCTTTAAGCTTAATATATCACAACCGGATCAAATATTTTTGAACAACAAATTAAATTTTTCATCCCTATAAATGTAGAACCCAAAAAAAAATTTTATTCTTCTATTTTTTTGGCGTAATTAATATGTATGTCTACGCTAAATTTTAGCTTTGTAGTACTAGTAGTATTTAAGCTATTAGTATTAATATGTACAATATATAATACACTGGCACGGATAGCCAGAGGTTGCGGGTTCGAATCCCGGCATGGGTGAAATTTTTAGCCTCTAAATAGGTTTTTAAATTTGTTCCTTAGCACGGGTTAGTGCATTAAAAATAAAAATAGTACAATCATGTGGGTACAGTGATATCGTTCCGATGTTAAACCTAACTGCAAAGTAGGTAGTCGGGGCTGTAAGTGATGCAATTTGCTTAAGTCAGATGTATGTCTGCCTGTACGTAATACAGAGAATAGTGTAAAGAGGTTCGAAATTTCACTGATGCCGTGAGTCGCCCATTGGCTCAATTGGTAGAGCCCTGGCACGGATAGCCAGAGGTTGCGGGTTCGAATCCCGGCATGGGTGAAATTTTTAGCCTCTAAATAGGTTTTTAAATATATAATACATATTATATATAGTATATATTAAGCCACATAAATACAGTCAGGCGGACGGACATCGTGAAACAAAAAGAGTTCCTTGTTGACTGCAGTACCCTAAAAAAGACACTATAATCAATGAAAACTACGGATGCTGAGACTTAGCGTACAAATTCCGCTATTAGCTAGAATCAAACCCGCGACCTTTGTCTTGAACAAGTCTTACTACCAACCAGTAACAACTAAGTTCTCAATGTTAAAACAATACCTAATGTCAACCATTAGGTATTTTACGAGGATCTATTAGTAGATTCTGTTTACACCAATAATGTTGGGTTCAAAGCTTCCGATAGTTATAGTAATGCTATTCTAAGAAAACAGTTGAAACTATAAATGACTGAACATTCGGGAAATGTCTCAAATAGTTCCATAATAATCTGTTTGGCCTTGCCGATTGGCTACGTTCAAAATACATAGCGAAACCATGGCTAAGTTTATTAACAAAGCTATTTAACTTCTAATATTGATGATTTTCTATAAAAAGTATCTTTGATGATGACATCTCAACATAGACTTTATTACCAAAGAAGTAAAGAGGCTTTCCAAATTTTACTCACCCAAATAATAAAATTGCCATAAAGCTTCACCTGTATTATGCCGCTGGATGAACTAGTACTTACATAGTATATTTCTAAATACCAAGTAGACTTTTGTTAAAGACAAGGTTTGGGCATGAATTCAGTTTAATCTTTTGGATTATCTCTTTGAATTTATCTAACCTTTCTGCTGAATTTTGGGAGCTCCTGTTTGTTGAATTTGTTAATATATCTTTGAGTATTTAAATTTATCCAATGGTTGAAGCACTAAGTAGTGCTTCAACTAAGGTTGAGACGGACTAGATAAAAATATGCTTAGGGTGAATAATTTTATACATTGCGACGATTTTAATTTGTGGGTACCTTCATATCAGTAACCGATATGAGAGCAATAGATCTAATTGAGTGGCGTAAAGAGTAAAGGTCTAGCTCAATGATGAGCTGTGTTTACTTGCTGTTCGACGCATTTGGCAGATTTTGACAAATTTCTCGTCGGTCCACGAAACATCGAAATGCACGATGTTACCACTCCCGGTCAGAGCTTTTGCGTTGATAGAAGCCTAAATTACACCTATATTCAGAGGGCTGGAACTAAATGAAACTGATGAAAACTGCACGCTATTCACAGCACGTCGAATGTTTATTAACATATCGCCCATAACGGCCGGCGGCGGTGCCGCCGTGTCGATTTTTTTCGACTTTTCCGGAGCAGACGGCCCCATTCAGCGTGCACTTTTTCATCCGACTGCTAAAGCAAAGGAGGGTTATGTTTTTTGCGTATGTACGTGTATTTTTTTGTTGGCGATCATGCAGAGACCAGCTTAGCCGATGTTCAAAATGGAAAAGGATCCGAAGGTATTGGCGACTCTTGATATATGACGTTACTAAATGACAACAATGGCTGTCTTATTATGAGAAGTACGCTCAAAAACCACCAAAGAGTACTGAATAAAAAACTCAAGAGTTTTAAGCAGCAGGGTTTTTTTGGTTTTCTATTAGAGCATAGTGTTCTTTTTTTGCTATAACGCTTTCACGTCTACCTTCTCAGCGGGAGCGACGTATCGCAATAGCCGGCAATGAAAAACGACGATGTGGCTGTTCTACATGGAATGGATTATCTTTTCGAATAATGTTGCTGCGTTCAGGTCCGTATTGGACACTAGGTTCAAGGTACAAAAGAGATTACGGTAGAAAGTAAGGGTGCGATCCCCGTGATAGGTATTTTATGGTTTTGATTTATATAACTCCTAATAAAAGCTATGTTTGTATGGGAACTGCACCTTGAGGGAGAGACTCTTAAGAAGGCGCCTCACGAAACAATCTCAAAACATAATGCGGTTTTAAATTATTTACGTCATTCTGGATCGCATTCAAACTTTACTACTATGTGAGATTTGTGAGAAGTTTCTATGAGAAGGCCTATGAGCCTTTAATTTTGTTTTTATTCATGTGTTTTCAATTCTAGTCAAGATTGAACCTTACTAGCATCTTTTAAGCATATTGGTAATGTTTCATTGCAATAAGGCATGTCGTTTGTAAATTAAAACCAAACGTTAGTATGGGAATCGCTTTGTAAAGCGCATTTTTAATTAAGTAGTAGCAGCTAGGAAGATTTTTTCCATATAGAGGTGTAAATAGATTTTGTTTTGTAGTTTAATCGGTACTATCTTTTAATGTCACCTAAATATGTAGGTGACATTAAAAGGTGAACTTCTCGGGTGCCCACCGCGGATTGACAAATTCAAGCGCTGAGGTACTTGAATACCTCAGACACTTCACGATGTTTTCCCAGGTCTCCTCACGATGATTTCTCCTTCACTGTGATAAGTAAGCCCCTACTCTCTGTCTCTCTCTCTCAGATAAGGCCTGAGCCTTGAAGCGGGTTGTACCTACACCCCTCTATAGGCTACAAAAAAAATATGCCTCATTATTGAACACGTATTATGTAAGTGAAGAAATTTACAAAGCACCCAAATTCAGACTTTTGAGATAATGAGACAGAAAATTAGAAGGGCTAAAGGCGAAAACGAGATAGTGAGAATTAATGTATCATCCGTAAATTAGACGGGAATTCCCCAGCGTGAACGCAATCGGCTGTTAAATTTAAGTTCAAGCTAATGCCCCGAAACTTTTTCACGAGTCACGGGCCGCGGATGGTTACCTCCGTGTAAATCGTTTATTCACTCGAAACGGGTGTTTTCTTCAATAAAAAAAGAAAAACGGAAGGAATAACTGTTTTGTGTAC
This sequence comes from Yponomeuta sedellus, assembly GCA_934045075.1. Taxonomy (NCBI): domain Eukaryota; kingdom Metazoa; phylum Arthropoda; class Insecta; order Lepidoptera; family Yponomeutidae; genus Yponomeuta; species Yponomeuta sedellus. Next base: position 15,975,102 of record OW203726.1, read on the forward strand.
CTATGTGAGATTTGGAGAAAACAAAGGTTCACACACTCTTTGTTGGGAAAGAGATTTTGTAAGGGGGTGTTGAATATTTTGTATATGCTCGAAATTTGTTTGTGCGTGGTGTTGGTACAATTCTGCAACAAGATAAATTGAATAAAAACTGTATTTGCACGGATATTTACTGGTTTAATTTTACATTTTACAATTTTCCGACGTTTCGGGACTTTTGCAAGTACCGTGGTGCCGGAAGACTTGAAGTCCAGACTGGAAGTCTTCCGGGACCACGGTACTTGCAAAAGTGCCGAAACGTCGAAAAATTTTAAAAAGTAAAATTAAACGAGCAAATATCCGTGCAAATACCGTTTTTATTATTGTTTTTATTATAGTTTAGTCGCCCATTAGCTCAGTTGGGAGAGCGCTGGCACGGTTAGCCAGAGGTCGCGGTATCGAGTCCCGGCATGGGTGGAATTTTTAGCCTATAAAAGGTTTTTAAAATTGTCCTTAGCACTGGTTAATGTATCAAAAATAATATAGTTTTTATTATGTCTAGTGTTCGTATTAACCTTAGATCATATATATTAAAGTGCTGTGTTTTATCCAGTGATAGTAAAAGTTTTATCCAGTCCACTTACAACATTTTAACCCAGCAACTAATATCATATCATTTCAAAACATAAAAGTAAAAAAATATAAACCGGTAAAGTAACTTTTTGATTTACTTGTAGTAAAATCTCCGTATAAAATCAAAACAGAAAATCATGGTGCCAAACTTAATGTAAGAAAACACGTTTTAGCAATGTACGTCGCAATATTGTATTTATGGTGATACCAAAAACTTGGCACGCGGTTCCAACAAAGAAATCTGTTTCTTTCTAGATTTCTGTAGGCAACAAGGAACCTTTATAATTTTGCAATGTTTGTCCGCCTACCCATCTGTCTAGTCAGCGGCTTAGCACAGACATGCTTAGTACTAGAAAGCTGAAATTTAGTAGATATAAATAAACACATAATTCACGCCGACAAAGGGGTAAAGAAATTTAAGTAATGTACCCTAAATAAGAAGGCATAATAATGTAAGGCATATTAAGATCGATAGTCAAGACAGTAGCAAATATAATGATTATATTCTTTTTTTTAATGCACTAACCCGTGCTAAGGACAATTTTAAAAACCTATTTAGAGGCTAAAAAATTCACCCATGCCGGGATTTAAACCCACGACCTCTGGCTATCCTTACCAGCGCTCTTCCAACTGAGCTAAATAATCAGCTAAGAAGACTCTACAAGTTAACGAGTAATAGTCGAACAACTTATAAAAGGAATACTTACTATGCATTCCAATGTTTCTTTTTAAATGTATGTTAGTAGTACGTTATCAGTTAAACCAGGATTTCAATTAATATAAATTAAAAACGCTCCTTTTAAATCCCCATATTTTGACGGTCACCTACGGAACCATATATCCCGCGAGGCCTGACACGCGCTTGGTAGGTTCTTATTCCTACTAGCATTGTAACGTCTCCCACTACTGCTTTTCAAAGTTCTCCCATTTATTCTCGAACGCTGCCCTTTCCTGCGCCTTGATTATGTAATTTTTCACCTATACATTTGTGTGCGAAAGCGGATTGTTAACTTAGCTCTGCCGTTCAGATGTGAAGAGAAACATGTATCAAATGGCTACGACATTTCAGTGGATATCTGGTACGTGACATTGATATTTAGTCATATACTTAATTCTACAACAAATTCCAGTAGCTAAATATATTTTGCGAACAGATGTATACGCGTAAAATTGCATAATGAAGGCGCTGACTTCACACTATCCCAGTATGTCGCTAGAACGTAGCGCTATCCTACCATCTTTGTCTCCTTGATCAAATTGATCAGAACGTTAAACGATACTTTATTATCAGACTCGAAGTTTCACACAGTTACTCGTAAGATAAATAAATAGAGAACAGTTATTGCCAGATAAAAAGAACTACAACTATGATTTTTTTTTAGATCTTGTATAATGTTAAGTAATGTTTTACAATTGGCGGTCTTATCCCTTATATCTTCAGGTCATGTCGTCCACAGCCATTCCGTCGACGGCGACACTATGGCAAAGATTTATTTCAGACCTGAGCATGCGCTCGGACGTGTGATGCAAACGCTAGTTTCGAAAAACGCCGCTGACTTACGTCCTAAGCTATCGGCGATACAAAAGGGCGCGGAAAAGATGCGCAAGAGACTCTTAATACAAAATGTACTTAAGAGACGGGACGAAGCCCACACATAAGAGATGGGGCGAGGGTACGAATTCTATACAACGCTTCGCGTCTTTTGCGCGCCCTAGTCCCACGTCCCTTCTGCGTTCCTACACATATAATTCTAGTGGTCACTGTATTGTGGCCACTGTGACAGTGTTTATACAATTTACTGAGTCCGTTGTACGAATATCTACTATTTCAATGATGTTGAACAGTATCGTCCAATGAAACCAGTAATTTCACTGGTCAATAAAATCCCCTTGACCACTACAACGTTGCCTCAACATCGGGAAAAAAAGTAACTAAGTTCACCCAATAAATATTCGCTAATATACGAGTATAAATCGGTCATCATTAGTGTCTATCTCATGGCATGAAGCGATTAAAGTGTGTTTTGGTAGGTATGTATGGAAGTATTTTACTAGGACTTTCTTTCTTGTGATCTAAGCACGTTTTGTAGCACTAAGATCTTTGAATTTAACAATTAAGGTATCGGAAAATTGCAACTTTTGAAAGTAAAATATTTAATGAACACTAGATAGTAACAATAATTTCAGATATAAACATGGAAAATTAAAACAAAACACTCGGAACAGAAAACGCAAACAAATAAAACACTAAAGTATAAGGCACCCCGGGATACATCCCACCTGAAGGTTCATGCAAGGGAAATTGTCTTTATTGCCAACAAATATTAAGCTTTGACATTTATAAGGCACGACTCACGTCACACTACCGATATGGAGTACGACGACGAAGCGACGGCAAGCGACAGCGCAAGCCGTATAAGTACATATACAAGACAAAATGTACCTATTTTAGTACCAAAAATATATAAATAGTCATCAAGTTAAATAAATCCTCTTTAGAGAAAGTTCATAAAAAATATCAATGAACTCAATAAATTGCCTTACAGAAAGACTCCACGTATAAAATTTGTTGAGCTTTAGTGGTTTATTTTGGAGAGTATTCCTCTTCTAAAATTGTTAAACTTATTATAAATTAATTTACACTTCTGACAGTAAGGCCCGCCACTGCCTTACAATCCTCCACCAACGTTGGCCCCCGTGGTGGAGTATGGCCTAACCTTCCTGCGATGCAGAAAGGGACCCGCACCCCAGCAGTGGGGACATAGGTACAAAGGGTTGATATCATTAAAAATTAATTAATTTTATGTGGCTAAAATTGCACGTATAATTTTTGTGCACATCTCGAATAGCATCAAAATTTTACCTTAATATTTTTCAGTGGCCGCCCTACCTACAAACAATTATAAAACACAGGATCGTGTCCCGGAAATCAATGGCAAAAGGGACCACAAATGATTAATTGCAAATCGATGTCGAGCAATAGCTACGTATTTAGTACGTACCTACCATACGCATTTAGGAGTCGGGTTGGTTTTGTACGATAACGCAGCCCAGAATTATTTTGTCACTTGTGATTAATGTCGAATTATAATATGCTTTATTGACTGCTCTGAACGAAGCTGACATTGCGAATCATTTTCACCAAAGGCACCATCATTATGGTAATCTATATTTAGCACAAAAATGACAAAAATTGATCCTTTGATATTTATGACGCGGTCACAAAGTCAAAACCCCGATTGGATCACTCGTTAAAAAGGGTCTTTGGGCAGTTGATAACAGAAATGTTTCACAAACAACTTTTTCAATTATAATGGTAGGCACGCAGGCTCGCAATTAAAGTTGAAATAGACACCCTAATCAGTTGAGCGGGATGCAAAAACACCGCACAAGAGAAAGGATACACGACCGTCGTCAAAATTGCACAGTACTAAATCAAAACAAACTTCCCAACAGAATCCCTTTTACAAAACTTTCTAAATAACGGCGAACAATCTTTTTCATTAAAAATCTCCATGAGCCTGATTATTAGGAAAGTAAAACGCCTCCGGTGGGCCGCGAAAAGTTCTGAATACCGGCTCGGCGAAGATTTGCGCGAGGTCAAACTTGGGAATGTTAACAGATAATTACGAGCAAGTTTTAGTCAGCACGAGACATTTAACAGATGCTTTATTCGGGGGCGAGGAGTCGCGGGCGCACGATGAATGCTAATGAGATCCACCCTTAAGCAAATACCGCCCTTACTGCTCTCTTGTAACAACTCAATTCAGCGTGGCGTGCCGCGAATGTAGAGCCTTCGAGTGTCGCCCGTTAACACGTTTTGACTCCTGTCTAGGGTTAATTACATTAAATTGTAACAATAAACAGCTGATTTATAGTAAATCACTTGGGAAGATGCTGCCTAAGCGATAATCATTAACCTCTTCCAGGGTACGAAGAATAAGTAAATAACTTAATCTCGTTAGCCCCATACTAAGTACAACTAAATGACTTGTGTTACAGGTGCTAACTCGACGATAGATTAAATACACAGATGACATCCAAGACGAAGAAGAGACAAACTAGAAAAAATCGTTTCTTAGTTTGATAGAAGGTTTCATTACCCGATATTCGCGGAAAATTTCAACTCGCTCAATAGACAAAAAACAGTAATAGATAAACTTATAAATTGTTTACGCTTTAACACAAACTCGCGCTAATAAATTTCACGCAGTTACCTAAAGCCATTTACTTCGGGAGCCTAATATTACACCGAAAAGGTGGAAAAGTTGACGTCACAAATTATGTCAGTTGTTAGACACGGGATCTTATACTCCAAGTGCGATAGACTCCCAAGAATAAATACACAAACAACGAATACGACGCTACCTGTTACGACTTACGCTTAATTCACTTCTCTTAATCCATAGCCGTAAGATAAGTCCATATCGGCCCGCGTGCGTGCAAGCAACGACTAATGAACGTTTATGAAGCGAAAAAGATTTGTCAGGATCGCAGCAAGTGGCAATCCCTGGTCTCTGCCTACTCCTCCGGGATGTAGACGTGAGTTCATGAATGCATTGAATAAAAATAAATATTAATATTCATGGACAGATCTCATTAGCCCTAAACTAAGTACAACTTAAGGACTTGTTTTATAGATGCTAACTCGACGATAAATTTAATACAATAAATACATTTATTATATATATATATATATATATATATATATGGGTATACATGGTTGTGATATTTTTCTGGTTGTGCAAACGACCCGGGACAAACTATAAAAGTTCGTTTCCTAGTTTGACCTGGCTGGGGATCGAACCCGAGACCTTCGGTTTTACAGTCAGCGAGCTAAACCGCTGCGCCACCGAGGCCGTCTATGTCTATCTGTTCATTAGCTAAGTTCCGTATTATCAAAAGATCCTGCGACACACATGAGTTAAAGAATACATACCCACCTGTACGAAGACAGACTTGAGAAGTGAGCAGTGATGCTTCATGAGCTGTCTCACATCCTTCCGTGCGTTACGGCCCAATTAATTTTATACGGAAGCGGATACGGGGGAATCGCAAATGGGTTCATCATTCGTATAATTTATGGAAGTTAACTGTCTCTTGGATACAGCGGGTTGCAGCAAATATGATCAAGCTGAGAGAAACTCCGTGAGAGTTTTGTGATTTTGTAACAGTCTTCAACCTGTGCGTTGCTTACAAACTTCCTTCACACGTTCACAAGCATTATAAAATTCAAAGCTCTGCAATTCAGCACTCAACACCAAAGACGTAAACAGACATCCAGGTGTTAAGAATATTTTAGTCAGACATTTAAGCTGAAACGAGGAACTCTGAAATAGAATGATTAGTTCCTTGCCCGCTTATTAACATTACGCAAACGCCCGCTAGCTCTCCAGAGTTTTTACGAGACTATCAGTCAGTGTGTTTATACAGCCACATTAGTTGTGTGCTTCGAAAAGTTTTTATATTAATTCACCTCTCTACATTTATAGCAAATAAACTCAAGATAAGATAGGTACAACCATGGTTTTAGCTTCTACTTCAGTTGATAGGGAACTATTCATGCAATAAAAAAGTAAACAATTTTCACTCCAGCTTTTTCAGATTAATCTGATGCCTTTATTTTGGTCGGACGGACGGTACGGGACCACTTTGTAGAATGCAATTTACAATAAATTATGTAGATATTAATAGGATGAGAGGTTAAGGGTTGGAAATAATGGTTCGGCCATTCATCGTTCGATAAATTGCGGGAGGAGACACTTCGCTCTACCAGATTACGTGCTTCAATATCCGGACGAAGGAGACGAAGACTGCGAAAAAATACCTACGAAAATGTTGTAGTCACAAAATCTATAGCGTCCGCGGAACTCTTTACAAATCAATCATTATTCCTGCACAATAGCTGCGTACCCTCGACGGATCACCAGATTAATCGGTCTACCGGTTTGTGGAAATAAAGTAGTAGGCTCCAAATCTTTCAGACACATTTCGTGATGTTATGAACATTTCCTCGGAAAATTTCAACGGAGTTACCGCTTTCAGGAAATTCCGCTAATTTGCGCGACTACAAAAGTGTGTGTGTGTGTGCTCACTTTTCGTAATAATATCGTTTCTGGGTGGCAGTCTTTTCAACTTAAATTAAATTTTGTAACTAGATAGCTCGGCCTTAAGGGAAAACCATTTTCACTTTGGCTTATTTAAATAGCTCCTCAGAGGAAACTTAGGAGATTGTGAATCATGGTTAAGCAGCTCACTGAGTCTTGGTAAGCAAAGCTGCGAGTGAAGCTGGTTGGTAAACTGTGTACAAAATTCCGTACAGTCTACACTCTTTGAAATAACGAGGTAAATTAGACGCTAATACTAAATAGAGTCTAAGGGGAATCTCCTATTGTTTCTAGTGAAAATATTTGTTGAACGGAGACGTTCTCGTTTTCAGTGTAAACAAAACGAGTAGATAATTAACGTACTTAACTGTTTAAGTAAACGACGGGCGTCCCGATAGCGGATTCGATCTTTACCGTACAAATATTAATAGAGGGAATGAAGGATCTAATTAACATTCATTCCTTCGTCAGTAGGTAAAACAGATTATCGCCAATCTAAGTAAACTGGGGCGTCAAGCTGAGAATGGCTTAACAGCCATTTGGTAGACACTTAAAGCCAACCTTATTCAACGCAACTATTCTGTAACAATGTGGCAAGAGCAGGAACTATTTAACGGAATTCGAACTCTATTTCGAAAGTTAATAAAGCATAAATAGGCGCGGGCAGCAGTATCAAATTCTCGCTTTGAGCGCGGCATAGACGTGTCACTGACTGGCAGGAGTCTCACGCTACATTGTATTAAAGGGATCGGTCCAAACTTAAACTGTCAGGCTCGTTACCAACTTGAATGGTTCTCTGAGAGGCTTAATTCTCAAGTCACAAACTGGCATGTCTTTTGATCTTCATAACAGCTTATTAATTAGGTAAGAGAAGCTTAACAGACTGTATCGTTTGCTAAAGCTTTCAGTAAGTATGTGTAAGTAACTTTTCAAAGAGACAAAGGGAGAAGATTACTTGCCTACTTAACGAATCGATAGTTTTGTCGCTCTTACATTTTCATGGCAATCACAAAGCCTTTGTAGATTACCTGGCAGATGTACTTGGAATGAAATGTACAAAATCATATTAATATTATGATCGTTTGGAGGTTATTTCTGAAGAATTTTATCCTTGCTTGAAACTTAATGAGAACTTAAATATTAGCTCGGGCCTGGTCGAACCGAGTGATTGGAATCAATCACTTGAGTTGAGCAACAACAAGCGCGATCAGGTGCTGGATGGGTGACCGTCCCGAGTCTACCGCTAGTGGCACTTTTCCGAGCGTTTAAGTGCTTCGCAAGGCATGTAAAGCCGTCGGTGCCGGCTGTCATGTAATGGCAGTCGTTAAGCCGTGTCAGAGGCTTTATGGGCGCCTTGATATCTGCTGACAGAAAGACCCGACACTGCCTTACAATCCTCCACCAAACCGGACTTGGCCCCCGTGGTGGAGTATGGCCTAACCTTCCTGCGTTGCAGGAAGAGACCCGTTCCCCATCAGTGGGGCCATACAAAGGGTTGATATTATGAATATTAGCTATATATTAAACTCTTCTGGCAATAACTGGGGCGGGCGATTATTAATTACTTAAAACGTAATTATCTTAATTCCCGACGTTTCGGCAACATTGGAATTGCCTTGGTCACTGGTCATATGATATACCTATAGCTATGTGTGAGCACAGCAAGTCGTTAAGAAACTTACAAAATATCTATCTATAATATATTAAAATTAATCGCTAGATGTGTTGGTAAGCGCAAATCTCGAGAGCAGCTGAACCGATTTCTCTAATTCTTTTTTTAGAATATGCCTTGAAAGACGAGGATGCCTCTTACGAAGGGGAAAAAATAAAGAATCGACTATTAGGCACTACGAAGTTCGCTAGGTAAACTAGTTAATAAGATAAAAGTATTTACAACATAACACATTACTGTGACTCTGATGACCTTATTTTGATAACTACAATACAGTAATATACACCACAAAACCGAAAATACCAAGACTGAGAGTGAATGCCAATATTGTCATATTGTTAGTACCATTGTTATTATCGTTGTAATTTAAACAAACAAGTAATTTTTATATATCTGGTTACCATGCAATTTTACAAAATGGACCTAATGGCTATGGAGGTGTAGCGATTTTAATAAAAAACTCATTTAAATATACCAAAATTAATTACAAAGGAATCATTGCCTAGTCTAGTGTACATGAACCGTGCGCCAGTCAAAGACGGCAGATTGTCTCTTGGTCGCCACAGACAGTCGCCAAAGTCACCGCAAGTTGACCGAGAGCAAACCAATCATTTATGAAATGGGTGCCTTTGCCAATAGAGAACGACTACTGGTATTGTCGAACAGAATAAAACGAGCTTAACGACCAGATATAGGGGAAAATCAGTGTTATTGCTGTCAGTAATAAGGTCGCCAAATGTGCTCTTTATCTTTACAAATTGTATGTGTTCATAGGTAAAAAGTTTGAATAACTAAACTTTGACCCTTGCATCTACGTAAAGAGATGATTTATACAGCGTCCACTGGCACCTTAACTCACACTAGATGAGTGAAGGGACCACACTACGGTAACTGAGATAAAGGGAAGCGGTGGTAGCCCAATGGATAGAGCAATGGACTCACTAGCGTCAGACCTGTAGTCTCGGGGTAACTATACTGATGAAATCTTATCAAAAATCAATAATTAAATAAGAGGAGACAGACATTTTCAAATATTATTTATGTAATAATTTTTATCTGTGCCGTTTATCCGTCTGTAAAACAAGGAAGGGAATTCCGAAATCATCTATCTTTGTTGTTGCTGATGTCTCACGCGACTCGACTGCGCGCGAAGTATTACAGATTTAAACTCATTTTTGTACATTTCAAATCTATGCAATGTCCTGTTAAATGCTTTTTGTGCAAGAAAGTGTAATCATAATAATAAAGCGGTCCACAAAAAGTAAAGATATCCTGTTAGATAGGGTTCGGACCGCGTCTGGGGGCAATAAAAAAACTCCAGGTCTTGGATGTTTATATGTTTGTGATGTCGTTGTTTCTGGGGCCCACGACACAGGGTATCCTACAGAATCAATGTATGTGTCTGTATGTAAATGTTACGTTACATCAATTTGTGGAAAAATGCATTAGCTGGTACCACGACGAACTACAGTCTTTAAACAACATTGCAGATTTACCCATTGTAACGTTTGACTGCGTGCGTTTGATCGCGTGTAGTTCAAATCTTCTGTAGAGGCACGGTGTACCTTTAGCCCAGTCCCTGGGCGCTTAGACGTTCATCAAATTAAACGCATTGGCACTTGGGGTCGAGACGTCGTCTGCATAAGTAAGGTTAAGCCCGCGGCACACGTGCGTGAGACGTTTGATGTTTGCCTGAACATTTGTTATGTGGACGCTCATACTCGTAATGCGTTGCCTCCCTGAATCTTTGGAATGGACTGTTTGGATATTTCAGGAAAAACCATGAAGTAAACGACCATATGCCTGTTTGACGAGTGCTTTATTCACAGAACATACAACATCATCTTTTTCAAGTTAACTCCACATCATCATCTCATAGAATTCTCCGATATCTCAAAGCGAGCGAAATTTATTAGCAAATTTGCACATACGACCTTGTGAGAATACCTGAAATTTATTTTTATGCGATAAATGTCTACTCCTTTGAATATTTCGCGTCTACGATTTCATTTCGCATGGGCGAGAAACGGCTCCCAGGTCCTTGCCACAACTCATCTGAATATGAATCTGTGTGGTTGCCTAATTTTTTTATAGTATTCGGCGCATATGTGACCAACATTACTTAAACTAAATGTAGTCAGGAACAGTATGGCACCACACATTAGACCTTATTTCTAGTAAATTAAGTGCGAGTGTGGAATAAAAATGGTCTATCCAGGGTATTCCAGAGTGTACAGTTGAGTGAAGTCTGTGAATTCATGTCGGGCCCATGCGCTCGTACAATTAGGGTACCACTTCGGACGGGAAAACTTGTGCAAATGATTGTATCAATTAATGGTTACACGCTCAACTTAATTGGCAACATACGGGGGCTCGGATCGCTGTACTTAATAACTGTAATTCATCAATGCACGCCAAAAACTTTCACCGCATTTTTATATCATATTTTTACGAGTATGAAACTAATGATGTTTTATGGAGGAGAGACTTCACAGCTGAGTGGGGTAAAATACCAGTCAAGTGCAGGTAGTTTTCCGAAGTTTTCGAGGTTCCACGTTGGCACAATTTTTTACTGCATCTCAGGAAAACTCATTCGGACATTAGATAATCGCTCTTCATTAGTGCAGAGGTTTAATTTTCGCTTGTTATAAGATCGTAGTAGTTTTTTTATATGTGTCTTACATTGAAAGAAGGAGACAAATATCTATTTAAGGCCACAAAAACATACAGTATAACAAGTGATCATTAACGAACAAAACAATTAAATAAAAAAAAATGCAAAACAGTAAAGCATCTATATTTCATTTCTTTTTGCTGCTATGTATGTTGATTTTGTAGATACTAGGTAATTATATTTAATTTAAAAACCTATTTAGAGGCTAAAAATTTCACCCATGCCGGGATTCGAACCCGCAACCTCTGGCTATCCGTACCAGCGCTCTACCAATTGAGCCAATGGGCGACTCACGGCATCAGTGAAATTTCGAACCTTTTTACAATATTCTCTGTATTACGTACTAAATAGGTTTTTAAATTTGTCCCTTAGCACGGGTTAGTGCATTAAAAATAAAAATAGTGTAATTATATTTAAGTCCAAATTTTTAAATGGCTAAAAAAATAGTCAACTGCACAGTGACCAAACAAGCCAATCACACCACGTAAATTATTTACGTTTTATTAACAATGAAAACCCTTTTTTCGCTGAACGCAGTATGTGATATACATACACATTGTCGCTCCAATAACACGAGTGTTATTACGGACAGGTGTTCCGTACTCGATGCGATCGTAAAAACAACCCCACATGGATTTATTATTTCACTAGCTGAGCTGTGCACAATTGTTGCAGCACTGTACTGTTTATTTTGTCGACCGGAAGAGAAACAAATGCATGTAAACCCGCTCCCCAAAAACTACAAAAGCGAAATAATAAGTGAAAACGCATAAAGCAACATCAATTAAACAAACGGGTTAAAATCATACGGCAAAACTCTCGGCTACAGGATGTGAGGAAAACATAACAGAGGTGGTCATTGTTCCTAAATATGGGGACTACTTTATTTCGTTTGTCTATGTATATTAACGTGCATGTACATAGTCTATTAGCTTTTAGAATATACCTCGGGCTCTACAGTACGCTTCGGTTTTCGCCAATTTTCGCCGGTTTTCGTACTGATGATCGAGTTCTGATTTCGAAATTAAGTGTCATATTAGTTCCAAATATTTCTATTACACGAATATATCCGATTCTATCCGATAGTAGCCGAGGTATATTCTAAAAGCTAACAGACTATACTCTGGGTGTAAATCGAGCTTAAAACTAGAATATTCGTAGCAACGGATGTATTACGTTTAAGACGACCTGAGAAAAGATTGTCAAAGAGTTCTTAGCCTGTTGCACCTTTTCTTCACTACACTATGGCCTGAAGGCAGCGACTTACATTTTACGTTGTATATTGACATGCAGCAAACAGAACGTAAATTCTTTACGTAGAAATAAAATTTATATGTTTTGATTTATAGTACAATTATATTGTACTAAGATTGTTACCAGTTTTACATGCCTAATAAACAAAATAAATAAATGAAAACAATTAACTAACATATCACTCTATCACTCAATACGTATGAGGTACCGATATTTTTTATAACCTAATTTGGCATCAAATTATTTATTTTTTGTGAACCTCAAAGTGTAAAGTATTGTGGAATTGGTCATTTCTAAAAATCGCAATCCAAGGAAAACTTTGGTCGAGTCTGCGTATTAGTGAAAATTTAAGAGGGCAAGGTTGTTTGTAGAAAAATAAAAATCAAGGTGAAAAAGCTGAAGGGAAAACTATGACAGCTAAGTAAACTTTACATATTAACGAGTAGTAGTCAACCAACTTATAAAAAGACCACTTCGTACAAATTCCATTGTAAATTACTTTGATTTAAAAACGTTGTTAGTAGTGCAAAGCAGGTAGTTAATATCTACACTAATATTATAAAGACGAAAAGTTTGTATCCCAAATAGGGGATGTATTAGCAAAGGGAAAGATAAAAAGTACCTGGCACCGGCGTGTGTATGCACACATCTATTTAACGCCACTAAAACATACAATATAACAAGTAGTGATCATTAACGAAAAAAACAATTTAAGAAAAAAATATTGCAAAACAGTAAAGCACCCGTTGTGGACTGAACGAGGATGTAGTGACTAGAATTGAGAAAGGAATGATGCGTTGGTTTGGACATGTGGACAGGATGAAGGAAGAAAGATTGACGAAACAAATATATATTGCGAATGTGAGTGGAAGGGCTGGTAAGAGACGTCCCAGGCGGACATACATCGACCAAATAGGGGATGTATTAGCAAAGGGAAAGATAAAAAGTACCCGGAACCGGCGTGCGTGCATGCAACGACTTATAAACGTTGATAAGGCGAAGGTGATCTGTCAGGATCGTGCCAAGTGGGAGTCCCTGGTCTCTGCCTACCCTTCTGGGATACAGGCGTGAGGTTATGTATGTATGTATGTATGTATGTATGTATGTATGTATGTATGTATGTATGTATGTATGTATGTATGTATGTATGTATGTATGTATGTATGTATGTATGTATGTATGTATGTATGTATGTATGTATGTATGTATGTATGTATGTATGTATGTATGTATGTATGTATGTATGTATGTATGTATGTATGTATGTATGTATGTATGTATGTATGTATGTATGTATGTATGTATGTATGTATGTATGTATGTATGTATGTATGTATGTATGTATGTATGTATGTATGTATGTATGTATGTATGAAAAGTTTGTGACTTTATAGTGTTTGAAGTTTGTATAATATTTGTAGGGGGTAATATCGGAGAGCACGTGACCGATTTCAAAACTTCTTTTACCGGTATTCAGAATGGGCCTTCGGGATGGACGTAGGCTATAGACTAATCCGATTACCACGTGGACGTCGCGGGCACTGTTAGTAAGTAATCAAATTCGAGACGGACCGAGGCTTCCGCATATAATATTATTTAGCGCAGAACAAACGTTCAGCTAATTTTCATCCAGCTTGAAGCTCATAGCGAAAGTCTAACTCGTACTTGGCTGAATTGACAATTTATTTTTATATTATAGAAAATTCCTGTTCCTGTAATTCCTTTAATGGATTATACTATATTATACGTATTATAAAATATTTGTAACAGTGAATATTTATTAACTTGTGCTGTGGGTTTTTGTAAATAAATAAAATAAATAAAAAAAAATACTCGTACTTTACACAAGTTTGACACTTGTGTGTATGACAGTTTTAGAGTTGGGCAAAACCAAATTCCTCGAAAATAAGGTTTTAATTTTCTTACGGTAGTTTTCATTTTATTTTTTACTTTGTCATTTACTTATATGATATCATCCGACCACAATAAGGACACCAATGGCACTAGTTTAAAAAAATGTGAGGTAACAGTGCTCTTTCAGTGAACTTATTTAAAAACAGACTAGATAAACATTTAACATGTGCACTGAAGTTATATACAGGGTGTCTCATTCAAATCGGTCAGTATGGGAAAGTCTGAAACTATAAGACATACGAAGATCTGTTCTGAGGAAACATGTCATCGATTTTGATAACAAGAAAAACTGCATTCATACATTTTAAAAAACATCTGTACTCTATTTAGAGGTTAAATTTGTTCCTTAGCACGGGTTAGTGCATTAAAAATAAAAATAGTGTATTCTGTACTCTTTTCGGGAATCGAACCCGGTTGTTTTGAAAAAAAAATCTACACTCTTTCTATTTAGATATCGATTGTGTAGGTCTTAAGCAGTAAATGTCTGTATGAAACATGATGTCTAAAATTAATATAATACATTGTTGTGTCATGCAAATGTGTCAGCTAAAAGCTGCTTGTGTATTAACTAATAATAATAATAAAAAAAATCATATCTCATGCCAAAAAGTATTTTATTAGAAACTCAGCTATCACAACTCGAATATGCCTCTTGGCGTAACGGCCCATAAGTCACACCTTAAGCACCTAATCAAATCAGCACTTATTGTGTGAAAAATTAACCCCGCACCTTGGCGTGTTGAAAGCGACGATCGCGCCAACTGCGTCCTAACCAAACAATTGGCGGCGGCTGATAAGGAACTTGCCAGCATACGAGAAAAGTCCTCTGGAAGATCGGCCGTGGTTTAGAAATTATTCAACGGCCTCGGTGAGCAGCGGTTTGGCACGCTGACTAAAACCTAAGGTCTCGGGTTCGATGCCCGGTCGGGTAAAACTGGGAAACGAACTTTTCTAGTTTGTCGCGGGTCTTGGATGTTTTATATGTATTTATTGTATTAAATGTATCGTTGAGTTAGCACCTGTAACACAAGTGATTTAGTTGAACTTAGTATGGGGCTAACAAGATCTGTATTAGGTCCATTAATATTTATTTATTTATTCAAATCACATTATAGGGTCCCCTAGTAGAAATCGTACCCACGACACCTCTGGCATCGCAATCAAACGTGTTACCGTTAGACCGACGAGTCAACTGTGATATTTATCATCAACAACGCTAGCTTTTGAATTGCAAGTAAAATACTATTAGCTGTTCTTAGTACAGTTTCTCTTTACTTGGAAGATATTACTTAGAGGCACCCCATTGCAAATACCGGGAACCACGTACGGCGTCTCAAATGTTGGAACACGTGTAACTACGTAAGTTCAACATTAACTGAAATCCCTTTTCTGGACATGCTACGCCCTTCCTTTACTGCTATGACGAGCCAGGCAGAAACCATTGAGTCGGGAAACTATATTTAGCACGGGAAAATGATTGCTCCACTATAAACCTGGCCTACATTGGTCGATTAGTAGGTGCTGCGGTAGACTTTAAAACCACACTTCTACCAACATTAAATTGAACATCAAATATTAACGCTAAGCACATGAACACATGACCATAAAACTATCTATCCCCGTTCACCCCACTTACCCGAATGGAAAGTTCTGTCACTTTATCAATCCTAGTAAATGTGCTCAAATGACGCGTGTCCATAAACATTATAAAATGGAGTGAAACAAAAAATGAGTGGAGAAAATCAATATATTGGGTGATTCAGGCTGCTTTTATCGTGGTATTTTATCAGAATGTGTCCATATGCCACGCGTTTTGATAAAACGCTACTGATTAACGATAAAGCGACGAAAACAGCTAATGTATTCTTCGACGATTTATGTCGAAATGTTTTTATTGGATACAACTCTAATTGGAGTAGGTGTGTCTAAATAACCCTATTTACCGTCTGCAATTTGAGACATAGTAAAAATTGTAAATAGCATACAAACTCTAAATTAATAGATCCCACTGCTCGGCATAGGTGACTTTCCTCTCCCGCTAACCCTCGATTCTTCGCCACTGTCTTTGCTGTCGTCTGTCGTCGCCACATTGCTTTGAAACTTCACTGCATCAATATCGATCTATCGAGGTATTGTAAATTGCTTAACCAGGTTTCTTGTACGCCAACCCAACAATATCCTAATCTACTGTTTGCAGTTGTCAGTTGTTTTTTTCTGTATGAGCTTTGGCCAACTGACAGCTGTTGAAAAGGCGAACCTGCATACAGACTATAATCTACTAATTAACATACTGTCGTAACTAGACAGTATGTTAAAACTTCATAATCAGCAACTTTTTATGTCCCCAGCGAGGAGTCTCTTCCCGAAAGAAGGTATAGGCAATACTTCACCAAAAGGCCAAGTTCGGGTTCGTGGAGGTTTGCAAGACTATTGGCTGGTCTTATTGTCAGAAGTTTTCAAGCCAAGTCAGAAGCCTTAGGGCGACTAAAACTTTTATGGATTTGAAACTCTCTAATTGCTGTCAGGTAGTCAAAGTGCATACAGACTGTAATCTCTATCTATTAACACAGTGGTCCGCAGAATGTGTGCCGCGGCATACTGGTGTACCGCTGACATCAGAAGGTAAAAAAAATATTAGGTTTTGCTAAAAATACCGTTTTTAGGGAAAATGCAATATAGTACCATGTTTTTAGCCATAGGGTAGGTATATAGGGCTGGTTTCCGAATTGAAAATTTCACTAAGTAAATACTTAAGTAACGTTTTGTTACGCTCTTTGCTGAGAATTTCGAAGAGACATCACTGCAGTTAAGTATTCGATATCAACCCTTGTATGTCCCCACTGCTGGGGTACGGGTCTCTTCCTGCATGCCAGGAAGATTAGGCTATACTCCACCACGGGCGCCAAGTTCGGGTTGGCGGAGGATTGTAAGACAGTGGTGGGCCTTACATTCAGAAGATAAAAAGTCGCCCATAAGGCCTCTGACATGGCTTAACGACTGCCATTACATGACAGCCGGCACCAACGGCTTAGCGTGTATTAACTTAGCGAAATTCTCAATTCAGAAACTGACCCATAGATTCTAAAAATATTTAACGCTTTCGTTGAGAATTTTCGGCGACACCATTTTTTCAGAGAATTAGGCAAAAGAAAATTCAAATTTCCGAGGGTGAAAATTTTGTAGATTTTGTTTTTCCAAGGTAGGTACACCTTGAATTTTATAATGTAAATTTAAACACTATTAGTTTTTGGAAAACTGTTTTAACATACTGTTGGTGTATGAGAAACCGTATGGTCACTAAAACTTTTATGAATTCGATATAAATAAAACAGGCGGGCACAATTTTTTACAACCTATTAGTGGCCCGCTACAGAAAAATTGTATTTTCTATTTTTATGGCTTTAGAAATGGGAGCAATATTGTCACACGGTAATCGGCACCTGCGACAATTAATGCTCGGCCGCGGTCGCACTTTCCTTTCAACAATCCCATTTCATTCCATTTGGAATAAAAAGGGAAAACCATCGTTTCTTTCATGAAAAGGTGCGTACTTTTTACAATTCCGTAGATCCAGTGAAAAAACCGGAACCTCCTTTCGTGTTTCGCTGTCTGTCCGTCCGTCACACAAAATTTGTTTTATACAAAACTACTAAACGAAAAAAATATATGTTGTAAGATTCAGGGGATTTATTAATTTACAATTCTTGAACTAAAACTTTAGTAAGCACAACACATTGTAGACTTTTAGTACGGTTTTACTTACGGGTGTTGTTATATCGGAAAAGTCCGACCAGGTTTCGCTCCGATTCGCAGAGCTTAATCAGAATGTGAGACGAGCAACCGACGACGCGAGCTCTGTCTCTATATGTAATACAGAGAATATTGTAAAGAGGTTCGAAATTTCACTGATGCCGTGAGTCGCCCATTGGCTCAATTGGTAGAGCGCTGGTACGGATAGCCAGAGGTTGCGGGTTCGAATCCCGGCATGGGTGAATTTTTTAGCCTCTAAATAGGTTTTTAAATTTGTTCCTTAGCACGGGTTAGTGCATTAAAAATAAAAATAGTGTAATCATGTGGGTACAGTCATATCGTTCCGATGTTAAACCTAACTGCAAAGTGGGTAGTCGGGGCTGTAAGTAACGCAATTTGCTTAAGTCAGATGTCGCTGCCTGTACGTAATACAGAGAATATTGTAAGGAGGTTCGAAATTTCACTGATGCCGTGAGTCGCCCATTGGCTCAATTGGTAGAGCGCTGGTACGGATAGCCAGAGGTTGCGGGTTCGAATCCCGGCATGGGTGAAATTTTTAGCCTCTAAATAGGTTTTTAAATTTGTTCCTTAGCACGGGTTAGTGCATTAAAAATAAAAATAGTGTAATCATGTGTGTACAGTCATATCGTTCCGATGTTAAACCTAACTGCAAAGTGGGTAGTCGGGGCTGTAAGTAATGCAATTTGCTTAAGTCAGATGTCGCTGCCTGTACGTAATACAGAGAATATTGTAAAGAGGTCGAAATTTCACTGATGCCGTGAGTCGCCCATTGGCTCAATTGGTAGAGCGCTGGTACGGATAGCCAGAGGTTGCGGGTTCGAATCCCGGCATGGGTGAAATTTTTAGCCTCTAAATAGGTTTTTAAATTTGTTCCTTAGCACGGGTTAGTGCATTAAAAATAAAAATAGTGTAATCTTGTGGGTACAGTCATATCGTTACGATGTTAAACCTAACTGCAATGTGGGTAGTCGGGGCTGTAAGTAATGCAATTTGCTTAAGTCAGATGTCGCTGCCTGTACGTAATACAGAGAATATTGTAAAGAGGTTCGAAATTTCACTGATGCCGTGAGTCGCCCATTGGCTCAATTGGTAGAGCGCTGGTACGGATAGCCAGAGGTTGCGGGTTCGAATCCCGGCATGGGTGAAATTTTTAGCCTCTAAATAGGTTTTTAAATTTACAATTTATCAAATATTAGAGCCACATTATGTTTAGTCAAAAATTAAAATTATGACTGTTATGACAAAGCATTAAATGTTAAATCAGGCGTCTGATTTCATACAATATCTGAAATCATACAATATTACGTACATACATACATAACCTCACGCCTGTATCCCAGAGAGGTAGGCAGAGACCATGGACTGCCACTTGCCACGATCCTGACAGATCACCTTCGCTTCATCAAAATCCATAAGTCGTTGCATGCACGCAGGCCGGTTCCGGGTACTTACACAATATTAAGACAAATCAAAAATATTATATGATTATTACTCTACATCGTTCAAGTCGTCCTAAGGCCTCTGACTTTGCTTAACGAATGCCATGTATCGAAGGCAGCCGGCACCAACTGATTAACGTACCTTGCGAAGCACGGAGTCGCTCGGATAAATGCCACTTGCGTTGGTCATAGACGGTCACCCATCAATGCACTGAACGCGCCCTATGTTGCTTAACCTTCGTGATTGTTTAAGATCACTTAGACAGAAAAAATAACAGATGCGTAAACTTTCAAATTCACGAAATAATGAAACTCTCTCCATACAAGCCTGATTTGAACGGTTTTTTTAATTACCGCAAGGCTTACATTTTAGTTCTTACTTAAAACGATAAAAGCGATTGCTTTTAGAAGGCCACAGTCTTTAACACTGTTAAAATAACAGTAAGTAAATATTATTCCGCTCATTTCATAAGCATGTCCCAGTTTGTAAATAAACTTTTATAAAATAGCCGACGTCAAAGGTAATGGACAGCAGACAAGCGATCAATGCGTCAAAGGTTTGTTTGTACGTCCAAAAAAAATACAAGACGCACACAGCACAAAATTAACTGTCAAACGGTAAAAGCTATGTCGCAACTAAGGAACATCCCGCAACCCGCAAGTAAACTCTACTCAGTCGAGCGTCCCCAAATAAGGTATATCTTTTCTCAACACAAGCGTAAGAGACTCTGAAGTTAGCAGATAAAACTTTGTTCGCGGACGCCTTCGGTTCGATTACATAAGGTGTCGCCCGAACTTCCACTATTACCCTCTACTTAAGGGTACAAATTTGGCCCCTATTTAAACAGCGCTCCCCAATACCTAGGAGCGCGGCTGGTAATTTACACCGTATGTAAACCGCATGCCCGGGGAATGGTGTTCCCGGATTTGCGCGAGGAGCAACGAAATAAATCTCAGACGAATGAGTTGAACGATTTATAGGCTCAGCCTCTATCGGCGGCGAAATCGAGCGCACCAGTCGAGCGCCTTAATCCGTCTTCTGTTGGTATGTTTGAGAATTTTCTCATCTGTCGTTCTTACGGTTGCTCGCGTCGAGTAGAAGAAGTTACTCGGCACGTCCTGCTTTAAGCGTACGGTTTTAAGGACCGTTCCGCTCAGGAGCTTTTAGACGGCACCTTAAAAATTTCAGAGTAAACTCCTCCGTAATAAATTAATATCCCGATTGGAAAAACAAACAGGGACTTAGCGTAATACGAAGTGCTGTTAAGTAGATAAGTATTTTTGATACAGAGGTTTATTTTTAGATGCGTAACTCCTGAAAACTTTGATTTAAATAATATTTTATGTGGATTTTCTTTGTTGGCTTCTTCACTCAATGTGTTGATTTTGAAGTTCGCAACTTTGACGCTTAAGTAGATATTTAGTTTTTGTAATTAATTAAATTTTTAAATTTGTATTTTATTATTATAGTTTATTTATTGAACGGGTCTAATCGCGATTATTTATTAGGTAAAACGTAATTACTTTATTTCAATCTATAACTAGTTTAATATATAACTGTGTATGAGTATCGCGAATCATTAAGAAATAACAATAACATAACATTTACATACTGGCACATACATTGCTTCTAGCCCCACACTAGGATACCCTGTGTCGTGGGAACTATAAACAACGACATCACAAACATGTAAACATCCAAGACCTGGACTTTTTTTTTGTCTCCAGCCGGGATTCGAACCCGGGACCTCTTGCATGGTAGGCAAGATATTATTATAGTTTGTCAGTAGGATAAATTTTGTTCCTACATGTATGATTATTTTATATTAATATTTTTATATTCTTCATGGCATACAATTTTGATATGAAACAATGGTTTTGAGAAGGCTGCAACGTTGGTGGTGTACTCTGATTATGAGCGCTAATGCCGGAAAATTAGGTCAAAACTATTATAAAAAAAATATATGCAAACGAACCCGTAGAACAAAACCTGTTGTAAAATGTGAACTCTAATGGACGTACCAGGAATATAATTTTAGTTGACATACAATCGAGAGGTCTTATTACATGATAAAACGTTTTGATTTTCATTTAGAATTAACACTTTACTTTATAAAACTTACACTATTTTTATTTTTAATGCACTAACCCGTGCTAAGGAACAAATTTAAAAACCTATTTAGAGGCTAAAAATTTCACCCATGCCGGGATTCGAACCCGCAACCTCTGGCTATCCGTGCCAGCGCTCTACCAATTGAGCCAATGGGCGACTCACGGCATCAGTGAAATTTCGAACCTCTTTACACTATTCTCTGTATTACGTACAGGCAGCGACATCTGACTTAAGCAAATTGCATTACTTACAGCCCCGACTACCTACTTTGCAGTTAGGTTTTTACATCGGAACGATATCACTGTACCCACATGATTATACTATTTTTATTTTTAATGCACTAACTCGTGCTAAGGTACAAATTTAAAAACCTATTTAGAGGCTTAAATTTTTTTTATGTTATTTTTTTAATTTTCATGTGGGTACAGTGATATCGTTCCAATGTTAAAACCTATATGCAAAGTAGGTAGTCGGGGCTGTAAGTAATGCAATTTGCTTAAGTCAGATGTCACTGCCTGTACGTAATACAGAGTATTTTACCACATTGAAGCTCATTATATGGAAACATTAAACGACACTGATATTGAACAAATACTCAGTAGAAACTGGTATTTATGGTTATTTACTCTCGGGCGAATAATTACTAAGTAAGAATCTTTAATAATCTCTCAATAATTCATGAAAAAAGTCCATCACAAAAAAGTTATTTTCTTGACAATTTTAAAAACCTATTTAGAGGCTAAAAATTCCACCCATGCCGGGATTCGAACCCGTGACTTCTGGCTATCCGTGCCAGCGCTCACCTAACTGCAAAGTAGGTAAATACTCGGGGGTGCAAGTGATGCAAATTACTTCAGCCAGATGTCGCTGCCTGTACGTAATACAGAGAATAGTGTAAAGAGGTTCGAAATTTCACTGATGCCGTGAGTCGCCCATTGGCTCAATTGGTAGAGCGCTGGCACGGATAGCCAGAGGTTGCGGGTTCGAATCCCGGCATGGGTGAAATTTTTAGCCTCTAAATAGGTTTTTAAATTTATAAAACTTGTCGAAAAGTGCCTAAAAAGTACCTTGTCACGAACCATACCATTATAATAAACGCTTCATTCAAATCGGGCGCAAATGAAGTCACAGATTGCATTTCGTGCCTTATGAAGTATGATCTTTAATCATTATTTGAATTATATTTTTTGAGATATAATTTGAGATATTTTATGAGTCTACTAGTTATGTGTCTACCCTTATAATAAAAAATATTTTTTCAAATCATGGAATCTCATCGAATCTCATGGAATGCCATACGTATAAGTGGCAACTGATGAAATAGGTTTAAGACGACTTGAGAAAAGATGGTAAGAGTAGAGTTTTCTTCCCGCTGCCTTTTTCTCTACGAAACTACGGCACAAAGGCAGCGGCTTACAATTTACATTGTTATTTTTGTATTATCGGAGGAAGGAGTTTTCATATTTTTGAGACCCTGTAAAATTACGAAAGATATATGTTTCAAGTTTATTTAAACTAATCTGAAAGTTTCTGGGCACATACAGATAAGGATGGATAACATAAGAAATTTGAAAAGAATAGTTTACTAACAATTGCTCAAATTATGTAGTTAATTACATTCATTTTTTTTAATGCACTAACCCGTGCTAAGGACAATTTTAAAAACCTATTTAGAGGCTAAAAATTCCACCCATGCCGGCATTTGAACCCGCGACCTCTGGCTATCCGTGCCAGAGCTCTTTACAATATTCTCTGTATTACGCACAGATGTAGTTAAGTCAGTGAAGTAAGTAAAATACCTGTGTTAGAATGATCAGTGCTATATCCTAGTTTAAGACGACGCATGGCAATACTAGTATAGAAAAGAGTGTATACAATATCATGCCAGTGTAATTTTAATTCAATTACTGCATTGCGTACCTCAATAAGGACTGTTATAGACTTGACACATTTTAGTTAATTTTGTTTTCACCGTGCAAATAGTAACAGCTCTGTCTTAAGCTCAGAACATGCTTACATTTGTAACGTACTACAGCCAAGAGAGCGATAAAGAAGAAGAGCCGTGAATCAAGAGTAGTAGTAGATACAGATATAAACAGAAGGGAATGGAAGGTTTAAATTCTATTTTTTTATCAAGTATGATATGCATGGACTATTATTGATACATAGATGCTGTGTGGTGTCGGCTTAGAGAATAGCACCAACCCAAATTCTTCCCGCGGGTGTCGTAAAAGGCGACTAACACAAACCGGGGGTGGGCAGCAGCAGCGCCCCCTGCAGTACAATTCTACCAAACTGCGATCCCCAACCCGCATGCCCAGCGTGGGGATTATGGGCACTACCCCCCAATGATGGCACAACCTTGCGCTATGCCGCTCATTAGGGGAGGGGCTATGTCCAGCAGTGAACTAATATAGCCTGAACAAGAAGATGATATATCCCCTTAGCCCTGCGTCCTACAAATAGGACATCACGAATAAGTTTCTTAATTCACACCCAATGATTTAGTAGGAAGTCCGGAAAACTTACTGTTCCAGGTCCAATATTTACCTTATCATTTTTTTGGATAACAAGAAGAAAAAGTTCTTCAAAATCTACGTAGTTTTAGAAGACTTGAAGTAACTGTTACCTCCAGGGCTTAGGAGGAGATTAATCATTTATTTACATACACACTCGTAAATATATAAAAACAAAGCAGAATACTCGTACAGCGGATAGGAGAAACTCAATGACAAAACATAATAAATCGAACATTATAACAAGCAAAAATGCAGGGTACGACATATATTATCAACCCTTGTATGTCCCCACTGCTGGGGCACGGGTCTCTTCCTGCATCGCAAGAAGGTTCGGCCACACTCCACGGGGGCCAAGTCTGGGTTGGTGTAGGATAGTAAGACAGTGGCAGGTCTTACAGACAGAAGTTATCAAGCCGCCCATAAGGCCCCTGACATGGCTTAACGACTGCCATTACACGACAGCCGGCACCAACGGCTTGACGTGCCTTACGAAGCGACATATACTTCCATCAAAATACGTAACGCATATTTATTGCAGTGGGTGCGGCAAATGTATAATGGTACTGACTCAGCGTGTGCTGAAGAAGCGAGCTACTCCACCGCTGGTATTATGCCAGTAGCAGGTGTTGCGATATGGGTGATTACTAACACATAATATTTGGCAGAGTGCAATTGCATGACATAACTCTCCCTAGGATAGTAAGTTGCGTCGTTGCGTTTTAAATTTATTGATTCTTTTGACTCGACTCCGCTTATAATAAGTCCTTTTCTAAACCTTCAATTTTCATTTAATTAAGAATCTAGGCTACTGTGCCTACGTCAAATATTTTTCTGCATCAAATAGTCTTAAGATGGATGAGTTAGCAATATTCTTTATTGCAAGGGACTGAAAGATCAGACTGCCTCGTTGGTCAAGCGGTGACATGTCTGATAAACATGTCCAAGGTAAAAATAAAACATGTTCGATACCCACTGCCTGCCGCCGTACATTTGTAATGGTCTCAGTCATGGTGTATTTTTTATGTATGTGATGTCCTAGCATTGCTCGTTACCTGGTAACTAGGTACCAGATTGTGTTGTTTATAAGTTATTTCGACATCGATATCAACCCCCACTACTGGGGCACCGGTCTCTTCTTCCTGCATCGCAGGAAGGTAAAGCCATATTCCACCACGGGGGCCAAGTCCGAATTGGTGTAAGTTATTTATTTCTCACAAATATAAAAGTAAGCACCCCAAAATACACTACACTTTTCTATGCTTGACCAATCCCAGCCAGCTTCAATCCGCGATCTGCTTTTGAACATCCATATCGCGTAAAGGCAAGTGTGGCACGCTACGTTTGCTGAAGCATTTACGTATAAACACACCATAAATTTGGACTCGATGACGCGATGTAGGCCTTCTGTCTCCCGCTATGTATAGCCTATAGGTAGCGAAGCCGGGCTCGCAACATTGTCATTTTAAGCCGCACATTAGTGAAACTTGCGTCGGTACCACGGCACCTGGGACTAAGCGGCGTGTGTTTCAATGTTATGTACTGACAAACGAGACTGTTTCCTTGAGCTCCACAGTTTGTCTTAGGCTTATTTTTGATTTTCCAGTTCACAACTTAGCTGAACAAGTCATTAGCGTGCCTTAAAGAACCTAATACATAATATTTATTAAAATTTAAGTAATATTTTGACTATGAACTTATTTTATACTGATTTGTATGATTAATCAAAACTGTTTTTATACGGATTTTTGCTCGTTTATTACATTTTTTACAATTTTTCAACGTTTCGGCACTTTTTCAGGTGCCGTGGTCGCGGATGACTGAGGTGACGGGCGTCTTTTAGAAAGCATTAACGATTAGTTTACTACCGTCGGCAAAAATTACAAAAGTTAATTATGAAGTTACGTTCCAAAATAGGCAAACCAATTATTTTTTATATAAAGTCAACAATATTGATTATTAGTAATTGAAGTGAAAATTAAATTTATAAACTAATTACTTTACATGAACTTAAAAATACTGATTATTAATTGAAATTAAATTTATTTTTTACTCTACAGTCACACTTCTAGCAAGGGGGTCTCATGCACTTAAGCACTGGTTCCCATGCTACCGGTATGTCCCAACCACGATCTCTATTAAAATTTGGATGCTGGCGGATCTCTATTTCCTAGCGTATCATTCTAGGGAAGAAACGGTCTCCTCGGGCTAGAACTTTAACTTTATCGAAATGTATAAAGTGGTTGGTACCGCTAAGTGTATGCTCGCTGATTGCAGATTTGTATGAGTTTCGTGGCGTGTTTTAGGAGAGGCTTATGCAAAGCGATTGTTGAGTTTCAGCTGATAGATTGCATTTTTTCCCGATCTATCTATCCAGCATATATTGTATTTATCTATCCATTTCATAAATAGAGGCCACTGCTAGAAATTGGCGTCTTACCTGTCATGCAATCCCGATTGGATATAACGAGAAAATAAAATGACACGCACGTTTATACAAATAAATGTCGGTTAACATTACCACTCAAAACTTAAGTTCATTAACCCAGAAGTCATGAGACCCTGAAGTCCCATCCTAACAGAAACCCTTAGAAATGCACGCAATTATTTTCCTCACCCAATTTTCTATCAAGACCCGAGACCCTCTAAAATAAGGAAGCGCCCGAGCGGCTTTCACAGCGCTCAAAGTTCCGAAGTCACGAAAATGTTTTCAAATGTCAATATTTAAATCAGCTGGTATCGTTCGCGGGTATCTCTCCCGGTAGATACTAGAGGACCCTCGCCAACCTTTCTAAAAGCGCTCCTATTTGTTCAACCTGCCTCAAAGCTCGGTCGGGATGAGAGGCAGCAAAATGTTACGTGTAATAATGTATGATATAATTTACTTACGGGCTTTTGCATTTGTAGCAAATGATTCATTAGCTTCTAAACGACACGGTTCAGCCGGAGGAAAAGCCGAAACGGGGATGTTTTATTGCTTGAAACATAGTGGAATGATTATAACATGTACGGGTTAGATCTAGTATGATTCATCTATCTATCTATAATATAAAAATGAATCGCTGAACGTGTTGGTAAGCGCAATCTCGAGAGCAGCTGAACCGATTTCGCTAATTCTTTTTTAGAATATTCTTTGAAGTACGAGGATGGTTCTTACGGAGAGAAAAAAAATAATGGATCGATTGTTAGGCGGTACGAAGTCCGCTGGATCAGCTAGTACTGCCCGCATGCCCAGCGTGGGGATTATGGGCATTACCCCCCAATGATGGCACAACCTTGCGTTATGGCGCTTATAAGGGGAGACTATGTCCAGCAGTGGACTAATATAGCCTGAAGAAGAAGAATATTAATAAGATAAAGATAATATATCATGACATAACTTATACATAAAGGCTCATACATTGATCAAAGACCGTTATGAAACTAAAGCACAATAACAAAAGCTTAAGATTGCTGTAGACTCTACGGTATCACTCTACGGCGTGGAGTGATAACTTTGTTCTTCTAATCTAATCGCGATTAGGCCCGTTTAATTTATAACTATGCATGAGTATCGCGAATCATTAAGAAATACAATTTGTTCTTATCCTTCTTTATGTGCCTTCTCTCCATCACCGGAGGTTGGCAGTCAGCTCTTTACAGCGATCGCTGTTCAGTGCAGTTTTATACAGCTCCTCCGCGGTTTTAACACCGGTCCACTCTTTGATTGATTTTGCACAACCATGACATCTTTCTTCTGCTTAGTTTGTCTTTCCCTCCATATTTTAACTTTGTTAAAACATGTCTACATGTCTTTTTTTTTATATTTTTTATTTATAATTTTATTTTATCATTTATTTTATTTTTCTCTCTGTAAAAACCATCCTCGTACTTCAAGGAATATTCTAAAAAAATAATTAGTGAAATCGGTTCAGCTGCTCTTGAGAATTGCGCTTACCAACGCATTCAGCGATTCATTTTATATTATAGACTAGCTGACCCAGCGAATTTCATACCGCCTAACAGTCGATTCTTTATTTTTTTTATTTTTCTCTCCATTAGAACCATTCTTGAACTTTAAGGAGTATTCTAAAAAAAGAATTAGCGAAATAGGTTCAGCTGATCTCGAGATTTGCGCTTAGCAACACATTCAGGGATTCATTTTTATATTATAGATTATTGCGTTTTAAATATCGCCATCGATATATTGACTAAGTTTGTGACGTTTTCCTGCTCGGCATCGATAAGCGGATATTAATACTGACGCTAGATACGATTTTATGACGTTTTATGTAACGTAATAAATAAGCTGTTGCAACGAAATAAATGCACATAATAAAAAAAACCCAATTGCAAGGCCACTCGCGCACCAAAAACTAAAGTTTTGTTTCATCAGTTCGGAATTTCTAGCGCGTTCCCGACTCACATTAGATGATATTTTTTTCTTTCTCTTTAGAAAAAGCTTGCCCTCAAAGTTTGACGCTTGCATAGAAAAAAATTGTTGATGTTTGATGCTTGTTACTAGTGTTCAAACAATGTGCAAAACCCTAATAGCAAAAAAATAACAAAACATTCTGCTACTTACGCAGTGCAATTACTCAAATCAATTGTGATTTCTCTAACAACACCCACGTACCTGGAATTAAGAAAAACACTAATTAAAATACATTATCAACAGCAAATAATGAAATTCTGTCAACACGTAAGAAAGAAATAAGATAATATGGGTCCGTCGTCATCATCGTCAGGCTATACTAGTCCACTGCTGGACATAGCTCTCCCCTAAAGAGCGCCCCGTTGTGCTATCTTTGGGGGGTAATGCCCATAATCCCCACGCTGGACATGCGGGTTGGGGATCGCAGTTCGGTGGAATTGTACTGCAAGGGGCGCCGCTGCCCAGCCCCCGGTTTGTGGGTATGTAATATGGGTCCGCGATTGTATCAATCAATCTGTACTCGTCCACTGCTGGACATCTGCCTCAATGCACGCCACCTCTTTTAGTCCTCGGCCATCCTCATTCAGATGCTTCAACTTCCTAGTCTTAGGCTATGTCAGTCACTTTAATAAGCGTGAAGACAGTATTAAATAATCAAGGATTTAATGATATTAGGGAAAGTACATTATTAAAGGGACTTAAAAACGGATTTAGTTTTATTAAAAAGAATAGATTACAATTTTTTTAATAAAAGAAAAGATTATAATGTATAAATATAAATATTCATGGACATATTACACAGATCTCGTCAGCCCTATACTAAGTAGGTACAACTTAATGACTTGTGTTATAGGTGCTAACTCAACGATAAATTTAATACAATAAATACATAGATAACATCCAAGACCCGAGACAAACTAGAAAAGTTCGTTTCCTAGTTCGACCTGGCCGGGGATCGAACCCGAGACCTTCGGTTTTACAGTGAGCGTGCCAAACCGCTGCGCCACCGAGGCCGTCACTGCTTACTGCTGCTTAATACTGCTTTCAGTCACACTGACTGAAACACCCATCACACCGCGTGACGTCACGCTTAGGTTAACGTTGGCAAACTTTACCCGTGTTTTGTGTGACTACTAGTGATTACGATGTGGCGTGACGTCAGATTCGACGCCATGACACTGCGAGCTGTTTTTTCACAGATTTAAAATAATAAAAAATAGACATTCGTTAAACTTTAGTTTATTAGTGAAATATAGATTTTTTGTAAATAGTAAATGTGTCCCCACATTATGGAAGACGATTTAAAAATCTTTCGTCTTGCTTATTCTATGGCGAATAGTCTCATTTTGGATGTAATCATAATCAATCAAAGAGCTCCAATCATAGCCCATTTCATAGCACGCGCGCACCTTGGAAACGGTAGACTAGTTCTACCGTCAGTGTCCACGTTTCGGCTCCTTAGGTAATTACATAATCTATAGACAAGCCAGAATATACTCCTTACATTCTTACTTTTCCATGGGCTCGGAGGAACAACTGAGGTGAAAATCTGATGCACTTTTCCGAACTAGGTCATTTTGAAAATAAAATTTTGGACCATATAAATTGCGTAAACTAAAACCGAGTGAGACTATCTTAAGTATGCTCAAGTGCACCACGCTCCTTTCGTCCCTGCTCTACAAGATTTTGTCAGATATGCTATCTGACTCTAGGTCTTTAAACCTAGGTTCTTGGTCCTGAAAATCCATTTTAATATGATTGAAATTTTCGCATATCACATTTTGAAAGTACGTTTTATAAAAGAATATTTTTTTTTGTTTTAGCGCCAGAAACTCTCGTGAAAAAATGCCTTGGTCTTTGACTATGGTTTTTCTAGTGAATTATACTGCCTATGCTAAGTTGCCTCAGTAGTTGCTGGCCAAGTCTAATTTTATAGGAAGATAAGCCATTCTTACACACGAAAATATCGTTTTGACAAAACTCCCTCAATATTGGTCACCGGAGATTATTTTGTGATTGTTATTACGGTGTATTCACATTATGGCGAACTATTCGAAAACCAATGTACAAACGACTGAATAAAATTATGCATGACTGAGACCTAGCTAGTTAATACGCGAGTTTATTCTAGTCACGGCGGTAATAACTGCGTTAAACACCAAAACATTGATTGTTAGCAATAGATTTTGATAACACGCAATAATAGAGCGATTTATGATACATCGCCCCAATTGTATTAGGAATAATGCTTTTTAAAAAACCTATTTAGGGGCTAAAAATTTCACCCATGCCGGGATTCAAACCCGCAACCTCTGGCTATCCGTGCCCGGCATGGGTGAAATTTTTAGCCTCTAAATATGTTTTTAAATTTGTTCCTTAGCACGGGTTAGTGCATTAAAAATAAAAATAGTATAATAATGCTTTTGTTAAATAGTCACATTATGTTATTTGTTCATTAGTACTGTAGTTCAGAATCTCTACCTAGTTTGTTTTGTAAAGTGATCAAAAATGACATATACTTAACATCTAAGTCAACCTGTAAATTTGCATAGCTTTACATGTATTAACGTGATTCCGGGTAATTTTTATCTTCCTCTTTGCTAATACATCCCCTATTTGGTCCGCCTGGGGCGTCTCTTACCAGCCCTTCCACTCACATTCGTAATTCGCAATATATAGGTATCTCTATAAATCTATAATATAAAAATGAGTCGCTGAATGTGTTGGTAAGCGCAAATCTCAAGAGCGGCTGAACCGATTTCACTAGTTATTTTTTTGAAGTATTCCTTGAAGTACAAGGATGGTTCTTACGGAGATAAAAAAAAATAGAATCGACTGTTAGGTGTGAAGTTCGCCGGGTCAGCTAGTAGCTCAATAAATATCTTGCTATCTTTTGCTATAATTAGTCACTTTGTTATTGTCTTGAATCTTTGGCACTCGTCCCTTGTAAGTGGGCCATTTTACAGTGAGGCCGTTCCTCTCATGTGGAATTTCCTATAATTGCATTAAGCACAAGTTAATGGACACGTAGTGTGTAAAATAACATCGGACCACCCAACACACGGCGAACACTAACGCCTTGAGACAATCAAAAGGTTGTCTCAATTTAACAATAGTTTCCTCGAAAACAGCTTTGGGTCAGTGACAAGAGAAACTAAATCAATCTCTGGAAATGCATAGCTGTAACCTGCTCTATTACGGTGCTTCTGAACGCGGCCGTTTTTAGCTGAAATCGAATAAAGTTCTAATCTATTGATCATAGGTTCTAGGCTGTAAGTTCTAAAAATAGTTGTTAAAGTTGTTAAGATTTCTCATGTTCACTTTTAGATAAAAACGTATTATAAAACTAGTTATGATTTTTATTCCATTGGTGGCGCTAGTTAGCGCCCCTAAGCACCTTAAAAATAAATTGTATAAAAAAATATCGTAAGCATTATTGCTACTGGTGACGATCCGCCTCTACTCATTATGATTTAGATCTACGAGTCCGGCCCTGCGTTCTATAAATGCATTTTTGCGTTAAGTCTACGCGCGCACTTCTTTCGTATAGGCGTCGATATTTAAAAAAAAAAGTCACGTGATCCGATCATTATATGTCGATTTATCGGTCCCCGCCAACTGGTTAAGTTTGATTATTTAGGCATTAACTGCTTCAGATGCTCATTAGATGGCAGCTTTTTTACTCGTTTTTTTATCCCTCATAAGTACTTATTGAAATAAATATCTTGGTCACCCTATCGAAGCACAAAAGAAGCATAAAAGAAATCAGCTATAACATTGACGCCATCTTGAAATAATATGTAAATTGACACAAGATGGCGGTTTTTCATTTAAATGGCAAGCTTTCTGATACATAGTCAAGTAGCAAAACTATAATTTATATTAAATGTCTATTTGCTCTCTTTTAACCTAAAACTAAATGCATCTAACTGAAAAGCAATACGGACTTAATATTACATTGTAGAGGGGCAACTTCTCAAGACATTTTGGCACAATTGACTGATACGCGTTTTTACAGTTACGCTTTCCGTATCAAATGTTGACTAATCGTATTATTGGCAGATCAACTTGATCACATTCCAAATCCCAATCAACAACAACAGTATGTTGACACTGTTTCATTGCATCGTGCATTAGGAATTGTAAATAGGCATACCGTAAACAAACAGACTGTTCATTGTTGTTAACTCGGGCTTGATTAAATGGAACTCACTACTATTTTTCGTCCAACATTCGCTTATAAATTACGGGTTTTCAAGTACATACTGTTAAAAGGTCATGAGTTCTAATGTAGGTTTTTTTTATCTTTATACTTTGATGCACCTGAAACAGCTACATCGCTCTTGCGGGATTATCTCTAAATACGCATATTGATTTAAGACGTCATAAGGTCTGGAAAATGTAGAACTCTTAAAACAATTATCACAATCACAAACGTTTCATCACAAATGAATTTATTGCTTTTAGCGTAGCAATAGCAAATAAGGCTTATCGTTTAGTAGTGAAAATATAAAAGAATTACTGATTAACGATCTGCTCGTATGTTATGTTATAAAAATGTTATGCAAGAATTGTGTTTTATTAATCCATATCATTAAAAATCATAATATCTTATGATATTATGTTATAATATCTTATATGAAATAAATCGCAGTGCTGATCAAACTCGACATGTTGATCTTAGAGACAATTGTATAATAAAGGCATATTATAGTTTATTCCGGTTGTTGGTGTGAGAATCAGTGTGTTGTCGTGTGTACTAGAAATTGTAAATAAACGCAGCATCACACAGATGCGCGGTGAATGAAGGCACAGAGCTGCGCCGGCGCAGCGAGCATTGCCCCCTTGCCCCCCTCTCGCTGCCCGCGAACGCGACTGACTGCATTCCGCGGCGCTTCCTGGCCAAAGTCAAAGACTGTTCCGCTTATGACTCTTTCTCTGTACTTGCGAATACCCTTAAATCGGTTTAAGCCAACATTTATTAATTCAGAGAACTGTTTCTTTAAAAACTTTGTAGTAATGGGGGGATCCACCTAACTCATTTGTGCGATTTAACCATTACATTCCTCTTTGCACTTCCAACTTAAACGAGTAATTTGGCTAATTCTCGGATTCTTCCGACATAAATGAAGTGAGTGAATCCGGATTTAAGTTGTTAAAAAATATGTTGATTGATAAATATTGGAAATCCGCAATTCATGAAACATGTAAGGCACACATGATCTGTCATTTACGGCTGAAAAATCATGAAAAAAAAACTGAAGTTTCTAGACATTCAGCTAGAAGTTCAGTTTTTTTCCCATTATTTTAAGTTGGCTTTTTATACATTCGCTTGTATGTAACTTACAAACTAAGTCGCTATGCATCAAAGGTTTTAGTTTTAATTCAGATATATTATTGTTTCGATTTTAAACATTCCGAAACAAGTGAATGTAATTCATGAGAATACAATATTTTAATATCTATAAACTAATCTGATCATGGAGCCAGAACTTATGCAACTTTCGTTACTACGCCTTCTATTTGTAGCGTCTCATAGTTGATTGCTTCCAAAGTACAATCGCGTAACCAACAGCAAAAAAGAAGCAAGAATTTGCAAGTGATGCAAATCACTTCACCCAGATCTCGCTGCCTGTACGTAATACAGAGAATATTGGTAAGCGAAACAATATCCTTCGAAATTTCACTGATGCCAGTAGTCGCCCATTAGCTTAGTTGGGAGAGCGCTGGCACGGTTAGCCAGAGGTCGCGGCTTCGAGTCCCGGCATGGGTGGATTTTTTAGCCTCTAAATAGTTTTTTAGCAAAAAGAACTCAACTCAATCTATTTGCTCATAGTTGTTTTCTTTCTAATTATGAGTTTACAATAGATAAAGAAATAAAAAACGTGGTTGACAGCGGAGCAGGCCTATGCAAGTGCACGCGAGTACCACGAGACTAGAGAGACCATGATACGGTTAAGACAAAGCGCTGCGGTATAGAATTTTCACATAAAAGCCACGGCACGAGCCGTTCCTATAATAAAAGGTTTTTCTAATGGTATAAACTGGTTTATCTGTCGAACGTGCTTTCTCGATTACGTACTGAATTATCTTTTACGGCGACATAATCAGGATACCACAAAAAGAGAGCTACAAAATCTTCATTTAATTGGGTATTTTACCCGCGATTTTCGAGATAAGGCTTTCTTTATTTATTTCACTTATATTGTTAAATCTTTTTTTCTATGTCTAGCAAAACATTTGTTGAAATCAATGCAAAAAAATTTCAAATCTGCCTCGAAACTGTCCAAGTAACTAAAAAAGGGCGAGTCTAAAGCTAATCATCCATTCGCTTGAAACTAAAAGCTTTTTGCGCTGCGGCGCTTATCTTGGAAAATGGTAGCTTCGGCTGGACGATGAAAGAGCCCTATGGCAATTTGCTTGCATTAGTCCACATATGCAAAGAGAAGGCTTTGCGTTTCCTGACGAACGAACGTGGAAGTCGTCTTACTGGAAAGTGAGTTCGTGCTTACTGAAAAACTTTTTGTCGGTAAAAAAGAGGAAATACAATAAGGGGGTTCTACTCAACGCGTATAGATTTTTTTTTATTTATGACCAAATATAACTTTGTACTGAATCTGATTTCGATGATCTTGATTTTTATTGGATGTTATACCCCGAACTTAATTTCCAAATTATTATGAACTAAGTATTCTAATAATGTTCAACTAATCTAATTGCCATTCGGAAAAAAATGAGGTACCTAGTCTCAATTCTTTATTCTACGTCACAAATAAGTTACTTTCTTAAAGATACTATTCAATTCGCCAAATAAACATTACTTGCAACTTCTCTTCTCTTCAGTGGTCGAATCACTTACCCGAAAAATTTCAATTCGAAAAAAAAGAAATATGAGACTTTACCTCTACGACACAAATAAGATATTTTTTTAAGAGACTTCTCAATTCGCCAAATAAACACAACTTGCAACATCTCTTCTTTTCTCTTTAGCCGTCGAATGACTGGCATGAAAAGAAAAACTTCTCTTCATTTCAATATCATCAAGATACGACACGCGATGCTCGAACACAGTTCAAATATATTGAACGGGTCTAAGCACGATTATTTATTAGGTAAAACGGAATTACCTTAAATAATAATAATAAATAAATATTCATGGACATATTACACAGATCTCGTTAGCCCTATACTAAGTACAACTGACTGACTTGTCAAGTTTAAAAACCTATTTAGAGGCTAACCCGCAACCTCTGGCTATCCGTACCAGTACGGATAGCCAGAGGTTGCGGGTTCGAATCCCGGCATGGGTGAAATTTTTAGCCTCTAAATAGGTTTTTAAATTTGTTCCTTAGCACGGGTTAGTGCATTAAAAATAAAAATAGTGTGACTTGTCAAGTGTTTACGGTGTTTAGAAACAAGTGTTTCTAAACCTATTTAGAGGTGCTAACTCGACGATACATTTAATACAATAAATACATAGATAACATCCAAGACCCGTAACAAACTAGAAAAGTTCGTTTCCTAATCTGACCCGGCCGGGGATCGAACCTGAGACCTTTGGTTTTACAGTCAGAGTGCCAAACCGCTGCGCCACCAAGGCCGTCATTAAATCCGTTTAAAGGAAGAAAGATTGACGAAACAAATATATATTGCGAATGTGAGTGGAAGAGCTGGTAAGGGACGTCACAGGTGGACATATATCGACAAATAGAGGATGTATTAGTAAAGGGGAAGATAAAAAGTACCCGGAACCGGTGTGCATGCATCGACTTATGAACGTTGATGAAGCGACGGTGATCTGTCAGGATCGTGACAAGTTGCAGTCCCTGGTCTCTGCCTACCTCTCTGGGATATAGGCGTGAGGTATGTATGTGGATCCGTTTAATATACAACTAAGTATCAAGATACGAATTGAACGGATTTGAAGTTAAATTAAAGTGTCTTTTAAAAAAGCGGAGCTCGTATTTTTCTCTTAAGCCTACCTTCGGTGATGTCAATATTTTGTTCGAAAGTTTACTACGGACACTAACTTTATTGGAACAATGGTTACTTAATTGTAAATGAAGGTATATGACTTACTAGCTGTGGCCCCCATGGTGTTACCCGCTGTTTATTGATTTCCCCATGGGAAAAATATATTTTCCAGCAGTAAAACGTAGCCTATATGGCAATCCAGGGTGTCAGCTTAGAACGTTGTATATCATTTATAAATAATAAGAACTGGAACGAACTGGACTTCAGGTGTTGTTTTATTTGTAGATATTTGTAGTAATATTAAATTAGAAAACTGGATAAAAACGGATAAACGGAGAAGCAGATAAAAA
Source organism: Yponomeuta sedellus (assembly GCA_934045075.1). Taxonomy (NCBI): domain Eukaryota; kingdom Metazoa; phylum Arthropoda; class Insecta; order Lepidoptera; family Yponomeutidae; genus Yponomeuta; species Yponomeuta sedellus. The sequence goes on from OW203726.1 coordinate 16,011,909, forward strand.
AGTCAGATCTGGTCGAAGGGTAAAGTAGTAGTGATGAAAAATGAGGGAAATCGAAGAATGTGTGACGTAATTAAAATATTTGAAAATGATAGATAGAAAAAGAAATACAAATGGTGTGAAGAGGTTTGCACCGTTACAAGCTAACTCCGTACCAAACTTTATTAAAATCGCTCCAGCCGGTTAGTCGTGAAGAAGTAACAAACATGCGCACTCACAAACTTTCGCCTTTATAATATTAGTGGGATGTGATTTTAGGAAAGTACATACGAATTGTTGAAGCGCCCATGGCCTAGGCAAACCGAGTGATTGGAATCAATCACTTGACTTAAGCAACAACAGGCGCGGTCAGGTACAGGATGGGTGACCGTGCCGTGACTACCGGTAGTGGCATTTTTCCGAGCGCTTCCGTGCTTCGCAAGGCACGTTAAGGCGTTGGTCCCGGCTGTCATGCAATGGCAGTCGTTAAGCCATGTCAGAGGCCTTATGGGCGGCTTGATAACTTCTGACAGTAAGGCCCGCCACTATCTTACTATCCTCCACCAACCCGGACTTGGCGCCCGTGGTGGAGTATGGCCTAACCTTCCTGCGATGCAGGAAGAGACCCGTGCCCCAGCAGGGACATAAAAGGGTTGATAACGAACATACGAATTGTTATTTTCGGTGCACCACGGTAAAGCTTCGCAAACGAAGACACTAACGGAAAAACTTGTGATAGGTCTGCGGCAAAACACCCCGTTAGTGCTCAGAGTCATTAATAACTCTTAATAGTATTGTGAGCTTAGTTTTTGAATGAAAATCCGGTACCGTTACTGTAATTTATTGAGTTTTCAGCAGAAAATGTTTGACATGTAATATTTGTTGTTAACTGTATTTTATAAGGAAGAGCTATAACAATTTATGTACCTACATTGGTAGTCAATGCGACTCACGGCATAAACACTGTACCGTAAGATAGTCTGTTAGCTTTTAGAATATACCTCGGCTACTGGTCGGATAGGATCGGATATATTCGTGTACTAGAAATGTCGGAACTATGACACTTAATTTCGAATTCGGAACTAATATGACACTTAATTTCGAAATCAGAATTCGATCATCAGTACGAAAACCGGCGAAAACCGAAGCCTACTCTAGAGCCCGAGGTATATTCTAAAAGCTAACAGACTATACTGTAGGAAATCTAATCAACAGAATATTGATCTGACGCGCGGTCTGTTGATCAGTGATACGGGGCACTACTGCGAATTTCTTTGTTGCCATTCCTATTTTTTCTTTTTCCCTCTTTTTTAACATCGTTCCGGTATCCAATCTGTTTTCGTTCTGTCTGTGCATTGGTTTCATCAAAGTCTATCCAGGTATGAAACTAAAAATACTTCAACTGTTACAGTTTTCCTGTATTGCAATTGTTGAAATGTTTGATCGCCTATCGTTTCGCTAGGCCGTGCGAGCACGTTGATAAATGAACTGTTTCGATACACTGTTCAGTTAACAGTTAACGGTTAACACTGGTATAATTAATTTAATAAGATTCTGTACACTTCACTTAAAATCTCAATACACGATGCAAGGTATGTGTGATTTCGTTTATGATCAGTTGATATGTTTGTCCTAATTTTACGTGCATTTGCAGTTTTAGTCCACTAGGTCCGATATTTTCTTCGTCCGTTGGTGTCTAGGTACTATTAATTATTTTGCCTAGGTTAATATCTAAGCAGCTTAGTAGGTTCCTCCCTACTTATTTCAAAGTTTTGGTAAATATATTCATGTGGGTACAGCGATATCATTCCAATGTAAAACCTAACTGCAAAGTAGGTACTCGGGGCTGCAAATTAGTTCAGCCAGATGTTGCTGCCTATACGTAATACAGAGAATATTGTAAAGAGGTTCAAAATTTCACTGATGTCGGTGGTCGCCCATTAGCTTAGTTGGGAGAGCGCTGGCACGGTTAGCCAGAGGTCGCGGGTTCGAGTCCCAGCATGGGTGGAATTTTTAGCCTAATAGGTTTTTAAATACAACAGTCTTTAAAAGTATAGCTTCATGTGACCAAACATGAACCATCTCGCTGATCTCGTCGACTGATCCAGTTGTCATTAATATTTTGAAATGTATTAATTCTCTGTCAACAAATTGTTAAAAAATGTATCTAAGCACTAATCTTCTTTTTATATTTCATTTTATTAAGCTTTGGGCCACCTGTAAATAAACCTTCGATCGACAATATTCAAATACGGTAAGCAATAATGTCTATCAAGTCGCTTCCTCGCCCTAAGTCATTCGTTAGTCTCATTATTCAAGAAATATCAAACCTTATCATTAATTTCTTAGCTTTGAAAGTATTTAAAAAATATGCTTGTTTACACACAGACCAAACCTGAATGAAACGAATAATAGATTGTATATCTTGTGATTCTAGCAGCGGCGACGTACATTTTGTACTGCCCGCCTGTTTGTTTTCTCTGTGCAGCTATTTCTGGATACCAGCGCACCGCCATTGTATCTTGAGTTATGGCCAGATTGTGAAGGTTACTAATCAAACACACTGGTTTCGGGAATGCCATGAGTTGAAAAAAGTAGCGTTCGAATTCCAACTCAAAGTAACAAATTGGACGTACCCACTTCTAAGGTTCTTTGGAAGAGATCACTTTTAGTGGCTAAGGCCACCGTCTTTAGTAATAAGGCCACCGTCTGTACACTTATGTTCAAAAATATCTGTGTAATTTCCATTTTTATGTACAGAAAAGTGTTTTCTATCAATCGATCAATCAATACATACGAGGCGAATATTACGGTTCGATTCTCACTTGGGTCCGCCGTACGTTTGTACAAGTAGCCTCAGTCTGGGTGTATTTTCATGTTTGTGACGTCCTTGCCTGATAAACATAATTCATAACATAATTATTTGTATGTATCTGTTGATAATTTTATTTACGCACACTGTTATATAAGCATGTATTTATATAGGTACCTCTGAAATTATCATTTTCTATGTTTTTTTGTACATCTACTTCCTTCTCTAATGTGTCCAGTTCATCCAAAGGTTGTCTGGAAGAGATGATTTTTAGTGATAAGGCCGCCGTCTGTACTCTTAGGTTAAGAAGTATCTGTGTAATTTCCATTTTTATGTACAATAAAATGTTCTTTATCTATCTATCCACAGGGTTGGTTTGGCATACACATAGACAAAGATCTGACTTGAGTCATAGGATACTTGATATCCGGTAATGCGTACCCGTAGGAATATTTTATTGTTACCGTAACCCTTTTCAAGTCAAACTCTAAGAAATTTATTTAGTGCGTTACCATGGTAACAAGAATCGTATAAAAGGATTTTGTGGCGGTATGAATAACAGCTATTACATATTTTAAAAACCTATTTATAAGCTAAAAATTCCACCCATGCCGGGACTCGAACCCGCGACCTCTGGCTAACCGTGCCAGGGCTCTCCCAACTGAGTTAATGGGAAAGTACCGCTATCAGTGAAATTTTGAACCTCTTTACATACAATACTCTGTGTAATATTTACAGGCAGCGACATCTGGCTGAAGTAGTTTGCATCACATGCAGCCCCGAGTACATACTTTGCTACTACATAGTAAAAAAAAAAATGAATATTCTGAGCTGACGACCAACTTTTATTAGTGGGGAGGCACACGAAGAAGAACCAATAAATCAAATATAAAAAAATGGTTTCATTCATTCGGTTCGGGCCCCTAAAGGGAATCTGACTCACGCTTGACCGGTTTTAATTCAATGTTGTTTTATTTCAGAGACTTTACTATGATCACTACGAATTTTACACTTACATGTTCTGTCGCTTCTATGGTAAATCGTGAAGAAACATAAAAAAGAAAACTTTTCTTCTCATATACGGAGGATCCCCTACTTTCTACTTCTGTTTGATTTTAATTTTATTTTTTTATTTATTATAGTAGGTCGAAAAGAGACAAAGCCAGTCATTATAAATCAGTCATCCTTCTAGAACTGAACTCAAGCAACGCGTCATTGCTGTGACGCCACCGGAGATTTATATACGTTTTGTTAATGAGAAGCACAAGGCAATAAAGACCACGCCCCTTTAGTGACAGTACCTACCTACAGCGAAGAAAGGTTTCTTTGCTGCAAACGAGGTTCTTTACAGGCCTGGAACAAAAGGAGAGGTTTCCTCCAAGATAGTATTGACTGCGCCTCCTTTTGTTTAGTTTCTATGGACGTAGATGTTTCTGCGACGTTAGGCTATGTCATCCCGTATTTTGCTATAGCACATCGTTCGACATGCATCACGCGCAAGCATAACATAAAGGCCGTTGAACGAAGCAATCGCCTCTGAAATACAACGGCGTGAGTCGAGTGGAAATATCTGAAATATTGCTTCCCATTAGATTGCGGCGCTCAAGTTCCAATGCGGTTCTGCAATAGAATGTGCTATCAACCGTTTTCGCGTGGACATAGGGTTGGATATTGCAATAATTCACATGATTTAAACCTACCTGGGTTTTTGTGGAACTCGCTTACCGTGAAAGAAAACGTTGTAAGGAAACCTCAGTGTCTGAGGTGTTCAAATAACTTAGCGCTTGTAATTGCCAGTCCGCGGTGGGCACGCGTAGTTATTAAGCCCACACTCCCTCTCTGAGACAAGGCCTGTGCCCTGCAGTAGGACATTTCTACGGTTATTTTCAACGCTGATCTTATCTTACGTCGCCACAAAAAAAATTTCACTCTACATAAATAAAATAGACATTATTTTACCTGCTTTAATGACACAATAAAGGCTGCTATAGTGTACAAAGGGTCTTTTACTTGTATACTTTCATATAATATAAAAGCAAGAATAAAGGAGAGAAGGTTTAAGTTAATAAGCTTATTACAAGCTTCTTTCACGTAGACTTGGGCCGTTTTTTCATAACTTACATCAAATTGAGGAAATAAACTTTTTTCTGCACCCTTCCAAGCTCTAAGACGTGAATTTTCATTGTGAGCTAATTTTCATAATGGATGCAGCGCCACCATTGTAATAAAAAATAATATGAACCTATTGTAAAATACTTTCAGTGGAAAATTCAGCTCTTCTTAACTAGACTTTTGTTCATGACTTTGACTTTCTATATGACTGGCAGTAAACATGATTTTCTTTCTTTCCTATTGAATTGAAATGACTTTGAACTTTTTATATGACTGACAATTATTTCCTTTTTTTCCTATTAAATTGAAAGGGTCAACGATACTATACTAAGAAACTATTGTTAAATAATAATAATATTGGCCTTTTTGCATCTATTTAATGATATGATTTATACAGCGTCCAGTGGTATCTTCACTCACACTAGATGGGTGGTTGTTAAATACTTTCCATGAAATATGTAGACTTTGTTCATGACTTTTATTTTCTACGTGACTGACAATATAAATGATTTTCTTTCTTTGCTCTTAAATTAAAAGGGTTACTGATATATATTAAGAAACTATTGTAAAATACTTTCAGTTGAAAATTCAGCCCACTTAACTAAACTTTCTACATGACTTTAACTTTCTACATGACAGTCAGTATAAATGACTTTTTTACTGAAATGCCAACGCCACTAACTAAGAAACGAAACCGCGAGCAAATAATCCAAGACGTACACCAAGATATTAAAATAATAACGAAATATATTTATGCCTCACAATTTTCAATGAAAAATACCTGAAATTCATCCGAAATTACGTCAAGCTGGCGAGAAAATGTTTTTACGACAAAAATAATGACATTGTTGCTCCCCAACGGCTTACCTACAAAAGCAAACAAATTATTAACTATAATGGCGCGGGTTGAATTTATTCCGACATTAATAATTCCGCCGAGAACGAGGTTTTATTCAGCGAAATTGCAGTTAGAAAGATCCTATTAATGAACGTCCGGGACCCCTTTGTGCCGGTTTCGCAGCATTTCCTGCACAATCGCTGTGACACTAAGTAATTAGGGAGAAAAATTCGCCGCTCTGAAGTCTCGCTATCTGTTCAACTATCTGCAGGGCAACCACCGTGGATTCCAATGATGTTTTCAATACAGACTTGTTTTTCCTTTCCTCATAAAGAGTGAGGAAACAAATATATATTGCGAATGTGAGTGGAAGGGCTGGTAAGGGACGTCCCAGATGGACTTACATCGACCAAATAGGGGATGTATTAGCAAAGGGAAGATAAAAGTACCCAGAACCGGTGCATGCAACGACTTATGAACATTGATGAAGCGAAGGTGATCTGTCAGGATCGTGGCAGGTGGCAGTCCCTCGTCTCTGCCTACCCCTCTGGGATACAGGCGTGAGGTTATGTATGTATGTCATTTAATTTACCCTCTCAAAAAAATATCTTCCAAATAGTTTTGCTCACCACACAGTTGTTTAAGTTGTAAATCTATTGTAATATACTCGTATGTATTCGCTGAAGCTGAGTGTCTAGTTTGTAAATAATTCAGCGGCAAAGCTTGATCTACATAATAAGACTTCCAAAAAACTACGCACACATTAAATTAGTTTATTTCGTCTCTCAGCACAATTACACAACAAATTATCCTTCCATACTGGACAGTGGAGGCACTCTTAAGTACCTACCACAATAATATCTTTTAGTTTTTGTTCTACCATGTAATCGTTCCGGTTCATGGCGGCGCAGTGACCTTTACCTTAATATAAATATAACAGAAATAGTATTTCGGTACGAGTGTGTATACGAAAGCAGAGCACGCTGAATCATTCTTAAAGCAAGACATAGATTTGAATTAATATTAATAATAATTACTTATTGTAAGATAAGTGCTTGAGAAAGATTAGAGTGAGATATCGCTAATAACAACTCGAAGCTCGAATCAAAACACAGAAAAAAAACGACGCAATGACGTAATGGGGCCTCTCGAATAAAAGTGCTTCAGCCACGGTAGTTTAGTGATATAAACATATAGAAAATGAGTACTTGTCGGCCGGAGAACAGTTTTAATAAGAAGTCATTACGTTTACGGTTACGTCTGACACCTTTCGTGGTTGGCCGACAATAGTTTTAGTTGACAGTTATTGTAGATTTGCGAAGCTGCCGGTGAAGTCGGCAATAGTAAATTATGCGTGTCTAAAAGTGCCTCCTAAAAAGCTGCTGCGAAATAGCTTGTATGTTGATTTTATTTCTATCGATTTTATGTCTTAAATACGTAGAAAATCTACGGGCAATTCTTTTAATTTCTTTTTTGTGTCCGTAATTATGATATTTTCACTGCAGTACTTTCGTTATGTTTCGAGTATTATTCAGTTCAATAAATATGTTTCTCTCTCATGTGCTCGCATTGACCGAATCAGGTATCTGCTTTAAGTTCTAGTGGCTCTTTGTCGTTGTAGACACTGAAAGGTGTGAAACGTTGAATAATTAAGTGAAAATGTTGATGCACTGTTTTGGTATTATTATGAAAAATGTACTATTTTTGTTTTTAATGCACTAACCCGTGCTAAGGAACAAATTTAAAAACCTATTTAGAGGCTAAAAATTTCACCCATGCCGGGATTCGAACCCGCAACCTCTGGCTATCCGTACCAGCGCTCTACCAATTGAGCCAATGGGCGACTCACGGCATCAGTGAAATTTCGAACCTCTTTACAATATTCTCTGTATTACGTACAGGCAGCGACATCTGACTTAAGCAAATTGCATTACTTACAGCCCCGACTACCTACTTTGCAGTTAGGTTTAACATCGGAACGATATCACTGTACCCACATGATTACACTATTTTTATTTTTAATGCACTAACCCGTGCTAAGGAACAAATTTAAAAACCTATTTAGAGGCTAAAAATTTCACCCATGCCGGGATTCGGTAGTCGGGGCTGTAAGTAATGCAATTTGCTTAAGTCAGATGTCGCTGCCTGTACGTAATACAGAGAATATTGTAAAGAGGTTCGAAATTTCACTGATGCCGTGAGTCGCCCATTGGCTTAATTGGTAGAGCGCTGGTACGGATAGCCAGAGGTTGCGGGTTCGAATCCCGGCATGGGTGAAATTTTTAGCCTCTAAATAGGTTTTTAAATTTGTTCCTTAGCACGGGTTAGTGCATTAAAAATAAAAATAGTGTAATCATGTGGGTACAGTGATATCGTTCCGATGTTAAACCTAACTGCAAAGTAGGTAGTCGGGGCTGTAAGTAATGCAATTTGCTTAAGTCAGATGTCGCTGCCTGTACGTAATACAGAGAATATTGTAAAGAGGTTCGAAATTTCACTGATGCCGTGAGTCGCCCATTGGCTCAATTGGTAGAGCGCTGGTACGGATAGCCAGAGGTTGCGGGTTCGAATCCCGGCATGGGTGAAATTTTTAGCCTCTAAATAGGTTTTTAAATATGTACTTTCAGAGAAATGCAATACTTTGATGGACAATAAATCCTTCTTATGAGCATTTATAAAATAACTTTGATTTTTGACATATAAATTGCAGTAGAGGCCAAGTATAAGGTATTCTGCCTACATAGTAGCGCTACGTATTTGTGAAGTAAACATAGCAAACAGTGAAGTTGCGTTTTATTTTAAAACTTTTACAGCTGAGATTTTAACAGGCTCTCGCTGTAATTAGAGGTCGCAAAGCGGAGGCACGCGCCGCCCAAACCGAGAAAAAATCAACCGCCCACCGCATTCCGCCTATCACGAACATTGTTTGGCTACAACAACGATGTGTGACAAATATTCTATTAGAGACCTTCTTCTTCTTCTTCAGGCTATATTAGTCCACAGCTAGATATAGACTTCCCCTAATGAGCGCCATAGCGCAAGATTGAGCCATCATTGGGGGGTAATGCCCATAATCCCCATTCTGGGCATGCGAGTAGAGAGACCTAAGAAATATTAATTTTGCAACATACGATTTTCGCTTCAAACAAACCACTGTAATTGGAGTACAAAATAATCAGAGCAGAGTGGTACCAATTAATCACATTAACACTCTAAAGGAATAGTATATGGAGTACAGTGTAGTGTTTATAATAGTCACCAATTCGGGCACGTTTACTCGGATCACAGAAATGGATCACATCAAACCACCCACTCGGATCATGTGATCCGAATGGACTACATTTTTGATAAGATTTTTTCCATTCGGAACACACCATTAAATTAAGTAGGAAGGTAATCATGTATACAAACCTTGATTTTTCGTTTCTTGACACTGATTTTTAAATTTATTCATAGTACAAAAGTCATTGTAAGAAAATCTATTGTATTTTATTTATAAAAAAATATCGATTACCTTCCTACTAAGATAAATGGTGTGATCCGAATGAAAAATCTAATCAAAAATGTAGTCCATTCGGATCACATGATCCGAGTGGAATATTTTGATTTGTTTGATGTGATCCGTTTCTGTGATCTAAGTGGACGTACCCACCAATTCCGGTCCTACCACCAGACTAGAGAAGAGAAACGTCTACAATTCTCTCGTACCCAGCTTTATTATCAGAAAAACCTTCAGAAAATATTAACCAACCGCGACTTTCCAGTCAATTAAGATGACATATATCGCATGTTGGAATGCTGCCTTTATTGCTAATTTATTTGCGAGTGATCTGCTCATTAGGCGGAGAAGAAAAATAATTGAGTGTTGCGCGGAGTCGAACGTACACACGGCATGCCGTCTCGCGCGGTCAAGCTCGCTTTCCAGCGACTCTGGGTGAAACTTACATAATGATGTCGGAATATGCCGCATCACGCGATACAATATGCGCGAAGTAGCTGCAGTTAGGCTCGATGGGATTTTTTGAATTTAAGCGCTAGTATTATTCTAACCCAAGCTCATTTTAAAATCTACCGGCAACTACGATTGCGTTTGCAAATAATTATCTTCAATCACAATAACACTATTATAATCTAATTATATGACATAAATTCACACACAAATCTCACGTTCAGGACTACCTACTATAAGACTATTTAAATTTTTAGTGAGAATTAACCTTGCCTAACGGTAAGGTTAATTCTCACTAAAAATTCGCTAACGCGCTCAAGACATTTTGAAACAGGGTCTGCTGGACCTTCGGAGGATTTCAAAGTTTTACCGATAAGCCACGTTTCGAGTGAACTTAGCTGATTCATGAAAGACTCTGGTTTACTTAAGTTTTAATATTTCTTTATATTTATAATCCTTTTTTTTGTTTTCTCTATGTTTTAGCCACCACCAAGAAATTGCGATAGTTTTCGGCTTTTCCACCGTTACATGGAATAAATATATAATATATCTGATTATAACTTAGGTTATAATACAAATGATAGGCGAAATTCTGTCTCATGAACCGTTACTATAATTTCTATGCAAACAGAGATATAACGGATAACCTTAAGACGTAGGTACGTAAACAAATTGCAGGAAGCGTTTTGAGCCCAAACGAAGGTCTAAATATTATAAGCCATAGTAAAAGGGAGCGCGGACGCGGATCAAAGAAGAAAGCACGTAGACGAAATGAGGAAGCAAATCAGATTTGTGAATAAAAATAAGTACAAAATAACATAGACATACAACCTTTGACGGGTGGTCTTAACGAGAAAAGTTTGACGAGACTCCATTTAAGTCGAACTTCTGTCATCAAGGTTTACTTTCATAGCTGAGGGATGCGACCTATGATTATGTATGTAGGTAGCATAACTTGAGCTATTTCCGGTAAGAAGATACTAAGTTTACGTCGCAGTAGTGAGGTATGAAATACATTTCTTTTCTACATTCGTCTACTTTACATTACGGTTTAGTCGTGACTTTACAGACAATCTTCAGTGTAATATTTAGACTTGTGAATGTAAATCGGACTTAAGTCAAAATAATCCAAAACCAAACCTAGGGTTTTACTGCTGAAAGCTAGGCTATGAATTAAATTCTATTGTTGACAGTTTAGATTCTATTTGGATTGTACCCAGTCCGCATATTACATACTTTTTCTTTGCATTTTTGTTTAAATTTTGTAGTTTCAAAAAATATTATATTGTGTTGGTTACTAAAACATACGAGACAGTTCGAAATATGCAATTTGCAACATCATGCAAAACAAATCCTTTATAATGTCGCGCAAATTATTTGCAAAAAACTGGTTAAAAGTTTCCAAATTAACGTTGCCACAACTAAATAAACTCTACAATTCAGGCATTGAAGCATTTAAGAAGGCAATATCTTTAACAGATTCCAATCACTCTTTTCTTTTTTTGTGATCAACAACGCTTGTCAGTTTTTCGTTATTTCAGACGACGGATTTTGACATCTTTATTCTACCAGCACCTGCTTATAAGTAATGATACAAGGAAGTAGATTACGTAAACGAAGACAATTTTGCAAATGACGAAGATTCAACTTCGCTCGTTTCGGACTCCCTGAACAGACATAATAGCAGTAGTTTATTTATTTGGCTTGTGTGTAAAGCCTGATCCAGTGCGGATCCAGTGGGGTAGTAGGGCGGCGCTCGGGGGAGGCGTTCCACCGCGATTTTCGCGATACATTAGTCGCCAACCCACGAGAGTTGTTATCGGATCTCCCGTTTGTTTGCAACTTTGCCGGCGTCGCGCTTGTACTCGCTACTCGTGAAAACTTATCTTCGGTCGAGTGCTCTCCACAAAGGTAGATAGGCACGCGGGCTCGGTGGAAAGTGAACAAGATGCGTGTGACACTTACCATGTTAGAGAGCAGCAGTCGCTGGTGTTTAGCTAGTTGGGAATCGAGAGTGGAGTGGATCGGAAGGGCTAGGGGCAGCGGGAGAGGCAGCGGCAGCGGGAGCGGCTGGGGATGCGGCGCCGGCTGCAGAAACAGTGGCGGGCAGCAAGCGCACGGCGTCACGTAGGACACGCAGCCGAGCTGCGGTGGGAACAGCGTGGCGGCGGCCTCGGTGAGGCCTCGAGAGCCTCTCACGACCGCATGTGCGGCCGAGACCGAGCGTCCGACGGCACCCGCGTCGTCGACCAGCGGAACCGCCTCGACTCAACCGGAATCGAACACTTCGCTTGCTCACGCGACCAGTCCGCTCGCAGCGCGGGAACTCGTATCGCTTCGCGCGAACTTCCGAGTTTCAAAGAGTGAGAAAGTGGGAAACTTCGCGCCGTAAAGCTCTTCTACTCTCCCGGGGAGCGCCTGGGAGTTTAGTAGCCGCAAAAGGGTGGGGAAGTTGAGCGGTCGGAAAAAGCGGTAGAGACGACGGCGCACAGGGCTCGCGAGAGTGTGGAGAAAGTGACGGAGTGCACGGAGCACGAGTCGCCGGGCCGGCGTGTGGCGGTGGACTGAGCCGAGGCGGCAGGTGCGCGGGGCGCGGGGTCTCGGGGGCGGGCTCACCTGCCCCACCTGAGCGCCTGCGCCGCGCTCGCCACTCAGCCTCCGGTCCGCCGCCGCCGCGCCGCCGGCTATCACCCCGCGATCATACAATATCCTCCGCGACCATTGTGCGCTAATTATGCGAAACTATTACCGTGGATTAGATAACGCATTATAATGTATGATGACAGAAGCATTCGTCGGTAAAGAGTATTGTTGGAAATGAAATCACGTGAGCTTTTAACATATTCAGCAGCATTCCGTGAAATTAAGCACACGATAGATGCACGTCGTAACATTATTGCAAGACAAGCGCGTAAAGAGCTACAACATTATTTTGATCGTAAAAAACGCAGACGGGGCGCGGATGCCCATTGATCTTCCTTTCCTCATTCGAGGTCTGTCCGTCCTACATCATTAGGGCCCGATGAAGGAGGCACTCCACTGTAAGCTCATTGTACACGCTTAGCCGGGATTAGGTACCTTTTAGTTTTAACGTTGCGAGTATTTACTTACCGGTGCCTCCTTCCTGCGCCCACAGATTAGCGACGCGTGTAGTGCGTTCCTTGTGATTTATAGATTAAAGGAGAGTTTGTGACGTTTTTATTGTCACCATCAAGTTCATTTACGCATAGAACTTTTTAAGGAAGCTCATTTATAGTATAGGTTTATCAAATTAGTATTGGAGTTACTTAAATATTAGTTCTGTATCGATAAAGTTAGGTTAAAGTCAAGTTAAGCGCTTCCATGCTTTGCAAGGCACGTTAAGCCGTTGGTGCCGGATGTCATGTAATGGCAATCGTTAAGCCACGTCAGAGGTCTTATGGGCGGCTTGATAACTTCTGACATCACTGTCAGAAGTTATATTGCCTTACGGTTCGCCACTGTTTTACAGTCCTCCACCTACCCGGACTTAGCGCCCGTGGTGGAGTATGGCCTAACCTTTCTGTGATGCAGAAAGAAACCCGTGCCTCAGCAGTGGGTACTTACAAGGGTTGATATCGAAATCAAAACAAGTGACAAGTAATCAATTTCACAAACACTTTCTTAATAGAAAATTGTGAACATTGCTATGCTAATAGACAAGGTGTCTATTAACATAACATGTTTGCTAACTGAATTACAGTAACTGGTAACTCGGTTTCACGTATGCTTGAGACGTTTACAATATACCTACTAACAGTCTAATCCTTCTGTTTTCAATAGAAATAATTAATTCTCGTCATCTGTATGTACAAGGTAAGGTAATTAGCGAGTATATGTTAATCTGACATGTGTTTGAAGACGTGCCGATTCTCGTCGGTGTGACGTGAGCTTTGTATCTGGCGGAATCTTAGTGTGTGGTTACCTTAATCAGATTATCGTGTGAGGTATGCGTTTGCTAACTTTTAGATTAATAGATAAGACGTTTTGAATATTTTTTTGGGAATAATTGAGGCCATGAGAGCCAGAGCGACCTAACTGCACAAACAAAAGTTTACAGTATTACAGAAAAACTAACAGCCCTGACTTCAAATATTTGTAACTTTAGTTAATAAATGTATCATAAATTCATTACATCCTTTGCTGATTTAGTGTTTTAATTATGAGATTATTGTTGTTTACAATAGTTTGCACGAATAAAATTAGTATTGAAAAAAAATGCAGTTAGGCCGCTCTGGCTCTCATGGCCTCAATTATGGTTGTACGTCCACCAGGATAAAGTTATTATTATGAATTAGTATTTCTTAATGATTCGCGATACTCATACGTAGTTATGTATTAAACGGGTCAAATCGCGATTATTTATTAGGTAAAACGTATATACCTTATTTCCCGAGGTTTCAGCAGCGTCACAGTTGCCGTGATCTCGGGTAGACTCTATTACGTTTTACCTACTAATAATCGCGATTTGACCCGATTAATATATAACTATTATGTATTAGTAAATATTTTATGTAATTATAATATTATTGTAGGTTATGACCATGCAATTGTGAATTTATTAACAAAACTGTAGAAAATACTGACAACTTTAATACTTGTGCGATCTATGTACAATTCCATTCGTGCAATAATAAAATATGATCAAAACATAAGCGTAATATAAACGATTGCACAGGCGAGCTTATTCCCTTCTGATGTGAGATATCTGTCATTCTTTTTTTCATAATTATTTTCGCAAAGCTGATGAGCCAGCGAGTACAACTAGGTAAGTCATTGACCATATTGGTAATAATAATAATATTGGCCTTTTTTGCATCTACTTAATGAGATGATTTATACAGCGTCCAGTGGTATCTTCACTCACACTAGATGGGTGAAGGGACCACTCCGATGCTGTAGTGCCTGGGACATGGCTTTATAGATGGTGTAGGCTTGCCCAGCACCTATACCATCCTGACAGCTTAGTCGGCCTAGCCCACAGGAAAGACTAGTCAATACGTGCGGAGCCAACCAAGCCGCGGGTTTCCTCACGATGTTTTCCTTTACCGTTAGCGTGTGGTATTGCGACTACAAATTCGCAAATGTACGTAACTTTGAAATTAAATAAAGTCATTGGTACATGCCCGCACTTGGGATCGAACCTGGGGCTCCCGCTTGACAGTCCATGGTTCTACCCACTGAGCTACCACCGCTACCGACCATATTGGTAAATAAGTAATAATAAAAACTGTTTTTAAACGGATTTTACTTGTTTATTTTACATTTTTACAATTTTCAGAAAATAATAATCAATATTTTCGAGTTCATGTACAATTGGTTTATAGATTTAATTTATAGATTTAATTTTAACTTCAATTACTAATAGTCAATATTGTTGACTGTATATAAAATAATTGGTTTGCCTTTTTTGGAACGTAACTTCTTAATTCACTTTTGTAATATTTGCCGAGGGTAGTAAACTAACAGATAATGCTTTCAAAAAGACGCCTGTTACCTCAGTATTCCAAGACCACGGCACTTGAAAAAGTGCCGAAACGTCGGAAAATTGTAAAAATTAAAAATACAAGGGGCATGCCAATAGAAGTTAGATACTCTTTTCTCATTTAATTGACACTGGCAAGCTATACACCATCTTATAGGCTGGTTTTTTATTGACATATTTGAATATAGAACACACTTCTTTTATTTATTTTTTATTTGAATGAGCATCATTTTTCCAAGAATCTGGCGGGAATTCACTTGCAACAATGGAGCTCAGTCGACGTGATTTTCGCGCTATGATTTATTATGACTTTAAAAAAGGTTTAAAGCCTCAAGAATGTTTTGAACTTTTGGCTTCTACTTTTGGTGAGTCTGCTTGTTCCCGAGCAACAGTATTCAATTGGTTTGCTGAATTTAAAAGAGGACGGGGATGTCTCGAAGATGAAGCGAAGACAGGACGGCAGCCAACCGCGGTCACGCAAGAAAACGTTCGTGCAGTCGAAAAACTTATTCGCGAAAACCGACGAATTACATATGTAGAGCTAGAGCGAGAACTGGGAATTGGATCAGCAGCAATGCAAACCATAATTCACGACCACCTTTCTCTCCGTAAACGTTGTTCGAGATGGGTGCCGCACAAACTTACCGATGAGCAGAAAGACCGTCGGGTGGATTGGTGCCTATTTATGATAGATAAATTCAACGGAGGCGAGAAAAAAAACGTATATGATATACTGACTGGTGACGAAACATGGCTATATAACTATGATCCCGAATCAAAGCGACAGTCGACTGTATGGTGCTTTGAAGACGAGCCAACTCCAACGAAATGTCGCCGTGCACGAAGCACACATAAACAAATGGTCGCCTCGTTTTTCTGCAAAATGGGTCATATTGCTACTGTTGTGCTAGAGAATGAAAGAACGGTGAACTCCGAATGGTATGTGACAGTTTGTGCTCCAACAGTAATATCAGCTTGGTGTGACAAGCGACCGAAGTCAGGAATCCGGCACCTTCTCTGGCACCACGACAATGCGGCGCCGCATACGTCTGCCAGAACACTAGACTTTTTCAACTCGAAAAATGTGTCAATTCTCCCTCACCCGCCATATTCCCCTGACCTAGCGCCTTGTGATTTTTACTTGTTTCCAAAAATCAAAGAACAACTAAAGGGAAAGAGGTTTGAAAGCAAAGAAGATGCGCTGGTTGCCTATAATTTCGAGATTTCTGAGGTATCTAAAGAAGAGTGGTCACAGGTATTTTCCAATTGGTTCAGTCGTATGGAAAAGTGTATACGTGCTCAGGGTGAATACTTTGAAAAGATCGATACTTGTAATAAAGAATAAATTTTATAATTTTTGAGTATCTAGTTTCTTTTGGCATGCCCCTCGTAAACGAGTAAAATCCGTCTAAAAACAGTTTTTATTAGGTATGTCTAGTGCTCATATTAATCTTAGAAAATAGTACACAAGTAATAATTAGACACAATTATTTTTTATTATTTTAGTTTGTATAGGAATAATGCTGCACACAGACTTAACGACCGCATTCGAACGATGGCATTCACAAATCAGAAACTAATTGTACAGTTTTGGAGAAGATTGTGGGAATTAATTTACGAGGGCAAAATTCCCTTTTTCAGATATCTCGTTAATTTCATATTTTCCATATTTTTATCTAAGCCAATGAGTCAGACAGTTTAACTAGTTAAGTCGTGGAGTTCTATATAATTGTACACAAACGATGCGAGATCATGAAATTACTTGACTCGAAATTAGTTTCTGTATGGCTAATGCTACAAACAGACTTAATGACCTAATGCGAACAATGCTACTCGCCGATCTGAACGGTTCAATTGGAATTCGCCGAGTTTGTTTTCGCTTTACGCGTAAAATAAGTTAAGGGTGTCATACAATGTTGATATGTTGATAATGTAAGCGCTTATGGCCTAGTCGAACCGAGTGATTAGATCAATAAATCACTTGAGTTAAGCTACAACAGGCGCGGTCAGGTGCAAGATGGGTGACCGTCCCGTGACTACTGTTAATGGAGTTTTTCCGACCGCTAACGTGCCTTGCGTAGCACGAGTGCTACGCAAGGCACGTTAGGCCGTTGGTGCCGCCTGTCATTATATTGGAAGTCATTAAACCATGTCATGGGCGGCTTGATTACTTCAGACAGTAAGACCCGCCACTGTCTTAAAATACTCTACCAACCCGGACTTGGCCCCCGTGGAAGAGTATGACCCAACCTGGACATATAAATGTTTATATTGATGTTAAAGTTGCAGATCTTTCTTTCTTTTTATTTTTAGAAGTGGAGAGTAATTGGCAAACCTTCCCGAATAATTTATTTTTCACTATACCCTGGTAAGCTTCAATATGAAGAGTTTGAAGTATAAAACACTTAAAATAAGTAAGTACTTACCCACTGCTAGAGCTCGGAGGAACAAAAACAACGGCTCTGGTTATTCCTAACCAATAATTTCCTCGGCCGTTGCCATTAAGCCCAACTATAAAACTACCATAGATTATACTAGATCGAGGTATGTTACGCGAATTCCTAAGCTTGTGGTACAAGTCATAAGAACAAAAATTGAGGTAATAAATAGTAAAGAAAAGAGAGCTTGAAAAATGTATTCAGAGAATTTTTGATAGACTATGGTAAAAAAGTGGGTATATAGAACAATGGATTCGGAAGCGAGAGACCCAGTTTCGATTACAAGTGCGGGCATGTACCAATGACTTTGTTTTCTAAGTTATGTACCTACAATTGTAAAGTTAGAGTCGCAATACCACTCGCTATTGTGAAGGAAAACATTGAAATCTGAGTGTCGGAGGTATTCGAATACCTCGCCGCTTGAAATTGCTCATCCGCGGTTAGCATACGTAGAAATTAAGCCCGTACTCTATATGTGACAGAAGGCCTGTGCCCTGCAGTGGAACATTAATAGGCTGCATAAAAAACACTTTGCGACTACTTAAATATTATGTTGTCTTATTTGTTTTACCATGAGTCTCATCGTCATATCCTCAAAATACAAAAATATCAATATACTGTCTGTTTATCTGTCTATCTTACAGAAATACTTCGAGAAAATGTAGTCTTGGCAGCACTGTAAAGTACTGTAACAAATCCCGGCATGGGTGGAATTTTTAGCCTCTAAATAGGTTTTTAAAGTACTGTAAAGTATTAACTGAGAAGAATGAGTAGGAGTGAACCTCTTTTTTTTACTTAATATGATGAGTAAGGTTTTACACATTTACTAAAAACGCGATAGCTGATGGTGCTTTAATTTTTAGCATAGACAAAATCCGCCCATCTCTTTTCCCTTCCGCCCAAGACGGCTGAAGTAACCTATACATACACTTGGTGAGGCTGCGCGCCTCCGCGGGCCCCGGTCATCGACCCTGCGCACACGCCGCCAAGCGGTCTACGTTACAGACGTGTTGCGTAACCACCGGACGTGTTTGGATGTCTGCGTATGTATGACCTTAACATTGGTGTCAGGTGTCGAGGCGTTGATGGCAATCTGGACCGGCAATAGCTGGCTGTTTGTTTTGTACGTCGATGCAATGAATACATGGTATCTACTGTTAAACAACGGTAGAGGTAACAATGAACCTACACTAGTCCACTGGAAGTGAGAAAAAAAGGACTGCACTGGTCCGACTTAGGGTGAAGACGACTGGACAAAATAGAAGTTTATCTTTCTTTAAAAGTGATGATTTTCGAAGCTAATAAAAGTAAAACCGATATCAAACCGGTAAGGATTCTAAAGTGCACCCTTGTAAATATTTTGTATTTGTTGTTTTCTCCAGTGTATAGTAAAGAATCTTTTTATATGAAAAAAATATCTAAATTACAACTGACCAGCGAGCGCAATGATGTAAAGTAAAATAAACTTAAATATTTTTAAGATTAGCGTACTATCGCAAAACAATGCACGGCGACACGCGGCCTTGGGCCACGTGACGTGAGTGGATTTTTTTTTCTTTTTTCTAGTTTCTAACTTTGTAAGTATTTCAGGATTATTTTAGATTTTAGTCATGCCGCCCGTACAGCCTGTTGTAGAGCTTTAGTTTAATCTACGATAAAAAGTATTTTTTAGTCCCTTCTTCAGGTCGAATATAAAAGGTCTTGTCTCCATTTTTAAACTCGACATCTTTCACATCTGTACGCATTTTATTTTAACCAATAAGTGAACACGAGCCGTACAAAAATTCATAATAACGGGCGTCTCAAAAGAATAACAGCGTGGAGTTCGTGTCCGCGGAATCCAAGAATAAATTGTTTTAATAGGGAATAAATTGCGATAAAAAAACCTCTCCGGCTCGCTCGATCACGCTGTTACGATGGGTGACCATGGCATTTACGCTTTGTTGACTACCTTATATGGTAACTGTGAGTTTAAGTACACTTTTTGCAGCTACCGTGCGTTGTTTTTCAACGAGTCTGCCAACAATGACGGTTAAGCACGGCTATCTTTACTGGTAAGTAGTCGTATATCACGCACTTATTACCTCAAAAGGCGGGAAAAGCTATGAGGTACAAGGCAACAAGCGCTATTTCGGTTTCTTTGCAGAGGAATTATGTTATCACAGTTCAACCGTGCTTGAAATAAGGACATCGTGGACGTTCTCCGTCTCTAAACGTAGCCTTCATTTCGGTTGAATTTAGACTTAGCTCGGTTTGTCTCTAACTCGAGTTTAAAGCTCTACGCTTCATACTTCTAGTTCTGAACCGTGTTAAAACCCAACATTTACATTGAAAGAAAAAAAACTGGGCAGAAGCGGGATTTTAACACACTATTTCTTCTTCATGTGCCGTCCCCGAGGTTGGCAATCAATTCAAGTATATATAGTACTTGTTAATGTACTATTATTGTTAAATATTCTATATTTCTTTCTGTGTGAAGTTTGTTTCACGTATCATAAACCTAAAATAGGGTTTGGGAGGGTCATTTGGTTGGGTGGGAAGATCGTTTTAAAAATCGATTAAAACATTGCATTTACATGGTATACAAATATCTCGGTTTTCGTGCTCGTATTCGTATTTTCTGTTCGTATTTTCGAGCAACATACCTATAATTAAAAGAGGAACTAACTTCCTTTCATCAAACATATAAAATGTACAGTATCGTTTTTCCGCTTGGATTCCCTTTGCCTTTAAGTAAACCCTAACAACTGTTTAAGTGGTAAAGGTCAACAGGTGTAATAACTTCCACATGAGTGCAACTGCAGGCACAAACTGCTTGTTACGTACCTGTACAACCAACTGGAAATGTCTATTGACACACTTTAGTTTTATTTTACGAACTGTGAAGTGAGGAACTTTGATACTGCTCAAAACACATCGTCGTCAGGCTATACTAGTCACTGCTGGACATAGCCCTCCCCTAATGAGCGCCACGTGGTGCTATCATAGGGGGTAATGCCCATAATCCCCACGCTGGGCATGCGGGTTGGGGATCGCAGTTCGGTGGAATTGTACTGCAGGGGGCGCTGCTGCCCACCCCCCGGTTTGTGTCCCTTAGTCGCCTTTTACGACACCCGCGGGAAGAATTGGGCTGGTGCTATTCTCTAGGCCGACACCACACAGCACAAAGCAAAGCACACTGCTCAAAACAAGGGAATAATATTTCTAGGTGGAGGACAACTTTTTGCTAATGTTTTTAATTATAACCTTAATGTTTTCGTTAAGAGCTCTTTTGTTACGCCAAGAGTGTACGAACACCTAAAAATAAAGTGACGCCATTTATATTTCTTAATTTTTAATTAGGTATAGAAAACATATTTTAAGTGGCCTTTGAAAACTTCTAAGTGTGACTTATTAGATTTCAAACTTAAATGAATATTCGGGGTGGATACAGGCTATAAAATAATCAGTTTATCACGCGAACGTAGTCGCGGGCTAGTGAACTGTTAAATTAACAAAAACAATATTAAAAATTAACACCTTACCGCCAACAAACTGCACCGCTATTTGCCAGAAATGTAAAAAAAATATAATAATTAATTAAGTTTTTATTGATATTATTATGTAAAGAATAAAAGTTTAAATTCAATGAACTTGTTTCACCTGATATCTATTGGCTGTGTGTTGTGAAATAAATAAATATCTTAAATTTTTATGCATCCTTTATTTGCAGCGCGGGTATTCTGCAATGTCCATCTACTTTCTTTGTCGATCGTACATACGTAACGGGAGCGCCTCGGTTGGATGAACAGTACAATGTTGGATGAGCATCATCAATTCCGCTGTAATTTACTTACATGAACAATCTACATGAAAGTTTGTTTTTGCAAAACTTTCGTAATTCCTAAGCACAATTTTAATAAAGGGATGATTATGAGTTTCATATACTTACGGACTTATTCACAATAACACAGTTCCCGTTAAATACTCTTCAGAGGCGATATAATTAATCTGTGTTTTGTTTTTCTCTTTTGTTCTGGTTTTTGGCACAATTTTTTTTTATGAATAAGAATACATAATTAATCATATTTTCGCACTGTTTTGCTGTTTGTTATCAATATAATTTTCGATTTAACTATTTATGTATATGCACCACTTACCGACTATATTCTTCAAGCAATCCACTCCATCCAAAGGTTGTCTGGAAGAGATCGCTCTTAGCGATAAGACCGCCAATTGTAAAACATTACTTAGATTTAAGAATCATGGTTGTAATATTTTTCTGGTTGTGCAATAAAGTCTTCTCTATCTATCTATCTATCTATCTATCTATCTACATTTCCGTAAAAGTAACAAAAACACAATTTTAATTGCTTTCATTCCCTTTGCTAAGAAGTTGCCTAGCTAGAGTAGAATTTCTGCCACTTTAATTTACAATATTATAACAAAATCACTAATCCCGTTACGTTAGTGTTAATAAAGCAATTCTGTTTGTGCCGCGCTCTGGGGGGGCTTTTAAAGTGTTCGCGTACATTTTGCAGTGGTCTGCCGTCCTGGCGAGGGCAGGTATTACACTAAATAATTAATGCTGCTTATAATAAATTCCGTTTTTAATTTCATCTGGTACTGACGCCAAAGAGCGTTGTCCGTTCTCGGCGGTCAATAGTGATGCGCCGTTTGGGAAATTATATCGAGATTACCCATTGTCTCGGGCATCGTAAAATATGACTTGTTTGTGGCTAACTGGGACTTGAATGAGGTAACTTTTTTACAGACCAATAAACGTGATTTAAGCGCCGTTGTAATAGCTAGCTAACGACTAGCAAAATATATCAGCAATGGATTAAAGTGAATCAGATCCAACAAAATTATACAAATGGATCGAAATAACCAATATGAGAAAGCAAAGTTATTCTAGCTTTTTATAAAGCGGAAAGCATTAGAATACAATACGGTCTACCGAGACCACGGTACCTGAAAAAGTGCCGAAACGTCGGAAAATTGTAAAAATATAAAATAAACAAGTAAAATCCGTTTAAAAACAGTTTTTATTGTTTCTAGTGCTCGTGTTAACCCTAGAAAATACAATACAATACGGGCTAGTTAAAAACTGAATCATAACAATTTATAGAGGATGACTTGGCGACACGAAAGAGAAGAGGTCTAACGCCAACAGTGTGCTCTATTTGAAGGCTGATTAAATTTATACATAGATTATGTAAATCGCGTATTTACACGTATTTCCCACATTTTATAGTACATACATTGAATATAAAACTCTTACGGCCTTACTAATAAAGGTTATGAGCTGTGTATACAGCCGTTATACGAGGTCTGACAAACTGGTTATTTGTACGCTAAATGCGATTAAACCAGTTTAAATTTATATACGTCAAACAGTTATTCGGAGTGTATAACTTATTTATTAGTAAGGCCGTTATTGTGCAGAAACAATATTGTGCAAATTCTCCATTACAAAAATGCATTAGGTACTCTCTATCGACACCAGAAAAGAAAAAGGTAACGCACATCTCTATAGGGACCACGGCGGGAACAAAGTTAGCGCCGACCGTCGTCGCCGGCATTATAAAGAATATGGTGACTTAAAAGCTACCACTCCCGAGAGCGTCACCGGATGGCCTCGTGTGTGGCAAATGAAGATCTCCACTCAAAGTTACGAGGAATTAGGCTAATTTGGTCCTTTTAGTAGCAGGTTTTTGAAAGCATAACAATCCAGCTTTCACATTCTAACTTCGGAATAATTTCTGAGAAACAAACTACTGTTTCGTCGTGAAATGTCCAGGCTATGCATTTATCTGTTTGACAAGCTAATTGCTCAGGGACGGGTTGGAATTAATTTTAAACACTAAGGGTTTCCCTGTGCTGTGAAGAATTCAAGCGCTTTTGATTAAACATAAATGGCCCTATGTTTTTACTGTATTGACAACAGTTAAAATATATGGCGCCACACTAGGATACCCTGTGTCCTACATCACAAACATGTAAAAATCCAAGACCTGGGTTTTTTGTCTCCAGCCGGTTCGAACCCGGGACCTCTTTGTTGTTAGGCAGATTTTCAAGCCCGCAAACACAAAACATCTCTTTTATGTAATAATAAATATTGGTGTTCACATGTCTCGGCGCTTGCTATCGCATTAGCGCTTGATTTTCTAAGAGAAGGCCTGTGCCCACGATCGGACGAATATAGCATGGCTTATAAAAGATAATCATGTATTAGTTACGATATTATAAAACGATATTTATAAATAAATAATAATAAATATTTATGGACATATTACACAGATACACAGTGCAACTAAATGACTTGTGTTACAGGTGCTTACTTGACGATAGATTTAATACAATAAATACATAGGTAGCAAGCAACAAAAGACCCGAGACAAACTAGACAAGTTTGTTTCCTAGTTTGACCCGGCCGGAGATGGAACCCGAGAATTTCGGTTTTACAGTCAGTGTACCAAGCGGCTGCGCCAGAGAGGCCGTCATTTATTTTAAGTTCCTAAAAATTTCTATTAAGGCGCTTAGGATCGCAAACTAGCGCCACCAATGGAATAAAAATAGTAAGTAAATAGTTTATTTCCAAGAAGACAATCACATTGAAATAACTCATATATAGACAGTGGAGGGTATGAAAAAAAAATGTTTTATGTTTACCGGCAGTCCCCAAACTAGGCTAGGCCTGTATCTTGGGGACTTTATTAGTGTGCACAGTTTTCGTTTAACTTAGTCGTTGACAAAACCTAAACGCAACATCACTTCTGGGAGATATTTAATTTGTACCTAAATATTTTAAATATTGTAGACAGAATTGGTTACATCTAATAACCCAATTATTACTAAAAAAAATTTTTTTTTTCTATCAAAACAAACATTTTACGTAGTGAATATAACATGCATAACAAGCACTTAACTAGTTTAACTTACACTTATGGAACATTAACGTTATAGCTAAAATAATGAAATAATAATAACTTGTGTTAGAATACGTTTTTTTTTCATAAAATGCAGTATTAATACCCTATGACTTTAATCGATTTGCGCTAAAAACTTAGAGTCGTAGATTGTTGATCCTTCGTTCTAAACTGGAGGTTCTAAAAATAGTTGTCACAGTTGTTAAGATTTCTCGTGATCACTTTTAGATAAAAACTTATTATAATACAAATTATGATTTTTTCCACCTTAACATAATTTCGCAAAAACTTTGTAAAAAAATATATATATTTTCAATGGTGGGTCTTGTTTAACTGCATGAAGCCTCTTAGTATAAAGTCACCAAAAGATTCAAAGATAGAAATAACAAGCCTATTTCGGAGCAAGTAAGAATTTCTGATCACGAATGACGTAATAATGCGAAAAGTGTCCTTTGACCGTTTGTTTGGTAATAAGTAAATAAGGCGAAAACCTAGAGTTTCCATTAATTATGAATATTTGTTGGGAACCGTCAACTGAAAGGTCAAATGGAACACAACGAAGGCTACTTTGTGGTGGTTAGCGCTTCCCGAGTACTGGTTTACTTAGGTCTGCCAGGGTCGGTATATTCGTATGCCGTAAAACCAATTATTAATTGACTTAACTTGTGAAACACTGTGTAGGGCTAGAAAGGATGGATAGTGATTGAAGTTTTCCTATACTTATTTTTTGGCAAGAAAAAAATGAAGTTCTTGTTTTTTCAAGTGGCAAATCCTGATCTGTGCTTACCCCTTCGGGATAAAGGTGCATGTTTATGAATTAATGACTACGAATGCTCATACATACGATATCAACCCTTGTATGTCCCCACTGCTGGGGCACGGGTCTCTTCCTGCATCACAGGAAGGTTAGACCATACTCCACCACGGGGGCCAAGTCCGGGTTGGTGGAGGATTGTGAGGCAGTGGCGGGCCTTACTTTGAGAAGTTATCAAGCCGCCTATAAGGCCTCTGACATGGCTTAACGACTGCCATTACATGATAGCCGGCACCAACGGCTTAACGTGCCTTGGGAAGCACGGAAGCGCTGGGAAAAATGGTCAAAAATGTCACGGGACGGTCACCCATCCTGCACATACATGTTACGTAATAAATAATCGCGATTAGAAACCTTCAATACATGTAAGTATGTGTGTTTATGCGTTGTGTGTGTATTTTTTCTTAGCATTTTGCAAATGATTGGCGAAAAGCTTGCCAATCGCCGTCAAGGGCCTAATTGTTGAATAGGGTCCACCAGACGTATGTACTGTCTCTTACATTATTTCTTTATGTAGCTTTTTAATGTACCACTGCAGGGAACGGGCTTTCTCTCAGAGAAAGAGAGAGAGAGAGAGTATAGGCTTAGTTACTGCGTGTGCTCACCGCGGATTAACTATTTCAAGCGCTGAGGTATCTGAACACCAGATACTCAGATTTCTTCACGGTATTTTCCTTGGTTGTTAGCGAGTGGATCATAATCACAGTAATTTTATTTACCAGCGACAAAAACGTCAACCACCTTCGATTTACTGTCCCCAGAATTAAGTCGCCTCATGTAAAGCGCAACTATTTGAAAGTTTATGGATGTGTTTACCACGACAGGGCAGCTTTTGTTCTTGTATGAAGCACAGGTCCGGTCATGTATGGAGTTCTGCAGCCATCTCTGTGATGGTTAATACCAAGTACGAGGTTACAGTTTTGGACGCGATTGAGTACCGAATAAGAGGCTCATTGGGCATGAGGAATTGACGAGGGCAAGGTTACGGCTTCTGTAGCATCGTCATAAGGTCGCTGGTCTGTCCATCTTCTACGAGATGTATTTTGGGGAATGAGCACAGGGGATGCATGATCTTATGCCTCCATCCCCTTTCTTCCATCGGACCACCAGACGATTGGCTCCTATGCACGCATTTAACGTGGAAATTCCGCAAATTCGCACCAATTCTTTTATAATAAATACGACAAAGTTGTGGAACGCGTTGTTGTCGTCTGTTTTTCTAGATACATATGAGTAAACTGGGTGTCTTTAAATCGAGAGTCAGGCGGCGTTAACCAGGTAAGCACGTAACACACAAACAAAAACACACACACACACACCAAAATTACACACATACTACTAAACAGGTCTATTCTAAACTTAATCTAATTAAATTCTTCAAACAATAAAATTATTGTAAATAACGAAAGCACCTTAATATAGGTAAAAACAGTGTTGATTGCACCATTAGGGAAGGACTGACTCCTAAGATACTGGTGACCCTAGTTTAGGAGTCAGGACGTTACGTAGTATTATAAGAAAGCTGTATATACATATTGAAAGTTACATTGTATGTTTTTGTCAATAAATTACTTACTTACTTAACTGTTTACATAAATTAAGCCGCCTATACTACCCACTGTAGGGCGCAGGCCTTTTCTCATAGAGAAAGTATTGGCTTATTCACCACGCATGCTCACCAATTCCTGCACTGCTATCAAATGAAATTAAGGGTCAATCAGTTTATCTATGGCAAACGCTACACGTCAATATATATTGTGATAATTATCACGATATTTAATCAAGTATCTTGAGCCGGATCACAGCACACCCTATACCAAAGATACGGATCGCGTCAGTATTGAAGCGTTTTTATATGAAACAGACGTGATGGACCCTAGACAGAGCAAAATAAGAGCTTGTGTGGCGATAATTATATCTCAATCAATAAAAATCGCGTAAAAAGAAAGCGTTGAATTAAAAATTGGCTACAAAAGAGAGCAATGTTTACACATTCAAATTTATTGGACGAAATTTGCCTTCACAATGAAATGGACGGGATTGTTGGAACTTATGGAAGGGATTCTAAGTTCAATTTAAGCTCTTTTAAGACATTCTCAGTTTAAGCTCTTTTAAGATCTTGTCGCCTGTCAATGATTCAGAAGCAGAAGCGGTGTCATAGACGTCATCCATTGCTGCCGTCTCGCTGCGTACTGACGCGATAAATATTGACGCGCAATACTACACGCAGGATAACATAACATAATAACACTACTCTACACGTCAATAAATATCGTGATCCAACAGTTTATATTGACGGATCACGATATATATCTTGCGTCTAGCATTCGCCTATGTGTGAATACTTATTCTCACGCATTTTGCAGCCACGACAAGATCTGGTTTATCCCTGCCCACCCTTTTTCGTGGGCAAAAAGAATCTGAACGTATTAACCTCTAATGTATTATTAAACTAAATTAATTGGGCATGCTCAATTTAGAAAAAAAAGAAGAGGGAATGAAAAAATACCTTTATTGTGTTTAATACTGGTGTAAACCCAATTTTCTTGCTCTATCGCCATTTTGTGAAGACTTACCTGCAAGAGAATAAGAGACTTATATTAAAAAAATATCACAAATAAATAATTGTACTGAGGGCCGGTTGCTGAATTGACCATTTCACTAAGTAAATAATTTTTTTTTATTACGCTTTATTGCACAAAAATTAAGAAACAGAAAAATAAGTTAAATAACAGGTAAGTGTTGATGTACAAAGGCGGACTTATTTCAAAAGAAATTTCTTCTAGCCAGCTTAAGAAAGATTCTGAACATAAATATCGTTCTGTCATGCTCTTTGCTGAGAAATTCGTAGAGACAGCACTACAGTGAGGTATTAGCGAAATTCTCCATTCAGAAGCTGGCCTTATTGCTAATCTATTGATCACATGCCAACATTCATAACATAATATGTGCTATTAGTAACCATTTTACCATACTTCGTACGAGTATATAGATATATCAAGACAAATCAAAGTCAGTAGGCTTAACTCATTCAATTAAAAAAGGAAGTGAACATGGCAATGCCTACCTGCCTCTTGCTCGACGTGTAATGTACATCCTATGTGCTGTAGCGACCTATTTATTGAAACGCATTTTTAAAGCAATACTAATATCTATTTATTATCTTTTTTCATATCGAAACCCTAGCCTAGCTCTGGGTCTCAACTCGACTGACGCCTAAACAGAACGTAACGATATCCTTTAAGATAATTCAAACTTAACTGGACGGCCGCGCTGGCCTGCTAATACTCGTCTAAAGAAGTATCGTTACAGTTCATATAAATAACAATAAATCTTTATTCAATAAGCAGCGGTTACAGTTTACGCGTCATTGGGGCTCTGTACTAAGTCGCAACCTGTGGACAGATACCCTGCTCTTCCTACTATTACATTGTTAAACTTAATGAGCAAAGTATATTTTTAATTTTGTATAGTATTTAGGTAACAAGGTGAATTAAAATCTAAACTAGATCTAAAAATTGTACAAAACAAGTTTAATCGTTTAAAAAAACCTTTGAATATTTTAGTTATAGAAGTGTGTGTGTGTGTGTGTGTGTGTATGTACATGCGTGTGTGTATGTGTACACACACACACACACACACGCATGTAATAATAATGACAAGCGTGTGATAATAATAAAATTATGACCATTTTTAACAGTCAAAGAGGGCGTAATGTTTTATGAGCAGAAAATTATCTACGAGTATGCTTTATAATACTGTGATAAGAAGTGCTTCAGTAGATTCGTGATCAAGTTGGCTCAACCAGGCATAGATTAGGGATTTAACGTTATGAGAGAGCAAAGGGTATATTTAATAGTTTGATTAATAACATCTCGCTTACACAATATTATAGTATGCCTAAATACCCTGGCACGTCCAATGCTTTTATATTTTACAGAATAATTCGCCTTTTATTTGGGTCCTTACGCCTCCGGGATACAGGCGTGAGTTTAAGTTATGTTTATGTTTGTAGGGTTTTCCTTTACCAGGCAATGATATAATAGTTCCCACCGTAAATTGAACTTTATGGTTTTGAAATAAAGTCTAAAACCAATGAAAAATATACTAGCCTCGCCCGTTAAAGGTTTAAGTACGCTTGGAACCGAAACTTCCTGGAATTACTCCACTTATTTACTTAGGGACTCATAAGTCATTAAAACTTAAGTAAGAAACTATCGCAAAGGTTCCTTTATTGTAACAGAGACGTTGTCACTTGGGTTTTGGGAGAATGTCACGATTACTGTGCCATGACGTCATAAGACATAATCCTTTAATGTACCCAGTTTTGTTAATAAACATTTATATAACACATGTTAATTATTTACAACAACTTTGGTTCTAACGGTTACCGGTTGTAATAAGGAAAAATTATAAAAACTACAATACAGGCTAGACTTTGTATTGAATCACGTAACATAACTTCGAGCGGTGGTAGCGGAGCGGTATAGAACGCCGGCTTCTCAATCGGGAGGTCGTGGGTTCGAACCCCGGCATGTACCAATGACTTTGTTTTCTAAGTTATGTACATTTGTGAAATTATAGTAGCAATACTACTCGCTGACGGTGAAGGAAAAACATCGTAAGGAAACCCTAGTGTCTGAGGTGTTAGCGTACCTCAGCGCTTGCTACGTACAATGGCCCAACTATGAGGCTAAGTGCGGAAATCTCAGATCTAACTAACTAACTAACTGTAACATAACTTCATTCCTGTATCAAAAGGGTTAGGCAGATACCACGGACTGCCACATTCGACGATCCTGACAGATTGTCTTCGCTTCATCAACGAACATCAGTCATTCCATGATTGCACACCGGTTTCGGGTGCTTTTTATCGTGCCCTTTGTGGATACATCTCCTATTTGGTCGGAGTATGTCCATCTGGGACGTCCCTAACCGGCCCTTTCACGCACATTCGCTACATATATTTGTTACACTATTTTTATTTTTAATGCACTAACCCGTGCTAAGGAACAAATTTAAAAACCTATTTAGAGGCTAAAAATTTCACCCATGCCGGGATTCGAACCCGCAACCTCTGGCTATCCGTACCAGCGCTCTACCAATTGAGCCAATGGGCGACTCACGGCATCAGTGAAATTTCGAACCTCTAAGCTTTGCTTAAGTCAGATGTCGCTGCCTGTACGTAATACAGAGAATATTGTAAAGAGGTTCGAAATTTCTCTGATGCCGTGAGTCGCCCATTGGCTCAATTGGTAGAGCGCTGGTACGGATAGCCAGAGGTTGCGGGTTCGAATCCCTGCCCAAACCAAACCAACATTCCTTTCTCCATTCTACCTACACACCCTCTTTCAGTTCGACACGTTCTCTAATGTTGTTATCAACCCTTGTATGTCCCCACTGCTGGGGTACGGGTCTCTTCCTGCATCGCAGGAAGGTTAGACCGTACTCTACCACGGGGGCCTGAGTCCGGGTTGGTGGAGGACTGTAAGACAGTGGGGTGCGATGCCAGATTACCTTCCCGTGTGCCCTTCCGCTTCCGTTCCTACTGATTCATATTGAACCAGTGGGAAGGGTAAGTGGCAAGGGCCGGTGCACCCTGGGCGCTGGTCAGTAACTTCTCTTTATGGGATCTTGCTGGCCAGCAGCGAAAAATCTGTCGGGAGGGGTTGCGTGGGCCCTGTTTCACTATGTGGAGCGGGACCCAGGCGACCAACCGAATGAAGGACCGACTGGGGGGGGCGCCGCTGCGCGGAAGTGCGCACGCCTCGTACCAGTCAGACCAGAGTGGCCACTGGGACGAGGAGGGTCGGGGGACCCTCCGCCTCCATCACGGCGGGCCGGAAGGCGCCCTTGCGTGTTCCGAGGGTGCCTTCTGGCACGGAGGGGGCCCGCGCGGTCGCTCACCGCCTTCTCTGCTTTCAGAGAAGTGCTGGTGGGTGACGTGACGGGCCTCGCGTGTGGGGCGTGTGGGGGCCAACAGGACATTGGCCCCCAGCAACCCCAACGAGGAGGTGCGCCGCCCTCCTCTAATCCCATTGGACCACACAACAATGGGTTGGAGGGGGCGGCGCGTTGGGGCGTGTGGTGGCCAAGGGTTTCGCACTTGGCCACTATGCGCTCCAACGAAGAGATGCGGCGTTCCCTCGCCCCGTCGTTCGGTCCGATGCGATGGGGCAGGGGCTCCGCCGAAGGAGTGCCCGAAAGGGCGCCCGCAGACGGGGTCGCGGAAGTGTGCGTAAGCGTCCCCGTGGCCCCGTCCTTTGCGGTGCGGAGGAACACCCCAGGAGTTTTAGTCGGTATACCGCCCTTTTCAGGGCGGGGAGTCCGACATAACCACTGTGCTCCCCCGAGCCGGTGGTACCCGTAATTGGGGTTTCTCCTGGGTAAAAAAAAGGACTGTAAGACAGTGGCGGGCCTTACTGTCTGAAGCAAGCCGCTCACAAGGCCTCTGACATGGCTTAACGACGCCATTACATGACAACCGGCACCAACGACTTAAGGTGCCTTACGAAGCACGGAAGCGCTCGGAAAAATGCCTCTAGCGGTAGTCACGGGACGGTCACCCATCCTGCCCTGACCGCGCCTGTTGTTGCTTAACTCAAGTGATTGATTCCAATCTCTCGGTTCGCCTAGGCCACGACCGCTTCCAATCAGACTGTTGCGTAGCTGTCAATCAAAGTAACACTACACATACTTCTCAAGTGCCTCATTTCTACGCATTAATCATACTCTCTTGATTTATGGTGGGGATCGCTGCTATCGTTTTAACAGTGCTTGTTATAAATATGATATAAGACGAAGTTAAAGCCGGCGTGTAATAGGAATTCCTGCCATAAACTGAATCTACCTCCATCTTAATAGTATTTTTGTGGAATCGACTTTTGTATAAATACCCAAGGCTGCAGCGTCCACGTGATCTTTTCATCCATCTAGTGTGAGTGAATGTGCCACTGGATGCTGAATAAATCATCTAAATACGTAGATGAAAATGCCAAAGTTAAGGCTGTTTGACTTGCATAAAGTTCAACATAATAACGAAATATAAATTAAATTGCATCTAGACTTATATCAAATCAATTTATATGGAACAGATCCTTTCATTAAATTGAAAACATAATTATGTAAACGGTAAAAGCCAGTGTGGTAAATTTTGCACTCAATAAATTAATTGAATATCTAGTCGGCTCGATAATACTTCGTTACATTGGCCGATGGGCAAAATTTTCGCCCAATCCAATTTAATTATTGACAAGTTTCTAATGGTTATTACTGCCCGAACTCATCGAACTAGGCTTACACGGGTTGGGCAGGAGACATTATTGGCAGAGTGTGGAATATGGCAACCGTCGTCAGTTGGCTTAATTATCTTTTACCATTATTGCGACAAGTTTTAGATGCCCTGTGTTTACTAAGAGGATTTCAAAGTCGAGTCAAAGTATAGTCTGTTAAATCTTAGATATACCTCGGCTACTATCGGATATATTCGTATAATAGAAATATCGGAACTTATATGACACTTAATTTCGAAATCAGAACTCGATCATCAGTACGGAAACTGGCGAAAATTAGCGAAAACCGAAGCCTACTCTAGAGCCCGAGGTATATTCTTAAACCTAACAGACTATAAAAAAATATTCATTGTAAAAACAAGATGTTTACTAGTCTTCATGAACGTCAAGGCAGTTAGTTTCACAATTAATAGACTATTCATGTATGTTTGAATGAATGTATGTATGTACGATTAGATAATATGTTATAATAAGGCTCAACAAAACCAATTGCTTGGTTTTACATTGGGAGCAGTCGCGCTTACAAAAGTTATAATCGATATTTTACATAAGAATTGCAGTGTGGCGAAGAAGCTAACAAAAAAACTCCACTACAATCTTTTTCAAAACATGTTTTAGCTTAATTAAATAGAGTTTTCAACTTTAAGTTGTATATAGCATTAGTAGAACAACATGGTCGCTTTTCTTTTGTGTACCAAGTTCTTTAAATAAAGAGTAAAAAAAAAACTTAAAGTTACATTACACTAGACATAATTGTCCCCATTAACATTATTTTATTACCAGACTCTTTGTCTTAGTCTAAATAATATTTGATGTCATGGTAGGCTTTTATGAAAAAATATACTCAATACTTTTTTAAATCGTGTCGGTATAAGTGGTATATAACTTGAGGAATCTTAGTGTAGAACCGTAAAAAGTGCCACATAAAAGATGTATTAAATTTTGTATACTCTGGTGATGTAAATAAACCCACTCACTCTTTATATAAAGGTATCTACCTATATCCATAAGGAAAATACCCTTCAGGGCCTACAATTAACGAAATCAATGCTCTGTCGGCATAAATGAATAACAAACACGTGCCTAATTTACATATACGTTTGATGTAACCTACATATCTAAGTGCAATGTGTCCCTTATGGTTATCCCGCCTGCCATCACAGCATATTTACAATATCAGAATCGGTTTTTGGCTTGTCAACTGATTCGTTATCCACCCTTGTATTTCCCCACTGCTGGGGCACGGGCTACGCCCGAAGGTTAGGCCATACTCCACCACGGGGGCCAGGTCCGGGTTGGTGGGTGATTGTAAGACAGTGGTGGGCTTTACTGTCAGAAGTTATCAAGTAGCCCATAAGGCCTCTGACATCGCTTAACGACTGCCATTATATGACAGTTGGCACCAACGGCTTAACGTGCCTTGCGAAGCACGGAAGCGCTCGGAAAAATGCCACTAGCGGTAGTCACGGGACGCTCATCCATCCTGTACCTGACCGCGCCTGTTGTTGCTTAACCAAGTAATTGATTCCAATCACTCGGTTCGCCTAGGCCACGCATAATAACAAGTGTCAACTGATTAACATCATAATAATTACTCCAGCCCCCTAGCTAGCTTCTATAACAAATGAAGCAATGAAAAATGATGATGATAATTATTCCATACTAATTCGGATGATTGAAATTGTTCAGAATCTGATGCACGTAACATAGAGGCTGGTATTAATCTAGGATACCGTTTGCTCCCTCGCAAAGGGCATCCTAAATTAATTAGGTTATGCTTTTGCTAAAGGTGTCAGATCAATCTCTAATCATGTTAATGATAAGAGATTGGTCTTGGAGATTGGATTGATAGTAATTTTAGGACCTACGACTCAGAACCTAAGATCAAGCAACTGAGACTAGATAGCATTAACGCCAATGGCCGGCGTTCATGCTATCAACTCCGTCCACGCCTAACTTTATAAACTACTAAAACATGATTGAGAAACTAGACTGACAGTTTTTGAAAAATTATCTGTAAAAAAGATATTATTTTTTCCATTGCTGGCGCTAGTGTTACTGCATGGATGACTTAATTAAAATAGTGCAAGCCTTGACATTAGCAAAAATTAAACACTAACTCTAATTAACGTGTTGCAGGAACTGGGCATTTTGGAGGTAAACATTTATCTTATTCTAATGTATATGTAAGTTTTGAATCAAAATGATAAATTTAAAACCTATTTAGAGGCTGAAAATTCCACCCATGGCGGGGTGGAATATTTAGCCTCTAAATAGGTTTTTAATGTTGTCTTTAGCACGGGTTAGTGCATTAAAAAGATAATCAAAAATAATATAATCAAAATGATAATACTGAGGTATGACGTGTGATTGCCATGCCGGGTATCGTGGGTTCAATTCCCACTTAGGGGCTGCCGTACATTTGAACAAATGGGCTTACTCTGGGTATATTTCCACGTTTGTGATATTCTTTTTTTTAATGCACTAACCCTTGTGATATCCTTGTCCGGTTACCGTAGCAAAGGGTATCCTAATTTGGGACCAGCACAACAAATTATATTTTGTGGGCGTGTGGAAATCGAGAGGTCGTGGGTTCGATTCCCACTGGGGGGCGCCTCACATTTGTACAAGTGGCCTCAGTCTAGGTGTATTTTCATGTTTGTGACATGCTTGCCTGGTCACCATAGTACAGGGTATCCTAGTTTGGAACCAGGTCAAGTGATTGTGTTTTGTTGAAGTGTAGAAATTAATGAATGATAGAGGTATAGGTATATCCCGAAAAGTTAAATCTATTTACAACTCACAAGTCGAAGGATTTCACTAATTTCAGTAATTTTATTTTTTCTCTTCGAACGCGGTACTCGATATGCAGTGAGTGTAATGAGAGAAAAGTTTGTTTTCCGAACCTAATACTTAATCCCGTACTCTCTCGTTAAGACAGTGGCGAGCCTTACTGCCAGAAGTTATCAAGCCGCCCATAAGGCCTCTGACATGGCTTAACGACTGCCAATGACAACCAGCAGGGGGTCGTGATGTAAGTCAACTGTATATAAAGATATGTTGAAGTGTTGAATTCAGATCACCTTTAAAAAAATCGCCTTGGTAACTATGTATGTTCAGGGTGATCCAATAAATCCGTAGGTACTTGGTAAACACAAAACAGCTACTTTCGATCTCAACGACACACGTTTATTTAGTATGGAGATCACAGGCAAAACAAATGGAAGCATATTTTTTTAGGACTCTTTACCTTGTAGTAGTTGAGGAGCGTATTCATTATACGCACACCGCGACGCTTGAACACCAACTGATTCGTTAGTGAATACCAGTAGAGTTTTTTGAGTAAATAATAAATAAATAATAAGTAAATAATTTAAGGCGTTTCGGGACGCTAACTACCGCCACCAGTGTAAAGAAAAATCATAACTTGTTTTATAATACGTTTTTATCTAAAAGTGAATATGATAAATCTTAACAACTGTGATAACTGTTTTTAGAACTTGGAACTTTAGAACCAATGGATTAGAACTTTAATCGATTTCCGCTAAAAACGGCCGTTTTTGGCGGAAAGTGATTAAAGCCCTTGGTCATTGATCCTAGGTTCTAGACTGTAGGTTCTAAAAGTAGTTATAACATATTTAAAAAATAAAGTAACATATTTTAACTAAAAGTAGTTGTCACAGTTGATAAGATTTCTCATGTTCGCTTTGAAACAAAAACGTATCATAGCACAAAATTTTGATGTTGTTCCATTGGCGGCGCCAGTTAGCACTCCCAAACACCTTAAATAGCCTACCCTTCCTGCGATGCAGAAAAAGACCCATGCCCCAGCAGTGGGGACATAAAACGGTAGATATCGAATAAAAAAAGTTCTGAAACGTCGGAAAATTGTAAAAATGTAAAGTAAACGAGTAAAATCCGTATAAAAACAGTTTTTATTATGTCTAGTGCTCGTGTTGACCTTACAAAATACTATAAATAAAATAGAATATTTTCGGGGCTGAATCGCGTAGTAATTTAGTGCTATTTTACCTCGACGTTTCGACGACGTTACAGTCATCGTGGTCACGAGAAGACTGATGGCTGGCACCCGTTCGCATCTTCGGCTGATGAGGTTTCAGACTACCCTCAATCAGCTATCACAAAGCACTATTAGGGTTGCGACACACTACACTGACAATGTCGGACGATAAGCCATGCGACTTTTTTCTACTCGAACACATCTTAATCTTCTACGCGATTAAGCCCCGAAAATATTCAAACTATGTGTACAAGTCGCGAAAGTTTAAAATATGTTACTATAAAAAAAAATGTTATTCCAACTCCTCATAGAACTATCATAGAAACGTACGATAGCTAACCTAGAGTGACTTTGAGTACTTACAAAAAGGACCTGAAAGCAAGAAACCTTAACGCAAACAGGACGGGCCAAAGAATTATTTAGAGACCTCACTCACTTTCTAATGATAAATAATGAAATTTCAATGTAGTAGCTTGTTACAATATTCAGAGTTTGCCGCCCGCCCCTCCCCGCCTTCCCAGCCCAACCCGCTACTCAGAAAGCTCTTAATGCCGAGTCTGCCTGACCTCATGCCATCCCCATTATGGTGCCTATACATAATATATGAATTTGTTATGCCCTTTGATGTAAAGCAGCTTAGCTAACAGGTAAGTAGTGCACGCGTCACTAGACGTACAGAGGAAATATAAGGAGTCTTATAATGAAACTCAGAGTTGAGAAATTCGCACATTTTAAAATCGACCTTTTTCATATAGAGAGGGAGCTCTACTTTCCACAGAGCAAGGGGATGAGAGACATCAAGCAAAGAGTTAAAAACTGGTCCTTTTTATAAGAATCATATTGAAATTTGCTAATAGATGGCCTTAGTATTATCAAAAACTTATTAACTTTAAGATCTACGCGCCTTCTAAGCTATTATTTCTAAAACGAAATGATCATGCAAAAAAGGACACGCTGAAAACCAGCGCCGCTAGTTTTTATTCTAAAATCTAGCGACACAGCTGAGCGCGCTCCTATTGCCAAAGTTAAACATGCTAAGATAAGGTTATAATTAAGTCTTGCTTAGTTAAATTAATTATACATATATTATATATATATGTATTTTTTATTATTTAATTTAGCTGTAAGATTATGCTTATCGTTGTAACTTTGGACAATAAACCTTTTTCTAAAATAAAATAATTCTGCTGTGTGGTGTCGGCCTAGAGAATAGCACCAACCCAAATTCTTCCGCGGGTGTCGTAAAAGGCGACTAAGGACACGAACCGGGGGGAGGGCAGCAGCGCCCCCTGCAGTAAAATTGCACCAAACTGCGATCCCCAACTCGCATGCCCAGCGTGGGGATTATGGGCACTACCCCCCAATGATGGCACCACCTTGTGCTTTGGTGCTCATTAGGGGAGGGCTATGTCCAGCAGTGGACTAATATAGCCTCAAGAAGAAGAAGATTCTTTATTCTAAAAACGCTGAAATACTCATATTTATTCGTTAAAAATTATTGTCCTGACGATGGATGAGCGGCGGCGGCAGCCCAGTGGGTAGAACAGTGGACTCTGAAGCGAAAGACCCAGGTTCGATTCATAGTGCTGGCATGTACCAATGGCTTTGTTTTGCAAATTAAGTACAATTGTGAAGTCATCGTAGCTATACCACGCGCTAACTGTGAAGGAAAACATCGTGAGGAAACTTGAGTATCTGAAGTGCTCAATTACCTTAGCGCTTGAAATTGCCAAAACCTGTTGGGCCTGCGAATAGTCTGTACACATAAATGTACGTAACAATACATTTATATATTGTTAAGTACATACATATCTATAAAAAAAAAATCTCTGAAGTGATAAACGCAAATCTCGAGAGCAGCTGAACCGATTTCGCTTACTTTATTTTAAGAATATTCCTTGAAGCACGAGGATGGTTCAAACGAAGAGAAAAATAAAAACAAAATTAAAGAATCGACTGTTAGGCTGTACGAAGTTCGCTGGGTCAGCTATTATGGTATAAATACCACCGCATGGCATATACTGTCAGTGATCCCAAGAGTCCTAAACTAAATGAGAACAAAATAATTTTTTGGTGAAAACGAAATATCATAACTACGGTCGAATCCTGGGTGCTCGAGTTTTACTTCCATTTGGCAGTATACTTCTTTTTGTGCGACTTAAATTGGAAGTGGCCTAGCGGAACCAAGTGATTGGAACCAATCAATAGA
The DNA here is from genome assembly GCA_934045075.1 of Yponomeuta sedellus. Taxonomy (NCBI): domain Eukaryota; kingdom Metazoa; phylum Arthropoda; class Insecta; order Lepidoptera; family Yponomeutidae; genus Yponomeuta; species Yponomeuta sedellus. Next base: position 16,050,784 of record OW203726.1, read on the forward strand.
GTTAAGCAACAACAAGCGCGGTCAGGTGCAGGATGGGTGACCGTCCCGTGACTACCGCTAGTGGCATTTTTCCGAGCGCTTCCGTGCTTCGCAAGTCACGTTAAGCCGTTGGTGCCGACTGTCATGTAATGGCAGTCGTTAAGCCATGTCAGAGGCGTTACGTTGACAGTAAGGCCAGCCACTGTCTTACAATCCTCCACCAACCCGGACTTGGCCCCCGTGCTGGAGTATGGTCTAACCTTCCTGCAATGCAGGAAGAGACCCGTGCCCCAGCAGTGGGTACATACAAGGGTTGATATCGAAATAAGACCGCTGGTTTTCTTCCCTTAAGCGACGATTGTCAACATTCTCCTTTTGCACAAATACAAGACTGACCAAAATAGCAACGCTGGTTTTCTTCCCGTAATCAACGTTTGTAGTTAAACCCAAAGTTTTTTCATGAAGCGCCGGTACTATTTCGTGTACTAAACACCATATTGCTAAGGCTCCAATAGGTTCTTCAGCGCCCTGATTATGTAACGTTTTACGTATAAATCTGTGTGCAAAAATAAAATCTCTAATGGAATTTGTCGTACAGTTATGTGGCTCAATATCACTTTCACGTAGATATCCACTGAAATGCGGTATCCACTATCTGTGAAACATATTACGCCGCGTATCTATACGGCAGAGTTAAGTAAACACTCCGCTTTCGCACTTAGATGTGTACGAGAAAAGTTACATAATTAAGGCGCAGGACTATTTAACCGTTCGCAAGAAGAAGATGCAAATGGATTCAATTTGAATTCCGCTCTAAATCTTAAAGCTGACTGCCGACTGCTCCAAATCAGAGGAGCGCAATTTGTAAGCGATCACCGTCGACGAGTACCAATTACTGCGCAGAGTGGCGAGGGCCCTCAGCTGAAACAACTGGGAATATAGTTGCGTTATTAGTGCAGGTAGAGAGCTGTGGTAGCGCGGGTCTAGTACGCATGACATTCGGGAAGACTTGGATTTGAATCCCGGCTTATACCAATGGCTTTTTTCTAGTAAAGTTAAGTGTATATGTGAAATTCTACACCCTTACCGAGTCCATGTTACTAGTTGAGTCTAGTTTAGGGACCAGTTTGGGGACCAGGCACTATTTTTGTACACCTTTATGAGAATAAGGTTTTCTGTATTTTTGTATTTGTAGTTATGAACTGTTCATGGTTTTGCAATAAATAAATGAATTGAAATGAAAAGCACCGTGAGATAGGCTTTGTGTCAGAAATGTAAATTTGCCTCAGCGCTTGTAGGTACAATGGCCCAACAATGAGGCTATATAAGTGCAGAACGCTAGTGACGTACATTTGTGAAGTTGTTGTAGCAATACCTGGAACCATCTTGCATCTAAGGGGTAAATATACCTCAGCGTTTGCTACGAACAATGACTTAGCAATACGGCAATAGGTGCGGTACAATAGTGACTTATATTTACCTGATAACATCATGAGGTTCCTAAGCCTAATATCTGAGGTGTAATACTCGAATACCTCAGCGCTTGCACGTACACTGGCCCAACAATGAGGCTAAGTGCGGAGCGCTAGTGACGTATATTTGTGAAGACATAGCAGTAATACCCGAACACATCGTGAGGTAAGCCTTGTATCTGAGGGGTTAATATAACTCTACTCTACTACAATGGCCCAGCAACGAAGGTAAGCTCGGAAATATCAGGTCTAAATACAGTGTAGTTTTAAAATCGTTAGCAATATTCTGATGTATTAAGTTTAAGATGATTTTGAATAGTCTTAAACTTGCTTGACTTAAAATTTGCATAAACATTGGAAGCGCTCGTGGCCTATCCGAACCGAGTGATTGGAATTAATCACTTGAGTTAAGCATCCAGGATGCATGTCCGTCCTGTGAATACCGCTGTGGCAATTTTTCCGAGCGCTTCCGAGCTTCGCAAAGCACGCTGAGCCGTTTGGTGCCGGCTGTCATGCAATGACAGTCGTTAAGCCATATCAGAGTTCTTATGGGTGGCTTGATAACTTCTGTCAGTAAGGCCAGCCATTGTCATCAATCCTCCACCAACCCGGACTTGGCTCCCGTGGTGTTGTATGGCCTAACCTTCATGCGATGCAGGAAGAGACCCTTGCCCCAGCAGTGAGTACGTATAAGGTTTATTATGGAAACATTGGACGTATTTCGGTTTTATTTTCAGTTAAAGACGCGCCATTCGACTTGGAATTGGGACTCTTCAAATAGTTAAAAAACTTCCATCACAAAGCCATCATGACTACTCGATTTTCGTTCCAATTTTCAGCCAAAACTACATCTTTTTCGTTATTTATTTAAAATATAAAACAGTTCACAGATTGAGATTTGAAAGTCTTAGTACATTTTTTTTACATAGCCACATAGTAAACTAATTCTACCAGAGGGCGAAAACGAAAAAAAGGTTAATCTGCCACTCGGTTTGGCTTTTTTATCCCTAAATAGAAAGATTTTAGTATTATTTTACAATGTTGAAAAATCCTAATGTGAGAGTAATATAAACGTAAGCATCCCTACAAATCACACGAACGTCTAAGCAACGAATTCTATTCACAGCTTCAAATTGATATGAATCTTTGTAGCATACCTCAGACAGGCCGTAGCTCAAACATTATAGCAAAAATATGCAGCTTGCAAATGCAGCCCCCGACATTCAGATGACAAACAATATTTCTTAATTTAAAAACGTATTTATCAAATGCTGAAGCCGCGTTACAGGCAGACGTAGCCGCTCATAACGACCTGGCCCGCTGCATCTTTGCGAGTTGAAACACTTCCCTGTGGCACTATTGCTACTCGAAAATGAACCGTAAACTCTAGCCAATTGGGAAGTCGACCTCTGAAAAATTAACAAAAGGTACACGATTTTCCATCTTATTATCCTGTGCGAGCTATCCTCGTATATTAGGCGTAGCAATTTTATATCAAATATATAAAAATCTCGTGTCACAGTGTTGGTTTATCGAGGTCCTGCGAAATGTTTTCACCAATCTTTGTGTTTTTTTTTTGTATACTCGTATTTGTTATGTCCGAGAATTGGTCTTAGGCTACATGTTGCCAAACCACGTTTGCGGAGTCAGCTAGCGTATATATACAGATGCATTGTGTGTTTTATAAATATTTATAGAGGTACATGTATTTTAAAAACCTATTTAAAGGCTAAAAGCACGGGTACCTGTATTTCAAGAACATCGAAAATGGCACCAAGGATTTAACTTAGACAGTAAAACATATGGTAAGAGGGTTTTTGGGATGATAAATGGATCTAGCTAGGTTAATTTTTTAACGAACCTCGTTTCCTCCGTTATTTTGGGCACAAAAAAATATAAAAATAATAAAAATTGTTCTTTTAAACCGGATTTTACTCGATTATTTTACATTTTTACAATTTTCCGACGTTTCGGCACTTTTTTAGGTGCCGACCGAAGACTACGTCTTCCGAGACCACGGCACCTGAAAATTGTAAAAATGTAAAATAAACGAGTAAAATCCGTATGAAAACAGATTTTATTATGTATACAACATCTTCTAAGGTTAACGCACAAAATATTGTTATGCAATCTCAATAGAAATATGTACCGTACAAATTTGTAGGTATTTACATATTATAAATAGTTTAGGAATTGAGTCTAGCAGCTTTTTCTGAGCTTTTCACGAACTCCAAATACTATCCCTTTGTGTTGTGGACAAAGCGATCGTAACATTTTGCATTAACTTAGAAGTAATTTTTTTTCACAACTTTGAGGGATTATACTACAGGACTTGAGTATACGATCATAAAGTACGTTTTCAACACACTTGCTCGTAAAGTGACTCTTATAACACCGGTTTAAGAACCATAATGCTGTCCATTATACACGCGTGCGTAATAATATTACAGCACAAGTGCTGTAATGAATATAGTTTTAATTTTATCAACTACAGACAAATAATGACAGCAAAGAGTTTTCATATCTAAAAATAATAATTTAATTTATATTTTATGCACGTTAGTATCAAAATACGATAGCTAAACATTTATTTTCATCAAATTGCAATCAAAATAAGAAAAAGATAGACATATCTAAAAGCCAACTTGTAATTCAGAAATATCGATTTATAGGCTGTATGGAAGTTGTTACATTTGCCTACATTTGACAGCGCGCAAATTAAAAAAGTAAGCGCGCGCCATTTTCAATCTCAGTTCTCAAGAAATAAAACTTTTTATTGTTTATTGTGAAAATGTCGAGTTCGAGTACTGATACTGAAGAGGATATGGTTTTAACTCCGCAAGACATACTTAATGAGGCGCAAAATGCCAATGAAAGTTTGATACCCGAGAAATCTAGGGAAAAATATGTCGCAGCGTATGAAAATTTCCTAACATGGAAAACGGAAAAGAACGCGAACTCTTTTTCTGAGTCAGTATTTTTAGCGTACTTTTTATTTTTATTTACCTGTTCTTGTTTTTTATTTTCCTCACAAGTGTGTTGAAAAACGTCGTATGACACTCGTGAGCATTGGTCATTACAGACTCGGTTCCATAACTGCTCTCGCCTTCGGCTCGAGCAGTAAACCCACCTCGTCTGTAATGACCAACTTAGCTCACTAGTGTCATAATGTACTAATACGATTGCATTCGTTGTTCTGGGACTTCCGGGGGCAATTTTTTAAATTTTACTCCCGCTCACTTGGAACACTTTAGTTATACTATTTTTATTTTTAATACACTAACCCGTGCTAAGGAACAAATTTAAAAACCTATTTAGAGGCTAAAAATTTCACCCATGCCGGGATTCGAACCCGCAACCTCTGGCTATCCGTGCCAGCGCTCTACCAATTGAGCCAATGGGCGACTCACGGCATCAGTGAAATTTCGAACCTCTTTACACTATTCTCTGTATTACGTACAGGCAGCGACATCTGACTTAAGCAAATTGCATTACTTAAAGCCCCGACTACCTACTTTGCAGTTAGGTTTAACATCGGAACGATATCACTGTACCCACATGTACCCACTGTACACACTTTAGTTGTGAGCGTGAAAACTTAAGTGACGTTCTGTCCCTTGAGATTGCTCAAAAACAGAACGAGACAGAGAGATACCTATATAATTACTTAGTGAAACTCTCAACCCGGAAACCTAATACAGCATATAAGCACAATTGGAACGAGTTCCTATCGAGTTTGTAAGTGCAACTGAAGAGAAATGTAAGAATAATCGCGATGCATCGTGCCCGAGGGATGTTTTGCATTCAGCGCTGGTGACTCAGCGAGCATGTTTCCAGCGTAAGTGGAAAACTTTGTTTGTGATTCGAACAACATCTACATTTCATAGAGACGTTTGCAGTCCGAAAACAGACTATTTACACGTCTACAGAGAAGTTAAGTATTTGAATCATTATATTCTTTTTGGTGCACTAACCCGTGCTGAGTACAATTTTAAACACCTATTTAATGGCTAAATGAGGCGATATCATTCCGATGTAAAACCTAACTGCAAAGTAGATCCTCGGGGCTGCAATTACTTCGGCCAGATGCTTAGAAGCTTAGATACAGAGAATATTGTAAAGAGGTTCGAAATTTGGCTGATGCCGGTACCAGCGCATTGGCTCAGTTGGGAGAGCGCTGGCACGGTTAGCCAGAGGTCGCGGGTTCGAGTCCCGGCATGGGTGGAATTCTTAGCCCCTAAATAGGTGTTTATATTTGAATCATCTCGGTTTTAGGAAAAATTGTGCATAAGCTGGCAAACGTTTGCGTAAACGGTTGTATAAAAAAATTACTTAGCGGAATGCGCTTAGATAATTTTGAATTTTGTGCAAAACGTAGCCTGTTACAAACGCTAAACATTTTTTAGATGACAAAAAAGTCTGGTATCGATACCAAGGTAATGCACCAGATTCATTTGTTAATGGTTTTTTGTCCGCTATATTTCCAAAGGATCTAGATTTTTAAATTAACACACAGTTTAACTTGTAACATTCACGAAGCCGCCATTTCTGTGGTATTCTCTATAATATTAAAATGAATCGCTGAATGTGTAGGTAAGCGCAAATCTCGAGAGCAACTAAACCGATTTCGCTAATTCTTTTTTTTAGAACATTCCTTGAAGTACGAAGATGGTTTTTACGGAGAGAAAAATAAAAAAAAAATAATGAATCGACTGTTAGGCGGTAAGAAATTTTTATTTTAATTTAAGATATATTTTTAGTTTAAAATATAGGTATGTATGAGTATAGCTTAATGTATATCATTAAGAAATACTGTTGGAATTTTAGGGTTAACTTCTTAACTCATGGCTTTCGTGTTGGAAAGGGCGCAGAGGAAAGAAAACGTGTGAACAGTGGAACGATTGTTTTATTAATGATAGCAAATTTTACAGTATCGACTAGCAGCCGACATTTTGAATGAACGATTGAATGAGTGAAAGTAAAACCGAATGAATGAATCTGAACGAATGAATGGAAGACTGTACTGGGATTTTTGTTTATTCCAATAGTCCCCCTCAAAAATTCTAGTCTTATATAATGCAATTAGGCAATAATAATCATTATTTTGTATTTATATTATTAAACATTATTTATACATTCTGTTCTTCATACTCTGTTTCAGTTATTTCACTTCTTTTAATCATTAGGTATATTATAAGCATTAACAACTTAAATCAAGTTTAAGTTTGATCTTAATTGTAGAAATTTCCCCGATGGTACCATTTTCGTAAAGATATCAGCTAGCTGATTTCCTGTGGAAACATACTCTAGCTTTATTACTTTGTTAGTAATTTGTTCACGTGTGAAATGGTATTTTACATCTATGTGCTTAGACCTTTTATGGCTAGTGGGATTGTTTGCAATGCTTATGCAACTGTTGTTGTCTTCATATATAGGGATAGGCGTTGGTAATTGGATTGCAATACTATTTAACAATGATTTTATCCATATAGCTTCTCTCACAGCTTCGAAAAGAGCCATATATTCAGCTTCCGTTGAGGAGGCGGCGACTGTTTTTTGTTTGCGAGTATTCCATGATATTACACAGTTATCAAACACTTGGAATACATATCCTGTTGTGCTTTTACGATCAATTTCGTCACCTGCCCAATCGGAATCTGCATAGCCTTGAACTATTTGATGATAGTCGCACCTTTTGTAGGTCAACTTTAAATTTATAGTTCCTTTAATATATCTTAAAAGATGTTTTAAGCATTTCCATAGTTCATTATTATTTTTGCTTTGATATCTGCTCAGAATACTAATTGCTGAGCAAATATCTGGCCGTGTACAAAGCATCGCGTACATAAGGCATCCTATGACCTTCCTGCAAGGAGCATCAAAGTGTGTATCGGAATTAAGGGCCAAGTGATCTAATTTTGATGGGAACGGTGACTTCGACGGATTACAATCACTCATGGAAAACTTGCTTAAAACATTGTTTAAGTAGACTGACTGGTCCAATGTTATTTTACCTTCTGTTCTATTTACTCTTATGCCTAAGAATAGTTTTATTTCATCTAAATCAGTCATGTCGAACAGCTTCATTAAACTGTCTTTATATATTTTCAAATTATTATTTTGCTTTGTACATAAAATCAAATCATCGACGTATAATACAATATATACATTATCGTCAATTAATTTTTTATCAAGTATATACAAACAAGGATCTACCTCTGAATTTTTAAAACCAAGTTCTTTGAGAGCATGATCGAAACGCTCGTACCAACATCGAGAAGATTGTTTTAAACCGTACAGGGATTTATTTAACTTGCATACTTGGTTTGGTTTTGCAAAAATACCCTCAGGCACCTCCATGTAAATGTCATTATCGAGTACTCCGTTTAAAAACGCAGTTTTGACGTCCAAGTGATGTACTTGCAAGTCATGCTGATTTGCAAACGCTAATATAAATCTAAAAGTAGAAATACGCGCCACAGGTGCAAACGTTTCATCGAAGTCCTCAAGGTATTTTTGTGTGAAACCGCGAGCAACCAAACGCGCCTTGTAACGAGTTGGTTGTCCTAACTCATTATTTTTTATCGTGAATACCCATTTACAATCAACAATATTTACATTTTGGGGTCTATCCACTAGAACCCATGTTTGATTTTTATTTAGCGACTCTAACTCAATATCTACAGCTTTTAACCATTTTTCACTATCATCCCTGCATGAAATATCACTATAGTTAATTGGTAACGACTGAGCAGTTGTGAGTGCTAAGTAACACAAATCTGTATCGTTCATCTGTTTATAATCGACTGAGGGTAGATTTTTTATTCTCTCACTTCGCCTTATTTTATTTGACGAATTCTCGGTATCCGATTGGTCATCGGGAAGAATTCTGTGTTTCGTGCCTGCTGACTTATTATCACCGATAGGCTTGTCAACTTTTGCGGGTATTTGAATGTTTTGGTTTGTCGGCCTTGATTGAACAAAATTTGACTCATCGAATATTATATCACGGGCAACGAAAAATTGGCCATTTTCAACGTTGAACAGTTTATAACCATTGTTATCGTACCCGACTAGTATTGCTTTATACGATTTACTGTCAAACTTTGTTCTTCTCGTTTTATCATGAACATAGGCCGTTGCACCAAATATTTTTAAGTGTCTTATTTTAGGTTTGTTGTTATGCCACATTTCGTATGGTGTTTTGTTGCTGGTCAGAGCTTTAGTAGGGAGTCTATTTATTAGGTAGGTAGCTGTTAGTATGGCTTCCCCCCAAAAAGACTTTTCTAATTTCGCACTTTCAACCATGGTTCTAGCCATTTCGGTTAATGTGCGATTCATACGCTCCGACACACCATTTTGTTGCGGCGTATATGGTACCGTTAGATGGTACGAGATACCCTTGGAAACACAAAACTCTTTAAATTCTGTTGAGAGATATTCCCTGCCATTGTCGCAGTACAGATTTGTGACTTTAGTATTGAATAAGTTCTCACTCCTGGCAACAAAATCTTTAAAACATTTTAGGACTTCCGATTTTGCATTCATTAAGTAGGTCACAGTATAATGAGTGTAATCATCAATAAAAGTAACAAAATAGTTTTTGTCATCAACGGTGGTAGGCGTTATCGGGCCACAAACGTCAGAGTGAATAATAAAAAGGGGTCTATTCTGGTGTTTATTATTATTATCTTTACTTTTTGCAAACGGGAGACGTGATTGTTTACCAAGAATACAAGGTTCACAAATAGTATCGCTGGGGTTTATGTTGCTTATCAAGAAGTGGTCACTTTCATCTATATTATCCTTTAAAATTTCGAACTTTTGTTTGTTTACATGTCCAAGTCGGCCATGCCACAAACTATAGGCGTCAACGGAATTTTGAATCAAGTGAACATTAAGTTTATTTACTTTAAAATTCAGCATGAAAAGGTTGTTGCAATTCTCCCCGGTCATGATACATTTGTCTTTATGATGGACTTGAACACCGTTGCTGCCAAAAACCACTGTCATACCGGCACGTTGCATCTTACTTACAGAAAGTAAATTATGACGTACCTCGGGCGAAAACAATACATCATCAATCGAGCCTTCAATATCTAAATCTGTTGTTACCTTTATGCTGCCTTTACCGTAGGCTCGTATAGACTCGCCGTTTTTCGCAACTCCGATCTTGAGAGGCGTCGATAGTTCCGTGTACGTTGTAAACACGTCAAGTGAATTTATTATGTGATCCGTGGCACCCGAATCTAAGAGGAAAGAAATTTCCATATTAGTAGGATTACTAATAGGGTAAGGTAACTTACAATCGGGTGACACCATAAAAGCGAAACCGCCCTCGTCATTGTTGCACAGCACGTTGTGCGCCGTCCTCTTGTAGCTGCTGCCGCTGCTCCCAGCCCCGTCTTGCTGGATCTTCTTGAAGTAGCGACAGTCTTTCTTGAGATGATTTCGGCGCCCACAGTGATCGCAGTAAATTTTTGAAATTTTGTACGTTGAATTTCCGGTTTGAAAGTTTTTCTTCACTTGAGGGTAGAATTTTTTCTTAGTAGAATTTCCTTGTGATTTTGGAAATGAGAAATTCCTCGGACCTGCATGCAAAACCTTGAGCTCTGTTGAAGGTTCACCTTTCAGCTTCACTTCGTGGTCAAGTAGTCGCGTCTTCACAAAGGAAAGGTTCAAATGTTCTTCGCCAAGAGTTTCCAGCGCCGTAATGACACCGTCGTATGAACTGGGTAGCGTCAACAGGATGTGAGACACTTTGTCCATTTCGTCGAGTTTTGCTCCGGCGGAAATAAGTTCGATGACAATGTTGTCGAACTTAGTAAAATGTTTAAGTAAGGAAACATCTGGTTGGAGTTTAAGATTCAACAATTGCTTGCGTAGTGCTAATTGCGTAGCCAGACTTCGTCTCTCATAAATTTTATCGAGGTTATCGAAAATGGATTTGGCCGTTGCAGCGTCTTTTGCAAAATTTAAAAATGCGTCATCCAAATATTCGATTATCGTACCTTTTGCGGTTTGGTTTTTCTTTAGCCACTCTGCGTCTGGATTATCCGGCACTGGTTGTTCAACGACGATGGCCACTTGTAGTTCTTCCAACAAAGACTTGATGCGGAATTTCCATGTGCTGTAGCGTTCGCCGTTAAATTGCTGGATGTTTCGTTTGCCTCGTACCTCCATTGTTTATATCCGTATTTTAGACGGATAGCAGGAACTAAATAACTAATTTAAATCGTGCCCTGGGCCCATAACCTGTTGGAAAGGGCGCAGAGGAAAGAAAACGTGTGAACAGTGGAACGATTGTTTTATTAATGATAGCAAATTTTACAGTATCGACTAGCAGCCGACATTTTGAATGAACGATTGAATGAGTGAAAGTAAAACCGAATGAATGAATCTGAACGAATGAATGGAAGACTGTACTGGGATTTTTGTTTATTCCAATATTTCGTTTGTTATTTTCAAGGTTAGGTTTTAGGAGGTTAGGCATAAGTTTTTATCTGCTGTTACATCAAGCATCAATCTTACTTGCATATTGCAACATTTGTATGCAAATATGAGTATACTTTTGTGGTGTGATGTACTTATTAACATACATTCATACAGGTCCAATCGTGATTATTTATTTAGTAAAACGTAATTCTCAGCCTTCATTCGCGACAATAACTATTCATGAGCATCGCGAGAAATAGTATTTCTGTACTTAGTTGATAATACAGAAAAGTTGATACTAAAATTGTTAATTTTAGTAGCGAAATTATTTGGTAAAACAACAACAATATTTACATACAGGCACATACTCGTACATTGATTCTGGCCCCACACTAGGATACCCTGTGTCGTGGGGACCAGAAACAACGACATCACAAACATGTAAACATCCAAGACATGGGGTTTTTTTTTTCGTTCCCAGCCGGGATTCGAACCCGGGACCTCTTGCATGGTAGGTAGATGCGCTACCGCTACGCCACAGAGGTCGTCGAAGTCAAAAATCTTTATTTTTTTATGTCACACGTAGTTCATTTATTAAAACAATTGGCAGTTCCCAAGAGATATTAAGGTTGTAGTCACCCTAAAAATATACAAAACCATAACTCGCGTGCTTTCTTGTAAAGTTCTATGCCAAAAGTTTTTTGGTTCATTGCTATTACAATATTGTTTTGAATTATTGCCAAAAGCAGTCTTTGTCTTACTTAAAGTTGTGAAAGTAATTTCCCCTAACGTCGGGGCTCCTAAATTAGACCCTGGGACGCGGGGACTGTACATGAGACTATTTTATCTCTCCGCCATATCTCACTCGTCGCGTTTGAGGGCATGGCAAACGTGGCCATAGACATGCAAAACTGACAACATAAATGAAAATGTCACTAATAATATATACTAGGTGGACCCCGTAACTTCATCTGCGCAGGATTAGTATTTCGGGAAGCGTATATTAGCGAGGCGTACAAAAGGTTTTCGCAGCGCACGCCAGAGTAGCACGCAGATGTTAGTTTTTTTTTCTACTTACTTGACACTTGTCCCCATATCTTGGACAATTCACACAATAACCTCAAAAATTGTAGCCTATATTATGTTATTCTGATGTATAAGTTATATTATTGTAAGGTGTCATTAAGACCCATTCAGTTGTAGAGGTAAATACAAAAGTAAAAATACTATTTGGTTGGTACTTATTTGTTATAAATGGTTCTATTTTCGGTAATTTACTTTACATACTTAATAACCTTAATCTCAAAATTCATAGCTACCGATAATTACACATAAACGTCTAAGTATATAAATATATTGCAAGTAGTTACAAAAATAGTAGTTAATAAATTAAATTTCTAAGTTTGATTTTGATGATAGCAATATAGAGCTGTGAAGGAAAACATCGTGAGGAAAGTCGAGTATCTGAGTTGTTCAGATACCTGAATGCTTGAAAATGTCAATCCGCGGTAGGACAATTGCACAAATATGCGTAACTTAGAAAACAAAGTCATTCGTTGGCATTCGACCCCACGACCTCCCAAATGTCAGACAGGCGTTTTGCGCTGCCTTAACACTGCTTATTATCATAAAAAGTGATAACTACACTAATATTATAAAGTTAAAAGTGCGTGAGTGTGTATGTTTGTTACTTCTTCAAGTCACTGCTGTGTGGTGTCGACCTAGAGAATAGCACCAACTCAAATTCTTCCCGCGGGTGTCGTAAAAGGCGACTACGGGAAACAATACGGGGGGTGGGCAGCAGCGCCCCCAGCAGTACTATTCCACCAAACTGCGATCCCAACCCGCATTCCCAGCGTGGGGATTATGTGCATTACCCCCCAATGATGACACAACCTTGCGCTATGGCGTTCATTAGGGGAGGGCTATGTCCAGCAGTGGACTAATAGCCTGAAGAAGAAGAAGTCTAAACGGCTGGAGCAATGAGCGTTTTTCCTTATGTCAAATTTAGTTTTAAAAGATTCCCTAGGTGGCGCTGCCGTACCTTAGTAATAAAAGTCAAGCAAAAAAGAAAACTATGGTTCTGTGGAATTTGGAATGGTTATTTTATTTTACCTGAAAAAAAAAAATGCTGTTGTTGTTTGGTGATTGTTATGTGCGAATACGTTCTATACTTTCGGAAATAAATTTTGGAGTCTTTGCTTTGGATTGTGGATTTTTCTCGACGTTAAAGGACTGTTTTACTGGTTACCGATTTCTGATATAAACGAAAACTTGGCTGCTACTACTGGATCACGATTTGCCCTGACGATTTTGGATTTGTCGTAGAACAAAGATAGGCACCATGAGTAAGGACTATGGTTCCTTGTCTGTTGCTAATCTCAAAGCAGAGTTGCGGAAACGTAACGCTAAACTCACGGGAAAGAAAGCTACTCTGGTTCAGAGGTTAGTGCTATTTGTTTTTTTACGAGTGACAAAAGTGTGGCGATGTGAATATCGAATGACAGACCTGTTCAGAGTTATAGTTGGCCAGGGTGACCCTCCAACTCAGTATATTTCTTTCAAAATATCGCCCTGACAAACGACCTATCGAACTGCTAGTTTAGCAAATTAGTTTGGCTATGTGGATAAATGGTAGATGGTAGCGGCTGGATGAGGGTGGCTGAGGATAGAATGTTGTGGCGTGCTCTGGGAGAGACCTATGTCCAGCAGTGGACTAGTATTGGCTGATGGTGATAAATCATGACTTTTGAGCAGCTGTGATTGTGTTAAAGGAATTATGTAATTTCTCGTGGCCAAACCAGTTTGGCAAATTAGTTTTACACTATTTTTATTTTTAATGCACTAACCCGTGCTAAGGAACAAATTTAAAAACCTATTTAGAGGCTAAAAATTTCACCCATGCCGGGATTCGAACCCGCAACCTCTGGCTATCCGTACCAGCGCTCTACCAATTGAGCCAATGGGCGACTCACGGCATCAGTGAAATTTCGAACCTCTTTACAATATTCTCTGTATTACGTACAGGCAGCGACATCTGACTTAAGCAAATTGCATTACTTACAGCCCCGACTACCTACTTTGCAGTTAGGTTTAACATCGGAACGATATCACTGTACCCACATGATCAATCTTGTGGGTACAGTGATATTGTTTCGATATAGGTTTGATATAGGTTTTTAAATTAGTTTTGCTACAAGGAAAATGTCCCATTATGCATCCTTTATGCACCCTAAAACAGACATACAAGGCGATTGTTAGCCAAATCTAATAGGATACCATGAAACTGTTTGCCGTGCTCTTACTTACTTTAACATTATTATGTACATTTTCACAGAAATATCTGTTTATTAAATATTAAACAGCATTTTGTATTGTTACAGACTTCATGACTATGACACCATATTTGGTAATGTGGTGAATGACCCTGAATCTTCATACATCATTCAAGTGCCTGATACTGGGCATTTCAGGGACATCAATAGTGATTCACTGATGCCACTAGTCAATAACGAAGATTTAGAGGTGTTCAGTGTTGTGATAGAACGAGAAGATTTTGATACAGCAAAGAAAATGTACCATGATGCATTTTTATTAAGTGCTCGTATAGCTCATGTGCCTGGTAATGCATACTTTGTACTGGCAAATTGTGCATCTGAAATGAGAAAACAAGTTTCTTATACAGTTACTGTAAAATACGAAGAACACACAATTATAGAAACGCAATGTGAATGTGCAGCAGGGATGGGCCCCTATGCTCAATGCAAACACGTTCTAACGATTTTGCATGGTCTTGTTGACTTCAGCCAGAGAAAAACTTTAAAGACTCGTTCAAGCTGCACAGAAAAACTACAAACGTTCCACCAACCCACCAAATTTTATACCGGTGAACCAGTTGAAGCAAATAATTTGGTACTTAAAACTCATGATGTACACCTTCAAGACATGACAAAGTTTGACCCACGGCCTTCAAGAACAGAAGAATCTATCGCAGATGAAAAATATATAGAAAATTTCAAAAGTCTCGTGGAAAATTTCTGTGCTAATGAAAAGGTCACAATGCCTATGGCACAGTTAATTAAGCCAGCGAATAAAAAAGCTGCCTTTCTGGATCATGATGGATTATGCAGAATACACACCTGAAGAGCAATATCTCAATAGCCTGAAATTAAGTAAAGATGGGTTGGAGGAACTGGAACGTCAAACAAGGACTAACAAAAAGCTTTGGAAGCAGCAACGACTGCAGCGTCTGCAAAGTTCAAATTTTGGCAAAATATGTCATTGTAAAAAGAATGAAACAAAACTTGCCAAATCTCTTTTAAAAAACATTGATGTGATGGCAGCAGCAACAAAATATGGCCTGAAATATGAAGAGAAAGCAGTTCAAGCGTTTGCAGTCAAAACAGGCTTTCTTCCACAAAAATGCGGAATAATTGTTCATGAGGAACTCCAATATTTAGCCAGTACACCAGACCGACTGATTGGAGAAGATGCAGTACTAGAAGTGAAATGCCCATTTTCTGCACAAAATGAAGCAATTTCACCTGAAAATATCAAATATTTATATCTTTGTGAAAAAACGGGAAAACTAAAATTGAAAAAGTCACATGAATATTATTATCAAGTTCAAGGACAGTTACTGTGCAGCCAAAGAAATATTGCATACTTTTGTATATACACAATCACAGACATTTTTATAATCAAAATCAAAAGAGATGAAAGTTTCATCAGTATGATGACTAAAAAATTGGAAGAATTTTATAATAATTTTTATAAGCAAGTTTTTTTGAATAGAAACTTTTATAATATTAAAATATAATGTTATTGAATTATTATTATTTTTTATTCAAGTCAATTAATATATATCGTCTCCGCCTTCCCCTCTGAGATAAAAGCGTGAGTTAATGTATGTCAATTTCGGGACTTTTGTCAGAGTTGGACATAGGGTACGATGGGGCTGACAATAGGAGCAGAGATGGGCGATGAATTTCTGCCCAAACGATTTAAATCGGGTGGAAAGGAATTTCTTCCCATTTCGGTGGGCATAAATAAAAAAACTAAAATTAGTTTTTTTGTTTACCTAGGTCGTGGGTTCGACTTCGGTTCTCGCTATTAATAATTTTGGACACCATTTACCGAGACTCCGACTGCTACCGGATATACCAAGCCTTATCTTATCTTAACTAAGGTGTAAATCTTTCTCTTTTAAAATCTTAGTAATTTAATTATAAACAAACATTTAAATTAAGTTCGTATACGCTTGCTGTAACTACTTTTGTTACAGATTACATCATACCAAATGTAAGGGCAAAATGAATTTCATCTCTGCCCGACCTTTATTATAAATGCCCGGCGCTTATTGGGCAGAAATGGATTTTAATCCAGCGGTGTATTTAAATCCGGGCGTTTACCCATCACTGAATGGGAGTAGTTGGATTTAAAGGCGTAACTTCTGTCAGTGATTATTTATTTTTCCTTTAGGTAAAACAAATAATTTTACATTAAAATTAAATAATAAAAGAAATAAATATATAAAACTTTAGTACATAACTGATGATCCATTCTGTATGAATCATTGGTTTACACTAGTACTTTATGCTGTATTTTTAATAATATTACTTCTGAAATTTACAAGCATTACACAAATAAACACTATATCACTGGAGAGCATTGTTTCAGTTTTGTTCATGGGTTGATTTAATATTTTGTATGTCTTCAACATGCCTATCAGTCTTTCTACGTGCACCCTTTTACTTGCCACTTTTCTATCTGAGAGTAGTGTGGTGGGATTAATTTGATTAGATTTTTTAAAAAATGAAGGCATGTTCACTTTTACTCCATATCCTAAGAATATGTCTTGCACATTGAGTCCTTTGTCAACCATTATTTCGTCCTTAAAAGAAAACTTGTGTAAGATTGAACTTCGTTCAATAATCTGTCTATCCGTTGCGGATCCACCGTAACATTTTGAAGCATAAGTTATTAACCCACTGGGACTAATGCCAATAAGTGCTTTCATTGTATTTCGGTTTTTATATGTTGAAAAAGTTATTTGCTGAGCTAATGGTAGTTTTGGTTTCTTGATGGGGAATTCAGTTGCATCTACCACAACTCTAGACATAGGGTACTTATCATAAAAATCAAGTGGTGCATATGCATGGACTGTTTCTCTATCTACCCAGAGATCTAAGGTCCTCCATTGGAGAGCCACAAATCGGACCCATGTAATAAAAATGTTGTACACTTGCTTTATAGAAATTCTGAACATGAATGACATTTCTTGAAATTTAAAAACCTATTTAGAGGCTAAAAATTTCACCCATGCCGGGATTCGAACCCGCAACCTCTGGCTATCCGTACCAGAAATATTTCTTGAAATGTTTTATGTCTTCTCAATATTATCAAAGTTATAAAAAACTGATCAAGCGGAGACACTTGTTTTGGTGAAACTTTATAGAAATAATTTAACTTAGATACATCTTGTCCAAGAGATTCGAAAACAAGAAGTACTTTGCGAAAAGTCTCCAATCCAGTATAAAAGTGTATAGCTTTATCGTCATGCTTATAGTTGTGGATACTGAATGGTGTATTGCTATCATTGTTAGTCTGGATACATTTATCAGATTTCAACGGGGATGAAGGCCGGACCAGTTCTTCTTGCTTAATTTCAAAGTTCTCTGAGCATATTCCAGTATTCAGACGTTCACCAGTATTGCTGGGTTCTATTACTACTTCTGAATGGACAGAATCAATCACATATTCATCGTCGCTATCTGGGTAGTGATCAGTGATTTTCAAAGGATCCATTGGAGAGTCGTCATCACAGGGAGTAGACGTATAGAACGGAATTTCTTCTACAAAAGCCATTGGAAGTACTGAAAAAAAAAATATTACTGTACTGAAAGATATTATAGTAATGGATCTTATCTTCTTGTGTGCAATAAAGAATATTCTTATCTTATCTTAAAAATAATCTTATCATAACACAAGTATAGGTACCTACTAACCTGGCATACGATATGTTTTGGTTACTTGCTTTGAATCAAAACTCAGAGGGAAGCTTTCACCTTCACTATGAGGAGTTGGAGCAGAGGTTTCACCTTCATTATGAGAAGCCCAGGGAAATATCGATGGAATCGCATTACTCTTCAATCTTCTTGCCTTTGGAATACCAGCTGTAAAAAATAATTAGGAGTTGCATAAAATGGCGTAAATGCTAGGTAGATAATTTATGTAATTTACCATTAGATCATTAGTATCTTACCTGATAAGCTCAATGGTATGATAAAATCAGATTGTTTGAAATGTTCACTACAAATTGTAGAATATTTGCGTAGATTCCACCCAATTTTGCGCTGATGTTCTACTTTTGTAGCGTGAATCCACTTCGTTCTGAGAACTTCATTTTGAGGAAACGTATGGGTGCCTTTATTTGGACAACCTAAAACACCGCACGGCCCACGGACACTCATGGCAATGCGCAATACAAACGAAACGTGGTACGTATAATGTACTAGGTATTTCTTACAATTTTGCGAGACAGAAGCATTCAACCTTAGTTCACAACTTTCAAAACTATACGAAATACGAAACCAACAGTATCCCCAACAAACTTAATTATATTTTTAGCCTTCGTCTGAGACGTTCCATACCACTGACATCCGTGTTCCATTCCCTCTCTTTTTTTGTAATCTGTGGTCTAACTTTGACATTGATTGCTACGAATAACAAATTTGTATGTAGAAACGAATGACGCCATCTAGAGTATCTAATAGAACTAAGAAAAAAAAAAAAAAGGAAAAACGCTCATTGTAATAACATTTGGAATGGAGTTAACTGACACCCTGAATTAACACATAGGCTACGTTTTACTCCGGGAAAATATCTTATTCCCATGGGAAATTGATAAACCGCGGGTAACAACGCGGGGCACAGCTAGTAACACTAAGTATATTACTAAATTAATAATTATTTAAAAAATAGACCGTTTTCATCAGTTATGAACTATATCAGTATATAAAAATCTGTTACATCAATATAAGTATATCTAACATAACTAAACTTATACTATTTTTATTTTAAATGCACTAACCCGTGCTAAGGACAATTTATTTTAAAACTTATTTAGAGGCTAAAAATTCCACCCATGCCGGGATTCGAACCCGCTACCTCTGGCTATCCGTGCCAGCGCTCTTTCCAACTGAGCTAATGGGCGACTCACCGGCATCAGTGAACTTTCGAACCTCTTTACACTATTCTCTGTATTACGTACAGGCAGCGACATCTGGCTTAAGTAAATTGCATCACTTACAGCCCCGACTACCTACGTTGCAGTGAGGCTAAAAATTCCACCCATGCCGGGATTCAAACCCGCGACCTCTGGCTATCCATGCCATCGCTCTTTCCAACTGAGCTAATAGGCGACTCACAGCCAGAGGTCGCGGGTTCGAATCCCGTTATGGGTGGAATTTTTAGCCTCTAAATAGGTTTTTAAAATTGTCCTTAGCACGGGTTAGTGCATTAAAAATAAAAATAGTATAATCATGTGGGTACAGTGATATCATTCCGATGTAAAAACCTAACTGCAAAGTAGGTAGTCGGGGCTGTAAGTGATGCAATTTACTTAAGCCAGATGTCGCTGCCTGTACGTAATACAGAGAATAGTGTAAAGAGGTTCGAAATTTCACTGATGCCGGTGAGTCGCCCATTAGATTAGATTAGATTAGATTAGAACTCTTTGTTATACACACTAGAAAACAACATACATAAAAAGGCTTATATATCTAACTATTGCCGTATACAATTATACATTACCGTATACATTAGCTCAGTTGGAAAGAGCGCTGGCACGGATAGCCAGAGGTAGCGGGTTCAAATCCCGGCATGGGTGGAATTTTTAGCCTCTAAATAGGTTTTTGTAACTAAACTTTATAAAATAACTTTAATGAATTTCGTAAAACGCTGAGCTATGAACTATGACTTGGAGGACTAATGTAAAATTTTTGAACATTTCAATAATAATCGATGACAGATCTTGTAGCTACTTAACTCTCTGGAACCGTCCAGTTAGCTTCAGCTGAGAAACGTAAAGCTAAATAATCAGCAACAGTTCAAGTTGCACTGACTACATTGTGAGCTCCCAACTGACTAATGATGTCCGTTGGAATTAAACTTTATTAGTGCACACATTGTAAGTGGGAGTTATATTTTGTCGTGAGTTGTACTTTGCAAAGTGTGAGAATTGATGCAGTGGATCAAAATAATCCCAAAGTAGAAAATAAATAAAGTTGCTCTCATCTTTTTTTACGCTTTTATACGTCCCACTACAGGGCACGGGTCTCCTCTCCGAGAGAGATTATGGGCTTAATTACAAACTGTGCCCACCTCGTATCGACAATTTTAAGCTCACGTCAGAAATGCAGGTTTCCTCACGATGTTTTCCTTTACAGTTAGCGAGTGGTATGTTATTTTTATTTTATTTTATTATAATAGGAAATCTTACAGCTATGAACAAAACACATTGCGATTGAAATAATGACTGAAAGCCAATTACAAGTTTTCACTTATAGAAATATTATAGGAAAAGAAAATGTTTCGCCCACTACAAAACAATACAAATACTCACACACACTACATATATGGTCTCAATCAATCAAACGATCGATCCCCGATAAAATGCATCCCAATAAGGAATACGTTCCATCGGGTATCGATTACAAGGTATTGCTACAATAATTTCACAAATGTAAACACTTTAGAAAACAAAGTCATTCCCGCACTGGGATTCGAACCTAAGTCTTCCGCTTCCTAGTCTATTCTTCTCACTATTGGCCATCTCTTTAGTCTTTGTTTAAAAATTTTTTTTTTATTGTTATACCTCCCACGTCTGTATTCTAGTTTGTTAAAAATACTTCATTTATAATCATACTCCGTTATCAACCCTTATATGTCCCCACTGCTGGGGCACGGGTCTCTTCCTGCATCGCAGGAAGGTTAGGCCATACTCCACCACGGGGGCCAAGTCCGGGTTGGTGGAGGATTGTGAGACAGTGGCCGGGCCTCACTGTCAGAAGTTATCAAGCCGCCCATAAGGCCTCTGACATGGCTTAACGACTGCCATTATATGACAGCCGACACCAACGGCTTAGCGTGCCTTGCGAAGCACGGAAGCGCTCGGAAAAATGCCACTAGCGGTAGTCACGGGACGCTCACCCATCCCGTACCTGACCGTGCCTGTTGTTGCTCAACCAAGTGATTGATTCCAATCATTCGGTTTGCCTAGGCCACGAGCGCTTCATACTTATCAATATCCAATATATATGTAGTATATTTTGTACACGTATATAGACCCGCTTTTTACTGCTTCTCCAACTCTCCAAGGTTTGCTGGAAGAAATCTCTTTCAGAGATAAGCTCTTCTTTGTACATATTCTTTCTTATGCCCTGTTAAATGTTTCGTGTGCAATAAAGTATAACATAGGTAATATTATAACAAATTTACTAATGTCGATTTTATTGATCACAATTGAAACTGCTCTCAAATTATCACGAATTTATGTAGATTAATTGCAAGTGTAACATGCAATTAATCTTTAACCTAGTAAGGCCTGACCTTGTTTTTGTGATCACTTAAGAACATTGGCCCTTAGAAGGTTATAGATATTGAGGCAGAGCTCTTCTCTCGACAAAACAACGTTGCTCGGTAGTACAACTTTTGTTTTGTATGCTCCGTTTTTCCGAGAAGCCTGTAAAAAGCTCTCGCACTATTTTTCAGAGTTCCGTTTTTTCTCGTATTAACGAATTTCCTGTTTTCCTTACTCGTTTCCCGATTCGGCCGTTACTCGTATTTTTGTTTAGTTCTGAAAGGTTTTGCTAAGCTTTGCACGATGGTTTTACTAAGCTTCACACGATGGTTTTATTAAGCTTTGCACGATATTTACACTGTTCAGCTGCGGAATAACTCATTTGCCTTTGTTTTCAAATGCTATTCTTCAATTTTGTTGGTAAGTTCTTGACGGTGCGATTGCAATGCTCTTTTTTTTAATTGTGCAACCCTGTATGTCTCCACTGCTGGGGCGAGGATCTCTTCTTGCATTGCCGAAAGGTTAGGCCTTACTCCACTACGGGGGCCAAATCCGGATTGGTGAAGGTTTGTAAGACAGTAGCGGGCCTTACTGTCAGAAGTATGGCCTTTGGCATGACTTAACGACTGTCATTACATGACAGCCGGTATTCACGGCTTAACGTGCCTTGCGAAGCTTGGAAGTGTTCGGAAAAATGCCACTAGCGGTAGTCACGGGACGGTCACCCATCCTGCACCTGACCTTGCTTAATTCGAGTGATTGATTTTAATCACTCGGTTCGACTAGGTTACGAGCGCTTCAATGCTTGTAATGGTCATGAATACTGGTTATTACATGAACACACCTACCATTACCGGTTACCTTTGGCATTGACTGAAAATCAGTGCTCTTACACACTAGTACCATTGGTGAGATTACCGCCGAGGCGCCATTATGAGGGTCTTAAGAGAGCCAAGGACGGTAATTATCAATACACACGTATATCATACGACTTTTTCAACACACTTGTGAATAAAATAACAATAAAAACTCATTTTATTTAGTTGTGAAAAATGTTTCGTTATGGCGTGGCGGGAAAAAATTATCAGTTTTCCTATGCGCGCCCATTGCAATCGGCTACAGACTAAAGATGAGATTTTTTTTTATTTTCCGCACACAAGATTTGCGCCTATTCTGCCACGTACAAAATGGGGAATTTAAAATTTTCTTTTATTACAGAGAAAACAAAAGTTATATTTGAGTGAAAGTTTTTTTTATTAAATACGTACGAGTTAAAATTATCTTTTTAAATAAGAAGTTGCATGAAATGAGCAAGCAATATGAACATTCATTTATTTGTTCTGTTGAACACGATCTGTTTAAATAAAAACTTTTTTAAGAACAACAGCAACTCAACCAATAAAAAAAAAATCTATAATTCACTAGTGAGTTATAGCAATGAAAAAGTCACAGTTTGATTATGGGTGTCATTCTGTGTCTAATTGCGGTGACCATAGAGCCACTTTATGAGCAAGTGTTTTGAAATGTATGTTAAATTATTTCCTCATGTAAAGCCGACTATTATTGGAATTTTAGTTGGCTTTGTTCAATACCGGAGCATTTTTTCTTCTTCGTCTTATGTAAATTTTAACGTTTTCGATTATGTAAAACCTTTGCTGTCGGCTTATCTTTTGTTATGTGATCCTTAGCTAAGACAAGCCTATTGGCTGGCTATATTCTCCTTGTAGATTTGCGCTAGAGTATAGATTTGTGCCACTTTTTTTCCTGTAAGTTTGTTATTTTTATTTGTGAAATCCCTTTCTAGAATTATGTAGGTATATTTTTCGTTCATGTCCTATGTTTCTTTTTTTGTGTATGTTTATTTTTATTTATTTCATATTTATGTACCGTTCACGTATGTGTATCAGCTATAAAATAATATCGCCTAATATTGTTTAGTTGCGCCGACTACACGTCAATCAGTTTCCGTTTCTTCTTTTCCGTCAATGGTTGTCTGGAAGACATTACTTTTAGTAATAAGGCCGCCACTTGTACTGCACTGTTATTTTTTAAGTCTCTTATGTAATCCCTGGTGTACGTGCAATAAAGAATATTCTATCTATCTATCTATCTATCTATCTATCTATCTATCTATCTATCTATCTATCTATCTATCTATCTATCTATCTATCTATCTATCTATCTATCTATCTATCTATCTATCTATCTATCTATCTATCTATCTATCTATCTATCTATCTATCTATCTATCTATCTATCTATCTATCTATCTATCTATCTATCTATCTATCTATCTATCTATCTATCTATCTATCTATCTATCTATCTATCTATCTATCTATCTATCTATCTATCTATCTATCTATCTATCTATCTATCTATCTATCTATCTATCTATCTATCTATCTATCTATCTATCTATCTATCTATCTATCTATCTATCTATCTATCTATCTATCTATCTATCTATCTATCTATCTATCTATCTATCTATCTATCTATCTATCTATCTATCTATCTATCTATCTATCTATCTATCTATCTATCTATCTATCTTTCTATCTGTCTGTCTGTCTGTCTGTCTGTCTGTCTGTCTGTCTGTCTGTCTGTCTGTCTGTCTGTCTGTCTGTCTGTCTGTCTGTCTGTCTGTCTGTCTGTCTGTCTGTCTGTCTGTCTGTCTGTCTGTCTATCTGTCTATCTGTCTATCTGTCTATCTGTCTATCTGTCTATCTGTCTATCTGTCTATCTGTCTATCTGTCTATCTGTCTATCTGTCTATCTGTCTATCTGTCTATCTGTCTATCTGTCTATCTGTCTATCTGTCTATCTGTCTATCTGTCTATCTGTCTATCTGTCTATCTGTCTATCTGTCTATCTGTCTATCTGTCTATCTGTCTATCTATCTATCTATCTATCTATCTATCTATCTATCTATCTATCTATCTATCTATCTATCTATCTATCTATCTATCTATCTATCTATCTATCTATCTATCTATCTATCTATCTATCTATCTATCTATCTATCTATCTATCTATCTATCTATCTATCTATCTATCTATCTATCTATCTATCTATCTATCTATCTATCTATCTATCTATCTATCTATCTATCTATCTATCTATCTATCTATCTATCTATCTATCTATCTATCTATCTATCTATCTATCTATCTATCTATCTATCTATCTATCTATCTATCTATCTATCTATCTATCTATCTATCTATCTATCTATCTATCTATCTATCTATCTATCTATCTATCTATCTATCTATCTATCTATCTATCTATCTATCTATCTATCTATCTATCTATATATCTATCTATCTATCTATCTATCTATCTATCTATCTATCTATCTATCTATCTATCTATCTATCTATCTATCTATCTATCTATCTATCTATCTATCTATCTATCTATCTATCTATCTATCTATCTATCTATCTATCTATCTATCTATCTATCTATCTATCTAGAGAGCTCTGCGCCTTGATTACTATGTAACTTTTATACTATTTGCAACAGATATGCGGCGTAAAACCTGGTACGTGACAGTGATATTGAACCACTGTACGACAAAGTCGAGTAGATATTTCGTTTTCCCACACATGAGTAGGTATACGTAAAAAGTTACGAAGGGCTGATCTGTAGCATTCCATTAGGTGGAGATGGTCTCTTTCTCTTTCGCCTCTTACTGTGAACCGAACTGGACTTAAACAAGGACCTCTTGTGTGATCATTGTAGTCTTTGTGCAAGTAACCTAATTTTATCTAATTTATTCCTAATTTTCAACCAACAATTGCTCTTTTACCACCAGTAATAAGAGCTCAGGTTCTTTGCAGACCAGCACAAAACACCAGCTGTTTGGTGTCGGCCTAGAGAATAGCACCAACCCAATTCGTCCCGCGGGTGTCGTAAAAGGCGACTAAGGAACTTAAACCGGGGGGGTGGGCAGCAGCGCCCCTGCAGTAAAATTCCACCGGACTGCGATCCCCAACCCGCATGCCCAGCGTGGGGATTATGCGCATTACCCCCTATGATAGCTCAACGTGGTGCTCTTTAGGGGAGGGCTATGTCCAGCAGTGGACTAGTATAGCCTGACGATGATGACAAAAGACCACAGTACCGTAACCTTTATTATTGACTACATGTCGTGCGAGGTATAGGAGCATGTGTCACTAACGTTCATAGTTCTGGCTAAAATTACTTTCGGATTTGTAATACCTACCAAAACACGGTTGTGAGCCACTCCAACCAAAATATCCCTAGAACAAGTTATGACGTCGCGCCTGCCCAAGACGTCCATGTCAAGACGTCGAGGCATCGCGACGTGTGTCGCATACCACCACGACGTGCAACAAGTGATGCTTTGTCACGCTCGCTTATGCAAAACTGAGCTCTCGAGTAGAGAGAACAAAGGTTAGTTTTTTTGTTAATATGGATTCTTTGGTTGGTGACTTGCTAGTTTGCTGAAACGAAATTAGAAAAAGCTTTGACACAGAATACAGCCTTCTTGTTGGAAATTGCTAATATTGAACGCAGACTGTCAAACTCTTAAAAATTAAAAAAACGACGCTGCGATCAACGGATAAAGTGCGATGGACGTATTTTGTATTGTTTCTCTCCGAGATATCGAAGATTATCTGCCCCACCGTCGTAAAACTTATATTTCCCATATTCTAACAATCAGTTAATCTGCTCTTAACGGTTGACAGTTGCAAGTGTACGTATAAAAAAATAACAAGCAAGACAAATACGAAAAAGCTTACAAAGTAATGGATTTAAAGTCGAAGTTAATTCTGACCACTTTGTAGATATAAATCTAAGAGGATCTCATGGGCGATCGTTGAGGTGTCTATCGGAAAAGCAACACCCAAGTAAAGAGACAGTATCGCAAGGAAAATTTCAATAAAATGTGGGGGAAAATATAGGACATTGATTACGTGAGACGTTGCCGAAAATTGAGCGGCGGCGGCGGGGACGCAGCTTTTACGCCGTGAAATTCTTCACAATAGGGATAAAGCTCCCAAATCGGACTTTGTCGAAAAGGGAGGAAGATTAAGGAGGTTACGAAGCTGACACAGAGGATTAACCCGGGCCACGGCTCCTGTTTGATTTGGGCCAACTTTCACCGGTATCTGGTCGCTGCTTGAAGACTTCCTAAGAGTTCACACATTTAAAAACTTTTGTTTTCAGTATGGAAAGGGACAACTTTGAGGTTTAGGCTACTCTTTTCTGGAATGAATCTAGTTTGCACATGTGAAACCCCTCTACTCCTCTGGGGGAAAGGCGTGAGGTTATGTTATATTATGTGAATTGTGCAATGAACGGCACCAAATAATAAAACTACAGGCATATTAGTCAAGTCTTATTTTATATATATTTAAAATATGATGAAATTATTTTTATATACATCTAAAATCATATTCTAAAGATTAAAAAACAATTAATCGTCTGGAGTTCATAATTTTTGTGGCATTTTTATATAAAAAACCTTAGAATAGAATAAATAAAAGTCTAATAGTACATTATGACACTAGTGAGCTAAGTTGGTCATTACAGACGAGGTGGGTTTACTGCTCGAGCCGAAGGCGAGAGCAGTTATGGAACCGAGTCTGTAATGACCAATGCTCACGAGTGTCATACGACGTTTTTCAACACACTTGTGAGGAAAATAAAAAACAAGCACAGGTAAATAAAAATAAAAAGTACGCTAAAAATACTGACTCAGAAAAAGAGTTCGCGTTCTTTTCCGTTTTCCATGTTAGGAAATTTTCATACGCTGCGACATATTTTTCCCTAGATTTCTCGGGTATCAAACTTTCATTGGCATTTTGCGCCTCATTAAGTATGTCTTGCGGAGTTAAAACCATATCCTCTTCAGTATCAGTACTCGAACTCGACATTTTCACAATAAACAATGAAAAGTTTTATTTCTTGAGAACTGAGATTGAAAATGGCGCGCGCTTACTTTTTTAATTTGCGCGCTGTCAAATGTAGGCAAATGTAACAACTTTCATACAGCCTATAAATCGATATTTCTGAATTACAAGTTGGCTTTTAGATATGTCTACCCTTTTTCTTATTTTGATTGCAATTTGATGAAAATAAATGTTTAGTTATCGTATTTTGATACTAACGTGCATAAAATATAAATTAAATTATTATTTTTAGATATGAAAACTCTTTGCTGTCATTATTTGTCTGTAGTTGATAAAATTAAAACTATATTCATTACAGCACTTGTGCTGTAATATTATTACGCACGCGTGTATAATGGACAGCATTATGGTTCTTAAACCGGTGTTATAAGAGTCACTTTACGAGCAAGTGTGTTGAAAAATATCCTTAATTTTGTTTTTTAACACTGCCACGGATCGCATGTATCAAGTATATAATATTGATGATTCTGTAATAATTTTGAACTGAGAAAAAAGCAGCCTTATGGAGAGGAATAAAAGTTAAACATAGATCTTATAAACATGTGACTATTCAGATAATAAGTAAGCAGATATATACATAGATATTACATAGATAATTGTAAAATATCTTTTGTCTAGGCAATTAATGGTTTCATAGTTTCGTCCATTAGTTCATAGTTCCAAAACTTGACATTTGTAATATCGGCATTCTCCATTCGCACATTCAAGTCTTTAACGAATATTCAATATTTTTTTTATATTTACCCTTTTGATTCTTGATCAGAACAGCAACGGAAAATTATATTAAGGACATTTCAGACATATTCCAAATGCACGAAATCGCGGTCACACTATCTTAACGAAACATCAGACAAAGCTACTATCCTATATAATTCCAAATATATCCCGACCCCGCCTGCTACAACCCTTGCGTACTGCCCCACGTGTAATAATGGAGTCACCACTAACGTGTAAGACAAATCCGCGAGATTAGCAATATCTCGCGATTGCCGATCGGCAGGCTCGGAACGCCTACCGGGAATCCTTAATTAATACGTTACCACCGCGCACGTTTAATATTAGATCATTAAAGCCGCAATGTTCAGAAACTTACCTCCTCCCCTGAACGAAGTTACATAAACACTGCAAAGTTTCCGATGCGAGCTTAAAACGTTATGTTACCTGCTACATAATAATAATTTTCGAGGGTTTTCGCGCTAATTAAAAATTCAAACAAAGGGGATAACGGTTGGTTACGCAAAGCCGATAATTTGAGTCGTGGCTTGCCGGTGTACGTTTTACAATTACAATAGTGCCCTTTAATGGAGAGCTTGCATATACGAATGTTTTACGAATACGAAAGGCCATGTTCAATGATATATCATCATGGTTGATTGTGTTGATTTTTTCTCTATGACTAAAAGTTTCAAAATATAGGCAGACGAAAAATAAATCGGGCTCACACTGTGACGACCATCGATATTCCACAGATAAATTTCGATTCAATATTGCTTTCAATTTCATTGCTTCAGTTGCATTGAAACGTCTAAATACATTTCAATGGCTTCGCGAAATTTTATGAAAAGCTGTAACGGTGCAAACCTCTTCACACCATTTTTATTTCTTTTTCTATCTATCATTTTCAAATATTTAAATTACGTAACACGTTATTCGATTTTCCTCATTTTTCATCACTAATACTTTACCCTTCGACCAGATCTGACTATTTTACCTGCTTATCCGTTTTTATGTTTTATTATATCTACTACTAATCTACAAATAAAACAACACCTGAAGTCGTTCCAGTATTTATTATTATTGTAAAAGATATCCAACGTTCCAAAGCTATGGTTTGACGAACGTTTTCAATGCGATTTACATACAAATTACTGCTATGTAAATAGTTATCTATTTACATAGCAGTAATTTGTCGTCGTTCAATGTTCAATACTTTTCAACGGAATCGCTTCAATTTGATTGAACCGCGTAAATAGATCGTTCAATGTTCAAGCCAACGCTTTTTAATGGCAGTGCTTCAATATGATTAAACCGAGTGAAACCTCCCGGTACATTTGTGTGTTTGAAGTCACGTAAAAGAAAATATAATGAAAAAGTACCACACTTTAGCGCCTAAAATAACGAATCCGCGGTGGACAAGTGTGGTAATTAAGGCCATACTCTCTTACTCTGGGAAACCCAGTGCCTTACACAACAGTGGTAGGTATAGGCCACAATATTTTCTATATTTTTATAGAAATGTGAAAGTAAGAGGTGCTGAAATCGAGCATTTTTGTTTTAATCTGAAGACTATTTGTTTATTTTGAAGATTTTAAGGGCATTACGAATTCAATGCAATACACAATATTTATACGAGACGTGATCCTTACGCAGCAAAAAAAAATATCCTTGTGACGTTTCTTAATGAAAACAATGTTGTAAAGCTGAGAGAGGTTTCTGCTAAACCGTCGAGTCTTCAAAGGCAACATGGGCAATTAAATTATCTACTTTTTGAAATAAAACTCCGTCCAACTCTTCGCAAGGTAAACTGTAGCGTTTCAAAGACAAAAAAATAAAAACTCTAAACATCGCGTGCAGTGCTTGGAAAAGTAAATCAAGGAAAATGGAGTTTGCAGCAAGTTCTAATCTAAAAATTACCGGATAAGCAATAAGTAAGTGTTTGCGTAAGTGCCTATATGGAGGGGTCTCTCGCCCTTAGTTTGGGATCCGAAAAGTGTAAAATCAAAAACACGTCAAATGATTACAAACTTAACTTTGCAGTTGAAAAGTATAAATTATGTATGTTGTGCAATACAAAGTTTTTATCTGATCTCATATTATTCAATCTAACCACGAAGCCACGTTTGTAAACGTAAAAACAATAGTGAAATGTAATAATTATAAAATTACTTTTAAAAACCTACACGGTTACGGCACGGTTAGCCAGAGGTCGCAGGTTCGAGTCCCGGCGTGTTTGGAATTTTTAGCTTGTAAATAGGTTTTGGAAATTGTCCTTAGCATGGGTTAGTGCATTAAAAAAAGAATATAACATGAAATTACTGTTATAACTAAATATGATGATTTTCAAGTCAATGCGTGTCTTTGTGTGGTATTTGTTTTTTAGTCTTAAAATGTATTTTGTTTATCACTCTTAAATTTATGAACGATTTCACATTATTCGTCAAATCTTTACATTGCGATGACCTAAAAGCATAATTTTATTCATATTAATTTCCTCAGGCATCGGTAAAGGAAGGCGATCCTAAACGGGTTCTGTTTACGTAATAGAATATATTCTTTCTAATGCACTAACGTGCTAAGGACAATTTTAAAAACCGATTTAGTATTTAGAGGCTAAAAATTCCACCCATACTGGGACTCGAACCCGCGACCTCTGGCTGACCGTGCCAAGCATGGGTGCAATTTTTTGCCTCTAAATAGGTTTTTCAAATTGTAGTAGAATGTTAAAATAGCTCAAGTTCAATTCAAATATGAGAGTTAATTTTAGAACTCTAATATAACTGTTTCTGAATTGAGAATTTCCCTAAGTAAATACTTATGTAATGTTCTGTCACGCTCTTTTCTGAAAAAATCGAAGAGACAGCACTACAGTTAAGTATATACTCAGCGAAATTTTTAATTCAGAATTTAGCCCTAAAGCAAGAAAAGAAGAAATTCAAATGAAATCAACAGTAAGTAGGTTTCTTTAAACGGCTGACAAACAATATGCAATTGTGAAGGTTTAAAAAAATATATAACACATAAATCATAATGTAACCAAATCTCGCAAAAGGCTCGCAGAACACACTTACAATTGAAAATTATTAAGTATATTAGGTACTCCTTTAGTCTACGGAAGCACACTCAGCGCAACCACCCCACGACAGATGAGGCGTACAACTCAGAAATGGCATCGATAAATTCCTCCACCCGCTCCTTACGACTTCATACGTCTTTCTGGATCGTCGACTCGCCCAATTCTTCTCCTTTTGAGTTAAATTAAGGATGAAACCAATATGGGATTCTCGTATCCAAAGGCCGGAAACCTCCGCACATGCCTTCTTAAACTGAAATTCAAATTGGGATTGAGGCAGATTGCGGTTTCGGCCGTGAGTCGCACTGAATTTTCCACCTATTACGGGTTAAGGGCCTGAAGTGATAAATACCCGCGCCCCTAAATACACTGTTAGGTTTATAAGTGCTCGCATGTTTACGACTAGTGTCGTCGCAAGTCAGGTTTTGAAATGAAATGAAAAAGTTTTATTCAAAGTATTGCAAAAGCTGCGGCTTAATTAACATTACAATTCGGACTAGGTGTCCATTTCAAAATCTAGATCATTTTGGAGAAAAAATGGACAAAAAAACTCCAAACTTAGTCTTTTCAAAGTCCTTAATTAACAGAGTTTACATACTAGTTTTAAAACGTAGAACTTATGCATTGTACTGGCTTTAATGCCAGACATTATTGACATCTAATAATCCTTTATGCTTGATGTAGCCCTTTTGGCACAGAGTGTACTTTACACATTTTTTGAACCGCGTTTCAGGCAAGCGTATATAGTCAGGGATTTTATTATAGAAGCGTTTACAATGCCCCATATAGGATGTATTAACCTTTGCCAGCCTAAATAGTGGGAACGAGAGTTTAAGTTTATTTCTAGTATTTACATTGTGTTGGCTACCCAAAGTTAGGTACTGATGATTTCGAGATATTGTCAAGGTTTTATTCGAGAAAATGCTCTTTTTCCTTTCAAGTCCATTCTAGAATACTTTTTAAAAGTAATAATTACAATAGGCTTTTTGACAGATTTCTTAGTGCTCAGCAAGTGATAATTTTATAATCTTTCGTGTATATTTTTTTTACAGAAACCCTCATTTTCGAAATAAGCCGCCAAAATGCTATCTCGAGCAATATGGCGTCGCACAGGAAAAAGTAACGATACTGGTGACCGATTCTCACCGATGCAAATTGAAAGCGTAGACGCAAAATATTCGAAGGCTTTGTTTAGATATAAGTCGCATAAAAATAAGATAAGATAACTCGACAGAGTCATTAGGCATTTTTTTTTCTCTATCAACAGTAAACTGGTCATGCGATGGAGTTTATTTGACAGTCATTCAAAACATTGTTAAATTTACGGCTAAGGTAAGAAGTAAATTTGAAACAAATTAATGTGAATTAATACAAATAAATACCTATAATTCTACATTTACATAATATGTTGTTATATTCTTTTTAATGCACTAACCCGTGCTAAGGACAATTTTAACATCCTATTTAGAGGCTAAAAATTCCACCAATGCCGGGATTCGAACCCGCGAACTCTGGCTATCCGTGCCAGCGCGCTTTCCAACTGAGCTAATGGGCGACTCAGTTGGAAAGAGCGCTGGTCTAAATAGGTTTATAATATGTTGTGTTTCTTCAAATATATTATATTTGACGTAGTAAACTTTATGTATACCTTACTAATCAATAAAAAGTTCTAATGTAATCTTGATATATGTATTTGTGGGTGACGGTGAATAACTTAGGGGAATTAATTGGACGAAGAAAAAATTTTTCAATTTATAAGTTCTCGTCATGCACAAAAATTCACGGAGAAAATCCTCCTCGGCCCAACTCTGCATGTATCTGTAAGGGTGAAAAGCAATGTTGCTGACGAAACTTTCAGTGCATTTTTGATCTCGTTTTTTTGCATATTATATTGTGTGTGACAGAAAGAGCCAAAAGAATATTCCCTCAAAATATTGCTGACTATTTCAAAATCACGCTGTATAGTTGGCCCACCGCGGATAGACAATTTCAAGCGGTGAGGTAGTTGGATACCTCAGACACTTAGGTTTCCTCACGTTTTTTCCTTCGCCGTTAGCGAATAGAATTACAAGTATAACTTCACAAATAACTTAGAAAACAAAGTAATTAGTAATTCATACATTCTCGCACTGAGAATCGAACCTGGGTCTCTCGCTTTCGAGTCTATTATGAATAAATAATAATAAATAAATATTCATGGACATATTACACAGATCTTGTTAGACCTATACTAAGTACAACTAAATGACTTGTTTTATAGGTGCTAACTCCACGATAGATTTAATAAAATAGATACTTACATAGATAACGTCCAAGACCCGAGGCAAACTAGAAAAGTTCGTTTCCTAGTTTGAACCGGCCGGGGATCGAACCCGAGACCTTCGGTTTTACAGTCAGCGTGCCAAACCGCTGCGCCACCGAGGTCTCATTGGTATAGACCATCACTGGGCGACCGCTCCTCTTTATTAGGTAAACTTATTGAATTCGATTCCCGACGTTGCCGAAAGTACTCGTATAACGAAAGTGTAAGCATCTATTCCGACAGTCTTAAATTATCTATCTTCTATAATATAAAAATGAATCGCTGAATATGTTGGTAAGCGCAAATCTCGAGAGTAGCTGAACAGATTTCGCTAATTCTTTTTTTTACAATATTCCTAGAAGTACGAGGATGGTTCCTATGGATAAAAAATAAAAAAAATTAAAGAATCGACTGTTAGGCGGTACGGAGTTCGCTGGGTCAGCTAGTATATTAATAATATTAAATGCAACATTTCACTGTAACTAACCCGCAAATGCCGTAACTCGCTTCAACTGAGAAACAGGTGAGCTCATACGAGTATATAGCTAGTACGGCAATTTAACGGATCATACCGTAGGAGGTAAAGGTTCTTTAAAAATGATGGCTCCAACATGAATAACGCTACTTCGCGCTGTAAAACGTTGTTACATTGCAATCAAGTAACTACCTATACATACTAAATTCTGTCATCATCGTCATCATCATTTAAGCCTATTGCAGTCCACTGCTGGACATAAGCCTCCCCCAGGGTGCGCCACAAGACCCGATCTCCCGTTTTCGCCATCCAGTCACCACCAGCCACCTTTTTCAGGTCGTCGGTCCATCTGGCCGGAGGGCGTCCTACACAAAATTCTGTCACTTTAAATAAATAAACACTTTTAATACTTTTATTGAGGATCGAGTTACTGTCGATTGTATTTTACCTATTATGTATTTTCTGTCCGTGGCAAATTTCATTTTGGTTACAAAATAAATTAAACTCATTTCATTTAAAACAGGTAGTTTTTAGTTCAAAATGAAGCTTCAACGCGATTCGTAAAATTCAACAAGATAAAGCGGCTTTTAAATTTGTTGCTTAATCTCACCCAAGAGACTCTCACAAAGGTCTCTCTAATTTATTCAGCAACTTTCTATGGAAAGATTGTATAAAAAAACTGCTATGATCAATAACACATTAATGTAAATATTTCATATTTCTTCATTCCAGTGTACAACAAAGTTTTTTACGTAGCTTATATATTTAAAAACCTATTTAGAGGCTAAAAATTTCACCCATGCCGGGATTCGAACCCGCAACCTCTGGCTATCCGTACCAGCGCTCTACCAATTGAGCCAATGGGCGACTCACGGCATCAGTGAAATTCACTGATGCCGTGAGTCGCCCATTGGCCCATCGGCCAATTTGTTCCTTAGCACGGGTTAGTGCATTAAAAATAAAAATAGTGTAGCTTATATATGTCGCATAAGTTTACCGAAGCGCTAGTGGCCTAGTCGAACCGAGTGATTGTAATCAATCACTTGAGTATTTAATGAAAGGATCTCTTCCATATAAATTGATTTGATATAAGTCTAGACGCAATTTAATTTATATTTCATAATTATGTGGAACTTTGTGCAAGTCAAACTGCCATCTACGTATTTAGATGATTTATTCAGCGTCCAGTGGCACATTCACTCACACTAGATGGATGAAGGGACCACGTGGACGCTGTAGCCTTAGGTATTTACACAAAAGTCGGTTCCACTACAATAACCTTAAGATGGAGTCAAATTCGGTTTATGGCAGGAATTCCTATTACACGCCGGCTTTAACTTCATCTTATATCATATTTATAACAAGCACTGTTAAAACGATAACAGCGATCTCCATAAATCAAGAGAGTAGGATTAATGCAGTAGAAATGAGGCACTTGAGAAGTATGTGTATTGTTACTTTGAATGACAGCTACGCAACAGTCTGATTGGAAGCGTTCGTGGCCTAGGCGAACCAAGTGATTGGAATCAATCACTTGAGTTAAGCTACAACAGGCGCGGTCAGGTGCAGGATGGGTGACCGTCCCGTGACTACCGCTAGTGGCATTTTTCCGAGCGCTTCCGTGCTTCGTTAGGCACGTTAAGCCGTCGGTGCCGGCTGTCATGTAATGGCAGTCGTTAAGCCATGTCAGAGGCCTCATGGGCGGCTTGATAACTTCTGACAGTAAGGCGAGCCACTGTCTTACAATCCTCCACCAACCCGGACTTGCCCCCCGTGGTGGAGTATGGCTTATACCTTCCTTAGGGATGAGACCCGTGCCCCTCGGTGGGGTCATAATGGGTTGATGATGATGGTATATGTTACATGCCAGGGTACAGGCCTCGTCTCTGTGAGAAATTAGTGGGGCTAATTAGCACCGCCAAGCGCTTTAAGATCGTGGCAAGTGGCAGTGCCTGGGCCTAGATTCTGCTAATGCATTGTGGCACAATGAAAAACGCATGAACATGGCGATTTAATTTCATTGTTGCTTCGAGTCTTCGCGCGCATCACATCGAACCTTCTAGGCGTCATTGGCATGGAAAAAACCCCCACGTGACCTGACCATGTATTTGTAATAGTACCTACTATAATGCACAGCGGTAGTAGCGCAGTGGGTAATGATCTCATGAAACAAAATTGATGTGAATGCTACGTCTATTGAAATACTGTCCTCAAAGATAATACGTTCTAGTTTGACCTGAAATTTCCGCACTTAGCTTCATAGATAGTTAGATAGATAGATAGCCTAGATTCTGCTAATGCATTGTGACACAATGACAAATGCATGAACATGGCGATTTAATTTCTTTGCTGCTTCGAGTCTACGCGCGCATTTCATCGAAACTTCTAGGCGTCAATGGCATGGAAAAAAACCCCATATGACCTGACCATGTATTTGTTTGTCATAGTACTATGATGCACAGCGGTGGTAGCTCAGTGGGTAGAACAATGGACTCGCAAGCGAGAGACCCAGGTTCGATCCCCAGTGCGGGCGTGTACCAATGACTGTTTAATTTCAAAGTTACTTACATTTGCGAATTTGTAGTCGCAATACTAATCGCTAACTAATCTCATGATGCACTAACAGAATTGAGGCCCTGGTCTCTGCCTACCCATCTGGGATACAGGCGTGATGGCTTATGTTATGTTTTATATACTCTCAATTTGAGTGGCTCATCGTGTAGGCAGGAATCATGGCAAGGCGCGACGGGGGCGGCGAGTGTGCGCGATTAAGCATGAAATTAATTAATTAGATAAAGGATTCCTGTACTAAGACCACGCGCTTACAGCGCCGGTGGGGTTTTGCAAATATTAATATTAAATTTCACGGAAAAATAGAAAGATACATTATATAGAGAACACTTTAGGGTACATGATATCAACCCTTTCTATGTCTCTATTGCTGGGGCACGGGTTTCCTCCTGCATTGGAAGAAGGTTCGGCCATACTCCACCACGGGGACCAAGTCCGGGTTGGCGGTAAGGTTGCCGTCTGTACTCTTTGGATAAGAAATATCTGTGTAATTTAAATTTTTATGTACTTGATTTTTATGATACCTTCTGAAAATAAGGTCGCCACTGCCTTACAATCCTCCACTTACCCGGACTTTGCCCCTGTGGTGGAACTAACCTTCCTGCGATGCAGGATGAGACTGGTACACCAGGAGTGGGGACATACCAAGGGTTGTTATCACACGTCACAGTGTACTAGCGAGATAGAACTCTTTTATTTGATTTGAACCTGATAAACTTACTAGGCTTTTGTCGGAAGAGTCCGACCAGGTTTCTCTGTGATTCACAGAGTTTAATCGTGCTGAGTAGAGATGCAGCTTGCGTCGTCGGTTGCTGTTGCAGAGTGAAACCTGCAGGGTGACTCTCTAAAATGCATAGTTGTTTAATATAGCCATATTATTCCGGTAATGATCGTTTCATTCATACTATCGGTAGTCTAGTAACCAATCGCCTGGCAATTGTATAACCCGTGCTACTTTACTCGGCGCCTTTGGCGATTCGATCTTTTTCGCGAGAGATGCCTATTTGGACTGCCTCGTCGGTCTGGCCGTTAAGGCGCTTGGTTACCAAGACAAAGGTCGTGGGTTTTATCCCCACTGGGGCCTCCGTTCATTACAACAAGTGGCCTTAGTCTGGGTGCGTTTTCATGTTTGTGACGTCCTTGCCAGGTTACTGTAGTACAGGGTATCCTAGTAAGGGACCAGGTCAAATGATTGTGTTGTGTGGAACTTATTATTATTATTTAATTTGCGCGGGTTATACTCCTAGAATGACCTTGTACTGCTATTGCTTTGTAGACTACCGAATTGAGGCAAATATCAAACATTGTCGCGCTTATTTCATTGCATTGAAATACTATGTAAGTATTAGTCTTTGGAGCCAGGTCGGACTGTTCCGAAAAAAAGCTTTACTAGCTTTATCCGGTTAAAATCAAAGAATGTGTAGTACTTACGAAAGTTTTAGTTCAAGAACTTCTTTACGTTAAAAATACAACATTTTTCAGATGCAGCTCAGAAGAAAATTAATGTGGCTGTGCGGTTTTGAACTACGCAAAACAACGGCTAACGAAAAAGTCTGTAAACAGCACAAACAGCCGGCGTCGGTGCAATTAAATTCATGCATTGATTGCTCTTTCGGTAGACAAAATTCGTGCAATGAAGTTACATTTACCATAAAAATCGACGACCGAAAACTATTGGGGACAATTGCTTTTAATTTAAATACAGTAACGTCGTTTTTCGCGGTTAAAGCTATTATGGCCGCTGCTTCTGTGTTAATATTTCCCTTTTAACATTAACCAAATAACACTAAATGGCTTAACGTTATGTAGCGATTTGAATTGTTGAAAGTGCAACGCTAGAGTAAATCTTCGCCAAATGATCTCATGAAATAAAATTGGTGTGAATGCTACAACTGTTGAGATACTGTCCTTACAGATAATTAAAAATCAGTTCTAGTTTCAGTTAGACCTGACACATCCAATGTATTGATCCAGCCTATCCCAAGGTTGTCAGGAAGAAATCACTTTTAGTGATAAGGCCGCCGTCTGTACTCTTGTCTTAGGTTAGGAAATATCTGTGTAATTTCCTTTTTTATGTACAATAAAGATATTTATATAACATTATATAACCTCAAGCCTGTATCCCATTGGGGTAGGCAGACACCAGAGACTGCCACTTGCCACGACCCTGACAGATCACCTTCGCTTCATCAACGTTCCTTAGTCGTTGAATGCACGCACGCCGGTCCAGGCCCTATTCATCTTCACCTTTGTCAGAACATCCCCTATTTGGTCTAAGTATGTCCGCCTGGGATCTTCCTTACCAGCCCTTCCACCCACATTAGCTATATGTATTTGTTTCGTCAATCTTCAGAGTTCAGAGAGAGGGAATGAGAGTTCTATAGCTATCTATCTATCTACCTATCTATGTATCTATTTATTTTTATTTAATAAAAGAGGAAAAACACAATTAACAACAATTACACATGCAGTAAATAATTGATTGATTGAAGACGTTCATTCAAAAAAAAAAAACAATAAAATACAGAAGTTGGTTTCTGCCAAACTGCATAGCAGTTTGTTTGTTAACTGACTTAGTTTATTAAATTTTGTTAATTCTTAAGCATTCCTCGCCGATATGCGATGAGAGTAAAATTCATTACATTCTATCAATCTATTTCATGCGGCACAACCCGAAACACGCCACCAAAACAACATTCATAAAATCTCAGACAGAGCTATCTAGATGAAATATTCTCCGGTTTAAATAAAAAGAGAGTAACGCCGCCGCCGCCGCCTGTATCGCGGATTTCGCTTGCGCATATTTAAATTTAATTAACTTTCAAGCGCACATCCCCTTTGTGCTCTAGGGGGCAAAGAAAGGAAATGTTTACCGAGCAAATGACTGCACCTAGCGACTGGCCGTTGAGGTTTTCCAACGCATATTAAAATCTTTCTGCCCCATTTAACACAGACACCGGCACTGCTCATTTTATTCTAAAGGTGAAATCTTTAATTAAAATTTTATTAAATTCAAGTGCGCGCGACACGACCTCGGATTATTATAAAGGCGCGGTACCTACAGTCTGAGCTGGAACTGAAAACAGAGCCGTGATGTTAGCGAGGCTTTCTTGAAGAAGCAAAAAGTTGTACGAACGCCAGTATAAAGAAAACGGTCCCAACTGAAAATCAGTTTTGCTGGTGAAGTGTTATTCACAACACACACAGCAATGCATGTTGTTGGTGACCTTTTTTTCTTGCTACGGAGGCACAATAAATTGTAAGAAGATGTTACTGTTTTTTTTTTACTTTCTATTATTGATGTTCATGTTTCCCATTACTGTGTTATTTTTTATGTGTGTACATTTGTGGCAATTTAAATACATGTTTTCTTTATTTCTTAATAAATTATTATTAAAATTTGTACCCCCGTTATGGCAAAACATGCTGAACTAAATATGTCAATTCCACCTCTTTACACACAGGTTAGACAAAAAACATCTCTATCTTTAAATTAGAGGTCTCTGGTAGTTACACCTGAT
This sequence comes from Yponomeuta sedellus, assembly GCA_934045075.1. Classification (NCBI taxonomy): domain Eukaryota; kingdom Metazoa; phylum Arthropoda; class Insecta; order Lepidoptera; family Yponomeutidae; genus Yponomeuta; species Yponomeuta sedellus. The sequence continues at coordinate 16,090,859 of OW203726.1, forward strand.
ATATCCGCACTTGAAGTATGTTAATACTTCAGACACTAAGGTTTCGTCACGATGTTTTCCTTTACGTTAGCGCGTGGTATTGCTACTGTAACTTCACAAATGTACATAACTTAGAAAACAAAGTCATTAGCACATGCCAGGATTTGAACCCACGATCTCCCGATTAGAAGGCCGGCGTTTTACCGCTCCGCCACCACAGCTTTTCAAGAAGTATCTAAACAGAGATTTAAAGCGGAGTGCAACTGTCTGATAAGGTATAGAAGTGAGTAACTTATGAGGTTACCATGACAGAGGTTGCGGGTTTGATTCCCACTGAGTGCCGCCGTAGAATTGTGCAAGCGGCCTCAGTCTGGGTGTGTTTTCATGTTTGTGACGTCCTTGCCTGGTTACCATAGTGCTGGGTATCCTAGTTTGGGACCAGGTCAAGTGATCGTGTTGAGTGAAAGTTAATTTCGCTGATGCCGGCACTTGCCCATTAGCTCAGTTGGGAGAGCCCTGGTACGGTTAGCCAGAGGTCGCGGGCTTGAGTCCCGGCAAGGGCGGAATTTTTAGCCTGTAAATAGGTTTTTAAAACCACCTTTAAATACACGGGTTGAACGGGTCAGTACAACAAAAAGAATATAATGAAAGTTATTATTTTGTTTCTTTTTATTACGCTATTACAATATTGCAAGTGACATGTGACATGGCACTGATTGCCTCGTTAGTCTAACCGTAACAAGTTAGATTACCAAAACGGGGTCGTGAGTTCGATTGCCGCTGTAGCAGAAATAAATAATATAGCCTATATACGTCCCACTGTACACAGGCTATCTCAGAGAGAGAGGGAGAGAGAAAGTATAAGAGAGAGTATGTATGCCTTAATACTTAGTTTTTCTTTGTTATTGTATTTTGTGATTTTCTTGAGTCTAAACGACTGGATATCACTAAATATTGTAGTTATCATTAATCATCAAGCGTTTCCCCCTGAAAAGGTGATTACGTTTACAATACATTTTATGAACAAAATTTTTCGTAAGCACATTATTAGCTCCGTCTCCACTCACCATGATTAAGCTCTGCGAATAAGAGTCAAAACTGGTCGTACTCTTGCGACAAAAAATGATAAAAAAATCAAAATCATGAATTAAGGTTTCTTTTGTTTAATCAGCCGCGTTGGTGTCCCACTGCTGGGCAAAGGCCTCCCCCATAAGCTTCCACTCCTCCCTGTCTTAAGCAGTCATCTCCCATCCAGGCAAGAAGGTTGAGAGTTCGTTCCGCTATCTCCGCTTTGGCCAACATGGGAGCCGATTCTCGCCCATGCGAATTGAAAGTGTAGACGCAAAATATTCGAAGGCTTAGACATTTCTCTAAGCCTGTTTGCGATTCGGTAAACGTAGCGTAGGACGCCTTCCGACCAGGTGGGATGACGATCTGCAAAAAACTGCCGGCAGATGCTGGATGCAGCAAGCTGAAGACAGGGCGCTATTGCGCTCATTAGGGGAGGGCAATGTCCAGCAGTGGACTACATAATATAGCCTGAAGAAGAAGACATTTGTCGCATAAAAATAATAAAAAAATAAAAAAGATAACTCGACTAATTTCTCATTCGAATTCAATGTAGCATGGCGTTCAGAAAACTGATTTTGGCCGTCGCTTAAATTTCCATGTAGAAATTGTATAGAATCAAGCGTTACTTTGCGGAAATCCATAATAGCATTGAAAAGTGATAAGTACTTTGCTAATTTCCGCAAAAAATCTCACAAGCACCAAGCGGTTAGTATTTTCTAAGGTTAACACGAGCAGTAGAAATAATTAAAACAGTTTTATACGGATTTTTGCTCGTTTATTACATTTTACAATTTTCCGACGTTTCGGCACTTTTTCAGGTGCCGTGGTCCCGGATGACTGAGGTGACGGGCGTCTTTTAGAAAGAATTAACGGTTAGTTTACTACCCTCGGCAAAAATTACAAAAGTTAATTATGAATTTACGTTCCAAAATAGGCAATCCAATATTTTTTTATATAAAGTCAACAATATTGATTATAAGTAATTGAAGTAAAATTAAATTTATAAACTAATTACTTTACATGAACTTAAAAATACTGATTATTAATTGAAATTAATTTTTTTTTTACTCTACAGTCACACTTCTAGCAAGGGGGTCTCATGCACTTAAGCAGTGGTTTCCATGCTACCGGTATGTTAAAACTACGATCTCTATTAAAATTTGGATGCCGGCGGATCTCTATTGCCTCGCGTATCATTCTAGGGAAGAAACAGTCTTCTCGGGCTAGAACTTTAAGTTTATCATCGGAAAATTGTAAAAATGTAATAAACCAGCAAAAATCCGTGTAAAAACAGTTTTAATTACCAAGCGGTTAGTTAATGCACCGCCCTCCCTCCCACTTTTTCAAGCAGAAGTAAGACACGAACACACCACCACCGACACCAATACTTGTGGTAACACGAGGCATCCTCAGGCTCCCAAGTCATAAGTCGTAGAATCGTATACAAATGATGTGCTAATGAAGTGAAAATCGGCTCCCGCGTCTGCGATATCATAACCCATTCATGCGATGCAATTGTCGCCCATCTGTCTGGACCCATACGAATGACGTGACCTGCCCAATTCTACTTGAGGAATTAACTTAATAATACATTTTAAGTATCTCGAATGTCCAGAGCATAGCAATAAAAACAGTCTCAGCTAAATGTTTCTACCGTCTAAATATTAAGCCAACACCATTATGATGACGTTGAATTTTCCACGAACAGGTTAAAGTTGAGCGAAGTTGCTAGCAAGTTTTGCTCTAATTCGGGGCTCAAGCTGCTAACAGCAATTTTCGCTGCTATTTGCTATAAGACTCCTTGCAGATAGTTGTATCCACCAAAGGAGCCAGAATGTATAAGGATTTTTGGAACCTGTATTAATGAAGGGAAAAACCCACATATTGGAAACGGACGTGCATGCAACAACTTGAGAGTGTTGGTGATGCGGAAGAGGTTTGTCAGTATAGTGGCAAGTGGCAAACCGTGGTTTCTGTCTACTGGATTCAAGTCCTATTGCAATGCGTTGTTATCAATGCGTTGTTGGTATCAACAATTTTCACTAAAAAGTCACAAAAAGTTTATATACCTAGATAGATAGAGAACACTTTATTGCACAACCAGAAAAATATTACAACCATGATTTTTAAATCTAAGTAATGTAATACAATTGGCGGTCTTATCGCTAAGAGCGATCTCTTCCAGACAACCTGCCAGTCAACCAACCAGTCCCTGGAACAATGTTTAGATGAAATGGACTTCTCTTTCAATTTATTTATTTGACTAGGCTGTCACTTCCCTAAAATAAAAAAAAATGGTTTTCCTACACTTACAACATTTTTTAACGACCAACCTGATGATATCCTACACAAAGGGGAGGCCCTGAAAAGCATATTGCAATATATTTTTTTAGATTATCTTACCGTTATGTTGGCATTATGTACGACGTTATGTATATTTCCGGCAAATTTCAGCTTTCTAGTACTTGTCATTCGCGAACAAAACTATAAGCTCAATCTTCTTCTTCTTCAGGCTATATTAGTCCACTGCTGGACATAGCCCTTCCCTTATGAGCGCCATAGCGAAGGTTGTGCCATCATTGGGGGGTAATGCCCATAATCCCCACGCTGGGCATGCGGGTTGGGGATTGCAGTTTGGTGGAATTATACTGCAGGGGGCGCTGCTGGTTTGTGTCCCTTAGTCGCCTTTTACGACACCCGCGGGAAGAATTTGGGTTGGTGCTATTCTCTAGGCCGACTCCACACAGCAATATGTAGTTGACGATAACTAGAAAAATTATAAAAGAATACTCTAGAGTTGTATAAAATGTTTCAGACGGTTGATCGACGGCTGCTGCCCACCCCCTGGTTTGTTCTCATATAAGCTCAATGTAAAAGTATAAGTAAATTAAGTAAATTAAGAAGAGTAGAAGCTAACAAAAAAATCACCTTTTATTCTTTACAAACCAGGTCTTAACCTTATTAACAGTGTTTTCAACTGTTAGCTAAGTTACACTGCACAAGACGTAATCGTCCCCATTGACATTATATATAAGGGTTTCTTGTTGACTACGAAACCCTAAAATTGCAGTTAGGTGTACAGAGCTTCACTAAGAGTTTGCTGGTTGGTTATGTAAGCTCGACAGTGAGATGGCTGCAAGCGAACTTTGATCTCAGTGGAAGTTGCTATGACTTGACTGGTTAAACTCGCAGCGGTCAAGTACTTAAACTTTAAATTAAGTATCGTTGTGTCTACAAAATTTGGCCCAGAGTCTAATACTTACAAATATTTTCAATAGAATGGTATGCACGATAATGGTTGTTATTTGCCTCAATTTGGTAGTCTATAAAGCAATAGCAGTACAACGTTATTCCAGGGGTGTAACCCGGGCACATAGGCATATCTCGCGAAGAAGATCGAATCGCGCGAGGCGCCGAGTTAAATAGCACGGGTTACACCATTGCAATGCGATTGGTTACCAGACTACTCTATTGAACAACTATGCATATTAGAGACTAGCCCCCCAGGCTCATCATATTTGAACTCAATATCGTCATACATTTATTAAATTAATTAGACTATTTCTGACAGTAAGGCCCGCCACTGTCTTACAATCCACCAAGCTGGTCTTGGCCCCCGCGGTGGAGAGCGCCTTCCTGTAATGCAGGAAGAAACCTGTGCCCTAGCAGTGGGGACATGCAAAGGGCCTCGACAGCGATGTCCATCATCTGGCGTCCACTCGGTGTCCAGTTTTGCCCTCCTATTCGTGTACATTCGGCTGACATGACCAGCCCAGCTCCATTATAATTTCGCCGTCTGGATAACAATATATCAGAATCTTGGGGGAAATGTGACTTCTGCAAAATTAAGCACCGTTAATGCTTTCTAAAGGACGCCTGTCACCTCAGTCATCCGAGACCATGGCACCTAAAAAATTGCCGAAACGTCGGAAAATTGTAAAAATGTAATAAACGAGCATAAATCCGTATAAAAACAGTTTTAATTGCTTAAAAACTGTTTATTAATTTAAAGCGACAGAAATTATAACGCAGTTGGATGTATTTTTAATTGGGTTCATCTCATTGCAGTGTAACAATTTTTTCGCAGTGTTAAGTTGTATCATTTACGTCAGAGTAATTATTTTTAAAGAGCATTTCAATGGATTCCTTTCAATTTAAGAGCGGGTAACCGTTAGTGAAAACCCGTTGGTGAAAAAAGGGTCTTTACAGATGGACAGCTAAGTGATCCTGTAATGGTTTTATTTTTTTCATCCTTTTGAGGTAGGGTATTTTAAGAATCACCAAAATGTAAAAAACAAAATTCACTGCTATTTACAAAACAGTAGGATTCTTCGCATAAGAATGGATTCTACAACAAGTCACTATTTTATGCAAATTATAACCGTCTGAATTATTCCATATAACTCTAGAGTATTCTTTTATACTTTTTCTATTTACGATCTACATATTGCTGTCTGGAGTCGGCCTAGAGAATAGCACCAACCCAAATTCTTCCCGCGGGTGTCGTAAAAGGCGACTAGGGGACAAAAACCGGGGGGTGGGCAGCAGCGCCCCCTGCAGTACAATTCCACCAAACTGCGATCCCCAACCCGCATACCCAGCGTGGAGATTATGGGCATTACTCCCAATGATGGCACAACTTTGCGCTATGGCGCTCGTTGGGCGAGGGCTGTGTCCAGCAGTGGACTAATATAGCCTGAAGAAGAAGAAGAAGACATAATTGTCAATGTCTACTGTTGGACCAACAAACGCTTGTCGCTTCTGTTTTGCGGGTTTGATATGACTTTTTATTACAAATAATAAAATCATTATTTAATTTTTATTCGGTCAAGCCCACAGGAAATACAAGTCAAGTAAGCCGCGGGTTTCCTCACGCTGTTTTCCTTCCCAGTTAGCGTGTGGTGTTGCTACTACACATTCGCTATTATATATATTAGATAAATACGGTTATTCTTCTACGACTTCATTTCTGAAAACATATGGTTTAATCTACAATTCTAACAAAGATAAATGGAAAAATACACGTTTATTTTAGACTAAAGCAACATACAATTCATTGTATGTTTCTACAGACGTCATGCACAGGATATGAAAATGCCTGAAGCTACAATTTCCATTCCGATCATCTCTTCTAACAAGCAGTGTACAAACGTACAAGGCATAAAGGAACTACGACGATTTTACAGCGGTGCTCGTTTACATTCACCATTTACATCGCGGCTCTCGTTCTTGCTCATCCTTCCCATCTCACTTCAGCTTCAGTGCGCGTGATGCCAACCTTGCACAATAAACGAGTCGCAAAGATACCGGAGGACACGGAAGCTCCGACTACAAAGCTTCATTGAACAACAATTTACTCCGGAGGCCTCCAAAAAGGCCCTTTAATTAAATCCTTCTCCAATGACGTCATAATTATGGCGCAAATTGGATCTCTTGTATTGTTATTTCCGAGTACGAAAATTTTCCTTCTAAATTAATCAGCTTTAAACAGATAAGGTAATAATGGCATTTGATTTAACTAGTTAGACATTTCTCGATTTCCGGAATCACCTTTTGGAAGTTAGTAGATATTAAACTGCCCGACTTTCAGTAATTCTGTTCAGTAACTATTTCGGCAAAATATCAAATATGTGTATTACTTTCCAAACTGATGAATCTTATTACTATACTATGCAATATACTTATTACTACACATAGCTTCCATAATAAATCGGATTCTAACCACGCGGCTCAATAAACAATTTTTCGGCAGAATCTTTGGTGGCATCCAGCATACACGTGAGGTTGGGGCGGATTTTTGAACTGACTGAAATGCCCGAGAACGCGGCACGAACGGTATAGGAGCCGCACGCTCCTGAGAGCTGTGGTTCTTCATTATTTGAGATACCTACTTCAGAACCCTGTAGTTAATAAAAATGGAGGAACCAAAATACGGTACTCTTCAGACGTCATTTCGATTTGAAAAGTCGATTGAAAGTTTATTGAACTCTCGCCGGCATACCGCATCAAGTAAACATTCTGTATTATACTCCATGCAACTCTTTGATTTTAGTTTGCTACTCGTATCTTTCAGGAATTTCTTCCAGTTTATCGCAATCAATATTTCACCACACTTGACATCGCATTCCAGACAAATTGCTGGTGCCGCGGTATACTAACCCTGTAACGGTGCAAACCTCTTCACACCATTTTTATTTCTTTTTCCATCTATCATTTTCAAATATTTAAATTATGTACGTCACACATTCTTCGATTTCACTCATTTTCCACCACTACTACTTTACCCTTTGACCAGATCTGACTTTTTACCTGCTTTTCCGTTTTTTATCAGTTTTCTGTTTTAAAGTTACTAAATCTACAAATAAAATCACACCTGAAGTCGTTCCAGAGTTTATTTATTAATTATAAAAGTTATAAAACGTTCCAACCCTACGCGTAAACCTTATGCTTAAAGCACCTAGGTTTTGCACTACACAGGATATAAATTTAATAGTTAGATAGAGAACACTTTACTGCACAACCAGAAAATAGAATATAACCATAATTTCTTAAATCTAAGTAGGTAATGTTATGCAATTGGCGGTCTTACCGCTAAGAGCGATCTTTTCCAGACAACCTTTGGACGGAGTGGATTGCATAAAGAATATAGTAGGTACGTGCATGCACATAAATTATAGAAATGTTCGGACTTTCCGCCAAAAATTCAGAAGTTTATAATAGAATGTAATAGTTTACGTGCAGTTCTACCGATGACTTAGCAAGCTCTCCAACTGAAACGACCAATTGCCGGATACGAAATTATTATATTATAATATATAATAATTTCCTTCGCTAACGGTGAAGGAAAACATCATGAGGAAACCCGCGGCTTGGTTGGCTCCGCAGGTATTGACTAGTCTTTCCTGTGGGCTAGGCCGACTAAGCTGTCAGGATGGTATAGGTGCTGGGCAAGCCTACACCATCTATAAAACCATGCCCCAGGCACTACAGCGTCGGAGTGGTCCCTTCACCCATCCAGTGTAAGTGAAGATACCACTGGACGCTGTATAAATCATCTCATTAAGTAGATCCAAAAAGTCAATATTATTAGCGTGGGGAGTATGGGCATTAGCCCTCTACGATGGCACAACCTTGCGCTATGGCGCTCATTAAGGGAGGGCTCTGTCCAGCAGTGGACTTATATGGCCCGAAGAAGAATATATAAACTGCTGTGTACATATGTAAAATACTCGTGTTACAATAAATACTCGTATAAAATACTCGTGTCACAATGTTTGTTCTTCTCCGAAACGGTTTCACCGACTTTTATGAAGTGTTTTGTGTATATTTGCTAGGTCTAAGAAAAGATCGAAGGCATATTTAATGTAGCAAAACAACGATTGCGAGGTCAGCTAGTGATTTTTAGTTTTGTATACGCTTAAGTTGCGTGTTTATTTTATTTACTAAACAGAAATACACAGCAATACATTTATAATATACAGTAGGCACTCAATAATTTGTATATGCAGCCAATGATGGGTTTTATGATGTAGTTTAGAAAAGAAATATATTGTGGTCTAATACTCAGACTCTTTACTTCACTGCTATGACTAAATTAATATACGCCGTATATTATAACGGGCGCGTGCGCAGGGGCAGAACGCCGTCCTCAGTTTCGGTAGGATGTGGGTTCGAATCCTGCCACGTACCAATGACTTTGTTTTCTATGTTACGTAGATAAGTAAAGTTGGCGTAGTAATACCACTCGCTGACTCAAGGAAAACACCGTGAGGAAACCTGAGTGTTTGAGATCTTTACACACCGCAGCGCTTAAAATTGCTAATCCACCGCCCCTCATAATCTCTCACTGAGAGCAAACCTGTCCCCTGCAGTAAGATGTATATAGGCTAAATAAAAAATGCGCGCGCGTGTGATGCCTTTATGTTGGCAACACTGAGCGAGGGTAGAGATAAAAAGACTGATGTAAAATTAAACGCAGCAAACCACGTACATATTTAAACAGCCAAATACGGTTGGGAAATGAGCTTATAATCCCGTATTTAGCTACAACAGCGACACGCAAGCTCATGTAGGTAGTAATTCATTTTATTCAGCTTTGTTTCGCCGGTGAACAACCCGTTGATAGAAATAGTCAACTATGTATGACTATTTGTATCAACTGTTTGCTGTATAAGTGGCATAGGCAACTTGTTATAGGTGTATATCACATTGTTTGTTTGTTCTACATCATTATTAATCCTTATTTTTACAAATAAATGGCAAACCCACATCATGAATTTCTTCTCTTAAAATAATTTGTAGCCAGACCAGATCTTTTTTTATGAAGCCCATATAGCTTCTACTGGAAGGCACAAGCTTTCTCTCAGAGGGAGAATATGGGCTTGATTACCGAGCGCCCACCGCGAACTGGCAATTTCAAGCAGTTATCAGTTTTATGTGAACTCAGACACTCAGGTTTACACACAACGTTTTACTTCACCGTTAGTGAGTAGTATTGCTAGTGAAACTTAACAAATTTACGTAACTTAAAAACATTGGCATGCCGGGAATCGAACCCACGATCATTGAAATACATAGTGACTAGAATACCAATAGGGTCAACGAAACAACCACTATCGTACTGTTACAAATCTGAATTATTCGGCGTAGAGACATGCTCCACAGGTCGACGGAAGCTGACAAAGAACTAACAGTCAAAGAACTAAACTCAACATTTTTTATTTATTATTAAAACAGGGTCTTAGTTATGAAATCACGATTCCTCTAAGTCACCCCTTAAAGTCAGTTTATTTAACATGTGGTTACGTTAAAAATAAAAATAGTGTAATCATGTGGGTACAGTGATATCGTTCCGATGTTAAACCTAACTGCAAAGTAGGTAGTCGGGGCTGTAAGTAATGCAATTTGCTTAAGTCAGATATCGCTGCCTGTACGTAATACAGAGAATATTGTAAAGAGGTTCGAAATTTCACTGATGTCGTGAGTCGCCCATTGGCTCAATTGGTAGAGCGCTGGTACGGATAGCCAGAGGTTGCGGGTTCGAATCCCGGCATGGGTGAAATTTTTAGCCTCTAAATAGGTTTTTAAATTTGTTCCTTAGCACGGGTTAGTGCATTAAAAATAAAAATAGTGTAATCATGTGGTTACGTTTTATCCCTGTAAAATCATGTGTGTCTTTGTGTTATTGTAAAGTGGGGATGCTAAAACTCATTACTGTGATAAATGGTTTATTACCTGCATATTAGGCGTAATAATTTGGCCCACAAATGAGTTTTCTAAAAGGTCGATTAAGCAGAATACTTGTGGAAGTAATTATTTTGCATCGAACAGCGTTACAAAATAACTGTAAAGCTGCTGATAGACTCGGGCATTCGCTTGTTCATTACAGATAAACTCTCGTATAAGGAACATTCTAGCGAAACTACAGTAAATTACGAGTGGCTTCTAGGTGTTTGACGAGCGAACAATTCTGAGCACTCTAGAGAAACTACAGTAAATTACGAGTCGCTTCTAGATGTTTGACGAGCCAACAATGATGAGCATTTAAGCGAAACTACAGTAAATTACTAGTGCCTTCGAGGTTTTTGACGCGCCAACAATGATGAGCATTCTACCGAAATTACAGTAAATTACGAGTGGCTTCTAGGAGTTTAACCAGCCGACAATGAGGAAAATTCTAGTGAAGCTACAGTAAATTACAAGTGGCTTCGAGGTTTTTCACGAGCCAACAGTGAATTGAATTTTGTCTTTGTTCCGCTTTCAACTGCTTAATAGATACATTATGAATGATCGATAAAATGGTCGTCGCGATGTTTGGCTCTATGCTTAGTTCTTTTTGTTGTTTCATCATCATAATCACTGTCAGCCCACCGCTGTCCACTGTTGGGTGTAGGCCTTTTCCCTCAGATGCCATCTCTCACGGTCCCGTGCCATCCGCATCCACGAACCTGGACGGTTTGTTGTTTAGTTTGAAAAATTTTGAATCGGTAAATGCTCGAGGTTATGTTGCAGTTGAATGCTCAGGTCTATAACCACCCTTAGGTTCGATGTATTGAGCTGAATTCGGCAAATATGGAGATAGCCTTCGGCGTTGCAAAATATGATATCATATAAAGGTATTCACAAATATTACTTCCACGAGTGTTTTATACCAATGATATCTTTACATACTCGTATCGTAACTACAAATTCATTTTATATTTGAAAATATCTTTTTCTTTCGGTTTTCGTTACAATACTTTTTGCCAAATTTCACACTCTTAGGTTAACAGCAACCTTGTATAGATTTTTGTAAGTCCTTACTACAACACATATAGGTTACTTCCCATTGGTCTAGAATCACGAAAATAGGGAAAAAAAGGGCTGAAACTTAAAATTGCGGTGTAAATGTATTGGAACATATTTATGTAGAGTAGAAAGGTAAGTTTGCAACAGTCCAAGCCAACCAGCTTTGCTAATCAAGGAAAAATGTTCACCTAGTGCAAGTTTTGAATAAAATTTGATACTGGATGTCAAACACCTTTTTATTTTAAACCTAAAACACCCTGTTATTTTAACTCATTTTAACTCAGTTGACGTGACGCTTGACTGATTTTTTCATAATGTTTGACAGATAGTACTGCCATAATAACTAATAGTCTGTGAAAATACGACGGTCTCCCTATAAAGTTTCAGAAGATAAAGCCCCTTTTAGTTAAGACATACAGACGTAGTAGGTGAGGTAGGGTACCATTCGGATATGGAATTCTAAAATCTATGACACTCGACAGCATTTTTACATGCGTGCACTCTACTTAGATGCGTCACGAGTGACTTTGCAGTAGAAAATGTAGAGATGGAACGTGTGTTGAGTATACCTGATAGAATGTAAAGGTTAAACTTGACTTTAAATACTGATTACATCATGAAACTTGTAAGCTATTATTTTCATACTATTATCTTTTCTATTCCGCCGGAATGCTCACATTCTTTCTCTCCTCTATTGCACTCTGTTCAACCCAGTTACCCCATCCTACCTAAAAGAGCGTTTCGAGTTTCTCCATTCTTCCCATAGCCTGACTCTTCGCTCATCCCAAAACCTTCTCCTCAAAACTCCCATCCACAGAACAAAATTTTATGGGTCCTCTTTCACGGTTCAGGCAGTCCATTTATGGAATGATCTGCCCGTGGAAGTGAGAAAAGCAAAGTCCTTGGCTTGTTTTAAGGCGCTGGTGAAATCCCACTATCTCACTGGATAAACTGGAAAACTGTTGCTTATTAAATATGTATTAATTGTATAAGTATTTATTTTTAGGTATTTATGTATATTATTATTTAAGTATATGTTGCTTACCTATATGTATTTAATTGGATATGTATTTATTTTTTAGGTGTCTATGTATATTATTATTTAAATATATGTACATTATATCGTAGGTAATTATAAGTAATTATATTCTCGCACTCCCTTGCTGTTTGTTATCAATATATTTTCGATTTAATTATTTATGTACATGCACCACGTACCGACTATATTCTTCATGCAATCCACTCCATCCAAAGGTTGTCTGGAAGAGATCGCTCTTAGCGATAAGACCGCCAATTGTATAACATTACTTAGATTTAAGAATCATGGTTGTAATATTTTTCTGGTTGTGCAATAAAGAGTTCTCTATCTATCTATCTATCTTCGTATCATTTTGTTTCCTTTAGCAATATGACATATCTATACAACACATTCAACTTGGGTATCGTTAAACGAAACTAACACAGTTTGGTAACTTTAGGCTTGGTTATTTTAGTGTATAGGATTTTTTCCTTGTTAAAATTTCACATTTTATATTATAAATAAATAAGATATGTGGCAAAATGAAACTTACAAATAGATCTCCAGGAAATGTAAAAGTTCCTTACCTGAAACAAATAAGAAAATATATTGTTAGATAAAGTTAGTTACAAACAACATGTATTTCTTTGTGACATTTATGCTTTTTGTGTTTTGAAAGAGTTTTATTTACCGGAACCGAAACCACTTAGAGTAAATATTAAGTTCATTAGATAGAACAAAAAATTATTTGTTGAAAAAAATGTAAACATTATCATGGGTGAAATTGTTAGCCTCTAAATAGGTTTTTAAATTTGTTCCTTAGCACGGGTTAGTGCATTAAAAATAAAAATAGTATAAAAATGTAAACACATATTTTCCAAAAAAACTCTACCGTCTACAGAAACCTTCGAATGAATAAAATTCTGCCCCTTTACACCTTTTGCGTAAGTAATCCGTTAATCCCAGATTACGTGTTCACATTTTTTGAACGTATCATTTTCACTTTTATTTCAAGTGAACTCAATACCTATTTACCTAATTTTTTTTCTTTCTAGGGACCCAAGAACGACCCTAAACTTTATAGTTAATCACTAAAAAAGGCCTGTTTCTATCCAGAAATAAACCATTGAAAACATGCAACAATACTGTATAAACCACCAGCAAAATATGCAAACCCTGCACCGCAAGGACTGGAACAATACCGCACATTTGCTGCGCAAACGAGTCGCCAAACGCCACCAATTTCATGTGTAAATCTGCCACAGGGCCACAGAACAACTGTTTGTAAAAAGACCATTGCGATTTTATGGAAGGTTTTCTGTCGGTAAATAGTTTTGCCTTTTTAAGTAGGCACCGTGTTATGGGTGTCTTATTGCCATTAAAAACCATGTCCCAGGCGTGAGTGGACGCTATACAAATCACCTCACTATGTAGATGCAGAAGCTAATGTTATTGCAATACGGGTGGCACTTTTAGACAGACATTTTCAGTTGTTTGTTCTTGCCAGAGTCACTACGTGTGTCGACTCCGGCAAGAGCTTGTTGAGATCCAAGTATTTTTGCTTATGTGTTAAAAATGTCAAGTGTACTTGTTGCAATAGTATGCCATTACGAACGACATCATCGTCAAATAAAATTTTGTTCGTCATACATATGAGTCGTAAAATAAATTTCCAGTCCGTGTTAAAATCTTTGAAATTATTAATTATTTGGTTTTAAGAACCAGGAAGATTGTGAGACTTTGGATTTGTAACTTTATTATCTTATCATAAATTTATCACAAAACATAATCAAGAACGATCAATCATTCGTTTAGCCAAAACCTGGATTTAAGTGCAATATAAAACACCAACTTAACCTATAGAATTGATTCTTTCGTTCAAAACTCCTCCATTCCTCAATCAAAACTACCACCTCCAAAATCAATAACCAACAAGACATAAACCGGTATAATAAATGGTAAAAATCTAAATTTCAAGACTGCTATGTTCTTCTACCTGACTGTATTTGTCTTGCGGCGTAGAAGTTTGCACTCAGCTAACAGCAGGGTTTGCGCAAACATTTAAACAAGAGATTTTGTTAAAGGGGAAAGATTCTGACGGAGCTTTCATCTCCAACCGAAGAACTGGCAAAGACTTTCGGCATAATTTGTCTACGCGAGGAATTACCGTCAGTTTATGAATTGAGAATTTTACTGAGTAAATAACTGTGTCTGTCTCATCAGTTTATCAAAAAAAGGGATCATCCCAAAATGTTGAACTAATGTTTGTGACGTTTTATGTCCAAAGAATATATTGTTATTCAATTTTATCATAACTCTTTGAAGAAGCTGGTAGCAGTAAATGAAAATATTTCCATGCAGGATATACTTCGTTTTTCTAGCATTAAAAATTTCGTAAACAAAGAAGCAGGGCTAGTCAACCTAAAAATCGTCTGCCGAATTTCTACATTTATATAATATATATTTTTTAAACATTTTTACTTACTTAGATCACTGTTAAGCCAAGTAAATACAGCTTTCTATCTATGTTTCAGATGTTATATCTACGTAATAATAAGTAGTAGCCCTGCTTCTTTGTTTACGAAATTTCTAATGCTAAAAATAAACAAAGTATAGGTAAGTTTGGGTTCCTTTCTGGATAAATATGGGGATTTTGTTAGATCGTGTCTATTCTAATAAAAATAAATATTATTTCTAGTATCAAGCTACTTCTAGTTTCCAGTCTTGATGCAGCATGGGTTATTGAATAAGGGTGTGTTAAATTGTATTTAATTATTAGACATTACTAAAACATCAAATCAGATACCTGTAGGTAGAAAGTTATATATCATGGTCGGTAGTTAAGTTTTCGGCGAGAACAAGTGATTATGCTGTGTGGAAGTTTTTTACATGTATTTATGAAGATATTTAGGAGGAGATATGTTTAATTTGGATGTTTCTAGAACTGTAGTTGATAGCTTTGATGCTTTGAAATGAAGAACCAATTATGTAACTGACATAAGTGAATAGACATGATAAATCTTTGATAATTTATATTCCACTGCGGTACAAGATGCAGCCCTTTCATGATAACATTGCCAGATGGCGCGCCCTGATCTAATCGCCTTCTGCCTTTGTACAAACTTGCCAACTTACATCAAACAACCCCTTCAGGCTAAACTAAACTTTATCACAAGCTAGCTGGGATGGACAAGGCTATAAACATCTGCAGACATAATTTGGTAGGTTAGTACAACCTCTAATGAAAGGTATTCTGACGACTGATATAGCAATCTTTAATCAAAGTGAAACTTGGACTGGACCCGCATCGGGTTGCCAAATTGGTGATGAAGAGGTCATATGTTGCGGGAAAAGATTTAAAATAACCACTATCTGGATTTTTTAAATATTCAAATTTAACTAAGTTAGTTAGCCGTACTTAATTATTAAGCCGTTGTTTGTAAAAAGACTGAAACTGCTTCAAGAAGGTTAACTCTTTTCATTTATCTCTTCTCTTCGCCTATCATATAAAAACGCTCAGATCGAAATTAGGTTTTCGTTGCCACCAAAATACTTATCTGCATCAACAGAAAAATTTAAACAATCTAAGTTAAGCCAAAAATTCCAAATTTATCAGAATTTAAATTTTATTAACAATGAATGACCACAAACTGGCAAACGCAGCGTAACACGCCGAATGAAGCAGATTGCCGCTAGTGGCTGGATGAGGACGGTCGAGGATAGAGGGAAATGGCGTGCCTTGATGGAAGCCTATGTCCAACACTGGACGAGTACATTGCGATTGATAGATAACAATAAATTAACGATGTTGCTCACTATAAGTATTAGATTAATTTTCGGACTATGTTGCAATTAATTAACCAAATATCTGACCAAACACCTTTTTTTATTTTGTTTGTGATCATTATACTATTTTTTAATATTTATTTAATCTGTGCCGAGGGGTACCTGCTCAGTGACGGCGGCATACCGTGTCAGACTTCTCCACGCTCTTACAGCAAAACTATACATAGCGTAGGAATGTGAAGAGATTTTAATTCTCTGTGCTATTTTCTATACCAACAACGAATGACAAGACAAAGAAAGTCTTCCGGCTATTTTGATAAACAACTGACTCCTCACAGTTGCTGGGGCATGCGGTTGTAAGGAAACTAATCTCTTTGAGACAATAAGATCGCAATATCTTTGGTTAACGACAACCGCTTTGACTTGAGCAACAAATATTTGAGATTTGAACAATCCTCCGGGGCCGCACGCCATTGTTTGAGGTCACTCCGTTTCAGCTTGTTTTGTTTAATTTTGAAACCTCATTTCTCATGTATGTTGTTCGCGGGCGGCAAATAAACCTTTTTTGATGAAGTTAAATATGGAAATCAGACTTGTATTGCGAATTCTGGTTACGAACTGCGGAGGATCGTTAATATCCTGACAATAACGACGGTTTTTTGGTTTATAAGAAAGGAGTTGACTGTTCATATCGCAGTGTCGCCATTTCAAAAATTGGTGTCTCCAATTTTACTTTGACAAGTCAAATTTTTTGGGCTCTCCGCACAGTTCATGCCATCTGGGAAAAACTCATTTCAACCTAATCACATCCTAAGATTTACGTAGATTAATAAACTTGAAATTGAATAAAATGAAGCGCTATTTACGTAGATTAGTAATATTGGAATTGAATAAAATGAAGCGCTTAGCTAATTTATTACTCACAAAAAGCGTTGGCGCTTCACATTACAAAGTTTGCTTGTGTCCTCATAATGTAATCTGTTTTCGAAACTCTTGACTCTGATTAGGTATCCTGTTTGAATAACAAATAACGAATATTTTACAGGTACTATTCCATTTATAGTTGTTACTTCTTAATTTTTTCGTCTATTCTACGGCTATGTTCTTTTTAATGCTTTAACCCGTTCTAAGGACAATTTACAACATGTTTGGAGGCTAAAAATTCCACCCATGCCGGGACTGGAACCCGCGACCTCTGGCTAACCGTGCCAGCGCTCTCCCAACTGAGCTAATGGGCAACTAACAGCAACGTACGTTGCTGCCTGTACGTAATACAGAGATGGTCTGTCAGGATTGGAGGTACTGGCAGACCCTGTTCTCTGCCTACCTTTCTGGGATACAGGCGTGAGGTTGTGTAATGTTAAATTATGTTATTTTTTACATTCTTTTTATAATCGACAGCCTTATAATATTCTTTTTTTTTAACCCATGCTAAGGACAATTTTAAAAACGTATTTAGAGGCTAAAGATTCCACCTGTGGCGGCTCTCTACAGAGGATTTTATTTTATTTTATGATTTTTTGTAATTTGAATTTAGTTTTACGCTTTTCAGTTTTTTCCTTTATTTGTCAGATTTCTAAATACAGCCGTGAAGTGAATATGCATTTTTGAGTTTAATTTAATATATTTGATTTTCGTTGCAAACCCAACTGCGGGCGCCCCGAGGCCTGCATATCTGGTGACCCCGACGTGATTTTATAAATACCGCTCGCAATGGCTACAAAGAACGAAGAAACAGCGGCTAGCAGCAAGGCGACAAGGACCGCTGACGAAGAGCAAGCAATAAGCAACCCCAACAAGGCCGTTGACAAAATAGATCTAGTACTAACAGAGATAAGCAAGATGAAGCTCGAGATCGCGGAACTTCGACGAGGACAAGATCGACGACCGTACCGACACCGCTCAAGCTCCAGGGGAAGGCCACGGTCGAACTCACGAGGACGTCGGCATGCCAATTACGGAGGACCCAATTGGTTATGTTATTATCACCACCGCTACGGAGACAAAGCACAAAAGTGTGAGGAACCATGTGCCAAGAGGCAGAAGGAAAACTAGAGGCGACATCGACCATGGCGGAAGTCGGTGTGATTAGCAACCGCCTATGTTTTTATGACAGAAACACAAGAGAAAAATTCCTCGTAGACACCGGCGCAGATATCTCGGTGATTGCATTAAGGGGCAAGAAGAATTCCGTCGCAAGCGAAGTATGTAAGCTATATGCTGCAAATAATACGCCCATAGACACATACGGACAGCGGACTATAAACCTGGACTTCGGTTTGCGACGCAGTTTCAATTGGACTTTTATCATCGCCAACGTAAAAACTTCTATAGTAGGAGCAGACTTTTTGCATTACCACAGGTTACTAGTAGACTTACACAACCGCAGAATAATTGACAGCGTCACCGAGTTGTCAATCAACGGGCTGAGCATAGAAAGTTGTGACAGTGGTACCATTAGAACCGTGAGTACATCCGATCCATATCATGAACTACTAACCCATTACCCAAATATCACCCGACCATTGTCATTAAAGGCACCACCCAAACATAATATAGTACATCATATAGAGACCACAGGCCCACCATTAAGTAGTCGAGCACGACCTCTCGCACCTGATCGCTATCTGCGCGTCAAACGCGAATTTGACTACATGTTAGAGACAGGTATTTGTCGTCCATCTAGGAGCCCTTGGGCCACGCCACTTCACGTAGTCCCAAAGAAAGGTGGAGAAATTAGACCTTGTGGTGACTATCGACGATTAAACGCAGTCACCAAACCCGATTGTTATTCCATACCACGTGTACATGATTTTACAGGTTTATTAGGTAACAAAGTTATATTTACCCGTTTGGATTTATGTAAAGCATACCACCAAATTCCAGTTGCAGAAAAGGATATTGAAAAAACCGCTTTAATAACCCCTTTTGGTCTATTTGAGTACCCGTACTATTTGAATGCCATTTGGTTTAAGAAATGCGGCACAAACATTTC
Organism: Yponomeuta sedellus; assembly: GCA_934045075.1. Classification (NCBI taxonomy): domain Eukaryota; kingdom Metazoa; phylum Arthropoda; class Insecta; order Lepidoptera; family Yponomeutidae; genus Yponomeuta; species Yponomeuta sedellus. The sequence continues at coordinate 16,109,995 of OW203726.1, forward strand.
AAAGGTTTATGCACAAAGTTTTACATGGTTTAGAGTTTGTTTTTGTATATATTGATGACGTGTTGATATTTTCAGACAACGAGGTACAACACAGGGAACATCTAAAAGCAGTATTCGAGAGGCTAGATAACTATGGAGTATCATTGAACGTAGCAAAGTGCGAATTCGGTAAGGCCGAACTTATTTTTCTTGGTTATCACATCTCGGGCAGTGGCATAAGGCCTCCCGAAGACAAAGTGCAAGCTATTGTAGATTATCCTCTCCCTGAAACGGTGGATAGTCTAAGGCGATTTTTGGGCATGATAAATTTCTTTCGCAGTAGTTTACCGAAAGCTGCAGAGTACCAAAGAGACCTAAATGTTTATTTACACGGTGCTCGAAAACGAGACAAAACTAAAATTCAGTGGACAGATAAGGCTAAAAAGTCATTCAATGAATGTAAAGAAAGTTTAAAGAATGCTGCCTTGTTATGGCATCCCCAGCTGACAGGGCAGATAGGTTTAGTCACAGATGCATCCGATACTTGTGCTGGAGCTGTGCTTCAGCAGTGGCAAAATGGTGCTTGGCGACCACTAGGATACTTTTCTAAATCATTGTCTGAGACGCAACGGCGATACAGTACATTCGATAGAGAATTATTGGCTATTTACATGGCAATAAAACATTTTAGATATTTGATCGAGGGTCGAGATTTTACAATATTTACAGATCATAAACCACTAATTTTTAGTTTTACAAAGAACCCAACCAAAATTTCAGCTGAACCCGCCAGGAGAACCAGACAACTTAGTTTTATTAGTGAATTTACAACAGATATACAACATATCTCTGGTAGCGAAAATCCCGTAGCAGACGCTCTATCTAGGCTAGAGGTAGAAGAAATCGAGTGTCCTAATGCTCTTGACTTTGATAAGTTAGCAGAATTACAGAGTAGGGACCAAGAAATTGATGAGTTTTTAAATAGTTGTAGTGATAAATATAAATTCGAGTGGGTCACTATTCCGTCCTTACGCAACAAAGTACTGTGTGAAACAACAACAGGGTTACAACGTCCATTTTTACCACAAGAGTTTAGGGTATCAGCATTTAAAGCGGTACACAATTTAAATCATTCTGGTATTAAAGGTACACGTAGACTGATGGCACAGAAATATTTTTGGCCATCTATGAACTTAGATGTAGGAGAATGGGCAAAATGTTGCGTTGCATGTCAAAAAGCAAAGGTGCATCGACACACTATTTCTCCTTTAGGCAAATTTCCAAAGTCAGACAGGTTTGAACATATACATGTTGACATAGTAGGCCCATTACCTCCATCCAAAGGTTTTCAATATTTACTTACAGTTATAGACCGAGCCACTTCTTGGCCAGAAGCCTATCCCCTTAGAGACATAACCGCAGAAACTGTAGCTGAAGCAATATATACAGGGTGGATAGCACGTTTTGGTTGTCCTATTCGATTGACTACTGATCAAGGTAGACAATTTGAAAGTATACTTTTTAACAAATTGACAAAATTGTTAGGTATTGACAAAATGCGCACCACCGCTTATCACCCCCAATCGAATGGTCAGGTCGAAAGGTGGCATCGAGTGCTTAAAGATGCATTTAGAGCTCGTTGTAGCGATATCCACTGGGCAGACGAATTGCCCACAGTGTTATTAGGTCTTAGGTCAGCAATAAAAGCAGACTCCGGTCACAGCCCTAGTGAATTGGTGTATGGCACTTCGTTTAGACTTCCTGGTGATTTTATGGTTCCATCTAAACCCATCACAGACGAAACAGATTTTGTAAAAAAACTTCAAAATACATTACAGTCATTAGTTTCACCGGACAAAAGACAGACAGACCGACGAAACATTTTTATACATCCTCATTTATCGAAATGCACCCATGTTTTTATTAGGAATGATCGACTAGTTAAATCATTAAATCCAAATTATGACGGCCCATACAAGGTTTTGAACAAAACAGAAAAACATTTCACTTTGGAAATGCCTGGCCGAACTTCAGTTGTTTCGGTTGATCGATTGAAGCCTGCTTTTCTTTTAGATTCACCCCATCACATTTCATCAAACCCTACAAATTGCAAATTATACTCAGAAGTTTTGGCAAATCCTGTTACACCCACTACCACAACCGGTTCTACTACTACTACTGTCACAAGGTCAGGTAGAGTAGTTAAACCAAAAGTTAGATTTAATTTGTAGCGAAAGTTTGCCTTGTATATAGGGTTACTCTGTATATAAGGTGTTTATATTAATGAGGTAAATTAAAGTTTCGTTTTTGTTAATATGTTAAGTGACGGTGATTTTTTTTGTGTTTATGGGTAAGCAGGGGTACCATTCTTTTATTAATTTTTTTTTCTTATTTAGAGGGGGAGTACTGTGGCGGCTCTCTACAGAGGATTTTATTTTATTTTATGATTTTTTGTAATTTGAATTTAGTTTTACGCTTTTCAGTTTTTTCCTTTATTTGTCAGATTTCTAAATACAGCCGTGAAGTGAATATGCATTTTTGAGTTTAATTTAATATATTTGATTTTCGTTGCAAACCCAACTGCGGGCGCCCCGAGGCCTGCATACCACCCATGCCGGGATTCGAACCCGCGACCTCTGGCTCTGGCCTGTAGCTGCCTGTAAGTAATACAGAGGGTATTGTATAAAGAGGTTCGAAATTTCACTGATGCCGGTTAGTTGCAAATTAGCTCAGTTGGGAGAGCTCTGGCACGGTTAGCCAGAGGTCGCAGGTCCGAGTAACAGCATGGCTGAAATTATTGAATTTTTAGCCTCTAAATAGGTTTTTAATATTTTACCGCTATTATTTCTTTAGGCGCTTTCTGTTTTGCTATACGACTTTTCGTTGTGAGGAGTTTTTACGCAATTCGCCCACAAGAAACCGCGCAGTCATCCCCGAACTATGCGTGTAACCCAGTTCCGGTCTAGCGCACCTGGATCTCGGCGGGCCCATGCATCACTTAGTCACCCGGATCGGTTTACACGGTTTGCCTGCCTGGCGAGCGCACGCGCGCCTTCTAAGGGTGTTTGTTCACTCTTATTCGGATGGTCTACGTATTTATTCTGCTGCGTTATTCTAGAGATGTGTTTTTTTTTTATTAGTCTCAATGACAAACAGGTGTAAAATTTCATACAGAAATTGAAATTTTACACCTGTTTGCTTAGTAACTGTTCGTAAGCGAGAATCAAATTTCAACTTGCACTGTTATGAGGCGTATACTTTGCCTGTTCACTTCACCCGCTGTCATATAATATTGTGTTGACATATAACAAGAGTATACTATTTTTATTTTTAATGCACTAACCCGTGCTAAGGACAATTTTAAAAACCCATTTAGAGGCAAAAAATTCCACCCATGCCGGGATTCAAACCCGGCATGGGTGGAATTTTAATTCTTTCTCCTAGTTGTGAAAAAAAGCGTTTTCTGTCTATCGATATGTAATAAAATATTATTTAAATAAATATTATACTTAAATATTATTTTGCTGACATAGTGACCTAATATTATGTCAGTTACATATAAGTGAAATGTTTATTAAAAACACGGTGAAACGTTCGCTAAAAGTAGAATAAATTGTTTTTTTTTCTGGTACAAAATCAATAATTCTTAAATTGAGGAATTGGTACTTGTATAAGTGTGATAAGCACACACAAACTTTATGAATGATATTCTATATTTAATTATAAAGTTGTGTAGATTTATCCAAAATGCTTTTAAACTCTATTAAGATACTCAAAATTACACGTGGCGATGTGAGCATGCTTTAAACTACAACTTAGTACATAATAATATAATCATAGTATAACTTGTAATTATACTAGATGCTGCCCGCGACTTCGTCTGCGCAGGATTAGTATATCGGTCAGCTTATATTAGCGTAGCGTATAAAATAACTAACATTATGACAGTAAAATTATCACACAACTAATTTTGGGTCGCATTTGAAAAATATCATACCAATATCTTTATGAATTGCAGCAATAATAATCAGCCCACATCAACCAACTGCTGGGCATAGGCCTCCTTTCTACGGCGCCATTCATCACAGTCCTGTGTTAATTATTTTAAAGTTTCATTAAAATCCATTCAGTACTTTTTACGTGAAACAGTAACAAAATCCATACAGACAAACTTTCTCGTTTATAATATTAGTAGGATTGTGTAATGATTGTGATCTGTTATTCACACCAAAGAAATGAAAAAAAAATCCTGTTAGTATCTTCACAAGCACGTGGGAGTGCACATGCGCCCTTATCCGGTTCAAAGTTATTAACTCCGCAAAGTTCCCTCCGTTAGGGGCCGCGGTGGCTCGGTTATTGAGAAATAAGTGAACTCTTTGAAGTGAGACACGTATCTTTAAAGTTGCGACTTCATCCAGTATAAACCCTTAGCAGGCTACCTACAGACGGCGCCACGAAGGGTCGATATGATATCTTCGCTGTGTGCACAATTTGTCATCGACATACTCGTGCACGCAATTATGTTTCGACTTGTACACTATCAATCTGAATCCGACCCTATGCATTAAGGCACTTCCGGGTGCTAAATAGCGCCACCTATGAAAAAAATCGCTACTTGTATAATACGTTTGTATCTAAAATAGAACACAAGAAATCTTAACAACTGTGACAACTGCTTTTAGAACCTAGGGCAAAGAACTTAGAATCAACATCTAAGGACGTTAATCAGTTTCGGCCGCCGAAAACGGCCTCTAAAAACGGCCTTTGAATATTTAAAGTCCTAGGGCCTTATTAATAAAATCGACTTATAGTGTGCTCGTAGCGCACTTTAGCTAAAATCCTCTATTAGACATATAGTACGCTCTAACTTTTCCTTATTAATAAAAATACAACAATCCTACTGTAACTAAAGTGCTCTTTTACGACCTGTCAATTTGGCAACGTCGCGTTCTAAGATTCGTTCATTCTTTTGTCTGTGGAAGTGTCAAAACACGCAGATTGTATAATCTTTGTACCTACCAAGAAAAAAAAAGTTGGTTTTCAACTTTTAGTTTGAAAGTTTCTGAAGAAGACAATTATGGAAAATCAGGTAATTATCACAATTTCACAAAAAACCACTTCACTGACAACCAAACCACTTCAAACAAACAACAGTTTGACAAATGCATACTTTTGTAATCTGTGGTTTTGCAATCACAGATTAAAATATAGCTTATAACAAGTTTGTAGTAGAGTTAAAGTAGGGCCATATCAACTTTAAGTTATAGCAGGTTTGTAGCACAGTTATAATGGGGATTTTGTTTTATTAATGACGTTTTTATTTAGAACTATTATAAATATCTCATTGGGCCACTTTAACAGTGCTTTTAGTGAATTGACTTTTTATTAATAAGACTCCTAGGATATGTATATACTACATTCTAGGCTGTATGTTCTAAAAATAGTTACCACAGATTTAAGATTTCTCGTGTTCACTTTTAGATAAAAACGTATTATAAGACAAGTTATGATTTTTATTTCATTGGTGGCGCTAGTTAGCGCCCCTAATCGCCTTAAGAATGGTCCGAATTTAAAAAAAAAAACTTTACTAAACGTGGAACTTTTCACCTGTACTGAGCCCTTTACCTCTTATTTATATATAAGTTGTATACCATTGTAAGTAGATAGTATTTAGTACAGAAATAAAGTTCATGTATTTTCAATGGATAGGTTGTTTGTTTTAATTGGCAGAGTCCTTATTAGGTCGATACAAAAAAGGGTATAGCCCTATAGCAGCTTAGAACAGTCACTTGTCTATTAGTCAAGATGAAAAATAAATACTTATAGGAAGGACTAATTAAGAAGCGACTATCAACTATGCATGCGTACACTAGTAAGCTAGAATCAAATTTCAACTTGCATAAAATTATGAGGCGTGTAGAAAATATAGTCATCAAAAAAAGAAAGATACCGATAAATATTCTGAACTACACAAAGATTCAGGAGAAGTATCAGTAATCAGAATATCTTGATCATGTCCATGCACTAACATAATATATGCACTTCAGTACCTTGTCAAAGTCAATATAGTCAATTTCTCATACATCAGGCTAGACGAGGTTAATGTAACAAGGTTCTAAGGTGTTTACATGTACAAATATTTGTACGCAACTGTACAAATATTTAATAAACTATAGTCGGTCGATTAAGGTATCGCTCGATTTGAATGGACAAAAAATCTGGCTCGTGCTTTGATGTTGTCGAAGGAAATGAGATCTGAGCGAGATCCTATCCCACGGAAAGAGATCACCTCGTCCCCTTTTTTGATTTTCTCATGAGTGCCAGAGGTGAGTTTACACTATGCGCGCATTTTTGTAAAATGTTTACTTGCGTAATATATCCGGTAATGTGCAAATTTCACTTATATTGAAAGATAGATAGAGAACACTTTATCTATAATATAAAAATGAATCGCTGAATGTGTTGGTAAGCGCAAATCTCGAGAGTAGCTGAACCGATTTCGCTAATTCTTTTTTTAGAATATTCCTTGAAGTACAAAAATTATTCTTACGGAGAGAAAAAAAAGAATTGACTGTTAGGCGGTACGAAGTTCGCTGGGTCAGCTAGTTGTAAAAAAAAAATGAAATTACTATTATTATCACTTAGCTCACTCGATGGATCATGTGCCTAACTAATAATAAAATTTAGAAAATTAGGATGGTATCCATACATACATTAAATGTATTTTCTTACAGTATTTTTGTTTCTATGAAAAACGGCCAAGCGCAAGTCGGACTGTTTAATTTTTTTATTACATGCACTAAGACAATTTAAACGAATATTAGTCTTACCACCGGACGCAAGATGGCGTTACTGTTACGGAACCCTCGGTGTGCAAGTACACATTGCACTTGGATGGTTTTTTCTAACTATTTACTAATTAAATGTACGACCTAGTTTTTTACTTACTAGATTTGAAATAACCTAAGTATGAATTTGCTGAACCAACGAATTTGGTCACTGGCCTTGATGACTAAGACTATTTATTTGAACGATTTAGCCAGTATTGGACAGCGATCGTTGGCCGCAGTACGAAAGTTGTACGCACCGTAAAGGACCGCGGTCGCGGTTTGTGTTTCACTTACGATGCGTTTATCGATGCAGTCTTGTCACAACTGCCAAGATAGGAAGACTGAAGACCTCAAAGTGCATTTTATAGATAAGTTATTATCAATACCTTTAATAAGTCACAAAGCAAAGTAATGTACAAGTTACTGTGTGCAACAAATTATTGACTGCACGAAGTAGCAGCGATAAGTACTGATGTAAATGCGCCTTAAGGCGACGAATTGCGCGTCAATTCCAGATTAGAGAGGACTCCTTCCATCTTCTGACCGTTTGGAGTGCCGATCTAATTTGCTGAATCGCGGAAGCATATGAAATTCAACCGTTATCCGAGTTTTCAAGACGTGTGGGAATACGTAAGCCAGCACACGAGGGGACGCAAAGCTGCGCTGTACGAAAGATGTAGTCAAGAACACCTAGATAAAGTATGAGTTTGTTTTTAGTTGAATAATGGCAGTGCCTCTCCATCTTTCTTAACCAACTGCTATAGAAAAGAAGGATTACATATTTCGTGAGGGTATATGTATGATGACCACGCAGTGGCTAAACAGCAGGATTGATTTCGACAAATGACGTATCACGGAAAGGTATAGACGATGCAAGTCTCAATGGCTATGTGATGTTCGGAATACACAAAATGGCGACGTTAGCTTTCATATTTTCAGAGAAGCTTTTAAAAACTTTAATTAAAAAATACTGGTCAATTGCGTCAGGCCACGCGCATGAAAATATACAAACTTGGAACGATGAGTTCTTGATTGAAATTAGGATTTTTCATTTTCACTTCCTGCATAATACAAGAAAAACAAAGTAGTTTTTAGTGGGATTTGTTACAGTCTTATATTATGTTCATGGACTATTATCGTTAACAAAAAACTCGAATCCTCAAAGATCTTCAGCAATTAAGCATTACATAAGTCCTTTGAATTTTAAGTCAAGAATTTCTTGCAGGTAAGTTTGGTTCGTAAGTAATTAATCCTTGCTTAACATTCTTAGGTGTCGAGTTGTTCGTTATCCGCTTGAGATTAGAATACAAACGTTCACAGGTACTTTTATAATAGTTTTGACGTAAAAACCCACTCAAAATATCACGCACAGCACAACACATAGCATACGAGCGACACGAACTTTCCCTCAAGTATATTTTGTATAAACTACACAAACTTTGGACAGCAACTGTTGAACTACGCTGCCCGTTGTTGGCAACTTCGTGGCCGCTATTAGCGGGTAAGTCAAACAAAAATATCCGGGATTTATGAGAGTATAACTTTCCTCTAATATAACATTTCGCTACATTTTTTTCCTCGGCAGTCACAGGTGAGATTTATTCTCGGATAATTGGATAAAGAACGCGTTTGCGAGAAATGATACCAAGCGGAAGAAGGCAAGCGGACGAGGCCCCCTAGGGCGGAGAAGGGGGCGCATAGGCCGGCAGGCGGAAAAATAAAAAAAACGAGCCAAGTGCGAGTTGGACTACCGCCCATTAGGGTTCAAATGACGATTACAAACTTAACTTTGCAGTGGAAAAGAATGTACCCCTATACAACGTAGCTGCAACGTTTTTAAACATAGAAACATATTTTATGATACAAGGACTTATTTATAAATCTACGTATGTTTACGGCAAATTCCCCAAAAAATGTTTGCTTCATGCCAAGTGGGTCAAATCGCTATTATTAACTATGGAGTTTTGTTGTTAGTTCCTTCTTGCTACATACTATGAGTTCTAAGCTAACGCCTTTAACGTTCATTAGATAAACATTTTAGACCATTTTATACATAAAAACACGATTCCACCGAAACACTCCTATTTAATCTGTGCTTACGTCTTTCCCTTGAAATTTTCCTTTTTGGAGTATTTTAAAGAATTGTATTTTGGCCTAGTGGAACCAATTGATTGGAATCAATCACTAAGGTGAAGCAACAACAGGCGCGGTAAGGTGCTGGATGGGCGATCATCCCGAGACTACCGCTGGTAGCATTTTTTCTGAGCATTTCCGTGCTTCGCAAGCCACGCTAAGTCGTTGCTGCCGGCTGTCATGTAATGCCAATCGTTAAGCCATGTCAGAGGCCTTATTGGGGGCTTGATAACTTCTGACAGTAAGGCCCGCCACTGTCTTTCAATCCTCCACCAACCCGACTCGGCCCCCGTGGTGGAGTATGGCCTATACCTTCCTTGCCGCCCATAAGGCCTCTGACATGGCTAAACGACTGCCATTACATGTCAGCCGGCACCAACGGCTTAACGTGCCTTGCGTAGTACTGAAGCGCTCGGAAAAATACCACTAGCGGTATTCACAGGACAGTCACCCATCCTGCGCCTGACCGGACCCTTTGTTGCTTAAAACAAGTGATTGATTTTAATCACTCGGTTCGACAAGGCCACGAGCGCTTCTTTTTTAATATATATATTTTTTCTTTATTTTCGGCAGGCAAGTCGTTCAATCCGAATAGTGTTATTACACACATTTCAAATAGGTACTTATTACAGTTCCTGAGATACAACACCTTAAAGGTAAGACAAACAGACGAAGAGAAATTGGGTGCCATTGCAACCCTCACAGTACCGATCCCTAAAAAATCCCCGTGATCCGCCGCGGCAGCATAATCTATGGAACTGAATTTTTAATCATGTTGACACAAAAACGTTGATGTTTTGTTGGCACAGATATATATTATTGACGTTGTCATTACACCCTGATATTTGTGTCGATATTCTGAAGTGTTGAGTGCCGTTCAAATAAATAAATGAACACTATATGTACATCAAAAATGGGAAATGAAATTTTGGGTCACTCTTGACGATTGAGGCAAGCGGACTAAAATTTCATGTGCTCATAACCTACTGCATGGCAATCAGACACGTACTCTTATTACCATGCCTTCGGCCATGGGTTCAAACCCCACTGAAAGGCCTCCATACATTTTGAAGTACGATTACACTTTAATAGTATAAAGGAGAAAGCTTGTGCGTGTGTACGTTTGTCACTTCTTCACGTCTAAACGGCGAGAGCGATTTTAATAAAATTTGCTATGGATTTAGCTGAAACCCTGGATTAACACATAGGCTACGTTTTACTGCGGGAAAATATCTTATTCCTATGGGAAAGTCCGTAAATCGGTAAACCGCGGGTAACACTGCCGGGTACAGGTAGTAAGATAAAAAGGTATTTAATGCCTAAGTACAGTACATACAATACACATGGTGTCAGTCTGAGTGTATTTCCATATTTGTGATGTCCTTGCCTGTTTATCTCAGCATAGGATATTCAAGTTTGGGACCAGGACAAATGATTGTGTTGGGTGAACGTTACTATTAATATTATACATTATTACTTTATTGTACATGCAAACCTACTCTATCTAAAAGACAATGCCCCAGGCATTGCAGAGTCCGAGTGGTTCCTTAACCCACCTAGTGTGAGTGAATGTGCCACTGGAGGTTTTTTTAATCATCACTTTGTATAACATTACTTAGATTTAAGAAATTATGGTTGTAGTCTTTTTTAGATACCCGTGCCTCAACAATGGGGATGTACAAGGGTTGATAACGAACCATGATTATTTTGTCTGGCTGTGCAATAAAGTGTACTCTATGTCTATCTATCTATCACATTACGAAGATGCAAAAGAACAAAGTTTTTTATTGCACATGAAACAATACACAAAAAATTACACGAAAGTTAGACTAAAACTTATTTCAATTTGTTACAGCACCATCACTTCACAATCAATAGGGCTACCTAAGCCCGGGAATATTTCGATTTTAATTACTGCCAATACCATCAACGGATTACAATACTCGTAACAGAATTCCCGGAATAACAATGTAGATTATTACAAAACGAATGACCGCATTTCATTTAAACATATCAAACGCAGAGAATTAAAATAAGACATGGGCAGTGGGCTGCATCGAACAATTTAATTTATAATGAACATTTATGTGGTCTGTGTTAATACGAAATAGCGGAAAAACATACACAAAGTTATGAATTACTAATTATATTGCCAATCCGCGGTAGACACGCGTGAAAATTAAGCTCGTACTCTATAAGAGAAGGGCTGTACCCTGCCGTAGGACGTATATAGAGTATAAAAAAGTAGATTGTTAAACGAGGGTGGAAAGAATCAATTCCAGAGGTATTTAGACTGTAGTCCGAGTAGGAATTGATTTTTTTACCCGTGTTAAATACTACTTTTCATTTCGAATATGAGGAAAACAAAACTCATTTTTAATATTCAAATCATAGCATAAACGATTATTAACACCAATTTTTATTTGTTACAATTTTTTTTGTATTTAATCACACATACATAGAACAGATTAGTATCCCGCCAATTCATGTCGAGTTTTTAAATTTTAAATATGGAACTCGACGCGTAATTGTTGCGGGTTATTCCGCTCAAAGTTTGCGCTTAGTTCACTCTGGCTGTTTAGAAACTCACATGGCCGCAGCGTTTTTTTTAATAAGTTTTTTTTACATAAAACTCTTCACACCTGACAGTAGTTCTATTTTTAAAGTTCTTTCCGGCCCTTAGGTGGGAAGTAATTTGAATGAGTTTTCTCTCTCTAGGGAGGGAAGCAGCATTTTGCACCCAATAATCAGATCAAAACAACACTACTTTCCGAGTATAAGAAATGAAAAAATAATTACATTGAATCACGCCAGTGTCCGGAAGTGATGTTTGCTACTTACCACATTCCTGACAAAACTGTTTCAAAGCGACTAAGCTTTTTCGCTTTCGACTATGTTAATAAAAAGCAATTCACAAAATCAGGTATTTTATATCCTTTATGGGGCATCGTATACGCTTTTATAATAAAATCCCTGAAGATATATTAAGCTTGCCTGAAACGCGGTTCAAAAAATGTGTTAAGTACACTTTGTGCCAAAAGGGCTACTATAACATAAAGGATTATTTAGGTAACAATGATGTATGGAATTAAAGCCAGTACAATGCATGAGTTCTATGTTTTATAATAACTATGTAAACTCTGTTAATTAAGGACTTTGAAAAGACTAAGTTTGGAGTTTTTTTGTCCATTTTTCCTCCAAAATGATCTAGATTCTGAAATGGACACCTAGTATGAATTGTAACGTTCATTAAGCCGCAGTTTCTGCACTACTTTGAATAAAACCTTTCCATTTCATTTCATAAGCAAACGAGACTTCATCTAGCCTATAATAAAACATCAGCGTAAACCTGACAACAGAACTAAATAATATTACTAAATAATTGTTACTGTTTAATTTTGTTGCTTGTTACTAAACTGCGGTGCTAAGACTATCTATTTTCAAAGTTTTAATTTTTTTATATTGGTTCCCAATGAAAATATTAAGGAAGGGTTTCAGGATTTGCGCATTTTCGAGGTATTAGTGGTATATTATTTTTTTACTAATATTCTATACCGACATTACTCATTAGGTCCCAGTTGACCAATAGTAAATTTCAAAGGTAGAGATTCGGTCCTCATGTAAAACTGATAAGGGCCACGATGACCAAAAACGATTTTGAAAGGTGTTCGCCCGCGTCCTAGTTTTAGAAGCAGCCAAGATGACAACTATCCCCAAATATACAGCAAAAAAAATCATATACATTGGTGCAGTCGTTTCGTTGAAGTTTGAGGGAGTATGTGTGTACGTGCGTGTGTGCGTGAGAGGGTGTGTTTGTGTGTGTGTGAGTGTGCGTGTCAGTGTGTGTGTGATTAGTTGAGTAGATATATCAATAAATTACCCATGATACGTATTTACAGCAAGTGACCCGCTCCTAGGTACCAAACGCCATTTCACGTGAATATTCAATTCAAATGGCGGCTTAAGTTACTTTTAATAAGTTATGCAAGTCGGCCTCAGTCACAATTAAAGTAGTTTTGCAGCAGCGTCACCTAATTAGCAGGAGTTGAACTTCACGTAGTTCCTCCGGTTGAAGTTTTATTAGCAATAGAAATTGACAGACAAATAGTGTAATAGAATGTCTGTCTGTTAGACGACCTCTGTGGCGCAGAGGTGCCACGACCTCTGTGGCGCAGAGGTGCCACGACCTCTGTGGCGCAGAGGTGCCACGACCTCTGTGGTGCAGAAGTGCCACGACCTCTGTGGCGCAGAGGTGCCACGACCTCTGTGGCGCAGAGGTGCCACGACCTCTGTGGCGCAGAGGTGCCACGACCTCTGTGGCGCAGAGGTGCCACGACCTCTGTGGCGCAGAGGTGCCACGACCTCTGTGGCACAGAGGTGCCACGACCTCTGTGGCGCAGAGGCTGCCTTATAGTTACGAAGGTTTCATCATTATTTGAGTTATGTTTCGTGAAATATTGTTTTTATGAACAAGGTTTTTATTATTTAGTTTAAAATCTACATAACATAACATTTACATACAGACACATTCATTGCTTCTGATCCCACTGGACTTCTGGTTCCAACGACACAGGGTAATCAGGTACAATGATATCACAGACATGTAAACATCCAAGACCTGGGGGTTTTTTTTTATGTTTTCCAGCCGGGATTCGAACCCGGGACCTCTTGCGCGGTAGGCAGATGCACTACCGCTACGCCACAGAGGTCGTCTGCATAGGGGTAACGAGATCTGTGTAATTTGTTCATGAATATTATTATTATTATAAGTAAATCGTTAATTGTAGTGCTATCTCTTTGGATTTCCCATAAAAGATCGTGACAAAATGTTACTGAAGTAACTTAGTGAAATTCTCAATTCAGAAACTAACCCTTAGTTTCTAACCAAACGCAAACGTTGAAAATATCCAATATTCACAAATACGTTATACTCGTAAAATTACATTTAAGTCGTTGGTAATATTATCGTTTATGATTGTTGGTTATCCCAATTTATTGCACAAAATACAGAATCTACGTAGCACTTACAACACAGGATTGACGTACATTATGAGCAAAAGCGCGGTTGCGGTGGCCTAAGTACAAAACATTATTTTGACGGCCTCGGTGGCGCAGCGGTTTGGCACGCTGACTGTAAAACCAAAGGTTTCGGGATCAATCCCCGACCGGGTCCGAGGAACCGAACTTTTCTAGTTTGTCTCGGGGCTTTGATGTTGTCTTTGTTATTATTTTATTAAATCTATCGTCAAGTTAGCACCTGTTACATAAGTCATTTAGGTGTGCTTAGTATAGGGCTAACATTATCTGTGTAATATGTGCATGAATATTTATTATTAAGTACATAGGCTGCTACTTCTACTACTTACTGCTACTTATGTATGCGGAATCTGGGATTCCAATAATTTTAAACGCAATGTCTGACCTCCATGGTCAAATTCGTTCTTTTTTTAAATACTGGCCGCTAATATTTTTCTCTTATATATGTTAGTGTTTAGTTTTTGTTGGGTTTAAAGTGTCATATCGCTGAAAAAATGGAACTCACTCGTGAAAATATTCGTGCTATGATTTATTACGATTTTCGACGTGGTTTAACGCAACAACAGTGCGTAGATCAATTAACTTCGACTTTTGGTGGTGAAGCTCCATCAAAAACGACTGTGTATTACTGGTTTAGTGAGTTTGATCGCGGGCGCAGTAAGCTCACGGACGAAGTTTTAGTGGTTGTGCCACAAAATATTGAAGCTGTGCAAAAACTAATAATGCAAGACCGCTATGTTACAAATCGTGAGATAGAGGCTATTCCGGGCATATGTATGATGAGCATTCATAGGATATAACATGAACATTTTTCTGTAAAAAAAATTTGTTCGCGTTGGATCCCGCACAACTTAACTCAGGATCAAAAAGATGCTCGCGTCGAATGGTACAAGAAAACCTTAAAAAAATTCAACGGAGGCGACTCAAAATCTGTTTATAATATCTACACAGGTGACGAATCCTGGATCTACGCGTACGATCCCGAAACTAAACAACAATCAACAGTTTGGGTGTTTCAAAATGAGCCGAACCCTACGAAAGTGGCTCGTGCAAAAAGCACTGTAAAGCAAATGGTGGCCTGCTTTTTTGGTATTAATGGCCATGTGGCTAAAATACCACTGGAGAATCGCAGAACGGTTAATTCGGAGTGGTACACGACCATTTGTTTGCCGGAAGTATTTGAAGAAATACGCCAAAACAACCAGCGACGCAGAGTCATACTTCACCATGACAATGCCAGCTGTATGACAGCTCAGGAAACAACTACATTTTTGGATGATCAAAAAATAGAATTGATGGGTCATCCACCGTACAGCATTGATTTGGCTACCAATGATTTCTATTTATTCCCAAATGTAAAGAATAAATTACGTGGTTAATGATTTTTGACCCGTGAAGATGCCGTAGATGCGTTCAAACAGCACGTTTTGGAGATACCTCAATAAGAGTGGAAAAAGTGTTTTACAAATTGGTTTCATCGAATGCAAAAGTCCATCGATCATAGTGGAGAATACTTTGAAAAACAATAAAAGCATATTTAGCCATATACATTCGTTTATTTTTTCTATTCATGCGGAATAGAAAAAATAAACAAATGTATATGGCTAAATATGCTTTTATTGTTTTTCAAAGTATTCTCATGCATTCTACATAAGTAGCAGCCCTCGTATTATTAAATATTTATTAAATTTATTATTAGCACAACAATAGCTGTTATTTTCCTCCATTCTGTAGTCTACAAATCACTTTATAAATACGTGCATATTTAGCGCACAATACGAACAGTTAATACTTGATGTTAAAAATATATCTATATTACATAACACACATGTTTATGTAATGGATGAAGTGTATTTCTTTTTACTTATATGTTGCTCTGCTCTTGATGGAGCTTAAATTATATTAAATTAAAACCACTTCCTCCGAAACATAGATAGGTACTACAAATGTATTAGTGACAAAAATGGGAGCTTACAATAGCAGAGAGGTAATACACCAAATATATGCAGAAGCCCAGCTTTGACTGCCCACAAAATAAAGGTCGTGGGGTTGATTCCTACTGAATACAGCCGAACTTGATTTGTACAAACCCTCAGTATGGGTGTATCTCGGCGTTTGTTAAGTCCCTGCCTGGTTACCAGAGTTCACAGTATCCTAGTTTGGGACCAGGACGCGTGATTTTGTTGTGGAAAAATTATTATTATGATAAAATCTTGATGAAGCGAGGGTGATCTGTCAGGATCGTGGCAAGTGGCAGTCCCTGGTCTCTGCATACCCCTCTGGGATACAGGCGTGAGGTTATATTATTATTATTATTATAAATCTTGTTCTATATTCTAGCTGGTTGACAGACATTGCAATTTAATATTGAACATGTCCAATCGCATTATAATATCCATATAATGCATTTGAAAAATAGACCCATTATGTTTATTTCTGATACCTTCCGGAACAATTTCTGAAGGTATTCAATTTCAATTTCTAATTCTAATTACTTATATTTTTATATTGCATTGATTGTATCCCGCTGCTCGGCAAAGACCTTGTTGTAGTTATTTAATGTTGGTAATATTACATAACATTATATTTTCCTATACACCTCATACTCGTAGAAATAACTTAGTAATTTTCATTACACTATAAATATTTTAATTTAATCACTATGGTAAGGCAAAAGATGTCTAATACACACTTATAATTGACAACATTTCAAGTTTTTAGCATACGTATTTTACTGTCCTTAACCGCCAAATGACGTCACACATACGGCTTAATAATACTAACACCCTTGCCGCCTTTTCAAAAATCATTGGAATTAAGGAAAGGGAAAAGTAATTTCTCCGACATGACATTTGAATGAAATTGAAAATGACATCTGTCATATCATTTTTAATATTAGGCAACGGTACCTCCTCATTCCACCGTATGTGTGAAGTCATCACAAAATTTTTGGTGTTTATTTTTTTTCTCTAAAATTAAGCAATAATAAAAATTCTAAATATTTTTTTCGTAATCAAGATAGCAAAATTAAGAAACGCTATTTTTAGTTTTGCGCGTTGTAAAATA
Source organism: Yponomeuta sedellus (assembly GCA_934045075.1). Lineage (NCBI taxonomy): Eukaryota > Metazoa > Arthropoda > Insecta > Lepidoptera > Yponomeutidae > Yponomeuta > Yponomeuta sedellus. Next base: position 16,127,040 of record OW203726.1, read on the forward strand.
TGAAATGTTGTCAACTTAAAAAAATTGTGGCAGTTACGTGTTTTTGCTCTTTGAAAGTATTGGTAAGTTCTGTTCATAAAACTATTATGCAATGTTACTCCACGCAACACCGCGCAGGTTAATACTTTTTTATTAATTTGGAACAAAGCTGTTCTTCTGATATTCTTTTGTGAGGCCAAACACACAGTGAGTTAGCGTGAGGGGTAAATTAGAGTGGTGAATAATTCATACAAATTCGGAATTACCTTGACCATTTCACGAAATGCAAAGGGCCGCCCGCTGGGTACGAAGTCACTTCCGAATTTTAACACAAAGTGTTATTTTTTAATAGAGCACTTTTGTAAACAGCAAAGTTTTTTGTTAGATGAGAGTCTTCAAGCGCAGCGAGGGAGCCGTCCCTGAAATTAATTTCGTAAATTAGTCTATCGAGCTATTTTTCAGGTTAATTTTAAAGGATCAGTGGGACCAAAAAAATTACCATTAAAACCTCTAATAAAATACCCAAATTTGTCATCAGCATAGCGACCTATCCCACTTGGACACAATTAACCCAAGCCAACTGCGCCTTCTTCTTCGTCATCTTAGCATCGACAATCTTAGTGCAGTGAGTGATGAACAAGGTTAGAGGTTCCATCAAGATGTCTGAACAATAAAAACAATGTACTAAAAACGTTGAGCCTCAGCCGTGATGGCCGATTTTTGTTGGTTCCTCAAAAGGGAATATCCTTAAGACTTTAAATCAATTAATCGATCAACTTGTACTACTCCACTGCTGGACATAAGCCTCCCTCAGGCACGCCACTTCCCTTTGTCCTCGGCCACTTTAGACAACATTAACCCTTAATTGGGCATGGGTAGGATGAATTTATCATTGGACTTTTTTCAATTTGATAAGTTTCAATTTCACGTGGGGATTATTTTGCCATTGCATTATTAAAAGTTAAATATTTTTCTCTGTATTTCCATTCTTTCTCTTGAAGCGTCGTAACTACACAGCACAGAGAGCCTTGCTTAAATAAGCCGAGGCTGTCAAAAATAAACTGTAGCAACTCCCGGTTCATAAACTCAGGCCCGGATCGGGGAAACTGCGGAATGCGGTAAGTGTTTCGCTTTAAACTCGACCCCCTCGATTTTAAATTACCTCTCCGTACCGTTGCAGGGTTAAATCGACAGAGTAATCTGTAACCAATTTAGTTTGGTCCCGATGGAATATTGGAAGGTGCTCTCTAGAGTCCCGTACGCGAAGGGTGCTAAGCGGGAGTCTATTTATATTTCATGATGACGCTGTCTGTCTACCTGGCCTAAAGATCAAGTAAAATATCAATCAGTAAAAGATCAATCAGCCTGTACTCGCCCATTGCTGGACCTAGTTCTCCATTAAGGCACGCGACTTCCCTCTGTCCTCGGCCATTTTCATTCAGCCACAACAAGCTTTAGAACGTCGGCTCAACGAGTTCGTGGTCTCCACTCTAAAAACTTTGAACCCCATCGCCCATCGGTTCTTGGTATATGTGACCAAGAACGCTCTACTGCCACTTTAGGTTGCTCATTTTATAGGCTATTCAAGCATTTTAGTTTGGTGGCGGGTAGTTTCGTGTTTGTTGTGATACCTTTTAAAATTTAATTTAAAGATTAAGTATTATTAATAGATAAATCGTCACTGACTGGGTTCCGCGCGATGGATATCGCAAACGTGGTCGAACAAGCGGAGATGGTGGGCCGAACTCGCGACTTTTTGCCAGGCTGGCCGTCCCACTGCTGGGCAAAAAAAAGTCTTCTCTTTTGCCCAGCAGTGGGACAGTAAAAAGAATACATATTACATTAGTATGGGTACACATATAAATGGGACTACATATTAATTAAAAAAAAATTGATAAATAAAGAACCGGTCAACAACAAAACATATGTAACGGATATTGGTTCTATCCTAACATCGGCAGAACAATCAATATTTGTTTGATTAACCTTTTTAGTACTGACCGAGTTTTTAAGTATAAAATAAATTAATGAATCCGGCAAAGTACGATTTGGTCTCTTTCATTTCATCCTAACCCTTAGAGGGTACCAAACAGAATGAAAGTAACACATAAATTAACACCTCATAAGCTTAATATGTAAGGTGCCACGGATCCTCGATGCGCAAGTTCGACTTGCGCTTAGCCAGTTTTTTCTATCAGTACCGAGAGCCGGGTTTTCCCCGCGGAATTAGTTTACACCCCGACTTTTGATCGGATATGCCTTTAAAGAAGTTAAGCGGTGGCTAGAGATACTCTGCGGATTATTCCGTAAACAGTCACGAAATTACTTCCGAGTGGCTGAATTTTATTTGGTAACACAGATGCGCCCGAATTTAAATTAGAGCCCTCTCCGAGGTGAAATACCGCTTAAAATAAAACTATAATACTGCGGAAGTAATTTTTGCTTATGTTATTGTAAAGGTAAATTGGCCAGTTCGGTCAATTTTTTTCTTTTGTTCAGCGTATTTGTGTCGATATCAACCCTTGTATGTTCCCACTCCTGGGGCACGGGTCTCTTCCTGCATCGCAAGAAGGTTAGGCCATACTCCACCACGGGGCCCAAGTCCGAGTTGGTGGAAGATTGTAAGAGAGTGGCGGGCCTTACTGTCAGAAGTTATCAAGCCGCCCATAGGGCCTCTGATATGGCTTAACGACTGCCATTATATGACAACCGGCATATACGGCTTAACATGCCTTGCGAAACACCTATTTGTGTATTTTCAACTAAAGGTGTATTTTTAGAAAAGGTTTTCAAACTTTTATAGTAGATTAGAACTCTTTTTGTACACACCAGAAAAAAAAATACACCAACACAGCTCCAAACCCGGCTTATTCCGAGTGAGGATTTGCATGGTATTCGTCTTTTTTTATTTCAAACGCACTAGAGAATTTGTGTATTCGCTGAAATACAAAAATGTTGGTTCTCAGGACTCCTAAACAGTATTTTCCAAAATGAGAGTTCAAAAAGCTTGATTACTGTAAGTAATCAAGCTTCTTGAACACCCTTTCTTTTTTAAATCTTTATTGAAGGGTTTGGACATATAATGATCTTGTCTCCTTAATAGAACACATTGTGATACGAATAAATCAATAAAATTAATGAAACATTATATTAAATTAATCTTCTTAATTTAGATTAAGAAGATTAATTTAATATTATGCACTTAGGTGCGAACTAACTAATGCAACTCTTAGCCCAGTCTTAGCCTCAGTCTTAGCGTCAGATTTAGCCTCAGCTGATATTAGAGAGGCCACAGTGATGTCACAACTATTTATTTTGAATCGATTCTATGAACACATTTACTGCTACAAACTCCGATGATCATGAAGAGTTTCGCGACGAACCTATTTGGAAGAAAAGAAGAGATTCTGGAAGATATTTCCCTAGAAGTAAGCTCGCCTATGTTCACGTTTGTACTAAACTTGAATTTTGTGCAAATATTTCTTTCGTTGTGTACAGTAAAGCATAAAGTAAGTAAGCAAAGACGTTAGGGGACGTCGAAAATAAACTCAACTAGCTGGGAACTTCTTATTCCACTAAAAATTTTATAGTCAACTTATTTTAAACTTTAAAATTTTTATGCACACAGCGCTCTTCCAGGGATGCATAAACATTCGTCTGTTCAACATTGTTGTCTAACTATGCGATATACAAAATTGTTTATTCGGCTACACGTTGAGACCTCGTATAGAGATTAAATTTGCGGTGACAAAAACTGAAAAAAAAACCACTTAAGTAACAAGAAGTATGACATAGAATGTGTTGGGCGTTTCACAATAATTACTTGACACAAAATTACCGGTCATAAAGATGATATTATGAGCGTTTTATGTGTTGATAATTTGATTGCTAAAAGTGTATTGAGGTCTCATCGGGTTGAAAGGAAGACGTCGTAAAAGTTGCGCAATAACGCAATACCTAACTACATTAATAGTACGAGTAAGTGCCTAGGTACAGAGCGTCGTAGCAGTTTTGCAATAAACTTCCCTGACACAATAACTTTAAAATTTGTTTTCCATTCACTTATAGCAGTTTAGATCCGAGAGGTTCTCAGTTCAATACTTTACGTCATGTTATTTGTTTTCTAAGTTACGTATTTTATGAACTTATAGCAGCAATACCAATTGCTAGCTGAGTGTCTGAGGTGTTCAGATACCACAGTACTTCATAGAGTTAATGCGGGAATACGTGGTAAGTGCTCAAATACTATCTTTCTTCCACTCTCTGAGCGAAAGCCTTGGGCCTGAGAAGGCCCTGAATAAGGACTTACATGGGCTGCTTATCACGATCTTAGAAATGCATATACCCATATACAATATGAATAGCTAAGAACCATCTCGATTAATCAATCAATTAATAAACTAATCTGTCCACTGCTGACCACAGGCAGCTTCACCTCACCGGGGCCTGTTTATTTTTTGTTATTTCTACAATATTTTGTCCTATGGTTTACTACTATGGGGTCGGGCAGCAGACATTGAAACTATCTTTGCAGAACGAGCGACCCGAATTATTTACAAGCTAGGTGGAGTGCGTTAAGGGGGTTATTTAAAGAAACTAACATCATAACAGTTGAAAATACGTTTATGAAAATATTAACTTTTATAGAAATCATGCCCAACTCAGACCCCATGCCCAGCGTGGCGATTATGGGCATTACACCCTATGATAGCACAACGTGCGCTCTTTAGGGGAGGGCTAAGTCCAGCAGTGGACTACTATAGCCTGACAATGATGATGATAATAGAAATCATAGCAGCTATTTCGAGAAAGTAGGTCATAATAAACATAATTATTCGCAATAAATTTGTGTCGTCCATTTGAAAGCTAATATAACCAAGAACAGGCACATCGATGAGCAGACTACGGCGTGAATCTTATAGCATCCATCGTTTTTAAAAGGGTTGGGGCTTAGAACGATGTAAATCTTGACGGCAATACTACCTTGATAAATATTAAAACAAAGCCTTGTAAGAATTAAAAATAATAAGCCGTAAACGGACGAAGAAGGATTGAATCGTCACATCGGCCGGATGTGGCGCGTCGGCGCCGATTCAAGACGGAAGAGTGTTCCGGAACCCTCGCCGGCCGACGCTTTCCGGAAAACTTCGCCGGTACACACTGGGTCGGAATGCTGCGCGTCACGGACTAAAAACCTGTTACTTACCTTCCAATTTTAATAAGAAGTAAAAACATTTACACAGGCTGGTTAAAAAAGGTCCGGTGAAACTGAAGAAGATTGTTTTATTCACGAATACAATCCACGTAGAGACCAACACCGTAATATTGAAATCTATCAATTGTTGTATGTGTTTACTAAAGCAATATAAAACTACATCAGCAGATATTTGGTCGACATTTTGTTTTTTTTTTACTTTATTTGGCAATCCGCGGTACCTACCTACCCGTGTAGGTAGGCCCATATGTTCTCTTTGAGAGATGGCCCATATTCTACAGTGTGACGCTTACACAGGCTGCATTATTATTAGTTCACTTGTACGCTTCTTTCTTGCCAAATTTCATAATATTCATAATTTTAATTCCAATATTATAGCGCTATCCGCCAGTCAGAAAAAAGTATCTTGACTAACTGGTAACTACAAAGTGATCAGAAATTAGAAATTTAGGTTAATTTTAAGTATTTACATCCTGTGTGTTGAAAGTTTAAATTAATGTAAACTATTTATCTTGTTCATTTACCTGAGTACTTAATGTGCTAATGTAACTTAGCGCTTGAAATTGCCAATGCGCGGCGGGACGTGTGGTAAATAACCCAATATTCTCTTTCTAAGAGAAAGCCTGTGCCCTGCACCTGGGACGTCCTATTTTTTTTCTTTCTAAGGCACGGAACCCGAAAAAAGGAGGTCGCTTTTTAACACCGCACCGAATTTGATTAAAAACACAAATAACACCAAAGAGTTTAATTGTAAATTAGGGCCAACAATGTACCTGGCAACGGCCGTGCGAAAATTTTATTTACATCACAGCGAACAGATAAAAAAGGACGACCAGTTAATTTATTTTGTCCACATACGGGTCGACTCGCCCACTGTGCGGCGCGCCGCCTCCAAATTGTGCGTGAAACAGTGCAAGTGTTGACACGCGAACCCCCAATTACGTAACCGACGGTGTTAAAAACTAATTTGTAAGGTTTACTGACGCTTTTAGCGAACGCAAAAGCTCTACAGACTATTCATTTAGTGTAGTGTTTCCTTGCGCTGATTTTATTGAATCTCTTTTACTTTGTATTTTGGTCCGTGAATAGTTAATATCGCGTTAGCATTTACATGAAAGGTCTCCAGTACTTTTTTTTTAAAATACAATCCTGGTTTATTCCGTAGTTCATAATTTAGATTTTCGAGCGGCTGCGTCAATCTCATTACAATGATTAACAAAAAGGCTCATTATATCACGTTAAACATTCTTTTACCTTTACTTTCATTCGTAAATAATTAGAAGTGTATTTTTGGTCATCAAAAACACAAAAGTAACACAAGAAGGCAATGAACTTTATTAAAGTGTCATTAGGGTCATTTGAACTAAGATGGTGTCAGTAGAAACATGGGAGGCATTGGAACATAAATCAAAATAGAAAGTGCCTTATGACCTTTAATTAGAGGCCGTTGTCCTTAATGCCTATTGAGGTACATGGCTCATGAAATCAACGCCACGAACAGTAGCATATCACATAAAATCAGTCCGTGTAGCGAGTATGTCCCACTGCAAGTCTGTCCGTCTCTGAGACAAAGAAAGAAATAAATATGATCCAAGTAAGTATTGCATGTATAATTAATACATCAACATTATCAACCTATTATGTCCCCACGGATGGGCACGGGTTTCTTCCCTAAGAAAGGTATAGGCCATACTTCCACGGGGGCTATAGTGGCTAGTCTCACTGTCAAAAGTTTTCAAGCCGCTCAAAGGTAAGGTAATTATTACAACGGGTAATGAAATCAAACTTGAAAATCGTTTCTTCAATAGCGATATTACACCACAGCAAAGAGTAAAAATGATGGCAGAATAAAATCTTACTCGTACAAATTAAAAACCTTTTTAGAGGCTAAAAATTCCACCTATGGACACGAACCAGTGACCTCTGGCTAACCGTGCCAGCGCTATCCCAACTAAGCCAATGGGCGACCACCGACATTAGTGAAATTTCGAAGCTCTTTACAATACCCTCTGTATTACGAACAGGCAGCAACACGGGTAGCACGGGTTAGTGCATTAAAAAGAATATAATCGTACAAATTAACTAGAAGATGCGGTTTGTAAGCACAAAACACTACTACTATTTTTATTTAAAACTTATTTTATTTAAAACTTTTATATAAAAGGCAAGATTAAGGGCGACTTGCACCACGGGCTTAAATAGCATTTAACTTTATGATAAACAGAATTTTCAATTTAAATTACTGTTTCGTCTTGCACCAAGTGCTTAAGTAACGTTTAACAACTGTCAAAGTTAAATACCCGATATCGCCTATTTAGCGGAGCTAAATCGTGATTAGTGAGTGAAGAAACGTCAGATTGATCAAGCTGTCAATCCGTGATTTCACGGATTGACAGATTGATTGATTTGATTGATTTCACGTGAGTGCACGGTTTCTACCTTTCTTGTTTTGCTCACTCATTATAATTAGCAAAGCAAACAGCAAAATAAAAGTTCGAAAGCTGTCAAAAAGTTGATCACGTTTCAACTCGCACAGACTCTTGTCATGAATTCATAGACAAACTAAACGTGTTACATTGAAAAGCTTTCGCCAGTTCTTATCATCGAGAGACAACGTATAACGAAACGTTCTGTGCTGTTTAACCGACAAATTTAGTAAAATATAATTTAAAAAGCTTCGTGCAAGACACCTCTAATCATATTTATGCTAAACGTGTTTAGTGAGACAATCGTGTTTAGTTAATTGTATTTAGTAAGCTGTTTAATGGGAACGTGGTGCGTCACCCTAAAAGTATCTGAAACCGGCGAACGTGCATGCAACGACTTATGAACGTTGATGAAGCGAAAGAAGTCGTAACTAATGGCAAAATGTGGTCTCTGCCTACCTATTATTATTGTATTACATAAACTCACACATTACTTCCAGAGGAGAAATGTGTGGGTTTATGTAATACAGTAATAATAAAAAAATTGTAACCGACCACTTTGGAAAAAAGTTTATGGCAATGACTTATTTGTTATTTACACGCCTACCAACTCTTTCTTCCAGCTACTGCGGTTCACTAGTAGAAAATGCTTATGGCATTGAGTCCGCCGCATTTTGCGGTTTTATTTTTGAAATATAAGTGCAAAAAAAAAATTAAGTCGACTTGAATAATGATTGTATCTAGAGGCACTGTAACACTAATAAAAATAGTTAATTTGTTAAGGGTGGGAAAGAATAGGAAAGTTAAACATAACATACTCGATAACAACCTTTGTATCCTCATTGCTGGGGCACGGGCCTCTTCCTGCATAGCAGGAAGGTTAGACCATACTCCACTACTTGTAAAACAGTGGCGAGCCTTACTGTTACAAGTTATCAAGCCACCCATGAGGCCTCCGACATAACATTTAACATAACATTTACATACAGGCACATACATTGCTTCTGGCTCCACACTAGGATGCCCTGTGTCGTGGGAACCAGAAACAACGACATTACAAACATGTAAACATCCAAGACCTGGGTTTTTTTTGCCCCCCGCCGGGGTTCGAACCCGGGACCTCATGCTTGGTAGGCAGATGCGCTACCGCTACGCCACAGAGGTCGTCAATGGCTTAACGACTGTTATTACATGACAGCCGGCCCAAACGGATTAACGTGCCTTGCGAAGCACGGAAGCGCTCGGAAAATTGCCACTAGCGGTAGTCACGGGACCACCGAGCCTGCATCTGACCGCGCTTGTTTTTGCTTAACTCAAGTGATTGATTTCAATAAATCACTCGGTTCGACTAGCCCACGAGCGCTTCGTAACATGCACTCACATCTGTATCTCAGAGTTTACGGAGCCAATTTACGTCCCACTGCAGGGCACAGGCCCTCTCTCAAAGAGAGAGAGAGTCAGCCTAATTACCACGCGTGCCCGCCACGATTGGCAATTTTAAACGCTGAGATGAACGTCTCAGTAGTCCTTCTGATGTTTTCTTTCATCGTGAGCGAGTCGTATTGCTACGACAACTTCAAAAAAGTACGTAAGTTAGAAAACAAAGTCATTGGGACATGTCGGGATTCGTACCTACGACCGCGCGAATGCAAGGCCGGCGAGAGGCATTCTACTGCTCCCTTGCCACCGCGAAGAGAATCGACCTCTAAAATAATACGCCATGTTTCTTCATACAAATCTAACGATCCTATGTATAAGAAGTCAATCCCACTAAAACTATTATTGATACAAGAGAACGCTACGTCAAATGAACATAATGGAAAGGCATAAAAAAAAAACTCCCAGGTCTGGATGTTCGCATGTTTGTGATGTCGTTGTTTCTGGTACCCACGACACAGGGTGGCCTAGTGTGGGGCCGGAAGCAGTGTGTGTGCCAGTGTGTAAATGTTATGTTATAATAATCATCGTTATAATTATGTTAGGGTGTTGTGAATTCGACCCAGGACCTTTTAATGTAAGAAAATCGTCCTATACGCTCTAGAAGTACTGCTTGATATGAAAAGGAAAGTGGATTCAAAGTTAAACATTGTAAACAAATATCTTCAACCTCTTTGTTCGCGTTGTTAAATCAACAGTGATTAGACTTGACTCTGAACTTAATCAGTAAATGATTAGGCTACGTGAATTTAAGCGAAACATACTTGGAGTCTTCGGACAAAATCATTAGTGAATCCGGGATTAGGTTAACAATATTGAACAGTCAAGTTGACTTGCCGCTGCACTTGCGCAAGCGTAAACGGGTCATCACAGTGCTAGTACCTAATAAACGCGAACAACGCAAGTAACTTATTAAGAAGGCCGCTTTATTGGAAAAGTTTCATCGGCCATTATCTGCCACATGAAAAAATTAAGTTGTTGTACGTGGCACAAATAAGACATAGTAGCAGCATGTAATAAACACTGGCAGAAGTACAATTGTACTGTTGGCGTAACGTGGCAGGTGTAAGCTTGGTTTTTGTTTACTTCCAAAAGAGACATTCGTTGGTCGGTCGTTCAGTGCGGCTGGTTAGTGGGTCTGTCAGTCGGGTGGTAGGTCGTTCGGTCGGTCGGTCCGTCCGTCGGTTGATCGGTCGGTAGGTCGCTTGGTCCCTCAGTCGGACAATTGGTTAGTCGGTCGGTCGGTCGATCGATTGGGCTTCATTGCACAAAATACAAAAGTTACTAAGAAACAAAAAGATTGTCTTAGATTATGATTATAAAATTATTTGTATGCTCGGCTCGCACCTCAGATACCAGCGATGGTGAGATAGATTTGCAAAAGCGAAACAACTAGACAGTTCTATTTATATACAGAAGCAGTCTGTATTGCTATTCAATGCGGCCATTGTGGTAAGTAACATTGGCGGCAGATTTAGTCCGTAGTGAGTTTTATTGGTGGGTATATATTTTCATCGTGTTATTCTTTGTTTAAGTTGGCGTTTAAAAGTTACTAATCTTCAATTAAATGACGATCCTGGGCAGTGAAATTTGACATCGTTATTATGTTCAATGAGCGTCAGTCCGTCTCTTAATATTTTTCACTAAAACAACAACAGCTAAGAACACTTAAGACCACAGAAGACTTAATTAAAGTGACGGTTTTTATCTAGAACTAGCTAACCCAGCGAACTTCGTACCGCCTAACAGTCGATTCTTTATTTTTTTATTTTTTTCTCTCCGTAAATACCATCCTCATACTTTAAGGAATATTCTAAAAAAAGAATTAGCGAAATCGGTTCAGCTGCTCTCGAGATTTGCGCTAACTAACACATTCAGCGATAAATTTATATACTTATATTATAGAAGAGAATAAAGGCTATACACAGAAATAGTTTAATGTGCTTGCCACGTTAGGTCAAGTATTTAATAAGATAAATTTTCAATACCTACACTGTATATATGTTAAGAGCAACCAACATAGTGTAGAATATATTCGTTTTATGTAGCCTATAAACATAACACCGCAGGGCACATACCTTCTCTTAGAGAAAGAGAGTATGGCCTTAATTGCCACGAGTGCCCAACGTGAATTGGCAACTTTAAGCACTAAGGTATTTGAACACCGATAGACACTCAGGTATCCTCATATTATAACAGTTTGGCCTCATACCATATAGAAAATTTCAAATAGTTTTGTACCGACCTACTGGTAAGTTTTCTTCTATACACATTGATCGTACGGTAAACGAGAAGAATTCGCAGATATTAAAACCCCAGGTTTAATATCTGCAAATTCTTGAACCCCTGTTGGGGATTTGTTGGTATCTTTCACAGATAAGAGAGGAAACTAAAGTTATAAATAAAGGTCAGGTTTTCCTACGTTGGCAGAAAATCATCGTTATAAACCCTTGTATATCCCCACTGCTGGGGCACGGGTCTCTTTCTGCATCGCAGGAATGTTAGGCCATACTCCACCGCGGGGGCCAAGTCCGGGTTGGTGGAGGATTGTAAGACAGTGGCGAGCCTTACTGTCAGAAGTTATCAAGCCGCCCATAAGGCCTCTGATATGGCTTAATGACTGCCATTATATGACAGCCGGCACCAACTACTTAACGTGCCTTGCGAAGCACGAAATCATGGTTAAACATAGTTAGATATTATGTACTACATAATAGACGAGACATTCCAAATAACGTCGCAAAATAAAGATTTCGTAGGTCTTTGCATCTACGTAATGAAAAGATTTATACAGCGTATAAATCTTTTCATTACGGTTGTAGGTTGTTGAAGGGACCACTCGGAAACCGTAGTGCCTGGGACATTCCAATGATTTTTTGATAAAGTACCTAGGCTTGAGCATCACCTAATTGGCCTAGCCCGCAGGAAAATAAGTTAACACGTGCGAAACCAACCAATGCGCGACTTTCCCCACGATGTTTTCCTTCATGTTAGCGTGTGTTATTGCTACTGTGAATCGAAATCCAAGATTCAGTTTTTTTTTAATGATCGCATCTAAAACAGCAACATGGCTAACTAACAAACACTCTACAGAGACCAAACAAGTAAAATAAGAGATTTTTAGTTTAAAACACAATTTTTTTTAGATTTTCTACTAAAGGTTGTCGCGAAGTGATCACTTTTAAAGGTGAGGGCACCGTCTGTACTCTTAGGATAAGAAATATCGGTGTGATTATTTTTTTTATGTACAATTAAGTGCTCTCTATCTATCTATATAAAGAGGAGAAAATAGATGGCAAATCTGCTATAAAGATATCATCATTTACTCGCACTATGAAATTTACTCCACCAACCCGGACTTGGCCCCCGTGGTGGAGGAAGAGACCCGTGCCCCAGCAGTAGGGACTTACAAGGGTTGATATCGATGTCACGGGCTAAATGTACAATCTGTAAGCTTTTAGATTCTAAAAGCTAACAGACTGTAGTAGGTAGGAATATCGTCTATTGAAAGCAAATGCATTTATAAGTATAACGGCAGTAATACATCATTCGACAGACGATATTTCAAAGACCACGTAACTTTCTCTGTTGTCAAAACGCATTGTGTTACGCCATTTTTTTTAGTTTCCTTCTCGTCGTGAAAAATATTGACAACGGGCACAAAAAGCTTGACAAAGTGATACTGTCATTACCGATACTAGCATTATCGATCCTTTAATGCTGACACTGACGTGTAATCTCGATATAAATATCAACAAGTTTATTTTCTAAGTACATTTTTGTGTAGTTTACATTGACCAAATAGAGGATGTACTAGCAAATGGGAAGACAAAAAGTACCCGGAACTTATGCAAGTTGATGAAGCGAACGTGATCTGTCAGGATCATGGCAACTGGCAGTCCCTGGTCTCTGCCTACCCCTCTGGTATACAGGCGTGAGGTTATGTAGGTATGTATTTTTGTGTATTCATAGCAGAAATACCACTTGCATATGGTTAAGGAAAACATCGTAAGGAAACCTGAATGTCCGAGGTGTTAAGGACCCTCAGCGCTTAAATTGCCAATCCGCAGTAGGCACGCGTGGTCATTAAGCCTATACACTAAGGTCTGTATTCTGCAGAGGGGCAAATATATGCTCCACATTTAATAAATATTGTAAAAAACATCGAAAACAATACAATCCGCTATTTGACACGTATCAAATTTGACGCGATAAATGAATATTGCTTATAGTATTTAACGTAAGAAACCGAAATATATTGATTTTGCTAAGTAAGTATGCAGGATGGCTGCAAAATTTGCAAAGTAAAAAAAAAATTTCTCGTTTAATTCGTAACGGCGAAAACGCTATCCGCCATCTTGAAAGCATCTAAAGTATGTAAACAAACATCTTTCAGCCAGAGCCAGTGGACATTGATTATTATATACTTACATCAAAGTGATCTTCAAAGAGTCGGGGTCTCTTTTGGCAAGTTTTTCGAATGTTAATTTCACTGGGTACACGAATCCACAACTTCCCGGGGGTCTTTATTGACGTGTTTTTTCATTCTCGAACAGTGCAATAATGATAATTGGTATATTTTGGATGTAAATTCGATGAAATCATGGTTGCGTTGTTGTTATTTCACTATGCACAGAAATCACTTACAGAAAATTGTATGTCAAACTTTGTTTACAATTTTTTGGACTTCAAACCATAGACAAAAATGGCTGACGGCGTTTTTGGCTGTTTAGGAAAGTAAAGTTTTAATATATATTTTTATGTTGCTTTTAGGTCCTCAAAAAATATACTAAAATATTTTTTGGTCTAATGGAAGAGTTTTTTACCGTTTAAGACTTACTTGAAAAGAGAGTCAAATAGCGAATTATGAAATAAGTTAGAAGATGCTTTCACAGTTTTAAGGCCTCTTTTAGCATAAAATTTTACCTATACTCTGCACTGTATGGAATCAGGCGTTTCTTTGCGGAAATCCATAACAGCATAATAATCAGGCTTAGAAGTGCAAGTCTTACACTTGTGATCCTGAGGATGCCTCGTGTTAGAGGCGAAACGCGTCGTGTTTTTTCTCATACAAGTATTGGTGTCGGTGGTGGTGTGTTCGTGTCTTGCTTCTGCTTGAAAAGTGGGAGGGAGGGCGGTGCATTAACTAACCGCATGGTGCTTGTGGGATTTTTGGCGGAATTTAGCAAAGTAATTTTCACTTTTTAAAGCTATACTGTGCATAGTTACTTGTCTGATTTAGTTGAGAAATACGCCTAGTGATTAAGCCTATACTGTCTCTCTCTATAAGAGAAGGTCTGTGTTCTGCAGTGGGGCTTACATAAGCTTCACACTTGTATAAATGAATATTGTAAAAAAGTAGAAGTAGAAGATGCTTCCACGGCTTTAAGGCCATAGCATATTATTTTATCAATACTCTGCATAGTTATTTATCTGATTTAGTATAGAAATACTCGTACCCTCACCCTCATTTCCCAACCATGCATCATACTCACAACTTTAACACACACACACACACATATATATACACACATACACACAAACACACACATTCACACAATCTATGTATATAGTCATTACGTACTTAAACGAAGGTCCGAGAAAGATACTAGAATCTAACTTATAATTTGTGTACATCATTCCTAATATCATCTACTGTACATTTTGTATACAAATTTGTTTGTATCAACCTAATTACATTAAGATAAAAAGAATCTCAAGCAAAATATTATTCCTTTTTTTTCGTGTGAATATATTAAAATCCATCTAAGGACTTGTATTTCAAAGAATTAATCCCTCATTCACATAATAAAGACTCGTCGGAGAAACTTCAAACTAAAGTTATGTTCACAAATCAAGTCTGGAATACGTTTATTTTATTAAAAATTAAGGACCTAGACGCCAACGAGTAAGACAATCCAAAAATAATAATAAGTCCTCTCTAAAGTAGTAGGTAACAAGACAAGACGGTACATTCCAGAACATTAATTGTCAAATTCTGATATTTTAACGTATCGAAACACCTGACTCCGGTCATTACAACATAACATAATATTTACATACAAGCACATATATTGCTTCGGCCCCCACACTAGGATACCCTGTGTCGTGGAAACCAGAAACAACGACATCACAAACATGTAAACAACCAAGACCTGGGCTTTTTTTTTACCCAGCCGGGATTTGAACCCGGGACCTCTTGCATGGTAGGCAGACGCGCTACCGCTGCGCCACAGAGGTCGTCTATTATCTATGAATAATATCCATTATTATAATATGTATAAAAGTATTATGCTCTCTAATAATATAACCCGTAAAAGAATGTAAAGGCCACATAAAATGAGTAAGCTTTTCCGTGCCTAATTAAAAATTAAGAGAAGTCAATGACCCTTTGTTTATAGGTGTACATAGATTCTTGGAAACCATAATTATTAAAAATTACTAACGAAAACGCTGATATTTTTTTTTGTTTTTAATTTTCGCAAAGAAAGTGAAAGTGAACTACATTTATTTTTTTTGTTTTTAATTGCTTTTAGCAATAAGGCCGCCAATTGTACTTTGTATCTTTACATGTTTTATAATATGTGCTCTGGTGTACAATAAAGAATATTCTTATCTTATCTTATCATAGTTTGAACGTAACTTTTACGAACTTGTCAAAAACAAGTATGTTGAACCATAACAATAGTCAAGCAGGTCCTACATTTTTACTTTCCTGTTGCGGATTATAATAATAAATAATGCAATTCAATTTTAAAAAACCTTTTTAGAGGCTAAAAAATCCACCCATGCCGGGACTCGAACCCGCGACCTCTGGCTAACCGTGCCAGCGCTCTCCCAATTGAGCTAATCCACGACTCACCGGCGTCAGTGAAATTTCGAACCTCTTTATAATGCTCTCTGTATTACGAGTACGTACAGGCAGCAACATCTGGCTGAAGTAATTTGCATCATTTGCATCTTCGAGTACCTTACTTTGCAGTTAGGTTTTACATCGGAATGATATCGCTGTACCCACAAGATTATAATTTCTTTTTAATACACTAACCCGTGGTAAGGACAATTTTAAAAACCTATTTAGAGGCTAAAAATCCACCCATGCCGGGACTCAAACCCGCGACCTCTGTCAATTCAATGTAAAATCGCAGGGTTCTTTGCAGAAACTTATTAAGCCCTCCGTAGCGTAAAAAGCTATTTTGGTATCGACGGAGGCGGCGCGGTGCGGGAGACATGACAGACAGACGGCCATTAAACGCTGAGCGTTGCTTATTGTGGGGCGGGTCGCGCCGGTTATATTGTTGTCCAGGATCATGCACTCAGGAGGCACAGAAGACAAGCGTATAAAAAAATTAAACGCTGAGCGTTGCTTATTGTGGGGCGGGTCGCGCCGGTTATATTGTTGTCCAGGATCATGCACTCAGGATGCACAGAAGACAAGCGTATAAAACAAATATTTGAAAAATATATATTTGTGTTAATTAACGTTTGCACGTATGTACTGTTGTACTAATGTAGTACAGTCTAGTGTAATTTATAACTTTACATAACTTTTCAAAATAGTGAAGAAAAGTTTTATACAGATCAGTATGTAGTATTACACTCGTGTGCTTTCGGCGCAAACTGAAGCCTACTCTAGAGCCCGAGGTGTATTCTAAAAGTTTCCGGGGTTCCGTAGTCAACAATGAATCGTTACCGTTTTGGCTGTATTCGTCTGTCTGTCTGACCGTGGCTTTGCACGGAAATTACGAGTTTTAGAAGGCTGAAAGGCCAATGAAACAATAACGGTAACCTGATCGGATTCTTCCGACAAAAAGCCTAGTTATTTTATCCGATAACAATACAGTTTAGTACTTACGAAAGTTTTAATTCAAAAAACGGTATCTATACATTACACGCTAACGGTAAAAAAAATATCGGTCACCCACGGCTTGGTTGGCTTAGCAGCTTTTTTTAAGTAGGACACGTTGCACTTGACCCCAGTCACGCCTGATGGTAAGCGAAGACAGGGTCTACAATGTCACGTGCTTACCTGTCAAATGCTTGTCAAATGTTAACTCTACTTTTAAAGCTTTTTTTAGCTATTGACTTATCACTTCTGCAGTCTAGGCCAACTAAGCTGTTAAGATGGTAAAGGTGCTAGGTTGATGGTAAAGGTAACACAACTCCCAGGCACCATTTAAAACACAACTCCCAGGCACTACAGCGTCCGACTGGTCTCTTCCTCTAGTGCGAGTAAAGGTGCCACAAAACGCTGCATAAATCATTTGGCAGATGCAAAGGCAAAAGTTACATCACCACTTTGTGTTGCTTACTTACGTTTTATATTTATAAATAACATTTTGAATTGATTTGAGTTTGAATTCCACGTAGTCGAACTGACAAAGTTAGTAAAAAATAAACTTCAGCTTGTTTCATAATTTGTAATAAGATATGATAAGGTTTTTATTTTACGAGTGCCTGAGGTGTTCACAAACCGCAGTGGCCACGCGTGACAAATAAGACCTTTGTAGTACAGGATATGTTAGTCTAACCATTACCTAAAACGCAGCTAAGCCCTACTTAGCTATGAGGCTTAGCCGCTTTACTCTTACTGTAATATTACTAAACTTTACACTAGTAATATTACAGTAAGAGTATTTTTATATCACTTTCTATTGATGTATATTATTTGTATATATATATATATTTAGGTTTAGTATAATTATTTTCCAAATTAAGCATGTTTTATTCATATATAACAGAAATATTTTGATTTATTTGTACATCTACTTCCTTCTCCAATATATTGCTCCAGTCCATCCGAAGGTTGTCTAGAAGAAATAACTTTTAGTGACAAGGCCGCCGTCTATACTCTTAGGTTAAGAAATATCTATGTGATTTTCTTTTTTATGTACAATAAAGTGTTCTCTGTCTATCTATCAGTCCCTATCTTTTGGTCTAAGTACCATCATTCCAGCAATAATAAAATCGGAAAACCATATACTATACCTAACACACATTTAGTCACAGATTTATGTGACTTACTGCGTTAGAAAGCAGTTGAACCACAACAGTTCAAGCTTGATAGAAGTTAAAGTTCCATAACTAACGGTTGACGAGATACTTTTCTTTACAAGTTATATTTCGGTTCACGAGTGATAGATACTTTTTAAAGAAAACAATGTCTACCATTTTGTAGTTTTCTCAATAAAAAGTTTTCGGGCATAGCTGAGTACCCAGTACTGTACCTTCGCAGTACTGGATAATATCAGGTATTTAATGTAGCGCTGCCTCTGTACTAATATTTGTTTGTTTTCTGTCCGCAAGATGTCGCTTTTCGTTAGCAGCAATGTTCTATTCTTCGGCCTGATGTTATTGCGAACCCGATTGTCCATGGTTTTTCTCTCTAATAAGGAATAAAATAACTACTTTGTTTGTCCACATCTATGTATTGTGAGAACACAACACCCACACTTACATTTATTTGTAATATCCGCTCTTCTAGCCGCAATACATGAGCTCTTTACTAAACAGAGTCATTTTTAAAAATTGCATATTCCAGAAATATAATATGTTAGCATGATGGAGTTGGTTACGAACAAAAAATTTTGTTCTAACATTTTTTTATTTCATTCCCATATTCTTAAAAACAAAACAAATTATAATTGGTGGTTTTTATGTTCTGTACTTTTGTTCTTAGCTAGATTTATGGAAGAAAACATAAATTTTGGAAATTTCATTAATTCAAGAAATAATTTTGCACTCATATATATTTATTTGACATATACTCGTACATTAAGAACTTACAGTTAAAACCATTAATATGTATTTTGAATATAGTGAATTAACTTTATTATAAAAAAATTACAGTGCGAAGTAGCGTAATTATGTGAGATCCATTATTTTCAAAGGGCCTTTAAATAGATCCCCTTGTAAATGATTAAAATAATTTCCCATTGCAAATTGCAGATAACAAAACCGTAGCAGCCGCGTAGCACAGCCGCGACCCGTAGCCCGCAGCAGCGTCGCAGCTACGAGCTCGTAGGCCGCTACGCCGTAGCAGCGGGATATCAACTAATGAGGGCGCAGACATTATGCTCGGCTACGGGCGACATCGCTCGGACCGTCTCTATAAATTGCTTTCATGCATATTTATTTATTCAAATATTATGTATGAATTGAAATCTCGCCCGTGACTACTGAAATACGGCCGCCTCGGGCGAAAATTGAATCAAGAGGACAAATTAAGTTCACTTATACTAGTGTACTCACAGATAGACTCCAAACAAGCCGTTGCTCAGCCAAAGTTAGAACAACGAATAAACGAGCAAAGAAACTGCACTAGTGGAATTATTCAAGTGGAAGTTCGTGGAGTTTGCTATTCTAACAGGCTAACTTTCCTCAAAACATGTTTTTTCTTCATATTTCACCTTTACCCGACGTTTGCGGAAATTGGCCTTTAATAAGTTAACTCGTGCACTAAAACGCGCACTAATCTTGCACTTTATGATAATGCACTTTTACCAAAGTGCACATTGTATGTGTTAAAAGTTTCAGCTTTAATAGTTTTTTGATGACTTCGCCGTGGAAAATCGAGCGTGCATTATAAAATCGTAGTTGGTATAAATTTGATGCAGCACGTTGCATAACAGACCACGCAAAGGTTGTTTGCTTTCAATCATACGCAGTGAAACAGTCAACTCACAAACCGACATACAGTAAAATTACATAAAACTCAGTTTCAAATTACACACAGCACAACGTAAATAACGTTTCTCAGACTAAAACCTGACTAGACAAACCGGTATGCAACGGGAATTAATCAACCCGCGAGTTTCCATTTTAAATGATCCAAAACGTCGGAATTGCCAGAGAAGTTTAAATCGCTTGATCAAACAGAGCTACTTGTACAATTCCGCTGAAACGCTCACTGATAAATGAGACTCAAGTCAACGGGGAAACTAATTAAACTCAGCAGTACGAATCAATACTTATAAATTAAGAAGGTGTACTACCAAAGGCAATTGAGTAAAAGTTTGCCTCAAATATTGACGAGCTGGTAACGCGCAGCGATTGCGTCTCGTTTTATCGATGAAATAGATATCGTGGAAATACTGTTCTGCATTTAATTTGACTCGACTCCACCTACCCGGACTTGGCCCTCGTGGTGGAGTGTGGCCTAACCTTCTTGCGATGCAGGAAGAGACCCGTGGCCCAGCAGTGGGGACATACAAGGGTTGATACCGATTTAATTTGACAAATGCTAAATGCATTGTCTTGAGTGAGAGTGAGAATGTGACTGTGAATAGCCTAAAAAGAATTAGAATATGAGTAAGAATGGTCTAAATCACTACACTACCCTTTGTTACGTAAACCCTCTTATTTCATTATTTTTACATCTTACTTACTTACTTTATCAACCCTTATATGTCCCCACTGCTTGGGCACGGGTCTCTTCCTACATCGCAGGAAGGTTAGGCCATACTCCACCACGGGGGCCAAGTCCGGGTTAGTTATTTTTACATGAAAACAACAAAATAATATAACGTTCCACACGGAACGTTATAGTATTACGGAACTCTTCTTTTTTTTTTGCGTATAAATAACTTAACCTAAACAACTTAAGCTTTCGTAAGAACTACACATTAGATTCCCAACTATCTGTCAAAAATTCGGTAATTAATATACATAGGGACTAGATACAGTTACCAACTTAATTCAAGTTACTCAAAGGAACTCAGATTTTGTGTAAAGAAACATAATATTTTATTATGATGGTCTACACTCATTTTCATAGAGCTTTTTGCGTTTGATTATTTTAGATTTTTATAACTAAAAATAAAACGTATGAAATGTCTACGTTATACGTTATCAACCCTTGTATGTCCCCACTGCTGGGGCACGGGTCTCTTCCTGCATCGCAGGAAGGTTAGGCCATACTCCACCACGGGGGCCAAGTCCGGGTTGGTGGAGGATTGTAAGACAGTGGCGGGCCTTACTGTCAGAAGTTATCAAGCCGCCCATAAGGCCTCTGACATGGCTTAACGACTGCCATTATATGACAGCCGGCACCAACGGCTTTACGTGCCTTGCGAAGCACGGAAGCGCTCGGAAAAATGCCACTAGCGGTAGTCACGGGACTCTCACCCATCCCGTACCTGACCGCGCCTGTTGTTGCTTAACCAAGTGATTGATTCCAATCACTCGGTTCGCCTAGGCCACGAGCGCTTCATGCGCGTATGAAATGTCTGCAATAAAAAAATTACAGTATATTTTGCGAGTGGAACAAAATTGTGTTCTCATCAATAACAAAGGGATGGATAAAAGTGAAAATGTGGAGAAATCTGTTTTTAACCTTTCTAAAACTTTCGTCTAACAAATGTCTGCTGGACATAGATGAAATGGGCTGATAGATCAATTAATCAGACTGATCTGGTTAAATAAATGTAATTTTTCTAGTTCTTGTATTTTTTTAAATTCGGAATTCAATTAAATGTCTTATCGAGAAAAGAATCTCGTGTTATTTACTAGATGTCAATGATTGATCTACAAATAACAGCTATTAAATAAGATCTACATCTTAGCACGGGCTAGTGCATTAAAAAAAAAAGAATAAGCTCTAAATTGCATTATAAATAAGCATGAACTTAAGTCCTGATTAGATTATTTATGTGCTGATAACATAATAATATAATAAATAGTATTTATCAGCATTTAAAAAGAAAAATTAATCCAATGGTTACCTTTAAGATTTGGTGATAATATCAAGGATTTCATAATCCACCACGATCTGCCCGTACGCATTGCTCACAAGTACAGTCAATAGG
Organism: Yponomeuta sedellus; assembly: GCA_934045075.1. NCBI lineage: Eukaryota > Metazoa > Arthropoda > Insecta > Lepidoptera > Yponomeutidae > Yponomeuta > Yponomeuta sedellus. The sequence continues at coordinate 16,148,903 of OW203726.1, forward strand.
TGCAGCAGAAAACCAGCGCTCAAGTTAATGTCAATGTAGGTAATATCTCGCTGTGCTGCGGCCGTTTCCTTTGCAGCTCTTATTTGTACTACTGTATTATTATTACCTTTAATGTGTTATTATTTTCTCTCCAAAGTTTATCACACTTTTTATGAAATGTCAATTATTATGTTACTTCTTTTTTGATCCTTTAACTGACGGAGAAGCCTGGGGCCTCAACCACAGATTTCCACTTCTGACAGTCAAGTGGTTTGCGGCAGCTTCCAATTCAGACCACCTATTGCCGGTCGACTTGGCCTCTTGGTCTACAGATCTCTTCCAGTTCTATGTTACAAATAAAATTAATCATAAAATCACCTCACCTTTTACTTATTATCGAAAAATTCTTATCTCATCTACTTAATTGTTTAGCTAACGTTTAGAAAAAAAAGTAAGGTTAGGAGAGAATGGATGTGCAATAATCACCTTTATTCCGATGTGTATAGGGAAATCGGATGCCAACGCGGGCTGGGGGTGAAGGGCCGGCAGAAGCGGCAGCGGTAGAGGACAGGACATCATAGCTGCGCCAACCTAGAACAAGGAGGAAATCAAATGAGCAAAGAGTATAGTGGGAGCCGCTGGATAATATTCGTAGAGCATGCGCCATCATCAACGTCAGACAATCAATGAAGAAGAACCTTATTTGCATTGCAATAAAGACCAAAATTTGTCAACTAAATGGACTTTGGCGGAAATGTATTTTGCGGAAATACATTTGTGAATTTCTTGTAGCAATACCACTCGCTAACAGTGAAGGAAAATATTATGAGGAAACCTGAGTTTCTTTAAATATCTCGGCAATTGAAATTGCCAATCCGCGGTGGGCACGCGTGATAATTAAGCTCATACTCTCTCTCTTTGAGAGAAAGCCTAGGCCCTGCAGTTTTATGTAGCCTATAAACGTCCCAACGTATTTTAGCTATATAAAAAATGGATTTAAGTGGTGGCGCGAACTCTTTAAACATAATATGCTTATAAATATTATTTATCTTTTTTTAGGTACCTACGTCTAGTTTTGACTATTAACCGAGACGAGCGCCCTAGCTACACAAAAACCACTCATTAAATATCCATTTTCGAAAACAAAATATCTCGACATACGATTGGCCGTCGATCTTTTCATATCTACAAACATTGACAGCGCCACAATAGAACACGTCACACGTGGCTGTATTTCAACGCAGCCAGACAAAAAACGTGGCATCAACACATATTCCGCAGTCCGTTTCGAACAAACAAAATGAGCAGAGATACTAATAAACTGAGATCAATACGTCAATCTAACCCCGCCGCGCGTCGGTACATGGCAAACAGACGATCGGATACGTCGAAAACAATTTAGTTACCGATGAAACTGAAAAGCCCGCGTAAAATCGCTGGATATGGCCGCTCTAATATTCCGTGTGGACCGGAGCGTTCGTTGAAAACTTTATGAATAATATATCGCGGAGTATGCAGTGACGTTCAGCCGGATCCAAATGTATTACGCGCGCCGTGACAAATACAAACTGTGATCAAACGGACAGCCGTGCTCAGCCGCAGTACATATTGTAACGTATTGTTTATTTGATCCTTCCATCCTCTTTAAAGTAATTACTTCGGTTGATCCTACCAATATATAGTAAGAGCTATAGTAGCAATACCACTCGCTAACGACGAAGTAAAAGCTATGTGTCTAAGGTGTTTAAGTGGTTAAAATTGCCCAACCACGGTGGGATACTGGGCTATCACCGCTTAGTCAAGTAAGACGTAATAAATAGGTATAAAGAGATTGTGAGCGGTCTTCATTTGTATATTGTATTTAATTTAGGTTTGTTCTAAACAGACTTTCAAATCGAAGTCTGGAAATTAAACTTAGTCTCAACATTTTGAGAAATATGAAGCATCTAATTCGAGTAAGAAGTCAAACAATAACTGTTTTCATCTACATTCAAAGACAGTTTAAATAGTCCACGGGTACGTCTTTCTCCGTACCACAGATTATTGAAAATGCCTCAGAGAAGGTTTTTCAAGGAATTGTGTTTTTATATAGGTATGAGACAGAAACTATCTATTTTTTTATCTACTTGTTAAGCAGTTTAGAATGAATTCCAGTGATTGGGCTCAAATAAGCTGGGCACACAACTAAATTTGTTTACGGTATCTTGATGAATTTTTGTTATCTTTTCCCAAGCTATTTGCTTTATGTCAGTCGTCTTTGTGAAATAAATTTGATAACCTTACTTAAGAACTAGTATACTTTACAAGTATATTAGATTAGATTAAGTTGTTCCTACTCTTTATAGCACACCCGGAATTTTGAGAGTGCACGGATATTCTTAAGGCTAGGTTCACGTAACCTAAAAATAACATCAATAAATAACCAGCTAACCTACAAACTGTAACCACCTTATCCGCGCTCGGCAACGCGTACCGTACATCTAGCGGCATAGTTAGACAACTCCATTAATTATATTAATGAATGATAATACAAGTTCCCTCGGCCCCGGCTCCTGAATAGTTGAAGAGCGCGCGGTTTTGCACGTTGAGATATGACGTCAACACACCCCGAGGCCTAAAAGGCCGAACTACATGCACATAACTATATACTATTTTTATTTTTGAAAGAGAGAAAGAATGAATGAGTTTGTTAACAAATGATTGTATGATTAAATTATTGAATAATTGAATTAATTAATGAGTGAGTGAGTGAGTGAGTGAGTGAGTGAGTGAGTGAGTGAGTGAGTGAGTGAGTCAATGAGTGAGTGAGTGAGTGAGTGAGAGAGTGAGTGAGTGGGTGAGTCAGTCAGTGAGTGAGTGAGTGAACGAACGAACGAACGAACGAACGAACGAACGAACGAACGAACGAACGAACGAACGAACGAACGAACGAACGAACGAACGAACGAACGAACGAACGAACGAACGAACGAACGAACGAACGCACAAACGAACGACGAACGATGCTCGTTATTTGTATGTTATTTATATCGAAGACGTTGGTAAGCGGATCACAAAGTGGAAAGTGGAGATGGGCGGGACACTTGGCTAGAAGGGAAGACGGCCGGTGGACCAGGGCAGTATCGGAGTGGTGGCCAAGAGAGGGAAGGAGGTTGGTAGGCAGACCACCGACACGATGGTCACACGACATCGTGAGGGTTCCGGGTCAGAAATGGATCAGATTAGCGTGAGAAATGGCGCAGTAAAATGGGTTGATGTAGGCTGAATATAGATAGATAGATTTTATAGATCACCAAGTTCTACCTTTTCAGGTGTATGCACATTTTAAAGCTAGCATAGGGTTTATCTATAGAACTGTTCAATGCTTAAATTTTGAATCTTTCATGACAGGTTTATTAGGAACATTCTTATGACTTAGAATCTAAGTATTCTTTCACAGTATAAAACAGTTTTTTTATAGATATGTAATTATAAGGTCTTCTAGGTAAAATATTAAATTTTTTTTCATTGAATAAATATTTCTTTGATGGCGTATAATTCATCAGTTGTTTGTTGCCTCGTAAGTGCAAGTATGGAAGTATATCTGATTCTATGTTCCATCATAACTTCTTAACCGGTAGTCAGACTTTACTAGTTAAGTACTTAATGGATTTGACATGTTGCGCTCAAGAGCGCAACATGTCAAATCCCGAGGTATATTCTAAAAGTTAACAAACTATACATAGGTTCATGCATACTTCATTTCTAAGAAGACAAAATTAAAAAGGAACATACAAAATAATACACAAGACCGTCTGCTGAGCATTAGTTATTTACTAAGCAGGCGGGACACAAGTTGAAAATTGTGATGTTCCTAGGTTAGCCCCGCCTGCTTAGTAGCTAATGCTAAATAGGCGGGTTATTTGTCATTTCAGTTTTGGTTCAAGCGCTGAGGTATTTGTAGGTTTCCTTACGATGTTTTCCTTCGCAGTTAGCGAGTGGTATTGCCACTTGAACTTTACAAATGTACATGCTAGGATTTGAACTCAAAATCTGCCGATTGAGAATCCGGTGTTCTACCGCTCCGCTACGACCAATCTTCGTGGTAACTAACATAACATAATATTAACTTACAAGCACATACATTGCTTCTGGCCCCTACTAGGATATCCCTGTATCGTGGGAACCAGAAACAATGACATCACATACATGTAAAAATCCAAAACCTGGGCTTTTTTTTTTCCCAGCCGGGATTCGAACCCGCAACCTCTTGCATGGTAAGCAGACGCGCTACGCCACAGAGGTCGTCAAACACATACATACATTTTTAAAAACCTATTTAGAGGCTAAAAATTCAATTTTAGGCCTCTAAATAGGTTTCTAAAATTGTCCTTAGCACGGATTCATGCATTAAAAAGTATATAAATTGCTTTTAGCAATAAGGCCGCCAATTGTACTATGTATATTTGCAATTGTTTTGTATTTGTTGTTTTTCCAGTGTACAATAATGAATATTCTTATCTTATCTTTTCTTATAAACATACATACATTAAACACATACTCTCTCTCTCTCTGAGAGAAAACCTGTGCCCTGCAGTGGGACGTTTATAGGCTACATAAAAGATACCATTTTTATATTTTTTTAGCCCAGTAACGAATATGTTAATAAAATATTGGAAAGTGTACATTTCAAAGAATATTTTTACATTAGATTAATTCTTGGCATTTAATCGTAAGGCTTGGTACTTAATGTATCTTTCTCTTTTTCTGAGCATTTCTCTCCTAAAGAATGACTTCCCTGATACCTTTTATATTTAAAAGAGAACCAATAATAATTCCATCGGTGCCCTCCGAAGGCCAAATACCGTCGGGATTAATTAATTAACTATTCAATAAATTAGAACATTTTTGTGAAATTTCTTTTTTGCTCAACCAGGGAGCGGGCGGGAATGAATAAGGGACGTTGACTTTTTAAACGTTGAATTTATTGTGCGATTATTGTAAAAACAGTTGAGTTTAAGTTGAAAAAGTTGCAGTTTTTTTATGTGACCTCAACGATGATGATGAGGTCTAAAATATTCTTATCGAGTGTTAGTTGACTGACGTTCTTTCTGGTCGCCTTGCATAACCTGTAATATTCTTCTTCTTTTTGTAAAGAGGTTCAAAATTTTATATTTAAAATTACAGTATATTGTTATAATCAAACACACTATAGCTATATATAAAAAAAAAGTATTTTAACGTGGTTTTACGCTCAGCAACTTTGCAACTATGTATTCTTGCACCTCTTAACCTAACATCTAAGAGGACACTAAAACTGGAAACATTGTACATACAACATAGTTTAATTTAAATTGTACAAACACGAAATCAGTTTTTTGGTATTTTTTTTTCTTTTGCACTCAGCGACTCTGTAATTAAGTTTTTATCCCTTAACTTAAAGTCTAACAGCCTTACTAATAAACTTGGTGTAAGTATTGTATAACTATGCAGTGTTTTGTCTCTTTTCTTCCAACTGAAAATTACATTTAAACGACGTGAACAAAACACTGTGTAACTATACCAGGCTCATACGGTGTTTATTAGTAAGAGCCTTAGGTTTTTGCTGAAGATCAGCGTCGGCAGTGGAGCATGTTCCCTGGCGACTTTAAGCTGAGCATAAGGCCTTTTGCCGAAATTAGTTCTTAAGACACTTTCTTCAGTTATTGTACGTTGCTCAATTTTTTGTTGGCAATAAAGACATTTCACTTTCACTTTCTTCTTATGGTACATCTCCGGCTAGCCAAGGTTGGCAGCCAGTTCTCCATATTTATCTCTGTCTCTCGAAAGGCAGTAGAGCTCACAGAGCATATAAATAAGAGACGGGACCTCCCTAGATGCTTTTGTAATGAGTTTAGCCCCGTTAGCAATACCAACCAATAGAGCAAAAATGCAATGTCAAAAGTGCTACCAACATAACAACTTGTCTGTGCATTAGGGACGTCCACTTACATTGGTACTACATTTATCGATATCGATAAATTTTCATCCAGGGGCTCCGCAGTTAGCCTAATAAATTAATAAAAATCAATGTTTTCAATAAAACGACAAATGAAATTAGTATTTTATTATTGATTATCAAATCACAATAATTGTGGTCAAGGTCTATTGAATTTATTTCAGCAGCTATTTGGTTTTTCCTTAGAGGTGTCCAATCTGAGCGAACTTCGTCAATCGGTGGTTTGGATTCAGGTGCTGAAATCGTCAAAAAAGGTTAAGTTGAGTCGTTATTGATTATTAATTTGTTGGTAAACTATGCTACTTACCGGGATAGTTCTGATAAATATGCTGAGATTCCAGGCCACAATAATTGTGGTCAAACCCTACTGGACCAATAGCAACAGCTGATATTTTGGCTGCTGTACAAGGTGCTGAAAATGATAACACTTTGTAATTTATCAAAGTAAACAAACTCTAGTTACAAAAAACTTCAGCGATACATGAAAAGTCTACGTACCAGAGTTGTTTTGTGAAGCTCGACAAGGTTTTTGTAAAGCTGAATCTGAAAATAAACAATTGCAAGAATAGTCCGAAAAAAAAAAATAGTTTGTTCCTGTTTACCACATAACTGCATAATTGACTATGTAACTATCAAATACATTTTTATAAAAAAATATTTTAAGTTAAAAATTAGTAAAAAAAATATTTTAGTAATTCCAATCACTAACCAGTTTCAAGTGATGCGACGTGGCTACGTGGTAAGGAAACTCAGCTAGTAAGTAATCAGGAAGAGGAGGCGCATTTATAAGTAGAGAAGATACAGCCCTGTAAAAAAATGTTTATCAAAGTATGTCATTTACGTATTAAGACGTAATAATAATATTGCGTTCTAAATGACGGAGCAAAATACATTCAAATGTTCGACGTAAAGCAAGGCGTATTTTGTGTTTTATTACATAATTATTCATGAAATGTAGTAAGTGTTACATTATAAGTTTATAACACAACTCACCATTTCTTTAATCGGCTTCCTTTTAAAATAGTTGTAAAAATCTTTCGGCCGGAAATGATCTCTACAAACATATGTTGGTGGAGTTTTTCGATGGGGATATACGATATAAGATCTTCCACAATTTTCACCCATTGTCTGCATCTAAAAAAAAAAAAAACTACATTCAATGCAGCCACTAATAGTGCATCGTTGAAACATTGTTATGGCTTACAGCAATTCACCCGTCGTACACTGAGTAGTAATTCTGACCAAGGTACTTATCAGATATTTTTTTATCGATATTGAATATGTGTATGGCACATCACTATGACATTGAAACATCTGAGTATTTTTCTCATATTATATTAATTACGTTATTTAACATAATTTATGATCTTGCTCTTGTGCAAGATGACAAAAACTGTAGCCAGAAATACTTACCGGTCTTCATCCCTAGGAAATTTACCCATAAACTTTCTTTTGGTACCCTTTGACCGGCTGCATCTTATTTTACAAATGGCACAAGTTCGACACCATCCGATCAATGCCATTATTAAAAGAAAATCACTAAACACTGTACAACAAGATATACACAGCTAGATATTGAACAAAATTAAAACACAAAAATTTTAACTAGAAAACGTTCTAATATGTGCCGCGTTCCGCCATATTTGTTATGTTTTCAGTTTGACATTGACAGCAAAGAAAGAGTAAGTAGTATTAAAGAGTGAGACAAAAATATGTCCGCCATTAAAACGGGGCTAAATGCGAACAAAAATTTCAAAGTTCCTACTTGCGCTAGGCTGGTAGAGCTCAGCAGCACTTGCGATTTCGATCCACTCCCGTAAGTTTCTCAACTAGGATTTCTTTCCCCGGCCTATGCGTCTCTTGCCAGCGATTTTTCTCATAATAAAATACATCATCATCAACCCATTATGTCTCCAACAAGGGGCACGGGCCTCTTCCCTAAGGAATGTATAGGCCATACTCCACCACGGGGGCCAAGTCCGGATTGGTGGAGGCTTGCAAGACTAGCGGCTGGTCTTACTGTCTAATTATATAGATAGATACAATATTCCTTATTGCATGTACACCAAGAATTACAGTACAGGCCGCCACTTGGGCCTTATTACTAAAAGTAATTATCAGTTGCAGAAAACGGTATCTTGAACCATTGCAAATATTTTTTTAAAAGGAACGGACACCTATTAAATCAACGGATTGCAGAGTTTGAGGTTTAAAAGTGCACTTTTGTGACGCCTATTTTTGATCAGTTTCATCTATTATAGAAAAACGTTTCTACTTAAGACTACCTACTTTGTAATTCCAAAGCGCAATGTATTAAAATGGTTACAGCCTAAATCTGAATAACTGTATGCTCACGCCACATAAATGTCACGCATGCTATACATTCTATTGTGTTAAATGTTAAAGTCTGTTGTGAGTTATGTGCAAACAATTGACTAACGAATTCAGTGTCACGATTTTAGAATTTTACCGCCCTGTATCAAGCTCATCAAGGCGTCATTTGGGTAAGTGATTAAACTGCAAATCGGGATTATACATCACGCATAAAATACAAATTTTCAACCCATTGTTCAACGTTTATACGCAGCACGGTCTTTTTCAAATTCCGAGGCCTTTATGTCACTTTCTGGAACTTTCCGCTATTGACAAACCTGCAACAAACCAAGGAGCCCTCGCAAAAGTCTTTTCTAAAATAAAAGGAGTGCGCAACGGGCCGCGAAATTCGTTCGCTGAAACAGTATAAGTTATTTTATTAAGGAGTAATGTTGTGGAACGCCGTGCAGTCGACGTGTGACGTCACATCATGATTCCGTCTGGCTTAGAACTCCAGCTCTGCAGCTAGTGGCTGCGGGGCCAAATATTTACGCCCATGCACAGGAGTTAAAGTTTGCAACATTGAGTCGAGTGTAAATTATTCTTCGGTTAATATTTCTTACGAATGTAGCATGTAACTTAACTTAACTCGTAATGAGAAACAGGCGGAAAATATATCTTGACGATTTACCGTTGTTTTATGTAAGGTAACTCGCTTGCCATAGAAATTTGAACTTTAATTCAAAATTGTTTTATGCACGAATAGAAATGACACGTTTACTTATTATTTTAATTCTTTATTGCACTAATTACACAAGTAAATGTACACGAGCGCGCTTAATGCAAGAAGGATTCTCTTCCAGCAAACCTTTGGTGTTGAAGAGACTGGCAAAGACTGGAGACTAACTACTTAACGAACATCAAACTGTTATAAACGAATTAACGAAACACGTCTGTAAGTCAATCAATACGATTTGAAAAATAGCAGCGGCTTATACGATGTAAGAAGAGCGGGCCGGTTGATCTCATCAAAATTTACTAGAGGTAACGTCGCCCCTTTTATGTGCCTCACAAAGCACAAAATTTAAGAACAAAGTGCTGCGCATACCATTAAGTCCGCTTATATTAAGTTTAGTTGCAATGAAAGTATAAATGAAATAAAAAATAAAAAATACAAGTCAAAGTCAAGTAGTAAGTCAAAGAAATCTAAGCGAAAAAAGTGAAATTTTTCCTTGGTTTTTTTAGACTTCATTGTGAAAAAGATATCACATTTAAAAACCTATTTAGAGGCTCAAAATTTGACCCATGCCGGATTTCGGGATTGCCGGGATTCGAACCCGCAACCTCTGGCTATCCGTGCCAGCGCTCTACCAATTGAGCCAATGGGCGACTCACGGCATCAGTGAAATTTCGAACCTCTTTACACTATTCTCTGTATTACGTACAATTTTTAAATTTGTTCCTTAGCACGGGTTAGTTCATTAAAAATAAAAATAGTATAAAGATATCACATATTATCTTTTTTCCTTTTAAGCATCATCAATACTCTCAATAAATATAGCCGATTTGGCGAAACCTATTTATGTTTCTAATTTTCTGTTATTTAAGTCTTGGCTACGAACAATTGCTTCATAGACGACCTCTGTGGCGTAGCGGTAGCGCATCTACCTACCATGCAAGAGGTCCCGGGTTCGAATTCCGGCTGGGGACAAAAAAAAACACCAGGTCTTGGATGTTTACGTGTTTGTGATGTCGTTGTTGCTGGTTCCCGCGACACAAGGTATCCTAGTGTGGGGCCAGAAGCAATGTATGTGCCTGTATGTAAATGTTATGTTATAAGACTCGGTTTCTTCTTGGGTACATTATTATTATTAATTACTCGCAAGCTAAACTTAAACTTTTGATCATCCAGCAGAGTAGTATTAGAACATAAGAGCTATCATGACTCGCTAAAACTAAACGAACTTTAGTAAGATGTCTGTAAACTTTGCGAAAGTGCCAACAGACCAAAAGCAAGACATCCCATGCCAAACTTACACATAAAACAAAATAAACTTTAATTAAATGTAAAATCACAGATAACATACAGAGCGCAAATAAAACTTAGTTATTAAAACAAGGCACTTAGTTATAACACAGCCTCTAGACAGAGATTAAAAACTAGGCTCGAAGTTGGTTACTCTCATAAGTTCCGAGCATGTTCTTACTAAGCTCACCTAAGTTAGCGATTAACTTGTAATCAGCGTTGTGCAGAGCAAGTTGCATGTTATGCCTAAGTTACTGCAAACAAATGGACGCTAAGTCGGATTGTAACTCAGCCCCAAGCCAAAGGAACTTGCTTCCTTTGTTGTTTCCTTAATAACGTACATTTGTAGTATTGAGTTGGCTACAAGTGTTCTGTTTTGTGCTATTCAATTAAGAAACTTTTGCAACGGGGTTAATTATGGATTCCGTTGGTTAAGATAACTTTATTTTGCAGGGACAAGTCATAGTGCATTTTTCAGGTTCACAGTCACTTTTTACACCTTATATTTTGCCTATTATTTACACCTTAAAAAAGGCTATTATACAAACAATTAATAAATAAATATAATAAATATAAATATTGATGGACATATTACACAGATCTCGTTAGCCCTATACTAAGTACAACTAAATGACTTGTGTTATAGGTGCTAACTCGACGATAGATTTAATACAATAAATGCATAGATAACATCCAAGACCCGAGACAAACTAGAAAAGTTCGTTTCCTAGTTTGACCCTGCCGGGGATCGAACCCGAGACCTACGGTTTTACAGCAGCGTGCCAAACCGCTGTGCCACCGAGGCCGTCTATAAAATATTATTATGTTATGTAACACGTATGTTATGTATTTTACTTCATATTTGTCCTGAGTAAACAAAATAAAAAATAAACAAATAAAGCAAATATTTAAGAACACAAAATTTACAAAACAGAAATGTATTCAATCAAATAAACGCGACACAAAGTTTATTAAACTTTAAGATAGAAAAAGAATCTTTGCTGACATAACAGAACATAACCTCACGCCTGTACCCCAGAGGGGTAGGCAGAGACCAGGGACTGCCACTTGCCATGATCCTGACAGATCAACTTTTCTTCATCAAAGTTCATAAGTTGTTGCATGCACGCACGCTGATTTTTTTCTGTAGATTTTTTTACTCTCAACCTAGGTAAGTTTAATACCGAGTTTATTTGTGCCTACTGTGATGTATGTATCCCTAAATTGTATCCCCATTTCCGAGCTTCTACCTTTATCTCGTTCTATCTCTTGTTATTGTTGTCATAAATTAATTTGGCAAGTTAGATTGCTGCCCTCACCCAAATCCTCAATAGCGCGGTTTTCAATTTAGCCACGCTCTGTATGTGACGTTTTCTTAATTTCTCTTTCTTTTGTTTTTATATTATTATTTTTTTGTAGGCATACTTCACTTTACATTCATTTCGTAGACCTAACCATCTTATTTTGTCTTGACGTAAAGAAAAGTTAGAATCTCCATAATGAGGTTTTAATTGCATTGTGCTGGCTACGGCCGCTGGCTCACATATTGCCGGTGGCGCATAGCGGCTGGATGAGGAAGGCAGAGGACAGAAGAAGTGTAGTGCTTGAGAAAGGCATTTGTGCAGGCGTGGATGGATGACGAATTACAGTGACACCCGCTTCTTATTGCAACACAAAATTTATCAAGGAATGCAAAGTGTATGTAAATAATATTAAGATTATAAATAAAATTACGTAATTCAGGTGATCACATAAAAAAATAGTATTGACTAGTTACGCCGCAGTGGTGATTGTGGCGTAACTGGTCAATACTAATTTTTAGTCAATAATAACTTTTAAAACTAAAGTTATACTTCTCGGTTAGTGGGTGCATTATGTAGTCTGCTACTGCTATGTCTTCAACATTTTAATTGTTTTTTTGCACTCAGCGACCCTGTAATTATTGTTTATCTTTAAACCGTTTAAAACATATATTATTATTCGTTTATCTACTCATTTATGTATTTATATGTGAAAATAATATTAACTTGTGTATCTATTTGTTCATCATAATCAACAAACAAATAATCTATTAAGATGAGGAAATGGTGTTGTTTAGAATCACAATTCAGTTTTGTTAAAGAAGTAATTATGTATGTTTTGTTGATCCGGTTTTGTGAATTAGTTTTTTTTTAACGTAATAACTCAGAAAATTGTATCTTCTGAGGTAAACTATTTATTATTCGCTATTAAGTTTGTCTATTATAAGAAGTATGTTACATTGTAAAGCTGGTTGGTTTCCTGAATAAATAAAATTAAAATTAGAATTAAAATTAGAATTAATTAGAATTAAAATTAAGGCTTTTGCTGAGAAACAGCGTCGTCAGCATGGTTGCTGACAACTTTAGGTTCATGCTCACATGAAACCTCTTTTAAAATTTTATATTGAAAAGTTGTCGAGTTCCGTATCTTATAAGGGAAAATTTAACCCTTATAGGGTCATTTTGTTGTCCATTGATAAACTATTTGAAGTATGTAAGTATCAAACTACATTTTTTTACGGAACCCTAAGTACACGAGTCCGACTCGCACTTGACCGTTTTTTATTTTCAGTTATTGCCCCTTATTAAAATTATTGTTGGCAATAAATAAAATTTTACTTTCACTCTCTCATAAGTTCCTCTAAGGGTTATAAGAGGAATCTATGCACTTAACGCAATTAGAGGACTCTCATTTGGCCGGTTTTTCCACTTATTGTAACTTACAAAATTGTTTGTTGGCAATAAATAAATTACACTATTTTTATTTTTTAATGCAATAACCCGTGCTAAGGAACAAATTTAAAAACCTCTAAATAGGTTTTTAAATAAATAAATTTTCACTTTCACTCTCTCATAAGTTCCTCTAAGGGTTATAAAATAGACCTATACCAGTATACACTTAACGCAATTAGGGGACTCTCCTTTGGCCGGTTTTTTTCAGTTATTAAAATTTTAACTTTAAATTTTAACCTTTTAAATTTTAAATTTTAACCTTATTAAAATTTTTGTTGTCACTATCACTTTCACTTTCACCGTGTCATAAGTACCTCTGACTACCCTAGCCATCCGTCTCAAACATATAGTTGAAGTGCAATGCAACTCCAGCGTTTACGCTCATGAACATAACTAATTTTAGTTTGGGCAAACTTGATCTACTGAGCAAGTTTTAGATATAACATCTACCTTGTCGGCTTATGACGATAAACTGCAAACCTGCACAGTACTAGCACTAACATCCTAGCCTAGAGCGGGCGAATCTAGATGCTCTGACTAAATATTTGAGTTAAGTTGCTAAGTCTGTTTACAGAAATTTAGCTGATATCTAGGTAAGTAGTGAGTGATCTGTTATCGAATAAGGCTATTTTTGGTCCTAGCGACATATTGATATAGGCCCACTCGATACGATACGATATCAACCCCTGTATGTCCCCACTGTTGGGGCAAGGTTGTCTTCCTACGTCGCAGGAAGGTTAGGCCATACTCCACCACGGGGGCCAAGTCCGGGTTGGTGGAGGTTTGTAAGACAGTGGCGGGCCTTACTGTCAGAAGTTATCAAGCCGGCCATAAGTCCTCTGATATGGCTTAACGACTGCCATTACATGACCGCCGGCACCAACGGTTTAACGTGCCTTGAGAAGCACGGAAGCGCTCGGAAAAATGCCACTAGCGGTAGTCACGGGACGGTCACCCATTCTGCACCTGACCGCGCCTCGCTTGGTTCCGCTAGGCCACGAGCGCTTCCCCTCATTTGCTCTCCATTCCATTTCATTACAATAAAATACCTTTATTTGTCAAATATGGGTGTTTACATGCAGGTGGTTGAGATAAAAAAAAAATCTCCGCCATTTTTGCCTCACGGCGGCGTACAAATATTATTAGGTTTCTTAATTCTATATATAAAATGTTAAAATTATGGAAATTGTTACTTCAAAGTACCTAGGTAGTGTATAAGTGATATTGTCATACTAATAAAAAAAAAAAAATCGAGAATAATTTAATAAGCTTAAAAAATCATTCGTCGGCCATTCCCTGCCACCTCGGCAGAAAGTTTGTGAGATTGTCCCGCCATCTCCGGCTTGGTCGGCCACGTTTGCCGTAACCGAATTCCTCCCTTCCTCCCCTCACATCATTACACTCTTATCAACTGTAGCGGGAAACATAACTGTTTAACTATATATACACTGTTGTTTAGGCCTTTGTAATATTTTGTATGTTTTAACATCTACTTCCTTCTCCAATATATTAGTCCAGTACATCCAACGGTTGTCTAGAAGAGATCACTTTTAGTGATCAGGCCGCCGTCTGTACTCTTAGGTTAAGAAATATCAGTGTAATTTTAATTCAATTTATTTCAACGTAAAGAATTTACATTCTGCTGAATGTAAAAGTACAATGTAACATGAAAGTGGAAGCCGCTGCCTTCAGGCCGTAGTGTAGTGGAGAAAAAGGCAGCGGGAAAAAAACTATTTTGTTTTTCATTTTTATTTTTATGTACAATAAAGTATTCTCTTTCCATCTATCTATCTATCTGTTTCTAACACTGTAACAATGTGACAGTTTCACCGCGTCTCAACTTACCTGCATAGGTATTAAGGTGTCTCCTAAAAACTTACTCATGACGCCAATCCATTTATCTCCGGGGAGTTTCAGCGTTTACCATTAAATTTTACTGCTCATAAGGGGCAAAATTCTTATTAGAACGTAAATTAGTGGGTCCCGGGTTTGATTGGTTTGCGACATTGTATGACTCGATATTATTTCTATGACGCAGTTAGAAAGCAGCGCTATTTTCGTCGCTCTGTTTTGGTCTTGAAGCGGGGTGAATTCAAGGTACAATTTCAATACAAAGATTTCAATACACAATCAACTCCAAGTACTAAGATAATATAAAGTATTAAGGTATTTAATCTATGTAGTGTATGGTTTCTACTTAGGTTATTGTTAAGGGTTTTTGCTGTCTATGTAGTCTGAGTTCCTTTCGGCCGTCAATTTTATACACATACATAGACCCATTTCTTTTTTGCTTCTCCAACTCCTCCAAGGTTTGCTGGAAGAAATCTCTTTCAGAGATAAGCTCGCCTTTGTACATGTTATTTCTTATGTATTTCCTAATGTCTTGTTTAAAATTTTGTTTGCAAAAAAGAATAATAATAATAAGATAGTAAAATAAATAAGTAATTTTATTTCACGCCAAGAAATTGTTACTAAAAGCAGAGTAATATTTTAAAAGTTTAGCCAATATTAATAGAAATGTAACGTTTAAATTTTTTAAATTAGTTAACTAGGCATGACAAGAAACTAAGTAACTTGCGTATAAAATACTCTTGAGAGTAGGATAAATAGGGCAATGGAGAAAACGTTTAAATTGCAATAGAAATATCAGCCGTGTCGTACATTGTAATAGCGTGGGGGTGGTAACTGTATAGCGGAAGTTTTTTCATGATTTCGTATTTTTGCCTCGCAGTAAAATTTGTACGTATTGATTTTCAGATGTAGTTTGGAATTGTTTACACACTTTTATATATGTAGCCTATAAACGTCCTACTGTAAGGCGCGGGCTTTTTCTCAGAAAGAGAAAGAGAGTGTACGGGTTTAACTAGCACGCGTACCCACCGCGGATTGGCAATTTCATGCGCTGAAATTTTTTAACACCTCAGATACTCAGGTTTACTCACGATGTTTTCCTACAGTGTGTGTGATACACTTACAAATAAATAAATAAATAAATAAATAAATAAATAAATAAATAAATAAATAAATATTCATGGACATATTACACAGATTTCGTTAGCCCTATACTAAGTACAACTTAATGACTTGTGTTACAGGTGCTAACTCGACGATAAATTTAATACAATAAATACATAGATAACATCCAAGACCCGAGACAAATTAGAAAAGTTCGTTTCTTAGTTTGACCTGGCCCGGGATCGAACTCGAGACCTTCGGTTTTACAGTCAGCGTGCCAAACCGCTGCGCCACCGAGGCCGTCAGTCACTTAAAAATATTAATAACTATTGTGGACAAAATATTGTCGTGAACGGCTTATAATATTACATTCTTGGTCGCATATTATCTATTCAAGAATAGAAAAGATATTAGAGTCCCTTGACGCAAATATCCCCGACGCACTACACAATCTACGTTGTTCAAAAATATATTATAGGCTGAAGGGCCACTTGTATCAGCCCGAGTTAGCTCATTTAACTCGAGTTAACCGGTTAACTTGAGTTAAATTAGCTAACTCGGGGTGACGCAAGTGGGCCTAAGAGTAATTAAAACATACAAATTAAATATGATATGATATCCCGCAGGTTTGCTCGTAGTCTAGAGAGGTGAAAACTACTCTGAATGAATGAATGAAAAAATATTTATTGCACTAAAAGAGATGTGTACAAAGGCGAGTTTAGTACTAGATAGTATTTTCTTCCAGCTAACCCACGATAATGCGGACAGTGGAAGGGGTAGTGCCAGTAAACAATATAATATAGGAGTGATTTATTGACGTAACCTAGGTTAACTAAATATTACAAATATAATTTAAATACACATACGTATATATAATGGCACAAAATATATAAATTGATACTCTGTTCAGAGCCAACTGCACATCTTTTTATACGTGCAGCCTGTGGATGTGTTATACGCAAAAAATTGTACTACTACTATTTTTTTGTATTTTATTATCATCTTTTATAGTGTGTTATTTATAACATTTACATACAGGCACATACATTGCTTCTGGCCCCACACTAGGATACCCTGTGTCGTGGGAACCAGAAACAATAACATCACAAACATGTAAACATCCAAGACCTGGGGTTTTTTTTTTGTTCCCAGCCGGGATTCGAACCCGGGACCTCTTGCATGGCAGGTAGATGCACTACCGCTACGCCACAGAGGTCGTCATTTTTAATATGGATTTTGATTTATTTGAAATAAAATATTACGTAGCTGACCCAGCGAACTTCGTACCGCTTAACAGGTGATTCCTTTTTTTTTCCGTCCGTAAGAACCATCCTCGTGCTTCAAGGAATATTCTTAAAAAAAGAATTAGCGAAATCGCTTCAGCTGCTCTCGAGATTTGCGCTTACCAACACATACGGAGATTCGAAAAGTTTTAAACACCTATTAATTAATATAATATTTAGCGCAAATATCGCAGATGCCTACATAATCTATGTTCTTCAGAGATTATAGAAAACAATATTTATATAATACCTAACGGGTCTGGTTATTTTTTAAACATGGGGAACATTGTAAATATACTTTACCTTATAAATTGTATTAGTATATTATGTAAACTCAAATAAATAAAAAAATTACTGAATTATTGCAATAAGTATACCGTTATATGTTATCTTACTAAAATAGATATAAGTTTCGGGTATTCTTAAAACATAACATTTACATACAGGCATTGCTTCAGGTCCCACACTAGGATACTTTGCGTGGTGGAAACCAGAAACAACGACATGACAAGCATGTAAACATCCAAGACCTGAGGTTTTTTTTGTCCCCAGCCGGGGTTCGAACCTGAGACCTCTTGTATGGTAGGCAGATGCGCTACCGCTACGCCACAGGGGTGGTCACTTTTTAAATAAACTTTTTACAGGCACCAATGCAAACGAACTACGAGTACAACACGTTTTCAGGGATGTGACAAGGCAGAAACACGAGCCCGAAATATGTAAACTCGCAGCTTGTCAAACTTCTTAACACTAGCGATAATCTAATTAATTAATTAATTTACCGTGTCTTCCTCTGACAAGGGATGTACGGTGTGCTCAAATGTAACTATACGGTACACTACAATTTCTGCTTGGTTGCCAAGCTAATAAAAGTTATGATACAATCTTGCTTAGACATATTAAACAACGCTGGTAAGACTAAAAATGCTCTACAAAAAAATGCTCTATGCAGTACGCAGTAAGGTTAAAAATTTAAATGTGAATGTTACTCTGACCTGAGCCTACTTTGTCGTAACGTCGAGGTTATTGCATAGTG
Organism: Yponomeuta sedellus; assembly: GCA_934045075.1. Classification (NCBI taxonomy): domain Eukaryota; kingdom Metazoa; phylum Arthropoda; class Insecta; order Lepidoptera; family Yponomeutidae; genus Yponomeuta; species Yponomeuta sedellus. Next base: position 16,167,225 of record OW203726.1, read on the forward strand.
AGGCGGTCAACATGGTATACACTGATTTCCATTAACGTTCACGTTCGATTAATTACGCACGCATTCTCTGAACACCTCTGGAGATCCACAGTGTCTATAGAAGCAATTAGTTGTTCCCGCATACATTGCGCTGCAGCAATTTAAATTAAAAGCATAACCGAGCAGAGTGATAACACTTGCACAGGAGCTTGGAACTTTACTCGGAAGGGATGATAATTTACACGTAGATGAGTCTAAGGTTTCTTGCTGTTTTAGAGGGGGTTAAAGTTGGCAACACTGCAAACGCTGAATGGATGAAGATGGCTGACTGAAAGATGAATGAACGAATAATTAGATTAGATTAGAACTTTTTATGCGTACCAGAAAACAAAATACATAAAAAAACTTACATAATTAAAACTGTTTTTACACGGATTTCACTCGTTTATAATATTTTTACAATTTTCCGACGTTTCGGCACTTTTACAGGTGCCGTGGTCTCGGATGATATACAAAAACAGTTTCAATTATGTCTAGTGCTCGTGTTAACCTTAGAAAATACTAAGGCTTACATATCTAAGTATTGCCGTATACAATTGGCGGTCTCATCGCTAAAGGTGATTTCTTCAAGACGATCTTGGGATGGATATAACTGAAAGATGAAGAGAGTAGGTAGGTAGGTGTACATGAAGTTTATGGGAAAAATATGTTCATAAACTGACTTCCAACTAATAATCATGTATATTAAATAAAATACATGGACTAAGTCTAGTATATATATAATTTAATAAATATTATTAATTAATATATTTTGCAAACATACGTATATGGTTATAATATACTAATACATACATTTTACATGTAAACAAACCACAAAGCTTACTATGATTACTATAAAGATAATCATAACAGCATTACAGGTCTTCAGCGAGAAAGGAATAACCGATTATTGTCTTTTTCTGTCTGCGTGCGTCCGTCATCATTGAATCTGCTAACTTACAAGTTGAAATTACGTTTGTAAGCTCTTTTAAGTGCCTAATAAATAACAAGTTTAGAATGACAGGATACGCAATAGTCTGATTAGAGATCGTTGTGGACTGAAAGAGGATGTAGTGACTAAAATTGAGAAAGGAATGTTGCGTTGGTTTGGACATGTGGAGAGGATGATGGAAGAAAGATTGACGAAACAAATATATATTGTGAATTTGAGTGGAAGGGCTGGCAGATATCGACCAAATGGGGATGTGTTAGCAAAGGGGAAGATAAAAAGTACCCGGAACCAGCGTGCATGCAACGACTTATGAACGTTGATGAAGCGAAGGTGCTCTGACAGGATCGTGGCCGGCAGCAGTCGCTGGTCTCTGCCTACCCCTCTTGGATACAGGCGTGAGGTTATGTATGTATAAATAAGAAGTCCAGCCTACTCGAACGCACGGCGTCTTCATCATCAACTCATAAAGTAAACTACCCACTACCGTCCCTTTAGTTATCCACAACTCATACGTCGAACAATGTACTAAAAATAATCATTATGATGAAGACATTAAGCCATACTAATAAGATTATTTCACAAAATTTATGACAGAATGTCTATTATAGAAGACAATGACTGATACCCTAATAAATTCCATAGTTATCTAAATTTCGACGTGTAATCTATACTCTCTTTTGTTCCATTCATACATCAATAAATGATGGATTGCTTAACAATCAACGTAAAGGTAGCTTATGAACAAGAAGGAAAGAGGTGCATTGAAAAATGAACTTAACGCTGTTCGATTGGATGTGAGAAGTGAAGCAGCTATTTGCGTATGATCCGAAGGTATATGTTCCCTTGAGTGGTGTAAAACAAATACTTTTTACGAAGATGTTAACGCCAATCGACGTGCCAGTGGCTGTTAGGAGAACTTTTAATTTTGCTGCGATGTTTCAGACGTGCATGAATAGCGATTTCCACATTATTTAGACTACATTTTACTAACTTTTCTTAAAATCTTTTAGAATGCAGTAGTTATTTCTTTTACTTTGTTTTACGATATGATGTACCTATAAAATAATACTGCGACTGATTCAAGTTTCCAAGTCTTTTGCCATGACATCTTTATTTAAGTTTGACTTATAGAATTATTCGATTTCAACCATTGTATGTCCCAACTTCTGGGAGATGGGTCTCTTCCTGCATCGCAGGAAGGTTAGGTCATACTTCACCACGGGGGTCAAGTCCGGGTTGGTCGAGGATTGTAAGACAGTGGCGGGCTTTACTTTCAGAATTTATCAAGCCGCCCATGAGGCCTCTGACATGGCTTATGACTGCGATTAAATGACTGCTGGCACCAACGGTTTAACGTACCTTGCGAAGCACAGAAGCGCTCGGAAAAATACTACTAGCGGTAGTGACGGGACGGTCCTGCACCTGACCGCTCCTGTTGTTGCTTAACTCGAGTTATTACCACTAGTGGCATTTTTTCTGAGCGCTTCCCTTTTTCACAAGGCACGTTGAGCCGTTGGTGCCAGCTGTCCTGTAATAGCAGTCATTAAGCCATGTCAGATGCCTTATGGGCGTCTTACAATCCTCTACCAACGCGGACTTAACCCCCGTGGTGGAGTATGGCCTAATCTTCCAGCGATGCAGGAAGAGACCCTTGCCCCAGCTCTGGGGACATACAAGGGTTGATTGATATCGATTGGCTAGAACCGAGTTTATCTAATATCGATCGTGCGAGACAGTTCAGTATCATTCACCGTTCATAAAAATGTAACTAAATAATTTACAGTTCCATTTGTGAAGTTCAAATCAATATTCGCAATACCACTTGCTAACTGTGATGGAAAACATAGTGATGACACGTGGGTGTTAGAGGTGTTCAAATACCTCAGTGCTTAAAATTGCCGATCCGCGGTGGACAACCGTGGCAATTAAGCCGATAATCATTCTCCGAGAGAAGGCTGTGCCCTGCGGTGGGACGTTTATATCTACATAAAAAAAGATTTCTTAAGAAAATATAGGTAAGTAAGCAAAATTGGCTGAATAAATGGCTGTGTGGTGTCGGCCTAGAGAATAGCACCAACCCAAATTCTTCCCGCGGGTGTCGTAAAAGGCGACTAAGGGATACAAACCGGGGGTGGGCAGCAGCGCTCCCTGCAGTACCAAACTGCGATCCCCACCCCGCATGCCCAGGGTGGGGATTATGGGCATTACCTCCCAATGATGGCACAACCTTGCGCTCATTAGGGGAGGGATATGTCCAGCAGTGAACTAATATACCCTAAAGAAGAAGAAGATGCAAAATTTGCTTGCCTTATGGCAAGTAAATTTTAGCATATTTACCGATATTTTCTATATTTTCATTACAAGACCTTAGTAGGTACGTATGTGTTCTCCTTACCTTAATCCACCTCGTACTTGAAAATAAAATTTCCTCTCAAAAAGCTTTATCCCGCAACTAATCTATCAAAGTAACAGGGAACAAAAGGCTTCGCTGACATGCGATTGAATAATAAAATAAATAAAATACCTTATTCAAGCAACCTGGAATTATGTTTATGACTACGCAAAAAGAAAGTGAATGTTTGTACCGATAAATGTTGTTATAGGGCTTAGGTGTTTCATACATTAGAATGCAGTAGATGTGTAGTATTTTTGACCTAGGCAAACTAAATTGTTTATTTAACCACATTGACTACTTTTTACCAAATCTACTCGACTTCAAAAAATGTTATTTTACCAAAGTTACTACTTTTCACGAAGTCAACTCAACTTCCAGATGATGATTTTACCAAAATGAATCGCATGGCTTATCGTCCGACATTGTCAGTGTAGTGTGTCGCTACCCTAATAGTGCTTTGTGATAGCTGATTGAGGGTAGTCTGAAACCTCATCAGCCGAAGATGCGAACGGGTGCCAGCCATCCGTCTTCTCGTGACCACGATGACTGTAACGTCGTCGAAACGTCGAGGTAAAATAGCAATAAATTACTACGCGATTAAGCCCCGAAAATATTCTAACAAAATGAATCTTTAATAAAACGTTTATTTTACCACAGTTACTATATTTCCACGACGTCAAATCGACTTCTAGAAATGTTTATCTAAAAACAATGACCACATTTTTTCCAAGCTTACTCCTATTTCCTAAACTTTATTTAATTACAACTTTTTCTGTACTGGATTTGTACTTGTACTGGATTTGCAGAAATTTTGATTTTACCGCAATGACTACTTTTCACCAAGCCAACTCGAGATCTTAAACCGTTTATTTTAAGTCAATAACTACTTTTCCATGAAGTAAATTCGACTTCCACAAATGTTTATCTTACCACAGTAACCACTTTTTCAATCTACTCGAGTTCCAGGAATGTTTATTTTACCACAATGACTACTTTTTCCACAAGTCTTATAGGATTTCTTACCCGAAGGGTGCCAAAACGGCAGCCTATTAATATACCTACTACATCTGTCTGTTTATCCGTCTGACTCTAAGAGAGCTTTGTCGTTTCAAACGTAAAGATGGAACATTTTGAATCGCGAAGAAACGTTTGCATTTTTTAATGTGAAATAACTACTTAAAAGCGTTATCCGACAGTGAAAGAATAACTAGAATAAATTAAATAATAACTGCAATAAAAAAAAGGTTTCCATGAAGAAACGCGGCCAGCGATGTATAAAATGAATTAAAATGTAAAAAACTAGGGTCGGCGGACTAAGTCAAATTATACTCGTAGTATTTTCTGAGGTTAACACGAGCACCAGATATAATTTACACGGATTTTACTCGTTTAATTTTCCTTTTTCTGACGTTTCGGCACTTTTCCAAGTACCGTCTTCCGGGATCACGGTACCTGCAAAAGTGCCGAAACGTCGGAAAATTGTAAAAATGCAAAATCAAACGAGTAAAATCCGTGTTAATACAGTTTTTATTAAGTCAAATCACATTAATAATTGTTCTAGTTAGTTGGACCTCAGATTTCGGCACTTAGACTCATAGTTGGATCATTGTACGTAGCGAGCGCTGAGGTATGTTAACACTTCAGAGACTAATGTTTCCTCACGACAATTAGCGAGTGGCACTACTGCTATAACTTCACAAACATACGTAACATAGAAAACAAATTCTTTGGTATATGGCCATGGGATTCAAACCCACGACCTTCGGATTGAGAAGCCAGCGTTCCACCGCTCTTTTACCACCTCACATAATAATTATTCTATACAATATGAATAACAAAGCAATTTACTTTCGTTTCGTAAAAACAACATGTATGTTGTTTTTACGTCCGTCTCCGTTAATATAATGAATTAGGTCCTGATACAGTCATTGTCTTACTCAAGCAAGTATTTTCTAATATATTCTTATATATTTCGTTTGAAGTATTTTGTTATACCTACATGCGGAATCGCACATACATAAAAGTACGCCTGTGTCGCGGAGGTGCATGTAGAGACCAGGGTTTGTCACTTGCAAAAATAATGTAACAACGTTTTTTTGTACTGTTACTTGTATAAGTCGTGCTTGTAAAGTATAATGTTAATATTAATTAATAGCGCTTGAGTTAATAATGTATAGTAACCTTATTTAGTTGAAACTGCCAGAGAAGTTTAGAGAACTGAAAAATAGGATTATCTAACATGAAATGCGTAAGCCAACTCCACAAAAAAGATGTACACGAAATCGGGGTACAAAAATTCGCCAGAAATGATTTTTTCATATACCTGACATAGCCAGCGATGCTTCAGCACACATAGGTGAATTGTTAAAACAATGCATTCAGCACTCTTTACGATACACGGGTGTACACATACGAAAACTTCGAAAATAATAATGGACATGTAATCCCAAAGAAGGGCTTGATCATAGTGAAGCGGCGATTTTCCGCTAGCGGTTGCCATCTCTGCTTTATGGCTGAATAAACATTTCTGTTTTCAAAAGTAAGTACTAAAGTAAATTCTACATAACAAGGTTCTAAGGACAACATAAGCTCACGCCCGGAGGGGTAGGCGGGGACCAGGGTTCAAGGTTCAAGGCTCTACAATAGTGAATCAATGAGTGCTTAAGCGCAGAACTGAGCACATCCTGCAGTGCTTGACCATGTACTGATTCGCTCACTATTCAAGAAAATATGATCAACCTCTGTTCCTCATCAGTACAAACACTCAATATATGTCCAGATCCAGTATAAACTGGATCTGGACAAACAGAACAGACAGACAGTAAGCCATCCAAACCTCATCATGCCTCTGAGAAAATTGTCTTTCCACGTAGCGTCTTTTAGGCGGGCCTTAACTTAAAAAAAACCTTATTTAGTGAAGTATTAAGAGCAATAAATGTTTTTAGCGTACACAAAACCGCTGTACTCTGACCGCGCCCGAGGTCCACAGCCCAGGGGCTGGTTTTCCATTACTCGATACATTTCATATTATTCTTTTTGAGAGCACGTATCCCTATTTCCAAAGTAGTAGTATTTTTGTATAAAAACCTTAATAAATATCTCTCTTTTTTTAGTTAAACCTTTCGTAAGCATTACACACTTTAGAAGAGTTAGCAGTGTTAGTTTAATGGTTGGCACCGCAACCAAACCGGTTATTACGTCATAATTTAATCCGTACGGCATTACGAATTGACAGCAGGTTAACACGTTAAGTCCGGATTAACTTACTTGATTTTTGTCGGAATTTTATCAGAGTGAAACTTTCGGACTCTTCCATCGAAAATCAAGTACGTTTATCAAGCTTTAAGTCAATAATCCATGACTCTTTATTGCACACCAGTAATAAACAGATGTGACGTGATTAGAAGACTCCATGCAGAAATACTAGCGTCACCAACGGAAATAATCATATATTTTTCTACGGATTACGTAACATAACATTTACATACAGGCACATACATTGCTTTTGGCCCCACATTAGGATACCTTGTGTCGTGGAAACTAGAAACAATGACCTCACAAACATGTAAACATCCAAGACCTGGAGTTTTTTCTTGTCCCCAGCCGGGGTTCGAACCCGAAACCTCTTGCATGGTAGGCAGATGCGTTACGCTACAGAGGCCGTCATTGATTATGCTTGTTGGATTGTTTACGCAACATGTGTCAATTCCTCTGAATCATGTTAATAGTCATTCTTGGGGTCCATTTCATGCCATATGCGTCTCCCGTGTAGGGCTTCCTAATATCCAGTTGTAAAAGTGAGACAACCATAGGATGGACAGGACTCAAAGAAGATGACAGCGGGTGGGTAGGTGTACGAGTACATAACACAGAATACATCAATTTCTTACTGGTGTTTGCTCGGGAGCGCATTTAATACAAAGGATCTCCCTTGGTGTGCAGCGTGGTAATTTTACCAGCGTGATAGGAACCTGTGGTTCGCATGTAACGGAGCGGTTTGACTGTTTTTATTTTTAATTTACTGTATGTGTGAGTCTGTGTCTGTGCATGTGTGTGTGTGTGTGAGGGTGTATGTATGTTTGTATGTATGTATGTATGTATGTATGTATGTATGTATGTATGTATGTATGTATGTATGTATGTATGTATGTATGTATGTATGTATGTATGTATGTATGTATGTATGTATGTATGTATGTATGTATGTATGTATGTATGTATGTATGTATGTATGTATGTATGTATGTATGTATGTATGTAAGTATGTATGTATGTATGTATGTATGTATGTATGTATGTATGTATGTATGTATGTATGTGTGTATGTATGTATGTATGTATGTATGTATGTATGTATGTATGTATGTATGTATGTATGTATGTATGTATGTATGTATGTGTGTGTGTGTGTGTGTGTGTGTGTGCGCGCGTGTGTGTGTGTGCGTGCGTGCGTGCGTGCGTGTGTACAGTAGGCACTTGTTACCATTAATTCCATACTCTCTCTCTCTCTCTCTCTCAATTGATAGAAGGCCTGTGCCCTGCAGAAAGAAACGTTATTAGAAAAAAAAGATGTTTAAAATAATGTGAACCCAGAACAAAACATCAACGAAATGAAATCGAATAATATTTTCTTCATTCGTACCGCTGTTGGGAGTAGCTCCGCATTGTGACCTCTCCACAAATGAAAACCGAGAGAAAAAAATGCTTACGTACACCTGCAAAAACAGCAATAGGAATAGTACTACAATATGTGAAAACATTTCGTTTGACTTTGATCACCTTTTTCAATAATAGAGGACGAGAGGGAGCTTTGAGCTCGTCCCGCCGCCGGCTCTACGAAAACATTAATGTAGCCCGTTTAATTGACATAGCGTAAATTACAGTCACCGCTTAAAATACATTAAGCAGAACCCCTTTTTCACTATTGTTCATTAGCGGGAAAGGTTCCAATTTCTTTAATGGGTAGGTTAATTTATGATGTTTTTGAAATGCTTATCAAGTGACTTTAATACTCTTTGACGTAGGTATATTTTCGAGAGACTGTTTAAATTATTTAATCTTTCCTCCGTAAACCCTTTTGTTGGCTACTGAGGAGGCATCTATTTATCTACCATGGTACTCTTTGAAGTAGGTATATGTTCCAAAGACTGTTTAAATTATTTAATCTTTCGTCCGCAAGCCCTCCCTATTCTCATATCAGTGGCGAGCCTTTCTGTCAGAAGTTATCTCCGTAAGGCCTCTGACATGGCTTAACGACTGCCATTACATGACAGCCGGCTGATGAAAATAAAAAAAATCATACATTATAAATGACGAAAATTCTGTGAATTATAAATGAAAAAAAAATGTACAGTCTTTCAAACTACAAACAAAAAAGCAGGGTCTTTCTGTGTTTCAGGAGATGGCCAAAACGTATAGATTTTACCGTTAATCTAAGAGCTGGTGGAAGACGTACCATATCGCCACCAACTAAGATAGGCTTTATTGGGCTTACAGCAGAACGTGCCTATGACTTCAAATATTTTAAAAACGAAATACAAAGTGTACACGCTTTCCATCTTGTGATATTTTCTTTACTCTTTATTTTTGCATTGAGCCACCGATGAAAAAAATAAAGGCCCGTCTAAGCCTGGATGAGCCCCTGCCAAGTACGAACGTTTCGCTTTATTTATTCAACATTAAAAAGCATAAACAGAAATCGAAATGCGACCAAACAACGGACTTACATTTCTTTTAATACGAGTAAAGTCACACAATACTTACGAAAAATGCGAGTACAAATTCGCAAATGTACCCAACTTTGAAATTAAACAAAGTCATTGGTATGCACGCTAACGTTAACGCTAACGCTAGTTGGATCCGCACGTATTGACTAGTCTTTCCTGTGGGCAAGGCCGATTACGCTGTCAGGGTGGTATAGGTGCTAGGCAAGCCTACACTATGTCCCAGGCATCCAACAGGCATACAACATCCGAGTGATCCCTTCACCCATCTAGTGTGAGTGAAGATGCCAGTGGACGCCTGTATAAATCATCTTATGACGTAGATCCAAAGGCCAACGATACAAAAATTGCATTAGTGAATTAAAAATGTTACAAACATGTAAAATTTAATTTTAACATTCGTATCAGAAACCAAGGTTAATATAAAAATTACAGATTATGATATTTAAGCTGTTAAAGGCCATGCCATGTGGCTGCGCCCTTTTTATTATTTATTTATTTAATTAATAATATTTACACTTATAGCTATCGCCACAAAAGCACACAAACTTGCAAAATGAACGCATTCTTCCCCCCCCGCTCCAACTACCTCAGTGAAAAAAAAAAAAAAAAACATAAATATGGCCGGTCGCGCGCGAACAAGATACATGAAAATATTGTCTAAAAATACGCATAAAGTGATAATTGTGAATTCTAAAACCTGGACTGTGTTACAAATCTCAAGAATAACAAGGGCTAGTGTTAGCAGCCCTTGCAGCTCATTGGACACTTGGAAAAAGGTGGTTAACGCTTGACGAGGTACGTTTCCTTTCTCAACCAAGTTAGTGGTCCTATCCGCACCGGATCCCTTGTTCCTCATAATCCTCCACTCAGATTACTCATTTACTTACTGACGCTAAACAAATAACGCATATTTATATCGTATTTCTATATATTCCAACGCATACGCATTCATTCAACGCCACGCTCGCTCACACCTAAACCTATTAGAATCTCGCGACATACGTATTATTTCTTATAGGAATCTTATTAATTCTTATTTATTTACGCTATACTTACGATATCCATACGTATTTTTGCTCATTCGAATATATTTTAAGAAATATTACATTCTATATTCGCTCGCTCGTTTCATACCTACCGCCATATTTGTAACGCCGCGCCGCCAACCGCTCACTCCACGCAACCCGCATCACATATTTTTACCTACCTATTCGCTCGCTATTATTCACTTGTTTTTACTCGAAATTGATTACAAAACAAGTCGTTTAATTTTATTTACTGTTCATCATGGGTGGTAAATCAAAAGAAGATGATGTGAATGTGAATGTCAAAATAAAACTTCTTGAGAGCAAGAAAGAAAGCTTATACCTACTCATTCAAGATGTTTATAAATTAAGCCTAAAGGTTTCTGACCCTAATAGCCGCACTCAATTTCTCGCTAGAACTCAATCTATTGATAAAACCCGCGCAGATTTTATTACAACCTTAGATGAACTGTTTCTTGAATATTTGTCATCTGATCCTGAGACAAAGCCAAGTTACACTATACTCAACACAGTTGACGAATTATATTGCTACATAAAACAAACAGAAACTACTCTGAGACAAGAGCTAGAAGATAAAAAGAAAAATGATCATTTCAATATAAAATTACCTCCGCTTCAACTAACAAGTTTTGATGGCACTCCTAGTAAGTGGCCACTCTTTTATGAGAATTTCCGCAGTGTTATACATACTAATCCTCGCCTCACAAATGCTGAAAAGGTTCATTACTTGATAGGTTGTCTTTCTGGTAAAGCGCTTAATGTTTGCTCTGGCATAACCGCTACCTCAGAAAATTATGAAGTCATCTGGAAGGGTCTATTAGATAAATATGAAGATACCAGGGTTAGGGCATCTGGCTATCTAGAACAAATGCTCCAGCTAAAACCTGGACAGTCAGTTGATAATATAATTGACAACTTTTGCTCCGCTGAAGCCGCTATCCGTCAATTAGATATTCCAGACTTGTCAGATTTCATGATAACTCACATTGCATTGAATAAATTAGATAAAAACATGCTTGATCTGTTTGAACAATCACACAGAGACATTCAAATTCCTACTTTTCAAGATTTAAAAAAGTTTTTACTAGAACAAAGTAAACTACAAACACTCCGCTCACCCTCTCACACTTTGCCTTCTAACAAACAAATAAATAAAACAAAAACTTTTCTTGCTCAAAACGACACTCAATCCTCTTTGAACCGCGACATTCACTCACAATCACACTCATGTAAGGTATGTAATTCACCTAATTCGCACCCTTTGTTTAAATGTGAATATTTTCTCAATCAAAATCCGCATACACGCAACAACATTGTTAGACAACATTCTTTTTGCAAAAACTGTTTGGGTTTTCACAATATAAACATGTGTAAGTCACAAAACAGGTGTCTAACATGCAACCGCAAACACCACTCATTATTACATTATGAAAATAATGATAACAATAGTTCATTCGCTCCTCGTGGGCAATCAGCTGTGCCTACGCCGCCGGCTCGCGCTGCAAATGCGCCCTCTCTTTCCTTCCCGCGACACGCTAACCAGACCGCCGCCGCCCCGGCTGGCCTTCCCTCTCACTCGCACTCACAGCAGCGCGCGCCAGTAGTACACGCCGCCGTCACCGATGGCACCGCTTGCGCTGATAAGAAGCAAACCGGGATTCCGCGCGCTAATTCAAATTGTGATAACAGTAATTTTTCGCTTTCTGTCACAACTCCCGCTCGAGTTTCAAAGAACACTACAGTGTTGTTACCTACCGCGTCCGTCCATGTTTATAATGCTAATAAACACGCTAGTATCCGCGTATTTCTTGATACAGGTTCAATGAGTAATTTTGTTACTAAAGCTTGTTGCGATCGCCTGAAATTAAAAATCACTCCCGCGCCCTCTACCGTTAAAGGCATTGGACAGATAGAAAGCAAGTCGCTCGGTTTTACACAATTTAAAATACATTCTCGCTACGACCCGCGTTGCTGTTATTCAGTATCTGCTCGCGTTATTGATACAATAACCGACTTTTTACCTAACGCTGAAATTGATACTTCGGAATTGACTCATTTAAATAATATTCCAATGGCTGACGACCATTTTAACGCTCCCGCTGAAATCGATTGCCTGATAGGTAACGAATTATTCCCGCTTCTACTTTGCCCTGGCAAGGTTACCTCTCCTAACTCTTCAGTAGTCGGCGTTCAAACAACGCTTGGATATGTAGCTATGGGAAAAGCCCCATGCATCTCACGCTCTTTTCACGCACAAAACGCACTCGCTAAAACAAATAAATCACGCTCTCGCTCAAGTACTCCGCCCGCACGCTCTCATACCTCACAACACGCTTACTCTCACGCATCGCACGCTCGCTCACAAAGCTCACTCGCTCGCATAAATGAATCGCAAAATATAATAAAATCAAACACGCACTCTCACTCGCAACAATCATTCTCTAATGATAATTCTACGTTCACTCGAAACAATCATGACCTCTCGCAACCCTCGCACACGCATCACTCGCAACCCTCGCACACGCATCACTCGCAACCCTCGCACACGCATCACTCGCAAACCTCGCTTTCGCATACATCGTGCTCACATGATTCTAAAGCATTCTTCTGTCAAACAGAATCTCTCTCACTCGATCATTTAACTCAACGCTTTTGGGAAATAGAAAATGTCCCAGATAAAAAACACTTCAGTCCCGAAGACGAAGCGTGTGAAAACATATTTCAATCTACTTACTCTCGCGATGACACTGGTAGATACACAGTAAACCTCCCATTCAAAGACTCACCTACAGAGTTAGGTAACTCATATTCAATTGCTAAACGCCGTTTATTGAATCTAGAAAAGAAACTTGATTCGTCTGAATTACGTTCGGATTATAATGCTACTATTCAGACCTATATCGATCAAGGATATTTATCTAAAGTAGATCAAAACGCTAATAACTCGCAAGACACTCAGTCTTACTACATGCCACATAGAGCCGTTTATCGTTCCGATAAACAGACTTCAAAAACTCGCGTCGTCCTCGATGCTGGCTGCAAGACCACATCAGGCAAATCACTCAATGACTTGCTCTATGTAGGGCCTAATCTACAAAGTAACATTTACGAATTACTTATCAATCTCCGCATGTTTTCAATCGCGCTAACTTCAGACATCGAAAAGATGTATTTTCAAGTCAAGCTGTCCCCGGAACATCAGCCTTTTCAACGCATCCTCTTTAGGTTCGATCCTAACGCTCCGATAGAAATCTATCAGTTCAATAGAGTTTGTTTTGGCGTGTCAAGCTCCCCTTACCTCGCTATGCGTGTTGTACGTCAACTCGCCGCCGACAGTCGCGACAAATATCCTCTTGCCGCGTATGAAGCCGAAAATCATATGTATATGGACGACTACGTCTGCTCTATTGACGGAATAGATAACGCAGAAAAAACATACAAAGAAATGGTTGCTGTGTTTCAATCTGGAGGTTTCAACTTAACTAAGTGGATATCTAACGATAACGAGCTCATGTCGCGCATTCCCTCTTCTCACAAAAACCCTGTCGCTATTAAATTCGATGATGATCCAAACGCAGATACAAAAATCGTAGGTATGCAGTGGCAGCCTACCGATGACAACTTCCATTTCAAAATAAATATTGATTTCCCTGACAAATGTACTAAACGATCGATTATTTCGGTCACCGCGCGCTTATTCGACCCGTTAGGTCTCATCAGTCCAGTCGTGGCTTATATGAAGTTACTTGTACAGGAGTGCTGGAAATCACAGCTCGATTGGGATGATGAAGTGCCTGAACCTATTTTGTCAAAATGGAAACAATTTCACGCTGATCTCCCGCATTTATTAGATATAAAAATTCCGCGTCACATTGGAATTACATCCACTCGCAATATTACATTGATCGGCTTTGCAGATGCAAGCGAACAATGCTATGGTGCTGCCATCTATGTGCGTATCGACTCCGATGAAAACTCTACCGCTAACTCTGTTAAATTACTCACTTCAAAGACCAAGGTCTCTACTCCAACTAAAACTCTCGCACGCTTAGAACTCTGCGCCGCTGTACTGCTCGCGAAGTTAATATCTTCTGTTCGCTCCGTCCTCAGTAAACGCTGTAAAATAAATAAATGTTACGCATTCTCGGACTCTACGGTGACGCTTACCTGGATCCATTCGCCCGCTCATAAGTTTCAAACTTTTGTCGCTAACCGCATCTCTCAAATTAATGATTACTTACCCGCTCCGCATTGGTTTCACGTTCGAGGCGTGGAAAATCCCGCTGACGTACTCTCTCGCCCTGTAACACCGAAAAAACTCATAAACAATTCCCTCTGGTTCCATGGCCCGCAGTGGTTGTCCGCTCCCATCGCTTCCTGGCCTGTAAAAGAATATAAAATTAATCACAATAATAACGAATTACAAGAAATTAAAACTACTTCCCTGCCGGTACGTGTTACGCTGGAATCAGAGAATACTCACCCTATTCAAAATCTCGCTGAACGTGTCTCCTCCTGGTCTAAACTTTTAAGATCACTTGTATATGTTTTTCGTTTTCTAAAAATGTTAAACTCACGCGGCAATGTCACAGTGAAAGATTTAGACTACGCGGAACACTATGTAATACGCTATATTCAAAACAAACATTTCTCTCAAGAGATTTACGCACTTAAAAATAAAAAGATTTGCTCTAGTAAACCCCTTCTCAAACTCAACCCTTTTCTCGACAACAAAGGTCTCATTAGAGTAGGTGGTAGACTCACACACTCTCAACTCGATTTTGATCAAAAACATCCAATATTGCTGCCGACTAAAGAACGCATTAATACTCTCTTAATTGATTACTATCATGTACGCAACTTACACGCTGGTCCTGCTTTACTGCTGGCACTTATTCGCCAGAAATATTGGATTGTTTCCGCCAGAAACTTAATACGTCAAAGAGTACACAGTTGTAACTTATGTTTTAAACTCAATCCACGTAATACAAATCCTTTAATGGGCGATCTGCCGTCTATTAGAGTTTCGCAAGTAAAATCATTTGTTTATACCGCTGTAGATTACGCTGGACCCTTTTACATCACTCATATTCGCCATCGTGGTGTTAGAAGCCATAAAGCATATATCTGCCTATTCGTTTGCTTAACAACGAAGGCGCTTCACTTGGAGTTAGTCTCCGATCTTAGTGCCGATTTGTTTCTAGCCGCGTTTAAACGGTTTATTTCGCGCAGAGGTCCAGTTTCCATTATTTACAGTGATGGTGGTACTAACTTTATTGGTGCCAAACGTAAATTGAACGAAATTTACACACATATACAGTCCACTGATTATGAAAAATATTTATCTCGTCATCTCACTGAATATAAAATTCAATTTAAACACAGTCCGCCTTACGGTCCGCATTTTAACGGCCTAAGCGAAGCTAACGTAAAGTCAGTTAAAACTCATTTATATAGAGCTATCGGAAGTCAGATTCTTACTTATGAAGAATTTAACACAATTTTAGTTCAAATTGAAGGTTTATTGAACAGTCGCCCGATTTGTGTTCTCTCATCAGATCCTTCTGATTTAACCGCTTTAACGCCAAATCATTTTTTGAATGTGACCCCTTTAAAGTTTTTACCCGCTGAATATATTGAGTCAACTCTTTCTGATAATAGATTGAATAGATATCAACTATTAAATCGCATAGTTCAGAGCTATTGGAAACGCTGGAGTACTGAGTACCTTACTTCATTACAACAACGCGAAAAATGGAATATTCCATCAAAACCTGTTACTGTGGGCACTATTGTTGTAATCAAAGATGACAAGGCTCATCCCATGTGTTGGCCTCTAGCTATTGTCACAGATATATTTCCCGGAAAAGATAATATCATACGCGCTGTTAAAGTGAAAACTTCTACTGGAAGTTATATCCGTCCAGTAACTCGGCTCTGTCCCTTACCTTCACAATAGTTTAAATAATAAATATAAACTCATTTAGTTATAAGTGTACATTCTAACGCTTATAATTTAATTTACTTTATTTTTTTTAACGCAATGTAGAGGAAACCTCTAGGCCCCCCGAAGTTGGCTGCGCCCTTTTTATTATTTATTTATTTAATTAATAATATTTACACTTATAGCTATCGCCACAAAAGCACACAAACTTGCAAAATGAACGCATTCTTCCCCCCCCGCTCCAACTACCTCAGTGAAAAAAAAAAAAAAAACATAAATATGGCCGGTCGCGCGCGAACAAGATACATGAAAATATTGTCTAAAAATACGCATAAAGTGATAATTGTGAATTCTAAAACCTGGACTGTGTTACAAATCTCAAGAATAACAAGGGCTAGTGTTAGCAGCCCTTGCAGCTCATTGGACACTTGGAAAAAGGTGGTTAACGCTTGACGAGGTACGTTTCCTTTCTCAACCACCATGTATTTTCATCAGGTCACAAATCAGATTATGGGAGGCAATGTAGATACTTGGGCATTTTTGTTGTAGATAAAATTATATCTTAGAATATAATGACTCATAATATGTTTTATGACTTTGCAAATGAAGATAAGCACTTATATGGACTTTTTATCTGTAAGTTATTTGACCACTTTTTTGATCTATCGATAGATGACCATGCCCAAGGTCGGTGGTTCGATTCCCACCGGGAAGTACCATGTATTATTATGCAAATGGAATCAGTCTGGATGTATTTTGATTTCTGTGACGTCCTTATTTACCATAGCACAGGCTATCCTACTTTTTGGGACCAACCTGAGTAGCACGATGGCATAAGTCGATATATTATAGCGATAGATATATTTGTAGCGATAAATCGACAATTAAATTGGAGATTGTCGCTGGAAAGTCGCGACTTTTGCTTTCCTTTCTGGACATGTGATTGTGTCGCATGAAAGTTGAGGTAAGTCTTTATAAAGTAAACTATAAACGACTAAACGACTTCATGCAACGACTAATGAATGTTGATGAAGCGGATGTGATGTCAGGATCGTGGCAAATGGCAGTCCCTGGTCTTTGCCTACCCCTCTGAGATACAAACGTGAGATTAAGTATGTATGTGTGTATGCACAAAATTATAATAATAAAGTAAAACTTTGATTCCGTATTTATATATTCCGTAAAATGCTATCTATAGAATTTAAAAAGTAGTGCCACAGGCATATTTTAAATAATATCCGATGTCAAAAGGATGTGGGCCATGCGTTATTATCATAAATAAATCAGCAGTTATGATTGCCTTTTAATTTTCATCTGCTTCAATAAGTCATTTCATGGATTGAGAATATTTCAGTAGTTTGAATGCAACAAAAAAGCCATTTCGACTTTTAGAAAAATATTTTACTGGCGAAAACCACAAATGATCGTTACTTTAAAAGCAATAAAATATAAATTTTTTCGTTTCATTTTTAAGAGTATAGTATCTCCAAAACTACTGTTTTCCTGTGTTAGTTCGTTTTAGAAACTCAGTTACGTCAATTAAACAAACCAAAATGCCAGACCATAATAGCAGGAATCACGGCTTACACGTTTTTTTATATTATATTAAGCGGTTGAACATAGTAAATGCAAGAATACTAAGCTGGGTAACGCTGCCAGCCTTCTAGACACCTTACTGATCGACAGTAGCGTTTTAGATTCAATTTTCTACCTACTTAAATTGGATTAGATTAGAACTCTTTATTGTACACACCAGAAAACCAAATACATAAAAAGGCTTACATATCTAAGTATAGCCGTATACAATTAGCGGTGTTATCGCTAAAAGATTGATTGATTGTTTATAGTCCCGTATTCATTTAGTGGCTAATTAACCCTTGTAAAATACATAGTTCAGACGATTTATTCCTTCGAACATGAATGATCGTTTTGAAAATGAAAAATACAAAGCTTTTTAAGCCATCCATATATGTTCCACTGAAGGGCACATACCTTCTCTCAGAGAGAGGGTTAAAACAAGCAAGGATTGGTGATTTCAAGCGTCTAGGTATTTTAACAATTCAGACACTTGGGTTCCCTCACGATCTTTTGCTTCGTAAAATGGCCCAACTAGGAAGCTAAGCGCTTCTTTTTACCTCGGCCGTAGTCGAGTGAAAACTTGATTCACTAAAGATCCTTGCATGCATTGAATATGACGTCACAACGTGCGAGTTTGTTTTTATTTTTAGTATGAGGTCTGAAGCATTTTCCCGGCTCAGAAATGTCATAAGTGCGGATACACACCATCAAGTCACTTGAAAAAACAGTCTCGCGTCCAAATACGTAGTCGCCGCAGGTTATACTCGTACAAAATCATAGATATAGCTCATGTCTGCAGAGGCCTTTGGAGATAAACACCCGTTTCGGGCCATATTAATGTCGCCATAAATTCAGCCACGGCACAATGTGGCCGCAAAGAAAATCCTATTTAGTACTAGACATCTTTTATGTGACACTGCTTTCATAATAATAGTTAAGCACATCATTTTGTATTAATGATGTCATCCCGTCCGCTCCATCCGACGTTGTCAAATAAAGTGAAATTAGCATGTCTGTTACTGTTTTTTGACAAAAATTGTAACCTACTAAACGATCTTTGATTGCCTGTAGTGGAAATCCTGCCAAACGACACGGTCACTTAAGCAATATTTGGCACTATTAAAAGAAAGAATGTTTTTTTTTTCATAATGAATAATTACATCAGCCATCCATAGGTAATATTACTCACAAAACATTACTTTTAAACGATACTATTAAGTAATGTTTTTTTCTTCATTCGTGATCTTCAAAGTTTCGATCAAAGATGTTATCAGAATGGCTTAATTATTAATTCATATGCGTAAATAAATTCGGAGGCACTCAGCTCTTATCCTTCTGGCCTTTCACTGCAGCGCCTTGATTATGTAACTTTTCACGCAAACATATGTGTGCAAAAAGGAAAGAAAATAATAATTTATGAAACTTAAAATGTACTGAACAAACATGAAAACTTTAAAAAAAACCTATTTAGAGGCTAACAATTTCGCCCATGCCGGGACTCGAACCCGCGACCTCTGGTTAACCGTAAAAGAGATAATTTTAAAAACTCTAAATAGGTTTTTAAAATTGTCCTCAGTACGGGTTGTCAACGCGGTATGCACGCTAACGGTGGAGGAAAACCTCGTGAGGAAAGCCGCGGCTTAGTTGGCTCCGCACGTATTGACTATTCTTTCCTGTGGGCAAGGCCGATTACGCTGTCAGGGTGGTATAGGTGCTAGGCAAGCCTACACTATGTCCCAGGCATCCAACAGGCATACAACATCCGAGTGATCCCTTCAACCATCTAGTGTGAGTGAAGATGCCAGTGGACGCCTGTATAAATCATCTTATGACGTAGATCCAAAGGCCAACGATACAAAAATTGCATTAGTGAATTAAAAATGTTACAAACATGTAAAATTTAATTTTAACATTCGTATCAGAAACCAAGGTTAATATAAAAATTACAGATTATGATATTTAAGCTGTTAAAGGCCATGCCATGTATTTTCATCAGGTCACAAATCAGATTATGGGAGGCAATGTAGATACTTGGGCATTTTTGTTGTAGATAAAATTATATCTTAGAATATAATGACTCATAATATGTTTTATGACTTTGCAAATGAAGATAAGCACTTATATGGACTTTTTATCTGTAAGTTATTTGACCACTTTTTTGATCTATCGATAGATGACCATGCCCAAGGTCGGTGGTTCGATTCCCACCGGGAAGTACCATGTATTATTATGCAAATGGAATCAGTCTGGATGTATTTTGATTTCTGTGACGTCCTTATTTACCATAGCACAGGCTATCCTACTTTTTGGGACCAACCTGAGTAGCACGATGGCATAAGTCGATATATTATAGCGATAGATATATTTGTAGCGATAAATCGACAATTAAATTGGAGATTGTCGCTGGAAAGTCGCGACTTTTGCTTTCCTTTCTGGACATGTGATTGTGTCGCATGAAAGTTGAGGTAAGTCTTTATAAAGTAAACTATAAACGACTAAACGACTTCATGCAACGACTAATGAATGTTGATGAAGCGGATGTGATGTCAGGATCGTGGCAAATGGCAGTCCCTGGTCTTTGCCTACCCCTCTGAGATACAAACGTGAGATTAAGTATGTATGTGTGTATGCACAAAATTATAATAATAAAGTAAAACTTTGATTCCGTATTTATATATTCCGTAAAATGCTATCTATAGAATTTAAAAAGTAGTGCCACAGGCATATTTTAAATAATATCCGATGTCAAAAGGATGTGGGCCATGCGTTATTATCATAAATAAATCAGCAGTTATGATTGCCTTTTAATTTTCATCTGCTTCAATAAGTCATTTCATGGATTGAGAATATTTCAGTAGTTTGAATGCAACAAAAAAGCCATTTCGACTTTTAGAAAAATATTTTACTGGCGAAAACCACAAATGATCGTTACTTTAAAAGCAATAAAATATAAATTTTTTCGTTTCATTTTTAAGAGTATAGTATCTCCAAAACTACTGTTTTCCTGTGTTAGTTCGTTTTAGAAACTCAGTTACGTCAATTAAACAAACCAAAATGCCAGACCATAATAGCAGGAATCACGGCTTACACGTTTTTTTATATTATATTAAGCGGTTGAACATAGTAAATGCAAGAATACTAAGCTGGGTAACGCTGCCAGCCTTCTAGACACCTTACTGATCGACAGTAGCGTTTTAGATTCAATTTTCTACCTACTTAAATTGGATTAGATTAGAACTCTTTATTGTACACACCAGAAAACCAAATACATAAAAAGGCTTACATATCTAAGTATAGCCGTATACAATTAGCGGTCTTATCGCTAAAAGATTGATTGATTGTTTATAGTCCCGTATTCATTTAGTGGCTAATTAACCCTTGTAAAATACATAGTTCAGACGATTTATTCCTTCGAACATGAATGATCGTTTTGAAAATGAAAAATACAAAGCTTTTTAAGCCATCCATATATGTTCCACTGAAGGGCACATACCTTCTCTCAGAGAGAGGGTTAAAACAAGCAAGGATTGGTGATTTCAAGCGTCTAGGTATTTTAACAATTCAGACACTTGGGTTCCCTCACGATCTTTTGCTTCGTAAAATGGCCCAACTAGGAAGCTAAGCGCTTCTTTTTACCTCGGCCGTAGTCGAGTGAAAACTTGATTCACTAAAGATCCTTGCATGCATTGAATATGACGTCACAACGTGCGAGTTTGTTTTTATTTTTAGTATGAGGTCTGAAGCATTTTCCCGGCTCAGAAATGTCATAAGTGCGGATACACACCATCAAGTCACTTGAAAAAACAGTCTCGCGTCCAAATACGTAGTCGCCGCAGGTTATACTCGTACAAAATCATAGATATAGCTCATGTCTGCAGAGGCCTTTGGAGATAAACACCCGTTTCGGGCCATATTAATGTCGCCATAAATTCAGCCACGGCACAATGTGGCCGCAAAGAAAATCCTATTTAGTACTAGACATCTTTTATGTGACACTGCTTTCATAATAATAGTTAAGCACATCATTTTGTATTAATGATGTCATCCCGTCCGCTCCATCCGACGTTGTCAAATAAAGTGAAATTAGCATGTCTGTTACTGTTTTTTGACAAAAATTGTAACCTACTAAACGATCTTTGATTGCCTGTAGTGGAAATCCTGCAAAACGACACGGTCACTTAAGCAATATTTGGCACTATTAAAAGAAAGAATGTTTTTTTTTTCATAATGAATAATTACATCAGCCATCCATAGGTAATATTACTCACAAAACATTACTTTTAAACGATACTATTAAGTAATGTTTTTTTCTTCATTCGTGATCTTCAAAGTTTCGATCAAAGATGTTATTATAATGGCTTAATTATTAATTCATATGCGTAAATAAATTCGGAGGCACTCAGCTCTTATCCTTCTGGCCTTTCACTGCAGCGCCTTGATTATGTAACTTTTCACGCAAACATATGTGTGCAAAAAGGAAAGAAAATAATAATTTATGAAACTTAAAATGTACTGAACAAACATGAAAACTTTTAAAAAAACCTATTTAGAGGCTAACAATTTCGCCCATGCCGGGACTCGAACCCGCGACCTCTGGTTAACCGTAAAAGAGATAATTTTAAAAACTCTAAATAGGTTTTTAAAATTGTCCTCAGTACGGGTTGTCAACGCGGACTTGCCCCCTGGGCCGGAGTATATACTAACCTTCTTGCGACGCAGGAAGAGATCCGCACCCCAGCAGTGGTGATATATAAAGGGTTAACATCATCATTTACTAATGAAATGTTTCGTGTTTTTCTTAAAACAGGGAAAATCACAGCCGTCAAATAGCCGTCCGTATTCCACAGGAGTCGATTCGTCTGAGGTAGTTTTCTATGACATTTTGGCAGCTTTTAGGTGTTATATCAGCTAAAACTCGTTGGATGTTAATTTATAGGTGCTCAAACGATGCAGGTTTGTCGATATATATGCCCATTAAATAATCGCTTGATCTTGGCGGCCATTTAATGTCACAAGAAATAATGCGACCTCTGAACTTGTCACGCAAAACATCCAACGGTTCTCTGGTGTGTGGTGTATTGTTCGTACGGCAACCGCAGTTGCTTAACTGTTGATATCATCACCGTCATCATTTACATTATAGTGTACTGTATGAAACTTATTTTGTGACGTCACCGTGGATATTTGCTCGATTTTCTGTTCGTCCTAATAATTAGTCGGCGGTCTTGGCTCCATTCTGGCGCCCCTCTGGGCTGATTTAATTAACAAGATATGGTCGCCGGCTCCCCGCCTACTTTTTGGGGCATTAAAGATTAAAATTGAATGTCTCGACAGGATATTTAATAAAATAAGCACTTTTAGCAGAACAAAGGCACATGCTATCACAAATTAATTTCGTAACCGATTTTCGGTGAAATATTTTTAGTGAAAATTTGGTAAGAACACGGGTTGAACATAATAAATTTATCTTGACTAATATTGTAACGAGGAAATGTTTGTTAGTTTTTTTATGTAGCAGATAATTGTCCTACTGCAAGGCACAGGCCTTCTTTCAGAGAGAGGGTATAGGCTTAATTACCACGCGTGCCCACCGCAGATTGGCAATTTCAAGCACTCAGGCTTCCTCACGATATTTTCCTTCACAGTTAGCGAGTGCATTGTAAGTTTATATGTTTTTGAAGGGGGTTTTAGAACACCTTTCAGCAGTTGTATGTTTTATGTACTTAGTAGTATGTGCTTAGTAAACTAGTATATACTTTTATTATGCACCTTCAGGGTGAACCTAGGCTATAGACTTATGCAATTAACACGTAAACGTAGTTGTGGGAACTGCTAGTTTATTATAGATCTATTTCCATTCCAAACGTTTTATGACGTCTTTGTTTGCCATTTTCTAGAAGGCATCTCTTTCTCTCTGGCCTTTGTACATGTTATTTTTTATGTAATGCCTGTTAATGCCCAGCGTGGGGATTACGCGCATTACCCCGCAGTGATGGCACAACCTTGCGCTATGGCGCTCATTAGGGGAGGGCTATGTCCAGCAGTACACTAATATAGCCTGTAGAAGAAGTAGAAGATGTTCACCTGGCAAATTCTAGCGCTGAAGTATGTAAACATTACAGACACTAAGGTTTCCTTCCGATGTTTTCTTTCACAGTTAGCGAATTGTATAGCTAGTGACGTCACAAATTTACGTAACTTAAAATATTAAGTTGTTGATACATAGCGGGTTTTAAACCCACGATCTCCGAAATGAGAAGCGGACGAATTACCGCTCCGGTGCCACGGCTCTAAAAATTAGTGAAGTAGTCCAAGATCAAATTTGTTCTGGGAGCCAATTCTCACTTCATTAGCAAATAATTCATATACGACTCTTAAGGCTTATGAATTTTATTCTACATAAAAAGTAGTGCGACAGCCAAAATCTGTATTCTGAATGCCATGCTAGGTTAAATTTGAAAGAGAAAATAAATGTGTGATGACTCTTTCAAGTTATCTTATCTTATTTTCATGCAAAAAATGTCTGACCCTTCGAATATTTTGCGTCTACTCTTTCAACTCGCATGGGCGAGAACCGGCTCACAGGCCTTAATTGCAATCAAATCTTTTATATTTATTAGAATCTCTCTATAATTAACAGCACAATATTTTAATCTCCAAAAAGATATTCATTTCCATGAATCCAGAATGGGAGACTGGAAAGTAATAAAAAAATTAAATACCGTTGTTGGTAGCAGCGATATTAATGATGTAAAATTGTAACTGTTTCCGCTCGCGAATGTTGTTCCATTTGGATTCCAGTAAATTATGCACTCAATATTTTTCCGTAAGCCCTGAGGCCATGCTTTAACCCCGTTAAAATGGATTGAAAACCGGTAATCGAATGCACGCTATGGGAGCAATGACGATATTTTATATCTGAATAATAAAATGGAATTTCCTATTTACATTTATTTGAAAATCGCTCAGTCAATGCGAGTGCATCTTTCTGTATTGCGCTTTATTATGTTCGCTTTATGTTTTTCCAACCAATTTGCACTATTTGATTAAAAATTGAAATTATTATTTTATAATTACATATTTATGAATTATAGAAGCGCTCGTAGCCTAGTCGAACCGAGTGATTGGAATCAATCACTTGAGTTAAGCAACAACAGGCGCTGTCAGGTGCAGGATGGCCTGTGACTACCGCTAATGGCATTTTTCCGAGCGCTTCCGTGCTTCGCAAGGCACGTTAAGCCGTTGGTTCCGGGTGTCATGTAATGGCAGTCGTTAAGCCATGTCAGAGACCTTATAGGCGGCTTTATAGGTAACTTCTAACAGTAAAGTCCGCTACTGTCTTACAATCCTTCACCAACCCGGACTTGGCACCCGTGGTGGAGTATGGCCACAACTTCCTGCGATGCAGGAAGAGACCCGTGCCCCAATAGAGGGGACATGCAAGGGCTGATATCGAAAAAAAAGTTTAAGTTACAGTAGCAATGCCTCTCGCTCCTATTTGAACGCTTCAGTGTCTGAAGTGTGCAAATGCCTCAAGCCCATACTCAGTCTCAGAGAGAAAGCTTATGCATTGCAGTGGGACATTGATATGTAAATAAAAAAAAACTTTTTTCAACTTATGCATCAAACCATAAGATTTTTTAACTTAAGTAAAAATAACCCCGTTGAAATGTGAAAAGGCTACAAACTTTCTCTGTACAACATTTTAGTGTCTCAAATATCTTACGTCAACTGACATCGTTGTTCTCGCGTCAAAATTAAAACAAAAAAGCAACAGCTGCAAGCTTCGACTTAATTAGAATTTTTTGAATGTCACAAAGCAGCGAATATAATATTTTACAATTTTTTTGCAGCGCCCCTACTGCATATTTTAGTGTAAACGGCATATTTTCCGCTGTAAAAGATAATGAAACATTATGTTAACATTGGTGTGAAACACAATAACATGTTATTGAATTTGTTTTCAAAACTGTATCGAGAATGGCTGTCTGCTTGTTAATAAGCTAGGGATTAAGACATCAAAAAAATAATCGAAAAAAAATTAGTTGATTATGAAGAACCAGACTGATTAATATTTTTTTTGGGATAGTTCTTAACTACAAACCAAGATACGATAGTGGTTTATTTGAACACAAGTAAATTAAATTTGTTTACAATATCGTTGTGCCTTCACTCCAGAATCAGGCAGGAACCGGTATCTTAGTAGTCAGTGTTATCCCAAATGATAAGATACGATACTATATTATGGAAAATTACATATATCAAACAATCAACTAATATTATAACAACAAAACTATGATCATATAACATACACGCTTTGGTTTTATATTGCTTTTAAACACTCCAAATATATGTTGTTACTAAAGACGTCATTTCGATTCGATTTATTTGATTTTAATCGCCAGATTACGCCGAAAACTTCGCGAGAAAACCTAAGTGCCTGAGGTGTTCAACTACTGAGCGAGAAATTGCCAATCCACGGTGGGCACCCGTGGTAATTAAGCCCATACTTTCTATTTCTCAGAGAAGTGCAAAAAACTGCTGCAAAAAAACCTTTTTCAGCCTTCTCTGAAACACTTAAAACGGTAAGCTCCACGATATTCGTGCAGATTATCCGGGCAGCGCAGTACATCGCTTGCGTCAACAGGTGACGCTGGCGAGCAGCCAAATGGTTTTTTAAAAGGTCTACGTTATACTAGTACGCTTACCTTTCTTCACTATTACCATAAGTATATTTCATATTATTTATATATGTATCTTCGTCTTCTTCTTCAGGCTATATTAGTCCACTGCTGGACATAACCCTCCCCTAATGAGCGCCATAACGCCCTGTCTTGAGCAATTTCAACAGATTGCTTAAAAAAAAATTACAATTCTGTGCTTTTGATATGATTATTATGTGTGCAATAAAGTAAGTGTAAAGTACTGGGAGTTACTTTCAAGGCCTTTCAATTTCACCGAATCTTTGTACTTGATGTCGTGTTTGATGTGTGTTCATGATTTTATTCTGGGATAAGATAAAATAAGACAAGATCCGTTTAATAGAATTTTTTGTTGTCTCGTCACGTATCGACATGCCCAGAAGCAGCGGGCCGGATAGGTAGAGTATTTTGTTTAAATTTGTGTATTTCTAAACATTATTTAGACTCACGATTACGTATACGAATACGATTACGTATTTAATTAGTACTTTAATAATTTTATTTTGTTCATTTGGCATGTTACTACAATCGTAGTATATTCTAGTTGCTTTGCAAGGCAAGCTAAGCAGGAGGTGCCGGTTGTCATGTAACAGCAGTCGTTGATGCCTTATGGGCCGCTTGATATTTTCTGACAGTAAGGCCCGCCACTGTCTTACAATCCTCTACCAACCCGGACTTAGCCCCCATGGTGGAGTATGGCCTAACCTTACTGCGATGCAGGAAGCGATCCGTGCCCAACAGGATATCGATATCGACCCTTAATGGGGGCAATTAAGGGTCGATATCGATATCCTAGGTTTAGAAATAATGCTGTTTATCCATTGAGGAAAAAGTATATTGCCTATTCCTTTACCATTTACTTTACATACTACATAGTGTGAAGCCCGCTAATTGTACAATTTTTACTGGTACAATAATTTTTTTAATTACAATGTCATACTTACCACATAATACATTTCGACCTGAGAGCACATGGGTAGTAAAACAGAAAATATTCACTGCATATTGTAACGTTACACCGCTGAACCGTTAATAAGAGTATGCAAACTTAATTCCAGATACCGCAGGTATTTACATGAATTTCATTGCTAAATGAAAGATATTCTGCCGATATTGTCCGATATAGGTTGCTGGGATATAGCTGATCGCATAGCAGTAAAACTGTTGCTTGCTTTAAGGTCCCTCCACATGCAACAGTTGCCGATGTGCAAAAGAACCTACAACAGGTAACTTGGCGCTACGCCAGCCACTACGCGCTACGCTTTTGCAACGGCCTACGGTTTCGTAGCTGAGTAGCTAAGAAGTGCTTTCAGCTTTGGTAGCTAACTTTCACTTAACACGAACGCTATGGCTTGTTTCTCCGTTCTTTTTTTCGTTAAAAATATCCCAGACAAAGGAGCTCGAGCTCAGTTTTACGGTACACACGTGAAATTATAGTATTTGAGGAGGTATATGCAAGCACTTAATGTACATTATATATACAGTTTTGCGTCAGTTCTGCAATATTACAAAAAGAAAAAGTTCATAACAGTCTATGTTATTTTAAACAGACTACCAGGTAGTGAATTATGTGATTAGGAATCTCAACCCATTAAAAGTAGACTTATATTGTACAAGATGCAGCCCGCGACTTGTCTGCGCAGGATTAGTATTTCGAGTAGCTTATATTAGCGTGGCTTATAAAAGAACTAATATTATGGCATAAAAATTATCACATAACAAATTTTTGAGTCGAATTTGGAAAATACTACACATCTTTGTAAATTGTAGGCTATGTGTTATTTTGATGTATAAGCTATATTATTGTGAAGTTTCATTAAAATTCAATTAGTTGTTTTTACCTGAAAGAGTAACAAACATCCATCCATCCATACTTACAAACTATCGCGTGTATAATATTAGTAGGATAAGTAATTTCTGAGGTAGTAGTTACTAAAAGAAAAAAACTGTTACGTAATGTACAGAGTGCACTCCGAAAATTTCACGTAACTTTCTAAGGTTCTTGTGATTTTGGCTGTTTTTTTTTAATTAGATTTTTCCCGAAATTAATTTTAAAAAAAAAATCTGTAGCGTCATTTGTGTCAGCGTTGTAGCGCCGCTTGTTTCGAATCGCCAGGCGTTTTCCCCTTAGCGTCCCGGGTGTTGCCGGCCGGCCCTGGTTTGATTGAATAATACAGTGTTTAACTTTCCACGTTGTTCAATTGAAAGACAGTCAGAGTCCCCTAAATTTCTTTGCAATTTTAAATGTAGGATGTAGTCTCCGAAAGTACTCATCAGATTTCAAAAATTCTTTCACCAGTATTCCAAATGAATGTTTAGGGTGGACATAGACTACATGCTAATCCGTTTGCACCACCACCACCGACACGATGGCCAGACGACATAGTGAGGGTTGCGGGTCAGAAATGGATCAGATTAGCACATGACCGTGAGGAACTGCGCAGTAAAAAGGAGGCCTATGCCCAGCAGTGGGTTGATGTGGGCTGATTATAGATAGATAGGTAATTCGTTTAGCACGCAAATGTACTCGTAATACGGGCACTGCTAGTATTAAAATAGCACCAAAAAGACAAAAGAGCACAAGAAAAGCTCTTCTGTCAAAGATGACGGAAATTAATTCAACGTATTCCGAGTTTTTAGGGCGGACCGAAAACTATGCTCAAAATGTTAAAGGCATTTTATTTCCCCTCAGGGGCGGAGGCCGTGTGCGTTTGCGCGACGCGAATTATCTCATTTTCATTACGTTTTTGGTGTCGCGAGCGCACCCGAGCTCAAGTGGCCGTATCATCCCACGTTTACAAATTTTATTACCTACTCAACCTTTGTTCTGGTTTATGACATCACAGATTTCGTTTCAACGCGCTGCCGCGTCTAAAACGTAACGTCTTTCCACATAATTATTCCTGTCTGTTACGGTGCTGAGTGACTGTGTCTTGTGATGCAATGTTGACTTTACGACTCTCGGCTTCTCGGTTTGCGAAGGGGAATTCGCGAAATACATACAGCGAATCATATGTGCACACATATACGTCTTGAGGGCAAAACAAATAAGTAATGCGCTTCTGGAAAGAAGAAAATCAATTTGAAATTTCAACCCTTAACAAAATTTTCTGTAATGCCTTCTTCTTCTTCTTCTTCAGGCTATATCAGCAGCTGGACATAGCCCTCCCCTAATGAGCGCCGTAGCGCAAGGTTGTGCCATCATTGGGAGGTAATGCCCATAATCCCCACGCTGGGCATGCGGGTTGTGGATCGCAGTTTGGTGGAATTGTACTGCAGGGGGCGCTGCTGCCCACCCCCCGGTTTGTGTCCCTTAGTCGCCTTTTCTGTAATGTCTGATATTATTTGTTTATTTATTGATACTTTCGTGGATCCAATAGGGGATGTATTAGCAAAGGGGAAGATAAAAGTACCCGGAACCGGCGTGCGTGCATGCAACGACTTATGAATGTTGACGAAGCGAAGGTGATCCTTCTGGGATTCAGGCGTGAATCATTGAAAGTATACATACAAAATTGTTTGATTGTATACTTTAAATGCACTTAAATTTAAAAAAAAAAAAAAAAATTTTTTTACTTTTTTTCTGGGTACACTTACTTGAAATTAAGCCAATGATGTATATGGCTCACAGAAGTTTTAGTTCAAATAAGTCTATTATTATTTTCAAAACAAAATTTAACTATATTATTTTTAATGCACTAACCCGTGCTAAGGACAATTTAAAAACCCGAAATTTCACTGATGCCGGTGAGTCGCCCATTAGCTCAGTTGGAAAGAGCACTGGCACGAATAGCCAGAGGTCGCGGGTTCTAATTCCGGCATGGGTGGAATTTTTAGCCTTTAAATAGGTTTTTAAATTGTCCTTACGTATAACTATAAAAGTGTATATCAAGACTTATTTTATTTACCACTGACCATTCGACTTATATTTCCTGGTGTACATTGAAAATAAAACATAAAACAGTTAGGTATTACAATTACAAACATACAAAAAGTATATGTAGGTACTTTACATAAGCATTGATTGCTCATTATACTTTATATAACCTATAATAAGCAATCAATTGTACAACTTTTAAGGTTTGGTTTGTGGCAAACTCTCTATTACAGTTTCACACTTTACAACTCTGCAAAACTCTTCATTCCTTGAAAGTCTTCTTATTTTCGTCAATTAAGTAACAAAAAAGTTTTACCTGTCGAGTTATATCGTTTTATTCATTCGTTATGACATAATCACTTTATGGAATCTTATGCAAACGGAGAAACCTTGATAAGTTATTTTTTACCGTCGTAATAATTTTCATTTTTAGGGTTCCGTTTACTTCAAAAGAAAAGCGAAGCCTTTGTAGCCTTCACTTCGTTGTCAGTCCATCCATCTGTCTTAAGACCCTTTTGTATAAGTAGCGAACGATAAGCCGAAATCTTAGAAATATATTGTATAAAACTTTAGTCACATTTTGATAATTACATTAAAAAAATTGTATGAGGAAAGACTGATTCATAAATATTGGCAAGAAGTAAGGTCGATTTAAAGTCGAAGTAAATAAAAAAGGAAATAAGGTTGAGGGAAGGCACAAATTGACAATCTCACAAGTAGTCACATTTTGAAATTACATAAAAAAAATAGTATGAGGAAAGACTGAGTCATAAATATTGGCAAGAAGTAAGGTCGATTTAAAGTTGAAATAAATAAGTAAGGTTATAAAATAAGGTTAAAGGAAGGCACAAATTGACAATTTAAATTTAAGTCACAAAGAGTAATGTACTTTTTCAAAGAGTATATATTAAGTACATATTTTAAATTTCTTAGGTACAAAAGTTTGATCGCAACCATGAAAGCGCGAATTCTGCCCGCACTTATCAGAATTTCTGTAGCGGAACAAAGTTTGTAGGTAATGGTTACGTAGAAAATATTATGTTATATAAAGACAAACCCTTACATTAAAATTGTAAGCTACTATTGTGTAAGGGCATCATATTGTAACATCAAATCAAAGCCTCCTTTGGGTCTACAAAGAGCTCAAAAGAGAAAAAGGGTTGCCACACAAAGACTTACTTTTACACTCAGATGCTTTGAAAATCGAATGATAATCTCTGAATAATATCGGGCTTATCCAATTCCATTGACTGTCGTGTCTGTATCATGGATTTATGTTAAGACAGTGAATAAACTTCATAGCTTAACATGATAATGTCGCTCTTTCCTGCGCGCGAGAAAAAGACAATGGAATCGCCCCATCCCAAGCTCGCGTAGCGGTTGAGACTGAGATGGCGTGACACTTTGTCTAGTCTTAAGCGCGAAGTAATGGTTTACGCTTTGAGACAGACATAGAAAAGTTAAAATAATTGTGAATAGTTTGCGTTAGTGCAGGTGAGGCGTGATACTAATATTTCTTGAAGTCTAAGGAATGTAATTAAGAAGATTGAGATAAATATACAGAGTTTTTGCTCATTTGTAATTATACTTTATAGTTCAATAAACATTTAACAGGACATTACAAAATAAATGACATCGCAACCAAAGAACGAAAGAGGCGTCATAACTTTTTTATTTCCAGATTTTCATCGCTGGATTGATTCAATGTCATTTGTCAGCGCCATGTGAGACCAAATTATATAAACAACAACATCGTGCATAATTTGGGTGTATAACTAACCTTATGCTTACGTGCCAAATTATTACTAAGCTCACTATTTTATTTATGTAACTTTTAACTAAAAAGCGAAAATATTTATTTAAAAGTAACATAAGTAAAATTGGAAAAACCATAGATAACTAACCTAAAAAATTAACCAGTAAATTTAAATAAAAGCCTACACCTAGTATTAGTATTTTTTTTCATATTGCTTGAGATGGATGACTTATGTATGAAAATAAAAATATTCACAGCATAACATAAATGCACGCTTGTATCCAGTGCGATAGACAAACACCAGGATTTCTTACTTGCCACAAACTTGTCAATGAAGTACAAGATACAAGATTATTACTAAAGTATTAACTTTTACTAAGTTTCTTGATGGTTCATGTAGTGCTTAAAGCGACTTTTTAAAATCACATCCTCTTAAGTAGCAGCTCAAATATTTGTGGGAAAACATTCCTACAAATAGCCGAGTGGTTTTTTTGCTCTGTTTTGTAGGATATACAGATGGCTGTGTGGTATTTTTGCTCTGTTTTGTAGGATGTAAGCCTACTGCTTGTCCACTAGCCAGCGGGTCTGTAATATCATTAGGGGCACAATAGCGCCGGGAGCCGGCAACAGAAATGATCCGTGACGAAATGCCGGTGAAATTAATTTGGAAATTCTTATACAAAGAACTGATAAAAGCTTACCTTTTCCTCGAAAATGGAAAAGTAGTCGTTTGAACGTTTACAAAGTGATTATGTACTTGACTGACGTTAATGGAATGTAGAGGATTAGTTCCTAAATTGACTAAGGTCCATTTGATTTCTAAAATGTAAGACTAGGGCGAGTATCGCAAATCGTTACGATACTGCAAAATAAGTTCGGTATCAAACACAAGACATTTTTAATGACATCAACCCTTTTTATGCCCCACTTCTGGGACATGGCTCTCTTCCTGTATCGCAGGAAGTTTAGATCATACTCTACCACGGGGGCCACTTCCAGGTTGGTGGATCATTCTAAGATAGTGTACTGTCAGAAGTTATCAAGTTCCATTTTTAAAGAGTTTTTAAAAAGAGAGACATATTCTTTTATCCCGTACTTAACTTTGTACTATTGTTAATAATTTTGAAAACGATATATGTTTATCAAAAACTAATTAAAGGAAAACGAAAATGTATTTAAAATATCCGTAATATTATTACCTATCAAATGTCAATACCAAAGGTTTACTCATTTTGATAAAATCACCGCAAGCAATGTACCAGCAGCCTTAACCTAAAATCATGAGACGTCCTAAGTTTTTTGATCCAAACAGTGATGATTCTTGGCCATTTTGTAGACCAACCCACAAAAAAATCCTCTGCGTTTAAAATATGATACGTTAGTGGAAGGTAACAAAATTATTGATTCCAACAGGGATGTGTTATAACTGTTAATCCTGTTAATGTACTGTTTACAGATCCCTGCTGGCCAAAGTACTTAAAAAACTACTGACAGCTGTAAACTGCAGCTTATGTGAATATTGGCCTTTTTTGCATCTACTTAATGAGATGATTTATACAGCGTCCAGTGGTATCTTCACTCACACTAGATGGGGAAGGGACCACTCCGACGCTGTAGTGCCTGGGTCATGGTTTTATAGACTGCGGTGGTAGCTCAGTGGGTAGAACCATGGACTGGCAAAGCGAGAGCCCCAGGTTCGATCCCGAGTGCGGGCATGTACCAATGACTTTGTTTAATTTCAAAGTTACGTACATTTGCGAATTTGCAGTCGCAATACCACACGCTAACGGTGAAGGAAAACATCGTGAGGAAACCCGCGGCTTGGTTGGCTCCGCACGTATAGACT
This sequence comes from Yponomeuta sedellus, assembly GCA_934045075.1. NCBI lineage: Eukaryota > Metazoa > Arthropoda > Insecta > Lepidoptera > Yponomeutidae > Yponomeuta > Yponomeuta sedellus. Next base: position 16,201,065 of record OW203726.1, read on the forward strand.
AGTCTTTCCTGTGGGCTAGGCCGACTAAGCTGTCAGGATGGTATAGGTGCTGGGCAAGCCTTATGTGAATAAAAGTAGATTAACATGTAGAAAGTGGTTAGTCTACTCTTTAGAAAGAAATATAGTAATTTTAATTAATAATAAACTGAAAATTTTCACACTTTAAACAAATTAAACTTGTTTATTTACTCAATCAAAGATACATAAAAATATTACAATTATTATAATATTAAGTTTAAAAATATATTTATATATAGTATTTTTTAAACTAGGAGAAAGCCAACGGCATCACTGAAGTACTTTTTATACACAAAATGTACTGAAGCGACGGGACTAAGCGAGAGCGCAGTATGTCTGTGTAAGTGTATGTGAAGATTATGGTAACTTTTCACATGATGGTAAGGGGTATTGATATAAATTTGGCATCTTTATAACTTATATTACTTTTAATGCACTAACCCGTGCTGAGGACAATTTTTAAAACCTAATTAGAGGCTAAAAATTCGAACCTGCGACCTCTGGCTATCTGTGTCAGCGCTCTATCCAACAAATAGGCGACTCACCGGCATCAGTGAAATTTTTAACCTCTTTACAATATTCTCTGTATTACGTAAAGGCAGCGACATCTGGCTGAAGTAATTTGCATCACTTGCAGCCCCGACTTCCTACTCTGCAGTTAGGTTTACATCTTTATAACTTAATTTGCTCCGGCTTCACGTACACTAACAGTGGTTTTATCTTCTATTCTATTAACATACCTATTAACAGGGTTTTTTCAAGTAGTTTGACCAACTGACAGCTGTTAACAGTAGGTACGTTAACAGAAGTAACAGTTAGTATACGAAAAACAGGGCTTAGCCAATTTTAAGTTTAAGTTTCTTCCACACGGAATATATATTTTATTCTTCTGAATAGGTACTATGCTATATAGGTACCAAATCGAATATGTGAATGCATCGAATTCTATTTCACAAAATGCAATTTTGATTTCGATGTAACAGTGCAATGGAATGTAGCCGCTAACCAAATATCAATAAACGCATTACAACAGAAACATTGAATAATTCCTGAGCATACAAATAGTTGCAGGTAACTAGCACAAACACCAACAACGATTGTGGTCTTAAACACGTGTGTTCTAAGCGCTATAATCCAATACAAAAGTGCCCGCATCGAGGGTAGTGGTCTGTACATGGGATTACTTAGCATAAATCCTTGGAACATATTTCTCGCGAAGGAAATTCTAAGCATCGTTTCGATTACCGCCATGCCAATGTCATAATAACAGCTATTGTAGGCGAGAGGTATTGTGGAACGGGATTGGTATCCTCGAACGAACCAGAATCCGATTTAAAATTTCCCCCTACAATCCGCGACAATGGCGAACATAATATTTCTGCGTAATAGTCCAATAATAACTGGTATTGTAAAAGCAAAAATTGCGTCGTCAAGTGATCGATCGCTATCAGTTTTAGCATCAATTTATTATCACGTGTCGATCGATATAAACCTTTGTACTTCCCCACTGCTGTAGCATGGGTCTCTTTCTGCATTGCGGGAAGGTTAGGCCATACTTCACCACGAGGGCCAAATCCGGGTTGGATTGTAAGACAGTGGCGGTCCTTACTGTCAGAAGTTATCAAGACGCCCATAAACCTCTGACATGGCTTACATGACAGCCGGCACCAACGGCTTAACGTGTGTTGCGACGCACGGAAGTGGTCGGACAAATGCCACTAGCGGTAGTCGCGGGACGGTTACACACCCTGCAACTGTTGTTGCTTAACTAAAGTAATTTATTCCAATCACTCGTTTCGACTTGGCCATGAACGCTTTCGGTAATTAATTTCCTTAAAGTTTCCACTACATTTCCACAAATATAATCTAAAAAGAAGACAAATCGCTTTAGCCGTTCTCTAGTTTAGTTTTAACGAGTAATTCATATATATTGCAGATTTATGTACCTATTTATAGGTAAAGCAACTTCGTGGAAATATAAATAAGTTGATAAAACTCTTGTAACAAAGTACGATGCTTACCAATTACTCGTGAGATTGGCAAATTCTCATTGTTCGTACTAATTAATTGCATGATTCAAATAAATATTACGAGTACTAAGGCTTCTGTACGCTCAAGGCTAACATACTTTTAGCCGACTGCGGCAGAGCAAAATGGAATGTTTATGATTTTAGTAGTATACGTATGTAGGCATGTTCTCGTATTTACGTATGAGTAGGTGCCAACGTAGCGCCTAAAATTGTCACCAGATTTTGATGAATTATGAATAATTGATTCAGTATTATGGTCTGAGTAACATAGTTTTCTCAAGGAATAAATTCATCGTGACAGATATTACATCCGAAAAAGTGGTGTCCTTGACGTATTTTTGCTATCATTTCTAGTGGGATGCCGCTTTTAAGAGACGTTTTAAATATAGAACAATATTAAAATAAAACAAGTGACATAAAAAATATTTCATTAGATATCAGCGATCACGAAGACTACTAATCGTCGCACCATTTTTTATACATTCCGAATATTAATCTTGTGAGGATAACTTTTTTACTTAGTCGAGTTATACTCTTTAAACTTTGTCTTATATTTTGCTAGTACAGGTAAGCTAATTAAATATGTACAATTGCATTTGCAACTTATTAACTCTTACTATTTAGAGGCTATAAATTTGGGTTTCTTCAGCCCTGTCGTGCAATATTATTGTTGTGCAATAAATAAACGAATAAACCAACATTGTTATGGTCGGTCATGAAGCGAGTGCTACATTGTATGAAGTTTAGGACACTTCATGAAACATCGGCGGATCTGAAACTATGAAACATATAACAGTGAATTTTAGTACTAAGACAACATAAGCTCCAGTATTATTCCCTTCGGCGTCCACACTTTCATATTCATTGACCGTAAAAATATTTTCTATTTTGCGAGATTGAATTTTCGCTAACATTGTTTGTAGGCGCCTCGCAGGTAGGGTAGGGCCGCGATCAATTTTATTTTATTTTCGTGCGGGTTATGCGTTCACGTCTTCAGGCGCAGTTACCGTGGTGTTTTGGCAATTTCGTCCCTCTCATTACCCGTTGTCAAAATCTCTCACCGGCAAAATTGGGTAAATCCGCGCTTTGCTCTGTCAATCATCCCGACCGTCGTGTTTTCGGATTTGCCGGAGGAAAACGCATTTCGTCCCACTAATAATGAACTTGTTGTTATCGGTTTCCTGTTAAACGCTAAAATGAAAGGTAGGTACATTTTCGAATCACTGTCAAAGTTTTCTTCGTCAACAAATTTATTGCTGGACATGAGCTCTTTCCAAAGCTCTATATAATTATTATTACTTATTTTTAAGCTTTTTCTCTAATCAATTAATTTGAATAGATAATCTGAAGCGCCCGTGGTCTAGTCGAACCGAGTGATTGGAATCAATCACTTAAGTTAAACAACAGCAGGCGAGGTCAGACTCTGCATGGGCGACCGTCCCGTGACTACCGCTAGTGGCATTTTTCCGACCGCTTCCGTGTTTCCTAAGGTACATTAAGCCGTTGGTGCCGGCTGTCATGTAATGGCAGTCGTTAATCTATGTCAGAGACCTTATGAGCGGATTGATAACTTCTGACAGTAAGGCCCGCCACTGTCTTACAATCCGCCACCAACCGGACTTTGCCCCCGTGGTGAAGTACGGCCTAACCTTCCTGCGATGCAGGAAGAGACCCGTACCCCAGCAATAGGGACATACAAGGGTTGATATATATTTTTTTAAAAAGAATTAAATACGAGTATATTGCGAAGGGTGTAGTGTAGGACGCCCTGCAACCAGGTGGGATGATGATCTGCGAAAAACTGCTGGCAGATGCTGGATGCGGCAAGCTGAAGACGAAGAGAACTGTCTTCAGTTCAGCTGCAGCGCTCATAAAGAAAGAGCTATGTGCAGTAACAGCCTGATGGACTAGTAACAGCCTGATGATTATGATAATTTAGAAGGATTAATGTGATGTCTAAGCATTTATTTATTGATGGATTTATCCAACTGGTTGAGCATTTTTTATGTTTTAGTCTTTATGTACTTTTTTACGTAACGTACGTTTAAGCCTTTATGTACTTTTAAAATAAAATTGCTTTTTTTGCAACGTAATGAAATGGAATAGAGTGATCGTATACGAAGATGAATTTGCTATCAACTCAATTAGTACACCTATTGTGTTTTTTTTAGCACTAATTTTTTATTGTGTAGAGCCATCACTTAGTGAGATAATATAGGCTTAATTTCCATACATGCCAACGCAGATTAACCGTTTAAAGTGTTTGGGTATGTAGACACTTCAGACACTCAGGTTCCTTTTCAACGTTTTCTATCACCCTTAGGAAATCACTGTAACTTCAAAAATGTACGTAATACAGAGAGTTTTGTAAAGAGGTTCGCAATTTCACTGATGCCGGTGAGTCGCCCATTAGCTCAGTTGGGAGAGCACTGGCACAGTCAGCCAGAGGTCGCGGGTTCGAGTCCCGGCATGTGTGTAATTTTTAGCCTCTAAATAGGTTTTTAAAAGTACCTAACTTAGAAAATAATGTCATACCATGATCTAAACCATGGACCTACCGAATATGAGGCCGACATTCCACCGCTGCGCTACCACCACTCCTTTACACAATATACACAATCACATGTAAAAATTGGAGAATTATTGTTTCTTTCACCTATGTAATTAATTAATTTGCCGGCCCGAGGGATTGCCAACGAAATACCCTTTTAATGATTATAATAATATTAACATTACCCATGATTAAAACCTTCTCTATTCTCATTAGGAATCACAAAAAAAGGTAGAAATCCCAAGACATGTCCAACTAAATCAGACGTACATTTATTAATACAAATAACAGTGCCCAGATAACATTTATACGAGTCTGCTAAACGCACAGTTATTCATTAGAGTAATCATCATCATCATCATCATCAACCCATTATGTCTCCAATGAGGGGCACGGGTCTCTTCCCTAACGAGGAACTCCATACTCCACCACGGAGGTCAAGTGGCTGGTCTTACTCAATCACAAGTTTTCAAGACGCCTTAAGGCCTCTGACTTAGTTTAACGATTGCCATCTATCGACGGCAGCCAACTGCTTAACGTGCCTTTCGAAGAAACCGTTCGGAAAATGCCACTAGCATTAGTCATAGACGGAAAAGCATCTATGCACTGAACGTACTACGTTGCTTAACCTTTGTAATCGTTTAAGATCACTCAGGCAGCCGGGGCTGCGAGCGATTCGATTAGATTAATATTAGCACAGTAATAGTTATTTTCAGGCACCATTTTTAATAGGAAGTCCCCACCATATTAATGTTAAGTTGGTAACGATTTTTTTTTATTTTTATTTTTACAAGACGAGTTTCGAACCTACGACTTCCGATTGAGAAGCCGGTATTCTACACCGCTTCGCTACCACCACTCTTACCCCGACACACGTATGCGATTCACCGATTATCATGTAGACATCAGACTACATGTCGGTGTAATTACCACTAATAATGAAGAGGTCTTTGCCTCGCTTACTATCTGATCTGAAGCCTATTAATTCCACCCTTACGAGGATTATTCCGCGAATTAATGTGCTTCGAAGAGGAATAAAATTTGTGACTTCGAACTTCGAAATGCAGGTCGTCGTCGTCAGGCTATACTAGTCCACTGCTGGACATAGCCCTTCCCTAAAGAGCGCCACGTTGTGCTATTATAGGGGGTAATGCCCATAATCCCCACGCTGGACATGCGGGTTGGTGATCGCAGTTCCGTGGAATTTTACTGCAGGGGGCGCTGCTGCCCACCCCCAATTTGTGTCCCTTAGTCGTCTTTTACGACACCCGCGGGAAGAATTGGGTTGGTGCTATTCTCTAGGCCGACACCACCATATAATGTACTTGAAATTTATTACATTTTGACTTGAAAATGCACTGATATTAGTGAAGGTTGCCTATACTCTCAGGTTATGTAATTTCTATCTAGGGTTCTGTAAATAAAGGGTGAATACGAGATTCTGTTATAGGTCCTATTATGTAGCTAGACTGATGATTTTTCACAGATGACGTATTTCTGTCTCCGCCATCACAACAAATACTAAAAACAGAATAAAATATATATTTAAGTGGAGCTCCCATACAGCAAACCCATTTTTGCCGTTTTTTTACAGGTAGACACTTGAAATTTACAAGCTAGGCAGTAGAGATTCGTTAAGAGATTTCTTTAAAGAAACTAACATCCTGACAGTTGCCAGTCAGTATATCTATGAAAACATTATGTACGTCAGGAAAAATATCAGTAACTTTAAAACTTTAGGTAGCCAACACAATGTGAATACTAGAAATAAACATAAACTTTTGTTCCCACTATTAAGGCTGGCATAGGTTAATACATCCTTCATGGGGCAGTGTATACGCTTCTATAATAAAATCCCTGAAGATATATTAAGCTTGCCTGAATCGCGGTTCAAAAAATATGTTAAGCACATTTTGTGCCATAAGGACTACTATAACATAAAGCATTATCTAGATGACAATAAGGTCTGGAATTATAGCCAGTACAATGTATGAGTTCTATGTTTATAATAATTATGTAAACTATGTTAATTAAGGACTTTGAAAAGACTAAGTTTGGAGTTTTTTTTGTCCATTTTTTTTCCAAAATGATCTAGATTTTGAAATGGACACCTAGTTTGAATTGTAACGTTCATTAATCCGCAGCTTCTGCGCTACTTTGAATAAAACCTTTTCATTTCATTTCATTTCAAATATTCATAGAATATAGTTGCGCATTCACTTCAATAATATAAATAAAATTAATAATAAGAGGGGATCCTTCGTGTGCGAATCCGACTCATTCTTAGCCGGTTCATCATCGTCAACCTATTAGGTCCCCACCGAGGGGCACAGGTCTCTTCCCCATGGAAGGTATACGCCATTCTCCACGGGGCCAAGTCCGGATCGGTGGACTTGGCCCCCGTGACTACTCTCAAGTCACTTTCAGTTTTTGTATCGGGCCAAGACACCGCAGCGTCGTCGGACAGGTCCAGTGATAAGGTGCATGATTCAGTCCCTTCATTCTACCGGGAATTAAGGGAATTACACTTTAGCTAAGCCCGGTAAGAGACCCGTTTAATAAGAGTACGAGTATATACCTACTTTTGACAGTTATTTAAAAACCTATTTAGAGGCTAAAAATTTCACCCATGCCGGGATTCAAACCCGCAACCTCTGGCTATCCGTGCCAGAGGTTGCGGGTTCGAATCCCGGCATGGGTGAAATTTTTAGCCTCTAAATAGGTTTTTAAATTTGTTCCTTAGCACGGGTTAGTGCATTAAAATAAAAATAGTATAGTTATTTATTTACCACACTAAAACTAAAATACGATAAGAATAGTCTTTATTGTATACCGGAAAAATAGCTACAGAAACAGCAGTTACAAAAGATAAAATGGCGGCCTTATTAATTGCTAATAGCAATTTCTTCCAGACAACCATTATCTCGGCTTAATAGATGTATGGTATATGTGCTGGGCAAGACTACACTATCTAAAACAATGTGCCAGGCACTGCACAATTATACGTGTGGTCCCTTTGGCCATCTAGTGTGATTGTAGATGCAGAGACGAATTGGAGAATTAAATAAAAGTAACTCTAATTAATCACACGTGCAATTAGACGCAATACAAGAACCTGCACGAATGAAATGAAAAGGTTTTATTCAAAGTAGCGCAGATACTGCGGCTTAATGAACGTTACAAGTCAAACTAGGTGTCCATTACAAAATCTAGATCATTTAGGAGAAAAAATGGACAAATAAACTCCAAACTTAGTCTTTTGAAATTCCTTAATTAACAGAATTAATACAGATTTTACAAAACTCGTAAATTTTAGATGCTTGAATTCCAGACATCATTGTCATCTAAATAATCCTTAATATTATGAAGGATTATTATCAAGGACTATTTCACTTTTGTTGCCCGAAGCACCAACATAATAGAGCTGGAATCGCATTAGAATAGCCCTTGACTAAAGCCCTAGGGATGTATCGGGAGACGCAATATGGTAAATGGGCCAGCACTGTTCCGTGTTCCTATTGTGGAGTATACACAGTGGCGCAGCCTCTATTGTAAGATGCCGATTGATTAGTATCCGATTTGAGGTACAAGACGACATCAAACGTACGATGTATGCACCGGTAGACTGAAAGCATAATGGATTAGATTTTGGGTGATATGTTGCTTTTAGCGAAATTATGAACGTTCCATTACATAAACTCATGCTTGTGGCCCGATAGGGTAGGCAGAGACAAAGGTTTGCCACTTGCCGCGATCCAGATAAACTCCTTTGGCTTCGTTAATATTACACTATTTTTATTTTTAATGCACTAACCCGTGCTAAGGAACAAATTTAAAAACCTATTTAGAGGCTAAAAATTTCACCCATGCCGGGATTCGAACCCGCAACCTCTGGCTATCCGTACCAGCGCTCTACCAGTTGAGCTCAATTGGTAGAGCACTGGTACGGATAGCCAGAGGTTGCGGGTTCGAATCCCGGCATGGGTGAAATTTCTAGCCACTAAATAGGTTTTTAAATTCGTTAATATTTATTAGCGAAATTAATGGATAATTGTAATGACATAGGCCCGCCACTGTCTTACAATCCTCCACCAAACCGGACTTGGTTCCCGTGGTGGAGTATGGCCTAAGCTTCCTCCGACGTAAAAAGAGACCCGTGCCCCAGCAGTGGGCTCACACAAAATACAGTCCTCTCTTTTCAGTTTACCATGTAGCCTATCTACAAACATACCCGCAAAAACCTTGGCCTAAGCACGATAACAAACCACGAGTACGTACCTAACCCGTGGTTTCTTCTCGTGGTTAGGAAGCAAGAAGTATTGTTGTAGATATTTATAAACATTTTTTAGCAATGGATACCCGAGATTACACCCGGGCAATCATTATTTCTTACGGGCAATCTTTATTCGGACAATAATTTTAGACCGAAGATGAAGCAAGGTTCGACCCAGTTTCGATTCCATGTGCGAGCATTTACCAATGACTTTATTTTCTAAGTTTGCGTTAATTTAGGTTATCGTAGGTATATATATATGGCACGGTAAGCCAGAGGTCACGGGTTCGAGTCCCGGCATGGGTGAAATTTTTAGCCTTTAAACAGGGTTTTAAAATATAATAGCTATACCACTCGCTAACAGCGAGGGAAAACATCGTGAGGGCACCTGACAGTCTGAGGTGTTCAAATACTTCAGTACTACTTCCAATTTGCCAATCCGCGGTGGGCACGCGTAGTGATTGGAACCATACTTTCACTCTGACAAAAGGCATGTGCCCTGTAGTGGGACGTTTATAGACTATATTTTTTTAACTTTTGTTTCCTTTATTCCACCACTATCTCCAAAAGCAATGTGGTTTTTAGACATCTGATAGCCTACTGACTAAACTACTAATGAATAAATATTGTTGATAAATAGCTTGCTCTCTGAATACGGGTTAGTACTAATAATATTAAAGTAGCTGGTGCCCGCGGCTTCGTCTACGCAGGATTATCGGGTAGATTTTTTCCTACTTTTTATAAAGATATTCACACAATATATTTATAAATTGTAGCCTATGTATTTTTCTGATGTATAAGTTATATTATTGTAAAGTTTCATTAAAATCCATTCGTAGTTTTTACTTGAAAGAGTAACAACAACCCATCCATCAACACGTACAAACATATGCGTTTATAATATTAGTAAGGATTAAGCTGTAGTTCAAAATGTATAATCAGCATACTAAATATATGTTTGAATATTAAGATTTATGTAATAAACATTTGCCTTGCTCATTAAAGTACATAATTGCGCGTCGTGAAGGAGAAACGTGCATTAGGAAATCCCAGTCTGAGACGTACATTTCAAAACTCTTAAAAGAACCGTAGGTGTGTCTCAGTGCATTAATTAATATGGCTCAGGAGATGCAACTAAGAACTAGAGCTATCTCAACGTTAGAGCTATAATAATTTTCTGTATTCATTCTTGTGGAAATATTTATACTAATGCCACAGCACTTAAAGTTGTAAATCCACGGAAGGCACGCGAGCTAAACCGATAATCGATCTTTCTCCGTGAGAAGGCGTGAAACCTGATATGAGACGTATGAATGGTACATAAAAAAGTACTCAAATATTTCATTTCGTTTCATTTAATACATTGAAGCGCTTATGGCCAAGTCAAACCGAGAGATTGGAATCAATCGCTTGAGTTAAGCAACGACAGATGCGGCCAGGTACAGGGTGACCGTCCCGTGACTACCGTTAGTGGCATTTTTCCGAGCGTTTCCGTGCTCCGCAAGGCACGTAAAGCCGTTGGTACCGGCCGTCATGTAACCCGCCCTCGTGGTAGAGTATGGCCTAACCTTGCTAGGATGTAGGAAGCGACCCGTTTTCCAGCAGTGGGGATATAAGTTCATATATATCCCGCCTAATGTAACCTTTTTTCAGTTTCCGCAAAAAAAATGGAAATATTTGGCAAAAAAAATTTTAAGTCCTAGGTTTTTTTTTGGTTATACAAATAGCTATTACCATTATTGAGAAGAATAGCAAGAAAAAAAAATCTTTATTGTACACTATAGCACATAACAAAAAAATATGATAAGATTTGTGATGATCACATTTTCAAATACTTTAATAAGAGTTGAGGTGATTTTTTTCTATCAGTGGCGCTAGTTAGCTCCGGTTAGCCCCTTAATAGAAAAATAGCTCGAACAAGACCCGTGTTCTGACAAAATTAATAATTAACTTCATTTCGCTAAGTCACGGGCCTGTACAGCATTAATGGTGTCGACATTATGAATACACTGCTCCCGTTTTGAAAATTAAATTGTTCGAACTAAAATTTTCGTAACCACTACTTATTAAGTTAATAAACTTAATTCCGGATTCATTTACTTCATGTTTTGTTGGAAGAGTTCGACCAGGTTTTGCTCCGATTCGCAGAGCTTCACTAGGACTCTTCTGACAAAAAAAAAATGTAAATAAATGCGGAACTACGTTAATAATAAAACTGTACAAATTTATACTTACGAAAATGTGTAAGTTTTTAGTTATAAATATTTCATATCCCAGAGACAGTAAAGCATGAGATATTTTTAATTACTGTGCATTACCGACAAAAGCGTTTAGACATTTTTTATTCATTCATTCATTCATTCGTTCGTTCGTTCGTTCGTTCGTTCGTTCGTTCGTTCGTTCGTTCGTTCGTTCGTTCGTTCGTTCGTTCGTTCGTTCGTTCGTTCGTTCGTTCTTTCGTTCTTTCGTTCTTTCGTTCTTTCGTTCGTTCGTTCGTTCGTTCGTTCGTGCATTCATACATTCATTCGTTCGTTCGTTCGTTCGTTCGTTCGTTCGTTCGTTCGTTCGTTCGTTCGTTCGTTCGTTCGTTCGTTCGTTCGTTCGTTCGTTCGTTCGTTCGTTCGTTCGTTCGTTCGTTCGTTCGTTCGTTCGTTCGTTCGTTCGTTCGTTCGTTCGTTCGTTCGTTCGTTCGTTCATTCCTTCATTCCTTCATTCATTCATTCATTCATTCATTCATTCATTCATTCATTCATTCATTCATTCATTCATTCATTCATTCATTCATTCATTCATTCATTCATTCATTCATTCATTCATTCATTCATTCATTCATTCATTCATTCATTCATTCATTCATTCATTCATTCATTCATTCATTCATTCATTCATTCATTCATTCATTCATTCATTCATTCATTCATTCATTCATTCATTCATTCATTCATTCATTCATTCATTCATTCATTCATTCATTCATTCATTCATTCATTCATTCATTCATTCATTCATTCATTTATTTATTTATTTATTTATTTCGCAAATTAACATAATTACATTACAGCTTACGCTATTTCATAATTATTTGCGGTATATACTAAACTTAATCTAATTAAATAAACTAGCATGCAAACACAAATTGTACTGACAATTTAAATATGAGAATTATAATGAAACAATAATGTCATTCAAAATCCATCAGTAACTCATGCGCAATAAAATTTAAATAAATATTTTATTCGAAAAGCTATGGTTACAATATGTAATCAATACGTATTAAATAATTCAATTAAAATTAGATAAGAGTATCGAAGGTAAACTTAATTAAATTTAAATTCTCCTTAAATTTTAATCCTCTTTCTCAGAAATCACCAAGCATTCTCCCTTAATATCCTGCCATTGACCTGCAAACACATCGACTTGTGTTGCATCTGCATGTAACTTATTTAGTAGAGCCAGCGCTCGGTTCAGCGGTGACCACCGGAAAGCCATCGTCCGTCCTGACTCCACTCTAAAAAGAGGCCTAAGTCTTCGCATGCCATGTCTGAAACGGTTTGGTACATTTAGCCTCAGCAACCTTTCCAACAGCGTTGGGCAGTCCAGACCACCTCGCAATATTTGAATGCAAACTAACATTAAATCTCGATTGCGCCTAGTCTGCAGCGAGTTAAATCCGAGTACCCCTAACAAATATTTTGTTGGGTACATGAACGGATATAGGCTATACTTAGATTTATAAAGATACCGGAGGAAGCGTTTTTGGACTTTCTCGATCATAAGAATATATTTTTGCTCGTGTGGATTCCACACGCAAGCACTGGCCTCCAGTTTACTTCGCACAAGAGACGTGTAGAGCAGCTGTGCCGTTTGGGGGTCACGAAAATCTCGCGAGTTTCGCATAACGAAGCCAAGTCTCCGAAATCCCTCCGCCGCAAGTGCCGTAATATGACTGTGGAATGTCAATTTAGGGTCGAAAATTACGCCAAGATCCCTTACAGAGAAAACTCTCATAATCATACTATCACCAAGTAAGTATCCCATATCCAACAAATTTGATGACCGCGTGAAAGACATAACGTAGCTCTTGCCTACATTAAAATTTAACTTATTTCTTTCACTCCATTGTAAGATTGAAGAGATGTCATCCTGTAATAGACGTGCACTTTCCTCATCCACAATTGGTTGTACTAGCTTTAAATCGTCGGCATACAGTAGGCAAGTGGCGCTTCTTAGTACATCAGGTAGATCATTTATCATGATCGAGAACAGCAACGGGCCCAAGATAGAGCCTTGACTCACTCCTGACCTGGTTGAGTAGGACTTTGATATGTAGCATCCATGCTGGACGTATTGCTCTCGATCTCTTAAGTAATCGGAAAAGAAATACGATTACGATTCATTCATTCATTCATTCATTCATTCATTCATTCATTCATTCATTCATTCATTCATTCATTCATTCATTCATTCATTCATTCATTCATTCATTCATTCATTCATTCATTCATTCATTCATTCATTCATTCATTCATTCATTCATTCATTCATTCATTCATTCATTCATTCATTCATTCATTCATTCATTCATTCATTCATTCATTCATTCATTCATTCATTCATTCATTCATTCATTCATTCATTCATTCATTCATTCATTCATTCATTCATTCATTCATTCATTCATTCATTCATTCATTCATTCATTCATTCATTTTTATAACTATCTCTGCCTCTAGATTATAGAACAATTATTTATACGATTTTGTTGGTTTCAATTTAAAACTTAGCTTTGTGTATATAATTTAAAATATTGAACAATAATTCAATACATAATTATATATTAAACGGGTCAAATCGCGATTATTTATTTATAAGAATTTACCCGTTTAATATAAAACTACGTATGAGTATTGCGAATCATTAAGAAATACTAGTAATTTAATACATTTGAGATGATCTTGGATAATTGGATAGCTCCTCAACCAATGGTCAGGTTCTAACAATAGTCTCAATCAATTCGTCGTGTTTGCACAAAAAAATAATAATAATAAATATTCATGTACATATTACACAGATCTCCTTAGCCCTATACTAAGTACAACTAAATGTATGTGCTGACTGAAAATCAGTGTTGCAGGCCCAGCCTGCAGCAAATGCTGAGTCAGCTACCTGTTTGTGGCTGCGGAGATACAATGCCCTTCTAAATTGTAAATGTTTGTTTTAAATCGTATTCTTTGTTTTATTATATTTTTCTTTGTTCTTTCTTTTATTATTTGTCTGTATTATTATAATATCGAGTTACATTGTGTTATGTGTATTGTATCTTTGTGGCTACAAATAAATGTCTCTCTGTATCTTTGTGGCTACAAATAAATGTCTCTCTCTCTCTCTAATTGACTTGTGTTACAGGTGCCAACTCGACGGTAGATTTAATACAATAAATTCATACATAACATCCAAGACCCGAGGCAAACTAGAAAAGTTCGTTTTCTAGTTTGACCCGACCGGGGATCGAACCCGAGACCTTAGGTTTTACAGTCAGCGTGCCAAACCGCTGCGCCACCGAGGCCGTCATCTACAAGAATCTACAAGAAATCAGCATAGATATAACATAACATTTACAAACAAATAACATACATTGCTTCTGGCCATACACTAGGATACCCTGTGTCGTGGGAACCAGAAACAACGACATCACAAACATGTAAACATTCAAGACCTGGGTTTCTTTGAAAGATCTTACGAAAAATAAAAAAAATCACTAAAATGACAAAAACTACTGATATGAATGAATGAAAAATGGTTATTGCACTAAAAACATAATTTGTACAAAGGCGAGCTGAATACTAGATAGTATTTTCTTCCAGCTAACCCACGATGATGCGTACAAGGGATAGGTACAATTAAAAAGCTCACAGAGTCGGCCGCATACATTCGCTTAACAAAGATAGATTCGCTTAACAAAAATATGTTCTGTAGGCCATTGTAAAGTTCTAAGCGGGAACTTTACAATGGCCTACAGAACATATTGTAATTTACGAGTATATGCTTCGGTTCTTTGTCATATTCCAGCTTATAAGTACAGTGCAAGGAGATACTGCCGTATAATTACCGTAGACGGAGTATCGATACTTCGCACCTGATCCAAATCTTTGACGCTTTTTTCTTAAGTAGCAATTAAGACGCCTGTCCGAAGAGAACTGCGCTAGAAAGTGAAGGAGCTATATTCCACATTAGAAAGTTGAGACAGCAATAGTTCGCCTGGAGAACGATTGTAGCGAAGCGGCAGCACGCCTGCTTCTTAATCGGGAGATCGTGAGTTCAAATCCCGACACCAATGAATTTGTTTCATAAGTTACATTTGTGAAGTTATAGATAGATAGATAGATAGATAGATAGATAGATAGATAGATAGATAGATAGATAGATAGATAGATAGATAGATAGATAGATAGATAGATAGATAGATAGATAGATAGATAGATAGATAGATAGATAGATAGATAGATAGATAGATAGATAGATAGATAGATAGATAGATAGATAGATAGATAGATAGATAGATAGATAGATAGATAGATAGATAGATAGATAGATAGAT
The DNA here is from genome assembly GCA_934045075.1 of Yponomeuta sedellus. Lineage (NCBI taxonomy): Eukaryota > Metazoa > Arthropoda > Insecta > Lepidoptera > Yponomeutidae > Yponomeuta > Yponomeuta sedellus. The sequence continues at coordinate 16,216,535 of OW203726.1, forward strand.
AGATAGATAGATAGATAGATAGATAGATAGATAGATAGATAGATAGATAGATAGATAGATAGATAGATAGATAGATAGATAGATAGATAGATAGATAGATAGATAGATAGATAGATAGATAGATAGATAGATAGATAGATAGATAGATAGATAGATAGATAGATAGATAGATAGATAGATAGATAGATAGATAGATAGATAGATAGATAGATAGATAGATAGATAGATAGATAGATAGATAGATAGATAGATAGATAGATAGATAGATAGATAGATAGATAGATAGATAGATAGATAGATAGATAGATAGATAGATAGATAGATAGATAGATAGATAGATAGATAGATAGATAGATAGATAGATAGATAGATAGATAGATAGATAGATAGATAGATAGATAGATAGATAGATAGATAGATAGATAGATAGATAGATAGATAGATAGATAGATAGATAGATAGATAGATAGATAGATAGATAGATAGATAGATAGATAGATAGATAGATAGATAGATAGATAGATAGATAGATAGATAGATAGATAGATAGATAGATAGATAGATAGATAGATAGATAGATAGATAGATAGATAGATAGATAGATAGATAGATAGATAGATAGATAGATAGATAGATAGATAGATAGATAGATAGATAGATAGATAGATAGATAGATAGATAGATAGATAGATAGATAGATAGATAGATAGATAGATAGATAGATAGATAGATAGATAGATAGATAGATAGATAGATAGATAGATAGATAGATAGATAGATAGATAGATAGATAGATAGATAGATAGATAGATAGATAGATAGATAGATAGATAGATAGATAGATAGATAGATAGATAGATAGATAGATAGATAGATAGATAGATAGATAGATAGATAGAGAACACTTTATTGCACAACCAGAAAAATATAACAACCATGATTCTTAAATCTAAGTAATGTTATACAATTGGCGGTCTTATCGCTAAGAGCGATCTCTTCCAGACAACCTTTGGATGGAGTGGATTGCATTAGTAGCAATAGCACTTGCTAAACGTAAATGAAAATATGATGAGAAAACCCTATCTGAAATGTTGACACATCTCAGCGCTTCCTAGTTTCAATGGTCCAACTGTGAGGCAAAATGCAGAAATCTCAGGTCTAACAGACTAGTTTGCCTAGAAAACGCCCAGAGCTATCATTTTTCATTTTCAAAAAAATTAAAATACCACTCGCTAACGGCAAAGGAAAACATCGTGAAGAGACCTGATTTTCTGATATGTTCAAATACCCCAGCGCTTGAAATTGCCAATGCGCTGTGGGCACTTGTGGAAATTAAGCCCATGCCCTCTCTCTCTCGCTCTCTGAGAGAAGGCCTGTGCCCGGCAGTGGGACGTTTATAGGTTACATGAAAAACGAGTATTTTAACCCGCGACCTGTGGCACGGTTAGCCAGAGGTCGCGGGTTCTAGTCCCGGCATGGGTGGAATTTTCAGCCTCTAAATAGGTTTTTTAAAATTGTCCTTAGCACGGGTTAGTGCATTAAAAAGAATATAAAATGAGTTTTGTAAACATTCATTGATTATTCAAATAAAAAATATGGCGTCTAGGATAACCCAGTAATTACATCGTAGAATATCACGTAAGAAATAGCATATACAAAGACGAGCTTATCTCTGTAATTTTACCTGTCAACATTTAAATTTTTTTGCATACGTATTTTACTGTCTTAAAGGAAACTAGATACGAATTAAACGACCCATATTTTTCACTGTCGGAAATTCGATTATTTTCATTCATCATTTTCTGTTTGAATTTCGTCTTATTCTAAAAGGACGTAACCGCCAAATGTCGTCACACATACGGCTTAATAATACTAACACCCTTGCCGCCTGTTTATAACCATTGGAATTAAGGAAAGGAAAAGTAATTTCTCCGACATGACATTTGAATGAAATTGAAAATGACATCTGTCATATCATTTTTAATATTAGGCAACCTTACCTCCTTATTCCACCGTATGTGTGACGTCATCACTAAATTTTTGGTTTTTATTTATTTTCTCTAAAATTAAGCAATAATTTTTTTTTTTACGTAGCCTCTATGTTTGTGTCCCACTGCTGAGCAAAGGCCTCCCCCATTTCAGTCCAGAGTTTCCTGTCCTGGGCCACCTCAGGCTACTCCGGCAGATGGTTGTCGAGATCATCTCTCCACCGTCTTCTAGGCCAGCCTCGATTACGATGTCCATCGTGTGGCACCCACTCGGTGGCGAGTTTTGCCCACCTGTCCGGGTGCATTCGACTGGCATGATCAGCCCAACTCCACTTCAGTTTCGCCGTCTGGACACCCACATCGATTATTCGCAAAAATAATAAGAATTCAAAATTTTTTTTTTAATCAAGATAGCAAAATTAAGAAACGGTATTTTTAAATTTGCGCGTTGTAAAATATGAAATGTTGTCAATTGTAATTACGCGTATTAATAGTTTTATGCCAAGTCAACTTTGTGTGGACGTGACGTCAATATGTGAACGTCAAAATGTTATCGCAGACAGATTGCAGGTGCTTTTGCCGCACCAAAACCCAATGTCCATTAATATTACTCGTAAGCCCCGACAACCACTTCTACGGCAGAGGTGTACACAGTGAAGTTCTAACTGGCATGTAGTACGTAAGTAAGGAACTGAGATGATTGGGATGGTTTCACCACGAACAAACAATATAATAATGAAACGTTGGGCTTTGCATCTACGTACAGTCTGTTAGCTTTTAGAATATACCTCGGCTACCATCGGATAGAGTCGGATATATTCGTGTAATAGATATATCGGAACACATAACAGTAACTTTTGAAAATTTTTATACAGAGCAGGAAGTAGTATTACACTCGTGTGCTTTAGCGCTTGAAATTGCCCATCCGCGGGGCGCGCGTGGTGGTACGGCGTTTTACTTCAAGAGTTTCTAAGAGAGAAATTATTTACTTCTTACAAATAATAAGACAAATAGTAATGTCAAATTAGTGCTATATTAAACGGCATTGATTGAATTGATTTGAATAGAGAGAATCTATTCTCTCCATCAATTATTCTTCGGAATAATTGATTAAAGAAGGTAAGTAAGTAAGTAAGTAAGTAAGTAAGTAAGTAAGTAAGTAAGTAAGTAAGTAAGTAAGTAAGTAAGTAAGTAAGTAAGTAAGTAAGTAAGTAAGTAAGTAAGTAAGTAAGTAAGTAAGTAAGTAAGTAAGTAAGTAAGTAAGTAAGTAAGTAAGTAAGTAAGTAAGTAAGTAAGTAAGTAAGTAAGTAAGTAAGTAAGTAAGTAAGTAAGTAAGTAAGTAAGTAAGTAAGTAAGTAAGTAAGTAAGTAAGTAAGTAAGTAAGTAAGTAAGTAAGTAAGTAAGTAAGTAAGTAAGTAAGTAAGTAAGTAAGTAAGTAAGTAAGTAAGTAAGTAAGTAAGTAAGTAAGTAAGTAAGTAAGTAAGTAAGTAAGTAAGTAAGTAAGTAAGTAAGTAAGTAAGTAAGTAAGTAAGTAAGTAAGTAAGTAAGTAAGTAAGTAAGTAAGTAAGTAAGTAAGTAAGTAAGTAAGTAAGTAAGTAAGTAAGTAAGTAAGTAAGTAAGTAAGTAAGTAAGTAAGTAAGTAAGTAAGTAAGTAAGTAAGTAAGTAAGTAAGTAAGTAAGTAAGTAAGTAAGTAAGTAAGTAAGTAAGTAAGTAAGTAAGTAAGTAAGTAAGTAAGTAAGTAAGTAAGTAAGTAAGTAAGTAAGTAAGTAAGTAAGTAAGTAAGTAAGTAAGTAAGTAAGTAAGTAAGTAAGTAAGTAAATAAGTTATTTCCTTCTCACAGAGGTGTCACACAAAATATAATACAATTTGAACAATCAGGACTTATTCCTATGTGAGAGGCTGGAGTCCATACTAGGAAAGATCCTGTTGCATGCACAAAATAAAGTTTACAAATATCGTTTGCATAATATAAAAGAGGTACAAGGTAATTGCAACGTACAGTCTGTTAGCTTTTACAATATACCTTGGGCTCTAGAGTAGGTTTCGGTTTTCGCCGAAAGCACACGAGTGTAATACTACTTCCTGCTCAGTATAAAACTTTTCTTATTAAGTTTATTTAATTAAGTGTCATATTAGTTCCGATATTTCTATTACACGATTATATCTGATTCTATCCGATAGTAACCTATATTCTAAAAGCTAACAGACTGAACTGGCTGATAAAAAAATACCGTAACGGCGGTCCCCACACTAGGCCTAGCCAGTATCGTAAAGCCAATTTCATTAAAAAGTTTCATTTCGTTAGCATTAACTTGCTGCTTGTCAAATTATTTCGTTCTTAGTTAGGACTCCGGTAACTTAAATTATACTGTGGCCAGCTTTCACTACACTTCAAAGTCAACATTGGAGTCAAAGCCGCATGAATATTTGATACTATCGCCCGCCTGGTAGTTGCGTCAACTGAAATTATATTCCAAGTGTACAATATACATCACTAAGGGAAAACACATTTTAAATGTTTTATTCATAAAATGTAGATGCCTGGTTTGCGTCTTTGCCCTATTGGTGCCAGAGGGTTGGTGTATGGTGGTTGATGTAAGTAGTGAAAACGCATTTTCCATACCGGGATCTTTAGCAAGTTCCATTGAATTAATAATTTAATTCGTTATCAGTCCTTGTATGTCCCCACTGTTGGGGCACGGGTATCTTCCTGCATCGCAGGAAGGTTAGGCCATACTCCACCACGGGGGCCAAGTCCGGGTTGGTGGAGGATTGTAAGACAGTGGCGGGCCTTACTGTCAGCAGTTATCAAGCCGCCCATAAGGCCTGCTGCACTGCTGGACGTAGCCCTCCCCTAATGAGCGCCATAGCGCCCTGTCTTCAGCTTGCCGCATCCAGCATCTGCCGGCAGTTTTTCGCAGATCGTCATTCCACCTGGTCAGAGGGCGTCCTACACTACGTTTGCCGGATCGCGGTATCCACCTACTACCTACTAACTACTACCTACCTTTACATTATTAATTTGTCAAATTGTGACAATTTAGCGCCACACAGCGCGCAACTCGCGGCACTGTACGACCCATGCAGGTTTATGTCAGTCAGGAAAGCATTCGAGCCAAAACAGGGGGATTCGATTTGCGTATGACGTAATATCGCACTCGCCAAGTTTACATTCGGCAACAGTTTCACTAATCCACCGGAGGTGCTCACAGATAGATAACGGAACATTTCAGCTTCAAACCCGCGCCGGGCTCGCGGCCCCTCCCCTGGGACGTTTCTATAAATAAATAAATCCTACCCTCGTCCTAGCATTCGGTTTAGAGCAGTGTTTCTTAACCTGTGGTCGGCGGGCTGCTACGACCGGCCGACCGAGGGCCGCCTTGGGTGTCCGTGAGCACAGGCATGGGCGTCCGCAGTCTTTATCTATTGACCATTTAGCAATCACAAACAAATGAAACATTTACTCGTCTTCTCAACCACTAACCTTTGTGAAAAGGTATTCTCTGCTTTTTTGTAAACTAGAATCAGATTACAAAGTGGAATCGGATTTGAGACTACAACTCATTAGTACATCAACCCAAATAACATTAATTTAGTTGCAAAAAAGCAGCACCAACTTGTAACCTATTTCACATTAAAATATATTGCTTGTAATTTGAAGTACTAAAATAAATGGTGCGAAATTCATTGCTATTTTTTTTAATTAAGAGGATCCTCAAAATTATGCTTGATTTCCTAAGGGGTTCGTGGGCGAAAAAGGTTAAGAAACGCTGGTTTAGAGAATAAAGACCATCGGTACAAGTAGGAGATGAAAAACCAAATCCAATTCGATAATAAGTATGAAAAAAGAAAGTAAATCCGTTCAGTCTATTATGCTGACACAGATTTGGTAAGACTTACATTACGTTTGCTAATAGTATTGAGTAAGCTTCTTTGGTTTGATGTAGATGATTATATTTATTTACTTTCTGTACCCGCGGCTTTGTTCTTGGCGATCCGGATTACTTTTAGGGTTTCTTAGCCGCACCTTTTGGCCACTAGAACTCAACTATTAAACTTACGTTGTCTAGTATCCGACCGTTCGTTTGTATGGCCGACTGTCTAATCATTCACTTTTTAGTGAAAAAGCTGTGGGGCCACTAAGCTTAGGAAAATTATTTTTGTAATATTGAGAATGAAAGCATGTTTCAAACACATACTTAGACTGTATGTATTTGCTAAGAACAAGATAAAAAGTCTCCGAAACCAGCGTGCGTGCATGCAACGACTAACGACTAATGAACGTCATTTTAATTATACGTTATATAAATGAAACTTTGTGTATGTTTTTAATAAATTGCTATATGTATTATACGTTTTCGTTTATGTAAGTATATTACTTATAATATTTTAATTTTTAATGCACTAACCCGTGCTAAGGACAATTTTAAAAACCTATTTAGAGGCTAAAAACTCCACCCATGCCGGGATTCGAACCCGCGACCTCTAGCACGGATAGCCAGAGGGTTCGAATTCCGGCATGGGTGGAATTTTTAGCTTCTAAATAGGTTTTTAAAAAGTATATTACTTTTAAGTGTAAGTATATATATCAATATTTATATTTGCACCAACTACCCGTCTCACTTTCCCTTCAGCAACTCTCCATCGTCATCAGCAATAAGGCCGCCAATTGTACTGTATCTTTGTAATTATTTTTTGTTTGCTCTTTCCTGGTGTACAGTAAAGAATATTCTTATTTTATCTTAACGTTGATGAGGCGAAGGTGATCTGTCAGGATCGTGGCAAGTGGCAGTCCCTGGTCTCTGCCTATCCCTACAGGATACAAGCGCGAGTTTCTATTCTATTATTATTTTTGAGAGATGGTACGTAGGAAGATATGGTTTTTAGGGATCAGAACCCAAAGGGAGAAAACCGGACTTTATTATTAGAGTCCACTTTGCGTCTGCCTGTCTGTCACCAGGCTGCATCTCATGAACCGTGATAGCAAGACAGTATTTTTTTTTACAGATGATGTTATTCTGTTGCCACTTTAACAACAATACTAACACATTAAAATAAATATTTAACGGCTTATCGGATTGTATTAACACGTTTAAAGAACTAAGAATTAGGTTTGGTCGTGCTTGCTTAGAAAAAAATAATTAAGAAGTTTGAGTCATTTTGTGAAAAGCTTTTCCATAAAGACTTCTAAGGTTTTATTTAGTTTCTATTCTTTTAATCTCAATTCTAAGCTAGTAATAGTAGATAGAAACCAAACTATGTTTGTACGAGAATTTCCGTGTGAGTAGTCGTGAGGCGCCCTTTTAATTATTTTCTTTTATTTATTGTTGTATCAAGCGACACGGCACATTACCCCCCAACATCAAGGTACAACCAAAGTCTTGAACTCCACCAAGAGACAGCGGGAGCAAAACAGCGAAACTGGTCCCATCCAAGAAATTAGCAATCCTTTTAAAACTTTCATTCGCGTCTGACAAATGAATATTTAGAGTCGGGGCACAGGTGGCGGCACTTTATGAGGTGGTCTCTCGACGATACATAAATCAGGGGCGGGACGCCGGCGCCGCCGTCTCAAACTATGAAGACCCTGACTTATGTGCGTGATAAATGTACCGAGTATTTTTGACCAATATGTAAACACCGAGAAGTGCTCGTGGCCTAGTCGAACCGAGTGATTTGAATCGATCACTTGAGTTAAGCAACAACAGGCGCGGTCAGGTGCAGGATTGGTGACCGTCCCGTGACTACCACTAGTGGCATTTTTCCAAGCACTTCCGTGCTTTGCAAGGTACGTTAAGATGTTTGTGCCGGCAGTCATGTAATGGCAGTCGTGAAGCCATGTCAGGGGCCTTATGGGCGGCTTGATAACTTCTGACAATAAGGCCCGCCACTGTCTTACAGTCCTCCACCAACCCGGACTTGGCCCCCGTGGTGGAGTATGGCCTAACCTTCCTCCGATGCAAGAAGAGACCCGTGCTCCAGGAGTGGGGACATACAAGGGTTCGAAGTAAACACCGACGGCAGTGGCTTACATTGTACATTGCCTTTGAAATAAAAGAAAATATTTGATTTGAAACGCTTGACCTGAACGGAAGTTTTCGTAAGCACTACATATTAACTAAATCTATTCGTAGCAAATACTTTATCACAGTGAAGTCTGGTCGACTCTCCCCACAAAATTACGTATAAATGTATCCACTTCACCGTTAATAACGCTTTCTTTGTTAAACTTGCAAAGAAGGCATAATTATACAGACTATAAATCGTCTTTTAAACACATCGTATCGACTATTCAACACTGACTTTAACAACAATATTTGTAAAAGCCTATTTAGAGGCTAAAAATTCCACCCATGCCGGGACACGAACCCACGACCTCTGGCTAACCGTGCCAGCGCTCTCCCAACTGAGCTAATGGGCGACTCACCGGCATCAGTGAAATTTCGAACCTCTTTACAATGGGTAATATGTACGATAGTACTCAATAAAATGTACGGCATGGGTGGAATGTTTAGCCTCTAAATAGGTTTTTAAAATTGTCCTTAGCACGGGTTAGTGCATTAAAAAAAGAATATAACAATAGTTGTTTTAACTAGCCTACAAATGTTCCACTGTAGGGCAAATGCCTTCTCTCAGAGAGAGAGTATAGGCTTTACTATTCATGCCTACTGTGGATTGGCAATTTTAAGTCTGAGGTACTCAAATACTGAAGTATTTGAGTACCTCAGACAGTAAGGCTTCCTCACTATGTTTTCCTTCACGTGGTATTGCTATAACTTCACAAATGTATGCAACTTAAAAAACAAAGGCATTGGTACAAGCCCGCACTGGGAATCGAACCTGGTTAAATAAATAAAAATTAAATGAATAAATATTCTTGGACATGTTACACAGATCTCGTTAGCCCTATACTAAGTACAACTAAATGACTTGTGTTATAGGTGCTAACTCGACGATAGATTTAATAACTATCGCTTCAGCAACAATAAATTACATAAATACTTAAATGCGTTAGATACGCTTCATTACTTAACATAAATGACTTAAAAAGGTCTGTTAGATGTTTCCCTCGTCCTCATTATCACTGAGGTAATAAATACCTACCTAAGTAATATTATTTTCTTTTCATAAGGGAAGAATGCTAAGACGTTTATCTGTAGCTTACACAACCCACCCACATAGAGTAATGTATACGTAAACTCATACTGAACGTGATAAGAAGAACCTAGTAAAGTCTCTAGTTACGTAAAATTTCTTGCAAACAGGAACAGAACCGTTCGGCACTACCTCCTTCTCCATATCGCCTGTAAGATGACTAGAATAAAATACCAATAAAATAGTCAATTGTAAAATGTTTACTGGTAATCGTATAAGAAAACAAAACGTACGAGGAAAAATATTTTTTTTTATTTAGCCACGACTGTGTCCCACTGCTGAGCAAAGGCCTCCCCTTTACATTTATACTTCTCCTTGTCTGTAAACAACTTAAAAAAATATAGTGAAAACAAAAAAAGCACAATCGTCAGTTTACGTTTGGATGTAATAAGGAAACCCTGTACACTTTTAAACCGGTTTAAGCGTTCCTATTAGAAATTACAATAGAATAATTAAACTGTAACTGTAAGGGTTAAGATAACATAAGAATATTCTTTATTGTACACCAAGAAAAACAAACGTAAAATAATTACAAAGATACAGTTATATAATTACAGGTTCGATTCCCAGTGCGGGCATGTACCAATAACTTTAAACATTAAACATACAGAAGCCAAATTATAAGTACCCACTTATAGTAAACAAAATAAGCACTTAATTAATCTCTTAAGGCAAAAATCCAGTGACAGTTTAAAGCACTACATTAATACTTAAAAAAATCCATTATTATTTAAATTTTATTATTTATTAGGTAATTCCCCGTAATAATATTCTGCGATAGTTTTAACTACCTTTCCAAAGATAAAGCCCTTTAAATATCGGGCAGATGGATAGACAGATAGACAGCGAAGGCAGAGTCAAATGGGCTATTTGGCACCCTTTGCCTAGGGAACCCTATAAAAATAAGTGATACTACTTTTAGACAAAAAAAAACAGGTTTATTTCTGACTAAATACAGTAAAGACACTAAATTGTACAAGTATGTATCACAACGTCTGAAAGTATGGCGGCAAGTTTTGTTACAACATTTTAGACTATATCTGAGCGCAGTCAGATATAGTCTAAAATGTTGTTCTAGTAAATCTTGTAAGTCTATGATCAGCTAGTCAAAGTACTGGTTCCTTTCTCCGGGGAAGGAGTCGAGGCACGTAGCTAAAGCGTAGGGCAAACCACTAAAAGTACACGTTACTTCCTGCGACACATCAAGACAGTTAGGGTTGGGGGCAGTCTTGTTGGGCTGATATAACTGTTTAAGTGCAAAATATCGATAAATATCTTAAATAGATTCTACATAAATAAATAATGTGATCGAACAGATATTCTATGTAGCTATGTATTGAATCGAAAAAACAATGGTAATCAGACCCGTTAATTGTATAACAGCTAGACAATATTAACAAGAGTGAACTATAAAATTACGGTAATAATAAAAAATATTACATTTTTTAAAATGGGATTTTTAATACCACATAAAAACATCATTCTAACTGAAATATTACACAGTTACTTATATTAAATATATACACCTAAATTAGTAATGGTCGTTGGATTTTTGTTTTGTTTTAAAAATTATTTATTTAACTATAAATAACATAGACAGAATACACCAAGATCTTATTCTAGGGGCATGTTAGGATATTCCAATCATTGTAAAAAATTTAATAAACGAGCATAAATCCGTATAAAAACAGTTTTAATTATTCCAATCATGTTTATCAGGTTATTTATCAGGTCATTGGATTGGTCGTTCAAAAGTATTGTGTAGGAAAACCATTTTTGAGGATTCATTTGTAAAAAATCAAGCTTTAAAACGCTTTTTTTAGTAAAGAGCCTTTTTCCCCAAAGCTAAGCGGCTGTTTGTAAAAAGATGAAACAATCGGAGAAGTAAAACATGAAATAAACTTAAAATTAAAACCAATCACGGCTAAATAAGCCTTACAAATACGCGAGCAATAGTCGACCATCTTATGAAAGGAACATTTTGTACAAATTGTAATGAAAATATATTTACTGAACTTGTTAGCTGCGCAAAACAATCAAGAAACGCCTCCTACTACGCAAATCTACATGACCTTTACATGTCCCTACATGAACTTGGCGGTTTTTTATGTATATCAAAACAACGAACAAAATAAAAAAGAAAAACGAGAAAAAAGCCCAGTGGGTTGGAATGTTTCTACGTGACACTACCCAATTTTAAGGTACCACACGATACTTGTAACGTCACTAGTTGCGCCCGATTTAGAAAAAAAATTGAAAAATGTTCACCAACATGATTATTGTTTTACTTAAATCCCGAACCATTTACTTGTTCTTACGAAAGTTCGCAAGTGTTTAAGTAGTTCGAACAGCATTAAAAATCTCTTAACATAGCCTCTCTAATGAGAGATTTTTCTTGATCGTCTAGTGTGCCCATCTAAACATCTACGGTCTTATTTATAAGAACACGATTCCTCTAAAAAACTTCTCAAAGGCATTTAAATTATCTGAGTTTACGTTTTCCCCTTTACCACGAGCTTTATAAACTGCCTCTGAAGAGTGTTCCTTAAAACCCTATATGTTTTTACAAATAAGTCCGGCAATATTACATATTTATGATAGTAGTTAGCAGATAAGATGATTTTATCGATATCGGTATTCCAAAAATCCTCACAACACTGTTGGGAGGAGCGGGCGGTATGGCCAGGCGATTAGCCGCGGTGTTTGTCTCAGGCCGCTACCGCCTCCCTCGGAAATAGAAAATAAAGGCGCTGTGACAAGCGTTTGTATCAGGCTAGTACTTAGACGAGTAACAGTCACACTGCCACTTGACTTAGTAAGAAGTTTTCAACCAGAGACAAAACTAACAGGCTTGGTAAGTCATGAGCTGATCAACTTTATGTTGTTGTTGAAAAAGTATCCTATTACAAAACTTCCTAAAATTTTAAGTTCAAAGTGATATCAATTATACTGCACATACAAGGATGAATTTCCTTAAATAAAAACAGCACATAACAGGCACGTAAAATGTCTATGAGCCCGTACACTCTCTTTAAGAGAAGGCCTATGCCCTGAAGTGGGACCTTTATATACTACATTAAAAAATCTATGATATAAAATTCTATAAGTCGCTAATTAAGGTAATTACGTTTTACTTCAGACGATGAACCATCTTTCATAGTGCCCTGCGTGCCCTAACACCTGCAATGGCCTGTGTTGGTCTAGCAGTTAAGGCGCATGGGTGCCAGGTCGGAGGTCGTGGGTTCGATTTCCTCCGTGGGCCGCGGTACATTTGTACAGGTGGCCCAGTCTGGGTGTATTTTCATATTTGCGACGTTTTTGTCCGCTTACCATAGTACAGGGTATCCTAGTTTGGATCCAGGTCAAGTAATTGTGTTGTGTAGAAGTTATTATTATTATTACTAAGGGGAACCTGACAATTGCAAGTGATATAGCAGGCAGCGTCACAAACCTGTTGGCCGCAACTGTTTAGTAAAGACTTTGTGGAAAATTGTTTTGCCATCGACACGCTAAGACGAAGAGCGATTGTTCAAGTTTGTTCAAGTAGGGAGTCTGTCTAAATGAGGCAGACTGTCCATACCCGATGCGGGCAACGCGCGGCTAGTCCGAGCGACGTGACCGTTTACCTATTTATGCAGATGTGCCCCTCCCTCAGTTCTCTTTGCCACCCTGTTGCATGTCACACGTACAGCATCCGACTTCGGACGAATAAATAGACGCTTTTCATGTAAGTAATACAACTTGACAACTTGGCGAGCGGAAATTTTTGCGAAGTTCCTCTAGGTGCAGTCGCGTAAAGTTAATTTCTTTTAGACGGATTAATGGATATGGAAGATGTTTATCACAGTACAAATGTAAAAAACATTATGCGGGAGATGTTTCTATTAAATTCTGTGTATGTTACATTATGCTGTTTTGTGACTTTTCGGAGTTGGTCCTATAGTTATTAGTTAAATCTGAGACTTCCTTACATAGCCTCATAGTAAGGCAAGCGTTAAGGTATGTAAATACCACTGACAATTTAGGGTTTGTTTTGCTAAAAATTCCACCCATGCCGGGATTTGAACCCGATACCTCTGACTATCCGTGCCAGCGCTCTTTCCAACTGAGCTAATGGGCGAGAGGTTTTTTATATTAAATTTAAGTTCAGCAAATACATAACAAGCACCCAGGTTAAAATATCTAAGGAACATACGATGTTTCCCTTGATTTCCTTAAGCAGACTCGCGCGGAGTGGCGGTTAATAATTTCCACAAGCACCAGCTTATTAAATATTGAAGAGAAATTCATTAACGGTGTAAGAAATATTAATGCGAAGCCCTACCTCAGGTAAATACCTGTCTCGCAGAGAGATTGTGTCTCATAAACTATGATTTTTCCTCCCGCGAAGAACGTGCAAGCTTTCCGCCAGCGGCGCATATGAAACTTAAATGGATATTTAAATTTACATAATGAAAACTTACTTTTTTATAAGTTAAACCTTTGTAGAGCAATCTCATCTTGCGAAAGGAAAAACAGCCATAAAGGTACTTTCTGGAGACTATAATTTAAAGAAACCTAATTGTGTGACAATTATAGAACATCTAACGCACAAGCGTAACAAAAAGTAAGTGGAAGTGTAAGACCAAATTGATTATATGCTAAACACCCCAGTGGTTATTAGGAAATTTCGTGTCAAGCTGTGATTTATTCTTTTTTCGAAATTGTTACCTTTTAAAAACTGTTGATGGGGAGTTTTTTTTTAAATCAGCTTAGTAGTCACTTACTAGAAGAAGTTAAGATATTTTTAAACTCAAGTCAAAAGCAAAAGGAGTTAAAACATATCTTAATTTCAATAAAAGTTTTTTTTATTACCATCTACTCTAAAAACTACTTCTTGATATCAGAAATTGGCTCTCAAAAAATATGGAGACTGCCGAGAGTAAAAACTAAATTTAACACCATTTTCCTAGATTAAAAAAACACTTTTATCATGTTTTATTCTATTCAATCTTTCAATTCTAATTTTAAGTATGATGACTTAATGAATTTGATGACTTTTTTCTGGTAAAGTGATATTTTTTTATAATCAACTAGCTGACCCAGCGAACTTCGTATATTTTTTTTTATTATTTTTTTATATTTCCTTGTACCATCCTTGTACTTCGAGGAAATCAATATTTTAACTTAATGAGACGGATTGCTACTAGCGCCTGGATGAGTATGCTCCAGGACAGGTAGAAGCAGCGTGCCCTGGAGGTGGCCTATATCCAGCAGAGGACAAGATCGGGCTGATTGATTGAAACATGATGATTTTGGCAAAATAAGAAACTTTAAAAACCTATTTAGCGGCTAAAAATTCCGCCCATGCCGGGATTCAAACCGCGACCTCTGGCTATCCGTGCCAGCGCTCTTTCCAACTGAGCTAATGGGCGACTCACCGGCATCAGTGAAATTTCGAACCTCTTTACACTATTCTCTGTATTACATACACGGTTTTCAAAATTGTCCTAAGCACGGGTTAGTGCAATAAAAATAGTAAAATAAGAAACTGTTATTGGTGCATATTCTATTCATTATATATTCTTTTATTTATGCAGCGCCATAGTAATAATCTCATATTACATTTGGTCTTTACATCTACGTTATGAGATGATTAATACTATATCCAGAGGCACCTTCACCCACCCAAAAGAGTGAAGGGACCACTCGGACGCTGCAGTGCCTGAGACATTATTTTAGATGGAGTAGGCTTGCTCAGCACCTGTACCATTCCGTCGGCTTAGTCGGCATAGCCTAAAGGATAGACAATTCAACACGTTTTAAAACCCTATTTAGAGGCTAAAAATTCCACCCATGCCGGGATTCCAACCCGCGACCTCTGGAAATCCGTGCCAGCGCTCTTTCCAACTGAGCTAATGGGCGACTCACCGGCATCAGTGAAATTTCGAACCTCTTTACAATATTCTCTATGTTACGTACAGGCAGCGACATCTGGCTGAAGTAAATTGCATCACTTACAGCCCCGACTACCTACTTTGCAGTTAGGTTTTTACATTGGAATGATATCGCTGTACCCACATGATTATACTATTTTTATTTTTAATGCACTAACCCGTGCTAAGGACAATTTTAAAAGCCTATTTAGAGGCCATTTAGTTGTACTTAGGATAGGGCTAACGAGATATGTGTAATATTTCCATGAATATTTATTTATTATTTATTAGCTCAGTTGGAAAGAGCGCTGGCACGGATAGCCAGAGGTCGCGGGTTCGAACCCCGGCATGGGTGGAATTTTTAGCCTCTAAATAGGTTTTTAAAATTGTCCTTAGCACGGGTTAGTGTATTGAAAATAGTATAATTCAACACGTGTGGAGCCAACCAAGCCGCAGGTTTTCTCACGATGCTTATGTTTCAATTCACCTTTTACGTGTGGTATTGTCATTTCAGTCATTTCATTTCATTGCTAGGCAACATTTTTTTTGTGTAGATTATATACGTCTCATAGTTAGAATATTTTCGGGGCTTAATCGCGTAGTAATTGATTGCTATTTTACCTCGACTCAGTGTAGTGTGTCGCAACCCTAATAGTGCTTTGTGATAGCTGATTGAGGGTAGTATAAAACCTCATCAGCCGAAGATGCGAACGGGTGCCAGCCATCAGTCTTCTCGTGACCACGGTGACTGTAACGTCGTCGAAACGTCGAGGTAAAATAGCAATAAATTACTACGCGATTAAGCCCTGAAAATATTCTAACTATGTGTACAAGTCTCGAAAGTTTAAAATATGTTATATACGTCCCATTGCAGGGGACTTTTTACGGCCCTCCCTAACCGGTCTGTCCCCTGCAATGATACTCTCTAGTATGGGCTTAATTCCTTACTCTCTCTCTGAGATTAAGTTTGCGCTCTGCATTGGAACGAACATATGCCAACCTTAAGAGCGGTGGTAGCGGAGCGGTGTAGAACGCCGGCTTCTCAATCGGGAGGTCGTGGGTTCGAACCCCGGCATGTACCAATGACTGTTTTCTAAGTTATGTACATTTGTGAAATTATAGTAGCAATACTCCTCGCTGACGGTGAAGGAAAACATCGTAAGGAAACCCTAGTGTCTGAGGTGTTAGCGTACCTCAGCGCTTGCTAAGTACAATGGCCCAACTATGAGGCTAAGTGCGGAAATCTCAGGTCTAACTAACTAACTAACATAGGCCAACCTTAAAAAAGTTTAAACATTATATATGATCAGATGATTCCAGCGGTTCCATTTTTGTGTTCATGTAGAGATTTGTTATACCCTATTTATAGTAAATAGCAAAAATTGATTCCGAATTCAAATGACACTTGAAATCTCTATTCTGTAAGGAGAGTCTCTATCTTTATGTCTTTATGGGATCATACATTACAGCAGTTGAATATAGATACCACAAGTTCACATCGGAAAATATCTTATATACTATCAAGGGTTACATAAAACAACATTTAGACTGTAAGTCAAACTATAAGGGGTACGAAACAGACGCCAAGCCAAATCCCAAACGTCTCGACGGGCATTCGATTATTCGCCACGTCACAGCACTTTGACGGAGGAACCAATTGCGACCCGTGAATTAGGATCGAGTGAATCGGGGCATTAGAGTTAGTAAATCAAGTGGTAGATCACCTGTTAGCGCAAACATAGGGCGGGGAATAAATCAATCATTCAATAAGCGGGAGCTGCGAGGCCGATATGTTCAATATAGAAAGATCGCAGCTTTGTGTGCTACCCGGCTTTAATAACTAAGAAAGTAGCTCCATGATTTTCTTGACGTATAAGTTCAGAACAATGTTACCCTGGAATGTTTCACTAGTATATTCCTTATGCTTAGTACCTTACTAAACTATATAAGCGCCGTGAGACTACATCCAGTTTCAGATTTTTGACCCCAGATCGATAAGTATTTGTTTTTAACCCAACGGCCGCAGAAGTACAGTTATTTACCCGACTGCACCAGAAAGAAGGTTTATTTGAGTGTGTGTATGTATGTATGCATGCATGTTATGAATATCTTATATCTTCGGCACCATCTGTAGCCTAAATGGCTTGATGGATTTAGCTTGATAATACCTGTTATTAGATACGTTTCGACTGTAGGTGAGGCATTGAATATATAAAAATAATAAAAAGTACTTATTTTTGGCACGATATTATTATATCGGAGTTATTTTCCCTCAAAACTTATCAAGTAATGTAAAAAAAAATATGCTATTTATAATTATGTTAAGATGTAATATAAAAGTGTAAATGTTAAAAAGCAACATTATATTCAGTAATAAAAAGATATTATAATTATTTGTGCAATAACAATATTGTGTTACTAATGATAAATTCGTTCCCTAAGAAAATTTTAAAAACATTTATTCAAAAAGACAAAAATATATTAATTTTTTGAAGTTTTTTTTACAGCGTTTGTATTATTTTAACAGTCAGGTTTTGTTTATTTTATGTTCGTTTATTTATTTTAAATATCGTTCATAAAATTTAACTATTTTAACTTTATATGGTTTTGTTTTAAATGGAATATTACTACCGAAATGTATTGTAATTGTGTGATGGACTCCAACACGCACTTGACCTGTTTCTTTTATGCTAAATTCAGAAAACGGGGGATAGAATGTAGGGCCTAGTATTAAACAAAACCTACGACTCTGAATAATAGCAGCTTGACTTCGGCTTCAAATTTCTTTCATCCATCTTTGCGAGTCCATTTAGTTTCAGGCATTGAGCAGACCTTCTGATATCGAATATCTTTTCGGGGCGAGCAATTTGTCACGCGCGACGCGGAAGGTGGATGTCACTAGTTGGTTTCCTCGGGTAAATATTACGGCTTTTGATTGATATTGGCTGTGCGGAAACGCGAGGTGTTTTTTTTTTCTTTCTTCTTTTAGTGGCTTTTCGTTCTTTGTTGGCTTATGGCTTATAAATTGATTGTCTTTGGATATAGGCGCAGGGTGCTGACGCTCAAAATGAAAGTAAAACAAAAAGATGTTCATATTCCATAAACTAAATCTCTTATTTTGATACGTGAACGGGAGGATTGAATGCAATTATACGTAGTTTATGAACGTTTCCTTCTTTAAAAAAAACCTAGATCCTTAAATCCGTAGTGTTTGAACTTTATACCATACAGACAAATAACAGTAATAGGTTGTATTAATAACATACTGTAGGCCCAAAACCGATTTTATCCTCATCAAGCTATATTAGTCTTCTGGACATAGCCCTCCCCTAATGAGCGCTATAACACCCTGTCTTCAGCTTGCCGCATGCAGCATCAGCCTGCAGTTTTTCGCAGATCGTCATTCCACCTGGTCGGAACTTAAAGCCCTTGGTGATTGATGATTCTAGGTCCTAAAAATAGTTGTCACACGTGTTAACATTTCTCACGTTATCAACCCTTGTATGTCCCCACTGCTGGGGCACGGGTCTCTTCCTGCATCGCAGGAAGGTTAGGCCATACTCCACCACGGGGGCCAAGTCCGGGTTGGTGGAGGATTGTAAGACAGTGGCGGGCCTTACTGTCAGAAGTTATCAAGCCGCCCATAAGGCCTCTGACATGGCTTAACGACTGCCATTATATGACAGCCGGCACCAACGGCTTAGCCTGCCTTGCGAAGCACGGAAACGCTCGGAAAAATGCCACTAGCGGTAGTCACGGGACGCTCACCCATCCCGTACCTGACCGCGCCTGTTGTTGCTTAACCAAGAGATTGATTCCAATCACTCGGTTCGCCTAGGCCACGAGCGCTTTTCACGTTCGTTTTAAAATAAAAATAGGTATATTACAAAACAAGTTATGATTTTTTTTCCATTGGTGTCGCTAGTTAACAACCCGAAGCGGATTGATGCTAAAATCTCTACGTGTAAGTAGTTAAGATTCTCCGTTTCTAAGAAAAAAAATTAGACAAACGTACAACAAAGTGGTCGTATAGTGGCTCCATTTTTCTTATTTTTTACAGAGTGGAACCCTGAAAAGATAAAATTACTTTATGTTAACAAATAATAGCATTGAAGAATGCGAAGGTACCTGGAGTTATAACTAAAAGGGGGAGATACGGCCACGATGTTATTTTTTAATTTCGCCAGAAAATTGTAATGTAAACGGAGAAAACGACGTAGGTTTAAATAATCTGTTCACCGTATATTACATAATTTCCTATTCTATTAACTCATTATGAAAGAGAAAACACATTTTTTTATGAAAAGATAATACGAGCATCAAGTTATCTAAGACAATGAAATAACTATCCACAAAAATATCAACGCGCACCAAAGATGAAACCAGCTGTGAGAAGAATATGTATGTATGTATGTATGTATGTATGTATGTATGTATGTATGTATGTATGTATGTATGTATGTATGTATGTATGTATGTATGTATGTATGTATGTATGTATGTATGTATGTATGTATGTATGTATGTATGTATGTATGTATGTATGTATGTATGTATGTATGTATGTATGTATGTATGTATGTATGTATGTATGTATGTATGTATGTATATGTGTGAGTGTATGTGTGTGTGTAGCAACTCAGCCGTTTATGTCTTTTTATGGCAGGATAATTCTTGTCTGTTTGTACTTCTGTTTCTTTCAGTTGTGGTTCATATTGCTTATCTGTTTAGCAACCTATCTGTTTCTGTTAAGATAAAATTTAAAAGAAACGACGAGGTCTTGACCCCACCTTGAGTTACGAAATTTGAAGAGGATCAAGGCCCCGTAGGTACTAGGTTAAAACCTGTATACGGACAGTACTACTTTTACGGTCTCAGTGGTTACAAAAATATTAAACCAGTAGGATCCAGTTCGGTATTGCTTAAAGAAAACGTAAAAGGACAAATGTAATTTATAACTTGTTTAAATAAAATATAATATGCAAAATAAAATTCTGGTAAAGAAATATACCATAATTTACAGCCGCTAACTGAGGATACCTGCCAACACCCAGCAGGCACGTCTCTGAGAGAAGACCTGTGCCCTGCAGTGGGAAGTTTATACTCGTATGCTACATAAAAAAAACCTGCTAAGACTAACTGCTTATATACATTCATATTTATACTTTGTCAAAATCTTTTTTCTTCTTCTTCAGGCTATATTATGTAGTCCACTGCTGGACTTAGACCTTTCCTAATGAGTGCCATAACGCCCTGTCTTCAGCTTGCCGCATCCAGCATCTGCCGGCAGTTTTTCGTAGATAAATATACCATGATTAATTAACACACGCTAACGGTAGCGGAAAATATCGTGAGGAAACCGTGAGTGCCCGAGGTATTCAAATACCTGAGCGCTTGAAATTGCCAATCCGCTGTAGGCACACGTGGTAATTAAGCCCATACTCTGTCTCTGAAAGCCCTGTGCCCTACAGTGGGACGTTTATAGGATACAGAAAAAAATAAGTGCATTATGTTGAAAAATATTTTAATGGCACAGGCACCCTGTATAGTGAGGAAACACTTATGAAACAACCGCAAAAACCTGAGGACGTATACCAATCTTGCGAGAGAATACTATTGTTACGTAAACAATCCCCGATCATCCGTGGATTTGGCGTGAAAGTGATAGGTAAATAACAATATTTTAGGCAAACAGCGATATTTCCCTTGGTCCACATCGTTGGGGGCCCCAGGAGCCCTTTTTGCCGAGCGGGGGTTATCAAGAATACGCCACCGCCGTAGCACGGGCGCCCATCTGTTATTTTCTCCCATTACATATTTTAATGCTCGGTAAAAGAACTCGCCCCCTTAACAGTTTCCAACCCATTTGGCGACCTAAGTGAAACATTTAAATGCAATCCCTGGTTGTGATTGCGATTTCTTCAAACAGATTCCTGATTCCGATTCACTTCTTCCGTGATGGCAATTTTCGCTCGATTCTTTACTTTTCGTTTTATTCGATACTTTTCTTTGGTTTATTTGTTAATGGCCAATGAAAGGAAGAGGTCGTTTATGACCATGATAGAACAGCCTGTCTTTTAGCGCGCTAAATTATAATCTTTTTCTTCTTTTGGTGCAACCACATTCTGGAGGTGGGCTAAAATTGTGGCTATTTTGATGTTGCGGCCCCGAATAATACAAATAATACAATTATACAAAGTGTGTACAGACGACGTTATTGCATGTTAATAACTATATGATACATTCTATAACTGACAAAAACTTAACTGCAGGTTTGCTAAAGGTCATTCGAATAGTAGCGAGGTGTTTGGGTCATCTTTCTCCCTCCAAAATGGTTGAGACTGATGATGGCTGACCACTGCGTTATGCTCGTGAACGAATGCTGTTCATGTGTCTGGCCGCAGCACTTATGATTTCCCCTACTATTGTGAGACATTCGACTAATGCATTTAGAGTTGTTAATGGCAATCATTAAATCTTATTAGGTTTACGTATGGCAACTGATGTATTTGGTTTAAGATGATTTGAGAAAAGATGGTCAGAGTGAAGTTTTTTTTTCGCTGCCTTTTCTCCACTACAATACGGCCCGAAGGCAGCGGCTTACGTTTTACATTGTACATTGACATTCAGCAAACAGAATGTAAATTCTTTATGTTGAAATAAATTGATTTAAATTTGAATTTGAAAAGTTCTATGTTTCTCAAATTGAAATAGTCTGTGAGTTTTAGGGGCCTCAATTTTTTTCTGTCCAGGTCACCTGGTGTCTGAATTTTGTCTTGTAGAAAGAGTTGCAGCAAATTGTACTTATGACTGCGCGTGATATGACCAAATTAATGTAGTATTCTCTAATTTTTCGTTAGTTCTTTGAAATGCACACAAACGAACAGCTTTAAATTAAAATGCCTCATTTGCATTGCTGCATTCTTATTGTATTTTTGTTATAATTTCTCAAAGACATTCCATTTAATTTATGAACACTATGCATAAATGCAATGTTTTTTTATATTTAACATTGAATGAATAATTAAGACACTCGTATTTCTCGTACTCTACAAGTAATTTTCACGGAAAATCCTTTACCTACTTGTAAGTGGGTTTTTATTATTAATATTTGTGTACTTTATCGCACACGAAACATTCAACAGGACATTACATAAAAAATAACATCTACAAAGGCGAGCTTATCTCTGAAAGAGATTTCTTCCAGCAAACCTTAGAGAGTCGGAGAAGCAGCAAAAAGCGGTTCTATACACGTGTACAAAATATAATACGTTTTTAATACGAGGCACGATGACAAATATGACTATTTACTATGTTTTTAGCACGTTCACCCTTGTTAGATGCGTGATTTTACTTGATAAATAACATTTACACATACATGCACATACATTGCTTCTGGCCCCACACTACCCTGTGTCGTGGTAACCAGCAACAACGACATCACAAACATGTAAATATACAAGACCTGGGGTTTTTTTTGTTCCCAGCCGGGATTCGAACCCGGGATCTCTGGCATGGTAGGTAGATGCGCTACCGCTACGTCACAGAGGTCGTCTTTAATAAGAATCGAAAAAATGTATATAATTAGTTAGCAGGTTTTTTTTATAAAGCCTATAAACGTCCTACAGCAGGGCACAGGCCTTCTCTCAGAGAGAGAGTACGACCACGCGTGCCCACCGCGGATTGGCCTCTTCAAGCGCTTAAGTATTTGAACATCTCAGACACTCAGGTTTCCTCAAGATGTTTTCCTTCACAGTTAGCGAGAGGCATAGCAAGTTTAATGGTAAAAACCTATTTAGAGGCTAAAAAATCCACCCATGCCGGGATTCGAACCCGCGACCTCTGGCTGTCCGTGCCAGCGCTCTTTCCAACTGAGCTAAAGAGCGACTCACCGGCATCAGTGAAGTGAGTCGCCTATTAGCTCAGTTGGAAAGAGCGCTGGAACGGATAGCCAGAGGTCGCGGGTTCGAATCCCGGCATGGGTGGAATTTTTAGCCTCTAAATAGGTTTTTAAAATTGTCCTTAGCAAGGGTTGGAGCATTAAAAATAAAAATAGTATAAGTTTAATGGTTCTAAAAACCTCCGATGCAGGGTCCCGTTTTTTTTCGGCAAGCATAATATCTAGTAGATCTATAATATAAAAATGAATCGCTGAATGTGTTGGTAAGCGCAAATCTCGAGAGCAGCTGAACCGATCTCGCTAATACTTTTTTTATAAT
Source organism: Yponomeuta sedellus (assembly GCA_934045075.1). NCBI lineage: Eukaryota > Metazoa > Arthropoda > Insecta > Lepidoptera > Yponomeutidae > Yponomeuta > Yponomeuta sedellus. The sequence goes on from OW203726.1 coordinate 16,239,813, forward strand.
ATTCCTTGAAGTACGAGGATGGTTCTTACGGAGAGAAAAAAAAAAAGTAAGAACCTACTTTTAGGCGGTACGAAGTTCGCTGGGTCAGCTAGTATAATTATAAAAAAACTCGTGTCACAGTGTTTGTCGTCGAAAATGGCTTCATATATTTTTATAATTTTGGTGTATATTTGATAGGTATGAGAATAGGCCGTAGGCTTCTTTATCTGGCAATACAACATTTGCAGGATCAGCTTGTTTAATATATGTGAATCTTTAGTAAACAGCAAACAATAATAGGGAGGTCAGTGTATAAAGGCGAAGCATTAGAAAAAGGTCCCCAGGCCCTCTCAAGTATTCCGCTTACACTGTGAATAGTAAATTACTACAATGGATGCTACAATACTGAATATTCCATTTAAATAGCTCTACATTTGTCTCAAAAGCTTTCAAAGGAGGGATTCATAACAAATGCATAAGCCAGCAGGTAAACTCAAACGTAAGAATCTCAGGATCGGAGAACAAATAGAAAACAATGAGAGAAATTGCTTGGCGCACGCATTATCCGAACACAATGACTGAATATTTAATAAAGGTTTCTTTAATAAGATTTTCTTTAATAATTCGTCTTATAAAGGTTCCGTGCTCCCGGCATCCTTTGTATTTTTATTCGTTTCATTTGGAAGGAGGCACTCAATATAACGAGGTACATCGTCATTTGGGTGACAGAGAGCCTTAAAATGGTGATTATTTTATGAGGGGAACTTTAAAGAGATTCTCTGGCTGGTAATATCTCGTAAAAACATAGCATTTGAAGATAAAAAAGCATTAAGTTTAATTTTCAATTCCTAATGTTGCTTATATTAGTAAGCCAAAAGGTACAGTCGGCATAAAATTGATCTTTACATGCTTGCACTCTGCTTAGTTACGTTACGAGTGAATTCTTAACCGGTAAAGATTGTCCTGCTGTCAACTATTTTCTTTTCTTAATATTGGCTTTTCTTTTTATTTCATAAGCATTTTGGAGACAACAAAAGGGACATTCTGACTTACTTTACGGAATTTACTTGCACACCATTACAAGAAAACAGTGTGAATAAACATTTGCCCCCATTTTCGGTACACCAACGCCATCTAGCCCGCGGCGCAAGAACTAAGGAACCAGTAAGCTTACAACGGTTAGCGCTCTACAATTTTCTTGGGACGCTCGCTCACATTTCATCGACAACAGCGCCATGTTAAGTAGCGGGAAAGTGTGGAAACTAAAGTTTCCGGCGCCAATTAAGATCGCATTAGGGAGTTCCACTTACCGCCTATTCGTTCACTCGTAAAGTAGGAAGTAGTAAAAGTGATTCTGTTGCCGCTTACCTGAAAAGAATTAACAAGGTAAGTTTAAGTATTCTAGTTGATGAACAACTAACTATATCATTGATTCGCGATAAGCATAAATAGTTATATATTAAACGGGTCAAATCGCGGTCAGGGCAACTGTAACGCTTCCGAAACGACGTGAAATAAGGTAATTACGTTTTACCCAACGAACTGAAACATGAATGAATGAAAAAATAAGTTCTAAAATTAAATCGAACTATCTGTAACTCTACATTAAATCAAGAAAAAAAAACTATTGTCCTCTGCAGCTAAAGAACTTTGATCAGACCAAACAAAAACAGCGATGTTATCGCTCGAGGTCGTCACAATTGTCTGCTTTCAATGAAGCAGACAGCGGAACTAATATTCATGATTCCAATCGTCGCACACTCAAAGCGAGTACGCTACCCATACAACGTACCATGCCATAAATGGCTTCGATACCAACCCAAGTATGTCCCCACTGCTGGGGCACGGGTCTCTTCCTGCATCGCAGGAAGGTTAGGCCATAATCCACCACGGGGGCCAAGTCTGATGGCGGGTTGGTGGAGGATTGTAAGACAGTGGGCCTTACTGTCAAAAGTTAACAAGCCACCCAAAAAGCCTCTGACATGGCTTAGCGACTACCATTACATGACAGCTGGCACCAACGGTTTAACATGCCTTGCGAAGTACGGAAGGGCTCCGAAAATTGCCACTAGCGGTAGTCACGGGACGGTCACCCATCCAGCACCTGATCGCGCCTGTTGTTGCTTAGCTCAAGTGATTGATTCCAATCACTAGGTTCGCCTAGGCCACGAGCGCTTCAAAGCCATGTCATGGCTTAAGCAATTACTATTGATCTAGTAACATTTATTGCGTGGTAACAAAGTAATTAACTGCGTTACTTGAACAAAATAATCTAAGGTTTCTGCTGGAGCTTTGTAATAAGATCGCGGCCCCACAGAAGGAACGTGGAACGGTGCCGCGGAAAAGACATGGGACTAAGGCCACATAGAAAGGACGTCCTTTCTATGTGGGCTTGGAACCATCAGTAAATTTCGTATGAAAGTCAATTGGATTAAAAATGACTTGTCATTTGCGCGTCCCAGTCGCTTCTGTGTGGCCGCTGACTTCGTTACAACTAGCCGCCGCACTCAGAGACGTCAATTAAAGTTAATCTCCGGTAAGGATGCTGTTATCCTTTTCTGTTTCATTGATAATAAGTGAAAGACAATGATATTTATATAAATATTGAATTTAATCGACGTCCATAAGTGCGGCAGTATGACTTGTTAACGAAGTGACTATTAAACTATTGACTACCTCCGTGGCGTAGCGGTAGCGTATTTGCCTACCATACGAGAGGTCCCGGGTTCGATCCCCGGCTGAGGACGAAAACAAAGTCCCAGGTCTTGGATGTTTACATGTTAGTGATGTCGCTGTTTCTGGTATCCACGACATAGGGTATCCTAGGGTGGGGCCAGAAACAATGTAATATAAGATAAGATAATAATATTCTTTATTGTATACCGGAAAAAACTCTACCAGTATGCCAGTATGTTGTTATGTTATGTTATTAAAGACGTGTGTTAGTATTCAAAAGCAGTTACCAGTACAGTCAGGTATATCCAACTTCATTTTCAAGTTTTTTTCAATTAGCGTATTTAAAACGTCCCACTGCGAAGTATTGGCCTTCTCTCAAAGACAGAGAATGTGCTTATTTACCTCAGGTGTCCACCGCGGATTAGTCCAGGTCCAGGCAATATCATGCGCTAAGGTATTTAAACCACTAGAACCCCCACTGCTTACTGGGGGGTGAGCAGCAGCGCCCCCTGCAGTACAATTCCACTAAACTGCGATCCCCAACCCGCCCAGCGTAGGGATTATGGGCATTATTAATGATGGCACAACCTTCCGCTATGGCGCGCATTAGGGGAGGGCTATGTCCAGCAATGGACTAATATAGCCTGAAGAAGGTATTTAAACACCTCAGATGGTCAGGTTTCCTCACGATGTTTTCCTTCATGTTAGCAAGTGGTATTGCTGCTATAACTTGTATGTAACTTAGAAAACAATGTAATTCATTCAAAGGTAAGTATCAAACAAAAATGATATTAGCAGAGTCTCGTTCTTCTTCTTAAAGTGCCTCTCCATTACTGGAGGTTGGTAGTCAGCTTTTACAGCGATATCTGTTCAGTGCAATTCTGAACAGCTCCTCCGCGGTTTTAACACCGGTCCACTCCTTGATGTTGCACAACCATGACATCCTTCGCCTGCCCGGCCTTCTCTTTCTTTCCGCCATGCCCATCAAAATAGTCTCGTTGACTTTGCCATTACGCATTCTAAACGCGCGCTCCTATTTCCGCATGTAATATTCATATTTGTACGATAAATAACCCCGCAACGCGGCGACCCTTCAAAACGCCGACAGTCACCGACTAGTTCCAGTGTGCAAGTAAAGTGCCCTTATTCTGTGCACAAAACGCGTGCGACATAAATAATGCAGGGAGCTGTGACGTCAGCGGCAGATCTCCCTCCCGCGCAAGGAGTGAATCCCATTTGAATAGTTGTTATTCTCGACTCACTTTGTTCGCGACGAGCCATTAGATCCCGTCTTGAATTGTGCCGCTTACTTCATAATAGGGATGTTGAATGTTTGATTGCGTAACTCCGGGCCAAAGCGACTGTTTACGGTGCAAGTTGGTTTGCTTTGGACTAGGTACGAGTATTTGCATAAAACATTTCCGACTCGACATCTCTGGGTTAGTCTAAGAACCCAGTAAGAAATCTCTGAGGTATTTCTTACTGGGTTTTTTCGTGCTGTAAATTTGTAATTCAGGCAATTTTTTGTTTTACGCAAACAAAATGACGATAGAAAAGTTTAAAATACAGAATAATAATGAGTTCCCGCAGGTCATTAAGGAGCTCCATGTAGGCCAACCAGTGCCACCATGAAAAAAAATATCCTTTACAAAAAGTGTCAGACCAACATTTCACTCATATTTATAGTGATTTTTAAGATCGATTCGGCTGTAAACCTAATTCAAATAACTCAGGACTAGACAGTATTAAGGTCAAAATTATTTATATTACCGTTTTATTTTGTTTGATTATATTTAACACACATGTCGTGTTTATATAGAAAAAAGCTTTTTGGCACGAAATGTATGTAGCTATAAGGATGAGAGAAGACGAATTCGAAAGACAAAACTGTATCAAATCTTGCTAATCCGCAGTGGACACGCAAAACCCATAATTCACTTTTTCTAAATTTCCTGCACATCCAAAGCATTCGCTGTTTGTGCATATAAAATCTCTAAATTCACATAAAATAAAAAACATGTCTCAGGCAGACCTTTTTCGACCAAGTAGGGATTGTATTGGCAAAGGGCAAGGTAAAAGGTAACCTTAACAGGCGTGAGTGTTTGAAACGACTAATGAATGATAGTGAAGCAAAAGAGATGTATCAGCGTCAAGGAAAGTGGGAGACCCTGGCATCTGCCTACCCCTTTGGAATACAGGCGTAAGTTTATGATATGTTAAACAAATCGCAATAACACGCCCATCGTTTCATTTTTCTTTTCAAATGTACTTATATCTAAGCTTTATTATGTAGGTCAAGCAAAGAAGAAGAGTAATTAATTAGTTTACTCAAAGTTGCCAAAGATGAGAAAAGTTTTTCTTCTCCCTGATCTTTTAGGCGGGGTAAGCGCGTAAAAAACAACGAACATAGATGCGTAGTCTCGATTGAATGAAGGAATGGCTGAATTTATGAATGAATGAACGATATAACGAATGAACGAATGCATGAATAATCTGTTGCTGCAAAGAAACGTGCTTACATGACATACAGTCCCATAGCTTTTAGAATAAGTATACCTCGGGCTGGAGGTATACTTATTCTAGAGTAGGCTTCGGGTTTCGCCGAAAGCACACGAGTGTAATACTAAAAGTTATGTGTCATATTAGTTCCGATATTTCTATTACACGATTCTATCCGATATTAGCCGAGGTATATTCTAAAAACTAACAGACTATACTTTTTAGTTACTTCATGTCTCTGCTCTAATGTGTAGTACATTAGAGAAGAAACATGAAGTGACACATGAAGACAAGCTTATAGATCGATTACTAATTAATAATTCTTAGTTTATAATATACTAATTATACCAATCAATCTACACGCCTCTCATTGACGCACCTTTTGCAATAAAAATACATAAATTTGCACTAACAAATGGGAAGCCATTTATTAGAAGTGAATAATTGAGTTGGTAGATCTTCCGAAGCTTTAGCTTAATCCAAATTGTTTATGAGCATTACTTATGCTACGTATAAAAATTAGCACACTTAATATTTAAGACCACCCAGGACATAAGCCTCGAGGGCCGCCACAATGAGGTTTTCCCGTTATCAATATACTGGGTAGGAAGGATCGAGAGAGAGGAGGTTTATGTTTGCATTCCAGGGGTGCTGCTTGACACTTCTTGGTAGTTCCTTAGTTGCTTCTTACGGCATCCAAAGGTTGAGTCGTATACCAAGAACCATACGAGTTTACTGTGTGGTGTCGGTCTAGAGAATAGCACCAACCCAAATTCTTCCCGCGGGTGTCGTCAAAGGCGACTAAGGGACACAAACCGGGGGGTGGGCAGCAGCGCTTCCTGCAGTAAAATTCCAAACTGCGCTCCCCAACCCACATGCCCACCGTGGGGATTATGGGCATTACCCCCAATGATGGCACAACCTTGCGCTATGGCACTTAGGGGAGGGCTATGTCCAGCAGTGGACTAATATCTGTACTAATATCACAGTAAGGCCTGACCTTCAAAATAATAATTGTTTTTGTGATCACTTGAGGACATAGGGCCTTAGAAGGATATAGCCTGAAGAAGAATAACATACGGGTTTAGGGTTCTTATGTTCATTGTTTAGGATATTATAATGATCTACGTACAAAGAGAGCCGTTAGTTAGGCATAGGTCTCTTCTCTTTAACGACGTATATTTAACGATGGACTACATAATGAGGAAACCTGAGTGTCTGAGATATTTACACGCCACAGCGCTTCAAATTGCTAATCCACGCTCAGCACGCGTGTTAAATACCCCTATACTCTGTCTCTAAGAGAAGGGTGTCCCAAACAATGAATACAATAGGGATAGGCTTAATAAAAAAAATGACAAATTACTTCCAAAGATAGAATTACCGTTGTGGAAATATAGCGTGTCTACTTGATGATGATACCAACAATTCAAAACATTAAAATATCTACACGCGCAAGTCATAAAGTTCCCTTTCAAAGTGGTCGTTGAAAGTCGCGAACCGTTGGCTAGATTATATCAAGATTCAATATGTTGGCACTAGCAAGACGACATATCGGCCGGGGCCATTAGGAAGTGGCGGTGCGGAAACTCTTCGGTATTTGCGGGCGTGTTCGCATCGGCCCAGTAGTCTTGCGCAAGTTGCTTGCCACAATTTTCTGGAAAGACGAGTTTTTGACGCGTATCATTCGGAATACGTCGAGAATGTAAAATATGATTACTTTTAGCGACGCCAAAGCTCTGTTTCAAGGAATTTCATGATTTCGAATCAATGCGAAATCTAAGCGACAGAGTTAAATCATTGAAATAATTATGCTGAGTACCGTTTTATAAAGAAAATTCTTCACGATTTACTTTGTCGTAATGTTGATACAATCATTTAGGTTACGCAAAAAAAGCACAAAACATTTCACCATAAAATTATACTATTTTTATTTTAATGCACTAACCCGTGCTAGTGCTGCCTGTATGTACGTAATACAGAGAATAGTGTAAAGAGGTTCGAAATTTCACTGATGCCGGTGAGTCGCCCATTAGCTCAGTTGGAAAGAGCGCTGGCACGGACAGCCAGAGGTCGCGGGTTCGAATCCCGACATGGGCGGAATTTTAAGCCTCTAAATAGGTTTTTAAAATTGTCCTTAGCATGGGTTAGTGCATTAAAAATAAAAATAGTATAATCATGTGGGTACAGTGATATCATTCCGATGTAACCTTACTGCAAAGTAGGTAGTCGGGGCTGTAAGTGATGCAATTTACTTAAGCCAGATGTCGCTGCCTGCACGTAATACAGAGAATAGTGTAAAGAGGTTCGAAATTTCACTGATGCCGGTGAGTCACCCATTAGCTCAGTTGGAAAGAGTGCTGGCACGGACAGCCAGAGGTCACGGGTTCGAATCCCGACATGGGTGGAATTTTTAGCCTCTAAATAGGTTTTTAAAATTTCACCACAAAAACAGCACCAGCGTTTTGTGTGAGTAGGTAATTGTTTTGACACTATAAACATTTTATTTAGATAGAGAACACTTTGTTGTACATAAAAATGGAAATTATACAGATATTTCTTCACCTAAGAGTACAGACGGTTTATTTACTTATTATTTATTTTAACTCAACAAGTATTACTTCAGAAGAATGTAATTGCCAAAAAGGTATATTAAACGATATCAACCTTTGAGTGACCTTACTGCTGGGGAAAAGGTATCTTCCTGTTATTGATCGGTATGGGCAAATTCTGTTACTAAGTATTTCGGAAATTATAGCGAAGAGAGTGAACTTGCCCGAACAGTGTTAAAACTTTGAAGAAATACTTACACCAACTCGCCAGCGTGAACGCGTGATTCGATCACGATTCCAATAAAAAAGATCTCTATGCACCGAAAGTGAAAAGTCTCTCCCGACTGCGATGTGTGATAAAGTCTGTATATTTTCCGGGAATCCGCCTTTAATGGGGTTTTGGACTGTAAGTACTTCTTTACTGTACTAAAAATAAACGTCGCATTTCATTCCACTGCTTAGCCTGCTTTTTGTAACCATCATCCATTTCAAACACTGTTGAGTTTTATTTTCAATCCGATAATAAGTGCCTGTGACAAATTCAAATTGAATTAAGGACATTAACTAGACATAAACTAATAAATGTATAATTCTTGCTTAGTAACTACTATTAATCATTTGAACGCAGCTATGGCGGATGCGTAATCAATGGGCACTTCCATGAAATGAACGCAATCACCGCGTAAAGGTACAGTAGACCAATTACGCGACAATCGCACTGATTACGTCATAATCGCTCCTCAAGTGCGCTAACTAGAAATCGGCGAGATAATACCAGCGACGAGCGTCCAATTCACAGAATAAGGACGAGCAGAACAATCACTTCTTTACTGGCCGGTTGTACATTGGACGATTATTGTAACGACATTATATTTAACAAGACCGTTGTTCGAACGTTGGTTTGAAATACTAGTCCAATGATCTCGTGTCTCTCGGATATCTTCCATTGTGGAACCAGCTAATCCAACATGTTGATGGTCCAAGGCTTCAACACCATGCTTACATGTAGTAAGTTAATATGTATTAAGATGTATGTACCAATAAAGTGGCTTTCTAAGTTACGGACATAATATGTGAAGTTATTGCAGTGATATTATCGCTGACGGTGAGATAAGGCCTTGCTTTTAGCAATAAGGCCGCCAATTGTACTTTGTACCTTTAAACATTTTCGGTATTTGTTGTTTTTTTCAGTGTACAATAATGAATATTCTTATCTCATCCTATCTAATCTCTTAACCTCAGCGCTTGAAATTGCCAATCCGTGGTGGGCAGGCGTGGTAATTAAGCTTATACTCTAGGCCTGTTCTCTGCAGTGGGACGTGTATAGGCTATATATAAAAGTTATCTACATTGTAAGGCGCAGATTAGGGTCTGTTATTGTTCCTTGTCTTTCATACTTTAGCAACTTTTGTTTATTATAATAACAGAACTATCATCTTTATGTTGTTTCAACAACAAGGTTACGGCGGTTGTTGCGAGAACTTACCGAACGTTTTCGAGTCAAGTTGAAGTCTATTAGACTGATGATGGCGACTCTATTTGACCGAATTCGATCACGGCGACTGTTTAGGTGGAAGAAGGTAAAAGCCTTGTGCCCTTGTGTCTTTTACAACCTTCGGGTATGAAGCCCTAAAAATGTGTTCCTCCTTCTTTAAGTCTAGGGGGAATTCTTCATTAAGGGGCTTCGTGCAGTAACACTGGCGCCACCAATGGAAAAACATCATTTTATTTTTACAGAGCGTTTTTGCTAAAAGTTTCAGTACAATCTCACAATCATATAACTGGATTTCTTAATGAACCGTCGAGAATTAAGGCAACTACTTTTTGCCTAAAAATTCTCGCAACGCGATGAAATTAATAAATATGTCTTCATTCAATTAATTCCGCTGAATTATTCACTGTATTCCACAGTTATACATCCTGTTTTAGCTTGCTGTAAGTTATTGCAACAAAAGTTATTAATACTTTTCTACTAATTTTAAGTTCTTATGAGAGGAAACCATTTCTGGGAATTTTCTTATCGGCCAATCACTAGTACTGAGTGACACGACATGAGTCGTGTCATGCAATACTCCGTTTTATCACAGTAACAGAGTGACTTTGGCATGTCCCAGCTCTGTGACAGCGGCCCCATCTACGAAGGCGAGCGCCCCTTTCGTTTTCACTTACAAAGTAATTTTCGCCCAATTAGCTCGCACAGAATACGCTTCCTCCGCGTCGCTGCACAGAAAGATTGCTTCCTCTATCTATCTACGTATCTGTTCCAGCGGATAGGACATTTCCGGCTCCTTTGGTCATGCAATACTTTCCCAGTTTTGTCGCGAAAAAAGTTCTAATGTTGCATAGTTGTGATACCTCTATCTATCTACGTATCTGTTCCAGCGGATAGGACATTTCCGGCTCCTTTGGTCATGCAATACTTTCCCAGTTTTGTCGCGAAAAAAGTTCTAATGTTGCATAGTTGTGATACCTCTAAGTCCACAGCCCGGACGCTGAGTTTATGGCGGATGTCGTCATGACCATTACCATCATAATCGACCTGTGTCAGTTAACTGCTACATATATAGGCCGCTGCTAAGACATGCCACTGCGCCCTATCTTTGGTGGTTCGTTCATAATATCTTCATAGCTCTTCTTCTTATTGAGGCTATATTAGCCCACTGCTGGACATAGCCCTCCCCTAATGAGCGCCATAGCGCTCTGTCTTTAGCTTGCCGCATCCAATATCTGCCTGCAGTTTTTCGCAGATCATCATCCCACCATAATATAGCTCAATGTTTGGCAATTGATTTAAAGACACTATCTACACTACAGTGGGAAGTATATGGGCTGCTTACGCACGTACCTTTAATAAAGTGGTAGATAGAAAGAATCTTTAAAGATAATTTCAGAAGATTCATGTCCGTGTTGAAGACAGTTTACAGTTAAGCAAGCTTATCAATGAAAATTAACGGCCTTGATGAAAGCTAAAAAGAACAGTCGAAATAACAAATGTCCACGTTACAGCTATCGAGAATGAATGCTCTGATCGTCTCCAATGAAATAAAAGGAGTTCAACTATTATGATGAGAAAACTAGCAACAGCTGCACGGATTAATTCTGTGTGTTTGACATCGAAATAGTCGTTGGTAGGAATTTTTTTCGTGCTATAATTATAATATCTGCTCCCAAAATTAGTGCGTGCTTTATGTTCGTATGGATGGGGCTCGCGTTACACGCCACGTTTCTTCTTTACTTTTGAATTTAACGATATAATTAATTACGTAACTTCTGAAATATTTAAGCACTGACATTTATTAACGTCTCGATTTGTGAATAATTTATAGCGAAATGTTGTGCCCAATAATTGTCTGTATTCATGTGAAATATTTTGACATCAAAAGTGTTGGCTACATCACCACGGGAAACATTATCGCTTGCATAACATAGTGAAGATGTTTATGCATCGTAAAACAAAATTGTTACATAATGAACGTCAAAAATTAATAGAAGTTGTGAGTGTCAAGACAAATATATTATTTGAGCGCGAAAATAATAAAAAACTCCATATTAATTTTTACCTAAAATCTTTTTCCTAAGCCCAAGTTTATTTCTTCTCTCTGCGATTTCGATCCTCTAGGTACATACTACTTAACATTATTATATTTTTAAATAACATACTCGTACATAGTAAAAATTGCAGTTTTATGTCCTTCATTTCTGAAGAAACTAACCCACATGACAGCAGAATCTTCCCAACTGTTCGCAAAGTAGCACTGATCAACAAAAGGAGCATAAATATTCAGAACAATGATCGAAGCGTAGTCTGAATGACGTTTATGTCAACATGAACAATTTTAGGCCTTTGATCGATTGCCAAAAGCAAACCACGGTTGCGGTTTTATAGAACACAGATGGATTCGCTTCCGCCTGCATTTTATAGCCCTAGACGTTAAAAAAATCATGCCGTAACGTTGATCGTCCTTTTAGTTAGCTATGTTTCATTGCACATGAAGCATTAAAGAGGACATTGCATAAGAAATAAGATGTACAAAGACAAACTTATTGGGTTCCTTCTTATTAAATTTTTCTGTGATTTTTAACTATCGAAAGGTGACTTGTGCCAAACTACTAGATAAGCAACTTAAAATAAAAAGACTTATCTAGAGATAAACTAAAATAGGTAGCGGATCGATATAGTTGTCAGTCATACAATTTTCTATGGATAGTTCTGTAAATTGTCATGATTGAAGTTGTAAATTGACATTTAAAGACCTTTTTTATTTTATGCTTTCATCTCAGATTCTGTTTTTTAAAATAATAGGGCCTATATAATTTAATACATACTTAGAACATGTTTTTTTTATGGAACACGTAAGGTTTCAAGCATTATCTATCAAACAGCATTAGTACGAAAATGAAAGGCTGTAATTCACATAATTAAACAAAAAAAAATACACTTAAGGCGCTACAAGGTGCTAACTAGCGCCACCAATGAAAAATCTGTATATCTTCTTAGGTTACTTTCCACTATCCATATAAACCCCACAGTAGCGGGCCTTATTTCGGAAGTTATCAAGCCGCCCATAACACCTGGGACATGGCTTAATGACTGCTATTTCATGACAGCCGACACCAACGGCTTAACGTGCCTTGCGAAGCACATTCCATTAAAGCACTTAAGATGGCTAAGTAGCGCCACCAATAGAATAAAAATCATAACTTGTTATATAATATGTTTTTTTCAAAAGGTAAACATTAAAAATCTTAATATTTGCAAACATATAGCCTAGAATGTAGTTTTAATATCCTAGGACTAGGTATTAATATCCTAATCGATTAAAGTCTTAGGGTTGGACCTCATCTGGCAGCACGGAATCGCCTTTGTTCCGCCTGTGCTACCACGTGCTGCAGTATGCTGCCGCATGCGAATGCGCGCTGTCACATTCCGCAGACAAAAAAGGCGATCGCACGCGTCAGCATGCTGCAGCATGTGGTGGCATACTGCCGCGTTCTTTCATGATTCATTCATGATTGCATTCTCTTTACGGTGTTGGTCACTGTATTCCGCCGACTCCATGTCATAGAGACAAGGATATTTCTGCACTAAAACTATCAAATTTTCGTCAGTCATTGTTATTTCCATCCGTACGGCATGAATGAACAGGCTGCACTGAGCTGACGAGCGGCCGAGTGCGCCATTGTACCATAGAGTGAGACAGCATGCGATAAGAGATCAAAAGAGATAAGAGATGCAGCAAGAGATCGGCGCTTCAGCGTTCCGGAGTCTCCCTGCCGACCACTGCATTTTGACCGTGATGCCGATCGCCTCGAGGATTCCGCCGCGTGCTATCGCATTATGCTTACTGTCTCGGTCTAGCAAATGGCAGTACTAAGCGAAAGAAAGAGAAAGGGCGACGGAAAAAGGCGATTCCGTGCTGCCAGATGAGGTCCAACCCTTACTTTTCATTCCACCTCAGCAAGGAAATGACTAAATGCAAAAAAAAACGTTTACAATCACAAGATAGGTACACTTTTTTAATTCACAAACTTAGTGTACACGATGTTCTAAATTAAATTTACTTTATCCTCTAAAGAATAAAAACGGCTATTCCACTCAGATATTGAAGATTAAAAATACTCTTTCCGAGATGGTGGGATGAAAACGTATTTTTTTTTATTTCAACGATAAAGCTCATCCGTCAGCAAACAAAGTTGTCCTCGAGTGCAAAATGAGCTGAACACATTTAGCCAACCGCACATACAACTGCACTAACTCACAGTTAATATCAATGCATTTGGCCGCGTTTACACACGAAACTTTTCGCGTTGATTCAACTTTAGTTCCCTGTTACTTTGTTTGCGACCGGTTGCGTTCTGCAGTGGTTTAATTCAATGCAGCGCTGGTTATTATGTCGCCACGTTGAAACTCAGACAAAACGGAACTGTGTGAATATATACAGGGTGTAAAATTATTCTCTCTCTGAGAGAAGACCTGTGCCCTGAATTGGGACATATATAGACTACATAAAACGAAATTTTCATATCCTTTTACAAAGAGCGGGGCGGCACCTTACCGCGCCTGTTGTTGCTTAGCTCAATCAATTAAACAGGCGCGGTAAGGTGCAAGATGGGTGACCATCCTGTGACTAAAGCTAGTGGCATTTTTCCGAGCGCTTCCATGCTTCATAAAGCACATTAAGCCGTTGGCCCGGCTGTCATGTAATGGCTGTCGTTAAGCCATGTCAGAGGCCTCATGGGCGGCTTGATAACTTCTGACCTCAACTCTCCACCAACCCGGACTTGGCCCCCGTGGTGGACTATGGCCCCAAACCTTCTGCGATGCAGGAAGAGGCCCGTGCCCCAACAGTGGGGACACACAATTGTTGATATCGGTCGACATACCGGCGCAAAAGAAACGGCGGCCGACGGGCATATCAGGAGAACGGGTTATTTGCATGTGTATTGTAGTCTAATGTAGTCAATTTATTGTAGTCTAGTCTAATTTGTAAGTATTTAAGAATTGTTTTACGTTTAAATATTAGTACTAGTTTCTATTGATGAGTCTATCTATCACCCAGCAGATAAGGTAAAGGCCTCTTCCCAGTCAGGAAACCCCTCTCGGTCCCCTACCCCTCATGGTTTTCAAAGGGCATTCGTAATTTCATCGTCGTAGCGAGTCACTGGTCTGTTTACCAATCGTTTACCTAACCTTGGCCAACACTCTGTGACCAAAAAACTCCGTTTTTAGGGTTCCGTTGTCACCAAATCCTTGTAGTTTCACCATGTCTGTCTCTTTGTCCCCTTTGCCCTTCTTTCGGCTAAACAGTTGATTGTAGAAACGTGAGAATCAGAGCAATAGCACATACTGGTACTGTGTCAACCCCTTGTATGTCTCGACTGCTGGGGCACGGGTCTCTTCCTGAATTGCAGGAATGCTTCTTGCATTAATCACGCCCCTGTACGTTTGCATGTAATTAATGCAATAAAAAAATAAAATAAATAAATAAAATTAGGCCATACCCACGGGGGCCAAGTCGGGGTTGGTAGAGCACATATTATGAACTTTAAAGTAAAACTATCACGGCTATGTAGGCTTTGAAATTTAACGAGTAATAGGCTAACGAGTAACCGATTTATAACGGGAAAATTTCGGACAAATCCCATTGAAAATAATTAAATAATCATGGACATATTACACAGATCTTGTTAGCCCTATACTAAGTACAACTAAATGATTTATGTTATAGGTGCTAACTCGACGATAGATTTAATACAATTAATACATAGATAACTTCCAAGACCCGAGACAAACTAGAAAAGTTCGTTTCCTAGTTTGACCCGGCCGGGGAAATTAATTTGATGAAATTAAATTGATGAAGTTGTTAGTTCTGTAAAGCAGGTACTGAACCCTTCCTTTGACGGAACTCTACGCTGTACATAGCAAGATTTGGACTTGGCCAGTTTTGTGCTGTCTAGCGATCTAATTCAAGAGACACCAGCCGGGGGCGCTGAAAATCGATATCGCTTTAAATCTTTTGGCAAATGGAATCGGGGCCTAAGGAATGTAAATGGATCTAGGAGTGTTATTGGTGAAGCATTAAGATTATCCTCAGTAATGATCTCATCGATGCCAAGTCGTAACATTCCTACACGAGCGTGCATCGCGAAAGTTATTGCTACTGGTAAACTATTTAGTGCATAACTTTTCATGCGCTGCGTCTGGCCCGATATTTCCAATGTACCGTTACATTTTGGTTCTGTCATGAAAATGGCTTTTTCAAGATTTCCACAAAGGAAAAGTTCTACGTTTAAAATTTAAAGAGCTTAGCTGAATAAAGCGGGTCAGCTTTCTAGCTGATAATAGTGACAGCCAAAATCATGTTCGGTTGGATTCCACAATAAAATGGACCGAGGCGTAAGAAGCCGAACCGAGGATGACGAGATGGATTCATTACATGATGGAACATCATGATAATAGGATGATCATGCATCGGCTTTGCAGAAAGATGCAATGGGCCGAGCGAAATGGAAGAAGAATTTTGAAGAAGCTAAGACCACATGGCAGTGATAGCTGTGACCACATTGCAGTGACATAGATGTGTAACTAGCGCTGAAAAATTATTCTGCGAATCGGTGGGCGGTGTTACCCATCGGAGCGAGTCCAATATTACTCGGAAAACTATTAAAGCACCCGCTAAAAATATTAAATACTCTAGCAAGGTATTTAATATTTTTCCATAACTTTGAAAGTTAATATTTTTAACCGCGTTATACATCAATGAAGTCGTTAAGTTGACGTTTCTGTATAAACCAATCATCACTCATGCTTTCCCGTAGTATCACCCAATCCACGTTCTCGATTCCATTACGCACAGAATGAACCAATTACAGAGTGATTTACTCTGCAGCAAACGTTGAGCTCATTTCGTTGGCTAAGACTAAACGCGAGAACAGAGGTCGTTTTGTGTGTAATTTTTTTAGAAAAAATACTTCTAAGGTTTTTTTTTATTCATAGTGACATTGAATTGTAACGATACAGAAAGCAACTCTCCGAATTTGGTGAATTTTTGGAATTACATAAAAACACTATTTAAAGTAATCCGAACAAAAATAAGTACCTACTGATTTCCTTGAAGTAAAACTATTTCAATTTATTTTCATCCACCAACGTTGATGTTTGAAATCATTCTGAAATCTGCGCTTCCTTAATAAAAACATTCACGACAATAACCATTCCAAGAAAAAAAAATTACAGCAACAAGTGCAGCAACACGATTGAAAAGCCATTCAAGTAGGAAAACAATCCTTAAAACTACAAACAAATCCTTTGCCAACGTTTAATAATGCAACGAGCTGTGCCGCGTTGCACTGTCGACATTCGAGAGCGCAGCCAGCGAAACAAAAGAACCTTTACTGCAAATACTCCATTCGGCCGAGGAAGCTTTAGTCTCAAACTAATCTATTGTAACTAAGCCTGTCTGCCACCGGAATACCTACTAAGTGAAAATTCGATATGTGATTTGAAACCGCGGTGTAAGTAATCGTGATAACTCGTCCTATCGTCAAGTCGAAGAATTTACCGGTTGGTATTCAGTACTGTCGTTAGCACGTTAGCCTTTACAGGCGTGCAGTGTACTAAAACATACATTCAACTAAAATATAAAGGCTGATCTGTAGTCAACTGCATGATAAATCAGAAGACGCATCAGCTTGAAAGTTCTTAGGAACGTTGTCACATGTCGCCATCATATTTATGCAGCAGAAATCGGGATCTGGATGTATCAACCCCACTCATACTTCATACTGCCGCAAGCCTTTATTAATATACTGGAATACTACCAGTGAGTAGTATTCCAGTATTTTTTACAGATATCTATTGCCCAAACGCCTCAAACTATTGTATAGACAAATCTTACAACTAAGTTTTACTCGGCCAAATTCTCGAATGTATTGTCTGTTTATTTTATCTCTATACTGGAACTTCTACGGTAGGCCATATAATTTGGAGTGTAGAGGATACAATAATGGGACGAAAAGTAACACCACCACATGCCACACCCCCATAGTTTGCGTAAGTTTCTTGATGTAGAGTAAAGAACAGAAAATGAATGAAAAGAACAAAAAGTTGGTTACTGGCAACGGCAACTGACCTATGTCATATGTTGATTTTATATATTAATGAAACCTCTTACCTCCATTGCAGAAATACAAACACTGAAGAGACGGGACGAAGCTCACACAGAAGGGATGGGGCGAGGAAGCGAATTCTATGCAACGCGTAGCTTCTTCCCAGTAGGACATCCCATTGCTGGACATAGGCCTTCTCTTAGAGAGAGAGTTCCACGCGTATCGGATTAGCAATTTGTAGAGCTGGTGTGTGAACACTCAGGTTTCCTCACGATGTTTCAATTGGGTCGGGATTCGAACCCACGATCTCCCGAATGTCAGGACAGCGTTTAACTGCTAAGTTACCATCGTTTTTCCGCCCTACCAGTATTGGCCACGTTATTGAAAAACGTTACACCGTTTCTTCTATACCTATGTGGTTCAAAGCTTTTGCGTTGTTTAACGGTTATTGTCTTGGTAAAATAAACATGCAATCATAGCGTACATAATATACGATACCGGAACGAAGACATATTTCAATCCTCTGCTAGCAAGGAATTTCCTAACTTAGCCTCCTAAGTCCTGACCTTGAAAATAACAATTGTTTTCGTGAAAAATTTAGCACACTCGGTCTTAGAAGGTTGGTTAATTATTTGAAATTTACGACAACATTATAAAATTAAATGAAATGAAAAGTACAAGTCAAACTAGGTGTCCATTTCAAAATCTAGATCATATTGGAGAAAAAATGGACATAAAAGCTCCAAACTTGTCCTTTCAAAGTCCTTAATTAACAGTGTTTACATATATTCTTTACAAAACTCATGCATTTTGCATAATATAATTCCAGACATCATTGTAATGTAAATAGTGGTCTTAGAAGGTTGGTTAGTTATTTAAAATTTACGACAAAATTATTATAAATCCACTTTACTGATGCCGCGCGAATAGTGGCAAAGCTAATTATTCGCCAAAAAACCTGTACAGCGTGAAAGTAAAAAGACAAAGCAGCTCCGCTCTCTAATCAAGCTGTCATCGCTAACACTCTGTGAGCCGCGCAACCGTGCGATGCAGTCGCAAACGCGCTGAAATAGCGAAGAAATGCTTTATACATTCAAAATTCACTGAAGGTAGCGGACGCTGAGTCATTGTGAGTAAAGTTTCGTTTGCAAAATGTATTAATAGCATAATATTAAGCAGAGTTTACATCCGACAGCAGGCCTTTCATCTCAGATAGAGAGTATAAATAAGTAAATAAATAGTATTTCTTAACGATTCGCGATACTCATTCATAGTTATATATAAAACGCCCTTGCGTTTAATATATAACTATGAATGAGTAAAATAATAAGAGAACTTACTTATTATTTATTTATCTATATGAGATTAGAAGCCTACCGTTGAATGTAAACGCTGCTATCTACGTAATGTGATGATTTATACACTGTCCAATGGCAGCTTCACTCACACTTGATGGGTGTGAGTGAAACCCAAAAATCACTCAAACGCTTGGGACATTTTCTTTTAGATAGATAAAAATCATTTTGTGCGGAGCCAACCAAGCCGCAGGTTTTTTCACATACCACACGCTAACGGTAAAGGAAGACATTGACAGGAAACAAATAACTTCCACACAACATAACATGTGGCAAAAATTTGCTACTCGGTTGCTTAACAGTATATAAAGTAGCTTTCACCACTTTGCCGTCGTCGGTAGATTTTTGCACAAAGAAACGACTGACAACCATAAACAGTTTGTTAACTACATTAAACCAGGGAGTTCGAGTCGACGTCGTGCTAGTCTTAATCAATGTGCTGGAGTTAAGTCACTCTATCTGAATCAATCTATCAACGAACTAAGCTCGCACATATAATTAGTCTTCACTAGGAAACAAAAACAGGCACAGTCACCATTAAATTAAAAGAAGAAGACTAGATCAAAGCAACTGCAAAACAGTTCTAATGTGTAATGAACGGAGAGCTGATAAAAGAACTACGGAGAATGTTGCCTGGGAGGCGTCGGGGAACAAAAAAAAACTTAATCGCTAAAGAAATCTGAGCGCCACACACGGGCGGGCGTTGTTAAATAGAGCAAACAACTTGGATCGGAATTTGGGCTGTTTTGGGGTTCCGAAGTCAAATATGGAATTCTTATAGGTTCTTCATATCCGTCCGTCCGTCTATTTGTGACTTAGCACAAAGAACACAAGTACCAGAAAACTGGAATTAAGAGTAGATACCTATACTTATTAACCATACCGTCAAAAGGTAAAATTAAATCTCAAGAAAAAAGTTAATGAAAACAAGTTATTCATTAAACCTTAACTAAATCAGGTATGCAATATTTTTCTCGCCTACACCATATAATAGGAAGATTATCGTTAGATTAGTCTTTTAAGAATATTGTACGAAAAACATTTCTCGACTTATAGATCCGATTGCGAAATATTAAGCTTTTTATATTCTTCTTAACTACAATTTAAAAAAAAACCTATTTAGAGGCTAAAATTCCACCCATGCCGGGACTCGAACCTGCGACCTCTGGCTAACCGTGCCAGCGCTCTCCCAACTGAGGTAGTGGGCGTCAGTGAAATTTCGAACCTCTTTAAAATACTCTCTGTATTACGTACAGGCAGCAACATCTGGCTGAAGTAATTTGCATCACTTGCAGCCCCGATGCAAGTGATGCAAATGTTGCAGATGCACTGAGTGCACTATCTGGGAAATGCCCATAAAAATGTGACTTTATATCATTCGGAAACCTGAGAGTATGAACTATGTACTCACATTCCTCAGACTACAAAAGCGATAGAAATTACAAATCCGCGGTGAGCACGCGTAGTTGATAACTAATTATTAATAATTGTTTAAGTTTAAGTTGCCTAAAAGGCAAACCTGTAAAAGAGAAGACCAGTGCCCTGCTGTAAGACGGAAATAGGCTACATAGATGTAAAAAAAGATGTAATAACTTTTTAAATTTTAAACCAGACCATTCACGCAGCGTTTTCGACGCCAGTTTGTGTGCCCGTGAGGTGGATTGCAACAAAACAACCCCCAGACCCGGTGCACCGACTGAAATCTTGTGCTTCAGAGCTATAAGTAATCCTCTTAAGGCTGCTTTTACACCTGGCGCTCGAATTCAAACTTAGTTTTCGATAGAGACATTGGGCGTAAGAAGGTAACAATTTTAGTGGTCAATTCTCTTCGTACAATTAAAACTAGTAACTAATTCTAATATTACGCCATAAATCTCTACCAAAATACTAAGTTTATGAAAATGGTGCGTATTTTCTAGTTACGTCTCAGAACTCATTTGTCAAAAGTTCAAGTTCAAATTTAATTCAAGTAATATTTATTATCGTAAAGAATAATACACAGAGGCAAAAAAAATTTATAAAACATTGCTTAGACAAATAAAGGTTTAATATGTGTAAGTAACTTAGAGCAACGGTGACCCCACCCTAGGCGCAGCCTATATCGTGGGCGCCACGACATAATTGGGCGTTATATTGACATTACAAAGATGTCAGACTTAAAAGAAGCCTTAACCACTCAAACGTCCGCGTCGCGCGGCCATGTGTAAGCCTCAAACGTCCGCGCGCGCGAATTACATTTTTTGTGCGCCGAGCGGTCGGTACAATTTTTAGAAAAACTGTAATATAAAAATTATAACTTTATACTATTTTTATTTTTAATGCACTAACCCGTGCTAAGGACAATAAAACAAGCTTCTAAAATTGGTTTTTAAAATTATAACTTGTTTTATAATACGTTTTTGTCTAAAAGTGAACATGAGAAATCTTAAAAACTGTGATAACTATATTTAGGACCTACAGTCTCGAATATAGGATCAACGATCTAGGACTTTAACCGATTTAAAGTCCTAGGATATTAATACTGCATTCTAGGCTGTATGGTCTACAAATAGTTATTACAGATATTCAGATTTCGCATGTTTACTTTTTGAAAAAAAAACGTTAAATAAAACATCTTATGATTTCTATTCCATTGGTGGCGCTAGTTAGCTCCCCTAAGCGCCTTAACAGAAACTCTGAATTGTCTTTCTTAAGGTCTTTTCACATTTAATTTGTGAATGCGCAGAGGAAGCGCGTTTTGATGAGCTCGTTATCAACGCGTATTCGCAGATTACAAACGCAACGATCGCATGCAAATGTTACAAAGTGCAGCCTTGCGTTTTCTGAGTCCTGCTTAGTAAGTACGATGACGATAGTCGCGCGTTTAAATGTCAAACTCGCGACTTACATCAATTCGCGATACTCATACATATTAAGCGGGTCTAATCGCGACTACCCACAATTGACTGTACTTGCCACTTTAGTCTAGCCGAGACCACGGCAACTGTAACGCTGCCGAAACGTCGGGAAATAAGGTAATTTAATAAGGTAATGAAATAAGCTACGTTTTACCTAATAAATAATCGCGATTAATCCCATTTAATATATAACTATCAATTGTCAAATTCTGGAATTTCATTCAAATTCTGACATCTTGTTCTGCGTTATGAAAGCGTTCGAAAAAAGGTGTGTGCTTAGGCCTTTACACTTAGTGATGTACCGAAACAGTGTTCGGCTAAATACGCTTCAGTAACTGAGGGAAAAGGCTATTTTTTTCATTTATATTTCATCTTTTGCCCACGCATACAGAAACAGTTTATAAAACAGGCTACAACAACAACAACAAAATAAATAATACGAACTTGTGTAACCTAGTTACTACTTAGATTGTAACCTGTTGGTGGTTAAAAAATTAATTTTATTTTTTTCTTATATTTATTATCCCAGCCTTTTGCCCTACAGAGGGAAACGCATATTATGAAGTGTACATAATATTCTTTATGAATTCATTTTTAATACTGCCTATCAAATACTTGTCCATCCTACTTAATAATCCTTCAGCCATATTTAATCATGTTATTGGTGATTTTTAGGACCCACGGCCCTGAAGTTAGGGCATAAAACCCAGGTACAGATCACATAAACACCAAAAACGGCCATTTTTACCATAAATGCTAGTCGCAGGTCCGTGATTCTAGAAAGCCAACATGATTAGGAGATTGGCCTGACTTTTGCAAAAACGACCTGTAAAAAAGATATATAAACCTTTCCATTGTAGCTCCAGTATTACTGCATGGAGCCCCTCAATTGTACTGTGTTCTATGTAGATTTACCAAGAACGAGATTTACTCACAAATTATTTGTGGCAACTACTGTTTTCCCCAACTATATTGTTTAACGCGAATTCACAGGATACAATTAAGTGGAAATCCCAGTTTTGGAGCTTCAAATAGACGGGCTTGCACAACATATGTGTAGTAACCTGTTCACGTCAAAGCTTATTCATAATACTACTCAAAACGGGATGATTTATTTGCCAAATATGAACCTAATTAATATTGTGCAGCGCTCTGAGTCTACGAGTATATAGCACGATTAGTTAAAACAAGGGACTACATCACTATTTGTCTCTAATATCTAAGATCTATTAGCTCTACTGTCGTTTTCGCGGTCCTGCCCGATTTATAAGAAGCAAAACGTGTTTTTTGACAGGATTTTTTCTAGAACTAATGCTGGCAAAAGAGCTCCCTTAAACATAATGTCGATTTCAACGTAAAGAATTCACATTATGTTTGCTAAATGTCAATGTACAATGTAAAATGTACAATACAAAGATCCTGACAAATGCATGAGCTGTATTGATTTGTTAACTTTATTTTGTTTTTATCTAATATTTTTCTAAGAAATAAGAAATCTGCACTCTGCGGTCGTGTATACGTAACAATGATTATTGTTATTATTACCACGTGCGTACTTAACTACTTGTGTCGTTCTAAAGCAGTTGCTTTATTGTTCGTGAATTTAAGATCATTTTTACATTTTGTATGCGCCTTTTATCTATGCTATTAAAGTTAATTATCTGTGGGAAATGCTGAGGAATTGGCAAAATGTACTAAAGTGATTCTATTATTTTTATTTTCTAAGTTTTTCAAGTCCGTTTTTTCTCCTTGAATAAATAAAATAAAATATATAAATTCTAATTAAAACAGTTTTTATAAGTATTTATGCTCGGTTTCGGCACTTTTTCAGGTGCCATGGTCTCGGATGACTGAGGTGACAGGCGTAGAAAGCATTGACGGTTAGTTTACTACCGTCGGCAAAAATTACAAAAGTTAATTATGAATTAATTGTAATTTTTGCCGAGGGTAGTAAACTAACCGTTAATGCTTTCTAAAAGACGCCTGTCACCTCGGTCATCTGAGACCACGGCACCTGAAAAAGTGCCAAAAGTGTATTGAGAAATTCTCGCCGTTAATTCATAACTGTCTCGTTTAATCTGAAGTGACAGAGCAATATTGAATTGGATTTACCTTGTAAAGTTCTCAATTCGGAAAACAGCGCTGTGATAAATTGAGTCTGAATACAGAGCCCTAGGATGGTTTAAAAGCCATAGCAAAATGAATGTGCCACAGCATTAATGATCGAATACGCAATTTTTTTTTAACTAAATAAGATTGCCTAAAAGTAATAGTATATGTAGACGCCATTTTAAAATGCTAACAACGTAACCACCGCTTTCAAACCACTCAGATTTCAGCATCCGCAGCATACCCCTACATATTTTTGGAGGAAACAATATCAACCTTTTAGTATTTTCTAAGGTTAACACGAGCAGTAGACATAATTAAAACTGTTTTTACACGGATTTATGCTCGTTTATTACATTTTTACAATTTTCCGACGTTTCGGCACTTTTTCAGTTGCCGTGATCTCGGATGACTGAGGTGACAGGCGTCTTTTAGAAAGCCTTAACGGTTAGTTTACTACCCTCGGCAAAAATTACAATTAATTCATAATTAACTTTTGTAATTTTTGCGAAAAATGTAATAAACGAGCATAAATCCGTGTAAAAACAGTTTTAATGATATCAACCCTTTGTAGGTATTGTTTCAATGGGGCACGGGTGACTTCCTGCATCGCGGGAAAGGTAGGCCATACTCCATCCACCACGGCGGCTAGGTCCGGGTTGGTGCGCCGGGGTAGCGGTCTCGGTGGCGCAGCGTTTTGGCACGCTGACTGTAAAACCAAAAGTCTCGGGTTCGATCCCCGGCCGGGTCAAACTAGGAAACGAACTTTTCTAGTTTGATGTTATCTGTGCATTTATTAAATTAAATCTATCGTTGCGTGAGCACCTGTAACACAAGTCATTTAGTTGTACTTAGTATAGGGCTAACGAGATCTGTGTAATATGTCCATGAATATTTATTTATTTACTATTTATTTTACAATTTATTGTTTTACGACAATACAATTATTTAATTAATATTACACGTAATTATAAAGTTATCAATGTATCATCAAAAGAAGAGAGTCAGAATGAGTACCTCAGTCAAACTAACTTTACAATCAGATTGAAACGAGTTTTAAAACAGCAGCAGAAGATACGTAACTCAAAAACTCACCCCATGTCACAAAACAATCACGTGTGAAATGAGAAACCTAATAGCCAAAAATCTAATTCCTACCAATAAAAAAGAACGGGGGAGAATTTCGACCAAAAGTTGGGGCCCGCCGAAAGTTTGATGGGAAAGTTACTCGCAAATTGACAGGCCCGACAACCGACGTTCGAAGAGCCTCTAGAATTAAACCAATAAAATTTATTCTTAACCAATTTGCTTTGGCATGTTAAAGTCTTTTCTGAATAAATATCGAGCGAGGAATTCGGTAAGGGACGTCTAGGCGGTAATACTTCGATCTAATAGGGGATGTATTAGCAAAGGGCAAGATAAAAGTACCGGAATACGGCGTATTCACGCTCACCGGTTTCCGGCAAGTACCGATGAATGTTAAACGTTGAAGCAGAGGTGGCAAGTGGCAGTCACTGGTGTCTGCCTACCTCTCTGGGATATAGGCATAATTTATGCTATATAATGTTGAATTCGCTATTATTTAGGTCCCTGCATACGGTGTTATACGGGTCCCTGCATACGGCGAAGCGCTAGTGGCTCGTGTAGTGATTGAAATCAACAAAAGGTGCGGTCAGGTGCTGGATGGGTGACCGTCCCGTTACTACTGCTAGTTGCATTTTTCTGAGTGATTCCGTGCTTCGCAAGGCACGTTAAGCCGTGGGTGCCGGCTGCCATGCAATGGCAGTCGTTAAGCCATGTCAGAGGCCTTATGGGTGGCTTGATAAGTTCTGACAGTAAGGCCCGCCACTGTCTAACAAACCTCCACCAACCCGGACTTGGCCCCCGTGGTGGGGTATGGCCTAACCTTCCTGCAATACAGGAAGAGACAAGTGCCCCCGCAGTGGGGACATACAGGACAATCGCATACGGTGTTAACGCAGGGACTAAACTGACCAGTCTTTTCATGTGCTTACGCTTCATTAGGTCTTGTTTACCACTGCTTCGATTTATGATTACTGTTTGTAACCAAACGTAGATTATCGCAATGGTATTACATTTTTATGTACAATATAAATGTAATACCATTGCTTTTAAGTAATTGATAATATTGTTTATCGAGACGACAAGAACATTTCCTTACAAACGATTTCCATATTACCCTGTAAAGAAGAAAATCCCGTTCTTGTTTTCAGACGTTAATTCTGTAGCTATTACTATCATTATTTTTTTATTTTAACTCTTTATTGCACTAACTACATGAGTAAATATACAGGGGTGAGCTTAATGCAAGAAGCATTGAGTATTTTATGGACGGTATTTCTCTTAATTACTACCTACCTAAGTATTTTCAGACCTAATTACTCGGCATCTGTCTTATTGTTTGCAATTATTAGCTTCAAAATAATTGTTCGTTCGAGTTCAAAAGAAGTGATTAATGGATGTGGCATAAGACAACTACCTCATAGCACATCAATACACACTTACAAATCATGCACAATAAATAATGGTTATTTGCATAGTAGTAATAATATAAATAGAGATGGTTGAGGCTAAATTAATACGTCAGAAGTATAGCTCCACACAATGCCGTAAAACTTAAATAGTTTATGCCTGTAACTTTCTGTCTCGTTTCTTTTTTTAAATCTCACTCAGATAGATTGAATATTCTTCATTGTACTTAGATGACCCAGACACGGCTGCATCCCAGTAATCCCTTCACCCATTAGTGTGAGACGCTGGGCGCTGTTTATATTTATATGTAGATGCAAAGGCCACGTAGGCAGAAAGCAGTAGGCAGTAGGCGTCGAAGGCAGAAAGCAGTAGCGGGCCGTGTCTATGAAGAGTACGGGCAAGTATTGATGGATAGACTAATTATATTTAGAGAGAGCAAGAGAGAGAGAGAGAGATAAATAATTTATTCAACGGCACAGTACTGAAAACATAACAAAACAGTAACCAATTCACAAAACACAACAAACCATTAACAAATACACAAAGTTTACACTGCATTACCAACAAACAGAGGAAAACAGCAAATAAGGAAATCAAAAACAAATAATGATATTTAGGAAGTGAAATTCTCAATTCAAAACCAAGTATTGCAGAAATCTTTCATGTCACCAAAGGGCTGTGGGACATTTAGCAATTCTGAATAATAGCAATACTAACATCGCAACATCCTACACCCTGACTTCGCTTACCATCAGGAGTGACTGGGGTCAAGTGTAACCTATCTTACTTTAAAAATACATAAAAAAATGACCAGATGAATCATAGCCAACCAGAGCTTCCATCGACATTCAAATTGCGTCTATATTACCAAGTAGTAAGGTAATTGCGTCTATATTACCAAGTAAATCTTCATAGACTACCGTGTTTGCAAGTTGCTAATAATACAAATTCTCGGCCACTTTTTGTAGCGTAGCAGACTTCACACAATACAATGCTATCACTATCCTTTTGATATTCGAGCCCAATGACCATGCAAGTCGCACGTTTTAACGTCACAAGTCGCGATGTCCCAGTACCTACATTAATTGACATGATCTGCTTAGGTAGTAAAAGGATGAAAGTCGCGCAGTTTAGGACGATACTAGTCGCGCAGTTCAAGCGCGACTAGAATCGTCCTACTACCCACGCTGACATCCAAACGAGAACAAAGATGTTCATCTGCCGTACTTATTTAAGCGGTAACTAGTGGTCGTAACACGCCTGTCAGAGCAGCTCATACATCATGCAAACAATGACAAGGGCTGAAATAGACCGATGGTTTTGTTACATTGACTGTGAAGTTAACGCGTTTGGCGACCACAATGCGAGGGAAACTGGAGGACTAGCTGTATTGTTGAATGCGAAATTGCGTTAAAATTATCAAATCATCTTACGAAACACCAATATATTTTATGTAACCTATTATACGTTCCACTGCAGTCCTATCGGCAGTAGTATTTAATTTAATCAGAATCAAATAGTAATAAGGTCTACTGGAAAATTACAACTAATTACTAATGAGGTTTATCAGGACCGTGCTGGCAAGTGTCAAACCCAGAGCCTTTTTTTATTGAACTATAACACCTGTTTCATTATGGCAATTCGATGTATATTGCACAGAGCTGATAAACCGTCAGGTTACTAAGTAGAAAAGGCTACGTAGTGTACATTGTTTTTTATTTTTCGTAGCTTTTACACATACGTTCTATTGCAGGACACAGGCCTTCTCTCAAGGAGACAGTACCACGCGCGCTTACCGCGGATTAGTAATTTCAAACGCTGGGTATTTGAATACCTCAGAAACTTAGATTTCCATACGATGATTTTCTTAAATTGACAGTTAGAGAGTGGTATTGCTACTAAAACTTCACAAAT
Organism: Yponomeuta sedellus; assembly: GCA_934045075.1. Taxonomy (NCBI): domain Eukaryota; kingdom Metazoa; phylum Arthropoda; class Insecta; order Lepidoptera; family Yponomeutidae; genus Yponomeuta; species Yponomeuta sedellus. The sequence continues at coordinate 16,267,896 of OW203726.1, forward strand.
ATATAGAAAACAAAGTCGGTGCATGCCAGGATTCGAAGCCACGTCCTACCGATTATAAAGCCTGTGTTCTGCTGCTCCGCTACTACCGCTACGTCGTCGTCGTCACGCTATACTAGTCCACTGTTGGACATAGCCCTTCCCTAAAGAGCGCCACGTTGTGCTTTCATAGGGGGTAATGCCCATAATCCCCACGCTGGGCATTCGGGTTGGAAATCGCAGTTCTGTGGAATTGTACTGCAGGGGGCGCTGCTGCCCACCACCCCGGTGTCCGTGTCCCTTAGTCACCTTTTACTACTACCGCTACGTCGTCGTCGTCAGGCTATACTAGTCCACTGTTGGACATAGCCCTTCCCTAAAGAGCGCCACGTTGTGCTGTCATAGGGGGTAATGCCTATAATCCCCACGCTGGCCATTCGGGTTGGAAATCGCAGTTCTGTGGAATTGTACTGCAGGGGGCGCTGCTGCCCACCCCCCGGTGTCCGTGTCCCTTAGTCACCTTTTACGACACCCGCGGGAAGAATTGGGTTGGTGCTATTCTCTAAGCCGACCCCACACAGCAGCTGCCGCTACGTAATGTACAATAAATGGTTATAATTAATTATTAATTGTAGTTTTACGAAATGCGGCCCTGGTCTCCGCCTACCAGTCCGTGGTACGGCCGTTTTTTAGATATTATTATGATGATTCATCATCAACCTTGTATATTTAACAGGCTAGTAAACAGCTATTAGTATAGCTTATAAATTCAATGGCAAAATCCTATAACCGTAGAAACTTACTAGGTATTTTGTCGGAAGAGTCAGATAATGTGTAGTAGGTACTTACAAAAGTTTTAGCTCAAAAATCCTCTGATGTTTGAAATTGTTGTTGTTGCATTGTTAAGGCATATTATGAAGCCACTATGATCCTTAAATGTTGTTGCAGACTCACAGCTTCATTGTACAAGACAGTCTTTTAATCATACATCTTATTGGTCGCTTCAAGTAAAACAGAGAGACGATTAACGTGGCAGCATATAATAATTTTGGCATTTATACATCACATAAAATTTGTAATTAATTTTACATTGAAATAAAGAAAACATTAATTGAAATAAATTAACACATCAGAAGAAGCATTACATTACATATATCTTCACACGTATTTTGAAATCTCCTTGAACAAGATTAGATTAGATGGTAACAAACATATCACAAATAAATCAAATAAAATAGAGCATCTATTTTAATTCAATTTATAAGCTAACAAATCAGAAGATATCGTAAGTGTCAAATGTAAACATCACTAGGTATTTACTAACGTTATTAGATAATTAAAAAGTTACAGAAAACACACAGAGACAGAAAAAATATGGGCGAAAAAAACTTGCCCGCGACAAAAGTATTCGGAAAGTCGATGTTTGCTACCATAATTACTTGAACGACCCAACTTTGTACAAAAATCTACATTGAAGAATTTCAACGGAAAAACCTATCAAAACTTGGGGAAATTCAATAAGGGCACTTTGAAAGTTTGTAGGAGGAGGTAACGTGAATATTCTTAGTGAAAAAAAGCTCGAATATCGTCCTCGAGAGTATAAAAAAATATATACACCAATAGCACCCGCAGCCTCGAGCAGGAAAGAATGAAGTTTTTAAGTAACTTCTTCAATCGAGGTTCAAGTTATGACACTTAATTTGTTTTCTCCACTTTTTCCTCATTTAAATATAAATAGGAAACAAAAAGGCGACGGGCACGGTGGCCGACATTATCGGTTTTATCAAAACAACCAACTTCATTTCATTGCGTCACGACATTGACCTTGACTCTGGCAGCTGTAGGTAATTACTTACTGTAACAAGTTGTTACTAGAATCGTTGACTTATTTTTTTGTTCCGAAGTGATGTGCAGTAGTACCCACGAAGTTTGCATTTGGTATAGTATTAACCCTGTGTATGATGATGAGGCATTGGCATGCCCCCAATGCTTATTGGCATGGCCTAACCCTTCTGCATCGCAGGCCCTTGACTATGGCAGCTGTAGGTAATTACTTTCTTTAACAAGTTGTTACTAAAATTAATGATTTATATTTTGTTTTCAAATTGATGTGCAGCAGTACCCACGAAGTTAGCGTATAATGTAGTTTTAACCGTGTGTATATCCCCACTGCTGGGGCACGAGTCTCTTCCTGCATCGCAGGAAGGTTTGCCCATACTCCACCTCGGGGATCAAGTCCGGGTTGGTGGAGGATTATAAGGCAGTCGCGGGCATGACTGTGAGAAGCTAGCAAGTCACCCATAGGGTATATGACATGGCTTAACGACCGACTGCCATCACATGACATCTGGCTCCAACAGCATAACGTGCCTTGCGAATCACGGAACCACTCAAAAAAAAAGCTACAAGTGATAATATTCACGGAATGGTCACCAGCTGCCGGCTGGCGTGAAATAGCAGTCGTTAAGGAATGTCAGAGCCCGTATGTGCGTGAAAACTTCTGTTCTGACAGTAAGGCCCGTCTTACCATCCTCTACCAACCCGGACTTGGCCCCGTAGTGGAGTATGGCCTAACCTTCCCGCGATGCAGGAAGAGACCCGTGCCCAAGCATTGGGGGCATGCCAATGGCTCATCGTCATGTTATAGTAATTTTGTTAAGCCATATATAGCGAGCACTAAAATATATATTTCAAAATTGGGTTAATGTAAAAAAATATAGTAGAAAAATACATTATTACGTAGAATAGGGTGGCAAAGTATATTTTAAATTTTTAAAAAAAATTCTGTAACCACTACAGACTAACATTAACTTAATTCCGGATACATTTACTTGTTTTTTTTATCGGAAGAGTCCGACCAAGTTTATCTGTAATTCTCACAGCTTAATTACAGAGAGTGGAGACGAAGTATGTCTTGTTGGTTTCTCGTCTCATGTCTCATGATCGTGAGAGTAAACATGCTTATACTTACACAGGCTTTAAACTAACACAGTCTATCTCTCTACCTACAGTCTATCTCTCTACCTGGACTCTCACCTCGGAATATGCTAGTTAATTGAGTGATCCATTAGGGTGCGTCCACTCCAAAATGGCGCGGAGTTTCGGACAGGAATTGCCACTTTATTCCCATCAATCTTCAGATGCCATTGCGAGGCCAAAACCAAAACACTGGCGAGGATATGATTATAAGTGAGTGTCGGAAGGCCTTATTTCTTATAACTACAATTTATGATTTTTTTAATGAGCGAAATTGGAGCATCAATAGGAATTTAAAATTTGTCAACGCTACTTTTTTGTACCACATCAAAACTTAGGAGCCATAACCCAGGACTAGTATTTCACTAAGAAATACTCATACATCGCGAATGAAGGTTAATTTTGTTTTACCTAATAAATAATCGCGATTAGACCCGTATAATATATATATAACGCAGGACAAGACGCCAAAACGACCGCTTTAGCTTTTCAATTAATGTCTTACGGACTCATTTATAAATAAATGATTCCTCTAAAACACTCCTCAGAGGCAGTGTAAATAATTGGTGGTTAAGTTTTTCTATTTACCTCAGACTATTTAAGCTGCTTTGAGAAGTGTTTTTATAAACTAGACTGTTACTTTCTCGGCTCTATATGCTAGACTTTATATAGATTGATAGAGAACACTTTATTGAACATAAAATGGAAACTACTCAAATATGTTTTAACCTAAAAGTACACACGGCGGTCTTATCATTAAAAATGATCTCTTCCAGACAACCTTTGGATGGACTGGACTAATACATTAGAGAAGGAAGTAGAGGTACAAACAAAAGTTACAAAATGATAATTTAAGAAGTATATGAATTTAAAAACCTATTTAGAAGCTAAAAATTTCACTCAATTGAGCTCAATTGGTAGAGCGCTGGCACGGATAGCCAGAGGTTGCGGGTTCCAATCCCGGCATGGGTGAAATTTTTAGCCTCTAAATAGGTTTTTGAATTTGTTCCTTAGCACGGGTTAGTGCATTAAAATAAAAATAGTATAAGTATATGAATACATGCCTCAATAACAGCGTAAATAAATCATCAAGAAATACACGCAATTAATTTACATAAATAAAAATAAATATTGTACACATAAATAATTAACAAACTATTCACATTCAAAGGACATAAGTAAAACACAAACAACAGCATTACAATATCATAAATAATAACAGTATTACAGTGTAGTAGTGAAATAGAACTCCTTTACCATAGCCTTAAAAATGCGCAAGGATTTGGCTAAGATACTTAGATTCAAAACTATTAATAAAACTATCCAAATAAACATTTCGACGGTGAATTTTAAAGAGACGTTTTAATTACCACCGTCAACAATAATAACTTGGGATCCTTAAAACTCTACATTTTGAAATTTTAAGCATTAGCTATAGAAGCGCTCGTGGCCTAGTCGAACCGAGTGATTAAAATCAAAACTCAAACAAGCCGTTGGTGCCGGCTGTCATGTAATGTCAGTCGTTAAGCCATGTCAGAGGCCTGATGGGCGGCTTGATAACTTCTGACAGCAAGGCCCGCCACTGAGCGGTGGTAGCGGAGCGTCGTAGAAGGTTGGCTTCTTAACCAGCAGGTCGTGAGTTCAAACCCCGGCATGTACCAATGACTTTGTTTTCAAAGCTATGTGCATTTGTGAAATTATAGTAGCAATACCACTCGCTGACGGTGAAGGAAAACATCGTAAGGAAACCCTAGTGTCTGAAGTGTTAACTTACCTCAGCGCTTGCTACGTACAATGGCCCAACTATGAGGCTAAGTGCGGAAATCTCAGGTCTAACTAACTAAATAACTAAGGCCCGCCACTGTCTTACAATCCTTCATCAACCCGGACTTGGCCCCCTTGGTGGAATATGGTCTTACCTTCCGATGCAGGAAGAGACCCGTGCACCAGCAGTGGGGACATACAAGGGTTGATATCAAGCAATAGCAAACATAATCAGAAAGTATTATAAGTTAAAAGTCTGTATAATGTAGTGGGCTGCGTGTGTACTTATAAATATTAATTCTTGATGTTGCTAAGTAATACTCGTATCGACCGCTATGCAACACTGATAGTTAAATGCCCGTCATAAACGTTACACTGAGTTTATATAGTGATGAGTTAACATATCGATCTTAATACTGAAAACTGCATTAAATTATGTGCTTTACGAAGAACTGTCCAGAGTGTTCCGGGTTTAAAATATAAAGGATTACTATACTCTGATTTTTTATACCGTAGAATTCTGACATTTCATAAGTGTTGCTTCTTCATAAGTGATTGTGCTGTGTGAATTTGTGTGGAAGTTATTTGTGTGGCACGGATAGCCAGAGGTCGCGGGTTCGAATCCCGGTATGGGTGGAAGTTTTTGCCTCTAAATAGGTTTTTTAAATTGTCCTTAGCACGGGTTCATGCATTAAAAAAAGTTATTATCATTATTACTAAAAAAGCTCTCCACCGAAAAAGGGAAATATTTGACTCATTTGAGGGCAATAAGAAATAAAATGCTTGATATTATCTTATGTTTTACCTACAAAAGTCAAGAAATGACAGCTGTCTGAATTCTACGGAGTAAAAAACCTAAGTATAGCTTATTACAAAATTCAAGAATTCTCAATAATTACCCACATCGAAACCTCTTTAAAACACCGATCAAAATCAGAGGGCTGAAGACTTCTGAAATATTAAATTAACAGCTTACCCTAATTGGCAAATTATTCGTCCCAACATAATTCAATTACTTTCATCAACTCCCTTTTCGTTTGTGCCTTCACTATCTATAGGTATCGGACGCATCAATATCGATTACTCTGGTATAAGCACCAAGGGTATTTTCTTAAAGAGATATCGAAGAAGGTGTTTTTTCACATACAGTTGCTTTCCATCAAATCGTTACGATCTTATAAATAAACGATGCGTGAACTTACCTATAAAACTATGCCCATGCAAAAAACGTTCTTACTTCAAACCTACACTCGATGTAGTTTTTTATGTATACTTACGTTGTTTTTTATGTAGCATAATCGTCTCACTGCAGAGCACAACCCTTCTCTCACAGATATAATATGGGCTTAATTACAATGCGTGCGCAGCGCGAATTGACAATTTCAACTGCAGAGATATCTAAACACCTCAGATACTCAGGTTTCCTAATGAAGTTTTCCTTAACAGTAAGGCATTGTTATTGCTACTAAGCTAAATATGGTCCAGCCATAGTCGTTATATCATATAGAGATGAGACAAAAAGATTCCAAATTGCTTATGAAAAATGTCAAATGCAACATGTAAGACCTTATTGACAGCAAGAGATACATTATCAGATTGGCTGGATAATTTAATAACAGAGGTTTAACAGGATAATTTAATAACAGAGGTTTATTATGAGGGTCCTAAACATCGACATGCTTTAGAGGGATTGATTCTATTTATGTATAATTTCTGGAGTTCAATAAAGCGTTTCTATCTATCTACCTTCTCTATCTTCTCTATCAACCTATATATTTACGGGTTATGTAGGAGTGCAATTGTTTGTTCTACAAAGCATTAATATAATCTAGGGCTTAATTTGATGCTCAGACGATTCTTACAATAAGAATGAGCCTCCCAATCCTGTGAAGATAGATGTAAGAAATTGAAAATAAATTAATAAAGGTCCCACTGCAGGGCTCAGCCTTGTTCTCAGAGATATTTATTCATACATTCCTACACTTGTCAGCAGACATCAGCTATCATGTGTTGGAATGCCACTAGATTTCCTCACGATGTGTTAGCGATTGCTACTGCAATTTCACAAATGAGGGTATTTAGTTTTCAATAGATGAGTAAAGATGATCAAAGAAGACACTTTCGCTAGAGAGCACCTAGTCTATGAGTCCCGTACAAATGTGAGCCAACGCTACTGCCGTTGCATTTCGCGCCGCGTGTCTCCTCGGTGCCATTAATCAAATCACTAGTATGCGGTTTAATGGCAGACTAATTACAGTTCGCGCCGGAATCACCGACACCCACAAAATAAGTACGGAAGAAGGATAATTAAAAAAAATTAATAATGTAGCCTGCACACGACCCAGTGTAGGGCACAGGCCATCTCTCAGAGAAAGCTTGGGCTTAGTTAACACACGTGCCCCCGCGGATTGGAAGTTTTAAGTGCTAAGGTGTATGAACACCTCTGACACTCATGGTAGATAGTAAATAAATAAAAATGAGTTTATTGCGCTTGTGGCTTAGGCGAACCGAGTGATTGGAATCAATCACTTGAGTTAAGCAACAACAGGCGTAGTCAGGTGCAGGATGGGTGACCGTCCCGCAACTACATTAAGTGGTATTTTTCCGAGCGCTTCCGTGCTTCGCAAGGCACGTTAAGCCGTTGGTGCCGGCTGTCATGTAATGGCAGTCGTTAAGCCATGTCACAGGCCTTAAGGGCGGCTTGATAACTTCTGACAGAAAGGCCCGCTACTGTCTTACAATCCTCCACCAACCCGGACTTGGCCCCCGTGGTGGAGTATAGCCTAACCTTCCTGCGATGCAGGACGAGACCCGTGCCCCAGCAGTGGGGACATACAAGGGATGATAACAAAGTTTGTTGCCAAAAAAATATACGTACAATGATCATGGTTACACAGTGACTACCACACAAGGTCGAGCCTAAATCGTGGCAGTCGCGGAAACGATTGCTTTATTGTTTTACCTTGTACGTATATCATAGGAGCCGGTATAATAAAATATTTCGAATGTTAGGTACGTTACTAACAAAGACTTACAGGCTAAAACTAAACTAGACTAATGAGTTAATTCAGCTAACTTTAGCTTAAATTCATGATAGATAGGTAGAAAGCCGGCTTGTAATTCGGGAGGTCGTGAGTTCGAATCTATCAATTAGAAAACGCTGCTAATAAATAAAAAACTTCGAGACTCATTATATTCACATATTGTCAAAAAGCCCTATACAACTCATTTGGAAATTGTGATCGGATTTTTTTAATATGTGATCTCTCTTTCTAGAATTACTTTATCAACATATTCCGATAAAAGTAGATAAGTTTTACAACGATAGTTACCTACTACAGACCTATGAAACTAAACACCTACGATTGGTTGGAATTCTTCTTTACTTGAGATCAAAATTTTATGATTATTTTTCATTTCGTGACTGGGTAATAGGAAAACAAGAAAGAATTCTTGAGACAATACTCAAAAATAATCAATGCCGAAAATTATTACGTTTCTATAACTGTACTTCTACTCCATCATCCTCTATCCCATGACAAAGAGTCCGCGGTAATTAGTGCATTACCAACAAATTGGTGATTTGTATGGCTACCTGTCTACTCAACTGGTGTAGAAATGTACCGGGGTCACCAAATACTCGTTGATTGACGACGCACGCATCAAATCTAGTCTACAACAATACCGGTGGGACGCTTCTCTTGCCAAATCAGCAAAATTGTTGTTCTTGTTTCCTTTATCACACAAGGTATAACAAAAAGTCGAAAAGAGATGAAGAGAAAAGTTTTATTCGTAAAAGTTGATTTACACTTTTGAATAATGGGTGTTTTCCCCATAAATCGAGTTAGAAAACACTAGTATCTACAGTAGATGTTTGAATGGAGGAGTTTCGTTTTGTTTTTGCCTACTAGATGGTGTAATTTGTTTCCTATATCACAGGATGGTTTTATCCAAGTCAAATCTCTTTAAGCAGAATTGTAATATATTTGATTTGATTTATGAGCATAGATAGGTAGACCAAAAAGGTCCGAATTAATATTATCACTGCTATGCACCTTCTCTGAGAACAGTAACACCCCCCTCACTCCTCTACTATGTCGCCCGCCCCCCTATTTTTTTTATATAGCCTCGCCTGTGTCCCACTACTGGGCAAATGCCTCCCTTTTTGCCTTCCACTCCTCTCTGTTCATGGCCATTTCCTGCCAGCCCAGCAGAAAGATCGTGAGGTCGTCCCGCCATGTCCGTTTGGGTGGGCCACGTTTGCGATATCCGTCGAGTGGAACCCAGTCAGTGACGATTATTGCCCACTCTCTGGGCCCACACGGCTTTGTCATAGAATTACCAAATTCGAGGCGCTCAACGCTCTTTTTGTAACATTCCAGTCAAAGAGAGTATGGCGAACATACAGTGTCATCACACCTAATACCAGAAAATTGTATCCGCTGCTGCGGACAGCTCGTGATGTGGATAACACTGATTACATATCGCAATGCGGGTGCAAACTTTGCCTCATTAATCCGTCAATGGACGGTTTCCCACTGGACGATAACGGTTACGACACGATATCATCGGACTAGTCGTTTCATACATTTACTGATGCAGTTTTTATTATTTTTGGTAAACGTTTCTTCTTCTTCGTCGTTCCCTCATAACATTTAATAACATAACATTTACGTACAGGCACATACATAGCTTCTGGCCCCACACAAGGATACCCAGTGTCGTGGGTACCAGAAACAACGACATTACAAACATGTAAACAATCAAGACCTGGAGTTCTTTTTTGACACCAGTCGGGGTTCGAACCCGGGACCTCTCGCATGGTAGGCAGATACAGAGACCGCTACGCCACAGAGGCCATCAAAATGATGACGTCATGACTGAGGATCGCGATGATAGGTCGATCGTTTTCACAGCGAAGAGTTATCCACCATGTGGACCGCCTGGTACCACCAAAGCTGGCTGCCACCAGCTGCCGCTTTTATGTAAACGTTTAAAGACTAACAAGGATCTACAATTAATAATAGTTACATGAAATGACTGAAGTATATAGATTAGCCCCGGTTGCTAGGCATAAAGCCACCGCCAACTCCCCAAGGAATATGGCAAGGCAAAATATTCTAATCAAAGTAAATAAAAAGAAGTTTATAACCTTCTAATACTTTTCACAGAAACTATTCTCGGGGCTAAAATTTGTTTTTGAACTCCAATAACACTATGATTGTTATCCCGGTTATAATTACTTGTAATTCTGGTGTCTGTTTTTAGTAAGTATATGCGAAGTAACAATAAATTGTAATCTGCAGTACGGAAGTTCGAAAGTACAACATTCCAAGTCACAAAATCCAATACAATGTTCTGAGCTGGGAAAAATACTACGCTTTTGAGTTTTCGTGAGCATTGCAGATTATATATGTTACTCCAAATACAATAAGTATTACATGATTTTTTTATTAGGTAAAACGTAATTACCTTATTTCCTGACGTTAGTAGATACGACGATATAGTAGTTTAATATATAACTATGTATGAGTATCGCGAATCATTAAAAAATACATGAAAATAAGAAGATAAGAATATTCTTTATTGTAGACTGGAAAAACTACAAATACAAAATAATTACTAATATACATAGTACAATTGGCGGTGTTATTGCTAAAAGTACTTTCTTTTAGACAACCTTACGACGGAACATTGCTGAAGGAAATAAGAAAGACGGGTAGCCAGTGCAAATTGAATTTTGAATGAATTTTGTGAAAAGAAATTAAAATGATCTCACTAATGTCAGTATAAATGGCATCAGTCTGGTTGTATTTCCACATTTATGATGTCCTTGCCTGGTTACCATTGCACGAGGTATCCTAGTTTGGGACTAGGACATGTGATTGTGTCGTGTGGAAGTTAATATTACAAATTTAAAAACCTATTTAGAGGCTAAAAATTTCACCCATGCCGGGATTCGAACCCGCAACCTCTGGCTATCCGTACCAGCGCTCTACCAATTGAGCTCAATTGGTAGAGCGCTGGTACGGATAGCCAGAGGTTGCGGGTTCGAATCCCGGCATGGGTGAAATTTTTAGCCTCTAAATAGGTTTTTAAATTTGTTCCTTAGCACGGGTTAGTGCATTAAAAATAAAAATAGTGTAGTTAATATTACAATTAACAACTTCGTACCGCCTAACAGAGCGGTGGATTTATTATAAATTATAATTATCACATATAATGAACTTAAGCTGAAAACTATCACGGCAAAGAAGGCTTAACAAGTTAACGAGCAACAGGCGACCAACTTATAAAAGTGAAACTTCGTACAAATTCAATTGAAAGTTACTTTGATGAAGTTGTTAGCCTGTAAGCCAGGTAAATCACCCCTCCTTGGACGATATGCGCTTGGCCAGTATTGTGACTTTTAGCGATCTAATTCAAGAGATGCCAGCCGAAAACCTACTCTTTCTACGAAACGTTGTGATGACTTTTAATCTATAATATAAAAATGAATCCCCGAGTGTGTTGGTAAGCGCAAATCTCGAGAGCAGCTGAACCGATTTCGGTAATTCTTTGTTTAGAATATTCAATAAAGCATGAGGATGGTTTATGGAATACTCCTCATGCTTTATCGGAGAGAAAAATAAAAAAAGAATTAAAGAATTGACAGTTAGGCGGTACGAAGTTCGCTGGGTCTGCTAGTAAATAATAAAACTGGAACGACTTCATCTATGTGCTTTATATATAGTACCTATGTTTTGTTTATAATAAAAACCGAAAATTGGATAAAAACGGAATAAGCAGGTAAAAATAGTCAGGTCTAGTCAAGATGTGAAGTAGTTATGCTAAAAAGGAAGGAAATCTTAAAAATGGGTGACATAATTTAATTTTTTTGAATATGATAGACAATATTAAAGAAATATCCCAGCTGTGTGTAATTACAATCTCACTACTGTCTTACTTCCTTTATATATATAAATTTTAATATATATTTATAAAACGTATGTTGTGATGGTTTTTATGTATATATTTTATATATTTTTATATATATTATGTAATATAAGTATATAGTGTACATTTACTTACTTGTATATTATATGCACTTATTGAGTATTTGTCAGTTTATCTAATTTTAGCTACCGTACTTCTTCTTCCGTTTATTTCGAATGCCAACCATTTAATTTCTAGCATCACTAGTAGAAAATGCTTAAAGCATTAAGTCCACCACATTGCTATTGTATTTTTTTTTACTTATGTGCAATAAATGTATTAATAATAAATATAAAAAAATAGTGTAAAGAGGTTTGCACCGTTACAACCCTATGCCGAGCGTAGCTTTACATGCAGTTGGCCCCTTTTCTAAAGTAGTATAAAGTGTTTTCTATCTATCTATACCTCTGTATCTCTCCTGACTTGTAGGCTGCAATTTACGTTACACACGGCGCTAAATTACATAAAAGCCCTTTGATACCTTTATAGATACCCGTAATAGCTTTACAACAAAACTAGCTTCAACTATTAAAGCTATACCCATCACCGAGAGTAATTAAAGCAAACAACAAATTATACTATTTTTATTTTTAATGCACTAACCCGTGTTAAGGACAATTTAGAAAACCTATTTAGAGGCTAAAAATATAGAGAATAGTGTAAAGAGGTTCGAAATTTCACTGATGCCGGTGAGTCGCCCATTAGCTCAGAGTGCTTAGTGCGAGTTTGACAGATCCAATCGAATAACTTTACTACCGCGTTAATCGAGCATTGAGTAGTGTGTATGAGTAAGTTAACCGTTTGAACCGGCAAAACGCTGTCACAGTACAACTCGCACTTGCGTTTATTCGTGGTTTGGCTGGTAAACGTGTTCACTTCTCAACGTAAACCATTACTACTCGCACTCAGCAATTTTAATTTCCATACAATGTCGCTAGGTGGCGCTTCCTCGATGCCATAGAAATATGAGTTTACGTTAACGCGATCGAGTAGTTAAAAACTCGCACTAAGCACTCAGTTGGAAAGAGCGCTGGCACAGATATCCAGAGAATTGTTACAACAAATTGTTGATCAAAATCATCGATAACTGCATAGTCAACAACACTACTAGTTCACTGCATAGTGAATCTCATAGTCATTTACTGCTCCCCATAGACTCATAAACGCGGTGATAAAAGGCTGACGCCCCACCTTAATGTTTACTTCCAAATACTTTTGTTTATAGGCCTTTTGCCTACCGAACGCCGCTGCTATATATGCGCCAGCAGGTTTAACATGAGACATGTGTAGTATTATTGAAAAAAAAAACCGAACCTGTTTTTCTATCAAAAATAAAATCACATGCAATGAGGAAAACTCAGAAATTCTCTATAAAAAATTTCATTTATGAATTTTGCCACGTCAAGGTTTACTAGTAAATCGTAAATTTTAAACAATGATTAGTTTTAAAGAAATCTAAATTGGCAATTAAACATATACCTAAGTGGTTTAATTATACATACTTGAAACACGAATTTCAAGTTTTGTAGTATTAATATAACACAATAATACGTTGTATATCCACGTTAACCCTTAGCCAGGCGTGATAATTTTTTCATTGATTTTGGACTTTATTTCAAGTTGATAGGGTTCAATTTAATGTGGCCCTGTAAAGTACATTGCCTGGCTAAGGATTAACTGAGTTCAAAAGTACTATTTCACTTTTTTCACTACAGCATTTAAAGCAAATTGCGGTTTCAATATACTCAAATCAGAATGAACACAATATGCGATTTCACGCACACCTACAAAAATGTCAAGAAAAAGTCAAAAAAGTCAAGCAATGAACAATTTATTTATTCAATAAAGAATTGATAATATCCTAACAACGTACTGTAAAAATCCATCTGCTATCGATTGTTCAATAATGATGATCCATACAAAGTGGGATAGAGAGAAATTATCGACCGCGCTCGATGAAAATTCTTATTCACAGAATACTCATTCTCGGTGATATTGCAAAATGACACATGTCAAAAAAATTATCTGGTTTCATTAAAATTTATATGAAAAATTTAAACTTAAACAGATAGCAAGTCAACATAATTCCTTAGGTAGGAATCAGGCTGAGGTTACATTAAGGATCAATTTTTCCTTTAATTTAAATTAAAAAAAATCACGTTTTTTTAACGTATAACATTTTGCAATATCTACGAAGACATTAGACGGGCAGTATGAATGATCTAATACTGGTTTTAGGCCGGTACTTCGATGGTTATTGGCACATTAACTTTTAGGATGTCTTCATGGGCACACAGAGGCTATTACATCACCACACGCAGCAAGTTTATGATGCTGCGAAATTGTCCACCGTGATTTTGCATTCAATTTAGTTTTCTAGACAAACATAACAAAATCTCAAGGCTGTATCCCAGAGGGGTAGACACAGACCAGAGAATGAAACTTGCCACGATTCTGGCAGATCAATACGCTCAATTCGCTTCATCAACGTTCAATAGTCGTTGCACGCACGCATGCCAGCTCCGCGTACTTTTTATCTTACTCTACGCTAATACATCCCTTGTTTCCTGCCATCCCTTTCCTTCCTACCTTCCTGCAATGTAGGAAGAGACCCGTGCCCCAGCAGTGGGGACATACAGGATTGCAATCGCATGTCCGCCTGGGACGTTTCTCACAGGCCCTTCTATCCACAAATCCGCATTTTTGTAAACAAATCCCACGTAATGTTCGAGTATAGGTGGCATTTGTTAAAGTGTATGATGATGTTCAGTGGCGAAAATATCAGTTAACTCTCCCATGGGATAAAGTATATGGCCGTATTCTTTCATTCGAATGCCAACTAACTCCGGGTTAGTCGTCATCTCGACCGCTTTTAAAACTGGGACTTTTCACTTTTCAAAATTGTTATTAGTCACCTCGGCACATTTGCTATTGGTTTGAATGTTGTTTTCGTTATTAAACGATATTCACAAACCATGTGTAGATTGAGCAAATTTGAGTATTTTAGCAGATATACGCTTACTACTTCACCTGAAACAGAGCGCGGATCTCCCTATTTAGCGGTTAATCCTTTACAGCCAACAACAGGAACTATGAGCCAAAACACAGGCTCTGCTCACAGCCCATTCAAATAGCTCGAGTTTATGAATTAGGCAACTAACAAAGCGACGTAGTTTGATCTAGTACAGTCGGTTGGGCTCATTCCAGATATATTCCTTTAGATTCAACTCCGCTCTACATGGGGCCTGTTCAACAGTACCTAGTAATTCGATGTTCATTGCAAAGTCGATTAACCCGCACCTGCGGGTTAATCGACTTTGTAAATTTTATTGCGTAGCAGAGTCTACTTGCTAACCTTAGCAAGTAGACCTTGCTACGCAATAAAACTCGAATTGTCATAATAAACTACGAATTGTGGTTTTATAAAACTCGGCCCTGGTGTCTCGTGCCTACCCTTAAATGTATGCAACACGCTGTGAGTGTACTGAAATAAACATGGCATCGTGATAAACGCAGAGTGTAGGAGGTCTCGTCAAGCATCTGGCAATATTTCGCTAAATAGCTACTTTCTTTATAAATACCATAACAACACATTTACATACAGTCACATAAATTGCTTCTGGCCCCACACTAGGATACCCTGTGTCGTGGGAACGAGAAACAACGACACCACAAACATGTAAACATCTAAGACCTGGGGTTTCCCTTTGTCCCCAGCTGGGATTCGAATTCGGGACCTCTTGCATGGTAGGCAGATGCGCTACCGCTACGCCACAGCGGTCGTCAAATGTGGCCCATATGCGTGACAGCAGGGCTCAGGCATTTTCTCAAAGACATAGTATGGGCATAGTCAACACGTTATTACTTTTTCCACCTGCTTCCTTACATTTGACATACTTAGAGTATGTAAAATATTCCTTTAAATAATGTATTTCTTTATTTTCTCGTTATCCCATAAAACAAATTATATTTATATTTATTTTTACTTATTATAGGAAGGGACTGGACAACTACCTAGAACCTAATTATTTTCTTTACTCTCTTACAAAACTGACGCAACTGTATTGTGATCGGAAGATGTTTAGCGCACAGAAAACTAATGTTTTTTCTTAGCTAACAAAAAAGTAATAAAAGGCCAAGTGTGTGTGGGGCCATTCGCCGTGTAGGATTCCGTAGATGGACTGCTTTACACAACTATCAACTTCACAAAGCAATTTTAGATTATTTATACAAATTTTCCTTTTATGGGTTAAGTTTCGAGAGCGTGTGCAATACCTAATCATGTTCACCGAGATCCTCATTTAGCTCACAACTGATGTATTTATAACTAAACTGTGAATAGCGCAGTGAACTACGAGTACATGCATATTAATTTTAAGTTCTGTTTATTGTTAACAAGACGTTGTGATAGTAATGTTTACATATAGATAGATAGAGAAAAGATATTGTACGGTCAGAAAAACATAATTACAAATAATGCATCAAATCATTATTTGTAGTTATGTTAATTTATAATGTGTTTTTTATGTAGCTGTCCCAAATAAAGAATATAAAATAGATTCTAACAAGTTTTTCGGGAATACACCATTAAAACGTTAGAGTGGCGTGGTCGGTAGCTACTGAAATAATCCGATTGGAGCCAGTGAGTAATAAGGAATAGAAGCGGGACCTCACTGGACACGTCAAGTGAAAACCAAATTTATACACCAATTTTACGAAATTTTATAATTTATTGTTCAATTTTAATTCAATTCAATTTATTTCAACGTAAAGAATTTACATTCTGTTTGCTGAATGTCAAAGTACAATGTAACATGAAAGTGAAAACCGCTGCCATCGAGCCGTAGTGTAGTGGAGAAAAAAGCAGCGGGAAAAAAAACTCCACTCCTAAGATAGCAACAAAATAACTAAAATCAAAGATTGGGGCGCACTAAAGTCCCTTATTTATTTACATTTGAGGCTTTAAGTACGAGATTTATTAGCCTGGAATTGAAAAAAATTAGTTGTGTTTTCGAATCTATTTCACACTTGTTACACGAAGGCAGCGGCTTTCACTTTCATGTTACAATGCACTTGACATTCAGCAAACAGAATGTAAATTCTTTACGTTGAAATAAATTGAATTGAAATGTCTGAAAAATATTGAAGGTTGTAAGTACGTTACTATAATAAGTATACAGAATACGTGCACGTACTACAAATACACTGCAGTTATGCAGCACATCAAGTCCAGTCATATACTGCGAAGGCACAGCCGGTTGCACAAGAAGAAAGAACCTATGATGTCTATCGTTACACTTACCGTATATACCTTATCCGTGATGAATTGCAATCACTGAGATCCAGTGAGCGTTTTCTCGTTTTCCTCCCCTTACCCTCTAATGTCAAGATTGTTGGTTGGACAAATATTGCTAACATAACGCCCCGACCATAAAAAACCAGTAACGCCATCTATCGAACACGGGTGATCATCACAACTGTTAGATAATTAGTTTGTAATAAAATAGACAAAACCCTCTCTATATACATGTTGACCCTATGGGTGCTCAAGTATAGAATTACTGAGCGGCTACTTGTTTTGAGCTACGATCACACTGAGACCGTACTTAATAAGATTGCCTAGGCTTTTATTACTTACATGGAATAATTCTACTATAATATGCAGCACCTTCTTCAAATTGTTTATTTTCCCTTTTAGTAATTTGTGTGTACTCTCTTTGTTGCAATGTTTTAATTTTTATGCCTTACTGTATGTGATGCTATCGCATATCACTTTGTATAGTGACCTCTAATTTATAAGGAACACTATTCCCTAAGATACATGTTTATCCTAGTTTAGGGGATAGAAGTCTGACACTGTTTTTTTGAACTTATGTTGTACAACCTCTGCCTATTTCAATTGTACGCGTACCTATACTTTAGTCACTGTCTCATTTTATTGTATTTGTGTTTTTGCTATATGTACAATAAAAAAAATTATTAAAATTATTATTACTATAATAAATCACTATAAAAATTACATTCCACATTCAATGTTATTTTTTTTTCGAAGTACATATTATTTTTATTGTTTTGACGATATTTTTACAGGTTATATAATTAATGGGTCCAATCGCGATCATTTATTACCTAAAACGTATTTTTACCATAATCCACGACGTTTCGGCAGCGTTACAGTTGCCGAGGTCACGAGTATTCTGAAGTGGCCAGTACAGTCAATTATTGTGGGTAGTCACGTTTTGTTTTTACAGGTGCTTGACATGTTCGTTCTGGGCGTTTTATGTTTATCACCACAACTGAATGCATCGGTAAACTCACAGATTAGAGCTATTCGGCTCGATATTCTGAAACGGTAGTTGCGGTCAACTATTGCTGTCCTTTTCGCTCTTTGAATGAGAAAAGGAAACAGCTATTACTGGCTTTCAGGCGGAATTTAAATATTGAAACTCGTGAATTTGAATAATAAAATAACGTGAAAGGTTTCGTAACTCACTTGTCTATTTTAATAAAGTTTTCAATGTCACATTTATGACAGAAAATTAAGCACGCTATTTTGAATCACAACTGTAACAACAACGTTTTCAAATTACAGACGTACGTAATTACGTTTTGTCACTATCGCGTTATACTCAGTAATAAGTTACGTATAGCTGAAATAAGGTAGTCTCTATGTTAGTCGTCTCACATGTCAAACCAAAATTGCTTCGTATAAAAAATACAAAAGATATCGATTTGTGACTTGCCGCTACTACGATTAGTATCTACAGAAGATATGTATATTAAATAGCTAGTTAACATGATTTACGGGTTTTTCTTATCTAGTCGGGAAATTTCATGAAAATTTGCAGCTATAAATGTACCTTCACCAATCAGTCTATTTTCTGTATTACAAATACAAAATAGATAAAATGACAATCGTAGACAAGAAACTATACTTTTGGACCGATTTTATTACAGCAAAATGCTTATTATAGTTTTCGAAGTTACCTACTGTTAAGAAAGTCGTGTAGAAATTAGAAATGAAAGTAGAAATGAGTCGTGTAGAAATTACGCGGTGACATGATATCAAGCTTTAGTACGTCCCTACTGCTAAGGCACGGGTCTATTCTTGCATCGCAGGAAAATCAGGCCATACTCCACCACAAGTCCGGGTTGGTGGAAGATTGCAGGACAGTATTACTTCATATAATCAACACGTGGTTTTCATTACATGTTTCTATTGCTCACACTACATTTTTAATCCGTTAGAGGTCATGAGACCAAATAAACTCAACAATATAAATTCATATTATTATATTATCTTGGGGACCAAAATGGAATGTTTGTCTGAAGAAAATTGAATAAAAAAAAGTTGGACTTTACAAAGGTACAAGTTAACTTTTTTTTCGGTAGAGCATATTCCAGATAACAGAGTTATATAACAAAAAAAACCGCCAAAAAATATTCCAAGGCAGTTCTCCAAACACGGAAATCTCCTAGCCAATTAAATCCAACAAATTGCTTGAAAGCCTACAGAGTGGCACGATAGCCGCCTGTTGAGTCGGCTATCAGCGTTCCGCGCCTGGCAGCGATAACATCGCTAGAGCCCGTCACACACCAGCGGAGTGGCGGTAGCAGCCGTGGCCCGCGCAAAACATTATTTTTGAACTAACTCTTACGTAGTACTGAGTTTCTGAGGTGTTGAAAAACCTCAGCACTTGAAACTGACAATCCGCGGTGGGCATGCATGGTAACTAAGCCCATACTCTCTTTCTAAGAGAAGGCATGTGCCCTGCAGTAAAACATTTACAAACTAGATAAAACGAAAATCTTGCGTAAGCAGTGTAGTGCTTATGCAAGATTTTTGTTTTATTGTTAGCCTGATTCAGAACTCCGGAATCTTAGCGAAACCTGGTCGGATTCCTGCGCAAAAAATTGAGTAAGCGAATATGAACGTAGCTAATACAACGTTTTTTATTTATTTAATAGTTAAAGCTAACAGGTGTTAGGATAAACGTCGTTTGAAAGGTAGATTTCAGACTTTACCCATTATGAAGTTGAAGGCGTGCAACGACAATTTTGACCGACAGTTACTTATAAAACGAATTATTAATTATCTAGCTTATAGATACAACTAAGATTCGTTAATGTTATTATATTTTTTTAAGTTAAATCTTAATAAACTGTAGACAAAATAAAAAATTATTTGCCTGCAATATTTTTGATATCCACTATAGAAGAATACAAATTTATTAGAAACTTCTTTTCACGTGGCTTTTCTAATATGTTGTACATACTATAAAGGCATTTAATTTTAAGTTAAAATTCAATGACATTCATTCAGGCCATTGCGAGGTTTTATAGAATCAGGCGTTACTTTGCGGAAATTCATACTTTGCGAAACGCGTCGCGTGTTTTCTCACACAAGTATTGGTGTTGGTGGTGGTGTGTTCGTGTCTTGCTTCTGCTTGAAAAAGTGGGAGGGAGGGCGGTGCATTAGCTAACCGCATGGTGCTTGTGGGATTTTTGGCGGAATTTAGCAAAGTAATTTTAACTTTTAAATGCCATTGCGAGGTGTAGATATTTAGATGGATATTAGTATCTAGCTTCATTTAGACTAAATGTAATAAATGCGAGTACCAGCGCCGGAATGTAATACAAATGCTGGTATTTGTGATGGATTTCGCTTTTGTAGTCTTGCATTCGGACAAATACTATGGTAACGTGAGACTATCACATCTGAGAAAAGATACTTTACCTCGAGCAAAAACATATTTGACATCTGACACCCGTTCGACAGTTTGTTTCCTAGTAGTGTTGGCAACCGATTGCTTCATTTTAAGTTTCCGGCGCCAATATGAGAGATAGTTCAAATCATAAAAGAATTCGCCGATTTATAAAGGTCTGCCCATCTATCATGAAACTTTTATCCTCTATCCGGATAACCTATTTGACGACCCCAACGTGTCCAAGTATTTCACAGTTCGGAGTGGTTTAATCTGACTATTCCAAACAAACCAAAAGGGAGTATTTACAAACTACCGCCCCTGGCCACGGCCGCCCTCTGTGACTACGCTGGTGTGTGGCAGCCTTAACGCCGCTTGGCGAATGGTTTCCGTGTAGCGCTGGTCCGCCAGTATTTAGTCTACTGAACTCGACTACAAACGCAAAAGAGAGTTACTTTTTTTGCGTTATGTTTTTATGAAGGGCTAGACGATTTTGATCGATTTTGACAAAAAAGTATCAATGATATTGCACCGCATGTGATACTCAAAAAAACATGATTTGGCTGATGTCAGCTGTATTTAATTACAACAAAATTCTCCCCTGAAAAGTTTCAAAACACCCTTTTTTAACTATGGTTTGGTTTTGGTTTTTGACTCTGCCTCTCTAACCAAAGAGAAGAACATAAATCGGAAGAGATTTGTTGGACAATTGTTCATTATTTGGGTTTTTTGTCTTTATTTATTTTTACTGTGCTCTCCTAACAATAGGCGTTACAGATAAAATATATTAATGAAAAAGTGTCCTATGGTCACGAATACCTCAACAGGTTAATATACGATTTATCTCGTAAAAGTAGAGCTGTAAGGTAGATTCAAATACGATGGTGCGCCCAATTTTATTTCATAACTTTCTTTGTCGATATATAAAAAAAAAACATAGTATCGAAGAAAGTTCATTATAACCGAAACTTGGAAAATTCTTGGCCTACAAGGAATGTTCAAGGAAAAGTCATTTGGAAAATTCTTGGCCTACAAGGAATGTTCAAGGAAAAGTCATTATTCCGTGAAGTCTTTTGACAAGCCACGACGACCTGCTTTATTGCTATACGTCGGTAGAAAACGCTAATGGCATTTTAGGACCAATGTTTTACGAAAAATCACAAACAAGTCATCTCCCTTAGTGACTCCGCCATACCTACATGATCCACGCCGCGGATTGACGCAACATGAAGCTAAAACTGCCTTTTATTAGGCACCAAATTACATAAACTGAGGTCAGTCGAGAATCAGTTTTAGTATGCAAAACAGCGCGTCCAATACGCACGCACGTTTTGACTAATAGGTCTCTACACTACTCTATGCTTTGTGATTGTGTGGACGCAGCTTACTCGATATGGTGACGTCATTAGCATACAAAAAACTTTGATTATGAACTTCAGATTCGAATTTAAACTGAACTTCTACATAAATCAATATAAAACTCCTTACACATTCAATCTGTATTTTGTTTTTAAACGTAAAATAATAGTAGATTGTTAAACGAGGATGGAAAGAATGAAATCCCGAGGTATTTAAACGCCCGAACGCAGCTCGGGCGTCTATAGTCCGAGTAGGAATTGATTCTTTTACCCGTGTTTAACACTCTAACCTTTAATTTTGAATATGACGTAAATAAAAACTCATTTTTATTATTTAAATCTTAGCCTGATTATTACCGATTTCTTTGAAGTTCGTCACAGATTAGTATTCCGCCAATTTATGTCAATTTTTTAAATATGGAACTCACCGCGTAATTGTTGCGGCTTAATCCGCTCAAAAAAGTTTGGGCTAAGTTTACACTGGCCGTTTAGAAACTCACGTGTCCGCAGCATTTTTTTAATAAGTTTTTTGTACATAAAACTCTTCACAGCTGACAGTAGTTCTATTTTTAAAGTTCATTCCGGCCCTTAGGTGGGAAGTAATTTGAATGAGTTTTCCCTCTCTAAAATATTTGGGTGGAAAATGCTGCCCATTTTCCACCCAATAATCAGATCAAAACAACACTATTTTCGAGTGTAAGAAATGAAAAATATTTTTGAGTTAACGTACATACGAAACCCATAATAGGTACAACTGATATCGCAATCACCAGCAAATTAAATGAAAACTTGATAGGCCACAACTCTGTGATTGGCGAATGATGTCATCGCAGCCGCTGATTGGTCAAAACGTTAACTGAATTACACGCCTTGTAATTCGATGATACACCTAATTGTGACGCTAATCTGGAACCACGGCGAGTCTGCAGTGGCAAGATGCCAAGTGTCAATAAGCATGGACATAAAACACATTATGAGTTGTATCTGGCAGACGAAGCCCGTCCCGTGGCCATTCAACAGTACACAAGAGCTCGCAATGAGGGCAAGAAACTTTACAATAAAAAGCTAAACTCTATCTTATACATAGAGCACTTAGACTTGAACTTCAATGGCGGTAGAGTTCAGTCAAAAGCGACAAAACGACGACGATTGACGACTGACTGACGATTCATATCGAGGAGAACGGCAGAGCATAGCGACTATCACCCGAGTCAGCACTTCATAAACATCGCCAGAAAGCAGAAAACGAAACGCAAAGTTTACAAAACAAGCAACCGGCCACTGCAGTAGTATAAACTAAACGCGATAAGTGGCCTGGCGCAGCGATGCTGACTTTGTAAACAATTATTAATCGACGATTGTTCTGCCTCGACTTTGTACTGTAGACTAGAGCTGCTAGTAGATATTTCTCTGTTGAATTTAAGGAATTGAAATGTAGGAATCGTTGGGTGGAATTGATTTTGTCGGACGTGGCTTTGTAGGGTTCTGTGGATCAAAAAGACAAACGGAACCCCTCATAAGATGGGGTCTGTCAAGCCCCTTTATCTCGAAAACCCGTGGAGGTATCGAGATGAAATGAAAACCGTATACTCCAGTTTGAAATTGTGAGAAAATCAAACTTATAAGTTAATGCAAAAAAAGTTACGCGACGTGGGCGAGTCCGACTTACACTGGTCGGTTTTTTAAAGGTTGTCGCCATTGATTCAAAGTATTTTCGATTTTATCATTTATTTACATGCACTCGTACTGACTATGTTCTTCATAAAATCCACTCCATCGAAAGATTGTCTAGAAGAGACTACCTACCTACCTACGTACCTACCTACCTACCTACCTACCTACCTACCTACCTACCTACCTAACTACCTACCTACCTACCTACCTACCTACCTACCTACCTACCTACCTACCTACCTACCTACCTACTTACCTACCTACCTACCTACCTACCTACCTACCTGCCTACCTACCTACCTACCTACCTACCCATCTATCTATCTATCTATGTATTGATGTGGCATGGGGTTTCAAATTCTTTAAGATGAAAAATCAGAAACTCGTGGATTAAATCTAATGACAGCATTATGAATGATAGATAGTAAAACGTAGTTCAGTTCTCCTAATATTGTAAAGCAATCTCAGGATGAGACGGGGACGACTTAATTTGGTATTTCCAATGATTCTTGGAGCGTATTACGTTGGTCGTTCGTTTATTTGCAGTATTGGCTAGCTTCGAAGCGTGGGAATAATCATGCCGCTCGCGATTACAATGAGGCGGGACCTTGTCGATATTAAATAAAACCCATCAAATCATACATATGAAAAAGGGCCACATTCGTCCAAGGGAAGGGCTACAGTGTCGACTGCAAAGATAAAACTCGTCAGTTTTAAATAGGTGGCAAGTTCTACGTAGTGTTCTGATCAGTGGCTAAATCATGCATACCAAATATTGACCAATTCAAATCGTCAAATTTCATACAAATTTAACACTTAGATAATTGGAATCACTCAGGAATTGGTGCACGTAATATTAGAGCTTTGACAAAATTTATTCCGGATACTAAATAATAATCAAATAAATAAATACGTTCCACACAAAATTTCATCACTAATTCTGGTCCCGAAATAACACTCAAGACTAAGGCCATTTGTACAAATCAATCACTTATCCCACTAATATTATAAAATAAATGTGAAAGTTTGTGAAGATGTTTGTATGTTTGTTACTCAATCACGTAAGAAGGTTTGAACGCAGTTACATGAAACTTGGCATAAAGATGGGCAAAGATCTGATTTCAGACATAGGATAGGTATTTGATATCCCAGTAATGCGTTCCCGTGAGATAATATTTTATTGTTACCGTAACCTTTCGTCAAGCCAAACTCTGTAATATATTTAGTTAATGCGTAGCTACGGTAACAAGAATGGTACAAAACGATTCTGTGGCGGTACAACGTTCGCCGGAACATCTACGTAGTACAATATAACTATTACAATGTTTTGTAGACTTTTTGTCCAGATCTACTAAGTCCGGATCTACTTACTTAGTAGATCCAGACAAAAAGTCTACAATGTGTTGTGCTTACGAAAGTTTTAGTTCAAAAATATTACAATGTTTTTAAAGAAATTTCTTAAGTTATCATGTTGTCGGATAAGTATCCTCTCCCCGCATCTCAGCTGGTTGGTCAGGACAGAGTGAGCAAAGGAAATCTGGTGTCAGATGCACCACGCGGCTAGCGAGGCGACTCAACGTTAGTTGTTGAAAGCTGCGGTCGCAGACCGCATAACGCAATAGACACCGCACTCTTTTTAAATGAAATACCAATCTACGAAGAAAAATTAAAAGTATAGCGAAGAAATATGGAAAAACTGGATTTTTTTACTACATCACAAAAGACACTCGCTGTTACCAAGCGCGGTCTGTGACCGCATACCGCAATAGAACCGCATTGTTTTTTTTGTTTAATGTGAAATGCCAGTCAAGAAAGAAAAAATAGGAGTATAACGAAGAAGTGATGTTTTTTTTTAGTTCAAAACACGAACACACTCGCTGACACTAAAGGAGGGTTAAGGGTATGTCAAAATATTTATCTAAAGAAATCAAGGTCTAACTTTTATTTCCGATAAAATAATAATGAATTAATATCATTAATATTATTTTTCAATAATTATTAAATTAGATGCCAATTCGCGGTACGCGTCGTAATAAAACCCATACTCTCTCCCTGAGAGAAGACCTGTGCCAGTACATCGTTTATAGGCTGGATAAAAAATAATGTAAGTAATGAATGCACTATTTGTGTATCTTACTAGGCACCAATGCCTGTAAAAAACTTGTAATGGACAGCAAACTTTTAACCCATTATGTCCCCACCGAGGGGCACGGGTCTCTTCCCTAAGGAAGGTATAGGCCATACTCCACCACGGGGCCAAGTCTGGATTGGTGGAGGCTTGCAGACTGTCAGAAGTTTTCAAGCCGCCTTTCACACTTGGTTGCAAATCAATATTTATCGACTTCTGCCATGGTAATAAAACGTGTTACCATTAGACCAACGATGTAGTCTTAAGCATTGAAATATAATAATAATGGAACTAAAATATCCATAAAAAGAGCTAGAACAATGCTGCACACGGCACTGGAAAGTGAGACCATCGCGTGTAGGTATGTATATGAGTAACGTCCCAGTATCGTATCGGTGAACTCTCATATTTTGAGTACCTTCTTCTTCTTCAGGCTATATTAGTCCACTGCTGGACATAGCCCTCCCCTAATGAGCGCCATAACGCACGGTTGGGCTATCATTGGGGGGTAGTGCCCATAATCCCCACGCTGGGCATGCGGGTTGGGGATCGCAGTTAGGTGGAATTGTACTGCAGGGGGCGCTGCTGCCCACCCCCTGGTTCGTGTCCCTTAGTCGCCTTTTACGACACCCGCGGGAAGAATTTGGAATGGTGCTATTCTCTAGGCCGACACCACACAGCAATAATAAAAACAATGAAGAAAATACTGTACAATATTATCGGAAATTGTTAAAGTACTAGTCAAAAAAATTTTGAATTTCGCGCCACACAGAGGCTAGGCGGGAAAATAATGCTATCTCTCAATACAATCACTTTGTCCTTGTCCCCAACTGTGCTTTGGTAAACTGTGTATGGTATGGATACTGTGCTATGGTAACTAAGTAAAGACATCACATATATTATACACCCAGGCTGACTTTATTCTACTCTACATACACTTGAACATTAACATGTAAATGTTTTAAGTCATGCAAATTACTTTAGCCAGATGTCGCTGCCTGTACGTAATACAGATAGTATCGTAAAGAGGTTCAAAATTTCACTGATAATGGTAGTCGCCTATTAGCTCAGTTGGGAGAGCGCTGGTACGGTTAGCCAGAGGTCGCGGGTTTGAGTCACGGCGTTGGTACAATTTTTAGCCTCTAAATAGGTTTTTAAAATTGTCCTTAACATGGGTTAGTGCATTAAAAATAATATAATCATGTAAATGTTTTCCTACAATTTTAAAGGAAATCTGTAATTTTTCCCGGGGGGTCTAATGGACCACGTTCTCTATGTTTCCGGTGCCTGTGGAGACTTCCAATTGTATTACAAAGTTGTTCAGTAATATAAAAGTATTCCAACTTAAACTGTGCTAGGATTCATTCAATATCCATACTTTTTTATTACCGTTGAGGTATTTCGGGCGGAAGATATGAAGTGACCAGCGCTGAATAACGACAGCTTTGATCAACTGTCTTATTTGAGCAAGTAGTGATTAGGAAAAGGAATTAAGGCTCATTTCGATTACAGTCTGTTAGCTTTTAGAATATGCCTTGAGTGGGCTTCGGTTTTCGCCGAAAGCACACGAGTGTAATACTACTTCCTGCTCTGTATAAAACTTTTCTTCACTATTTTGTAACGTTATGTGAAATTATGTATCTTAATAGTTCCGATATTTCTGTTACACGAATATATCCGATTCTATCCGATAGTAGCCGAGGTATATTTTTAAAGCTAAAAGACTGTACCTTGTTTTCAAAAATTTATTTGTACCCTTTTTATTCTTAAAATAATGGTTAAAAATCTGACCTGCGCTCTTCAAAACAATCAAAAAGTGCTGTGATATTTCAATTCACCGAGTTTTATTAGGCATTTTCGTTTTTGCTGACACGCGCTTGTTCCGTGAATCATTCCAAGTATTAGACATGACAGAATTCAATTGCTCAGTTGATTAAAATTCCGTGTACACGGGCAACATAAATAATAAACGAGCCTCACTGAGCTGAATTCACTCTCTCGGCGTCGTTAGTTTTCAATGAATTGTGAAAACGTGCCGGAAAACGGAACATGTTACTCACCAAAAATGTTCAAGTGCCCACGAGCAGGGGCATAACCTCTCCTGATACCGGTCTCGAGAGTCTCATTTAGAACAGTGCGATTAACGCCGAGTTATAACCTTTCCGAGTCAAAGATAACTTGGTGACGTGAGAAGCGTTAAACGATTTGGTGTCGGCCCCGTCGCTTGGAATTTGAGTCGTGCGTTGATTGTGATTGAAGTTCATGTCGGCTGGCACGTTAGAGTATTTTTATTCGCCATATGCCAGGGCTGCGTGCTCAGTGCGGTGTGAAGTGCAATTTATGGCGATTGTAAAACAGTTGCGTTTCGCAGGCGATGGGCGCGAGTGGGACCATTCCTTGTGAGCTTGTCGTTATGCGCGCGTCGCAAGGAATCTTAATTGTACTCCATTGAGACTGAGGCACGGCTAGGCGTCTTTATTTTTGAATAGTTGGAGACTTGTTGCTCGCACCACGTATCAACATGAAGGTTGTCTGTGATTTACATCGCGCTGCACATTTTGTTGCGCAACGCACGGTTCTTGGCAGAGACTTTGTTTTGTTTTCCCTGGAGTAGTTTTCGTGATGGGCCTGGCTTGTTTACGACCATCCAGTTGTCTTTTGTGACCGTTATTTTTAACTTATTAATCGCCCGGTCGAATTGAACCAAGCTTGTTGAGAGAAGTTTTAAAATATTTGATCGCATGTAGCACCTTTGTAATTCAGAGTGTTGTTAAGTTTGTGTCGTTCGGGCATGGAAACTCGCCTTGGGCTGAGCCATTAAACGTCACTTAGCCTCGATATCGCGAAATCTATAAACATCACTACAGTCCCAGAGCTATAAAAATACCGTTAAACGAGCTATTTATGACTTATCAAAACTGAGCATTACCCAGAATTTTCGACCTACCGATAGCAATAAAAACATCCATCATCATTCCATCAAGTTACAAACCTACTTTTATAATAGTTACCTCTTCTGCAAACATAAATGAGTTTATAAAACACTTAGATAACTTCTTGGTAACAGAGCGATGATTGAAAACGGTGGTAGCCCAGTGGATAAAGCAATGAACTCAAAAGCGAGAGATGATTCAGTTCGATTCCCAGTGCCTAAAACTTTGTTTATTTCCAAAGTTACGTGCATTTGTAGTAGCAATACCACTCGCTAAGAATGAAGGACAACATCGTGAGGAAACCCTTAGATGGCTCCGTACATATTGACTTGTCTTTCCTATGGACTAGACCGACTAAGCTGCCAGGATGGTATAGATGCTTGGCAAGCCTACTCCATCTAAAACAACGTCCCAGGCACTGCAGCGACCGTGTGGTCCGTTCCATTCAATAGATGCAAAAGCAAATTTACTCAGCAATAGCCATCTTAATTTTTTTGCCGATATTTTCATATAAATATAATCTAACTGTCGAATAAGGCGCCAAGCAGTCGAAATTCTAAGCAGAATTAAAATAAAATCGACCATTGATTTTTCTGTCTAAATAAAAGATCATTATTGTTGTATTTTCTGTACAATAAAATGGGATTTCGTTTTTCATACCGAGCAATTGAATCGGCCTAACGAAACATAATATTTATCCTGGTTTTCTTGAAGAGATAAAATTTAGTCAATCAAACATTGACCGCAAAATCTCTGAAATATGAAAAAGCGATTGATCTCAATAGATGGAAACGAAATATTTATATCAGTCACATTGAATTTAGTAATCTGAGAAACTGTTATATATAAATGTATTCACATGATCTGCTTATATAAATGTGTAAACTGATTATTCAACATACTTTAAGCTTAGTATTTTCTAAGGTTAACACGAGTACTAGACATAATTAAAACTGTTTTTACACGGATTTCACTCATTATATTTTTACAACTTTCCGACGTTCATCCGAGACCACGGCACCTGTAGGAGTGCCGAAACGTCGGAAAATTGTAAAAATATAATAAACGAGTGAAATCCGTGTAAAAACAGTTTTAATTATACTTTAAGCTGCACTTTAATTATACTTTAAGCTGCACATTATTGTTACTCAGCGAGGGTTCGTTCGCGCAATACGGACGATGTTTATTCGAATCTATACTATGGTGACCAGAGATATGAATACAGCCCGGAATACATTTGATATGAGTTAATACACGGGTATGTGTGAACACAATATCTCACCGATTAAAAGTTAGGTCAAAAGTCAAAGGAATGTTATTCAATATAAACACAAAATGTTTAATGAACGACAAAGCTGTTCAATTAACAGATCATGTGGAGAAGAAACTAACAAAGAAACTCCACATCTATTCTTTGCAAATCATACTTAGTTTTATTGTCACGTGTAATTTTACAGCTTATATAATGTTATCTAAACATACAACAACAATACAGCACTATGTATTCAGTCAATATCAGTAATGCTAGAAAATTATATTAAAATTATATTAATTGGCTCAATTGGTAGAGCGCTGGTACGGATAGCCAGAGGTTGCGGGTTCGAATCCCAGCATGGGTGAAATTTTTAGCCTCTAAATAGGTTTTTAAATTTGTTCCTTAGCACGGGTTAGTGCATTAAAAATAAAAATAGTGTAATTAAAATTATATCATCATCATCATCAGCCCGGTAAACCCCACTGCTGGGTATAGGCCTCTTCATTTCCACGCCAGCCAGCACGGTCTCGCGCTAGTCTCATCCACATTAAAATTAAAATTATATGGCACATGCATTGCCTCTGGCCCCACACTAGGATACCCTGTGCCGTGGGGCAGAAACAACGACATCACAAACATGTAAACATCCAAGACCTGGGGTTTTTTTGTCCCCAGCCGGGATCGAACCCGGGACCTCTCACATGGCAGGCAGATGCGCTACCGCTGCGCCACAGAGGTCGTCGGTACTAACACACTATTATTGACTTGTTATTGACCTTAAAGGTGAATTAGAAGAAGCGTAATAATTGTCGCAGGAACTCAGTATACGCATAGTATCACACGTTTATCTTGGAAGCAGTAACAAAGAGAAATGATGCCTACTTCAATGGTCCTCGCGTCTGACACAAAAAAACCCATTTAAGTACTAATAACCGTTCATGAACGCAACTAAACGACAGCTAATAATGAAACATTTTTGCGATTGTCAAAATTTAATAATTAATTACACCGCTGCGAGCGACTATCAATCACGGCTGGTGGCGACAAACATTTTCGCTGTAGTTGGTTAATTATCATCGTATAGATTCCATAACTTTGACTACTACCGCTTTTTGCCACGGACTCGCTTTACTTTTTTCACATCATTGGGAGCGAACAGAGGAACATTTTTACATTATTTTTAATGCACTAACCCGTGCTAAGGACAATATTAAAAACCTATTTTAGAGGCTGAAAATTCCACCCATGCCGGGATTTGAACCCGCGACCTCTGGCTATTCGTGCCAGATAGCGGAAAGCCATAGGTCGCGGGTTTTTAAAATAGGAACATTTTATTCACAGGAACATCTTTTTGTAACATGAAATGTCTAACAAGACAGCGTCGGTCGAGCCAGCGACTGTCAGTTGGTTAGACGTGAAGTTTCAAGGACTCACCGTCATGGACCAAGCAAGGCGGTAAGAAATTGATAGATTCGTATGTCCCTTGTATGCCCCCACTGCTGGGGCACGGGACTCTTCCTGCATCGCAGGAAGTTTAGGCCACACTCCACCACGGGGGCTAAGTGCGGGTTGGTCGAGGATTGTAAGACAGTGGCGGGCCTTACTGTCAGAAGTTATCAAGCCGCCCATGAGGCCACTGACAAGGCTTAACAGCACCAATGGCTTAACGTGCCTTGCAAAGCTCAGAAGCGCTCGGAAAAATGCCACTAGCGGTATTCGAGGGACCGTCACCCGTCCTGCGCCTTACCGCACCTGTTGTTGCTTAACTCAAGGGATTGTTTCCAATCACTCGGTTCGACTAGGCCACGAGCGCTTCTTTTGATCGATTCAATTAGTACATAACAATCATATTTCATTTCAGATAAAACGCGCGCGCGCACAAAACTGGGCCGCGATTCTGTTAATTACAGAACAATGACAGATACATGGATGGGTCACGTGACGTGGTTTTTTTTATACCATTGGCGCCTAGAAGGTTTGATACGCGTGCGGGCTTCGACTTAAAGCAGCATTGAAATTAAATCGCCACGTTCATGCAATTGTCATTGTACTACAATACATTAACAGAATCTAGGGCCTTTTTCAGTCCTCGCCAAATGCGCGCGCGCTGCGGCTGCTGAGCTCCCTGCTAGAAGCATCCCCTCAATGTGGTTTGTTCGTAGATGGGATAAAAAATTTGATGAATGAATGTAAAATAATGCTACAGAGATCGTTATGAGAGGCTATCTTTAGTTCTGTAATGATTTGGTGTTTACTGTTAAGTTCGCAGCGTGCTTGAAACGAATGCTGTGGTCTGGGCCCCTCACGAGAAAAAATATATTCTTGTGATGGAGCAGGTCCAAAAAAGATTTATGAGATATCTGTATAAGAAAATGTATGGGTACTACCCTTTTTTATATCCAACCCTTTTTCTACAGGGATATCTTGGATTCGACTCGCTAGAACTAAGGAGAAATGTGGCTCTTGCAAAATTTGTTTTAAATATAATAAGGGGTAAAATCGACGCCATCGACCTAGTCGAAAAAGTCGTTCGCTTATTTGTACCTAATGGGTATCGCAGGGCGCGGAGGCATAAACTATTCGCCGAGATGGATACCCGCACCAACCAGTACCAGTGCTCGCCGGTCGCGCGCGCGCTGCGGCTACTCTGTGCCCTGCTCGCTGCAGCACCAGAGTGTGATGTGTTTGCGGATGGAATTGAAAGTGTGGTGAAGGTATGTAAGAGAATGCTAGAGGATGTATGAAAGGTAGTGCTCTGATATAATATTGTAACGCTTTGGTGTAATTTTACTGATAAAAGTTACAAGAACTCTGAATCAAAATCCATATACAAATTAACACGTTATAAAAGATAAGATCACAATGGAATTGAACAAAGAAAGAACAAACAGCGCACAAATTATTACTAATAGACTCGATCTCGTTTCTGATTGATTGGAGAGTGTAAGTTCACCCAGTGTCTCAGAAGAGGACCATACGGTTAGCAACAGACAGCACCATGGTATTGTGGCTCATCCACGCCCGACGCGCTGCAGAATCGATGCGCTTGCACACGATTGCGTGAAAGCCGTCTACTCGTGCCTCAACAAATATCCCCGAAGCGCCACAGTAGTGGGGCAGCCGCATCAGATAAGCTGGGTCTCCATCCATCGACCTAGTCCACTGTATCTTTTTAAAAAGCCAGTAGTACTTTCATAGCTTCCCACTAAGGGCAGCTCTTTGAATTTCAACGTTCTCGCAGTGAATGGTTAATGGTGTTTCCTCATTTTTCGACGTATTTCCAGGTAGTCAAGTTGTCGATTAATCTCTTAGTAGTAGTTGGTAGTATTACTTAGACCTCATAGTTGGGCCATTGTAACATAGCAAGCGCTGAGGTATGTTAAAACTTCAGACACTAGTGTTCAGTGTTTTTTTTTAGTGTTCCATCGCTCCTCTACCACCGCTTTTTTAGTTACTTCGATACCAAGAGACTAAGAATAAGTTAGTTTCTTTGTATCGAAGTGTTTTTTCAGTGAACACTGTCCTTGCTACACAAATCACCTCTTCTGAGCCACAGCACGTTGCCACGTGTGGGCCGGGTGTTTCGAGATTGTTGGCAGAGAATCCTTCGCTTGTATATATTTCGTTTCTGTTCAGCATGCTGATCACCATGTGTAGGTAAAGCGAGTCGTAAAGAAATGCCAGAATTCTAGTTTTCGGTTTGCAACCTTCATGCTGTTCTAATATCTGACATCTCTATCATTCACACATTCCAATATTTTCAATAGTATTGAAAATTTTCGGCATATGTCTTTTGTCTCACATCTAGTTTTTGATAAAGGGTATGGACATTAAAGTTATGACGCCAAAACGATTGAAGTAAAATGGCGGGTGGGCAGCTGACAGAGTTCGCATGACATTAATTTTCTAATAATCTACAGGATCAGCAGCTACACAAAATCAAATCACTTCTCCACTACCATAGACCTCAGTACACACTTGTCCAAAATTACAGTAAATAACTTTCAATAATAGGGTGACGGCATTTAATATTGTCAGGCTGATTGAAACTAACGACTGAATCTATTGGCGGTCCCCCTTTTATCGTCATCGTTACGGTAGTAACTCTATGGTGACCCTACCGATCTATACTATTTATTAAACCAAGAAGTCTCATCAAAGGATGACATTACTGCCTATAGTTCATTTATCCCTTTCATTTGACCCTACGCTGATCGTATTTTGAAATGGTTCCCTAAAATTAAATCCAAAGCTTACGATATTATTAATATGCCGCATTTAACAGCAGTTTGCACAGATTGGGTTAAAATGGAACCATAACAATGTAGTCGAGATATATTAGGTGGGAACCATCGGAAAGAAAAAAACTGAAATAGAGAAAACAAAAATTCCACTCAGATCAATGTGCGTGTGTTAACAATTAATAACTTTGTTATGCACCCTCCGTTGTACCTCACTGGCCTCTGTTGGGCAAAGGCGTCCTCTTAGAGTGTATTTATTTTTACTTGCCAATTTAGTAATCAAGATTCTAACCTTAAAATTGAGATAGATGCTTAAACTAGACATTTCCTTTACTTATTATTTCCTTAACTTAGACATTTTCTCGCAAATTCATGAACTATGTTTATAAAATTGGCAGCGTGTTATCTAAGAGCGTTCCAAGTTACTTCATTTATGGAAATATGGCAGTTTTGGACTAAAAAGTCACAGTTTAAGGGTAGAATCTTGTTTACTAAATTGGACAAGTAAGAATAAATAGACTGTAGTTCTACAGTCCACCTTGTTTGTAACATCGACACATACAGCCCCTCAACAACTATAGGTATCTTTGATGGCCTCTGTGGCGCAGCGGTAGCGCATCTGCCTACCATGCAAGAGGGTCCGGGTTCGTTTGTTATGTTATGTCTTTTTTATCGGTTTTTACAAATCGTGACGCACAAATCAATCACAATAGCATTTCAGCTAAAAAGGACCGTTTTTATCACCTAGGCCTAGGTTCTTGACCCTAGCATCTCAGAGACTCAGTCGTGAGTCATGAAAATTTAAATTTTTAATACATCACTTTCGGGGTTAATTCAACTGTCTAGACATTATGATTTTTTTTTGATAAAATGTAATTAGGTACCAAACTTTACAAAATCTACTCGAGTTGCTTTTTGTACAATATTTCATGTTTTATTGGTGCCGATATTCAGTCAGAATTGGATACAAGTGGCGCAGTTGTGCGCATGTTATGTTTAATGTTTATTGCCGCTCTATTTCCAGGACGCGCATTAAATTGGTTTAAATTGGCTATGACATGCAGCGCCCTAGGACCCGCTGTTGGCTATAACATCGCCAATTTATGTGCCCGTTTCATCAGCTACCAGGCGCGCTGAGATTTTGGAGAAAAAACCGATTCATTCAGAGTCGCAACTACACAACTAGAGGAACTTCTACGGATTCATAAGTTTCAGGGCTTATTTCGAAATCTCTTGATCAACTTCTGATCCGGATTTTAAGCAAAATATTCTGATTCAGGTACGATTTTATCCGATGTAAACCGATTTACTAAATAAGAGACATTCATGCGGCGTGATTAAACTAAAATTTTGATTAAAAGCGTTGAGTATTGTCCGGTTAACATATCGGTGGTTAGAACAGGATGTACCAGTTTGGATACAGTGACCATATGCTTGAGTCAATTTATTGTTTAGCATTTGCCCCAAGCTAGATATCACAGTTGTAGTCTAAGAATACTAAAATAACAAAATATTTACAAATCAAAAGACGAAGGGAAGATGGAAATGATGAGATTATTATTAAATTATGATACTTTATTAAACACAAACACTTTACAGGACATTGCATAAGAAATAACATGTAAAAAAGCAAGCTTATCTCTGTAAGAGATTTCATCCAGCAGAGCTTAAACATTCTCGCGGGCATAATAAAATACTTAGGATATAGTTATAGAAAGGGCAAGCCCTTTCTAAGCTTTGGAACATACACAACGATATATAAAATAAATAATGTACAAATTGGCTGGATTCACATTAGACGGTAACCGTGACTGCACGACACTATTGATTTTTTTTTTTCAGAGAACATTCCCAAAACGTACATCTCCAATAATGTCTTATCGTGATGGTTATCATCCAATGTAAAAACGACAAAAAATAATGTCCTCGCTAGATAACAATCCATTTCATGTTGGCTCTATTGTGCTTCCTTTGGAGCTTCTGATTTAACTTATTGTAAAGCTATTGTCAAACCAATATAATAACCTCTTCGGCATCTTGAAAGCAACCCTCTGTATTTAGGGTAGATAACAAACTATTGTTAAATACCTCCCAAGATACCTTCTATTGTGCCAAATTGATTTGTGAAATTAACAAATATTCTCCATCACATTATTATTAATCGACCAGCTATAGTTTGAATAAACGATAATTAATAATTTCAGCAAACGAGTCCTTTAGAGGGTATTTCAATCTCTAATAGGCTATTGGAATTGATGTCTACGAATAAGTGGTAACAATATTAAGTGATTACACTATTTTTATTTTTAATGCACTAACCCGTGCTAAGGAACAAATTTAAAAACCTATTTAGAGGCTAAAAATTTCACCCATGCCGGGATTCGAACCCGCAACCTCTGGCTATCCGTACCAGCGCTCTACCAATTGAGCCAATGGGCGACTCACGG
This sequence comes from Yponomeuta sedellus, assembly GCA_934045075.1. Lineage (NCBI taxonomy): Eukaryota > Metazoa > Arthropoda > Insecta > Lepidoptera > Yponomeutidae > Yponomeuta > Yponomeuta sedellus. The sequence continues at coordinate 16,304,328 of OW203726.1, forward strand.
CATCAGTGAAATTTCGAACCTCTTTACAATATTCTCTGTATTACGTACAGGCAGCGACATCTGACTTAAGCAAATTGCATTACTTACAGCCCCGACTACCCATTGGCTCAATTGGTAGAGCGCTGGTACGGATAGCCAGAGGTTGCGGGTTCGAATCCCGGCATGGGTGAAATTTTTAGCCTCTAAATAGGTTTTTAAATATTAAGTGATGTTTTGCTGTAATGTGAGCTTTGTTACTCTCTTTTTGAGCAAGATTATGTTGAAAGTTAAACAAAACTTTTGAGCAGCTACAACCTACGAAAGTCTATAAAAGTCTTATAGGGAAGACTTCGATACCGCGAGTTTCTCTGGTTTGAGCGCTGCAGCGCTACGCTTACGACCAGTTTCTCGAACACTAACAGTCTGTTAATCTGCGGTTCGGGATCGCTCGTAGCCCCAGCTTCTTGAGTGATCTCAAACGATCACTAAGGTTAAGCAGCATAGGGCGCGTTCAGTGCATGAATGGGTGACCGTATATGACTACCGCTAGTGAAATTTTTCCGAGAGGTTCCGTACTTCGCAAGGCACGTTAAGTAGTTGGTGCCGGCTGCCGTCGATAGATGGCAGTCGTTATGTCAAGTCAGAGGCCTTAGGGCGGCTTGAAAACTTCTGACAGGAAGACCAGCCAGTAGTCTTGCAAGCTTCCACCAATCCGGAATTGGCCCCCGTGGTGGAGTATGGGCTATACCTTCCTTAGGCAAGAGACCCGTGCCTCTCGGTGGGGATATAATGGGTCGATGATGATGAATCTGCGGCTAACAACTGTCAAATGTGTTTTTTCGTATGCACTTTGGCTGACAGCTGTTAACCTTAGATTAACGGCTTGTCAATGTGTAACGGTACAAACCTCTTTACACGATCTTTTATATTGCTTTAATTTTGTCTACTATTTACAAAAAATTAAATTTACGTCACCCAATTTTGAGATTTCCGTCATTTTTAGCATTACCAACCGGCTAGACCAGACTATTTTTACCTGCTTATTCTATTTTATCCAGTTTTCTGTTTATCTTACAAATAAAATAAACCCACGTTGGGTGCCAATGTGATGTTGTAAAACTTTTAATAAATAACAAAACTGGAACGACTTCAACTTTGTGCTTTATTTAAATGTGTTTGTTTTTTTTATTTGTAATAAAAACAGAATAAGCAGGTAAAAATAGTCAGGTCTAGTCGAAATGTGAAGTAGTAATGATAAAAATGAGGCAAATCTCAAAACTGGATGAAGTCATTTTCGTTTTCAACCCTTGTATGTCCCCACTGCTGGGGCATGGGTCTCTTCCTGCATCGCAGGAAGGTTAGGCCATACTCCATCACGGGGGCCAAGTCCGGGTTGGTGAAGAAGAAATTTTAAATTTTTGAAAATGATAGACAGAACTAAAAAATGTAAAGAGGCTTGCACCGCCGTTACAAATGCACTAGAAACTGGGGGTTAGAAGTGCAAAAGCCGCTTTCCGGTAAAAGGGCTACAAACGACGATGAAATTAGTTCAGTAAACTGCCGCTGAAATTGGAACGGTGAAATTGTATATTTCACGTAATGTTTCCCCGAGAAGGGATCAATTGAAACATGCGCCGGCGATAAGTGTTAACTGGGGAACGCGCGGGCCGTCGATTTCATCTGGATTGTCGGTTGCGTAGACCTCTACTCAAGCACTACGTAACATTTCAAAGAACGAAGGATTTGGATTGTGTTTCCCTATAAAACACTTCCCAAGTGCCGATTTAACCGTAACGTATCTCGAGTAGACTACCCCGGAGGAGCACACGACGCGTCCTGAATCACAAGTGCCTACTCAACTTTGTAGGTATTGTATTTTTATAGAAAATTCAAGTGAAATTGTTACCGACGACGGGTAAACTTATGAATATCAAAATTCAATACCACCGCCGCTCGGTGGTTTTAAAATTTTCCGCCGGATTGCCTGGGCGGAGGGAGGTTTAAAAGTTACTTACCACGCCGTAATGGAAATGCCGCTTTAGGTAATTTGCTTCAAAAAGGTAGCGGGTTCTAATAGGGTGAACTTTAAACCTTAAAGCAAAAAGACGTAGAGCTCATATCCTTTTCGGTTTTTATACTATAAGCTCGGTGAGATAACATTATATTTGTCTGAAAAAAAAAGGTTCAAGGTATAACAATCAACTTGCCATTGCATACTTTAAGTAAGTAGTCTGTGGATTTTTGTCCTAATCAGAAACTTCAAGTCAATACTGCTGCTCTTTTCACATAATATATATTCTTCGTACCACTAATACTTTTCGCTAAAATAAAATCAAACAAAAATACCTTTTTCAGCTTCAAACTCATAACTTCTGAAAGAATGGCCCGCTTATGGTACTTTAACTAATCACCTTTTATCAGTAATTGCTTAAGCGGTAGATGAAATTTTGGACACCTTGACGTAAAAATGTCTTTTTTTAAAGTCTACGCAGCGAATAAAGTTTCATGCACCGCATTATATGGCCCAATCATTAGGTGTTTTATACACTAGATAAAAATAGCTAGTGCTACTTCCAGAATAATAAAAATATTTAGAGAATATTTACACTTTACATTGTCATGTAAAGGGTAAATTACTGTCAAAAATCAAGATTATCGTTACATTCGAAACGAAATTTTAACATTCTATTAGAGTTTTCTTTAAAAGCCACGTGTGCCAGAAAGTTTTATAGCCAGTAGTAAAAGTAATAGAAAAATACAAACGGTCCATTACTTTTCGCTATAAATATCTGGTCACGTCGCGAACAAAGGATTTTAATCGACCACTGAAAAACGATCGTTTGGTCATAGGCAGGAGTATATTGAAACCGCTTTGCAGTACTGGCTTTTTTAAATAAAAACCTCAAGTTGTCTATTTACTCTCGCATTTTTTATAGTAAATGCTGATTACATTAACGGTTAGTTCTGCCAATGACTTTGTTTTCAATAAACGTCATCTTCACTTCTAGCCACTGCTTGAGAACGGGACCTATACAATACAGGGGCATTATTATGTAAGTATCCAGTTAGATGAGTGACGTTAATTTTGACTTTTTTAAAGCTACTCCAGCTGTCAAATACACACATTTTTTAACACTTTGGAGTGGTCTAAATGCTTCACTCGATACAGTGGAATGTTACGTAATAGCAGGGCTGGACGTTTTGCTTTTTGCCTATGTGAGTATTCCCTTTACATATAAATAAATTCGTTTGTACGGAAAAAAGAAGAATATTTTTTTACAGGATTAAAATGTTTCGTGATAACCCGAGGCGGTGATTGCCGCTTATGCCCTGTTGGTTAGATGGCTGTCAGCGCCTGGTTTGAAAACGGTCGCATCAGAAAAAAATATTCATGTGCCGGTAAACGCATTAGCATTGTGAGCTTATGTTAGATACAGTTCGTTACGAAAAAAACATTTTTAACAAAAATAGTTTTTTGACCACTTACGTGCGCCGTATCATCTACGATTTCAGCAATTTCCGAAATAGAACCGTATAGGTTTAGAATTTGAAGCGCCTTAACCGCTAGACTAACTCAAAAACCGTAACAATAACCATTGACAAGATAATAATATATTCAACATAGCAAAATGAAGTTTGCATAAATAGGTGCGAGTTATCTGCATAGCAATAAAACAGTGGTTGAATAACCAGCATGCACCTTTCTTTAATAACATTATTATTACCCTAAAACCACCCCTAATTCTCAAGTAATAAGTACCACCCAGGGGCACATTGGCACAGCGATAAACGATGCAGGGGCTCATTCAACATGACAAGGGGGAAACACGGAGACTATATTATTATTTGAAAAACTTCGCCTCTATTTCTCATCGCTCGTGTTGAGGAACTCAAAACATTAACACAAAAGGGGAAGATAAAAAGTACCCGATCAGCTTAAAGCTATTATTATTTTAAAAACCTGTTTAGAGGCTAAATTTAATATTTTTAAGCTAAATTTAAATTTATAGTAGTAATGATTGCCAAATTATGACAGTTAGAGTTTCCCATTTACAATTATTTTTACAAGTAAATACTTTTTTATCTTTTACTCTTAAAAATCGATACCCAAATTCAAAATTTTAAGTATCAACGTCCCATTTTTTATCGTTAACATGATCAAGAAATTGGTGCGACACTTTTTGCAAAAAGGATCTTAAAGAAAGATATGATTTTTTCCGTTGGTGGCTCCAATATTATTGCATAGATTCCATTAAGAGACTCGCCCAGTGTTCACAACATCAATGACGTGACCTCCCTCCCAACCGGACTCGGCAACTCTTCCTTTATTGGCACAGCTCTGTTCCAATTCGTTCAATGGCCACTCCATTCAGTTTATTGCCGTTACTTATTCTCCTATTAGACGTCAATAACACTACTCGGGACAATTCATTGAAAGGAAAATTCCGATAGCCAGTGACGACCGGCTGAGCCAATAGGCGCCGTATGGCTTTCAACACAAGGATGAAGACATGATGAGGACATTTTGTTTGGTGAAATTAGGTGCCGTAAATTGGAAATCAGATTGAGGTTAAAGAACAATCATTATATGTGAGTATATTGCAGTGTATATCTAACTACTCTGCTTGACATATGCTCATTCGTCGCTAAGCAAGTCCTGTTGATGTTGTGGTTCAAAAAACGTACAGGTCTTATCAACAGTTTTATTAATTGAAAATGAAAACAATAAATTATTCTTTGAATCAAAGTTTCATAGAATAATCAAATGTCTGCACCCCAAGGGAATGTCATAAACATTTGTTTTCTTTGTGTAAGTTGTGTTTATCGGTCTAGCTTATGTTGTACATTTTAGCTTATTAATTGATTTACCATTTAGTTTTAGTTAATATTAGCGATATAATACAGTGGAGTTGACGATTCATGAATTATTGTGTACTTAATATACTTTTGTTTCACGATAGTCTCAGTATCTTACAGACATATTCTGGGAGATTTTCATTTATACAAAGACAGACTTAAGTATCGTATAACGGAGTGAAAATTAAACAAAGTCTGAAACGAAGGAAACTTTTAATTAATTCTTTTAAAGAGAGGATTTTGAAAGGACACTTTTACAAGATATATTTCGTATATAAACGAGCTGAGTCTTGCGAGGCTGATTAAATAGGGAGATCTTTGTATCGAGCTTGACAAAGCGATAAAAAGTCGCCCCGTCTTGCTTCCACTTGCTACGTAAAAAAAGACGGCGCTACTATACAAGGTTACGTCTAAAAAGCGCAATTTCTGACACACTGACAACTAAAGTTCATGTTAAACAAACAAGTTTTGTTCTTTGAGTTTTTTCTCAGATTGATGTTTTTCAGAAAATCAGGAATAATTTATTTATTGGATTTTAGGAAAACCATCTAGTAATACAGCAAAATGGAGGATACATTGTACAATATAGCAGCAAAAATTAATTTAAAGGTTTTCACTTATAGCAGCATAATTAGAAGGAGGTCTATTTTTTGCAGTGGTTGTCAAACGGCTGATGATGACGATGATGTTTAAATTTGCTTTACACATTGGTAAATGTTGCAGTATCCGATAAATCGTTGTCCTACGTAAAAGAAAATTTTATATTATTTCAAATTTTTAAGAAATGCTAGTGCATACAAAAATAAAAAACGAAAAAATTCAAAAATCGTCTTGTGCAACTAAAGCCCATGAGCAATTTCTATTAATTTGTGTTATTACATATTACAGAAACATATAAAATTGTGATGTAATGTAATACGAGTATCTACATTTTGCACCCGGTTCTTTTTTTGTACGAAAAAACGAGCGCTATCCAGTTTCCCCTTACAACACCTTAACAGGTGGATGCCCAATATGATTGTAGCCGAAATATTTTGGTACCTTCTGATAATTGCAGCTCATTATTTTCCAAGAACTTCAAAGCCTTGTGGTTCAGCTAGGTTTCCAGTTTTCACATTCGTAAGTCACTAATACAGAAATCAACAGCACGCACGCTTGCTCGCACGCTGGTTTTGGATACTGTTCATCTTGCCCTTTGAAGCTCTTTAGTTGAAGCCTGGGACCTCCCTTACCAGTCTTTCTTGATATATTTCTTTCATATTTCTTTCATCGTCACTATGTGACCAAACCAACGCAACACTCCTGTCTCAATTTCAGTCATAATTATACTGATAATATGGTCCAATATAGCGTGCACGACGGCTGGTGGATGTACTGAATTTTCTGGCACAATTTATACGGTATCTATAGTTTCGTACTATTATTGGTTAGAGACAAAATAAGTGCCAAAAAATAAACAAATGCTTCCTTCCCTTCCTAAATTAAAACCTTACCCGACCTTCAACAAATGACTTTTAATCAAGAGAGGGACATTTTCAACTTTTTTAATCGTCACCCATAAAGGCCACTCTATTGTTTAAACCCTTCCGCAAAAAAGACAAAAGGAGACGAAGTGTAATCTCCAAAAACGACAGTCATTTGAGCACTCAAACAGTTTATAAGAGAAACCGCATCATTTATCAGGGACAAAGAGCCCGGCTGTGGAGCAGTCAATGATATATGACCTCCCGAACCGTGGTTTCCAACCTTCGCGAAGGTAACACGTTATATAGCGAAGCTACTGCTGCAAACCCACAAAGGTATACTTAAGTTTATGAGTATTTACAGGTCGGTCTTCCCCTGTTGCCCGCAATTTTAACATTTTTAATGAGAATGTCTATACTTCCCACAAATGTAAGAAATATAAGTTACGGACATTTTACACATAGATCTGTTTGATACACGATACTGCGTGAATTTCTTCAAAAGTATGTATTAGCTAAAAAGGGTGACTTTGACTCTCAATTTTATGCTTTTTGCGCTTTCAGGGTCTATTATATAAAATGTTCGTAATGATGCAGATACATTAGAGAATATTTATGTAAACCCTGTATTTTTTCGATTTAATAAGCCTATACTCTATATAATAGAAGGAATGTGCTCCGCAGCAGGACGATAGGCTACATAAAAAAAAATCATAAGACTATTCTCTATCTGATACAAGGAATGTGCACTGCAACGGGACGTATATTAGGCTACATAAAAAAAAAAATTAAGTTATATATTAAATATATATATCAACACGCTATTATTTATTGCAAATTTTATGAATGAATTTAATTTTAAAATATAAATCTGTGTATGTCGAATCATAAAAAAAAAATTACAACGATTAAATTATTAATTATATTAGAATTTGCCAGCGAGAGGATACGCCCGCACTAAAATCGCTCTGAAGCACACGTGTTCCACTTTATGAATGGAGTTAAACGTCTATTGCTCCCATTCGAGTACATTTGCAAAAGTCACGTCTACGTGAAATCGAAAATTATTTCCAAGGGTCGGGCGGCCCACTTCACGCACCGTTTACTGTTCTTCAATTATGTGATTTTCTTTAAGTGGTCAGTCCTCTTATTCCCTTTCGCGACCTTTGGGTACGGGGTGATGCCTAAGAGCTTCGAAAAGATGCAGGGCGATAGCCCGCGAAATCAGAATTCGGGTCAGAGAATTTTTTTAGACTGTTTTAGACATTTTAATGATTTAGTCATGTAATGTTTTAGACATTATGAGTCTTACATTTTAATGATTCGGTGCTTCGCAAGGCACGTTAAGCCGTTGTTGGCTGCCGGCTGTCATATAGGTAATGGCAGTCGTTAAGCCATGTCAGAGGCCTTATGGGCGGCTTGATAACTTCTGACAGTAAGGCCCGCCACTGTCTTACAATCCTCCACCAACGCGGACTTGGCTCCCGTGGAGGAGTACGACCTACCTTCTTGCGATGCAGGAAGAGACCCGTGCCCCAGCAGTGGGGACATACAAGGGTTGATAACGTAATGATTTGGTCATGTAATGTTTTAGACTATGAGTGAGTGTTTTAGACATTTCAATGATTTGGTCATGTAATATTTTAGACATATGAGTAAATGTTTTAGACATTACATTTTAGAATATTTTAAGCAAAAAGACAGAGCATAAATTTTACTAACATTAATTTTACGGCCCATTTTTGTTTATTGTCGTTTAACTGTACATATTAATCACACCAAGTTTCACACTGTCTATCACCGTTTTCAATATACCGCAAAAGGAAAAAGCATAAATGAAGGATGTTATGTATTAAGACTATTTGAGAAAAACGGCAGACAGATGCTGGATGCGGCAAGCTGAAGACAGGGCTATTTCCAGCTGTGGGCCAATGTAGACTGATGATGATTATTTCTTTATATAAAGGACAGCATGAAAAAACCAAAATTACATCATTTGCCATACTGGTAAATGCAGTTTATCGGCAAGCTCTTGTATTTTAAGTGTAGCTGAAAGGATGAAACAAAACTAATGAATAAACGACTAAATAACGTCGAAGAAGCGACAGAGGTCTTTTAGTATCTAGTGGCAAATCCTGGTTCACGCCTACCCCTCCTGATACAGGCGTGAGTTTATAACATGTAATGTAGAAAGAGTTAGAAAGAATTTGGCCACATCGTGGTTAAAGAATGAAAAATCCGTTTCCACTAAATTGCCACGCTCCGAAACACACGAAATATTCTTATCATGGGGTGCAACTCTGAATTCGTGAAAAATATGAGCTGTTAAAAAGTTTAAAAACCTATTTAGAGGCTAAAAATTTTTAAATTTGTTCCTTAGCACGGGTTAGTGCATTAAAAATAAAAAAAAATAGTGTAATCTGTTAAAAAGTATCAAAATGAAATATGGGGCTGATAATTTTTTTTTTTTAGATTTCAGTTTTGATCTTATTCCTTTTACTCGGGAAAAGTATAAGCAAGTACATTTAGTTCTTAGGAACATTTTGCAACATCCCGATTATCACTTGAAGTTATTTTAGTCTCACGAACATCTGCTTAGAAACAATTCTAAGTACGTAAGCACAAAAAACAGACTGCCACAACTCAACTATACACAGCACAACTTTACTTAGAAATCCTCGACGCTCTCGCAGAGCTGTATTGTTATAGTTCCATGAATACAACCTAAAATTGGTTCGACTCAATAAAAGAAAAGTATGATTGTTAAAATAAAAACCCAACTACTGAAAAGTCTTAAATTACTCCATAAAATTTTCTATTTCAGTAGACGGCACCTTTCGTTTTCTTGCAGATTTATATAGCAGTATGGCCCAAGAAAATTATTTTGCGACCAGCTCGCTGCATCGAGCGTTCTGTCAGAATGCTGTGAACGTCTGCATCGTTCGAATGGTTGGGACAGAAAAAGGTGTATAAACATACACATGGATATAACATAACATTTACATACAAGCACATACGTTGCTTCTGGCCCCACACTAGGATACCTTGTGTCGTAGGAACCAGAAGCAACGACATCACAAACATGTAAACATCCAGGACCTGGGCTATTTTTCCCAGCCGGGATTCGAACCCGGGACCTCTTGCATGGTAGGCAGACATGCTAGCGCTACGCTACAGAGGCCGTCAATTTATTGACACCAACTTAGACATAGGTCCAGTGGCTAGTTACTGGCTAATTGATTGATCTATACGCGCGAAAAACATTACTCTCCTTCGCTTTTGCAGCCGGTTAAAAATAGCCCCCGGTACCGGGGGTCACAGTGACTGGCGACGCCGCACGCTGGCGGGCGATCCGCCTCGTCCTCTCAATGTGGTCCAATGAAACGTGATCAATTGGACAATTGGTCTCGCCACACCCGGCCCGCTCCGTACAGCTAGCTACAATTACGTAATGCCCATAAAAATAGGACACTCGCAGTCTAGATAAGTTGGGTAACAAACAAAGGTTGGAAATGGAACCGTAAACTCTTTGGAAAGAAAGGCTCTCGTCAGATAAACCCACTGCTTTATAAAATAGTGAAGCGTTAAAAACGTCCATGAAAAGGCCACAAAGATAAAAGAGAGCACCATACATCATTTTAAAAGGGGACGGCCAAAACATAAAGTTCAATCCACAAAAGTACGCCCGTAGCTTAAGCGTCAAAGATAGTTGTGAATGGGATAATGAAAGGGCCGTTAGTGCGACGGAACCCCAAACAGAGCAATGGACCGCGATATGAAGAATGTTGCCGTCCGCACAAACTTCCCCTCGTTACCCTCCCTAATGACATCCAGCAACCTTTTTGTGCGATTCGCGGCCATTCGTCTTGCGCCTGTCGACGTGTGTAGTCGCATCTGTTAGGATGTAGAGCAAGCGGTGAACAATTTAACATTTACACTCAAGATAAATGGTGTGTCCTTGCGTCGTCAGTTTTCTTACGCCCCGGCGATTGTTGAGGAAGTTTGCGGCCATTTGTGTGCTCGGGGCTATTTGTAAGACTCATTGTACGACTTTGCGAAGCGCTCGTGGCCTAGTCGAATCGAGTGATTGGAATCAGTCACTTGAGTTAAACAACAGCAGGTGCGGTCAGGTGCAGGATGGGTCGGTCACCCATCCTCTGTGAATACCGCTAGTGGCATTTTTCCGAGCGCTTCCGTGCTTCGCAAGGCAAAGCTGTCGACTAATGGCAGTCGTTAAGCCATGTCAGACGCCTTGTGGGCGGTTTGATGACTTCTGACAGTAAGGAACGCCACTGTCAGAAGAATCTTAGAATCCTCCACCAATGCGGACTTGGCCCCCGCGGTGGAGTATGGCCTAACCTTCTTGTGCGATGCAGGAAGAGACCCGTGCCCCAGCAGTGGGTACATACAAGGGTTGATATCGATAGTACGACTATACGGCTGTCTGGCCATATGTTCGATAGGTCGTGGTTTGAACTAATGACTCTATTATTTATTAGGCAATACGTAATTACCTTAATTCCCGACGTTGTAGTAGCAATATCACAGTAACTGTGAAAGGAAATATCGTGAGGAAGGAGTATCTGCGGTGATCACACACCTTAGTGCTTGAAATTGCTAATACACGGTGGATAAAGAGAAAGACTGTCCTGCAGTGGGACGAATACGTATATACCGCTTATACTACGGATATACAGGACCTTTCTCAGGTAAAAAAAAGTTTTGTGGGACGGATTTTCCAAAATATAATTATTAAAGTACCTAAATAATATTTAAATCCCTTTAGCTTAATTTTGTGGCCAACATTTCGTAAGTCATGGGCAATTTACGTGCATAGAAACTTCGCAGAAATAAGTGTTACGAAATCTAATCACGATCCAAATCCTCGAAATCCTCAACGTATAAAACGTGAAGACATTTAATTATTTTCACGAAGTGTTTCAGTGTTTAGAAAGCTCTTTACTTTCGGGAAAGGTTTTGGACAGGCACAATCAAAAATTCTAAATGACTTTCGCGAGTTCATGAAAGCATCGCAATTTTTCTCTCCCTAATTCCGTTTGGCCGGTATTACTTCTAAATGAATATTCATTCAGCGGCGAATCGTTTAGAGATGATAGACGAAGCCGCGAATAAAAGGTTCACAATGAATTATGGATCTCTCCCTGCGCTGGAATGTGCCAATTTTAACACGATAATTCCATTTGGAAATGATTAATTGATCGGCCAATCGATTACTTACGGTCACGACGGATGGCGCAGCTATGATTGCGTTTTGGAACTACCGTTTACCTGTAAAGAGGGAAATTTGATGTTAGTATTTGCTTATTTAAATTTTTTCAGTTCTCTGTAGTAGTTACCGATAAGACTTTCGATAGATTAATGTTCTAAAAAGGCCACCACAACGGTCTTTTAAATTATTATTTTAAATAGTAATTGGAAGACGAATGTTAGTTAGTTAGTTTGTCCTGTGGTTTCCGCACTTAGCCACATAGTTGGGCCATTGTACGTAGCAGGGCAGTGAGGTTACTCCAGCCAGCCAATCTCTTTCCAAAAAGCCAGCAGTGCACCAATGTTACCGCTGGCCTCCCAAAGGATCCCAGCTTTCCCATGGTCGACGTCAGCTGCACATTCACGGCGGGCGGACGATGAGTGTTATACTTACTTATATATTAAACGGGTCTAAGCATGATTGTGTATTAGGTAAAACGTAATTATGTAACATAACCTCATGCCTGTATTCCAGAGGGGTAGAAAGAGACCAGAGACTGCCACGTGTCACGATCCTGACAGATCAATTTCTCTTCGTAATTACAACGTAAGGTAATTACGTTTTACCTAATAAATAATACCGTTAAATATGTAACTGTGTATGAACATTATGGAATGTTATACTTGAGATAATATGTCAAGAATCTGTGTTTCTTCAATTAATGTCACTTCCCTTTGGTTATAGTTATTGCTAACATCAGAACAAGTCACAGCAAAAAAACTATCAAAAGTACAGAAACGGTGCTACCGTCATCTTTAACATCGTCATGCAGTTTAACATCAACTCTTCACGAGAACGGACTTTAATTTCCAAGAAATAGAGACTAATTTCTTATGTAACTTCTAACAAGCAAACACAATTTGTTTCGAACTCCATGAATTCACTCGGGAAGGGACTAACCAAAACTTTAACTTTTACGGCAAACAAATACCTTAGTTACTCTAAGAGTTAGCACAAATAGCCCGATCTACGTTTACCGCTTTTGGACGAGAAAAGAACTGGTAAAGACCGTTTAGTAAAACAGTCCAGTTTTTCGTATAAATGTAACTTAACGAATCACTTAATAGACAGTCTCATTTAATGGACTGTTAACAACCCTTGAGCTACTAGAATGCAAATAATTTGAAAATAAACCAACCCATTGCTAACGGCTGATTTAATAAATACGTTTACTGTCATTTACAGTGCTACTATAGCACAGTATCCTAATTTGGGAGCAGTACAAGTGATTGTGTATCATATACTCGCTTGTATTTACCAAGTAGTTGTCTAGCATCTATCTTTGTTTCTTCTGACCATTAAACCTGTAGTATGTTATCGGTTACTATCGAACAATAGAACCTGTTATTACGTTTTGACTTTGCTTAATTAAGCAAGGTCTTAACGCTACAGCTTAAAACGCATTGGCGATATCATCGGACATATGACATTTGTTAAAGCACATAACTAGTGATAATATCGATCAACAGCAATGTTTCTTTGTCGCAAAAATACAGAAAAATCATACATAAATAACAGGTAAGTGTACGATGTACGAAGGGGGGCTCATTTCGAAAAAAAATATTCCAGCTAGTCGAAGAAATATTCTGAATAATAAAACTGTTGTGCTGACTGTTTTGATACAAAAACGTGCTGGGATATTAAGAATTTAATTGCAATTACCTTGTACGTACTCATGTTTCTCAAACACCTTAAAAATACTTTGACACTAAGCTGTTTCGTCGGTAATCTCAAATTAAAAATCACGAAGAAAACAGTCTGTTGACCAAATGAACTCCGCACCGAAGACCCAAAATGATTGTAATCGGAGTCCCAATTTTTCACTTAAACTGACAAAATATTAAAAGTCTAGATAACAAGATAACCAAAGTGTTCACTTTGGTTATCTAGAAAGCACACTTTTATTACCATGAAAAGTTATTACCTAATTTTTGGAGAAAAAATATGTTCTCGTGCAAGGTCACCAAGACGAGACAGACAGATTTTTTAAAGTAATAATTTTGAGTTCAAAGTAAGTAAGTCACTCAGATGCGTGCGTGTTAATGCGCGTAGTGTGAACCAACTAACGTAACTCATAACAGTTTACCACTCTACTACTGTCCCACCCTAAATGTTGTACCTACTTCAATAGCTATGGTTGTCACATCAAGTCCACAATTTTGTTGAACTGGCATTACATGCTAGCCGAGCGCAGGTACAAAGCCACCATGATTCAAACCACGCAGAGATTATATTCAATAGAGTTAATTAAAACTGTTTTTATACGGATTTATGCTCGTTTATTACATTTTTACAATTTTCCAACGTTTCGGCACTTTTTCAGGTGCCGTGGTCCCGGATGACCACGGCACTTCAATAGAGTTGTTCTGAAGGATAAACAACAGAAAAATAATAATTTTTGATGCCAGCGCCGAATAGGTTGCCAACCTCCGAAAGAGACGGTACATGAAGAAGAAAGACAAAGCTTTTCAATAAACGTATAACATTTCAGTACATAAAATTTCTCTCCTTTATCTCCGAGAGACGAAAGTTTGCCACTTGCCATGATTCTGACACCCCTCTTTCGCTACATCAACTTCCTTCGCTCGATAACCAATTTCGGGTACTTTTTCCATATTTTATGATAAAATTGTGTTGATAAAAAAATCTTTTAGGTATGTGGCTGAATAGTCACAAAAATATACAGTTATTGGTGTAACTGCCTTAGGTAGACAAAAATGGAGCTCAAGTCCGCTGCAGACATTTTCGAAAGCGAATTTTAACGTCACGCTATTCCCAAAGGCACATTTCTATTGTCCGTTTTACAGCATGAATGTTGTAGTTGGTTTGCTTACTTCAAAATTCTACCACACAGTAGACGGTGGAAAATCAACTGTTTACATTACGTAGCTATTTACACTGGGCTTCAATTGGTGAACATTAAAATAGAAAACTCTGGAAATTATTTTTTAAATATAATCGGTAATCGGTACATCGAACCAAGTGATTGGAATCAATCACATACAGGCACATTGCTTCCGGCCCCACACTAGGATGTAGCACTTTTGCACCCACAATAATATATTACGAGAGTGACCTAACCATTGGCATTATTATCCGTGGTGCAGATTGCGAGGCGTGTGCCTCATCAATACAGATACAACGCGGGAGCCGTTCTCCGTGTCCCTGCGTCGCCATAGCCGCCATCCGAGCGCCGGACGTCCGCCACGCCGCGCCATTCTGCGGACGCCACGCCATTCACAGCCGTCGCGGCCCGCACAATACGCGTCAAGGCGCTCGCCTAGGGTTGCCACATGGGCTTTTTAACCCCTTTCTGTCCAGACATGTATGAAATGTTTATATTCTTTTTAATGCACCAACCCGTGCTAAGGACCATTTTAAAAACCTATTTAGAGGCTAAAATTCCACCTATGCCAGGACTCGAACCCGCGATCTCTGGCTGACCATGCCAGAAGGGGTCAGTTGCCTCGAGGTAAGCCAGTTGCCAAGCTGGTCTAAGTTGGTAGCCCACTCAGATGAACCTCAACAGGTGGAGCTTTGCTCTGAGTCCGAACTGATCTGTACATGGATTAATATCAGACCGTGCCAGAAATGTATGAAATGTACTAATTTTATTCTTTGGTTGACTAAAACTATCGGATAGGTTAGCTTAAAAGAGTAACTCAAATGCTAGACATAATTAAGCTAACTTAGGTAAATAATAATGGTAGTACGCACAGTAATGACCAAAATGCAAAATGTTAAACTGCAACAAAATAAACTCCCTATAATAAAAATACATCGGACAACAAATAATATTTATGCCGTGAAAGTGAATTAATAATTAGTCTATTTCAATATGTTCAATGTCTAATCGCGCTTTGTAAACTTTATCAAAAAAAAAATTGCCTAAATAATTTTAAAAACCTATTTAGAGGCTAAAAAAAATCTAAATTTTATTTCGTGATAACTGGGTTATCAAGATTCTTATAAAGAGGATGCGGATTCAATCCCGAACTTTTAATTTCAATGATTTCTTTTAAAAGTACGCAATTTTGAAGACAAATTCTTTGACTAGCAGTGATAGGCAAAGACACATTTGATCAGTTGATCAGAACACTTTTTCTAAATACGAGGAATTTTACTTTATACTTTTTAACCCTAAGTGTGTGTACAAATGGCAGTTCTATCACTTTGAGTACTTTCCCCCAAATTTTAGATGTGAAGACGAAGCTAATTTATTTTTGTCAATATTTGTAAATAATAAAAAGTAGCGTTATATAAGAAGCCACTTTTACAGTAAATGTATTTGGGATAAAAGAGTTATTCTGAAACTGTTGTTCTGGGACCGAGGGGTTTGCATGACGAGAAGCCTGTGGACACTGAGTTTCTTTAATGGGCTGGCAAGCAAAAATAAACAAGGTGAAATGTTTTAATTCAAAGTTAACACAACTTAACGAACGTTACAATGTATAGTATCATTTCGGAGAAAATTGAGATGGATACATAAATCAACATGGAATGTTATTGTAATGTTGAAGATTTCGATTAAATTTTTCCTTCAAACCTCTTACGTTTGGAAGAGGCTTAAGGTGCTTCGGGGTGCTAACTAGTGCAACAAATGAAAAAAAAAATTTGAAAAAATAATAACGGTAACAACTATTTTTAGAACCTACATAGATAGAGATAGAGAACACTTTATTGTACATAAAAATGGGACAGACTAGAGCCCAGAATCAACAACCAAGGACTTTTATCACTTTCCGCCAAAAACGGCCGTTTTTAGCACAAGATAATTAAAATTCTAATCTACATGACCATAGGTTCTAAACTATAAGTTCTAAAAAATAATTGTCACAGTTGTTAAGACTCATGTTTACTTTTAAATTAAACGGGTCAAATCGCGATTATTTACCTAATAAATAATCGTGGTTTGACCCGTTTAATATATAACTATGTATGAGTATCGCAAATCATCAACAAATACTAAGACTCATGTTCACTTTTAGAAGAAAACATATAAAAAAAGATAACATTTTATGTCTATTGGTGGCTAGATAACCTGAAACGCCTTAAAGAAAGAAATACTTAATCGAAATCACTTTTCAGTTTGCAGAGTGATATCCCTGCTTTAAAACATGTAGTTTACGTTAGACGTATTTTTCAGTACTGTGCTCGCGTCCGATAAACCCCCGGGAGGAGTGAGGGAAATTGCTCTAGCTGCGAAACGGATTGGTTGAGATCTAATTTGCGGGACGTAAAAAATTCAAGTCACTAAAAATCGAAAGTAACTATTTTCCTTACAGGGTTGCACTTCCTTGCACTTCACACATCATTTTAATACGATCAAAGAACAAAAATTTTGAAACATTACTAGAGGAATGTAACTTTGGGCTCGAAAAAGTATCGTACTATTTTCAGATAAAAAGTGAATCAACCATAAAGTAATTAAAATTCATTGATTACATTCGTACTAATTACTGTGTGTCGCCCATGATGGATTGGCTGAACATGACTCATAGGTAAGTATCGGAGATTGAACCAGTAGTGTTCGGTTAAAATCAATTTGACACCGTGTATGCTCGCTTTGATTGATTGGTTGCGTTTCTATGAGTTCCATAAATGTGAAAAGAAAACTATCAAAATGGTAGACAATATTTTCAAGTTAGCACGAATTCCTAGTTTGGATGCCTGACTAAAGCTGATATGATTTGCATGTGTATCAATAAAACAAAAATTAAATATTGCCGAAATAGCTCTAATTTTTATGCCTTTGTATGCCCCTTCTGCTGAGGCACGGGTCTCTCCTTACATCGCTGGAAGGTTAAGCCATGCTCCACCATGGTGCCAAGTCCGCATTGGTGAAGCATTGTAAGACAGTGGCGAGCCTTACTGTCAGAAGTTATCAGGCCGCCCACACAGCCTCTGACATGGCTTAGCGACTGCCATTACATGACAGCCAGCTTCACGTGCCTTGCGAAGCACAGAAGTGCTTGAAAAAACTCCCACGAGCGGTTGTCACGAGATGGTTACCCATCCAGTAGCTGACCGCGCCTGTTGTTGCTTGACCCAGGTGATTGACAACAACTAGCTATTAAGCTGCTATTTATTTCATCCAGGACTGAGACAATAAATTTTAATAGCAGCGTGACAACCCTATGCCGGGCGTTTAATTGAAAATTTTCGTCATATCGCGCCCTATTGTTTCGCTAAATAAACCACCGCCGAATGTCACGTCGAGATAAGATGCATTCGGAATTTATAAGGAAGAGCAATGAGCCGTTCGTATTCAGTCCCGACGAACGGGAACGTCCCAAATAATGTGCAATTTGAGACGTCTCTACGCCCAAGCGTCATCTAAATTGACAAACGAATATAATATGTTTCAGTGAAGTTCCTGTCTTGTCGCGAAGTGTCAAAATGTTTCTGGTTTTGAAAACAACGCCTACCTAAGTGATGCCGCAAAGGAGTTGCCCAAGAACCTCGTCGAGTGATTTGGCGTCTTCAGCATCGGAGTCAGGTCAGACCGCAGTGCCCGGCTATGGGAATCGCTGAGGTAAACAAAGCTACTTTGAGATGTTGCTACAATGACTTTAAATTAAATGCTATCCTATTATCATGGTAATATTTTATAGCCGTGCATAGTGTAGTACTAACGTAGGCATAAAGGCGCGGTCATAATAGCCAATGTAGAGATATCGCAACTACAAATGCCTAGACAGGCTGTCCCTAGATGATAAGCAAACGGAGGGGCGGCGGCGTGTTGCGTGTGTTAGACAATTTTATGCCTATTTGTCATAAGGATAGAGTTCCTTTTTATGGAGACTGTGAAGAAATATGGTTTTTATTATTTGCGTCGATGGAGTAGGTGGCTTGAAACGTATCTTTTCATTTCATTTAAAATACTTACGGCAGTCAGTAATGTGGGACGTTATTAAACATTACATACTCGTAGGTTAAATTCGAGGTCAAAATGTTATTGTTCAAAGTAGCGAGGTAAGTCCGACTTAATTAACGTAACAAGTATAACATAAGTGGATGCTTATCTATTTTTAAGATCTAGATCGCTTAAGACAAAAATTTGGTACTTTTAAATTTTAATCTGAAATGGACGATTGCTTTTGTTAACAGGAAAATTAGGAAAGTCCAATCCATCCAAAGGTTGTCTGGAAGAGTTTTTTAGAGACATTCAAAGGTTGTCTGGAGAGTTTTATTTATAGACACTAGTAAAGTTTATCACTTTTAGTGACAAGGCCGCTGTCTGTACTGTTAGGTTGAGAAAGGTCTGTTTAATTTTCATTTTTATGTTCAACTAGCTGACCCAGCGTACTTCGTACCACCTAACAGTCGTTTCTTTATTTTTTTCTCTCCATAAGAACCATCCTCGTACTTCAAGGAATATTCCAAAAAAAGAATCAGCGAAATCGGTTCAGCTGCTCTCGAGATTTGCGCTTACCAACACATTCAGCGATTCATTTTTATATTATAGAAGATAAAGTATCCTCTATCTCCTTTTATCTATAGTAAGAAATACTGGTACTGTGAAAAAAATCGCAAAATCATTAACGTTCAGTGTGTATAAATTTTCGATCTCTCACCCGGGGCACAAATTAATTGTATTAAAACTATTTTGGCAACATGATAAAGAATATCGGTTATCTCAATAATTAACATGTTGACGGTAAATAAAACAATAATCGACATCGAAATGATATTCTTTTG
Organism: Yponomeuta sedellus; assembly: GCA_934045075.1. Lineage (NCBI taxonomy): Eukaryota > Metazoa > Arthropoda > Insecta > Lepidoptera > Yponomeutidae > Yponomeuta > Yponomeuta sedellus. The sequence goes on from OW203726.1 coordinate 16,323,597, forward strand.
AAGTTATTAATTAGTACATGGCTTTATAAAAAGATCAATGTTTAAAAACCTATATAGAGGCCGGTGAGTCGCCCATTGGCTCAATTGGTAGAGCGCTGGTACGGATAGCCAGAGGTTGCGGGTTCGAATCCCGGCATGGGTGAAATTTTTAGCCTCTAAATAGGTTTTTAAATTTGTTCCTTAGCACGGGTTAGTGCATTAAAAATAAAAATAGTGTAATCATGTGGGTACAGTGATATCGTTCCGATGTAAAACCTAACTGCAAAGTAGGTAATCGGGGCTGTAAGTGATGCAATTTGCTTAAGTCAGATGTCGCTGCCTGTACGTAATACAGAGAATAGTGTAAAGAGGTTCGAAATTTCACTGATGCCGGTGAGTCGCCCATTAGCTCAGTTGGAAAGAGCGCTGGCACGGATGGCCAGAGGTCGCGGGTTCGAATCCCGGCATGGGTGGAATTTTAGCCTCTAAATAGGTTTTTATAATACAAGTTACAATTTGTATTCCATTGGTGGCGCTATAGTTAGCACCCCGAATCTTTTAACCTCTTTTAATTTTCATTTAAAAATTTTCGGCAGCGTTACAGTTGCCGTGGTCTCAGGTACACTGAAGTGGCGAATACAGTCAATTATTGTGGGTCGACGGCTCAGATCATAGAAAGAAGGAGATATGCCCTAGCCGCGAAATAAGTCCGGTACCGCTGTCGCCACTTTTGAATATGTGTGCGTTTTCATTACATGCACAATATTGTAAATATAAGGTTCACGCACACGTCTGTCCAGTCATTTACTAGCGTTCTAATCTTTTAATTGGTTCGCACACTATGAAAAACAATTGTACGAATACACTAGTACACGTAAACAACAGCGTCGGTGAACTCCTTAGGGATGGAACACTTGTATCAAAAAATACATCTATCGATAAAATTATGCGATGAGAGGTTATTCATTTATTAACAGTATACTTCGTGTTGGGATGATACAAAAAACAGAGCATGTTAAATTTACAAAAACAATATTATTGTGAAATATAAAGTGAAATGTAAATATTTATTAAATACGTGTCTTTTTGACAGTATTTGTGGCTTCAGTATATGATAAAGACGCAAACTTGGCTTTCTACTGATATAGAATTTGATTATTTTGATAATGATGATGACCCCTGTTCTGTATACTAATACGATATGTTAAATTTGTTGGACAGAACACCACTGAAGCATACTTGGTAGTGACTCTGTCCGGAAAGCTAGGTCTACTGGGTTTAAATCCTGGTAATGGAAAGAACTAATATTTGTGTGAAGAGCATGTCCACGGTCAGGGACGCATTTGTACCTGGATCTTGGATATTTCTTTGTATTTTATTTAGTATATGAATCCCAATGTAACGTGAAATGCACTTACATTACCATTTACAAATTGGCTTTAAATATTGGTAACTCTGTTAGGACTCTGTAAATTAACAACAGTTTTTGTTGGGTGAAAGAATGAAGTGCTGACTTTTTAAGAATAAGATAGCAATTACTTTCTCATTCTCTGAAAATGATTCACCCAGCTATATAAAAAATAGAATAAACACATGTATAAACTCAAAAAAACAACCATTTTTCTATACAAATTGCCACTTGTCTGAGTAACAGCGATATATTGGAAATCAGTAGCCACGCTTGGATTATAAGGATTAAGTAAAGAATGTGTTTATGGCTGTGATTGAAATGTTTCATGGGCCTGTAAATAAAGTAACTTCCTAATTAAAAATACAGTAATTAGGAAGAACTTTTGTAAGCTTGTCAAAAAAAATTCAACGAAACTTTCGAAACATATATATATATATATTTATATATATATATATATATATATATATATATATATATATATATATATATATATATATATATATATATATATATATATATATATATAGATATATATATATATATATATATATAGATTAAAAAATAAAATCAGCATCCGACTGAAATCCTAAAGAGAATATTTCCATTATCGTCATCATTCAGCCACAAGATATCCACTGCTGGACATAGGCCTCCTCCATGGATTTCCAAAAAGACCAGTTGAAAGCGGCTTACATCCAGCGTCTTCCTTCGACTAGGATGAGATCTTCTCTCCATCTTGTCGTCCGACGCTGCACTTGCCGATATGACATATAAGCAAGTACCGACATACCATATTGTGGTCTCCATTCGAGAACTTGTCGGATCTAAAATGGTAAATAAATTATTAAAATACTGAAAATGCTTTATTTAACTTGTTTTTCATTATACAATCGAATTTCATTTATAACATAACGCTCATAAAAAATTAAATATATAAGACTATGATTTAGTACCACAACCACATCACCTGATTTGTTTCTTTAGAAACACTTTCTTTTGGAGAGTTGTGCGTCGTCCATATGAAATGAAGATTAGAATAAAGTGATAATTGAATATTCTAAACCATGTAAAATTTTATCGTGATTTTAAATATACTGGTACCTCAACCTTTATGGAACTCGTTATTACTGGTATTTTAAAAGTAGGAACTGCCCACGGAAATATTTTTTCCCCCACTTTAGCATCTGGAAACACTTCTCTGTAAAATAGATGGAGCAAATGGTACTTTATTTGAGAGGAAATCAGTTATACCCTCTGTATTTTCATCCATTTTTCTTTCGTATTTTTCTTTATCTTTATTAAAAACTTTTTGAAATACATGATCGAAGCTAGGCCTGTTTTTAATAAGACAAAATCCTTCTACTAAAATAAAAGCTTCCTTAGCAACGCAAGCTGAAGTCTACGCAGATAGAGTCGCGGGCAATAGTCGACGATAAGACTAGATACCTAGTCTTACAATAATTGGTTCTAGTAATTTTGGAAGTTTGGACGAACGATTATAAATGGCTCAATAATATCGATACTTAATCAGTCTGAAAAGAAAGGTACTACCCCATCACTATGTCTCCAGCTGACCTACTGGTGAATTTGACATTTCGCGGCAAATACATGCGGCCGTACCTCGAAACATCGCATTGAACAATGATCAGTTTTGCGTGACGGTTCACTGCGGGCTGGCTTTTCCTAGTTAGCAAACCTCCACGAAAATCCTATTTAGAAACAGCAGTGGAGTAACTACAATGTAATAAATACGTCCCATTTATGTTCTTAGTAATGTGATGCACATTGCACATAAAATTATTATAATTATGATTTCTCGTAGTTTATAAGACGAATATAGTGAGTAAAATAGGTTTACTGGTGAAAAGACACTCCCCTGTTTCTGAATAGCATGTATCACAGCGATTTCTGCAGGTAATCACTGCGCAATTAGGCATTTTTCTCAGATGTTACTACGACGGCTGGCGCGAAGCGATTGACGGCCATATTTTAAAGTTTCGCAGAGGTTAGCCCAAATGGGCTAACGTTGGGCGACAGTGCCACGCCCACAAGGCACTTCTCCTTATTTTTGTGTTCTGAGGTCGACGGCAACTGTAACGCTGGCGAAGCGTCGGGAAATGAAGTAATTGCATTTTACCTAATAAATAATAGCGATTAAATCCGTTTAATAGTTTTCTCGATTTATCCAAGGCATTTGATTTGGTGTCGTACGATAAATTGTGGTAAAAATAGAGAAAATCGACCTACCCAAGGAGATCATTAATATTTTTTACCTAAATATAAGTATCGCATGATAAAGAATTACTAATGTAAAAGGTTTCTTTCTGCCAAATAAATTTCATTTCGTAGACTTTTAGTCCGGATCTACTTACGGGTGTTGTTATATCTGTTGTGTGAGACGAGCAACCGACGACGCGAGCTCCGTCTCTGCTCACCATGATTAAGCTCTGCGAATCGGAGCGAAACCTGGTCAGACTTTTCCGATATAACAACACCCGTAAGTAGATCCGGACTAAAAGTCTACAATGTGTTGTGCTTAAGAAAGTTTTAGTTTAAAAATTTCATTTCATTTCATTTAAAAAAATAACTTAGAGAATCGCCGTGGATATCGTAGCGTGTTCCAATAAATGCTATGCATTTGCGTTGCTTATCTCACCCTTAAATCCTGTAGGGTTAAGTAACAAGCAGCGCAAGTTATAACATCGCTTCCCGTGAGGCCCAGCGAGAGGCGCGCTATTTCGGTACACACATATGTGTGTGGCTTTTGAAATTTTAATCGTTACATTCACCCCTGGCGGCGGCATACTGGGGGTGGAACGACGAGTTGGAGACAGCAGAGGGGTCGACTCAGCTGCATTTGTCTTATTGTTTAATTTAGTTTTTTGTTTTAATGAAATCATCTTGTTTTTTTATTGATTTGATTGACTTGATTTTTGGATTTCTTTTAATATAACTTTACAATACACGCTTGATACAGTAAACAAGTGAACAACAGTAGCTTCAACATACAACAATTTTACCAGGTTGTCTTACCTATAAAAAATATAATACTTACTTAAAAGTTAGGGCTATTTCGATACTAAGATATTAATGAGAATTAATTACAAGTGTATTTATGTGCCATTTGATCAAGGAACGAGTTTGTCTTTAACATACTTAACCTGGGTATTAAGGGACAGACAGGACATACTCAAAATTATTTATTGTAATAATCTATCAACTTTGTATATCCTCCTAAGCCCTGGAGGTAACAGTTACTTCAAGTCTTCTAAAACTACGTAGATTTTGATGAACTATTTTTTCTTGCTGTCCAAAAAATTATGAGGAAAATATTGGCCCTGGAACAGTAAGTTTTTCGGACTTCTTACTAAATCATAGGGCGTGAATTACTGTTATGACATGAATTATGAATATAGTGTGAATTACAGTTATGAATTACAGTGTGACAGTTATTCGTGATGATCTATTTCTAGGACGCCAGGGCTTAGGAGGTTAAATTATATTATAAGTAATTTTAGGGTAGTGTGAAAAAAAAATCACAGATATCAATCGGACCCATCGCCGTGAGAATACATTAGATTAGAATACGTAACGCGCACGCGAAATTCGCTTAAAATCTCTGGTGAAACTATTGTAGACAAGAATGCTCCCACAGTCAAACTAAGTAATTGGTTTTGAGTTCACAAAAACACGTTTTGGTGGTAATTTAAGAAATAGCTTTGAAAAACGGACATTTAAAAAAATGAAAAACAGGTTTACATACCAACTATAATTGAGTAAAATGTGTTTTAAAACACCTGTCTTAAAGCGACAGCAGCAAAGATATAGAACGCCGGCTTCTTAATCGGGAGGGCGTGGGTTCGATTCTCAGCACGAACCAATGACTATGTTTTCTAAGTTACGTACATTTGTAAAGATTTAGTAGCAACCCCTTGCTAACCGTGAAGGAAGACATCGTGAGCAAACGTGAGGTGTCTGAAGTGTTAACATACCTCAGCGCTTGAGGCAAAGTGTGAAAATCTCAGGTCTGAACAACTAACTAAAACCTGTTTTAAGCACTCTTTTGAGCGCTCGTGGCCTAGGCGAACCGAGTGTTTGGAATCAGTCACTTGAGTTAAGCAACCACAGGCGCGGTCAGGTGCAGGATGGGTGACCGTCCCGTGAATACCGCTAGGAGTATTTTTTTGAGCGCTTCCGTGCTTCGCAAGGCACGTTAAGCCGTTGGTGCTGGCTGTCATGTAATGGCCGTCGTTAAGCCATGCCAGAGGCCTTAAGGGCGCCTTGATAACTTCTGACAGTAAGACCAGCCACTGTCTTACAATCCTCCACCAACCCGGACTTGGCCCCCGTGGTGGAGTATGGCCTAACCTTCCTGCGATGCATAGGAAGAGACCCGTGCCCAAGCAGTGGAGACATACAAGGGTTGATAACGTAACCTGTTTTAAAGTATAAATCTTGTAATATAAACGTTTCTCGTGTGAGTGTTTGTTAATTTTTTTGAGTTTAGATTTTGTTTACACCGATTTTAGTTATTTTTTTCCCACGATACCGGGTATCCTAGTGTGGGGCCAGAAACAATGTATGTGCCTGTATGTAAATGTTATCCCACCAAAAACATTCTGTAAAAACTAGCCAAGTCTCGATGGAGGTGCTCGTATATCTGTAAAAAGTAATGAAATGTAGACAAAGTCGTGCCAAGTCTAAGGTTCCTTACTGCGATCTGTTTATTATTATACTTAACGATGTGTGACGTAAGGACCAGAGACTATGTACTTCGGGAATTGATTCTTTCCACCCTCGGTTAACAATCTACTATTCCTCTTGCTTACAGTATGTTAAGCGGTGTTTATGGATTGTTTGAAGAAATTGCGTTTTTTTTTTACTAAATAAGACCGCTTATTTTTGGAGCAATTTCTATTTTAGTAAATATACTAACACCCGTTCTAATCTTGGTTTGGCACTTGCCACGATTCTTGAAATTATCTTAGGTCGTCAATCATTAGTTGGTGCAATTGCGCTCATCGTTGACGAATACTTATTCTGCGCCAATAAGTTGCGTAATACTATGCGGAGTTTTGTATTTAACCTTAAGACTTAAACTTCATTTTGCTCCTTTGTATGTCCGCACTAGTGCTACAGAGAAGTTTAAGACTCTTATGGAGTAAAGTTATCTGGTCTGCGTAGAGCTTCTGTTATTTCGATCTGTACTATGACGACCATCACGACACTTAGCCCTTTAGCTCCGAAAAAATGAAAAATTAATGTCAACTGAAGCTGGTCGGAATGACCCCGAGGCTAATTGCGACGTCACATATTATTTATGAAAGCTTTTTGAATCTAGGTCTTACATACTATACATAATTTAATTATACATACATAACCTCACGCCTGTATCCCAGAGGGGTACAGACCAGGGACTGCCACTTGCCACGATCCTGACAGATCACCTTCGCTTCATCAACGTTCATAAGTCGTTGCATGCACGCACGCCGGTTCCGGGTACTTTTTATCTTTCCTTTTGCCAATACATCCCCTATCTAGTCGATTTATGTCCGTCTGGGACGACCTAGGTCTTATTTTTGTGTAAGTCCCACTGCAGGGCAGAGGCTCTTTTGCAGCGATTTCGTGTGTGAAGACTTAAAATCTATTGGTTTTCTTTTCAAGCTAAGTTCAGCCTAGCTGTTGCGACGTCAGTTGACGGATTCCCGAATGCTGCATAATGACGATGAGGACCCATTAAAGCTTTTTATCAATTGTGACACCTAGAAATATAGTTTCTTTTACAAGGTTTAGTTTACTTTTTAATGCACTAACCCGTGCTAAGGACAATAATTTTGAAAACATATTTGGAGGCTAAAAATTCCACCTATGCCGGGACTCGAAACCGCGACCTCTGGCTAACCGTGAATTTTTAGCCTCTAAATAGGTTTTAAAAAAAAGTTTAGTTTGTCATTCCCCAATAACCATGCTGTCAACCATTTTGACATTTGGTTGAGCAAACTTTAACAAAATTTATAAATAAGTTATTAGAAGCGAACCAATTTAGAACTTCTCAGGTACTAAATTGGTTATTTGTATCGTCAAGGTCGTTTTCACACTAAATAAAGGGGTTTTCTAGGTGAGTATCTCAAAAACTGGTTTAAGGTCAAATCGGGTTCAACGCGCAAGCAGGATAAGATGGCGCCTTTTAGTTGAAAAGCACGCGATCAAATTTGAGTCGGTGTGTTAGCGAGAATTAATTAATGGTATTGAAATGTAACTTAACTAACACTTAATGTCGCGTTCTTAAACATAAAACTCCAAGATTCAAGCTAGATCTTGTGTGGTCTAATGGACAACCATTCAGTTGGTGCCAGACACTGTGTAACCACAACCACGGTACTTTTCGTGTCACAGTGTTTGTAATTGGATTACTCCAAAACGGTTTCACCTATTTTCATGAAAGTTTTTGTGCACATTTGGTGGGTCTGAGGATAGGTCGTAGCCTAATAATTAATATGGCCAAACAACGTTCGCAGGGTCAGTTAGTATACTTTCTGCATTGGACGGTTTTTTGAGACTGACAAATGCCTGAAAGTCAGTGCGGTCATTCTTTCAACATGGCCACGACTCAATATCAGCACTGTAGGTAGGGATCTTGGTGCTCCTGCAACACAGTCATGCTGAGTCGGGGCCATTTTAGGGGCTCAATACATTAAGCCCAAAATTGGAAATGTAAACGGATATAAATTAACTAAATATTTTTTTTCTATTTATCTTTTCGCTATGTGTTTTCTTAATATTTGCTGTCAATTTATGAGTAATTACATTTTCATGTTGTTGTACTGTTTGTATGTTGTGTTGTGCCGTTAAGTATAAACGCATTATCTGTCTTATATATTCTTCTGTATAGGTACTTTATTTGAGTTCCATTATTATTTTTTGTATCAAAACACCAGCTCTGCTGACAAGTACATTTTACTACGCATATTATAAAAGCAGTCAATTAATACTTTGACAAACAAAATTAACTATAACATTGTAAAGTAACCACGTTACCAATACACATGACTTCGGTTAGTATCTTCGCATCAAATAATGCAATTTGGAGCGCACGATGTCTCGACTCTACCTAATTCAATAACGTGGCTTTGCCTACCGTCTCATCTACATACAATACAAAGCGAATCTATCTGGGGTATAATTAACGCTACGCTATGGGTTGTAACGGTGACGATCGATGTTTTACATTATTTAGACCATTTTACCGAACGCGAGCCGAAAACAAATGAGCTGCGTTTACGATCGCTCCGAAGCTAAAATTACTCATCTGTTTGATGTGTTTGCGCACGCGCCCAAAGTGTACAATACCTACATCCGTTCTGTAAACAAGATGCATCCTTCTTTGCTTCTTCGTCGTTCCCAGAGATCCTGAGTCATGGTCAGAATCGCGATTTTGCGTCGCTCGATTCCAAACGGAACAGAGTTTGCCATGTCGACCACTTGGATGCATCATTTCACGGGGGGAAAAATAAATTCAACGTCGGCTGTTATTTCGTTGACACAGCAGGACCACGATTACCATAGGCCAGCAATTAAGCATACACAAAAATTGACGTTGCCCAGTAAAGCGCGTCAAGTGCGGTGCCAATAACGCGGGCAGCGGCACGCATGTGTAGCCTACTTTAAAATTTAAATCTTATTTACATTCCGCCCCAGAGCGGTCGTGTCTACGAAAGTGGGCTTAAGGGCGGGCGGCTCTGGGCGGTATTGTGCGGAACGCTCCATCGGTCGCGAGCCTCGGTGGAAGCTTTTAAAGGCGTGTTTGCCGACACGAAAAATTAAAACAATTAAACGTGAACATTTTTCTTTGCTATTTAAAATGACGTTACTTAAGCAAAAAAAACGACTTTATTTTTAAGGTATTTATTTTTATTCGTGCCGACCTTTTGAAATTGAAAATTATAGAGAGTAGCGTAAAGTTGAAAGTTTACACGTTGAAAGAGGTGAAAGAAAATTTTTGTCATACATCGTCGACCATAAAGCGCTTGAACCGAATTTTAGTCGATTTTTTAATCGACAAAAAAATATTTACTAATTTGTTAAATCATTAATAATACCGTTTATTACCACAAGATGTTGCTAAAGATTCCAAAAACACGATAAAAATACGAGTCACTTGGTTTCAATATAAATCGCGTTGACGCATTATAAGCATTAGATATTCGCTTGAAAAAATTCAGCTGGAAATAAAAATGTAGTGAACCAAAAAGGTTGAAAATTATTAGCATGACTTACTAGGTACCCTTAACCGATGCACTCCACTCTGTGGAACTATTTCCGTCGCCCCTTCGGGGTTGTTAAAATAGAACGTTCCAAATACTAAAATACAAAACTCGATAACTTTGCCGAAACAACAATAAATATTTCGACACGGCGATGCGAGAAGTATTTGCACTCAGGAAAAATGTCTTACAGATAAATTATGCAAATAATTGGTGAGTCAAAAACGTCCTTGAAGCATCACTCAAATGACCGAAAATAATGTTAGTTAGACCTGAGATTGCCTCATAGTTGGGCCATTGTACGTAGCAAGCGCTGAGGTGCGTTAACACTTCAGTCGCTAGGGTTTCCTCACAATGTTTTCCTTCACTGCCAGCGAGTGGTATAACTTTACAAATGTAAGATAAGATAAGGATATTCTTTATTGTACTTTGTATTTTTTGGTATTGACGTCACACATACAGCTTAATATAACACCCTTGCCACTTTTTTAAAAACCTTTTTAAAATTAGAATTAAGGAAAGGAAAAGTAATTTCTCCGACATGACATTTGAATGAAATTGAAAATGACATCTGTCATATCATTTTTAATATTAGGCAACGGCACCTCCTCATTCCACCGTATGTGTGACGTCATTACACAATTTTTGGTTTTTATTTATTTACTCTAAAATTAAGCAATAATAAAAATTCTAAATATTTTTTTCGTAATCAAGATAGCAAAAATTAAGAGACGGTATTTTTAGTTTTGCACCTTGTAAAATATGAAATATTGTCAATTGTTATGCTCATAAATGCATATTACCTACACTTTTTTAAAGTCTTTTTAAAAGTTTCAAATTTTAGGTCAATAAATTAGCATATATGTTTTGCATTTAAACAAAACAAATATGCTAATTTAGCATAGCAGCAGTTTCAGACAAACCATGGTTTTGAAATGCAGACGCCACTTAGGTGGTGTCAAGTCACTTGGTATGAGAATAGTCACCTTGACACCTTGACTCCTTGTATTATATATATATAAAGCTACAATCCGGTATACTCACTGATCTAACATAATACGTTTTCTCGGAAATGGCACGAGTTGGACGAAAATGATGTATGACAAAGTTGTAGGGAATGTACGATATACGGCCATCCTATGGAGCCGATTTTTGAATTTCGAACGCGTTCCACTACGCGAGGGTGCTAACTCTGTCGTTTACCGACCGATTTGGATGAAATTTTGATAGAATGGTGTTTTAGTGATCCGATTGAAAAAAAAATTTTGGTTGTTCGAAATTCAAAATGGCGGCGCAGATATAGCCGACCGAAAAATCGACCTTTGCGCAAAAAAGTCGGCAGCCAACTGGGCATATGCTGGAGATATGCCGTAAACGGCATCGCGTTGCCAAAGGACCCAGGTATATGAGAAAAATCCGACATCTTGGAATTTCAAGATGGCGGCCGAGATATTGATGATTGAAAATGACAAATTTTTGTATGGAGATTTAGTACTAAAATTGACTTTTCAATAGAGAAATGAGACAAACTTGCGAGGCCGGAGGCCGAGCTTCGCGAAGCGGGCACAAAAAGTACTGCCGCGGCGAGGCCGAAGGCCGAGCTCCGTTTAGGCCGAGGCCGAAGGCCGAGACCATACAAATTGCGGCGCACAAGTACCAGCGCAAGAGCAAAAAGGGACAAACTTGCGAGGCCGCAGGCCGAGCTCCGCGGAGCGGGCACGAGAAATCCCACCGCGGCGAGGCCGAAGGCCGAGCTCCGTCCAGGCCGAGGCCGAAGGCCGAGAACGTTCAGGTTACGGCGGACAAGTACCAGCGCAAGAGCAAAGAGGGACAAACTTGCGAGGCCGAAGGCCGAGCTCCGCGGAGCGGGCACGAGGAACCCCGCTGCGGCGAGGCCGAAGGCCGAGCTTCGTCCAGGCCGAGGCCGAAGGCCGAGACCGTTTAGTTTACGGCGCACAAGTGCCAGCGCAAGAGCAAAAAGAGACAAACTTGCGAGGCCGGAGGCCGAGCTCCGCGGAGCGGGCACGAGAAACCCCGCCGCGGCGAGGCCGAAGGCCGAGCTCCGTCCAGGCCGAGGCCGAAGGCCGAGACCATACATGTTCCCATGCAACAATTCCCTACAATAAGTGTCTAGCGAGGCCCTAGGCCGAGCGCCGCGGAGAGCGCAGCTCGGAGCGGCTGGGGGTTGGCGCGCGTAAGCGCGCAGGGGGCTCGCCCCCTAGTTTACCTATAAAAGTGTATACAAGGAGAGAGAAAAGCTTGTAACTTGGAATGTTTATTAAAAAAATACTGGAAAGCTTACTTTTTTATTAAGATTTTAACCTTCAAACACATTCATTACCTTATTTCATGCCGGTTGTAGCAGGGCATGTTATTTTTAGAGCATGATGAAAATGGCAACGAAAATAATCTTAATTAACTTCACCGTTATATTACTATTCACTGCTTATGATACTTAGGTACTAACTAAGAGTTTAGAATCTGTAAACAGACTTTGAAAGCCTAAATTTAGATATTTCAAAAACACTTTGAAGCTTTTATCAATTTAATTTTGAGTTGTTTGTTAGCCTTTTTTAGTTGGTTCAAAATGTTTTCCAATGTAATATTATGGATTTATAATCGGATCAATTTACTGATATAAAATAAATATAAAACTATTTTGTTTAATATGTAAATACTAAATAAGTTAATTAGTAACAGTTGTTATTATATTAAGCCCCTGTTTCACAATGTTTAAATAAAGTTCCAGATAAGCTATCCGAAACCAGGGCTGCCGTCTGTTCTAAATTTAAATAATTTTTAAAAACCTATTAAGAGGCTAAACATATCACCCATGCCGGGATTCAAACCTGTAACCTCTGGCTATCCGTGCCAGAGGTTGCGGGTTTGAATCCCGGCATGGGTGAAATTTTTAGACTCTAAATAGGTTTTTAAATTTGTTCCTTAGCACGGGTTAGTGCATTAAAATAAAAATAGTATAATTAAATAATTTTTCCTATATTGTGTGTGTTCGTTTATGGCTTCAAATTTAGAACAAACGGCAGCCCAGGTTGCGGATAGCGTAACCGAAACTTTATCTGCAGATTGTGAAACAGACCCTAAGTATGTTTAATTATGTAAATTTTATAGATATTCATTTCATTCATTTTTAATCACTATGTCTTTTTGAAATGTCCTAATAAGCTCTAGCAAGTTTCTCTGTTTTTGCTTTGTATAAAATTTATAACTCTTTGTTGTACTTTTTTGTTTGGTACATTGTTTAGCACTAATTTGCACCTGATTGTAACACTTAGTAAAGGGAAGACACTTGCTCTTGACGCACAGGTTATCCTAGTTCGAGAGCAAGGGCTTCTTAAATAACTGTGGCAAATTGAATTTCTCAATAAAGATATTTCTATTTCTATTCATTATGTAATCAATTTGTCGGAACACAAAAGTCTAGTAAGTAGTCTAGTAGTTTGTTGTTTTTTAATGGTTTAAAAGTGTGATCTAACAAAACCATATTTTTCCTCTTCTTTTTAGTTCCTACATAGTACCTAACAAATTTATTAAAAAGTGAAGACAATAAAGATTCTGCCCCGTTAGATTTCCGTTTAGTAATGACGCTGAAAATCTTTTGAAATTTTAACCTCCACAATTAGTTTTAAAATGAAAGCTGGCAGCGAACTTTAATGTTGGTGACAGTTGGTTGTCACTACGACTATTTGCTACACCTGTTTATCCGTCGCTTTTTCTTATTTTTTCTGTTTTCTTTCTTTACTTAATTATCAAATACTTTAGTTTGTAGTTCGCCGTCGAAAGTTTACCTACAGGATATTAATCACACCATATGTTGTAATTTACAATGCAATGTAATGTCAGTATTTAAGCCATGTCAGAGGCTTGATAACTTCTGACAGTAAGGCCCGCCACTGTCTTACAATCCTCCACCAACACGGACTTGGCCCCCGTGGTGGAGTATGGCCTAATCTTCCTGCGATGCAGTGGGGACATATAAAGGTTTGATATCGATTGATCGATATTGTAATAATAATAATATAAATTATTTATTTCAGACATGGCACAAACAATTACGCAGAATAGATAAACATAAAATAAAAAAAGTAGGTTATGGCTATGGTAGTTGGTGGTCTTTTTCCTAAGTTATGTACATTTGTGACGATATAGAAGCAATATCACTTGTTAACTGTGAAGGAAAATATCGTAAGGAAACCTGAGTGTCTGAGGTGCTAGCGCTAAATTCCGTCAAAAATCCCACAAGCACCATGCGTTTAGTTAATGCAACTTTTTCAAGCAAAAGCAAGACACGAACACGCCACCACCGACACCAATACTTGTGTGAGAAAATGCGCGACGCGTTTTGCCTCCAACACGAGGCATGTTAGTGAGCCTGAGGCTGCCTCGTATTAGAGGCAAAACTAACCGCATGGTACTTGTGGGATTTTTGGCGAAATTTAGCATAGTAATTTTCACATTCTACTACTATGGATTTCCGCAAAGTAACGCCTGATACCATACAATACCTCAGCGCTTTAAATTGCCAATCCGTGGCATGGGTGGTAGCTAAGCCCACTTTTTCGAGATAATCGAGTGCTAACGTAATGTAACAATATAAAATGTTATCACAGTAGCTAGATTATTACTTTTCCTCTATGTTAACCGGAAACTCTAGTGCTAACTTAGAATAACTTCCACTGACCACTGTTTGTTTAGTGAGCTCTTCCAGTCGTTCAATGCGCGATAAAAATTGAAAACCGTTCTAGGACCACTTAACTACTTCGTCCTTTAGACGTAGAATTAATTACACGTGAACTTTTGGACCTATTAAACCAACCTGTACAAATTTATGAAATTTGTCATATAAATACTTCACTGACACCTACAGAATGCGTATATCCTATCGAATCCAATAAGCCATTCTCTCGCGTGGAAGCTGGGTAATAAAATACGGATGCGTTCAAAATACCTGAAATGGAGGTGAAGGTCAGCCGATCGTTATGATGCTGCGTGTAAACCAACCGATCGTATGCGAACGGCACGCCTCAATGAGCCGTTTCCAGCACAAGTTCACAAAATAATTCATAGATGGCGCTTACAGGGGTGGCCATAGAAGAACCGGAATACGGCTGTCAAAATTAATCTATGCTCAGCAAAATATTACGACAGATATGTCCCTGTTCTTGTATGTGCACACCCATAAGCGCCATATATGAAGACTTTTGTGAATTTGTGCTAAAACGCCTCATTGGAATCGCAAACGACCGAAGACGAGTAGACTTCTTAAAGTGTGTCTTTGATGAGAGTCATCATATATTTGATATCTGGGAGTTATTTTTTTTATATCTTTATGTCATAACATAACCTCACGCCTAGTACCCCAATGGGGTAGGCAGAGACCAAGGACTGCAACCTGCCACGATCAGGTCAAGGAAGCCTGCTTTCGGCGTAGTGTCACCATAGCCAATAGCCTGATAGGCTATTTGGTAGTGTGAAAAAAAGTATTAGTTGTATTCATTTGTATTATAATTTATAATCAACAGTTTTAAAACCGATTGAGGCATTTTAAATAAAAAAAATGTAGTTTAGCGAAAACGGGATGAAACTTCTATATTTGTATCTGTAGCAATTTCATCCAAAACGACCAGGGTTGGTCGAATCTATAATGACGTCACAGTAAATACAGCGATCAAAGAATCAGTTGACTTGACGTTCGTTTTTTACTGACCAGTGACGTCACTAATCCCTGTGCGACGCCATATTGCTCAACATAGCGTTTTGGCGCTTATTTTAAAAGTTAATTTTAATTTGCTTTTTTTACAAAAATTACATGAAATATGTAAAAATTAACCCTTTCTGAGCATTTACCAATGAAAAATCTGAGTTCGGTTTCAGAAACCTCTCAAATAGCTTATTTGTTTATTGTGATTCGTTTGCGTTCGTCGTCATTCGCTCGATTGGTCTGTACGCCACGAACGTGACCGAACGCAAATGTCAATTTAAATTATTGTTCCCGCCTCACCGCCATCTTGGTATTTGACCGGTTTGAGCGGTCCAGGCTGTACACTCGCTGTTAAAAAGCAAAGGAATGCAGTCTTTATGGCTTTTCTTGTCGTCGAGCTAGTTTTTTTGTATGGCCGGCGTTTTTTTAATTATGTTTCGTTGTCGAACCAGACAATAGGCCTTTAATTACCCGACTGCAGCGAAGCCCAAAAGGAGGGTAATGTGTTTAGTGCGTATGTATGTATGTATGTATGTATGTAAGTATGTCCGATTCTATGTTCCCTCATAACTCCTTAACCAATGGTCAGATTTTGTTAAACAAGGTGTCATTCGATTCGGCATCCTTGCGCGGGTGTCATAGGCTATATAAAATCATAATTATGCGATCAGAACCGTGACGAAAAATTAAATTCGTTAAGAAGCTTCGTTAAAGTACAGCTAGGAGCTACTAGATGGCGCTGTTATATTTAGTTTATTGAATTCGAATACTAATTTTATGGAACTACCCCTAACAGGTGTGAAATATTTAAAACAGAATTTTGCGGATGACGTAGGTTACATAAAATCAGCATTAATAGAGAACCAACGGAACAAAAAATAACATTTACTTCTAAGCAATTAAAGTACCACTTTTAGGCACTGCTATATTTTATTTATTCTAATACATGTGTATACATAATTTCGGCTTTGGTCTACATGTAAACAAACCATTTATAGAATCGGTACAAATGCGGAAAGAAATAATTCCTATAAAGTGGTTTGATCCTTCTAGATCATTCATTTAATTAAAAAATATAATTTTGTTTAACTACGCCTAACACGTGCAAAGTATTTAAAAGAGAATTTTGCGGGTGTCGTTGATTACATAAAATCAGCATTAATAGAGAACAAACGCAACACAAATAATATTCACTTCTAAGTAATTAAAGTACTGTAGCTTTAGTTCCTCTACCCAACCACAGATGGCGCTGTTTGAGTTCTAAATTGCGGTATGGTTTTGTCCGAAGAAATCCAATTTTGTTTAATATTATGTAGGGACATAATATTAAACAAAATTGGATAGTATTTGAGCACTCGACCAATCACTTCGACCAATACTGACTGACCACTAATAATTGGCACGACTAGTGACGTAGGTAATATACCTCGCTTTGCGCTGTGGTGCGAGTAGTACAGTTACTAATCCGTAATCCTTAGTAAGTTTCATATTGCTTCAATAAATAGATCCCTAAGTACGTGCTGTCGTGCTGAAACAACGTTTCTCTTCTTGTCTGCTGAAACCCTGTCCTACAGTACCACTTTTAGCCACTAGATGGCGCTGGCATATATTTATTCTATCTAGTACATGTATAAATTTACATAATATCAGCTTGGCTCTACATGTAAACAAACCGTCCATAGAAACGGTATAAGTGCTGAAAGAAATAATGCCTATAAAGTGTTTATTTCTTTCTACGCCATTCGTTTATCTCATTAATTTAAGAAATATCAACCTCATAGGGGGTAATAATACATTACTGCAGAGGCCGAGAAGTAAGGGATTGCTGGACGAGTTTGGGATAGACGGCCGAGTCGTAGACGAGGCCGTCTAGAACGAGTCCTGCAATCCCTGTTCCAGCCGAGGATTGTATAATGCTTTTCTCAAACAATGCGAGGAAATATTAATATTAAAATAATTACTAGGTAATTAAGAAATAATAGTTTAGTTTGCCGCCTTTTTTTTTAAATACATTAACATATTTGAGCACCATGTTTAACCGCACAAAAACCAATACCATAGATTGTTTTTTTTTTAATCTTGCAAGTATGCTTACATAACTTAGTAGGTGGTTGGCTGTATGTAATTTTTCCTTGGTCAGGTTAATTTTAGTAAGTAAATTTAAAAAGTTAGAGCAGCGGACGGTAATGGATTTTCAGACTTACTTTACTGGCTTAGGCCAGTAAAGTGAGGCGGGAGCCATAAAAGAGAAACTTTGTGGCTTTATTTCATGGTAATAACACAAACATTTCCGAGCATGTTTGAGAAAAAATAATTAATTTCATAACACTGATATTAATTTCCTACTGACACTTAGACCAAAACTAACTGAACAAAATATATAAAGTGTAGCATGTAACTCCTTTTCCCCTGTGCGGTCATAGTCAGACAAGCTGGGTTCAAAGAAGAAACAATAAATGATAAAAAAATATTTGAACGCTCTCACTGGTAACCGAAGACGGATCCTCCGTGACCTCGTATCGTAGGACCCATGAAATTTTAAAAAATTCTAGCTCTATTCATCTTAACGAATTTTATCTCGTTTCCTCCGAAAATAAGATTATGAATTTGTGTTAGGTTTCCTGTTCACTTGTGAGACCAAAGATTGTTTATCTACACCTAAATATTCAGTAAAAATTTTCAATGCTTTAGGGGGCCACCTCAAGATGAATTTGTTATAGTTTCATTTCAATACCGGTAATATTTTGGCATTCAGAAAACCAAGATTTTGTATGTCTCCACGCCCATGCCACAACTCTAAATAACTACGCCAGGCCGAAGGCCGAGCCCCATCATGCGGGTGCGAGGAAACTTGCCGCGACTAGGTTGAAGGCCGAGCTCAATACAGGTCGTGGCACGGCCGAAGGATGTGAAGCGGGCTAGAGGAATACTCCCACTGCGATTCCAAATGCTGAGCTCTATTTACGCTGATGCCAAATGGAGAGACTATTAGCGCGGCCGAAGGCCGCGACAGTTACTTAAAGTTGCTGTTAGGAGGAAACCTGTCGCGCCTTTGTACAGGCCGCGGCTGAAGGCTCAGACCATTTATGTTCCCATTTAAAAGTCCTTATTCTAAGTAATTAGCGAGACCGAAGACTGGGCCCAGCAATGCAAGCACGAAGAATTCTACTCTGGAGATGTCGAAAGCTGAGCGCCGTTCAGGTCGAAGAGATAATTCGTGACTATTCCAGTCCCCACCTACAATCGTTAACATAAAATA
Organism: Yponomeuta sedellus; assembly: GCA_934045075.1. Classification (NCBI taxonomy): domain Eukaryota; kingdom Metazoa; phylum Arthropoda; class Insecta; order Lepidoptera; family Yponomeutidae; genus Yponomeuta; species Yponomeuta sedellus. The sequence goes on from OW203726.1 coordinate 16,342,229, forward strand.
ACTAGGTGCAGTGGAGCGTTTTTAGGCTACATAAAAAACAGACAATTTATGTAAGGATAATAAAGAAAAAAATCTGTCGTTTCCTTTGCAAATATTCTAGATAGTTTAACACCATTAGACCATATTCATTATACTAGCTAAAAAATATCGTACTACATAAATTTTTAATGCAGGCAGGTGGTACCTATGACTATATCAAACAAGTATATCAGTAAAAATATTTATGATTTGCCGAGACATGTCCATTGTCGAACAAAAGAAAATAAAGCAATAAACTAAAATTCATTTAGGAAATAAAATAATATAACGATTTAAAGCATGTAAACAGAACAGATGGACCTTTAATTTTTATCGTTTTACTGAGTCACTAAAAGGTCAAAAATAAAAAAAATATTTAAAAAAATAATAGAACCCGACTGCAGTGATAAATCAACTGAAAGGGAAAAAATAAGATAATTTTATTTTCAAATGCTAATGTCGAATCAGAAGAGTTCATGCTGCTTTACTTGAGGGACCAAATAATATAACTTTATAAGCATTATTTGCTCAAACTGTTGCATTTATTATTTTATATAAAATGATGCAGTCGGGACCCATTAGAGGACTTTAAACAAACAGTAATGGGTCCCGACTGCAACATTTTATATAAATTAATAAATGCAACAGTTTGAGCAAATAATGCTTATAAAGTTATATTATTTGGTCCCTCAAGTAAAGCAGCATGAACTCTTCTGATTCGACATTAGCATTTGAAAATAAAATTATCTTATTTTTTCCCTTTCAGTTGATTTATCACTGCAGTCGGGTTCTATTATTTTTTTAAATATTTTTTTTTTTTTATGCTTTTACCGCCATGCTTTAATTTAATTATAGATTACCGAAGCGTATAAGTAAAACATGAACTTTGCAACAGCAAAGTATGGTATTGTCTAAAATACTCTTTCTTTAGGCGGTAACTACCACAGCGAACTCGTTAGAAATATGAAATACTTAACTACCACAAGTCTTTAGGAGCCCAATCAATAAGGCAGGCTATTAAAATCTTTGCGGGGCTACAGCTAAAATCTTTCTGCTATTATGAGCAGGAACAAAGCTACCAATTAAAACCCGTACACTCGAAACAATACCGGCATGGTAGTCTACAAACAATGCTGTGTCCTAACGTAGAGAAAGAAGGTCCTAATTTCGGTATACAATTGGAAAGGTTTGCGAAATTCTTTTTTGTCCTACTGTTATTTATTGTTTGCAATTTCATTGACATTATCGACGGTACAGTTCGTTCATTAATAACCCTTGTATATCCCTACTGCTGGGGCACGGGTCTCTTCCTGCATCGAAGGAAGGTTAGGCCATACTCCACCATAGGTGCCAAGTCCGGGTTGGTGGAGGATTGTAAGACAGTGACGGGCCTTACTGTCAGAAGTTATCAAGCCGCCCATAAGGTCTCTGACATGCCTTAACGACTGCCATTACATCACAGCCGGCACCAACGGCTTAACGTGCCTTGCGAAGCACGGAAGCGCTCGAAAAAATGCCACTAGCGGTAGTCAAGGGACGGTCACCCATCATGCACCTGACCGCGCCTGTTGTCGCTAAACTCAAGTGATTGATCCAATCACTCATTTCGCCTAGGCCACGAGCGCTTTCTCGCGACCATTAAAAAGTGTGCGTGTGAAAATTATATTTTTATTTTTCTATCCTTAAGAACCATCCTCGTACTTCAAGCAATATTCTAATTAGCGAATCGGTTCAGCTGCTCTCGAGATTTGCGCTTACCAACACATTCAGCGACTCATTTTTATATTATAGAAAGATGTAGTATATCATTGCCTTGTTACAATACCAATTTAGTTACTAATGAAGACTCAGATAAATCATAGAGCCAAAGTCACCGTATTATGTGAGAATACTTTTCAGGGTGTGTTATTTAATTACTTGGTAGCAGTGATAACGGAGCGGTAGAATGTCGGCTTTTCATTTGGGAGGGCGAGGGTTCGAATTCCGACCAATGACTTTGTTTTCTATCTTGCGTACATTTCAATAGGTATTCTCGTAGTAGCAATACCAATCGCTAACGGCAAGGGACAAGATCGTGAGGAAACCTGAGTGTCTGCGGTGTTCACATACCTCAGAAAATTGCCAATCCACGTTGGGCACACTTGGTTACTACAAGTCTATTTATTCTTACTTGTTCAATTTAATAAACAAGATTCTACCCTTAAAATGTGACTTTTTAGTCCAAAACTGCCATATTTCCATGAAATGAAGTGAAGTAACCTGGAACACTCTTTTAGATAACACGCTGCCAATTTTATAAATTTTGCAGTTCATGCATTTGCGAGAAAATGTCTAGTTTAGGCATCTAATCTCAATTTTAAGGTTAGAATCTTGTTTACTAAATTGGACAAGTAAGAATAAATATACTGTAAGTCAATACTCTCTCTCTCTCTGAGAGAAGGCCTGTGCACTGCAGTGGAACACATTATTTGTCTGCATTATTGAGTTTAATTTTATTCATTGTATAACACAGATCGTAGATTAGCAACATATACTAGAGAAAAGTCTACTCGTGACCATGGCAACTGTAACGCTGCCAATACGTCGGGAAATAAGTTTTTTATACGTTTTACCTAATAAATAATGGCGATTAGACCCGTTTAAAATGCGACTACAGTGTCAAATCTTGGTATTGGAAAATCGATCATCCATAATACGTACGGTTCAGTATTTCATCTACCTAAAACCATCCTGATTTAACTTTTACGCGTCATATTTAAACGGGCTGCATGTAAAACGGTACTAATTAAAAGTTAAAAGTAACTCTCAGGTTCAGCTGTAAAATTGAAAAGCTAGATACACATACATATGAGGTGGCAACTAGGACATAAAATATTCCCTAAAAGACAGTTAACTCAGTACCTATTAGCCACGTTGTATGATTATATAAGTGCAATAAAACTATCAATAAATAAATAAATAAATAAATAAATATACTCAACTCTGACAGTTCTCTAGGTACATAACTCAGCACTCAGAAGATATGCAAAAAGTTAATATCTACAATGTCTTCAGTAACTATAAATTAATGCACTTTGACTGTGACCAATAAGCAAGAGTTCTTTTTTTTTTTCATAAATATTAACTGCGCTAAATTTAAAATCTGTTTTAAATATAGATGCTTTATTTCGCTTAACGTTTTATTTAGAACTTTTGATTTAAGGAGAAAACCCCGAATTGAGATTTTGTTGTAACGTATTTTTTACTATTCCCCGCTTTTTGTGTAATTCACCAGGACCTGCTTGTTGGCATTACGTCCAGGCTTAGCCAAAAAAGCTCTACAAAGTGGTCAGAGCCCTTTGAATATTGAACTTTTTCTTATTGCAGGTGGTTTGAAGAAACTGTTTCGTAGAAACATAATACATTTTTTACAATCATCGTAATAGAAGGTCTGTTGTGTGTGAAGTTCTGTACTACAACTCATGAAGACAGCAATAGGTAACAATAACATTGCACAAAAAATATCTTTTCGTTGAAATACATTTATTATTTCTGTGAAGGTTGTGAGTGTTAGAATCAGTACAGGTTGCGGTGTGGATGGATGTAGGTACATGAAAGTGTTGTCGCTGGTTATGCTTCTGTGACGTCAACATTTTGTGCAGGGGTCGCGCTGTGATAGCGGGGCAGCGAACGAGTTACTAACGACGGGAAAAGTGCCTATTTCCGAGCCGTAATGACCGCTGTGTCATCCCTTCGTCGCCTGCCAACAAACACGAGGCCCGGCACTAAACGTGTTTATGGATAGACTTTTGAGTCGTCTATTTCATTCGTGAGTATATCTATTAAGTATTTAATTAACATACTATCGCCATACTCAGCCATCATCACATAGACCTCTTCCAAGACATGCCAGTAAGCTCGATCTTCGGCTCCACAATTCAGAATTAACATATATTTTCGACTATTGAACGGTGATGCTGTGTGGTGTCGGCCTAGAGAATAGCACCAACCCAATTCTTCTCACGGGTGTCGTAAAAGGCGACTAAGGGATACAAACCAATTAAATCTATCGTCGAGTTGGCACCTGTAACACAAGTCATTTAGTTGTACTTAGTATAGGGCTAACGAGATCTGTGTAATATGCCCATGAATACTTATTATTATTACTATTTTATTAAAAAAGCTCTCCGCCGTAAAAGAAAAATAAAGATATGAGGGCAATAAGAACTAAAATGTTAGATGTTATTTTATGCTTTACCTACAAAATTCATGAAATGATAGCTGTCGGAATTCTACGGAATAAAGAATCTAAGTATAGTTTCGTAATAGGCCACAGCATCGACTTATCATTTTCAATGTCAAAACCTAATTATTTTACATCATGAGGGAGCCCCAGTGGTCACATACCTCAGAACTTGAAATGTTTAATCCACAGTGAAAACGTGTGGTAGTCAAGCTCATGCTCTCTCCCTGAAAGAAGGCTCGTGCAATGCATATGTACTGATACTGATGTATATGGGCTATAAAAAAAAACTTGACCACTCATTAATCTTTATAATTTAATCCAAGAATCTTGGATTACCCCACTAATAGAGAATGAAACAAAGGCACACGTTTTTTTTTTAATTCTGGATCTGTATCTTCATACACACAATAATTTAAACTGAACTATTCCTGAAATCTATCAGTAAGGGTTTATTGAACTACATTTTATTGTACAATTATTTGAAAATATTTTTTAAATAATTTTCGCACATGTGTATTTTTTTCTTTTGGTGCGATCTTACAGACTGTTTGCTTTGTCATAACCATATGTATTAAATTGTCAAGCAGAAGCAAGACACGAACACACCACCACTGACACCAAAACTTGTGTGAGAAAATACGCGCCGCGTTTCGCCTCTAACACGAGGCATCCTCAGGCTCACGAGTGCAAGTAATTGAATATAATGTATTTTAATGCTATCGTGGATTTCCGCAAAGTAAGGCCTGATTCCATACAACAACTATATGTGTTAAACAAATTCTTATAAAAGGAAAACTTGGTACAAATTTAATTGAAAATCACTTTTATAAAGTATTTTGTTCTGTGAAGCAGTAAAACACCCGTCCTTCTAATAACTCTATACAGCGCGTGGCTCCACACGCACTTGGCCAATTTCATGTATAGATCGAGGCACAGTCGTATTAATGTATTTTACAATAATATTAGGTACTTCATTAAATTTCAATATAGATGCGACTGAAGGTTCATCATAATAAACCCATTATGTAACCACCGAGGGCCACGAGTCTGTTCCCTGAGGAAGGTATAGACCATACTCCACCAAGGGAGCCAAGTCCGGATTGGTGAAGGTTCGCAAGACTAGTGGCTGGACTTACTGGCAGAAGTTTTTAAGAAGCCCTAAGGTCTCTGACTTGGCTTAACGACTGCCATCTATCTACGGCAGCCAGCAACAACTGCCTAACATGCCTTGCGAAGCACGGAACCGCTCAGAAAAATTCCACTCGCGTTAGTCATAGACGGTCACCCATCCATGCACTGAACCCGCCCCATGTTGCTTAACCTTCGTGATTGTTTAAGATTACTCAGGCAGCCGGGGCTACGAGCGATTTGACTCGATTCGAATGTTAACAAACGTTAACCTCCATTCGCATCTAAAACGTCAGACGTTATACATTAAAAACTGAATTTGATAAAAAAAATAAAAGCTTCGCATCTTGTTACAGAAGAGAAGTAAAGTACCTAACAAACATTTCGTGAAAACCTATTAGCGAGAGTAAGGTCGCCACTTCCGACGACTTCGTTAACCTTTGAGTCTGGACTTCTTGAATTAATTATTTAGAAAAACAGCTACTAATAGACGTGCTACTCGTAAATCTAATTTTCTGTTTCAGGCTATAAAAGTGTATATGAAGTGAAGTGTCTGCCACTCACTCAGACTGGTCTGTTTAGTGATCAGTTCAGGGTCAAATTCAAATGAATGGTAGTCTCAGTCATCTCATCGTCTCAGCTAAGTTTCGTATGTATGCCGTTTGCAGTACAATTCCACCAAACTGCGATCCCCAACCCGCAAGCCCAGTGTGGGGATTATGGGTATTACCCCCCAATTATGGATGTCCAGCAGTGGACTAATACAGCCTGAAGAAGAAGAAGAAGATGCTGTTTGCGACATAGATAATGTTACATTAACTAACATTTTTATGTTGTCACTATTGTAAACTGAGTTCGTGCTTTGCCGCTCCCGAAGGCGGTTTATATGATTTTATAACATAGTCTTCAAACTAGTACTCGGTTCATTTAATCACCAGTCCATGCAAAATGCAGTCCACTAAACTATAAGTGTACGTCTGTATGTTTCTTATGTTGGCTATAAGCCTTTCCTAGAGCACACCACAAGAATGTGTTGATTGTGGCGAGTCGGTGATAGGTGTAGAAGTTTACTTATTAGATATAATATTTTTATTATAAGATGTATATGTATGTTTCTATAAGTAAATGTATGTAAATGTATGATTATAAAGTATAAGATTGTGGCAATATTCAAATTTGCCCTGGCTACCCTTTCCAATCAACCCTTTTAATTTTCTTCGGCAACTTTCCATGTAAAGAAATTGGAACAAATTGCTTTTCGCAAGAAGGCCGTCAATTGTACCATGTACATATGTAATTATTTTGTATTTATTGTTTTTTTACAGTGTACAATAACAAATATTCTTATCTTATTTTTACACTAGTACACAAGAGGCGCAGCTACCTCACACCGGTGTCTTCCCTTAGACCGTTCTTACGACTCCCAAAAGATGAAACTCACATTGAGAAGAAAAGAGTGATCCGGTAATTTCCTCCAAAGAACTAGTTCATAGTACCATAGTTCATACCAGCCCACTAGTACACGTTTCGTTCCAGTTTTTTGTCCTTCGATTTGCTCAAGAAATATAGTCAAATATGATAGACTGATGAAACGTTTATCTTATTAATTGCCAAGTTAAGTTTTCAATGAAGAAACTCCATAAATACAGAATTTCAGTTCGTAATAGATTAAGGTTACCAACCCGGACTTGGCCCCCGTGGTGAAGTATGGCCTAACCTTCCTGCGATGTAGGAAGAGACCCGTGCCCCAGCAGTGGGGATATACAAGGGTTGATAACGAATAAATTATGGTAAGATAAGAATATTCTCTATTGCACACCAGGAAAAAACAAACAAAAATTAATAACAAAGATACAGTACAATTGGCGGCCTTATTGCTTAGAGCAATTTCTTCTAGACAACCCACGATTAAAGAACGGTTAGAAATTTTATTTGTACCGCGACCTCTAAAATAATATGGGAAGTATGAACTATTAAAGTAAAGAAATGATGTACTGTTAGATGTCCCTCATTACCTTGAGTTGAGGAGCAAAGAAATTGAGGTCGTGAAAAGAATCACTCCAAGAACAAAAGTTTGATTCTTCGGATCCTCGAGGTCGAACTCTTGTAAAGAGATGCCTTACAATATCACGGAACTGAGATTGGGACATTTTCAAGGAAATTTTTACTTCTTTAGCTAAATTATGCTACCTACATTGAGAAAGACGAATAACAAGCGATCAGATTTCCAATCCCATAAAAACGGCCAACCGACGTTAGCCAATACTCGCCCTTAAGTAACAGGGGGCACAAAACTTCTAATATCTCCTAAACTTTATAATACTCAACGGGAGTCGATATCGTGGAAGACGGCACAAGTTTCCAAGAATGTTTTGTGGATCTCAGCGGCTATTCAGACTCACCCGATACGATTCAAGCACTCAACGGATACTTAAACGTGAAATAACTTGAAATCTAATCCTCTTGCTCGCACATATATATTTAAAAATAATGGTAAATGTTAAAATTGCTGTGTGGCGTCGGCCTAGAGAATAGCACCAACCCAATTCTTCCCGCGGGTGTCGTCAAAGGCGACTAAGGGACACAAACCGGGGGGTGGGCAGCAGCGCCCCCTGCAGTACAATTCCACCGAACTGCGATCCCCAACCCGCATGCCCAGCGTGGGGATTATAGGCATTATCCCCCAATGATGGCACAACCTTGCGCTCATTAGGTGAGGGCTATGTCCAGCAGTGGACTAATATAGCCTGAAGAAGAAGAAGAAATGTTAAAATATTTTTCGTGCATCTCCTTTAGACCTAAATTCTGGATAATTTTATTTTCTCGTTTACCCTTTAGCGTAAAGTATCTTTGGCTTGTAGGCAAACATTATGACGTAGGCATCTAATTTTGAAATTTTAACCTCTAAAGTGCATTTTTTTTTTATTTATAAATATGTATATTTAAAAACCACGAATTTATGGTCAATAGTGTATGGTTTTGTCTAACTCGTTCTAGCGACATTAGGTGTGGTTACCAAGCCGAAGGTCCTGGGGTCGATCCGCATTGACTAGCTTGACGTCATTCGACAGACTTTGCTTCGTACATTTGTACAACTATTGTCTACAGTCTCGGTGTATTTCTGGTCACCATAGTTTGGGCAAGAACAAGTGATTGTGCGGTATAGTATTATTATTATTATGTATATATACTACCCTTTTTTATCTTATTACCTATGCTTCACTTAACTTCCCTGTATTTGGTTTTCGTGTGCATATTATAGCATCTGCATCAGTATACCGAGTAAGTCTCTGAATAAGCCCCGGGTCCTTGACCCTCAAAGTGTTAAGACCTCGACAACACACTATAGGTTTGCCGGATTTAGTAAGTTTTTTGAGTTAATAATACCCAAAGTATTATTGCAAACGAATAATCCTGAAACATGTTTTTGCTCTACAAACTTGGGAATTGGTCAGCTAAGCATTTAAGCGCCCAACCCTCAAAGGATTAATTTGTAAATGTTTAGAAGATGGAAAGTAAGATCGACTTAAATCATGAAATAAACTTTAGAGGAACTTCTTCAGTTGTGTCGAAATGTTGGACTACTTATTACAGGAATTGACCAATCGACTAAGTTTACTCAATATTTAATGTTTCATTCTAAATTACTCAAACTCCATTTAACTAAAGAAGTTCGATTGCATCACCAGTCGCACATGACAGAGTTTATCTAAATACACTTTCCATCTCTGTCATACGAGGATAACGCAAATAAGCACAACCGAGATGGAATGGTGTACGGTCGACTACACATCATCCTTTGCTTACGTGCACTCTAATCAGTTACGTTAAGGGCGATTTTGCAACAACAATGTAAAGTTTGACCTGCTGTTGCTGTTGACTGTAAACCTGTTTAGTTGTATGTCCCTTGCCAACAAAATTGCGTTTAACTGGACATAGCTCCTGCGATACCTAATGAACAAAAACAAATAAAGCGAACAATAGCCTTTTGTTTCAGCATTTGAACAAGTCGTTAAAACATTTGACGTAAAAAAAGAAAATCGATCCGAATCCTTAAATCCAGTTCGCTACGAACCATAATCGTGTTGTTTATAAAATAGTTTCGAGGAAGTTTATTACCGGTCTCATTGAAACGCCCGAGTCGCTGCGGAATAGGTCGGAGCGCTCGGTAACAAATGAATTTCAAACAAAAAGCGACTGAAATAACCAACTGAGAGGGTCGACGGTTGTGAAACAATGGCAGGCGTTTTAAAAGTTTCCGAAGGAGAGTTCACAGTGTGTTTCTGCATTTCGTTCCTCAGGTGAGCCGTGAGCGCATACACATTACCTACACACTCTGCTTACAAACATTTGGAGTTTACGCTCTGAAAATCCGGCCGCCACCGAATGGAGCGAAAGTTTATGTTGGCCTCAACGTCAACAAAGTACGCCGAAAGATTCCCAATTTCGTAATAATATCCTGGACTTTATGATATTAATACTAATACATTTATACATCCATAGCATGCCATCTATACTAAGTTATTACTTCGGTTGCCTGAGTGAATGCAAAGAGCTACTCTTTTCAGCTAATCTGAAAGGGTACATGTTTCCGTATCTACAGAAGTAATTGTGAAGAACCCTTGCCGAAGGTGGATCGCCGAGCACTTTTGTACAGCCATCAAACCTTATGAGTATAATAAAACACAATTGTTTTCCATTAACGTCGATCCGGAGCTGACCTAAAAAAAGATTGAGAGACACTTCTTTATTAGAGGCCCGTTAAAGTAACGTTTAGACAGCCTTTATATTTTTCATTGGTAAACGATAAGAACGAGGGGCAATGGTAGAGTCCACTATTCTGCCCAGTGGGCAGAATAGTGGACTCTGAAGCGAGAGACCAACGTTCGATTCCCTGTGCGGCATGTACCAAAGAATTAGTTTTCTAAGTTATGTACAATTGTGAAGTTATAGTTAGCAATACCTCTCGCTAACTGTGAAGGAAGGCCTCGAGAGGAAACCTGTCCTGTGTCTAAGGTGATCAAACACCTCGATACACGCTTGCAACCCTGTATGTCCCCACTGCTGAAGCCATACTCCACCACGGGGGCCAAGTCCGGGTTGGTGGAGGTTTGTAAGAAAGTGGCGGTCCTTACTGTCAGAACAAGCCGCCCATGGCTCAACGAGTCAACGACTTCCATTACATGACAGCCGGCACCCACGGCTTAACGTGCCTTGCGAAGCATGGAAGCGCTCGGAAAAATTCCACTAGTGATAGTAACGGGACAGTCACTCATCCAGTCACTCGGTTCGACTAGGCCACGAGCGCTTCAAACACCTCAACGCTTGGAATTGCCAATCCGCGGTGGATACGTGTGGCATTTAAGATAGATAGAGAACAATATATTGTTCAACTTATAATTTATATAAATAGTGTATTAATATATTCATATTTGCACCGACTACCCGTCTCTTATTTCCTTCAGCAACTTTCCGTCGTAAAGTTGTCTGGAAGAAATTGCTTTTGGCAATAAGGCCGCCAATTGTACTTTGTATCTTTACATGTTTTATAATATGTGCTCTGGTGTACAATAAAGAATATTGTTATCTTATCTTATATATTGCACAACTAAAAAAAAGAGAATACAACCATGATATTTCAAATCTAAGTAATGTTATACAATTGCCGGATTTTATCGCTTGGAGCCCATAATTGAGCCCAAACTCTTTGTCTGAGAGAAGTCCTATACCAGTGGGATGTTTTAGGCTACACAAACATAAACGATAAGGAGTGTTTCCCGTTACAAAGAATAAAGAAAAATAATCTCAAATCACAAATTGCAACAGAGCCTCTCAAAGCAAGGCTGTTAATGACGTCTTATGAAGGGAAAAAACAGGGAGAGAAGGTGATAAGGGTGCTGCCCTATCGTGGGCAATCTATTCCAGTAAACAAATTTAATTCAATTTAACATTTTAAAAGGCGTGTGTCAGCACCCCCGTCAAGTTGTTCATTCGGGTCAGAGGTCAATGCTTAAATTAAACCTAAAAATATTTAAAAAAATAATAGAACCCGACTGCAGTGATAAATCAACTGAAAGGGAAAAAATAAGATAATTTCATTTTCAAATGCTAATGTCGAATCAGAAGAGTTCATGCTGCTTTACTTGAGGGACCAAATAATATAACTTTATAAGCATTATTTGCTCAAACTGTTGCATTTATTAATTTATATAAAATGTTGCAGTCGGGACCCATTACTGTTTGTTTAAAGTCCTCTAATGGGTCCCGACTGCATCATTTTATATAAAATAATAAATGCAACAGTTTGAGCAAATAATGCTTATAAAGTTATATTATTTGGTCCCTCAAGTAAAGCAGCATGAACTCTTCTGATTCGACATTAGCATTTGAAAATAAAATTATCTTATTTTTTCCCTTTCAGTTGATTTATCACTGCAGTCGGGTTCTATTATTTTTTTAAATATTTTTTTTATTTTTGACCTTTTAGTGACTCAGTAAAACGATAAAAATTAAAGGTCCATCTGTTCTGTTTACATGCTTTAAATCGTTATATTATTTTATTTCCTAAATGAATTTTAGTTTATTGCTTTATTTTCTTTTGTTCGACAATGGACATGTCTCGGCAAATCATAAATATTTTTACTGATATACTTGTTTGATATAGTCATAGGTACCACCTGCCTGCATTAAAAATTTATGTAGTACGATATTTTTTAGCTAGTATAATGAATATGGTCTAATGGTGTTAAACTATCTAGAATATTTGCAAAGGAAACGACAGATTTTTTTCTTTATTATCCTTACATAAATTGTCTGTTTTTTATGTAGCCTAAAAACGCTCCACTGCACCTAGTTATTTAATGTTAACGATTGTAGGTGGGGACTGGAATAGTCACGAATTATCTCTTCGACCTGAACGGCGCTCAGCTTTCGACATCTCCAGAGTAGAATTCTTCGTGCTTGCATTGCTGGGCCCAGTCTTCGGTCTCGCTAATTACTTAGAATAAGGACTTGTAAATGGGAACATAAATGGTCTGAGCCTTTAGCCGCGGCCTGTGCAAAGGCGCGACAGGTTTCCTCCTAACAGCAACTTTAAGTAACTGTCGCGGCCTTCGGCCGCGCTAATAGTCTCTCCATTTGGCATCAGCTTAAATAGAGCTCAGCATTTGGAATCGCCGTGGGAGTATTCCTCTAGCCCGCTTCACAGCCTTTGGCCGTGCCGCGACCTGTATTGAGCTCGGCCTTCAACCTCGTCGCGGCAAGTTTCCTCGCACCCGCATGATGGGGCTCGGCCTTCGGCCTGGCGTAGTTATTTAGAGTTGTGGCATGGGCGTGGAGACATACAAAATCTTGGTTTTCTGAATGCCAAAATATTACCGGTATTAAAATGAAACTATAACAAATTCATCTTGATGTGGCCCCCTAAAGCATTGAAAAATTTTACTGAATATTTAGGTGTAGATAAACAATCTTTGGTCTCACAAGTGAACAGGAAACCTAACACAAATTCATAATCTTATTTTCCGAGGAAACGAGATAAAATTCGTTAAGATGAATAGAGCTAGATTTTTTTAAAATTTCATGGGTCCTACGATACGAGGTCACGGAGGATCCGTCTTCGGTTACCAGTGAGAGCGTTCAAATATTTTTTTATCATTTATTGTTTCTTCTTTGAACCCAGCTTGTCTGACTATGACCGCACAGGGGAAAAGGAGTTACATGCTACACTTTATATATTTTGTTCAGTTAGTTTTGGTCTAAGTGTCAGTAGGAAATTAATATCAGTGTTAAGAAATTAATTATTTTTTCTCAAACATGCTCGGAAATGTTTGTGTTATTACCATGAAATAAAGCCACAAAGTTTCTCTTTTATGGCTCCCGCCTCACTTTACTGGCCTAAGCCAGTAAAGTAAGTCTGAAAATCCAGTACCGTCCGCTGCTCTAACTTTTTAAATTTACTTACTAAAATTAAACTGACCAAGGAAAAATTACATACAGCCAACCACCTACTAAGTTATGTAAGCATACTTGCAAGATTAAAAAAAAACAATCTATGGTATTGGTTTTTGTGCGGTTAAACATGGTGCTCAAATATGTTAATGTATTTTAAAAAAAAAAAGGCGGCAAACTAAACTATTATTTCTTAATTACCTAGTAATTATTTTAATATTAATATTTCCTCGCATTGTTTGAGAAAAGCATTATACAATCCTCGGCTGGAACAGGGATTGCAGGACTCGTTCTAGACGGCCTCGTCTAAGACTCGGCCGTCTATCCCAAACTCGTCCAGCAATCCCTTACTTCTCGGCCTCTGCAGTAGTGTATTATTACCCCCTATGAGGTTGATATTTCTTAAATTAATGAGATAAACGAATGGCGTAGAAAGAAATAAACACTTTATAGGCATTATTTCTTTCAGCACTTATACCGTTTCTATGGACGGTTTGTTTACATGTAGAGCAAAGCTGATATTATGTAAATTTATACATGTACTAGATAGAATAAATATATGCCAGCGCCATCTAGTGGCTAAAAGTGGTACTGTAGGACAGGGTTTCAGCAGACAAGAAGAGAAACGTTGTTTCAGCACGACAGCACGTACTTAGGGATCTATTTATTGAAGCAATATGAAACTTACTAAGGATTACGGATTAGTAACTGTACTACTCGCACCACAGCGCAAAGCGAGGTATATTACCTACGTCACTAGTCGTGCCAATTATTAGTGGTCAGTCAGTATTGGTCGAAGTGATTGGTCGATTATGTAGGGCCTTCGGACAAAACCATACCGCAATTTAGAACTCAAACAGCGCCATCTGTGGTTGGGTAGAGGAACTAAAGCTACAGTACTTTAATTACTTAGAAGTGAATATTATTTGTGTTGCGTTTGTTCTCTATTAATGCTGATTTTATGTAATCAACGACACCCGCAAAATTCTCTTTTAAATACTTTGCACGTGTTAGGCGTAGTTAAACAAAATTATATTTTTTAATTAAATGAATGATCTAGAAGGATCAAACCACTTTATAGGAATTATTTATTTCCGCATTTGTACCGATTCTATAAATGGTTTGTTTACATGTAGACCAAAGCCGAAATTATGTATACACATGTATTAGAATAAATAAAATATAGCAGCGCCATCAAGTGCCTAAAAGTGGTACTTTAATTGCTTAGAAGTAAATGTTATTTTTTGTTCCGTTGGTTCTCTATTAATGCTGATTTTATGTAACCTACGTCATCCGCAAAATTCTGTTTTAAATATTTCACACCTGTTAGGGGTAGTTCCATAAAATTAGTATTCGAATTCAATAAACTAAATATAACAGCGCCATCTAGTAGCTCCTAGCTGTACTTTAACGAAGCTTCTTAACGAATTTAATTTTTCGTCACGGTTCTGATCGCATAATTATGATTTTATATAGCCTATGACACCCGCGCAAGGATGGCGAATCGAATGACACCTTGTTTAACAAAATCTGACCATTGGTTAAGGAGTTATGAGGGAACATAGAATCGGACATACTTACATACATACATACATACATACATACATACATACGCACTAAACACATTACCCTCCTTTTGGGCTTCGCTGCAGTCGGGTAAAAAGGACGGTAGCACAATTTTTATGGGAATAGTGTCAGCTCACGTCAACGAGAAAAATTAATAAAGAGGAGTGGTTTAATATATTTTATTTGTATCATTATTTGTTTCTTTTGTCAAGTTTCATATACTTTTTTATTTAGCCTATAAACGTCCTACTGCTGGCACAGGCCTTCTCTAAATAACTCTAAATTACCTGGCGTGCCCAACGTCGATTGGCAATTTCAAAGGCATTTGAGCATCTCAGACCCTCAGGTTTTCCCACGATGTTTGCCTTCACATTTAGCGAGTGTTATAGGTACTATACTCGTTACTTCACAAATGTACGTCAAAAAATTTAAAAAAAAAAATTCTTTTCAATGCACTTACCCGTGCTAAGGACAATTTTAAAAACCTATTTAATACAGAGAGTATTTATTGTAAACAGGTGCGAAATTTCACTGATGCCGGTGAGTCGCCCATTAGCTCACTTGGAAGAGCGCTGGCACGGATAGCCAGAGGTCGCGGGTTCGAACCCCGGCACGGGTGGAATTTTAAGCCTCTAAATAGGTTTTTAAGATTGTCCTTAGCACGGGTTAGTGCATTGAAAAGAATATAATCATGTGGGTACAGCGATGTCGTTCCAATGTAAAACCTAACTGCAAAGTGGGTGCTCGGGGCTGCAAGTGATGCAAATTACTTCAGCCAGATGTCGCTGCCTGTACAATACAGAGAGTATTGTAAAGAGGTTCGAAATTTCACTGATGCCGGTGAGTCGCCCATTACCTCAGTTGGAAAAGCGCCGGCACGGATAGCCAGAGGTCGCGGGTTCGAATCCCGGCATGGGTGGAATTTTTAGCCACTAAATAGGTTTTTAAAAGTCATCGCTCGCGCTTCCGATTCCATTGTTCTACCGACTGGGCTACGGTAGGTAGAACAGTGGAAACATCTTTAGTTTTAAATCCAACAGCGTTTATTTTATTCGATATATTTGACAGAAATCTTTAAATTCTTACGTACTAACTTTTATTAAATGTCAACTCATCAACTGCACCGTACATGTAATATCTAATCTAGGTAATATAGTTAGAAGTAAATATGCTAGGCTTAATTTGACTCACACTTAATTATGCCTTTCACTCAGGAGTCTATGCAAATTCTCCAGCGCACACATTCAGAATGAAACGGTCAAAGCTAAAGTGCTGAAAGTTGAAATTTTCATTTCTCAAGTCGGCTGCCGCACTCGAGAGCAACTGTAATCTTAAGTAGAACTTATTTATTCAAAAGTTTTCCGTAATTGTTTTTACATATTCATCGGGATGTCAGGGTGCGAGACGTGACGCCGGTTCGCATTTGAATAACAAATGAGTGACATCTGCATGTTACTGACGGGATTTTCACGATCCGAAATCTGAGAAACACAATGCCGCTGCAAAAGTCGAAACAAGCAATATATTCAACTGCTCTTTTTTAGGATGAAACGAGTAGATAACTCAATATCGCAAACGAGATTCCGCCGGCACGGGCGGCCGCAACAGAATTTTATTAATTTGATTGTATATTGATCGCAATCCGTTGAAGCATTGCAAACAAGAAGCGTAGGTTACGCGTTTTGTAACCAACAACGTTATTATCCTCTACCAATAAAGTGATTGTGTCATTTAAATAGCCTTCCTCGACAAATGAGGTAGGTACTAGACACACGCGGAAGCTTGAGGTCATCAGTCTATACCCAAGGAGTCGGTCCTCTTAGGCCCGATACAGACCTACCGAAGAATGTAGACGATCGAAATTTAAATTACCAGACGACTGAGCATCATTTAATCCCGTGGTTTTAGTGTAATTTCTACGTCAGCTTCATTGACTTTCATGGTATTAGTATCATGGAGGTCAGTGAAGCAAACAATTACTTTATATAAAGTACTGCTTAGTGCTTTCGTGCTTCGCAAGGCACCTTAAGTAGTCAAGCCATGTCCCAGGCCCAATGGGCGGTTTGATAACTTCTGGCACTAAGGCCCGCCACTGTCTTACAATCCTCTACCAACCCGGACTTGGCCCCGTGGTGTAGTATGGCCTAACCTTCCTGCAATGCAGGAAGATATCTATGCTCCAGCAGTGGTTAATGTCATCATCATCATTACTTAGTCATGCCTCTCTTGATACTCTCACATCTAGACCAAATTTTTTTTCGTATTCAAGCCTTCCAGACACTAGTTTCAATCCTCCCTCGCATTACCACTGGTCCTTGACTTATGTTACTACATATTTCCTGATTTCAAAAAATATTGTAATTTCTGTTATTAAAAACTCTTTTTTAAAAGCCCAAGACCCATTACCATAGAATGCAAAGTCAGGTGCCTTCGGTCACGAGCGGTCCCGATTGGCGAGGTGTACAGTCCTTTCACATACGAGCACTCTAACTAGTTACGCTAATAGCGACTTTGCAACAAAAATGTAAAGGTTGACCTGCTGTTCACTGCAATATAGCGATCGGCGAATTCTTTGTTCCTATTCGTTCGGTTGGTCGGTAAGCAGCATTACGTCACCGCCGCCGGACGCCAGACAAACGCGTCGTGAATAGAAACGATGGAAGTCACTGCCCAGAACGATAATTAAATTTTCCACACGCTCGCCGCTATCGGAAAGAAGTGAATTGGGAAGGTTTACTATGGCTGGCGTCACCAACGAGTGTGTTAGTTAGGCCAGAGATTTCCGCACTATGACGCAAACCTCATAGTTAGGGCATTGTACGTAGCAAGCGCTGATGTATGCCTATACATCAGACACTAGGGTTTCCTTACGATGTTTTCCTTCACAGCTAGCTATTGGAATTCTCCTATGTACACTTGACAAATGTACATAACCTTGAAAACAAAATCATGATACATTCGAATTCGATTCACATTCGGATTCGAACCCACGACCTCCCGATTGAGAAGCCGGGCGTTCCACCAAACCTTCCACCGCTCTTAGGTCACCCTTACATTAGGGGTGAACAAAAAAAAGCTACTTTAAAACTCGATGGAAGGACCGGTAAGGGGACATAACATACTTCGACAAAGTAGGGCGTGTGTTAGCAAAGGCCAAGATAAGAAGTACCCGAAACCGGCGTGCGTGCATGCAACGACTAATGAATGTTGAAAGAGGTCTGTCAGAATCGTGGCAAGTGGCAGACACTGGTATCTGCATACCCCTATGGGATACAGGCGTGAGTTTATGTTAGGTTTCTTAATTTTTTTTAACATTTTATCGTCTTTAGGTTATCCCTAACTCTGCATTAGTTTCTATTTGTCGACTAATCGACCACAGGTGTTTCTCAACGCACTGTTACTATTTTGTTTGAAAGTGATAAGGCATGAACATTATTAAATACGGGCTTAAAACAAAGGGTGTATGGTTAGCAAACAAGTTATATTTCCGAAAAAGGAGAGTATATACCTCATACGCTATATACCTCAAAACAGTCACTTTTCATTAGACCCTAAAAATTTAAAGAGCTTCTCATTTTTGTTTTGCCTACTTTTCTATACAGGGCTACCTCCAAAGTCCTCTGTTTCTTAGACACGTAAAGCAGAGTTTATCATTCGTAATTGTTTGCAAATTTGCAAAGCAATAATTTATGTTAATCTGTTTTTATTTCCAGATACGCCACCGTCACATGTATATACAGCATCATCACATTGAAACTCCGCTCATTGACTCTCAGTCTACCGAAGGCAAATTAATAAGTCGGTGGAAAGAAAACTCCTCCTGGAATATGCGCCATATCTTACGGGCGGGTATCGGGCTGAAACCCTCAGGATACCGATAAATTCTCCGCTATACCTGCCGGCGCGAAAAGCTACTGCTTTGGCAAAATAACAGACGCAACTAGCCTCGTGGAGGTGGATATTTCATCCAAATTGAGTTATATTAACCGAGCTCTTTTTAGGAATTTCTCCCGTGAATGTGCCGCGAGGTACAGAGCAGAGCCGTATTGTTCGGTTCCACGGGTGTTCGCTTTTTAATTCAGCTCTGTAGGTACACATAAATACTTTGCAGCATTTTCCACCCCTATTATTTCTCATCTTGCTAGCGATAAAAGTTCCGGGCGCAGACAAAAGTTGCACAATATGTTTTTATTTAAATGAGGTCCTTGAGAAGTATTTGTAGTGTTACTTTGAAGGGCAGGATACGTAATAGTCTGGTTAGAGAACGTTGTGGACTGAAAGAGGATACAGTGACTAGAATTGAGACAGGAATATTGCGTTGGCTTGGATACGTGGAGAGGATGACGGAAGAAAGATTGACAAAACAAATATATATATACTCGTAGTGAGTGTGGGTGAAAGGTCCACTAAGGGTCATCCCCGGAGGACATACTTCGACCAAATAGAGGATGTCTTAGCAAAAGGAAAAGATAGAAAGTACCCACGACCCGTACCCGTGTATGCAATGACTAATAAACGTTGATGAAGCGAAGGTAATAAGTCAGGATCGTGGCAAGTGGCAGTCCCTGCTATCAGCCTACTCCTCTGGAAAACATGCGTGAGGTTATGTTCAGTTATATTAAAGGTAGGTGAACTACAATGCCATTTTGGTGTACCGCAAAAAAGCTTGAAGGTAAACCTCAACAGAGAGACATTAGACGAGCAAAAAACGCGTACATTTCAAAAGGCTTGCCTCAAGGACTTGTTACGTGGTTTTAGCGGTGGCAGGTCGTGCTGTGGCACCCACAGCCGCCATTTACAACATTACAACAGAGATGAGAGGGCAAATTGCTCATTTGTCTACGGCACTCGCGACTGGCGACTCTTGCTAAAGTATCGCGAAGACTTCACCCTACCTCGGATTTCGAAGAGCAAACAAATCTGCGACTTTCGGCTTTAAGCCCAGGTAGTAAGGTTTTATATAGTTCGGTTGTGTTGACGACAGGGATTGTCACGGTGTCTATGTAGGTAGAGGCATAGGATAAGCTGCATCGCAGTTTTAGTTCAGACCTGTTTCATAATAATTTCCCTGGCGTAATTTCGCATCACAATGTTTTAAGACTTTAATTGCTTGTAATTACTGCTATTATTACTTGCAGCTGTGTCTTTTATAACAGTTAGTAATATATTGCACAGACTCATATTTTTTTTGTTTTAATACTTAAGTTCTCAATTTTCATATCTGAAAGTTTTTACCAAAACATCACCAATTTCCCTGGGTTTAATTTTACGCTATATTTTTTGAAACATTATGATATTAGTAAAGGATAGGTCTTATTTGCTGCTGTCCATTGAAGTGTTCCGTTTTCCATCTCTAAAAGACTTCATTAGATCTTGACCCCATAAAAAGAAACCAATGGGACACTACACCTATTAAAAAAAACAAATTTTCGAAATTGGTTAAGATTTGACGAAATTAGGCACGAACATAGTAAAAAACACAAAAAAAAGTAATATACACGCCGCATTGACACCCTTTTTTTTCAGAAGTTGGTTAGAACGTGTTTCAAACTTTGCTTCTTTATTATCTTGCGCTTAGTAACGTAACAGATTCTTGTAATTTTGACAGCTTCTGTTTATTTATAGAGCTAATCAATAGAACACAATAAGATGGCAGCAATAAGGCCGCCAATTGTGTTGTTCTTTGTCAATATTAAATTGTAAGATAAGATAAGAATATTCTTTATTGTACACTGGAAAAACAACAAATACAAAACAATTGCAAATATACATAGTACAATTGTATTAGTTTTTTCTTGGCGTACACTAAAGAAAATTCTTATATGATCTTGTGGTACTTCAATTTCAACTCTCAATTCGATTCTACTTTCGATTTATCTACTTAGCGTCCACATTCCGATTAATTCCGAAAAATGTTTCCTTTCAGTCAAAGGTCGATGACAACAAAATAAACTTACAGACACACTTCCCTAAAAATCTAATTGCGTGACAAGGACAAAGAGTATCCTACTCAGTTGATATATCCCGCAATTTAACAACGTTATTTGGTTCACAAAGGTACCATACCATTAAAATACAACCTTATTCTCTACACTTTAAAGTCTATTTAAGCCCACTTGTATTTTCGCTAGGGTCGCTACTCTGAAATGGAGTCGAAGAAGATGGAATCGCAAACTATTGGAGTGGCCACCGAGGACCTAACGTAGGAATGTAGACCAACAACTAGCTAGGTGGCGCGAAGACATCGAGAAGGCAGCCTAGGTAGAAAGATGTTCGCTAGTTGCGTGTTTTAAATGTCCAAAGTCGCGACTTTCCAATATATTACCTGTCAAATTCTGACATTTTATTGCCACAAAACGCGTGATTCATGCTGAGGTACCTACTATCCAGGCTGTAGAAGAATAGCGCAAAGCAGAAGCGAGTGATTCTGGCATGAAGATGCTATTGTCCAACAGTAGATATTGACAGGCTCAAGACGATGATTTATATTTCAGATATTTGTGGAATGTATTCACTGTTCATCGTACTCTTGAAATAGCAAACATAATTTCAATACAAAGGGAGATGCTATTTGATTTCAAGGTGATCCCAATACTGTAACGTTTGCCTAACTAAAGGAGCACTTTGTAATTAATCCAGTATTTCCGCTGACAACGCGTCTTACAATTTGAATAATTTATTTGGCAGGAGGGGAGTTCGACAAACAAGTCATTGAACGTGTAATGCGGTAGCAAATTGTTCCCGTAACCCACATTAACATCAGTCTCGGAGAGCTCATTAGAGTTGTACCAAACAAACGGCACGACGAGTCAATACGACGACTAGACACGACACTCGCGGCCAGCAACAAATACGCACACCATATAAAACGATCGGAAAACGCTTCGCCGAGAAAATACAGCAAACCAAATCAAACGCAGCTCTAACAACCGAGACATAAAATCCAATATCCCCCAGCCGCCCAACCAATAAGAAGGCGAACGACGCAACAGTTTTCCGTGAATATGTTCGCAGGCTCACTCAGAGTTACTAACACTCGCAATTTATTTTCCGAACTGAATATATTATGTTGCTGCAAAAGATAAAGCGACCTTTTGCCGAACTTATAAGGGTGAATATCGGGGCGAGGTGAAGACGTACAAATGAACGAAAAATTTTATACTGGCCGCCTCACCATTTCCAGTCCAATAACAATGCGTTTGAGGTTCAAAATAGAACGGACGGAAGTGGGCATTTTTCTAAATCCAAAATCGTGATCATATGACAAGACAGACTATAAATATGTTCAGCTTATTGAAATCTTACACTGTCGTAAGAAGTCGTAAATTGATCCCGAGGAAGTTTTGTAACTTTATTTGCGACCCTTTTATTTGTGTAACCAAATTTTCCTGTACTATAACCGCGGGAAAGACAATCAGACAGGCATCTTAGGAGGGGACTGCAACACCAGCTTTATCTGTTATACTACACACTACATGAACGAAAATATACTTCGGTATATTTCCATTAATATCAATTTGTTTCGTTTCCCTGACATTGTAATGGAAAAGTATTTATTCTAGTGACCAACCTGTACATGTTTTATGTAACCCATAACCATTATGCTGAATTGATTTCAATTTTATGGTTTCTGGTTCCCTGAATCCAATCATTGTTATCGCTATTGTAGGCTGTTAAATTATAATGAGTCCTTGCGATTTAGAGAGGGGCATATTATTTTAACGGACAAAAAACGAATGGCAACATTTAGGGAAACCCCTTTATTAATTAAATTATGGGTGAATTTAGGAGACCATTAAGTTAATTGAAATCGTTAAGTAAATATAACGACTTGATAAATTGCACCGGGTAACTTTTTTTTTCGTTAAAAAGAAACCTTTTTCCAGTAGAATAAAGCGGTCCTGTTCAGTCAAATCGAATAATCTTGTGACTGCTCCGCAAAGAGGCACTATATCTAATACTTTCATTCCTCAAGTGATATACGATTGCATGATATGAATACTGAGTGTCTTGTGCGATGGAAATTATGACATTTTGGCCCAGCTACGGCAAAACGATATAATATTGGTTCGCATTAAATTTGCTGGGAGGTTTAATGCGAACGTTTTATTATTTTGTGAACACCTGTTTATTCTCCATAATGATGCATAATCGTTATATTTAAATCGTCCTTTTATTAACGGTGTTCAGGTGAAATTTGCTTAATCTCGAGCGGCGGCGGTAGTGCATCGGTGGAGCACTTGCCTCAAGTCCGAATACTTTGTAGTATCTGACTTTGTTTTCTAAGTTAAATACATTTGTGAATTCCACCTAGTACCACTAGCTGATTGTGAAGGAAAATACTGTGAGGAACCCACAATGTCTGGGTTTTTGACATATCGCAGCGATTGGCACGCCTGAAAGTAACAGGGCCAAGAAATTAAAGGGGTGAAAATTGCAAAGCTGCATAGTTATATTTTGACTCTGTATACAGTCTCTCGAATTTTTTTGTCGCTAAGTATATAAAAATTAAATAAATAAATACAATAAGATGAATACGTTAATATAATTAGAACTGTGGCCCTTTAATGAAACCAATTTAGGCGATTTATTTATGTAACTCAATAGTTCAAGTTAATCCGCAAAATGTGAGCTGAATAGGTACAGACAGTGCCACATACGGTTGTATGGAATCAGTCTATTTTAATGGATGTGCAGTGTTCTACCGTGTAGTCTCGAGGGCATGCCTCAGTCACAAAACGACATGCCTACGGAAACAGCATGTGCCGCCTTCTATACATACGTGTCATGTGCGTATAGTATACGGCACACGGACACAAAGGGATAAACATAAAGATCAACTTTGATTATTTTGACAGAAGTTGGAGTGGAGAAATGTATACCAAGTTATGCATAGTGTTGTTGTGATATTAGAATACGTTACTCTCGATCCCCAAAACTACGTATTGGTTTATCGTTATCGAAACTTTGTACAGTAGGTACCTATCTGAAGACATCACACTATTATAAGTCATAAAGACCACAAAGAAACGCTTGTCGATATTTTGACCCCTTAATTTTTGGATCACTCATTATATATCGTTATGTTGACTTTGTGTAGTTATTCAAGGGCGTCACTTTAACAGGTCACCAAGGCCATAGGGAAACTCTTGCCTATATAAATATTTTTTCTGTAAAATCTAAATAATAGTACAAAGTTAGAAATTCATTTATTAATACATAATGTTTATTATTATAATTTGTCTTCATAAAAGAAATAATTAAATACGCAATACTATTATGGCGTATTAGAAAATATTTTAGTAAGAAAATATTGTTATTAATACTTTTATTGCACTTTAATAAGTGTACAATACGGCGGACTTAATACCGTAAGGATTATCATCCAGTCAACGAGGTAAAAGAAAAATTGGTTGGCGTGCAAAAAAAAAGAAGAGAAAAAAATATGAATGCAATTTAAAATATACTTGTTATCGAATAAATATCTTCTGTATGGTTGCTATTGTTCACTTAGGTGGTTATTGCCGAGTCGAATTATATTTCTTTGAATTGCAACATCATCTGTCGTGTTTGTCTGGCTCATCTAATTGTGTTCGGATCTTGCATAAATTAATTTCGAAATAGCATTAGCCATAATGGAATTTAGAAGGCCTCAGGTTGTGGCAAAGGCATCTACCTCATATATTGCAAAATCGTGAGTAACATTCACCACCGATTACTCCATTCTTGCGTTTTCACATGTAGCAAGTTAACTAGGTATTCGGGTAGACTTCAAGATAGGTGCTTTTTTGAATCACTTGAGCTAATTTGTTATGTATGTACATCCACTAACAGACTATATTCTTCCTGCAATCCACTCCATCCAAAAGTTGTCTGGAAGAGATGGCACTAAACGAAAAGAACGCCAATCGTATAACAGTCATAAATTAAAGAAATTATAATATGATTGTTTTGTTATGGTTGTGCATTAAAGTGTTCTCTATCTATCTAATGTATTTTTACGCACTGTTACCATTCATTATTTAAAATTAACTAACTCTGTGTAAGTTTATCTAACTTCCCGTTACCTTTTATTTATAACCATATTTTATTTATTTTTTGTATGCCTACTTGCGCGCCTCTTCGTTTAACATCTCGCTGATAGAAAATATTTATGGAATTAAGTACACATTGGCCGATTTTTAGAGTTGGTGAAACAAAAGTATCAATAACATATCCATCCCAAGGTCGTCTGGAAAAGATCGCTTCTAGCGATAAGACCGCCAATCGTATACGGCAATACTTAGATTATGTAAGCCTTTTTATGTATTTTGTTTTCTGGTGTGTACAATAAAGAGTTCTAATCTAATCTAATAACGAAATCTAATATATGAAAATCACAGTGATTGTTATCGTACCAAATTATTGTTGTCCTCCAAAACAGCTTCACCATTTTTATTTCTGTGTATGTCTAAAGCAACGTTTACGGAGCCAGCTAGTAAAAAATAATAAATAGCGAGGACCGCCAAATGCCAAAAATATCGATTACAACATTACCCTGTTTGAAACCAGATAATTGGGTGCACAACGAACATATAGAGCGGTAAGCAAGCTTAGTATTAGTTCGGCTAATAAATCCTGAGTTGGGAAACCATCGGATGCAGCCGCCGCCGCCGCCGCTGCGGTCTCAAAGGCATGCCATTCGCAAACTGAATCTTTCGAGAACCATGTTTAGACAGCCTTTGTGCCCGTTGCGCTATTATCGATGTAGTTAGATCTGAAATATGATTTTGGCACGGAATGTACCTATGGGATTTTAGTGCAGAAAGTTGGATTACTATTTTTTCATGTAGCTTATAAACGTCCCACTGCAGGGTATAGGCCTTCTTTAAGAGAGAGAGAAGTATGAGCTTAATTATCACCCGTGCCCATCATGCTATTTCTAGCATTGAGGTATAGAACACTCAGGTTTCCTCGCGATGTTTTCTTTCACAGTTTGCGAGTGGTATGCTATAACAACACAAATGAACATAACTTAGAAAACTACAGCCACGTTAGGAATCAAACAACACGGTAGCCTAGTGTGTGGAGCAATCAATAAATATTTTAAGAAATTTTATCTAGAAAAATTCGCGAACTAAATTTAGAGATTTTTTGTGCATACTCTTCATGCACGAAAAATCTCTAAATTTAGTAAATATCTAAATACAAATGATTGTGTAAATAAAGAAGTTATTTTCTTTGAAAAAAAAACTTTTTTTGTGATAAGACTAGAAAAGTCAATAAAGTACAAAAACGCGCCATAAAAATGGAGCTCAAACTATGCCGTCACAATTTGCAAGTAACGCCTACGTATATATGAAACGTTTAGTAGTTTATCTTTAAAAAAAATCTTTTTTTGCATTTACACCCAATAAAAAAATGGTTTTGAATTAAATGAAAAAAAACAAAAATTAAATAAGTATTTTATTCGCATTTTTTGAATCGTGGAAATCAAAATAAAATCGGTACCTATTGTTTTTTCATTTTTCCTTAATTTTGTATGTCTTCTATGGTATACAAGCACTACAATCTGAGTTAGACGCAAGCTACCCATTAGCACCGCCTCTCCGTCTTTATAGAATAATAATGACCCGCGGAGCCGCGGGATGCACGCACCGCTCTGACTGGCTACTAATGCTTTTCACTGATTCGAGTTTGTATCGAGATATTTTTGGAAAGTTTCATTGTAAACAAAACAAAGTGGCGTAATCGATAGCTAATATAAAGACACGTCGATTGTGTTATGGATTTCAAACAACCCAAATTTCATGGTGTACATATATATCGGTTCCGTGAAGGGCGTTAGACACGTTGTGTGAACGTTGTAAAAATAACTCAAACCTATAGTTAGTTGGAAGTATTAAGCTGCCTGAGTGATCTCAAACGATCACGAAGATTAAGGAACATAAGGCGCATGGATGGGTAACCGTCTATGACTAACGCTAGTGGCATTTTTCCTAGCGGTTTCGTGCTTCGCAAGGCACGTTAAGCAGTTGGTGCTGGTTCCCGTCGATAGATGGCAGTCGTTAAGCCAGCTTGGGCTAGGGCTAGGGCGGCTTGGGGTGCGATGCCAGATAACCTTCACGTGTACCCCTCCGCTTTCCGTTCCATCTGATTCCATGAACCAGATGGAGGGGCAAGTGGTGGGGTCGGTGCACCCTGAGCGTTAGTCAGTAACTTCTTCTTGTCGGATCTTACTGGCTAACGGCGAATAATCTGGCGGGGGGGGTCGCGTGGGCCCTGTTTCACTTTGTGGAGCGGGACCAAGGCGACCAACCAAATGAAGGACCGACTGGGGGGGGCGCCGCTGCGCGGAAGCGCGCGCGCCTCGTACCAGTCGGACCAGAGTGGATGCCGGGACGCGGAGGGTCGGGGGACTCTCCGCCTCCATCACGGCGGGCCGGAAGGCGCCCTTGCGTGTTCCGAGGGTGCCTTCTGGCACGGAGGGGGCCCGCGCGGTCGCTCACCGCCTTCTCTGCTTTCAGAGAAGTGCTGGTGGGCGACGTGACGGGCCTCGCGTGTGGGGCGTGTGGGGGCCAACAGGACATTGGCCCCCATGCGCCCCAACGAGGAGGTGCGCCGCCCTCCTCTAGTCCCATTGGACCACACAACAATGGGATGGAGGGGGCGGCGCGTTGGGGCGTGTGGTGGCCAAGGGGTTCGCACTTGGCCACTATGCGCTCCAACGAAGAGATGCGGCGTTCCCTCGCCCCGTCGTTCGGTCCGATGCGATGGGGCAGGGGCGCCGCCGAAGGAGTGCCCGAAAGGGCGCCCGCAGACGGGGTCGCGGAAGTGTGCGTAAGCGTCCCCGTGGCCCCGTCCTTTGCGGTGCGGAGAAACACCCCAGGAGTTTTAGTCGGTATACCGCCCTTTTCAGGGCGGGGAGTCCGACATAACCACTGTGCTCCCCCGAGCCGGTGGTACCCGTAATTGGGGTTTCTCCTGGGTGAAAAAAAAAAAGGGCTAGGGTGGCTTGAAAATTTCTGACACCAATCCGGACTTGGCCCCCGTGGTGGAGTATGGCCTATACCTTCCTTAGGGAGGAGACCCGTTCCCCTCGGTGGGGCCATAATGGCTTGATGATGATTAAACTCGCCTTTGTGCAGATTGATTTCTTTGATTTCTTGTGCAGTAAATAAATTTCAAACCAAATCAATCAATTTCGTACAGTTACCTCTAACGTGCAACCGGCCAATATCGCTGATCACGCTAGTGGCCAGAGTAAGCTCTGCACGTTCTAATACCTGCGCCAGCTAAGATATTGCATCAATATTTACTTATGCACATGAAGCAAGCGGTTGAGTATCGATTCGTGTACCGGCAGCGCGTGGTATTGCATCCAGAGATGCTACTTGGAAAACGATGTGGGCTTTAAGGGGCTCCATGTAGGCACGGATTTTTTACTAGCCTTTTGATTTCAATACACTATGAAAATAAATAGGTAAACTACTTGTATTTTTATGATGCTTCTTTTTTGTTTGTTTTAATGCGTGTAAAAACCATTCATTTGCCAAATGTGTTGTGTTGGTTCTGTCGTTTTGTAAGCCTGTAATATTTGAGCTTTATGTCATGTTTGTTGTTGTTTCATGCTTATATTGTGCTTTTGGTATTACTTTACTACAAAAGAGACTGTAGGTTCAAGTAGTGCACACAACGGCTCGTCCGCCTTTACACGGATGCACTCTACTTAGAATACTAAGAGTGACTACAACAAATATGTAAAGGATGCCTGGCTGTGGACTGTACTAGGAAGGAACCAATTGAAATAAAACTCCACATTTTGAAATTAATTTCTCTCAAATGTTATTAACAAATCGCGTTTTTGTCAAGTGCAAAACTTGTATTTATACTTAAACAATACTTAGGATTTTTGTTGAAACAGACTGTGAAACGCAGTCTGTTTAAACGAAAATCCTCCTGCGCTCGGTACCTGCACCTTAAGAGATAGATAATTTTGCTGAGGTGCTTTATTCGCGGAATATTCTCTTAAGAAATAAGAGTTTCCATAATATTAAACCGCTAAAAGAGTAAAAACGATGTAGCCCAGATTTCATTCCTATCAAAAGATAAACGATCGATCGATGACTTAATATGTGTTTATAATTTTTTTGTATCTTCACATATCTACAGAGTAATTTATGGTCGTTGCAAGGCTAATTTAATTAATATGTTTGGTAATTAATTCAACTTAATTCAATTATTTCTATTCATTGAAAAACCTAGTTTCACATTTAATAGATTATGTGGAGAAGAAGCTAACAAAGAAATTCCACAATTATTCTTTTAAAAAAATGTTTTAGAGTTTTCAATTTTAAAATGATTACTAGTTATTTAGACAAAATCAGTCTTCGGTAAGCTAAATCTAAATCAGATTGGTAGAGACAGCATCAAAATTAATTTAGTAGTTGCGTTACTAAATAATTTAATAGTGTAAACTAGGCGTAAGCGTGAGCATCGGGCAAAACCAAACAAGAGGCAGTTATTTGTACGCGCGGCGTCAGACTGAGTCAATCCGAAACAAACATGGCCTACCTCATGAATGCTGTGAATGCATCGTACAACGTTGCCTCACTGCTTCAGAGCTGACCCGGCCTCCGGGCTACAATTATGTCTAGTTCTGCTATGGACTACTGTTACCATATCACGCATACGAAAATGATTTTTGAAAACTTGAAAGCGCTGCAGATATTTTTGTCTCCACGGGAAGAATCGTTCAGCTACTCGTATACTCTTTAAAGGTAGCTTTTTATTCCTGGCAGTCACGATCCGATTTCTACGATCAGGTTGCATCGCACCGCTTTATACACTTATTTGTACGTAGATCTTTAGGATGTGGGCACCACGACACGGTTGCCAGGTGACTGAAGTGGCACTGTTTACAATATCGGAAAGCTCTGCATTCCTATAAAAGCTCATTGCGGGGTCGCGACAACCAAGATCGGAAGACTACTTTAGGTCTTTATAAAAGTGAATAAAAAAATATTTCATTGATAATTAATGTCATTTGGGGCTGAAGCTATCGCCAAACCAGGAATTCTCCAGAGAGACGCTGTTCAAGATGCAGCCGGGGGCCTTCAATGAATTGTCCGAACGATCGGGGTAAGCGCTAGCTCGTAAAATCTGATAAATCTGATCATGCAAAGCCTATGCAGTGACCTGCTAGCATTGGATCCATTATTATTATTTTATTTGTTTAGTACACAAAATAGATCAAATTTAACTAAGACCATAAGAGTTTAATCACGCACAAAGCTCATAAACATAATCATATAATTGGTTTTTAAAGCAAAAAATTTGGTGTACTAGGAAAAAATAAATTAACGAGTAAGATTTTTGGCAAGTATTTACAGATTGTCACCACTTGCAGGCTCAGCATGAATTCTGTATCAAGCTTGTGGACTAGATAAGTGCGGACTCCACCTGAGCTACGTCCAATTTTTTGCTAAAATTACACAAGTAAATGAACCTCCACCAGACAAACGGAAAAGGACTCTAAAACGTATTGTCGCTCAAGAGGAATTGTAGCAATTTAGTTGGCAATCTATATCCATTAGTCGCGCGAGGTACGGCTCAATAGGACCACGTAACCGGGATTTAACGTCTTAGTTTGAGCTCAACCGATGCGGTATGAGAGGTATGTCGCGTCCCTTTGCGGAATCCGTCGAGAGCATTCCAGTACGAATTTCTGGGAAAAATTCCACATTATTTGCTAGTATCTCTAGCTACCTACACGCTAAAATTACTCCACGATTGCAACTCCACTGCTTACTCTATAACTAACATATTCTGGTACGATAAGGTTACATTCTGTATTGTGCTGAATACCCGCCGTAAAAAGTTATGCGAAAACAAATCTGACCTCTGCATCTGATACGTCGAGGTACTTTGTACTGGGATAAAAACCTGTCGTAATAAATAGGGCCAAAACAAACCTGACACCCACATGAAGGAGCGTCTGTGCCATCTTATCAGTTGACAGAGTTACTTCTTGCGTAGGTACATGAGACTGACCGTGGCCTTTTCTATGATGATGCCTCTGAGGCAAGCATGTTACATGACATCACTTTCCGTTAAGCATATTAATGTAGCCCTGAAGGATGACAATTCCAGTGGTCTGACGATCAGAGATTAAAACATAACCTCTGAGGCCACCATTAGAGAAAAAGCATAATATGCGTACTATATATGCGTGATTCGTACGTGACACACACATTTACAAATTGTTTGCTCACCGACAGAGGTTATCAACACATCGAGATCCACCTAAGTCAAATAGGAACGACAGAGAACCTCTTAGCACTGCTTCGTTCTAGCTTGTATCGTTTTTCGGAATTAAAAATGAAGCCCGCATGACAGACGGTCCATGGATTATTTTTATTAATTACGTTATAGTACATACTGTAAGCATAACCGCGCATTACTCATACGGTTCTGCCTAATTTTCGAACACCCAATCATCGGGTGATACAAACACATGGACGTGGGCATGTGTTTGTATCCTAACAAATATATTAGCAAGTGACGTCAAACGTGCGGTGTCAGGGAGGTTTTGGGCAGTAAAATATCTCCATGTAATCCAATTTTTACTTTTAGATGATCTATCAACGCTGTTATCTTGATCTTAATTATAATGAAGATGAGGATAACAACGTATATTATAGTATATTATATTATTATCTTTATTATATATTATTATTCATATCTCTTTTCCTTTATTTTTTTTTTCTTCTGTTCTTCTCTTCGTTCTGTTTTAATCTTATCTTTTTCACAAATTACGGAGCTGGAGATTAGATCCAGTTTCTCGAACATTACCTAAGCAGTTCGGCCATTTTTTGTACGTAAGTAGGTACTTTACCAATTATTTATTGTTATCAGATTGTTGCCATATAAAGACCAGGGGTACACTAAACTAAAACTCGTTCAGAAATGCGTCTTTATGATTCCACGAAATAGGTACTTCCGTGCATGTACGGAAGTATGTCTTGGAATGGCAAAGCTGTTGTACTGCACCTGCAACAGGCTATTTTCGCACAATCGATTGCAGAAACCCTCGGATTTTTAGTCTGCGTTCTTGAGGAGTCGTAATAAATGAACTCCGGAATAATGACGTATATCAATGCCAGTCGCATGACCTTAACTGCACTCTCAATGGTAACGTTCATTAACGAGGCTAACCATTGTTTATAGAGCAACGCTTTTATGTACATCAGGCCTGGCTACCTGGTTAAACTGCACTTAGTACTCCGCTTATTATTTATGGTTGAAATATTTGCCTATGTAGGACATTCAGAAATTAGGTCGCAATTTACAAACCTACATGAGCGTATTTGCAACTCAGCTACTACGTTGCGGTATATATCGGGATACTATTTTGCATCATACGGGTTACTTAATAGTAGGTCAACAATTTTACAATGTCTAAATATGACGTGTTGTCTATTTATATGACAGAAGTCCTTTACGCAACAAATCGCTCTTCGTTTGACAAAAGTCAAAATGTAGACATAAAACTCGATAATACACAATAATATTACGTACTTCGTGGCAGCCGTGATCAGGTGACGTACATCTCCTAGCATATCAACTTGAAAATAATTTAATGCCATCTTTAATTCCACTTTAAACTTTCGTAACTATCCAAGAGGAATTTTGCAGTAGGTATTTTATCAATTTTGTTATGGTTCCCGGAGCGGACGACAACAAGTTATTCCAAATCCCTACGGTATTTCTCTTCTCATTTCCCAATATTATTGCAGAAAATAATGGTACTTTAAAAGTAAATGCAAAGAGGATAAAAAACATGGCATAACACACGATACAATCCACTTATAACAGGTGGTTTTTTGAGCACCTTCTACCAGGATGACTATCATGACAGTTGAAACGCCAATCGATCACAGGATAACAATATTTGACGATCGATATCAAGACACATTGACAGATGCTAAGAATTCACGTCGGCTTTTTCGTGAGAGTCTTCTGATAAAGTGAATTATGAAAGAGGTGTTTGCAAAAGATACCAAGATAATTTTGGTAGGTATCTAGTAATTCTGGTATGGTCACATCTGCAATAGATCTTATCAGAAATGGAAGGAAAACCCGCCAAAGGTATCAATATCAAGGTATCAGTGGTAATGGCTGGTCACCTCTGCCGAAGAATCTATATAACTAAGAGGCTAAAAAGTCCTCGATTTGATGCTGCACACCAGCTCGCTGAATGCACTATCTGAATTAGTTTCAACAACTGTAGGGAAATCGTTTTCATCTTCAATTAATCCGTCAGATACATTAAGTGTGAGTGACGACCTCATCATCGGTGAAGTTATACCATATCCGAATAATAAATTAACCAACTCACAAGTTGCCTAAATATAACAAGACAGTACCTACGTGCTTTGAAAGATACAAAAAAGGTTATTATTTGAGTATCATATCAATTAGTTACTGTAAACAATATCGTGTAAATTAAGAACATTTCCAAATACTATCGGCATATAGCATGGCAGGCCGCCAGTTTTGAAAGAGCTTCTTGCACGCTGAGCAGTATATCAATAAAAAATGGCTTAGTCAAATAGCCCCTGATATATGAACACAAATCCATTTAACCTCTTGCTAAATAGGTTCAAGCAATGTTTCAAAAGTCAATACAAATATTCACTCTAGTTAACAACAGAGTTAATGTTCACAATTGATCGTTGGATGTGATCCAATTCGTTTTTCTAACAACATTCGTGATTTTGGCACTATGGTTTTAGAGTAAATTATATTTGATATAATGAAAACGAAATCAATGCTAATTTTAGCCCGTGACTTAATGTGGCAACAGACGGGAATTCGAGACAGTTTATGTTTCGAAATCGTTCGGGCTTCGCATTTTATTCTTTCTTTACAGAAAATACCGTCAGCTTTATCTTTGCAGTGGAGTCTAGCTTCAGTCCACGTACTTTGATATTTAAAACCACGTCTTACTTTGATTACTTTGCAGCTTGGCTCCGAACTACGTTATTTTATTTTTTTGCTAAGGTCTGGAATTTCTTTTAGTTTCTTTGCAAACATTGCTTAAGAATTTTATTTAGCCTTAGTGTTTGAGTTTTACTACTGAATTAAGGTGAAATAAAAAATAAAAATGTTTATTTAATTATTTTTACTGCTGAGTATTGACTACTAAACAGGCGGAAGTACATAGGTAGTCTGCAATGAGTTACAATCTGGAGTTTGGGTCTGCGTAAAGGCTAAAAAGTCGGGTTGTTTTTTTATATATGTAATCTTTTCTCGTATTTTAGTCATATTTTTAAATTCTTTTGTTTTGTTTTGTGGATTTCAGTAAAGCCTATGGCACTCGTGCAATTAATGAATCTTATTTGTGAAAATCAGACCATTGGTAACTTCGTTCGTCTAGCAGTAACACATCTGATTACTATGCCGGAGCTGGTGGGTTCGATAGCCATTGAGGGCCTCCGTAAATTTGTACACGTGGCCTCAGTCTGGGTCATTTTTGGTGTCCTGAAGGACATAAAAAATCGCAGAGTATCCTAGTTTGGGACCAAGACAAGTGATTAGGTATTGTGGATTTTTTTTATTATTTTAACATAGAACTGGACACTTACAAACGACCCAAACAAATTAACATACTTTTGGGCACCCTCCGCAGCCGGGTTACAAGCTTAATCTTTCCTATCTAAACTCAAACTTGCTACTTACGAAATTGATCAAAATCACCTAGAGTTTTCATCGTTTTACAAAGAAAAACGTTTTGTTTGAGAAAAACATGTGTTAATCCAGGGTGTCAGCTAACTACATACCAAATTTTATTAAAATCAACCCTGCGGCTTAAACGTGACGTAGTTGCAAACATACACACTCACAAACTTTCGTCTTTATAATATTATTGTGATTATGTGTGATGATGTGATGTGACGTGATTTCGATGTAGAAATAATTTCAAACGACACATTGTTTTAGTTAGTGCTGGCAACAAAATGGCTTGGTAGATAATAATAAAGGAATAGAAGGTCAGCCATATATGACGAAAGCAGTAATTTTCGGACGTCAACCGCTACGCTCTATGATTCACTCGGTAAGGGCAAAACGAC
The DNA here is from genome assembly GCA_934045075.1 of Yponomeuta sedellus. Lineage (NCBI taxonomy): Eukaryota > Metazoa > Arthropoda > Insecta > Lepidoptera > Yponomeutidae > Yponomeuta > Yponomeuta sedellus. The sequence goes on from OW203726.1 coordinate 16,377,230, forward strand.
AAGTACTCAGACAATCATGCCAGTCACTTATGCGTGCTATAACGCAACCAACAACAGTGTAATAAATATTTCACGGCTACAGTGCTGTCTTTTCTAAAGAAATGGGCTTAATATGTTGAATGAAGTAGGTCACAGAACTTATGCACCAAATTCAGGATTAGATCTGTTTAATATAGAACTGTGCATGAGCATCTCGAATCATTTAAAAATACTACTACACTTTCGTACCTACGCACGAAAGCATAAAATTCACGCAAAACACTGAAGAAGACACTGTTAATTTTACGAAGCGCTCGCGGCCTAGTCGAACCGAAAGATTGGCATCAATCACTTGAGTTAAGCAACAACAGGCGCGGTCAGGTGCAGAATGGGTCACTGTCCCGTGCCTACCAGTAATGGCATTTTTCCGAGCGCTTCCATTCTTCGCAATGCAGTCGTGTAACGACAGTCGTTAAGCCATGTCCCAGGCCTTATGGGCAGCTTGATTACTTCTGACAGTAAGGCCCGGCACTATCTTACAATCCTCCACCAACCCGGACATGGCCCCCGTGGTAGAGTATGGCCTAATCCTACTGCAGGGGCACGGGTCTCTTTGATGGTTGATATTGATCGAAACAAATTCAGTAGACTAAGTAAAAAAGTGTTTATTTGACCATACACAAACCATACATTCTTAAGGCATAGGTAGAAGAAATAAAATATCGTCTAATAGCAAGTGATATACAAGTTGAGGCGATTTCCAGCTCTTAAACTAGGATTTACCCGTACTTTAAGAGTTGGATCTCTTTCGACGAGTGACTTACAGCATTACATATTTGTCTATATTGTCAGATATGTGTAGTGGGATGATATGGCAAGTGTTCTGATAAATATTACTATGATTACTATTACTATATTAAATCACTATTGCTAACTAGCTTTATAATGAGACAACTAATTTGGATATCTAAGGGTGAGACGCACCACTGTCCCAACCACGGTTTAAAATAAGACTTAAGTAGACTCTTCTGCGCAAAGTAGGTGCAATCGTTGCTTGCACAAACGGTGGTTGGGCATCGGTAGAAATCAGGCCTCACATTCGAGAGGTCGTGGGTTTAAATGGCGCGCACCAATGAATTTATTTGTTAAGTTACGTGTATTTGTAAATTGTTAGTAGATGAGTGATTGCTACTTTAACTTCACAAATGTACATAACTTAGAAAAATAAGTCATTGTTACATGCTGGGATTCGAACCCACGATCTCCTGATTGAGAAGCCGGTGTTCTGCCGCTCCGATACTACCGCTAATATAATAATAATAATATTGGCCTTTTTGCATCTACTTAATGAGATGATTTATACAGCGTCCAGTGGTATCTTCACTCACACTAGATGGGTGAAGGGACCACTCCGACGCTGTTGTGCCTGGGTCATGGTTTTATAGATGGTGTAGGCTTGCCCAGCACCTATACCATCCTGACAGCTTAGTCGGCCTTGCCCACAGGAAAGACTAGTCAATACGTGCGGAGCCAACCAAGCCGCGGGTTTCCTCACGATGTTTTCCTTCACCGTTAGCGTGTGGTATTGCGACTGCAAATTCGCAAATGTACGTAACTTTGAAATTAAACAGTCATTGGTACATGCCCGCACTCGGGATCGAACCTGAGGCTCTCGCTTGCCAGTCTATGGTTCTACCCACTGAGCTACCACCGCTTAATAAAAAGATAAAATCTCGATTTAATGGAATGTAGAAATCTACCGTAGCAAATCCTCACTAGGTAGATTCCATGATCAAAGGGTGATCTAGAGACTGAAGGAATAAGCTTTTAAGTATTAGATAACGAGGCACCGTCTAAGTATCGGCTTCATAGTTGCTAACTAATTTGCTTCAGGCCTCTCGCTTTAGCGCTTCCGATCACGGGACAGGCGTGAACTTGTTAGTGACGCGACAGACAATTATAGACCTTGACCGCCTCGTAATTTGAACCCTTTTGCTTAAGTGACTGCGAATAATTCAAGCGAAAATTTAAACGAGAAAACACTCCAGGTAATAAAGGTACTTGTACACTTTTTGCTTCATAAATCATTGTAATATGACTGTTTAACGACTCGAATAAACTTCCGAAGACGATGTCCAATTTAAAGTGCGGAATTCTGAACAAGCGGAGGGGTTAAGAGCTCACTAATTATACAGATAACCTCCTTAACAACCTCAATCCTATGTCAACATCTTGAGACCGAGACTGTGTAATATCTGTTTAACAAACCGTAAGATCAACTAGAGTTATCCCATCAATTATATGGATTAGAGCAAACTGTTCCCTGCCACCGATTCTATTTTCAGTTAATTGCTTCATTGGTGCTCAACATTTAGATGCCTCTTTATTTTCGGGAATCTCTCTTATTTTCTTCTTTCACGTCTGTGCCATCGCCAGTCTCAAAAGAAAATATTGCCGTGGCCTTAAGAAACTGACGAACTCCTATTAATATTATTGGTATACGCTTCTATTTAAAATTGAAATACGCTCGCTACCAGACTATTTAACTATCAATACCATCTCACCGAAGCTGAGCAGGCTCAACTTTTCCAAAAGCGTCCGCCTGTGACGTCAACTTGCCTAATACTGAAGCGGTAGCAATACTGGTGCGACGTCATGACCCAGTTGGCTTTGAAGAAAATCCCCTGATAACAGATTTAAGGCTCTTTTGAGGTACCAACTCACGAGGTGTAATATGTAGAGCCCTACTACATTTCCTTAATCCCCTGTGACATAGAAAGTTTAAAGCCATATTGGAGCAGGAGCCAGGACAATTTCTGGAGCAGCCGGCAGCGCAGCGGCGCAGCAAAATTCTAATGTGCACTGGGATTTATGGACGAGTCGCGCTGTCTGATGTGAGTGCCGGATTAGACCCGCACAAAAGAGATACCCCAACTTAGAATAGAGTTGAAAAATTTGTAAAGAGACTTCGCTACATGGCCTCACATAACATATTGGCTTCGAAACCAGTGGTAGTGAAAGATGGATAGAATATTCTAAATTGTAGACAGAAAAGCAATTTCTTCCAGGCAACCATAGACGGAGACAAGAAAGAAATTAGAGGTAGTCGGTGCAATTGAGAAATATTGAAATTAAAAATACTAAGTGGAAAATTGTGTAAATTATGATGATTATGATGTTAACCGTTTGTATGTCCCCACTGCTGGGGCACAGGTCTCTTCCAGCATCGCAGGAAATGATAAATACTGTTTATTCAGATACTTTCAAAAAACACTGCTCTCCATCAAGGGAAAATACCAAAGAAGCGTTATTGTTTTTTTAATCTTTCGTAGAATTTCGACTTAGAAGGTTCCGAAAATAATTGCATTAAGTACTCACCGAAGTTTACGTTATCAAGCCGTGTAAATATTAAGGCCGTAGATCCATTCGCCAACAATAATACAAACAATGCAAATTAGAGCATTGTCTTCTAGACTCTACAATTTAGAGCGACAAAACAGTTGTAATAGATTCAGAGAAACCCCAAATCTTGTTCGGTTCAGTGAGGAACGTTGAATAAATGTAGGTAACAACTTCGGTATTATCAAGAATATTACGTTCAACTCATTTGAATCGTATCTTCTCCCTGAGGCTACAGAATTCAGTTGCATAAAGTTTCATTTTCGTCACTAGATTTTATATTCAGTACAGTCCTTTTACATCCAAGGCGGATATTTTTGACCAAATAACGGATGTATTAAGGAAGGGTGTGCGTGCAAGCAGCGATTAATGAATGTTGATGAAGCGAAAGCGTATTGTCAGGATCGTGGTAAGCGGAGCGGCATACTGGTCTCATCTCCTACATCTCGGGGTAAAGACGTTAGTTTATGCAATGTAATTTTTATGTTAAAAATAAATAGATGCGGATTCCTTTTTTTTCACTGAAACAGCTTGGCTACCAAAACAGAACATGATTTGAACAGATTGCCTCTGGGTGAATTGTCATACTAGTGCTGTCCTTATCTGGTTACCACAGCACATGGTATGATATAGACCACAGGTGGTAGTGTTGGAGGCATACTTACTTGTCAAAATGTATATTTTTCGAAAATAGTAGTTCGTTTCATTCGTCTAACATTTTTTGCACATAAAAGTCTTCATCAAATCTTTGAATATCATTACCCGTCACGGACGAACCATTAACAGACCTACAGTTTTGTATAGAATGCACCGAGGACGCATGACTTCGCCTTCTACTTGGCCGGTTATTTTTATTGCCTAATGTTGTTTTACATCGATTGGAGGTGAAGAATCATCCAGAACTGTTGGATATTACGTGACATTGACCGCATTTAGTTAAACAGCACTTGAGGAAAATACCATTCAAAAGGTAGATGCGATAATGATAATAAGGGAGATGATATCGATGCTGTATTTAAGAGTTCACAGCTTAATCTGATCCAATGAATTCAGATTAAGGCGCTTTGGGGTCCTAACTAGCGCTACTGCTCTTAACTCCGACCGCGGTGGAGTGTACCAAGCTTTATCTGCAGAAACAAATCTGATTTTAACTTACCAAAATGTCTGATCTGAGAAACTCAGCAACGAAATAAATAACATACATAGACTCTAAAAACCTATTTAGAGGCTAAAAATTTCACCCATGCTGGGATTCGAACCCGCAACCTCTGGCTATCCGTGCCAGCGCTCTACCAATTGAGCCAATGGGCGACTCACCGGCATCAGTGAAATTTCGAACCTTCATTTACACTATTCTCTGTATTACGTACAAGCTTAAGCCAGATGTCGCTGCCTGTAGACTGAGAATAGTGTAAAGAGGTTCGAAATTTCACTGATGCCGGTGAGTTTCCCATTGGCTCAATTGGTAGAGCGCTGGCACGGATAGCCAGAGGTTGCGGGTTCGAATCCTGGCATGGGTGAAATTTTTAGCCTCTAAATAGGTTTTTAAATTTGTCCTTAGCACGGGTTAGTGCATTAAAAATAAAAATAGTATAATCATGTGGGTACAGTGATATCGTTCCGATATAAAACCTAACTGCAAAGTAGGTAGTCGGGGCTGTAAGTGATGCAATTTGCTTAAGCCAGATGTCGCTGCCTGTACGTAATACAGAGAATAGTGTAAAGAGGTTCGAAATTTCACTGATGCCGATGTGAGTCGCCCATTGGCTCAATTGGTAGAGCGCTGGCACGGATAGCCATAGGTTGCGGGTTCGAATCCCGGCATAGGTGAAATTTTTAGCCTCTAAATAGGTTTTAAATTTGTCCTTAGCATGGGTTAGTGCATTAAAAATAAAAATAGTATAATACATATACTCGAGAGGTGAACAAATGTGAACCAGACCAAGGTTTTCTATCCATTTTATTTTCAATATAACGTTTTTGTCACGTTTCAAAATAAAATAACTCTTAAATACTTATGCAGTTAGAGATTACAATACAGGTGCAAAATAAAAGCCTGCTTTCGAGATACGCCTTAGGGCTGAGCTTTTTTGCGCTAGTACTAGTCTTTAACCTTCAAAGTGTTTAAGATATATTTAAGATTGTATGCACCTGTATGTTGCGCTCTTATTTTATTTTGCCGCCTTAACTTCAATACCTAGTCCTTAAGAGTCCGAAACGTCAAAACACTAGCAGGCTTGGCTCAGCACGACTGGTTTACTCCAATCGGGGCGGGGAGGGCACGAGAGGGCCCGCTATTAATTACCCTGTCGCTGACAAGCGAAAGCTGCCGGGTACATATCATTTTATAATAATTTAACTACCGGGAGACTTTGCAGATATTTGGAGCGATGCTGTACTGCAGCGCCGACGGAAACGCCTAATTGAAACGTCGCGAAGGACCTGCATAATATTTGATAACGTAGCTAATCAATTAACTAGCGTAGCTGGTGCTATTGCAGCTAATCGATTTTCTCAAGTACCTATCGAATGTTGACTTTGTTGCTTAGATATAACTTTGTTGCTACGGTAAAGGCAATGTTAGACGAGGAAACCGAAACCGGTAGTTGTTTTACCTAAAGCAATATTCCGAGCCCGAGACAGGTCAATAAAGTAAGATGTTTCGTCCAAATAAGCTGCTCGTCGGATGCCATAAATAAGGGTCAAGGCAAACGGAGTCGCACATGGGTCCCAGACAAATAAGGAAACCTAAATAAATGTGGTTTGGAACGGTACTCGCCCACGCCTTAACACTTGTCTATTTTTAACGGACAGCGATTCATAGAGCCCAAAGGGGATGATATGTTTTTTTGGTTTGAATGTGCGTATGTATGTATGTATGTATGTATGTGTGTGTGTGTGTGTGTGTGGAAATGTGTGTATGTGTGTGTGTGTGTGTGTTTATTTGTCGCCTAATATAAAAAAAAAATTAAATAAAAAATTGCAAAACACCCTACTGCTACCCATTGGTTGTGGAAAGATCGCAACCTCAATCGAACACAAAAAGAATAAAAAGGTATCTAAATAGAAATAAAAGAAGCGTTTGTTACTAAGTAGGTGGGAGGATAGGACAATTGTGATATATTCTTCGTAATTTTGTGTACCCACTAGGTACACCAATCCACTAACTTACCGTACCTAGTGGTTAATGCCTAGTAGTAGATATTAACCACTAGGTACACCAATCGGAAGCAATCGGCCCACCATCCGGAATATCTGTTGTTTTTATTGTTTATATTTAAATGCTTCCTTTCTTATCTTTTTGCTTGTTTGACAAAGAATGAGAAAACTCAATTCTCGCAATCTCGTTGATAAATGAATTTCATAATAAGAAAAAGTAATTAAGGTTAATTGACTGTTTTTGAAAGTTTGAATCTTACCATATCTAAAAGAAATGACAAAGCCTCCATGATTTTCATGTTTTTATTACATGATAATAGACTAAGCTGCAGTTTTTCGTACACTATCAATCCGTAGTCTACTGTGAACAGCCGTAAGTTGGCCAAAGTGCAAACGTGGTTAGTATAAGAGAAACGGGGGGTAAGCCAATCGTTTGGATACTTTTAAAGTATATTGTATAGGGAAGAGCGGGTGATCGTGCTCTTCCACTATAAAGGGAAATTTCCCGTCAGACAGACCGTATGCCTGAGGACGGCCGGACCGACTCTTGTTAGTCGGTCATGTTATGTTACGTGAAACACGAGTGATTGGAATCAATCACTTGAGTAAAGCAACAACGGGCGCGGTCAGGTGCAAGATGGGTGACCATCCCGTGACTATTGCTAGTGATATTTTTCCGAGCGCTTCCGTGCTTCGCAAGGCACGTAAAGCCGTTGGTGTCGGCTGTCATGTAATGACAGTCGTTAAGCCATGTCAGAGGCCTTGTGGGCAGTTTGATAACTTCTTACAGTAAGGCCCGCCACTGCCTTACAATCATCCACCAACCCGGACTTGGTCTCCGCGGTGGGGTATGGCCTAACCTTCTTGCGATGCAGGAAGAGACCCGTGCTCCAGCAGTAGGGCCATACACCAAGGCTAACTTAGATAATGGCTGTTAGCATTGAGTTCGCCTTTGTACTTTTTAATTTGTTTTAAGATTGCAAATAAACTTTAATAATAATATACCTACCAAGTGATTAAGTATGTGCGCTTATCGTTTTTTACTCTTTAGTTGTTTGACAGTCAAATAGAGAATGAATGAAAATTCACGATTCTAAGCTCCAAACGTTTATTAGAACGACCTTATGAACCTACATAATCAGTCGTCATTTTGCTACTGAAAACTCCATGAGCACGTTTATGACTTAGTACTAAAACATGCACATAAAGGTGTATGCAGTAAAAGCTTCCAGCTAGTAGGTAAGCAGAACATGGTTACATGAACATTGTACAATCCACCTTACAGCTAGATAGATCTCATAGTTACGCATGTGCTCTACGTAATTACCTTACTGGCCCTAGAGTCTAATTCACACATAGTTTTTCAATAGAATGATAAGAGGAAGCCAATAGTTGCCATTTAAGTCTATTTGGTAGTTTACAAAGCAATAGTAGTACAATCACATTAAATGGTATTACCCGCTCAAATTAAACAGGCATCTTTCGCGAAAAAGATCAAACCGCGGGAGGTGCCGAGTTAAGTTGCATGGGTTATTTTTTGAATACGATTGGTTACTAGGGTGGGGCGGTGTTTTAAATGTCTAAAACTAAGTATCTGAAGTTGTATTTGGTGATAGTAATTAATTAAAAAAAATATGAACAAAAAAATTATCGTATGTAACTTTATGCCCTCTACCGGTACCTAAATAGAACGAGAAAAGGCGCGCCCCCCTGGTGACTGCATCAAAAGTGTATGATGGATCTGCTATTAACTCTGCAAGCACAGCAGTCGCCTACTACATACCGTGAGCCTGGAAGAAAGAGATTTGGGGCTTATTACCGCGGATGAAAGGGAACACTTGTGTCGCACAAATATTAAAAAGAGTCTCTACCTGCGCACGCGCCTCATTTTTTGTCTCTTTTCGTCGGGCTCGAGCGAGACGACACTATCAGATTCGCTTTTTATCATGCAGACAGACAGGACTGGTTCCCAAATCTAAAATGAGGCCATTGCGGCTGTCTTTCGAACCAAGGGCAGAGAGAAGTTTAACCCATTGTTCCCCAAAGTGCAATTCTAGCGGAAATGTAATATTTTACCTTGTTAGGTTATAGGTATAAAGATTTCAAAAATTGGCTGCTTTTGAGTGGGTCACTCAGAAATCTTGAAGCGCGTGAATTATTTCCCGGTTTCAAGTAATTTTTATTTTACATCGAAGTATGTCCGCCTGAGACGTTCCTTATCGGTCCTTCCATCCATATTTACTCGATTTAGGGGTATTTCAATAAATATTTATAGTTTTCTCAGTAATTAAATAATTTTGATTTACACAGGTAAAATATATGATTGTATAATTTCTATCTTTATATTTTATTATATTACGTAGGATGTTTGTTTAAGACGTAATCTTTTGCTTGTGATTGTTTTAAATATATCAAACTCGCTGTATTGTAGGGTCGATTTTGTTCGCCTTCTGTTTTACGTTACCGTACCTCTGCTATACGGTGCTGTTATATAATCTTCTTTAAGATCAAATAAATAAATAAATACGCTTCTTAAACAATAACGTTACTAGACATAATAATAACTCGTAATATTATTAACTTAATTCTGGAGTTACCTACTTTGATTTCAATTGTAGGCGTTTTCTATAATAAAGGAATTTAATACTCCATATCGATGTAATGAAATGCATACCTTTAAGCTCACCCCTAGATTTCCATTTAAAATTTTTCATTAAAGATGTTATGTAACATTATACGAAGAAACATTAATTAACGTAGCTAGCTAGGGACATTTATTTTATAGAAGTAACATTTGTTAACCATTTAACATATTATGACATCACGAGTAAACGTGTCGATCGCATGGACGGAAACTCGTTTGAGGAATCAAACTCGGGAGTGGCCCGGATCCGGCCAGCCCAAAGCTATCGAAACTACTATTTTTATTACCGCCGAACGGCGGCACATAAAGTTATTTTTAATAAATTCTGGTATTGGCCGCGACTTGACGCCCGTATTCGTTTTATAAATTATTGAATTACCGATCGAAATATTTTTAGATTAGATTAGAAGTCTTTACTGTACACACCTGAAAACAAAATATGATTGATTATTCTTGATTAACTTCAGAATTAGAGTATGGACTACTCGTACGAGTATGTTTTTGGAGACTTAGTTCTTATAGCTCTATGGAGCTATAGAGCTATAAGAATCCATAGAGACATCCTCGAGTTCCATAGACGGCCATACATTTTTGTGTCACAGACAGCTCGGCCGCGCACCCTGTCTGCTTGCTGAATCAAACCCCAAAAGAATACTATATATAATTATGATTTGTTTATTTTGGTGGCACTAGTGAACCGTACGAGAGACGAAATAACGGAGCAGTTTTCATCATACTGATACATCACTTTGTTTTCTATTTTTAAGAGTATCTTAGCATTTTCAGCATCACAGATTATGATTAAGAGATATGAAGCTGTCTTTTGTTTATTTTACCTACTCTTACACAAAATGTTTCCTTGACATTTGACCGCGTAACTGTGTAGAGTCTCTGACTAGTTACGCTTACAGATACAGCGATTGTATGCTACTTGATAGCGGGGTCGACAATTAATATATTCTCTTCGATTTTGTGACCTTCACGCTGACATTTACTGGTTACGCTAAAAGGTCACCAATGAGTATATTATCGTTTAGTTCGTGACACGCGATGTACATTCAGCTATCTGAGAGGGCTCTAATGTTCTGGCATAACCTCTCAAACGGTTTATTTGCATTTAACGAGAAGCTCAGTAAGCGGGTTTGCAATCTTCTAGTGCGAATCAACTTTCAATTATTTAACTCAACGACCAACGTTACGTGTTACAAACTTACAACTATTTGCATCCATTAATGTGATGACTTGCCATCTATTGATCCACCCAGGACAAGTGATAGTATTGTATGGGTGTTATTATTTATTTATTGGTCCATTACAACTTAATCAGGTGCACTACATAAGGAATTCAGTAGACGAATCCTAAGTTACCAAAAGTTTCATCGTATTTGGGACGCGAAGAACTATATCTATATCTACATTGTTTGAGGTCAGCGTTAAAGTACTAGCAATCACTTAACATTTTTTCTCAATCAAGAATTGCGTGAACGCTCGCCAGGAAGAATCTTCTATTTAAATAGAACTGGTTATGGTAATGAGGGTTTACTAGAATCTCGCAGATAGCAACGTGGCGGTTATCTTACCTATTCTTTGTTAGAATTTAGCAAATTCCATTTTTGAATTAGCTGTTGTCTGCTAATTCAACGATTTTTTTTTGTAAGCTTTGAACCACTTACTGCAGGGCACAGGCCTTCTCTCAGAGAGAGAGTATGCGCTATTTGAACACACCTTAGGCACTCAGATTTCCTGACGAGGTTTTCCTTCACAGTTAGCGAGTGGTATTGCTACTATAACTTCACAGATGTACATAACTTAGAAAAGTAACTAATTTTTTCTCAAAACACATGTATTTTTTGAGAAAAAATGAGTTAGTTTTCGCACTGGTAATCGAAACGGGGTTACTCGCTGCCGAGTCCATTGTTCTACCCACTGGGCTGCCGCCGCTGTATGATACTACGAATTATATCTAATATGTATAAGTTTAAATTAAAATAAGACCCTAAAGAGGCCCCTTCGAAAATTAGGTAAAAGAAGCTACAAGTTTTGGAAGACTTATTTTCTGATAAGTTAACTGAAATCAAAATAAGCCTTGAAAGGACAAAAAGTTGAGAAAGATCTCGAAGGTAAAGTAAAGAATTCACAGTAAGCAAACAGACAGAGATGTGAATGAACGAAGAAAACCTTGAGAGTGTTGGGCAACAAGGCCTAAAGGCAAATATAGGATGATTTGAGCCGTACCAAGTCAAATATTTGCCCAGATTTACCTGTTTCAAACCTCTTCTTGGTTTGATTTTTATAAAAAATTGCAGTAAGATTCTCACATGATAAAAAGATTAGATAATCTTCTATCACATAACAATCACAATGGTAGTATTTCTTAATGATTCGCGATACTCATACATAATTATATATTAAACGGGTCAAATCGCGATTATTTATTAGGTAAAACGTAATTACGTTATTTCCCGACGTTTCGGCAGTGACTACCCACAATAATTGACTGTACTCGCCACTTTAGTCTACCCGAGACCACGGCAACTGTAACGCTACCAAAACGTCGTGAAATAAGGTAATTACGTTTTACCTAATAAATAATCGCGATTTGACCCGTTTAATATATAATAATCACAATGGTAATAAATAGAAGTGAAGAAGTGGTCAATATGTTTCACGTCTTGATTAGAGAGTAACATTTTCAACGCACCAAATTGTTCCACCCAATAGCGTTCTTTCTGGATAGATGCTAAATTTTATACAACATAATTTGTAACAAAGATATGTCAGCTACCTAACAGGAACATAACAAAGATATTTGGTCTGAAAAATATACTGCCTTATCTCAGTATATTTTTGGTATCCGTGTTAATTTAGCCCATACCTTTTCTCTGGGAGAAGGCCTTTGCATTGGGACGTATTACTTATGCTGCTACGTTCTTCAAACCTGTCCTACAGGAGCGCTAACTTGTAGAAGCAAATTAATTGATACTAATTGCATTCTCCTCTATAATGTACAAAACTTTCCCCCTACATTGCCCCGTGAACTCCCAAGGAAATGAGCGAGCAGCTGTCTTATGAGAATCGATATTCCCTTGCTCACTTCCTCGCGAGCTATGTTGCATGTAAACAACTTTTTCTCAATGGAAATTTCAAAAAGATGACATGGTGATAATCTTGTTTGGCGCAGTAAGGAGATAAGACAATCTGAATGGTGTTTTTTCAGTGCCTTTGTTGGTTTGTTAAGAGGAAACCCATTGCTGTTTCACACAACTCTATTGTTTACAAGTACTTGGCCTCAGCCAGCAAGTGGCAGTATTTTAGTTCCTCTTTTCTTTCCTTTGTTACTTAACTTAAAATTTTCTACAAGTGTTTCTTAATACTAATTTAGATTTTGAAGTTGCTGAACATGATAACTGATAACTAATCACAACAGAGATAAATGTATTGATACTAGATAAGGAGGCATGCAGATATTTCATCTCCACTAGCTAAAGCGAAAGGCAAGCAGTTTAAAATTCCAGTTTTCATGCAAATGGCAGAGATTAAAAGTTACATTGCATTAGTTAGCCATTAATATCCAGCCAGTCCAGGGCGAAAGCAAGAGGTAGATTTGCTAGTTATTAGTTTAATTGACAAGTCCAGCGATAAGTCACGTTAGGAACAGATACGTTTAATATGTATATATTATAAAGGCATTTTACATGTATATTAAATGATTTATGTAGCATTTAGTAGAAACTTTTACCAACACTAGATAGGTAAAGTAAGCGCTCAGACGTCCCTGGTACATATTTCGAGAAGAAACACACGACCTAGTTGATAGTACGGCTTAGTTGATGCGCCGTCTTTCCTGTGGATTAAGCCGACTAAGCTGAGAGGATGGTATGGTAGGTGCTGGGCAGCCAACTCCATCCACTATTGCCTTCCTTATTAAACGCTTACCGAACCACCCTGTACCTACGTACCAATAGTCTGTTTAACTTCAGAGAAATAAACTTCAGTTTCTCATTAAGCTGAGCAGCAGCGGCCGTCGCATCCACCACTCCTCATTGGAAAACGTTAATTAAAAAAATTCCAGAGAAAAACGAAAAGTTCTGGTGTAAAATACCCAAAGCGATGAAACGAAACGAATTCCAGAAATATTTTGAATGAGCGGAAAAATACAACGGACAGACTGAGCACTCAATTTTTTAAGTCCTTTGTCGAGGTCAATGTGTGCGAGTGAGATGCAACATCGCCGTAAGATGCTACCGACAAGGATGACGTCATGATAGACCCGCCGAAAGCACAACTAAACTGGTTAAACTTTAACAAAGATGAGGTCGCCACTGCGTCGATCCTTCCTTAGCAAAGTCCAGACGATACTTTTATATGCCTAGGTTGTTTTTTATCTCGCATCTGCATGCCAGCTACACATTTACACCACAATCGGTCTTCTCACTCACCTTTGTATAGAAACCCGGTGCGCGCGCAGGTAAAACTCCGAAATCTCACAGGTGAAACGTTATCCTTGATTCAAATCCAAAAGCTGTCAAACACAGCGTGGTCCCTGGCGGGAAACGTGAAACTCAAGCGAGCAGCGGACCACAGGCCACAAAATTTTAACCACACTGTCACACCGTTTGTTTGCTAAACTATAAGCAACTTATTAATAATTTTGGTGACCTGTTGTTACTGCGCATGTCCCGAAAACACGCGCCGATTCAAAAAGGTTATGTTTAAGTTGCGAGCACCTCTTGACTTCAATTCACCAACACACGCACTTCTCACTGGTTCCCAAGCAGAATCCTAAGAGATAGAATCTGTGCAAACTTATTCGTTCGACGCGAAGGAACAAACACTTGAGGGGCAATGGTAGAGCCGCGTATACGACAATCCAATACAATTCTCACTGCAAAATTCTCCAAACTTGACACTGAGCACGTTTCCGACGACCCGCCGGCTCTACCTGTCGTAACTGAAGGTCATTTACGTGTATAAACACTTTAAAAACTCCGGAACCGGCAAACAATTTCGTTCCACACGTGACTCTGTCAAAATTATTAACACCGGTGAACTCTGGAACACTTGCAGCACTCTGGCATACAACGCATTGCTTGCAAACAACGTGGTTAGGTCCGGACAGCAAATTAAACGAATAGAAAAGAAAATAAACGAAGAATATAAAGATAAGGTCGTCGGCTGCGAAGCCGCGCGGCCGATACTCTGTCTGAGCGCTGTACTAACTCGCGAGAGAGCGCGACCCGCTCGCGCCCCGCCCCCCGCCGCGCCGCCCCGCGCCCCGCTCCACCGTGAGCATACGACTCAACCGAAGCCGCAGCGTATGAAAAATATCAGGAACATTGAAAAAAATAGACTCAACTGAGGGGAGGACACTCGACTCGTCCTCCGGATCCATTTTGTCCTTGAGTTTTTGTCCGTTTTAAAGCGGAGGGTCCCCACGCAGGGACAATGCCGGTATACTCTCTAGACTTCAATTAATCGGACAACACGTGCGTGAGGCTCCCCCTCCGTAATAGATTGAGGTTCATGCTGAATTCCTGATTCAATGAACTGCGCCGATTGAATTGGTGCCCCAGTTCGTCTCATAATACCTACTTCCTCGCTAGCACCATTCATTGGGTTCACGCTTTCAAAGTTTTCGCGCTTATCTTTGAAGTTTATTTTAAGTTTGAGTTGCGAATCGGGGTTCCAACCTGTAATAATAATTCTTCAGGTATTTCTTTAATTCGACTTACTCTGCTTCGTTAAGAGAAAGTCAAATTATTTGTTAAAGTTAAAGAGTTGGGAAAATATAAGTATTAAACCGTGGGAACCAAATCCATGACACACAATCTGTCCTTACTTGAGTCATCTTGCACCCACAAATACGATTTCGTTCAAGTGGGAGTGAGACTGGTATCGATTCTCTGGACTCTACATTTCCATTCTTTACAGCACATTGGCGTGATACAAATACCATAGCGCGTACGCCAAGAATGTAGATATTAAAATGCCTTGTCAGTACGTGTTGGGAATGACATCACTTTGTTTGCAGGTGTGTCTTTGCCCACTAATGCAATGTCTGCTAATTAACGTGTGACCATGTCGACTTTGACTCGGACAAGCTTCGTAAAAGTTGAGATTCAATGCGAATGGACTAACACTAAAATAAAATCTATAACCAACTTGATGCACTTATTTTAAAAAATACAGAGGTATACATTTTCAATTTCATGTAATCGATCACATGCTCTATCATAAATCGTTGAATAGATATCATGTGGAGAGGATGAGGGAAGAAGATTGACGAAAAAATTATATATAGCGAATGTGGGTGGAAGGTCCGGTAAGGGACGTCCCATGCGGACATACTTCTACCAAATAGGGAATGCATGCAATCACTAATGAACGTTGATAAAAAGAAGGTGATTTGTCAGGATCGTGGCAAGTGGCAATCCCTGGTCTCTTCCTAACCCTCTGGGATACAGGCGTGTACACTTATGTCATAAGAGATATCAAACAAAATACTATTTAGTATTAAGCCCGCCAATTGTACAATCCTTACAGGTACAATAAAGAATTTAATAATAATAATAAACAGGAAACACGATTGTACTTGACTTGAGTAAACTGCAAAACGCATTTTAAAAACAATTGACAAGTTGACGCTTTTAACTGACAGTCTTTTATGACAATCACACGTATCGCATTACCAAGTCTGACGAATCGTTAACTGTCTGCGTCAGGATAGTTTCTCAGTAGAGCTACTTACGAGAAGTACTGTCTCGACACCCCTTCTTCGTATTACAGGCGAAATTTAAATTTATCTCGCGATTTACCAATCACAAAACAACGATCTACTTAAGCATACCTATGTGCTACATATTTAAAAGCCGTTCGTATTTTCATGTTTGCGACATCCGTGCTTTTGGGCTTCTCCAGCAAAAGAAACCCTGTGCTATGGTAACCAGAGAACGCATACCAGCGGGTGGTGTGCGTTACCTGGTTATCATAGCCCACAAGTGATTGTGTTCTATGAAACTTATTATTACTATTTATGAATTATCATAACATAACCTAACATTTACATACAGGCACAAACATTGCTTCTGGCCCCACAAATATGTAAACATTTAAAACCTGGGTATGTAGTATCCGTATGTCTTTGAAAAGTTAGTGCTTAAAATGCGTGATAAAGCCGATGGCCACCCAAGAGTGACTAAATAATTAGTAATTGGTTTTTCAACCTTATATTATTTAAGGTACCTTCTTTAATTTACTTATCATCAGGGTAAAACTGGGCCTAAGGGGCCCGGTTGGCATTTTGTGTTTAAGGGCCGCCTCACCCATACCATCAGGTCAATCAACAAAGTAATTAATAGAGGACAGAGTAATTAATAGATTTCTTGAGGCCTGCTCCAATACTAGGTCGAGATACAAATGATTAACATCCTATTTTGATTTCGTTCAGTGTTCCGATAATAACGTAAGATAATAAAAACGCAGTCGAAATATGTCCCACCATAGGTCACATGATTTCTCTCAGGGAGAGAATATTGTTAGAGAGGTTGCGAGTCCCGGCACTGGCGGAATTTTCGGCCTCTAAATAGGTTTTTAAAATTGTCCTCAGCACGGGTTAGTGCAACAAACCAGAATATCATTTCCTCAAGATGTTTTCTATCACCGTTAGCTCAATGTTCCGAAACGGCAAAAAACACTTGGGAACGCCCGCACAAGCTGAGGCTCAATAGGCAAATGCCACCCTGGCTCTTTGGCCAGTCCGATGCTACTTATCATCGACCCTCTGGTGGATATAATAGGCCTCTTAATATTTACATCCTGTTTTACTATGCCATACGCGATCACTTACGGTGGTGGGGAGTCGCTGGATGCGGACGGCACAAGAACGTGAAGCTTGGAAGCTATTTCCTGCAGTGGGCGTCAAATGGTTGATGATGATGATAGGCGACCATTGGTTTCCGGCTACTCGGGCTTCGGGCTATATCGTCAGGCATCTGGTTTTAATCGACATCAAAAAAGATCTTCCCAATTTGATGCGTATACTTTTTGTTTGGCTTGGCATCTGGTTATTAATAGACTTCAAAAATGATATTCTCAATTTGATGCGTATACTTTTTGTTTGGCTTTCTTATAACTTAGATAAGACAAGTATATTCTTTATTAGCCACACCAGCATGCACGCTGATTTCGGGTTCTTCTACGTTTTCATCTTTACATCCCCCAGTTGAGAGAAGATAGACACATTGGATCAAATGACAACGTCTGGGATATCTCTTACCGCCTCTTCTATCCAGATTCAATAAAGTGACATATTTTTTTCATCAATCTGTCTTTCTTCATCCTCTTCATACGTGGATACTCTTCAACCCAATGCAACATTACTTTCTCAACTCTAATCAATAAGTACATCCTTTTTCAGTCCACAACGATCTCGGTTCAAACTATTGCGTATCCTGTAATTCAAAGTAACTGAACACGATGTACTTAAGTTATTTGTATTCTCAAGGATTTCCACTGCATTACTCCTAGTGATTCTGCCAGAAATGCAAATTATATTCATACACACTCTGCCAACAATGTCTCGTCTCGCCATTTTCGTCCCAGGTGGACATACTTCGACCAAATAGAGGATGTATTAGCCAAGGACAAGATAAATTACACCCGAAACAGCGGCGTCAGTATATGCATTGACTAATGAATGTTGATGAAGCGAAAGAGGTCTTTCAGGACCGTGGCAAGTGGCAAACCCTGGTCTCTGCTTACCGTTCCGGTGAAAAGGCGTGAATTTATGTTATATAATGTAATGTTGTATTACCTGCAATAACGATGTGTCTGTAAAGATTTAAATGTAAACATTTTAAAGCATGTACCTATAAACATCCGTATCTGCAATAAGAGCTAGCAATTGCCAATAAAAGGGAGGATATTAACAACGGGACGGGCTGAAAGGTTTGTTAGTGAGTGCATTTCTATTTCCCTGTTTCTTTTACCGACATAGTGTTTTACTCTAAGGGACGTGGGTACAAACACACATGCACATACACGAACGCGCACACACACACACACACACACATACATACATACATACATACATACATACATACATACATACATACATACATACATACATACATACATACATACATACATACATACATACATACATACATACATACATACACACAGGCACAAAAACAATCAATTAAAGAATATTATTTATTTAAAAAATTTCTATTTTCATCTTTTCTATAGTTTCCAAAATTAAATAATTACGTATAGTTGTGGAAGAAAAAGCGCGATCTTCTGGCATAGGTGATATACATTTAAAAGAAATTCGTAAAATTTAGACATTTTCATTTTTACAAACCGTTAAGGTTAACATTGTGAATTGTCGAGGGATCGAAATTGCTAACTGCTTAATGGTTTCAATAACGTCACATTATCACTGCAATGCCCATTTTCAACACCCAGCTTTGAAAAACAAGAACTTCATGTCTCTCAGTCTGCCTGTCTGTCAGCAGCATCATAGCTCCCAAACAGACAGTCCAATTGCATTTTATTTTCAAGTTGTTGGCTAATTCAAATTCAAATTCAAATAGTTTATTTGGTATAAGTATTATTGTCATACTGTTACACAGACTTAACGTTCTGAGTTTCCTACTTAAACATACTTAACAATGTAAAACATGTAAACACAGTTAACAGTGTAAACAATATTTGATGGTAGGTACATATTTCGCAAAGGTGCACAATAAACGGCAACAGCTTAACACTAACAACTACCCTCCGCGCTAGTTAACAAACTGTGTTGCGGCAGAGTAGGAGTCGTCGCCAAACGTGACCACTCATGTTGACCCGTACGGTACTTTCGTTCTAAGGAAAACAGAGATCAAGCGAGTTGGACGGTTAAATTTAAAAATCGTAGTATATGCAAAAAATACAGATATGACAAAGTACAAAGCCAGCATGCGACATCCGATTCGTTAGGATTTTTCTTACAGGGTGCCGATTCTCACTTCATTAGCAAATAAGTCGCATACGACTCCAAGGCCTATATTATGACTTTTGGAATTCAAAGTAAAAAGTCGACCGACAGCCAAAATCTGTATTCAGAACGCCAAGCTAGGTACATTGAATTTGAATGAGAAAATAAACTGTTGAGTTACATTATTCGACAGAATAAATAAGCCTTAGAATATTTTGCGTCTACGCCTTCAATTCGCATGGGCGAGAATCGGGCCCCTGGTCTTCGGTAAGGTGTTGGTAGTGTAGTATTTTCAAAATTTCATACAAAGTTCAATTTAATAATAAGATGTACTTAAGACCTGCGTTTAAACGGAATAAAAACATATAGTAAATGATTCACTTAAAATATCATAACTATCATAATATTACGTAATTAAATTCTAAATTTAATATATAATAATAATATATAATAAAGAATCTATCTATAAATTCAAGTGTTTAATAGATATTTAATATGGGTTTATCTTAAATAATATATTGAAATAAAATGTAATTAAAATATGATAAATAAACATCGCTCATTTTAATAGATTTTCAGTGGAGTTATAGTCCTGGTGCTGTAAATATTCTAGTACTAGGTGTTTGCAGATATATCTGGTTTTTTTACTTAAGTCACCGCAAGATTTACATAATTTATTAAATAGATAAGGGCCTCTGTAGTGAGTGAAACTTTGAGCAAATGAAGTTCTACATTGTGGAATTTTATAAATAACATATTTCCGTCTCTCTGATATAGGGGGAGGGGGTACAATTTTGTGTTGCCTTGCAATGATGGCACTTATATACAATTGTCTAACCGTTAGTACCAAATATTCAGAATATAAGGTTTTCGTTGGATAGCGAAATTTTTTGTAATTAATGATTTTGAGGATTGCTCTTTGTGCTCTTTCTATTTTTATCATATTGGATTTTTTAGCACCACCCCAGGAAAGAATACCGTATGATAATATGGATTGACATAGACAGTAATAAATTGCTTTAATAATGCTGACATCTCCGATACTCCTTAATTTTTTAAAAAGGCAAATCAGCTTCCTGGTTCTACCACATAAATAATCTATTTGACGTTTCCAATTGAGATTGCGATCGATGATTATACCTAAGTACTTGATATGGGGAACGGAGGATAGTTCCGGGCAATTGCATGGACAGAGGTTATTACAAGAGTGTGCCTTCAAATCTAGGTCAGGTGGTTGTGAACTGTCACAAATACTAAATGTTATATATTTCGTTTTGTCTAAATTAAGTGTTAGAACATTATCACTAAGCCAGTCCAAAACCACACGAAATCCGCTCTCGCTAGTATGCTTTACTTCAGCCCAGGTAGGTGCATCAAAAAGTAATACTGTGTCATCAGCAAAAGTTATGATACGTGCGTCTTTTAATTTAGTTTCACAGAGATCGTTGATATAGATCAAAAATAATACTGGTCCAATCACAGATCCCTGTGGCACCCCATAGCTGACTGATAGATAATCACTTTGCACAGTATCAATCTTAACGCACTGCGTCCTCTCGCAAAGATAACTCCGAAAAAGTTCCAAGGGTACACCACGTACACCGGCACACTCCAACTTGCGCAGCAGAATGGGGATAGAGACGGTGTCGAAGGCCTTTGCCAGATCGAGAAAGATGCCCAAGCACTTATTTTTCATGTCTAGTTTTTTAGCTGTATGAATAACTAAATCGTCAATAGCGTCGGCCGTGGAAATAGCCTCCCTAAATCCATATTGGTTTTGCGAGAAAAACTCATTTGATTCAAGATAGCTGACGAGTCTTGAGTTAAGAGCTCTTTCCACAATCTTTGCCAATGTTGGCAAAAGTGATATTGGTCTATAACAATCGACACTGCCCCTATCCCCAGACTTGAAGACCGGTACAACAACAGACTTCTTTAACAGATGAGGGAAGGCACCTGTTGAAAAGCATAAATTGCATAAATGTGAGATAGGGTAGGCTAGTATAAACGCTGCCCTCCTAAAAAAAGCTGAGGATAGTCCATCCCAACCAACAGAAGGTGTATTTTTGAGTGACATGATAATTTTGTTTATTTCAGTGGGGTCAGTAGGTAGTAATACGATTGAATTTGATGGACCTCCACAACCCCTCTGCTCAGCTGCAAGTTCAGACTCTGTTTTCCCAGTCTTTAGGAGAATCTCATTGGCAAGTTTACTACCGACATTAACAAAAAATTCGTTAATGAAATTGACTGACGCCAGTTGAGTTTCCTTGATTTTTAAAAGTTCAACCGGAGACTTAGTAGTTGAATTCAGGTTACAAATATCTTTGACGGTTTTCCACGTTTTCTTAATGTCATTTCTATGTTTATTTATTTCGGATTTTTGGTACTCAATTTTTAGTTTATTTAATATATTATTACAGTGATTTCGATATCTTTTATAGGTCACAAGAGCAATTAGGCTGTCTGGTGTTTTCCTGTGTTTAGAATGAAGTTTGTCACGCCACTTTATACATCTAATCAGCCCTGGAGTTATCCAGGGTTTAAGATTGTTTTTCCTATTTGGTATCTTATGTACTGTAGTATGTCTAGTAAGAGTGTCTGCTACAGCAGTCAGGAAAGTTGATGTTACAAGGTCGATATCATTGCAATTCAGTATGTTGGTCCAGTCTGTTCTCTTTAGATCATCAAGAGCTTTATAATAATCAATTCGTGAAAATGTTTTATGTTTCTTGGATGTATTTGTGGATGCAACATTTCTGTTCAATGACAGTATGAGAGAAGAATGGTCTGTAATTGATGATGCACATACCACTGTAGCTGACTGAAGTGTAGGTTTTAGAAAACTATGGTCAATGCAGTTAGAGTTCCGCGTGGGGAACGTATGACTTGGGAGTAGACCGTGCATTGAGAGACAGTTAAGGTAGTCTTGGGATCGTGTATCATTATTACCTTCCTTAATGTCTATATTAAGGTCACCAACGAGCGCAATATCCTTAAATGTTTTAAGTTCTGTCAGAGTTGTGTCAAGAGAACCAAGGAAATTATCTATATTATTAATCGATGGGGTTCTATAGATTGCAACCACAGCTAGCTCTTTCCCAATCTTGACTACCAGACTGTCGGAGTCACGGATGTTAGGTTCATAGACATTAATATTTAAAGAAGTGTGGACATAGACAACAACACCGCTGTTTTGGTTTATGTGACGTGACGATGCATAACTAGAATAATTAGGTAAGACAGGTAAGTTATCTAAATGTGACAACCAGCATTCCGTAAAGATCAGAATATCAACTTTAGATTTTAGTATAGCTAAGTTTACCATGAAGTCATCAATATTGCGATTAATACTCCGTATATTCTGCACAAATATTTTGAGGTTATTCGGGACTTGCTCCAAAATATTATTGCATTCTTCAAGGCCACCAAACAGATACGACTCTCCAGCTCTGACATTGGTTTCAATGTCAGCGCTGATCTCCTGTAGTAGAGACGTCATTTATTCGATGGTTAATAGAGTTCCTGTCGTCTCTGATCTGCTGGCCCTTGAAGAGAAGTAGCAAGTAATGAAATTTGTAGATTAATTGAGCAATGGATAAGTATAATAATAGTAGATATTTATACGATGTATAGATATATTGCGTATGTAGTATATTATCGTGATATAATGTAAGTATATGTAAATATATAGGACAAATATATAAGTCAGTTAGCACAGCAACATCTGTTATGTAGTGCAGTTGATAGAATTGGTAGATGATATGTGTGAGTGATATTAGGTTACCTAGTCACGCTGACAGTTCAGACCGTTTTAGATTGTCAAGTTGCTCGAATGAAGTGACTTGAATCGCAGGTTCGCCATCGTCTTTTCGCAGCATAACTCTTCCATTTGAAGTCCAGCAATACTTGAAATTGCCTCCATTTGCAATATTTTTGGCCGAGTGTAAAAGGGCTTTAATCTTTGCAGTTAGGACATCCGAGATGTATATAGGTCCGTTATTGTTCGTGAGACCAAACATTTCACAGGTGAGCCTCTTCTCTGCCTTCCGAAAGGTCTTCACTGCTTGTAAAACCTCTTTTTTTGCATGATAGTTTTGAAATTCCAGTATAATGGGAGCATTTTCTTTACCCCGGCGGTAAACTTGCTTGACTTCATTGGCTGTACTTTCAATTTCCAGCTTTTTCATGAATACATCCAACATTTCACTAAGGTTTTCATTTTTTTCTCGCGGTACATTTCTTATTTCTAGCATATTTCTCTTCTGGAACCGTTGCAAGTCCTCCAGCTGCTCTTCCAGTTTATTTAACTTGATTTGAGATCTCGCACATTCGGTTTCAAGAGTCTTCACTCTGTTTTTCAGCTCAACGCAATCATTTTTGTATTCAAGAAGAAGTTTTTGAATTTCAGCGTTGCTTTCTAGAAGACTTTTGTTTTGGAGTGTGTTAGCTTCCAATGCTGCATTCAGTGTGTCAAATTTAGCATCTTGTTGCTCGCGGAGATCTTTCAGCAGTTTTTTCATCTCCTTGCAGAAGTCTGTATAATCCTCATTTTCTGGATTCTTGCGTTTCCTAAGTCCAGAAGCATTCGCACTGTTTGCATGAGGCGGAGAACGTGGAGTGGACATAATGTTGTTTTTTTTGCGTATACTATGCTTTGACTCTGACGCAGCTTATCGCTTTCGTATTATGAACGGACTAAGATTGACACGATGAGACGGCCCCACTCGTTCGTCCTTTCACACACGCGGCACGGATTTAAACAATGCTTATGTGAAGAAGGCACGGTAAAAGTATTTTTGACCCTAGTCGAATAATCTTACGTCTCAGTTTTAAGTGTTGGATAGTGATTAAAGAAAAAAAATACTGCACAAGCCGGACACACGTCTGCACTGTCCAAACGGTAAGCAACGACTCTTACAATTCA
This sequence comes from Yponomeuta sedellus, assembly GCA_934045075.1. Classification (NCBI taxonomy): domain Eukaryota; kingdom Metazoa; phylum Arthropoda; class Insecta; order Lepidoptera; family Yponomeutidae; genus Yponomeuta; species Yponomeuta sedellus. The sequence goes on from OW203726.1 coordinate 16,401,320, forward strand.
ATATGCATGGTTCATAGCTAGGTCAGGTGTATCTTTATTAACAGCGGTTTCCAAGTTTTTTTTAATGATCTCTGGTGACACGTTGTGTTGTAATTATTTTTAATTAGATACGTGTAGTTTGAGCTCAACTAAACAGTTTTATCATCAACTAACTGTACTCCGCGGTTCATCGATTTTCCCGCGGGAATAACATATTTTCCCGCAGTAAAACGTAGCTTATGTGGTAATCCAGGGTGTCAGCTAATTCCGTACCAAATTTTATTAAAATCGCTCCAGCCTTTTAGACGTGACGAAGTAACAAACATTCACACTCACAAACGTTCGTTTTTATAATATTTGTGTGATTAATACCTACTCGCGTATTATCTAGGGTCTAATAGCATAACAACTGTTAGAAAAACCTGAATTCGATCGAAACGTTGTTGCAAATTTTAAAAGTTCCAGACAGACCCTAACAAACTAATAAAATAATGGTTGTGTACAAATTAAAGTTGTTCTTCATTATTATTCAAGCTTCGTTACCCCTAAAAGCGGCTGGGAAAATATTTTAAATCTACTTTATTTTTTGACCTAAGAACGCTCCTTGTTAAAACATTTGAGCTTGAAAGATATTTCATTCCATTTAGAAGTGCCAGAACATACTTCAACTTTCTTAGGTTATTGTTAAGCGTTTTTGCAATCTATGTAGTTTATTTTGTACACGTTTATAGACCCGTTTCTTACTGCTGCTCCGACTATCTAAGGTTTGCTGGAAGAAATCTCTTACAGAGATAAGCTCGCCTTTTTACATGTTATTTTCGTGTGCAATAAAGTGTAATTAAATAAATAACTGGTTTAGCATCCGCAAGGGTGTGAAACAGGGTTGTGTCGCATCCCCGTGGTTGTTTAATTTATTCATGGATAGTTGCCTGACTGATCTGAAAGAGAATGAATGTAGGATAAGGATGAGTGAGCTACTTGTGAAATGCTTATTGTACGCCCATGATCAAGTGTTGTTCGCATCGTCGGTCGAAGAATTGCAGACACAAGTCACGGTAATGGATGAGGCTTTTAAAAGGAAAGGTATGAACATGAATGTAAGACGAAAGTACTGGTCTTTGAAAAAGATGATGAAATGACTGAGTGCAAGATACGATTAGAGGCGAAAGAGTGCAACAAGTAAAAGAATTTGTCTATTTGGGGAGCCTGTTTACGAGGGATGGAAAGTGTGAAGGTGTTATAGAAAGAAGAGTAAAAGCGGGAAATTGTGTAAACGGTGCCTTGCACTCCATTGTGTGCAGCCGAAACATCTCCAAAAGAGCTAGATTGGCTATTCATAGTGGCGTGCTGGTCCCAACACTTATGTATGGTAGCGAGACTTGGGTGTGGCAAAAGAAGCAAGAAAGTAGAATTAATGCAGTTGAAATGAGGTCCTTGAGAAGTGTAGTGTGTGTAGTGTTACTTTGAATGACAGGATACGCAATAGTCTGATTAGAGAACGTTGTGGACTAAAAGAGGATGTAGTGACTAGAATTGAGAAAGGAATGTTGCGTTGGTTTGGACATGTGGAGAGGATGAAGGAAGAAAGATTGACGAAACAAATATAGTCAGATGTCGCTGCCTGTACGTAATACAGAGAAAATTGTAAAGAGGTTCGAAATTTCACTGATGCCATGAGTCGCCCATTGGCTCAATTGGTAGAGCGCTGGTACGGATAGCCAGAGGTTGCGGGTTCGAATCCCGGCATGGGTGAAATTTTTAGCCTCTAAATAGATTTTTAAATTTGTTCCTTAGCACGGGTTAGTGCATTAAAAATAAAAATAGTGTAATCATGTGGGTACAGCGATATCGTTCCGATGTTGAACCTAACTGCAAAGTAGGTAGTCGGGGCTGTAAGTAATGCAATTTGCTTAAGTCAGATGTCGCTGCCTGTACGTAATACAGAGAATATTGTAAAGAGGTTCGAAATTTCACTGATGCCGTGAGTCGCCCATTGGCTCAATTGGTAGAGCGCTGGTACGGATAGCCAGAGGTTGCGGGTTCGAATCCCGGCATGGGTGAAATTTTTAGCCTCTAAATAGGTTTTTAAATTTGTTCCTTAGCACGGGTTAGTGCATTAAAAATAAAAATAGTGTAATCATGTGGGTACAGTGATATCGTTCCGATGTTGAACCTAACTGCAAAGTAGGTAGTCGGGGCTGTAAGTAATGCAATTTGCTTAAGTCAGATGTCGCTGCCTGTACGTAATACAGAGAATATTGTAAAGAGGTTCGAAATTTCACTGATGCCGTGAGTCGCCCATTGGCTCAATTGGTAGAGCGCTGGTACGGATAGCCAGAGGTTGCGGGTTCGAATCCCGGCATGGGTGAATTTTTTAGCCTCTAAATAGGTTTTTAAATTTGTTCCTTAGCACGGGTTAGTGCATTAAAAATAAAAATAGTGGAAACAAATATATATTGCGAATGTGAGTGGAAGGGCTGGTAAGGGACGTCCCAGACGGACTCACATCGACCAAATAGGGGATGTATTAGCAAAGGGAAAGATAAAAAGTACCCGGAACCGGCGTTCGTACATGCAACGACTTATGAACGTTGATGAAGCGAAGGTGATCTGTCAGGATCGTGGCAAGTGGCAGTCCCTGGTCTCTGCCTACCCCTCTGGGATACAGGCGTGAGGTTATGTACATACATAACATTGTTTAATTACATACATACATACATACATACATACATACATACATACATACATACATATGTATGTATGTATGTATGTATGTATGTATGTATGTATGTATGTATGTATGTATGTATGTATGTATGTATGTATGTATGTATGTATGTATGTATGTATGTATGTATGTATGTATGTATGTATGTATGTATGTATGTATGTATGTATGTATGTAATTAAACAATTAATTTCTTCTTTATTTAATACAAAAAAGAGACACGCATCAAACATAACAAACTAAACAAATAAGCCGATCTTAATAATATCTGGATTTTTTCAACATGTATTATAAATGTATTATATAAATATAATTTCTATGTTGAAGAAATCCAGATAAAAACACGATCGAAGGACGAACACGATACCCATTTCTGGTCCATCGAAAGTCTCAGGAGTCAGATAAATAATAAATATCCGATACCAAATACGCTCGTTAACTGAGACGAGACCTCCTTAAAGATATCGTGTTCTTTAGTGCTTACTCTGGCTATCGTCAATTAAACGTGAAAAAAAGCTGTTTCCCAATAATCCGGGAATTACACTTCAAATCTTTCGCAAATTAAGGATAAAGAACGTAGCTTGCATCCAATTACAATTTATCCCGGCCTTTGAATGTAATACACACATTTTTCCATACAATAAAATAGTTCCCATATTCGATAACAATTCTTGTATGTCCCCACTGCTGGGGCACGGGTCTCTTCCTGCATCGCACGAAGGTTAGACCACGGGGGCCAAATTCGGCGGGTCTTATTGTCAGTTATCAATCCGCCCATAAGGCCTCGGACATGAACCTCAGACACTTAATTAACGGCTGCCAATACATGATAGCTGACACTTAAAGTGCCTTGCAAAGCACGGAAGCGCTCGGAAAAATGCCACTAGTGATAGTCAGTGGCTGGTCACCCATCCTGCATCTGACTGCGCCTGTTGTTTATTTATTTCATTAATTTATCAATAATTTGTTGCTTAACTCAAGTGACTGATTCCATGATTGGAATCATTTCTCGGTGCGAATAGGCCATTCGCTTTCGGGTTCGCTTCATTCGCAACCTTCCTATATTATTCCATTGAAAAACCTATATATTAATAGATGATATTTGCTTCTAGCGGATAGTGTACTTAGTAACAGAGAAGTATAATGACATAGCTTTCTGTTGGTATAACTCGCGCAAATTAAATGGGCATCTCTCGCGAAAATGATCAAATCGCGCGTGGCGCCGGGTTAAATGGCACGGGTTAATATTTGAATGCGATTGGTTAAGCTGCCAACAATGTCAAACATATCAAATTAAAAGAACTATTGACAATTTGCTCCACACCAAAATAATAAAGCTAGAGAAGAAAGTTGTACGATAACAAAAACTTATGTTGATACCTTCTAACTGTAACCTTGTAACGGTGCAAACCTCTTTTTATTTGATTTTTATTTGATTTTTATTTGATTTTTATTTGATATTTCTTTTATTTAGTTCGTCATTTCCAAAATTCAAAATTACGTCACTCATTTTTGAGATTTTCTTATTTTTTTGGCATTACTCCTTTACATTTCAACTAGACCGGACTACATAAATCGTCCTTTATCTGCTTATTCTGTTTTTGTCTAGTTTTTTTCTGTTTAACATCTATAATATAAAAATGAATCGCTGAATGTGTTGGTGGGCGCAAATCTCGGGAGCAGCTGAACCGATTTCGCTAATTCTTTTTTTAGTATATTCCTTGAAGTACAAGGATGCTTCTTACGGAGAGAAAAAAAAATATTAAAAAATCTATTGTTAGACGGTACGAAATTCGCTGGGTCAGATAGTTATTAGTAAATGGCAAAGTCAACAAAATTTGCCATTCTCTTATTTGACACAACAAAAGGTAATGTCTAGGTGCTGAACCAAGAACTTAAGACTGTATGTTATGGTAACTGGGCAAGGACAACACAAACATAGAAAAAATACAAAAAAAAAAGTCTTACAATCTCACAATCTTTGCATTTACCACGACCTCCCGAATGTGAGGCTGACGTTCTCCCGCTGAAGAAAATCACATATTACCAAAAGTATGAAGTGTCTATCAATTTCACTGTTTGAGTCAAATAAATATATGGCGAATCCAACCAATACCTGCCCTATTTTTTAAAGAGGCTTACCTACGTACAGTCGACAGCGCATTTATCTTTACTCTTTTGGTGCAAAGTCGCTCGCAGCGTATCAGCGTGCACCCATATAAAAATTGCACACCAGCTATTCCTAAATGAATAGTTACATAATTTTTTTAATAACTCCGCAGATATTATTTTTGATTAGATCAAAAATGTGATAACGAAAATCCATATTTTAGGCAGTTAGTAAGAATTGGGCCCTAAACATTTGGCGTGTCTCCGGGAGCGATTTGTTCTTTTGTTTTATTGTAGTTGCATTCATTATGCAATTGTTATATGTTTTGCAGTCATCTTCTTCCTTTTTGCCGTGTCTTCATGACTTAGAGACGTAACTCTGGGGCAGCTTCCGCCACCAGCGCTCTCCATTCATTCCGATTATGAGCCAGATGTGTGGCCGTTTGTAGGGTCCCTCCCGAAGTTTTAGTTATAGTGTCTGTCCACCGAATTGGTACTGATCCCCTGATTATATTCATTTTAATGCACGTAAAGGTTATACTATTTTTATTTTTAATGCACTAACCCGTGCTAAGGACAATTTTAAAAACCTATTTAGAGGCTAAAAATTCCACCCATGCCGGGACTCGAACCCGCGACCTCAGGCTAACCGTGCCAGTGCTCTCCCAACTGAGCCAATGGGCGACTCACCGGCATTAGAGAAATTTCGAACCTCTTTACAATACTCTCTGTATTACGTACAGGCAGCGACATCTGGCTGAAGTAATTTGCATCACTTGCAGCCCCGAGTACCTACTTTGCAGTTAGGTTTTACATCGGAATGATATCGCTGTACCCAAATGATTATATTCTTTTTGATGCACTAAGGATTGATGATTAGATGCTTCGATTCCCGTTCTCGAGACCGGTGATAATGACATATTCCAGGTTATCTGGCCCGCGTCGAACGGTACGTCCAAAGAACTTCAGGATGCTATGAACTCTATTTGATGTAGTCTTCTACAAAATATAGAGATTTATTTTAGTTATCGTTTAGAAACCGCTGCTATATACGGTCTTCTTCTTCTATGGGCCCTTTACTCCTCCGTGAAGTCTTGGGCTGACAAGGGCTCTCCATTTATCTCTGTTCATGGCTAGGAATGGTAGCTCCAGCCAAGTTTTTTCCTTCTCCTTCGTCTCAGAGAGAACGGATCTCTTCCACGTCTGGGACGGTATTCTCGGTCGTCGTGAGGCTCCGGCTTTCCAGTTGAGGGTCACCTAAAAGCACTGTTGACTGTACCAGCAGCAAAATTTCAAGAAACACTCCAGCTCCTTAGTTCCGCAACATAAGACGGAGTGTCGAACAGAAATGCGTTTCAACTGTACATACAGTCAACAAGTGAAGAACCTTTAAATTTGGGAGTGTTGTCCTTTCTTATGTTCAAAGCATAGGGTTGAATTCAGAGTAGCAGTCTAACGTTACACGTGCCGTTGATTGTATGTTTCGAAGACGTTACCTTTTTACGAAGGTATTGGTAAAGTAATAGCAATACGGGGCTGTTTTCAATATTCGTGGGGCCTAAGCCCCTTTAATCTTATTTACCGAAAAGTACTGACGTCCGGATTAAGGGATGGCGTGGTTACAATGCGAGGTAGCTGCGGCTTTTCGGGTATCGTATACCTACTCGATGAATATGGAGGGACCGTCTCGAGACGAGATTGAATTTATGACAATTGTCTTATTGAATTTACAAAATTCTCAACAAATTGACCGGAAAGCAGATGTAAGAAGGAAGTTTACAGGAAACATTCATAAGTAGCAAAAGTGTGAAAGATAATGAAGATTAAGATATTTTTTTATATTATAAACCTATTTAGAGGCTGAAAATTCCACCCATGCCGGGACTCGTGCCCTTAATTTTCCTTAGCATAGGTTAGTGCATTAAAAAGAATATATTCTTTTTTATTTGTTTATTTGAAGGTACATACAATATACACAAATATAAAAGTTAATATTTTGAAAACCTATTTAGAGGCTAAAAATTTCACCCATGCTGGGATTCAAACCCGCAACCTCTGGCTATCCGTGCCAGATAGAAATTTGTTCCTTAGCACGGGTTAGTGCATTAAAATAAAAATAGTATAGTTAATATTTTGCATAATGATTTTGTTAGTTAGGCATGTATAATTCATAATTCTAATTATTTTTTCTTTGTTTGTACATCTAAGGAGTAGATTTCAATATATTTTGTCCAGTGCAACGTTTCACTGGAAGAAATCACTTTTAGTGATAGTCTCTACTCTTAGGTTAAGAAATATCTATGTGATTTCCATTCATGTACAATAAAGTGTTCTCTATCTAGTTTCATATCTAAAAAGGCTTAATCTACATTTTTTGCATCGTAGCTCTTACTTACTGCACTAACACTAACGCGTTTTAGTCAAAATAAAAATATTAAAATAAAAACCAGGTGGGATCACATTAAATTACTAACCTATATAAAGAAATTGAGGCAGACATCCCACCTTAAATGATCGACTAGGGTTATTCAAGTCTCCTTAGCTGTTAAGGTTTTATTTTTAAGATCTGGCTTACAATAAACAATTTTGACGTTATAATTATGCTTGATGAAACACGCGTCGGTATTATAATGATCGAAAGGTTTGAAACCTTTCATGTGACACTATTATCAATTTGTCAAGCTGGCACAGCCACTTGCCTTTTGCCTTGGCCGTAAACAAACATTTATAAATACTTACGCAGAAAATACAACTCCTATTAACTTAGTTTCGGTTTCACTCATTTGACTTTTTGGCGGAAGAGTCCGACCAGGATTTGATCAGATTCGCGGAGCTCACGAAAGTTTTAGTTCAAAAATACAACTCTTCTTGGCCTTCGCGGGCTTGTCAAAAAAGCAATCGTCATTTGTTTCCCCACACGGCACCTTCAGGCATTCGCGCGCTATATTTAAGGCGCTTTGGGTGCCAAGTAAGCGCTACCAATGGAATGAAAATCACAACTTGTTTAATGCGACGTTTTATTGTAAAAGTAAACATCAGAACCCCAACAGCGTGGGGATTATGGGCATTACCCCTCAATGATGGCACAACCTTGCGCTATGGCGCTCATTAGGGGAGGGTTATGTCCAGTAGTGGACTAATATAGCCTGAAGAAGAAGAAGAAGAAACATCAAAAATCTTAATCTTACAATTATTTTTAGAACCTTTAGCCTAAAATGTAGTACCTATCAACATCCGAGGACTTTGAACGATTTCTGCTAAAAACGGCACAAACTGAAGGTAGTCCTATCCAGAATGGTACCTATACCAATCCGGACTTGGCCCCCGTGGTGAAGTATGGCCTATACCTTCCTCAGGGAAGAGACCCGTGCCCCTCGGTGGGGACCTGTACGGGTATAGGCCGTAGAAATAAATGATACGAAATCGTAAGATAAAAATGACTAAGTTTATTGAAGTAAACTTATGAATTAAAATACTTCTCGATCTAATTATGGGTGGATGAGTACACGCGCATTGATAGCTTGTCGAATAAGTACTGAGGTAATTATAGTGATACATTGTAAATGTGATAATGTATTGGTGTCAATGCTGAGGTGACAAATTAATGATGTGCGTACTTTGCCCGTACAGGACCTAATGGGTTGGATGATGACTCGCCGATGGGCGTGCCCTCAATTATGTTTACTTTTTGAAAAAAAACGTAAAATAAAACAAGTTATGATTTTTGTTCCAGCGGCGCTAGTTAGCACCCCAAAGCGGCGTAAGCTCGAATCCGGAAATCGCCGCGAGCCATCCGCACACGTATGATAGAGTACGGACGGGGAAAAAAGCGGCGAACTTCGTTTTCACAAACAAAGCCCCGCTGAAAAGGGACTGTATGTGGAAAAACATTTTCATTGTACCACGAACCCGTTCCCGTTTCAATCTCGCCCCTCGCCCCGCAATATAAGTTCATTCAGTGCTTTGCTATTGGGATCGCTCATTAGCGAAGAAAATGTCGCGAAGTCAGACTGTCGGATGCAAGCGAAGTGGGTCGAGCGCACAGTCGCGTGGTCATTATGGCGATATACGTAGTGTGCATCCCCGCCTATTAAACATCCTAATCTGCATTAGGATGTTTATTATTATACATATTTATTCACTAAAACAATGCGAAATTACAACAACATTAGTTTGCCAAACTGCTAATGCAGTTTATCGGCAAGCTTTTGGTAAAAGTTATTGGTAACTTACTCAACTAACATTACTTTCTACACAACTAACATGGGTATAAATGAGGACAAAATTCGGCAAAAAATACCAAAGAAATCCTGAAGTTGCGGTCCAAAATAGGCAAACTAATAAATTTTATACAAAGTCAAAAATATTGATTATTAGTAATTGAAGTTGAAATAAAATCTATAAACCAATTACATCTATATATATATATATATATAGATGTAATTGGTTTATATTCATATTCGTGTATATATCTATATACACGAACGTATTGATTATTAATTAATTGAAATTAAAATTAACTCTATAGTCACACTTCTAGCAAGGGGGTCTCATGAACTTAAGTACTGGTTCCTATGCTGCAGGTATGTTCCAACCACGATTTCTATTAAAACTATTGCCTCGCGTATCATTCTAAGCAAGAAACGGTGTTCTCGGGCAAGAACTTTAACTTTATCGATATGAATGAAGTGGTTGGTACCGCTAAGTTCACTGACTGCAGATCTACCAGAGCGCTTATGTTTCACGTCCGCGATATGTTCCTTCACGCGTTCAGCTATGGTACGCTTGGTTTGACCAATGTTTCACATTTACAGTCAAGCTTGTATACTCCTGCCTCTTGTAAGGGAATCCTGTGCTTGACACTTCGCAGGGATTGGTGTATATTTCTTGACGGCTTGTAGATGGTTCTGATTGAAGCGCGTTTCAAAATACTCCCAATTTTGTCAGTCACTCCTCTCACGAAGGGCAGGTAAGTTAGAATTCGCTTGACTGTTTCTGGTTTGGCACATCCTCCGCGACGGACACAATGAATTGATAAAAAAACAAATTATTTATACTCGTATGTATTACAACTATTTATCATAGAAATTAAAACAAATCAACATACTAAAAACGTAAAACAAACACATTTTGCCAAACTGAGACTGACAAACGACGTGGACCCGACAATTGTATTTTAATTTGTACACTACAAAGAGAGAAATATTACAGGATTTAATAACATCACATGACATTCACATACAGGTTCATACATAGCTGGCCCACACTAAGATACCCTGTGTCGTGGGACCAGAAGCAGCGACATCGCAAACATTTAAACATCCAAGACCAGAGGTTTTTTGTGTCCCCAACCGGGGTTTAAACCGGGTTAATGATTAAATAAAAAAAAAATAACTATATGAGGATTATTTGTGGACGTATTAAATAAATCCTTTAATAACATGGGACAACTTTAACCAGACACAGGCGGCCAGTACAACTAACGGGCAGAAAAAAAAGAGATAAAAAGTGTTCCAAATTTGAAATACACACAGGGGGAGCATTTTATGAGACTGCGCCGCGCATTACATGTGTGCCGAATCTCATGACGACACCACATTGTAGAAGACACAGAGGCATTACTTGTTTACTTATTACTCTAATATTAGGAACTAAACAAATATATACACTACCGCCGTAAGCCGGCCGCCGTCTGCACTCTTAGGTTAAGAAATATCTATGTAATTTCCATTTATATGTACAATAAAGTGATCTCTATCTATATACAGCGAATGTGGGTAGAGGTAAGAGACGTCCCAAGCGGACATCGATATAAACCCTTTATGTCCCCACTGCTGGGGAACGGGTCCCTTCCTGCATCGCAGGAAGGTTAAGCGGACATAATTTGACAAAATAGGGTGTGTATTAGCAAAAGTGAATATAAAAAGTACCCAGAACCGGCGTCTTATGAACGTTGATGAAGCTAAAGTGATGTGTCAGGATCGTGGCAAGTGGCAGTCCCTGGTCTCTGCCCACGCCTCTGGGATATAAGCGAGAGGTTGTGTTATGTTTATATTGTGTGATTTAATAATATTATTTGATTCGTTATCAACCCTTGTATGTCCCCACTGCTGAGGCACGGGTCTCTTCCTGCATCGCAGGAAGGTTAGGCCATACTCCACCACGGGGGCCAAGTCCGGGTTGGTAGACAGTGGCGGGCCTTACTGTTAGAAGTTATCAAGCCGCCCATAAGGTCTCTGACATGGCTTAACGACTGCCATTACATGACAGCCGGCACCAACGGCTTAACGTGCCTTGCGAAGCACGGAAGCGCTCGGAAAAATGCCACTTGCGGTAGTCACAGGACGCTCACCCATCCTGTACCTGACCGCCCTGTTGTTGCTTAACCAAGTGATTGATTCCAATCACTCGGTTCACCTAGGCCGCGAGCGCTTCTTTGTTTGACTAGTAATAATAAATCCTCACGGTTGAAATGAGACAATGCGCAGTCGTCCATAGAATAGTAATTGTAAAGCGCGTTCTCACGGTGAAGGAAAAGATCGTGAGGAAACCTGAGTCTCTGAGGTGTTGAAAATTGCCAATCTGCGGTGGGTACGCGTGGTAACTGAGTCCAAACTCTTCCTCTGATAGAAGGCCTAGAAGTAATCTAAAAACTTGAAGGTTAAATATAAGTCAGCTTATTTTTCCAACTTCGAATCCAAATCTCAAACAAACCCTTCAAAGAACATTAGAAATTTGAAAAAAAAAATGTATCCTAAAGTCACAAATAATTCTGCTTGAAGACTAAACCTTCCATGACTTTCAGTCCCCCGACAACACGGTAGCGTATGTTTTATTCAGAGCGTTCGAGACAAAGATGCTATGAATACCACCGAAAACATTCTCATGCATTGATTACTGTGACGAATTGTTTCCACACGCTTTGAGCTGTTTTACTCATGTTTTGGTTTCCACACACCTTTTCTAATTCGAAACAGATGATGGAGATTAGATACTTGGGCGTCAAACTACTAACAAGGTCTGTCAGGGTCGTGGCAAGTGGCAAGCACTGGCTCTTAATTCTGTTAGTGCATTACACTACAATGACAGTTAAATGGACGGGTCACGTGACGTGTTTTTTATGCCATTGGCGCCTAGAATGTTTGATACGTGAGCGGGATTCAACATAAAGAAGCAATGAAATGAAATCGCCACGTTCGTGCAATTGTCATTGCTATAATTGCCACAATTCATTTTGGGAAATAATAGTAACTAAACAGTGGAAGATGTATAGGCTGCTTTAAAAAAGTGTAATTATACTTCAGTCTATATAGTTTGTCAACAAATAATTAAGCCGGCCAAGTGCAAGTCGAACTCTCGCTGAGGGTTTCAAACTCAACGAAAGTTTTTTGTACCTGGATGCGCATTTTTATTTCTGTAGTGGTATGAACCAGCGGTACGTGATTCTGACTCGAACTCGTTTTATTTTGTTTGGTATTTGTAATACTGGGCCCAAGAGTTGCTAGCTACCTAGAGACAAACTAGTATCTGCGACTAGTACTCGTAACTGTAAAATCGATATCAATTTAGGCCATACTCCACCACGGGGGCCAAGTCTAGGTTGGTGGAGCATTGTATGTCAGTGGCGGGCCTTACTGTAAAATAGCATGTGAAATGGAACTCAGCTTAATACACTTCAAGTATAAACATTCATAAACCTGGCACCCTCTGCTTAAGAGCGCCCATAAACAAAACAATCAGGTCCATAATAAAATTCATTCAACATTATGCGATACTTTAGAATAAAAGAGGTTATTCCTTAGTCTGGGCTCTTTTCTTTGCTAAGAAAAACAAAGACACAGAAAGCCCTTCACTGTCACAACCACGTGTTATTCTGGTCAGCAAAAACAACAAACACAAAAGCAATACAAATAATTTTTAGTTCGAAAACAAAAATTTCACGTGGCTGTCATGTAATGGCAGTCGTTAAGCCGATTTGCACGCATAATGCCAGATACGCAAATTGACAAATACGCAGTATCAGAGGCCTTATGGGTGGCTTGATACCTTCTGACGGTAAGGCCCGCTATTGTCTTGCAATCCTCTACCAACACGGAATTGGCCCCGTGGTGGAGTATGACCCAACCTTCCTGAAATATAGGAGGAGACCCTAGCCCCTGCAGAGGGGACACACAATGAAATGAAATATATTATAGTGACTATAATTATAGTGACTATAATCTAAAATTGTCCTTAGCACGGGTTAGTGCATTAAAACTTGATGTATGAAAAAGAATATGACTATAATCGATTTCGATTTACATTTCATTCACCTAAAATGAGAAAAACAGGACTATAGTCTAAGTTACATACTATAATGTTTATATGTTACTTAGATTAAAGTCGTGTTTTTCGACACATGCAACATCTCAAATTAGTTTCACTTACTTTACTTTTTTATTTCTTCACAGCAACTGATGAACTCTGTGGCGTAGCGGAAGCGCATCTGCCTACCATGCAAGAGGTCCCGGGTTCGAATTCCAGCTGGGGACAAAAAAAAATAACCCTAGGTCTTGGATGTTTACATGTTTGTTAAGTCGTTGTTTCTGGTTCCCACGACACAGGGTATCCTAGTGTGGGTCCAGAAGCAATGTATGTGCCTGTATGTAAATGTTATGTTATGTTACTTTGTGTTTATACCACCGGCTCCAAGCAGGTTTTTTAAATTATGCAAACCTTATGAAAACCTCATTTTCGGCTCTGCACTATCATTCAATCAGCCCAAATTCATCCACTGCTGGACATAGGCCCCCTTAAGTCACGCTAAGTCTTTCTGTCCTCTGCCATAATAATTCGGCCGCCATCTTCATCAGAATGCCGATCCAGCAAACTGATCCAACGCTGTTTGATTTCCAGTTCGAGAAACCCCCACGTGATCTTTTGCACCCCATCGGCCATCGGATCTTCGGTATATGTATCATTGTATCATTGACTGAAGCAAGTGTAAATACACTTTGTGTCAAAAGAGCCGCTATAATGTTAAGGATTATTTAGATCACAACATGTCTGGAATCAAGGCATGTAAAATGCATGACTCTTGTAAAAATTGTGTAAAGTCTGTTAGTTAAGGAATTTGAAAAGACTGACTTTGGAGGTTTTTGTCCATTTTTTCTCCAAAATGATCTAGATTTTGAAATAGACACCTAGTTTGACTTGTAACGTTCATTAAACCGCAGTATCTGCGCTACTTTGAATGAAACCTTTTCATTTCATTTAATTTCATTTCATATGTTCAGCCCTTTCCATTGCCGTTCTTCTGTCTTCCTCCTTTGAGTGCCTTCACTTCCAACGCAGAAGAAATTATGAATAAAACATGGAGACTATCCACGGAACGACTGGCTATCTGTCACGCTGCTCTGTTGGAGAATTGAATGAGGGGATGGATTTTAAATAGAGTAGAGAAGATATGGGGCTAAGGTGGCACAGTCTCAAAGAATATCAGCTGAAGGATCATTTTCAAATAGACAACTTATGAGGTAGTAAGGTTTCTGAGCAAGGTAGCCACTAAAAGTAGAAAAGAGGTCCTTGAGAAGTATGTGTAGTGTTACTTTGAATGACAGGATACGCAATAGTCTGATTAGAGAACGTTGTGGACTGAAAGATGTAGTGACTAGAATTGAGAAAGGAATGTTGCGTTGGTTTGGACATGTGGAGAGGATGAAGGAAGAAAGATTCACAAAACAAAATATATATTGCGAATGTGAGTTGAAGGGCTGGTAAGGGACGGCCCAGGCGGACATCGTTATCAACCCTTGTATGTCCCCACTGCTGGGGCACGGGTATCTGCATCGCAGGAAGGTTAGGCCATACTCCACCACGGAGGCCAAGTCCGGGTTGGTGGACATACTTCGACCAAATAGGGGTTGTATTAGCAAAGGGGAAGATAAAAAGTACCCGGAACCGGCGCGTGTGCATGCAACCACTTATGAACGTTGATGAAGCGAAGGTGATCAGGATCGTGGCAAGTGGCAGTCCCTGGTCTCTGCCTACCCTTGTGGGATACAGGCGTGAGGTTATGTATGTATGTTTGTAGCCACTAACTCGCTGGGCCAACGATCAGAAGCCGATCGTTGACAAACACACTTATACGGATGTTTGTCCACAGAGTAAGGCAGGCCAAGTTCTCGTCTAGCCTGCACCGTGCATATATTCATCTAAACCTATTTGAGATCCTGCTTATCGAAGCTAGTTATGTCACAATTAAATATATATTTTCACATTATTGTACGTTTATGTTTTGATGGGGTAATATTAGCGGTGGAAGCATACGTATTGTAGAACCCATGCGAGCAGTCTCGGAAGGGTTCTACAAATCGGTTATTCACTTGTACTTATGTTTTTTTAACGTACGTATAGTTCTTCATTTGTAGAAACAGTACCGCTCCCTAATGGTGAATGAAACGCTTTGTATTTTTAACCGACTTCAAAAAAGGAGGAGGTTATCAATTCGACGCGTATATTACTTTTTTTTTTGACTATGTTTTCGCATAACTTCGTCAAATGTAAACCGATATCGATATTTTTTTTTTGTTTGATTAGGTATAGCGTCCCATTTGTCCCATTTTAATTTGGTTAAGATCTGATAAAGACTTTCAGAGCTGGATAACTGAACTCTTCAATGGACAGCAGCAAATAAGGCCGAATGAGCCCTATCTATTAGTAATATGCATATTTTTCATAAGATATAGCGTAAAATTGGTCCCAGGGTAATATGGTGAGTCTTTCTGATCAAGACTTTTTAAGATGGAAATTGAGAAATTCAAATTTTAAAGCAAAAAATTAAGTTAAGTTTTGATATTACAAACACTTTGTTCATCAAATACTTTCATTCAGTAACTCTTTCTCTGGTGTCTGGTCGACATTGTTTCGAATATCATCAGCTCGAATGTCGATCTTAAGAGATTCTAAACTTCTATTCTACATAGAAATATGACGTTTTCACTAAAGTATTTATTTTCACTGTCACTTTCTACAGCCGAAGATTCGGAGGTCTGATGATTGCCAGCTCAAGGACACCCAGATCTAGGGCACCGTTGCACCTAGAAACCCGGAATCAAAGTTGGAATGTATAGTTTCATTATCACTTGCTACACTAGGAACATTAAGAGTCAGATGCCCAAGATCATCAGCTGAAATGTCGGTCTTGAGAGGTTCTAAGCTTCTAGTCTAGATAGAAATATGCCGTTTTTACTTAAATATTTAATTTCTCTTTCACTTTCTACAGCCAGACGTTTTAAGCTTTTATTCTAGATATGCCGTTTTCTCACTAAAGTGTTTAATTATATTATTTTTAACGCCCTAACCCATGCTAAGTACAATAAAAAAAAACATATTTAGAGGCTTAAATTCCACCCATACCACGTCTCGAACCCGCGACCTCTGGCTAACTGTGCCAGCGCTCTCCCAACTGAGCTAATGGGCGACTACCGACATCAGTGAAATTTCGAACCTCTTTACAATACTCTCTGTATTACGTACAGGCAGCGAAATCTTGCTGAAGTAATTTGCAACACTTGCAGCCGCGAGTTTCGAACGCTTTATCAACGTTCAGAAGTTGTTGCAAGCACGCACGCCGTTTCCGGTTACTTTTTATCTTCCCCTTTGCTAATACAACCCCTATTTGGTCGATGTATGTCCGCCTGGGACGTCCCTTACCAGCCCTTCCACTCACATTCGCAATATATATTTGTTACGTCGATCTTTCTTCCTTCATCCTCTCCACATGTCCAAACCAACGCAACATTCTTTTCTGAATTCTAGTCACTACATCCTCTTTCAGTCCACAACGTTCTCTAATCATTACGTAGATGCAAAGGCCAATGTACGTAAAAAAAGTATCTTCACGGAATTACTTAGTAGTGTTTTGATAAACGTTCGTTCGTTATCAACCCGTCGTCTATGTCCCCACTGCTGGGGCACCGGTCTCTTCCTGCATCGCAGGAAGGTTAGGCCATACTCCACCACGGGGGCCAATTCCGGGTTGGTGGAGGATTGTAAGACAGTAGCGGGCCTTGCTGTCAGAAGTTATCATGAGGCCCATGAGGCCTCTGACATGCCTTAGCGACTGCCATTATGTGCCAGCCAGCACCAACGGCTTAATGTGCCTTGCGAAGCACGGAAGCGCTCGGAAAAATGCCACTAGCGGTAGTCACGGGGCGCTCACCCATCCTGTACCTAACCGCGCTTGTTATTGCTTAATCTAAGTAATTGATTCCAATCACTCGGTTCGCCTAGGCCACAAGCGTTTTGATAAACATGTTAACTAAAAGAGATGAGACTATAATTGAGAAAGGAATGTTGCGCTCGATTGAATATATGGATAGGATGAAGGGGCGTTCGGGCAAATATATTTCGATCAAACAGTGGATTTATTAGCAAATGCCAAGATAAAAAATATCCAAACCGAGCGCTTGAATGCAGTTACTAATTGAATGCCTATGAAGCGAATAAAAAATATACAGGTAGGCACGCATAGTTATTAAAACCACATTGGTTATGCACTAAAAATCGTGAAATATTTTTTTTAAATAAATGTTCCAGACCATCACATACATTTTGGGCACCGACTCCAAGATATCCTTCTAAAATACCTAGAAATATACGAATTTCGAATTTATAGATCACATTCGTTTAAATTATTTCTGCGTTTTTAGTGCCTCGGGGTGCAGAAGTCGGTTTTTATTTTTTATTTACCTGTAATAATAACTTCCACAAAACACTTGTTTGGTTCACCTTCAATGGTACCTAAAATACATCTTGGCTATTCTCAGACTAAGGCATTTATACAAATAAAGTACGGAGGCCTCCTGTGGAAATCGAACCCACAACGTCTGTTTTGGCAGAATGCGAGTTAACCGCTCGACCAACGAGACAATCAGTAGGTACGATACGATGACTAGGACCACTGTACAATTCCCGACAAATGATTTGAAACAATGACTTCAAGGGGACGTATTTCTGGACTGATTGGCATGATGGGACTCGCGATACGACTATTTTTCGGATCGCTATTACAGTCATTTTTTTTTTATGTAACCTATAAACGTCTTTTATATAAGCTAGTTACAATGGAATAATTAAAATATTTGTAGTATATTTCATTACAAGTGCGGAAAGGCTGTCATTGCAAAGAGTTCCGGCAAATGTCTTTATTCAAATGTTTTTAATACAGTTGCAAAAAAATTAAACAATTTATTAAAATAAATTTATTTGGAAAATGGCGCCAACCGTAAAAGAATATAAGCTGAGATTTTTTTTTCTTCACCCATTCTGGTAGGCAAAGGGAACTAAACAAAGCGAACTTCAGTAGAATTTTTTTATTGATATGAAATGACAATGAAATTTAATGAAATGAAATGAAACCTATTAATAAAGTAATGAAACAAATTATTAGCTTCTTTTTAGAAATATACGTATTTGCATGAATCATAAAAACTTCTATGATTTTTTTTAGTAAAAACTTCATGGTTTGTTTTTTTAATAGACATTATTTTGACAGTTGGGAAAGAGAACGCCCAGATCCCGAACGCTATACGGCCCTGCAATACGCCACTTTTTGAGCAACTGTATTAAAAAATATTTCTTATATCGAATAATAAGCATATTTTTCTAATTAAAGTCTGTAGAATGCGTTATACGATATGAACCTTTGTATGTCCCCACTGCTGGGACACGCGTCTCTTCCAGCACTGCAGGAAGGGTAGACCATATTCCACCACGGGGGCCAATTCCGTGTTGGTGGAGGATTGTAAGACAGTTGCGGGCCATTCTGTCAGACGTTATCAAGCCGCCCATAAGGCCTCTGACATGTCTTGACTACTGCCATTACATGACAGCCGGCACCAACGGTTTAGCGTGCTTTTTGAAGTACGAAAGCGTTTGTTAAAATGCCACTAGCTTTAGTCAAGGGACGGTCGCCCATCCTTTACCTGACTGGCGCGGTCAGGTACAGGATGGTGTTGCTTAACATGTTGCTTAACTCAAGTGTTTTATCCCAATTACTCGGTTTGACCAGGCCACGAGCGCTTCTATAGTATATTGTACAACCTATTATTAGTTTTGTGCTTCGTGTAACCTTACCCAACCTCGGTTTTCCTCGGAAACAAACTGCCTGCCAACAATTTGTTAGCCTCACAAAAACGAGCTCATTTGCATAAACAAAACACTATTTCCAGTCAGGCACCCTAATGAAATTAACTAAATAAGCGTTACGCAAATAGCGGCTCAGTGTTCATGTCTCGCAGCTCTTCGTACATAGACGGGAAAGTCCAGAAGGACCAACACAATGCAACACAATACTGAGACTAACTCATATACCTCTGAAATTATAATTTTGTTCATCTACTTCTTTCTCCAATTAATTACTCCAGTCCATCCGAAGGTTATCTGGAAAATATCACTATTAGTGAGTGAATAAGGCAGCCATCTGTACTTTTGGGTTAAGAAATATCTGTGTAATTTCCTTTTTTTATGTACAGTAAAATGTGTTCTATCTGTCAGTCTATCTATGTACTTGACAATTGACCAAAAGGAGCCAAAACACAAGAACGAAAATAAACTTCCATTTTTCGTTATAAACCCTTTTTAAATCTATTGACGTATCTCCGCTAGACCAATGTGGCAGCATAATTATAATATAATGTGGCAACTAACTTAAATTAAATTTGATTCTGTGGTAATAAAATAATAATAGAAATGGACAATCTTTCTATTATCATTTCATTACCACAGAATCAAATTCAATTTAAGTTAGTTGCCACATTATATTATAATTATGCTGCCACATTGGTCTAGCGAAGATACGCTTAACTACCAAATCTAAAGACGCGGGTGCGATTCCCGCTGCAGGCGGCTGAACTCTGATTTGTACAAATGACTTCAGTCTGTGGCTATTTCATTGCTTGTGATCTCCTTGCATGGTTACCACAGCACACTGCTCACATAACCTAGTATATAGTCGTGTGTATGGAAGGTATTTATCTATTTGGTTAAGGATTTTGTTCCAGTATTATCATCATCAACCCATTATGTCCCCACCGAGGGGCACGGGTCTCTTCCCTGAGTAAGGTAGAGGCCATACTCCACCACGGGGGCCAAGTCCAGATTGGTAGTCAGATTACAGTGTTCAAGCCGCCCTACGGCCTCTGACTTGGCTTAACGACTGATATCTATAGATGAAAGCCGGCATCAAGTGCTTAACGTGCCTTGCGAAGCACGGAATCGCTCGGAAAAATGCCACTAGCGTTAGTCATAGACGGTTTACCCATCCATGCACTGAACGCAGCCTGTGTTGCTTAGCCTTGGTGATCGTTTAAGTTCACTCCGGCCGCCGGGGCTGCAGTAAGTGACTTTAAACTAAACCAAGACGAAAACAATATTCACCAAAACCGAACGACCAGATACAAGACCAGTAGCAAAAGTTCCGTGAGCTAATGATGTGCCAAAAGCTGGCAATAGTTGCAGACAGCAAGCAAACCAACAGGATAACACCAAAATGGACCTTCTCGACACCCTATTACACGCAACGGCTACAAAAGTCACGTAAAAGGGGCTACAAAGGGGCGAACTATTCGCACGGGACGGTTATTTATAGCGGTCATTCGGATGAATTTTAGACTACGGCATTATTCACGTTGACACGAGTACCTACTTGGCCGCCGAGTGGCCCGGTTCTGGCTAACACGTTAAGCGGGGCCGGGATTGAATAAGATAAAAGGGTATACTCATAACTGGAATAAACTGGCTAGGAGTAGTTAATGCGTAGTGTAGTTTAGAAAAGTACAGTAGAGCTTACGAGGATTGAGCTATTCGTTTAAATGATTAATAACACTTAATGTGGGTCCCGATTTGTGATCCAGGAAAAAATAGCAGCTCTTTCGTACTAAAATTCAATACCTGATGTTGAAACTAGAGGGGGTTTTCTACTTTAGATGAAACAGAATAGCTGATATTTTGTCACTGCTTAAGATTTGGGGTCATAATACCGTATGGTGATCTATTAATGCCCAACAATGCCTGGAAAAATATAGGCACTTTTGTTTTTTATGTAGCATTCTTTACGCAATCTACTCTATACAATCTACTCTACACAAAGGTTGACTGGAAGAGATCGCTCTGAGCGATATGACCGCCAGTTATATAACATTAATTATAAATCTAATTTAGAAACGATGGTTGTATTCTTTTTTCTGGTTGTCCGATAAAGTGCTCTTTATCTATCTATAATACGTCCCACTGTATGGCACAGGTTTTCTGTCAGAGAGAGAGAGCATGCCCGCAGCTGGCGTAACCACCCGTTACGGTGGTGGTGAACTATTAGGGAGGCCTTCGTCCTGCTGTGGGCGGCAATGGCGGGGATGATTATGATGACGCCCATTGGAAATTTCATATAATGTGGAGAGGATGAAGGAAGAAAGATTGACGAAACAATATATATTGCGAATGTGAGTAGAAGGGCTGGTAAGGGACGTCCCAGACGGACATACATCGACCAAATAGGCGATGTATTAGCAAAGGGCAAGATAAAAAGTACCCGGAACCGGCGTGCGTGCATGCAACGACTTATGAACGTTGATGAAGCGAAGGTGATCTGTCAGGAACGTGGTAAGTGGCAGTCTCTGGTCTCTGCCTACTCCTCTGGGATTCTGGGATACAGGCGTGAGGTTATGTATGTATGTATGTACGTATGTATGTATGTATGTATGTATGTATGTATGTATGTATGTATGTATGTATGTATGTATGTATGTATGTATGTATGTATGTATGTATGTATGTATGTATGTATGTATGTATGTATGTATGTATGTATGTGAACACCTTAGTCAATCAGCCTGGGTAGTACGACGACGCGAGTCGCGCCTTTCTACGTCAAAAGTCGCGACTTTCCAGTACATTGTCAAATTCTGACATTTCATCTCCACAAAACGCGTCACTCGCGTACCTATGATGGTTTACATACGATGTTACATACCTACATATAGGTAATTGCAATTCTTTCTACTGGTTGTGCAATAAAGTTTTCGATACTTATAAAATAATTTTAAGCTCGTCCAATAAAAAAAATTGGTTTAGCATGCGCAAAACATTTCATTACTAAGATCAGCGAAAATAATATTTTGCGCATTAAAAACGCATTGTTTTGTGCAATTTTTCTTGTAAAACCCAACAAAGAGTCCCGGCAAGACTCACAAGAATATATCAAAAGCGAGACCAGTTTCTTCTTCTTCTCCATCTCTGATCGGAGGTCAGCTATCATTGTGGCTATTTTGTCCCGTAAGTTCCATGTTTCTCATGGTAAACCACTCTGCAAGTCTCCAAGGTTTTGGAGCCAGTATGTTTTTCTGCGGCCAGGTCTCTTTCGTCGCTGAATTTTACTTTGTAGAATGAGTTGCAGCGAGCACCGGTTTAGCGATCACTAATTGGGAAAGCTGACCGACCACCAAATTACTTTAAGCATTCCTAGGCTACCGACTCGGCTACGAGAGTCCAAAGTACCTGTCAAACAGAATCGCACTAGACGAATTACGGGCAAAATAACTTAATGAATTATCTTATGAGGACCTACGGTAACAAAATATCGTAGGAATATGTTGGCTGTCAAGAAATGAATTTAAAAACCGCTTTTTGGCTATCATCATCAACCTATTTTAGCCCCACCGAGGAGCACGGGTCTCTTCCCTGAGGAAGGTATAGGCCATAATCCACCACGGCGACCAAGTCCGGATTGGTGGAGGCGTTTTGGCATTTCGGCTTGGAACCAGGTACTATTGCAGTACAAGTATGTACTGATTATGAATATCTTAAGTAGTTCATAAGAATTCCGTTTCCTGTTTTACTTACACAATTTAAGGTAAACCTACAATTGAGCCTTACAAGTAAAGTTAAGCTTAATTTATTTTATAAATTTAAATTCCTGTTGAATTACTAAATGAAATAAAAGTAAGACCACACTAATGCCTGCTTAATTTAGTCTAAGTCTGGCTTCAGCTCTTTTCAACGTAGAATATCAACTCTATCGAACAGCCCTAAAATAAGCCCATTCGACATGCCGCTACACCTACTTCAGCCACTATAAACGTTCCGATAGAGATCTCGTGATCGCATAGAGATATTTACGAGACCGCCCACCCACCGCTCAATTGATATAAATGTCCCAGCGAACTTACGACTGGGCGCGACACTTTACGCCCCTACATGCGTATCTAACTATTTAGGTCTACGTTTATTGTTTTAGTACGCTAAAGTGTAAAATATGGCGCTGAAAGCTGCTACATTATGTAACGAAGAGTGAAGACAAAGCTAATGGGAAGTTATTTCTTATTAGGTCTTAATATATGCTGTAGTTTGTCTCATGTATGTTTGTGGATTTCCTCAAACACTGGCCTTGAGTTAGCTAAGACGTCAGCCATAGTTTCTGATGAAAAAGATTCATAGTCAACGTTATCAACCCTTGTGTGTCCCCACTGCTGGGGCACGGGTCTCTTCCTGCATCGCAAGAAGGTTAGGCCATACTCCACCACGGGGGCCAAGTCCGGGTTGGTGGAGGATTGTAAGACAGTGGCGGGCCTTACTGTCTCTGACATGGCTTAACGACTGCCATTACATGACAGCCGGCACCAACGGCTTAAAGTGCCTTGCGAAGCATGGAAGCGCTCGGAAAAAGGCCACTAGCGGTAGTCACGGGACGGTCACCCATCCTGCACCTGACCGCGCCTGTTTTTGCTGAACTCAAGTGATTGATTCCAATCACTCGGTTCGCCTAGGCCACGAGCGCTTCGCCATAGTCAACAAGGAACCCTTATTAGGGTTCCGTAGCCTACAAGAAACCCCTACAGTTTCCCCATGTCCGTCTATGAATCTGTCTGGCGGTCTTTCTGCCCACAGAGACGACAAGTAAAGTAAAGTGAAGTAAAAGTTTATTTCTCACCATAAAAAGCAACATACACGCGGGGTATTATAAGTCTTAGAAGTATTAAGTAATAGAAAGCTGTTTGGAATAGACACACATATTACAACACCTAATAAGGAATCCATTTTTTTTCTCGCCTACACAATAATATGGGATATCGTTCGACTATTTTTCGATTTCGATGCGAAGTATTAAGCTTTAAGATAATGTTTTTGCTAGAGTAGGGCGCCTCCCTCTCTCCCGGCCGACATGTGAATAATTTCAAAACAATAGTAAATATAATGCGAAGGAAAGGAAAAAACGACTAATAGGTGACCAACTTGTAAAAGGAAAAAAATGCTTATACGGAATAATAAACTCTACTTCTCTAAATGATTGTACCCTTCTGAGATTGTACCTCTCCAAATGCCCACTTTTCAAAATGACAAATGGTGAGACAACTGTAAAACTATACGTAGTCGTTTAACACCTCATTTGGGTTACTTTCCAAATCAATCGAACCCATAACCATCGAACTATCAATCAATCTATAACCACTTCAATTTATGAAGTAGCAAACGAAAAGGCCAGCTTAGCTAGTGGCTATCCAGTGGTCACATAAACACACGAAGTGCGAACCGAATTTGTGCTGCCGGCCATAAGCCCGCCCAAACACTCATAGCCCGGGGCGGCGATTCTCACGCCCGACCGACTTAGTCGAAAACACACTGAGCAAACTCTAGTTCGGCGAAACTACGTTTATATTATTATTTAAATTCTTTATTGGACTAATATTATGATGTACAAGGGAGTACTTAATGAAAAAAGCATTCTCTTGCAACAAACCTTTGATGTTGAGGAGACTGGCAAAGGGCAAGAAATTAGGTGAAATATAATAACTGGTGGCTGGTCTTACTTTCAGAAGTTTTCAAGCCGCCCTAAGTCCCCTGACTTGGCTTGACTGCCATCTATCGACGGCAGTTGGCACCTTTACCTTCGTGATCGTTTAAGATCACTTAGCGGGGCTACGAGCGATTTCAATGTTAGTGAAACATTAATATTAAAAACTCCCGTATTAACACTCAAAGGTGTGACAATTAGTAGGATTAGAACCTCTACAAACTGTGACTTATTGAACGTTACAAGTAAAACTAGGTGTCCATTCCAAAATCTAAATCATTTTTGAGAAAAACTGGACAAAAATATTCCAAAAAACTTTTCAGTCTTTCGATACTTATTAACAGAGGTAGCATAATTATACTGAAACCTAGTACTAATGCATTGAACTGGCATTAATTCTAGACATTTTTTTCATTCAAATAATCCGTAATGTACCCAAAAATTCTAGCGGTGTAATAGCAGTTATAATAATAATTATTATTTATTTATTTCAAGTATGCGACACTAATTTCAGTTAGCAGACTGAAAACAACGTAAGTACCTATAGTTAAAGACACAACATAGATTAAAATTAACTTATTAAAATTAAATATTTAATTTAACGGTACACATTTGACGGTACATGCCGGCTGGCACAGTGACGATGTAGAGTGAATCTAGACGGGCTGCTAGCATGCTCAGAATGCTGTTGGAGCTGGCCCGCAGTTATGCATGCAGTGGGATATTTCCCGTTCATCCGATCGGTCAACCGATCAATCGGCCCAGTGCGATTTTTTTCTCATTTAGCCAACGCCCACCTTTTATTTCTCGTACAGTGATGTTTAGAACAGTGCAAATTTTAATGACAGTACACTTTTTAATTAGAATCGATCTAATGGGGATACGATTTCCTAAATATTAGATCAGTATGGCGAACGGGAAAAAAAGTACCGCTAGATCGACTGACAAGGTCGACTGATCGTACCAACGGGAAACACCCATGCAGTGCAATTCATGTGATTTCAACTTATAAAATTCGCGAGATTCCGGTAATAGGGTTCGAACAGTAGCGGAGTATCGGAAAGTCGAGCCCGCATACACTATCTACCTAATCTACCTACACCGACCAAAGGGGAATGGAAGTAATACGATCCGTGGCCGTTGAATGATTAATGACGTAGCCACTTACAATACGAACCGGAGCCAATCACGACTGTTTATCAGCTGACTAACGTGTGAAATTTTTAAATGACTACTCCCAATTCCACGCGTATTCTTTTTTCAAAAAAGGAATGGGCCTAATTCCTCTCTCTCTCTGATATAAAGCCTGTGACCTGCTGCTGCAGTGGGGCGTTTATAGGCTACGTAAAAAAAAATATGCTTATTCTTCACTTGTATCTAGCCTGAGGGTGAGAATGAGATCTAGGATGGACGTTTTTGCACAGAAGAAGCCTGTTCACACGCATCTGAAGATTATTTGGATATTATTTTTACCCAAAAACCAATTTAGGAGTATATGAATGTTTATGAAGCGAAAGCGATCTGTCAGTATCTTGGCAAGTGTTAGACCTTGGTCTCTGCCCCCCCTCTGGGATACAGGTCGAGATAGATGTAACAACAACAACCCATAAACATAGCTCACTGTTGGGCACTCCTCTTTTATTTCACACCGATAAAGTCAACCTAGTGCTATGATATTATTTTAACCCTTAATAAGGCAATGACATTATAGTATCCACAGTACATTGAACCTTATCAACTAGAAATAAACTCCAAAACTAACTAAATGCACGACTATCTATGCACGATTAAGCACTCGCCGCCTCGTTTGCCTTTCGGGTCAGGCTGTTCTCTTCAGATATGAATATCGGTTTCGAGAGCAGTATCAGACTCACACACAGTCACATAAAAAATACGCACTCTAGTTTGTGACTAATTAATACCGGCTCTTGAGTGCTTACTACAAGATAAGTGCTTAGTGCTAATAAAATAATTTTGAATCAAATGTGTTATTGTTTTTGTAACCTCATTAGGCATTTTTTATTTTATGTAAAATTTAGTAAAGTATCGGCCAAATGCGAGTCGGACTTTCGCACCGAGGGTACCATATCACTATTAATAGTTACATAGGTATGCTTTTATGTAGACTATAAACGTCTCACTGCAAGGCACAGGCCTTTTCTCAGAGAGAGATAGTATGGACTTAATTACCAAGCGTGCCCACCGCAGATTGTCAATTTCAAGCGCTGAGGCATTCGAACACCACAGGTACCCAGGTTTCCCCGCGATGTATTCCTTCACAGTTAGCGAGTGGTATTGCTACTATAACTGCACAAATGTACATAACTTAAAAAAACTAGTGTTCCCAGTATGGTACATAATTATACAACCCGGGTCTCTCGCTTCCGAGTCCATTAGGCTAAGCGCGCACTGGTTACTTTTGTCACCGTGACTGTTTCATCACTCCGTAGATATGTATGGAGATGCGCGAAATGTCATCCAGTTGTCACGTCGTAACATACGCGCATCTCCATACATATCCACGGTCTTGATAAGAGTGACGAAACAGCACGTAACCCGTACGCGCTTAGCCTTATTTTACCCAATGGGCTACCGCCGCTCTTATTCTTATCGAGATATAATATTAATTTAATATTCATTTCGCCCAACGTGCAATGGAGAGAGCTATGTTGGGAGTTTCACTGCGTGATCGAATCAAGAATGAGGAGATCCGGAGAAGAATCCGAGTTACTGATATAGCTGGAAGCATTGCTCAGTTGAAGTGGCAGTGGGCGGGGCACATAGCTCGAGGAACTGATGGGCGAAAAAGTTCTGACCTGACGACCGCGGACCGGACGACGCGGCGTGGGCAAGCCCTTCACCAGATGGTCTGACGACCTGGTTACGGTGGCGGGGAGTCGCTGGATGCGGGTGGCACAAGACCGTGAAGCTTGGATAACCATGAGGGAGGCCTATGTCCTGCAGTAGGCATCAAATAGCTGATGAACAGATGATGATGATGATGAATATTAGTATAAGTTATAAACAAAACAAATAAAGAGCATAATATTTAAAAACCTATTTAGAGGCTAAAATTTCACCCATGCCGGGATTCGAACTCGCAACCTCTGGCTATCCGTGCCAGCGCTCTACCAATTGAGCCAATGGGCGACTCACGGCATCAGTGAAATTTCGAACCTCTTTACACTATTCTCTGTCTTACGTACAGGCAGCGACATCTGACTTAAGCAAATTGCATTACTTACAGCCCCGACTACCTACTTTGCAGTTAGGTTTTAACATCGGAACGATATCACTGTACCAACATGATTATATATTTTTTTTATTTTTAATGCACTAACCCGTGCTAAGGAACAAATTTAAAAACCTATTTAGAGGCTAAAAATTTCACCCATGCCGGGATTCGAACCCGCAACCTCTGGCTATCCGTGCCAGCGCTCTACCAATTGAGCCGCATTTTGTATAATGTATTTGTTTATAATTAACTATTATATCAAACTTTAGAAAACGCTTAGCATTTTTTGACAAAAATCACAAGAGGTCTTATATCACAAAGTATCAATTAAAAATATTAAAAAAATCAACCAATTAACTTATAATCTTAATTTTAAATAGTCTTTCTAGTAAATGGCACATAAGAAATTATAATACAATAATAGGAACAAAAAATAACAGTCTTCAAATTATTGTGAATTACACACAGTCTGGGCAAACTTGCTTTGCACATTGAAGGCATACATGTTTTTTACATGCATAAAATGTGTGTGTAGATTTTCTTTGAAGCTTCAAAGGACATGTGTGGCACCTTCTTCTTTTTTAGATTGTTCGTCGTCAACTTCTTGACGGTCAGGTGCAGGCGTATCCTTTCCCAGCACACGTGCCAAACTCAAACGTAGCTCACGTGGTCTGTTCTTCCGGAACATTGTCAACCTGTTCTTCGGGTTCCGACGCACTGTCCATATCTGACTCATGCTCGTGAAGCTCCGGTATAAAGAAGGTGTTATCAATATCTTCGGCCTCCGAACCGCTAAAGTCTTCACGATCTATCCACATCACGGCTGTCGCAAAATCGTTGTTCCCTGGCACTACGGTCCTTCTATTTTTAGCTACATGTTTGTTATTATCATTACCAAGAGACCGTTTTCTCCCGGATGACGTTCTGGGCTCCATAGTATAAAAGTTTTCAAAGTACTGCAAAAAAAAAGCCGATAACTAAATCGATACAATTCACAAAAAAGTTACATAAATACTGAGGTGGGGTCTAAGAGGCCCGCAAGAAATTTCAAAATGAATTTACTTACCGAAATTGCGCGCGCAAACACGTGCACTGCTGTTGACCGCCTCGGCGCAACTAAACTCGAAGGTACTAGAAGCTACGCGTATGCCGTGCGCGGAGGAAGGGAGTAAATCACAATTTTAGTTTTCTTGAGGCCTGAGAGGCCCCCACGTCAGTAGTTAAAGATTAAAAATAAAAAAAATAGTATAAAGAGCATAATATGTTAAGCAAGGAGAAACAACTAGTCGATGATGTTCATTCATTCATTCATTCATTCATTCATTCATCCATCCATCCATCCATCCATCCATCCATCCATCCATCCATCCATCCATCCATCCATCCATCCATCCATCCATCCATCCATCCATCCATCCATCCATCCATCCATCCATCCATCCATCCATCCATCCATCCATCCATCCATCCATCCATCCATCCATCCATCCATCCATCCATCCATCCATCCATCCATCCATCCATCCATCCATCCATCCATCCATCCATCCATCCATCCATCCATCCATCCATCCATCCATCCATCCATCCATCCATCCATCCATCCATCCATCCATCCATCCATCCATCCATCCATCCATCCATCCATCCATCCATCCATCCATCCATCCATCCATCCATCCATCCATCCATCCATCCATCCATCCATCCATCCATCCATCCATCCATCCATCCATCCATCCATCCATCCATCCATCCATCCATCCATCCATCCATCCATCCATCCATCCATCCATCCATCCATCCATCCATCCATCCATCCATCCATCCATCCATCCATCCATCCATCCATCCATCCATCCATCCATCCATCCATCCATCCATCCATCCATCCATCCATCCATCCATCCATCCATCCATCCATCCATCCATCCATCCATCCATCCATCCATCCATCCATCCATCCATCCATCCATCCATCCATCCATCCATCCATCCATCCATCCATCCATCCATCCATCCATCCATCCATCCATCCATCCATCCATCCATCCATCCATCCATCCATCCATCCATCCATCCATCCATCCATCCATCCATCCATCCATCCATCCATCCATCCATCCATCCATCCATCCATCCATCCATCCATCCATCCATCCATCCATCCATCCATCCATCCATCCATCCATCCATCCATCCATCCATCCATCCATCCATCCATCCATCCATCCATCCATCCATCCATCCATCCATCCATCCATCCATCCATCCATCCATCCATCCATCCATCCATCCATCCATCCATCCATCCATCCATCCATCCATCCATCCATCCATCCATCCATCCATCCATCCATCCATCCATCCATCCATCCATCCATCCATCCATCCATCCATCCATCCATCCATCCATCCATCCATCCATCCATCCATCCATCCATCCATCCATCCATCCATCCATCCATCCATCCATCCATCCATCCATCCATCCATCCATCCATCCATCCATCCATCCATCCATCCATCCATCCATCCATCCATCCATCCATCCATCCATCCATCCATCCATCCATCCATCCATCCATCCATCCATCCATCCATCCATCCATCCATCCATCCATCCATCCATCCATCCATCCATCCATCCATCCATCCATCCATCCATCCATCCATCCATCCATCCATCCATCCATCCATCCATCCATCCATCCATCCATCCATCCATCCATCCATCCATCCATCCATCCATCCATCCATCCATCCATCCATCCATCCATCCATCCATCCATCCATCCATCCATCCATCCATCCATCCATCCATCCATCCATCCATCCATCCATCCATCCATCCATCCATCCATCCATCCATCCATCCATCCATCCATCCATCCATCCATCCATCCATCCATCCATCCATCCATCCATCCATCCATCCATCCATCCATCCATCCATCCATCCATCCATCCATCCATCCATCCATCCATCCATCCATCCATCCATCCATCCATCCATCCATCCATCCATCCATCCATCCATCCATCCATCCATCCATCCATCCATCCATCCATCCATCCATCCATCCATCCATCCATCCATCCATCCATCCATCCATCCATCCATCCATCCATCCATCCATCCATCCATCCATCCATCCATCCATCCATCCATCCATCCATCCATCCATCCATCCATCCATCCATCCATCCATCCATCCATCCATCCATCCATCCATCCATCCATCCATCCATCCATCCATCCATCCATCCATCCATCCATCCATCCATCCATCCATCCATCCATCCATCCATCCATCCATCCATCCATCCATCCATCCATCCATCCATCCATCCATCCATCCATCCATCCATCCATCCATCCATCCATCCATCCATCCATCCATCCATCCATCCATCCATCCATCCATCCATCCATCCATCCATCCATCCATCCATCCATCCATCCATCCATCCATCCATCCATCCATCCATCCATCCATCCATCCATCCATCCATCCATCCATCCATCCATCCATCCATCCATCCATCCATCCATCCATCCATCCATCCATCCATCCATCCATCCATCCATCCATCCATCCATCCATCCATCCATCCATCCATCCATCCATCCATCCATCCATCCATCCATCCATCCATCCATCCATCCATCCATCCATCCATCCATCCATCCATCCATCCATCCATCCATCCATCCATCCATCCATCCATCCATCCATCCATCCATCCATCCATCCATCCATCCATCCATCCATCCATCCATCCATCCATCCATCCATCCATCCATCCATCCATCCATCCATCCATCCATCCATCCATCCATCCATCCATCCATCCATCCATCCATCCATCCATCCATCCATCCATCCATCCATCCATCCATCCATCCATCCATCCATCCATCCATCCATCCATCCATCCATCCATCCATCCATCCATCCATCCATCCATCCATCCATCCATCCATCCATCCATCCATCCATCCATCCATCCATCCATCCATCCATCCATCCATCCATCCATCCATCCATCCATCCATCCATCCATCCATCCATCCATCCATCCATCCATCCATCCATCCATCCATCCATCCATCCATCCATCCATCCATCCATCCATCCATCCATCCATCCATCCATCCATCCATCCATCCATCCATCCATCCATCCATCCATCCATCCATCCATCCATCCATCCATCCATCCATCCATCCATCCATCCATCCATCCATCCATCCATCCATCCATCCATCCATCCATCCATCCATCCATCCATCCATCCATCCATCCATCCATCCATCCATCCATCCATCCATCCATCCATCCATCCATCCATCCATCCATCCATCCATCCATCCATCCATCCATCCATCCATCCATCCATCCATCCATCCATCCATCCATCCATCCATCCATCCATCCATCCATCCATCCATCCATCCATCCATCCATCCATCCATCCATCCATCCATCCATCCATCCATCCATCCATCCATCCATCCATCCATCCATCCATCCATCCATCCATCCATCCATCCATCCATCCATCCATCCATCCATCCATCCATCCATCCATCCATCCATCCATCCATCCATCCATCCATCCATCCATCCATCCATCCATCCATCCATCCATCCATCCATCCATCCATCCATCCATCCATCCATCCATCCATCCATCCATCCATCCATCCATCCATCCATCCATCCATCCATCCATCCATCCATCCATCCATCCATCCATCCATCCATCCATCCATCCATCCATCCATCCATCCATCCATCCATCCATCCATCCATCCATCCATCCATCCATCCATCCATCCATCCATCCATCCATCCATCCATCCATCCATCCATCCATCCATCCATCCATCCATCCATCCATCCATCCATCCATCCATCCATCCATCCATCCATCCATCCATCCATCCATCCATCCATCCATCCATCCATCCATCCATCCATCCATCCATCCATCCATCCATCCATCCATCCATCCATCCATCCATCCATCCATCCATCCATCCATCCATCCATCCATCCATCCATCCATCCATCCATCCATCCATCCATCCATCCATCCATCCATCCATCCATCCATCCATCCATCCATCCATCCATCCATCCATCCATCCATCCATCCATCCATCCATCCATCCATCCATCCATCCATCCATCCATCCATCCATCCATCCATCCATCCATCCATCCATCCATCCATCCATCCATCCATCCATCCATCCATCCATCCATCCATCCATCCATCCATCCATCCATCCATCCATCCATCCATCCATCCATCCATCCATCCATCCATCCATCCATCCATCCATCCATCCATCCATCCATCCATCCATCCATCCATCCATCCATCCATCCATCCATCCATCCATCCATCCATCCATCCATCCATCCATCCATCCATCCATCCATCCATCCATCCATCCATCCATCCATCCATCCATCCATCCATCCATCCATCCATCCATCCATCCATCCATCCATCCATCCATCCATCCATCCATCCATCCATCCATCCATCCATCCATCCATCCATCCATCCATCCATCCATCCATCCATCCATCCATCCATCCATCCATCCATCCATCCATCCATCCATCCATCCATCCATCCATCCATCCATCCATCCATCCATCCATCCATCCATCCATCCATCCATCCATCCATCCATCCATCCATCCATCCATCCATCCATCCATCCATCCATCCATCCATCCATCCATCCATCCATCCATCCATCCATCCATCCATCCATCCATCCATCCATCCATCCATCCATCCATCCATCCATCCATCCATCCATCCATCCATCCATCCATCCATCCATCCATCCATCCATCCATCCATCCATCCATCCATCCATCCATCCATCCATCCATCCATCCATCCATCCATCCATCCATCCATCCATCCATCCATCCATCCATCCATCCATCCATCCATCCATCCATCCATCCATCCATCCATCCATCCATCCATCCATCCATCCATCCATCCATCCATCCATCCATCCATCCATCCATCCATCCATCCATCCATCCATCCATCCATCCATCCATCCATCCATCCATCCATCCATCCATCCATCCATCCATCCATCCATCCATCCATCCATCCATCCATCCATCCATCCATCCATCCATCCATCCATCCATCCATCCATCCATCCATCCATCCATCCATCCATCCATCCATCCATCCATCCATCCATCCATCCATCCATCCATCCATCCATCCATCCATCCATCCATCCATCCATCCATCCATCCATCCATCCATCCATCCATCCATCCATCCATCCATCCATCCATCCATCCATCCATCCATCCATCCATCCATCCATCCATCCATCCATCCATCCATCCATCCATCCATCCATCCATCCATCCATCCATCCATCCATCCATCCATCCATCCATCCATCCATCCATCCATCCATCCATCCATCCATCCATCCATCCATCCATCCATCCATCCATCCATCCATCCATCCATCCATCCATCCATCCATCCATCCATCCATCCATCCATCCATCCATCCATCCATCCATCCATCCATCCATCCATCCATCCATCCATCCATCCATCCATCCATCCATCCATCCATCCATCCATCCATCCATCCATCCATCCATCCATCCATCCATCCATCCATCCATCCATCCATCCATCCATCCATCCATCCATCCATCCATCCATCCATCCATCCATCCATCCATCCATCCATCCATCCATCCATCCATCCATCCATCCATCCATCCATCCATCCATCCATCCATCCATCCATCCATCCATCCATCCATCCATCCATCCATCCATCCATCCATCCATCCATCCATCCATCCATCCATCCATCCATCCATCCATCCATCCATCCATCCATCCATCCATCCATCCATCCATCCATCCATCCATCCATCCATCCATCCATCCATCCATCCATCCATCCATCCATCCATCCATCCATCCATCCATCCATCCATCCATCCATCCATCCATCCATCCATCCATCCATCCATCCATCCATCCATCCATCCATCCATCCATCCATCCATCCATCCATCCATCCATCCATCCATCCATCCATCCATCCATCCATCCATCCATCCATCCATCCATCCATCCATCCATCCATCCATCCATCCATCCATCCATCCATCCATCCATCCATCCATCCATCCATCCATCCATCCATCCATCCATCCATCCATCCATCCATCCATCCATCCATCCATCCATCCATCCATCCATCCATCCATCCATCCATCCATCCATCCATCCATCCATCCATCCATCCATCCATCCATCCATCCATCCATCCATCCATCCATCCATCCATCCATCCATCCATCCATCCATCCATCCATCCATCCATCCATCCATCCATCCATCCATCCATCCATCCATCCATCCATCCATCCATCCATCCATCCATCCATCCATCCATCCATCCATCCATCCATCCATCCATCCATCCATCCATCCATCCATCCATCCATCCATCCATCCATCCATCCATCCATCCATCCATCCATCCATCCATCCATCCATCCATCCATCCATCCATCCATCCATCCATCCATCCATCCATCCATCCATCCATCCATCCATCCATCCATCCATCCATCCATCCATCCATCCATCCATCCATCCATCCATCCATCCATCCATCCATCCATCCATCCATCCATCCATCCATCCATCCATCCATCCATCCATCCATCCATCCATCCATCCATCCATCCATCCATCCATCCATCCATCCATCCATCCATCCATCCATCCATCCATCCATCCATCCATCCATCCATCCATCCATCCATCCATCCATCCATCCATCCATCCATCCATCCATCCATCCATCCATCCATCCATCCATCCATCCATCCATCCATCCATCCATCCATCCATCCATCCATCCATCCATCCATCCATCCATCCATCCATCCATCCATCCATCCATCCATCCATCCATCCATCCATCCATCCATCCATCCATCCATCCATCCATCCATCCATCCATCCATCCATCCATCCATCCATCCATCCATCAAATTCAAATTCAAATTCAAATAATTTTATTTCAACGTAAAGAATTTACATTCTATTTGCTGAATGTCAATGTACAATGTAAAGTGTAAGCCGCCGCCTTCGGGCCGTATTGTAGTGGAGAAAAAGGCAGCGGAAAAAAAAAAACTCCACTCTGACCATCTTTTCTCAAATAATCTTAAAACTAAATACATCAGTTGCCATATGTAAACCTAATAAGATTTCATGATTGCCATTAACAACCCTAAATGCCAAAGCATTAGTCAAATGTCTCACAATAATAGGGGAAAACATAAGTGCTGCGGCCAGACACACGAACAGCACTCGTTCACGAGCATAACGCAGTGCTCAGCCATCATCAGTCTCAACCATTTTGGAGGGAGATAGATGACCCGAACACCACGCTACCATTCGAATGACCTTTAGCAAACTTGCAGTTAAGTTTTTGTCAGTTATATAAGGTATCATATAGTTATTAATATGCAATCACGTCGTCTGTACACACTTGTATTATAAAATATATGTTATACTTAGCTATACTTAACAATAAAATCGCGGTGGAATTGGTTTACTACCACGGATTAGGATCGTTTATATAGTCGTCTATTCTATAATATGCCTTTTTACATAGCGAATTTTTAATGAAAGTTTTAAATTTATTTTCAGACAAGCATAGAACACGTTCTGGAATTTTGTTGTAAAAACGAACGCAGTAACCTACAAATGATGTGCCTACCTTGGCTAATCGGGATTTAGTACAAGCAACCTTGTTTCTATTCCTTGTGTTTACGTTATGAACGTCCCTATTTAATTTAAACATTGTTATATTTTTTCGGACATACATTATATTATCGAATATATATTGGCAAGCCAGTGTAAGAATGCCTATTTCTTTAAAACGCTCCCTTAGCGATTCTCTACTGTTTAAGTTGTAAATAGCTCTTATTGCTCTTTTTTGCAAGACAAATATGGTTTCTATATCTGCTGCCCGTCCCCATAATAACAAACCATACGACATGACACTGTGAAAATAACTAAAATAGACCAGCCTCGCCGTCGACACGTCTGTAAGTTGTCTAATTTTTCTGACTGCAAACGCTGCTGAACTCAACCGACCCGACAGTTTTCCAATATGCTGACCCCATTGCAGTTTTGAGTCTATCGTTATACCTAAAAAAAGCGTGGACTCTACCAGCTCTAGCCTCTCACCAGATATTTTTAAACTCGTGTCAACATTTTTAACATTGGGTAGTGAGAATTTGATGCATTTTGTCTTTTTTGCATTTAGCATCAGATTGTTTATAGTGAACCAGTTTAGAATAGTAGATAAAGCATTGTTTACATCGTCTACATTACTTATACCTCTCTTTACTTTAAAAATTAAGGAAGTATCATCTGCAAACAACACTATCTGCGAAAGCTTTTCTACTAGGTAGGGCAAATCATTTATATATACCAAAAAAAGGAACGGACCCAGTATAGAACCTTGAGGAACTCCTACTTTTACATCAGAACCCGAGGATTTAACTCTATTAATATCAACCTTTACAGTTCTGTCTGTTAAGTAAGATCGAAGAAGACTTAGTGATTTATTACTTAAACCATATCGGTGCAATTTTATGAGAAGTGTTTCGTGGTCAACGCAGTCAAACGCCTTAGAAAGGTCACAGAAAACCCCAATGGCATCCTGCGACTCTTCCCACGCCTCAAAGATATGCTTTACTAACGCTATGCCTGCTTCCGTCGTTGAGCGGCCTTTTGTAAACCCGAACTGTTTCTTATGGAAGAGCTTATTTATACTAAAATGAGTTTGCAATTGATGTAATATTACTTTCTCAAAAACTTTACTTAGCACCGGCAGTATTGCTATAGGTCTGAAATTATTTGGATCTTCACTATCACCAGTTTTAAACAAGGGTACGATTTTACTTAACTTTAATAGATTAGGAAAGGTTCCCTGGTCAACACATTTATTAAAAATCAAAGCAAGGTAAGGTGCTAGAATATTGATTATAGTGGATATTAATTTAACCGATAACCCCCACAAATCTTCAGTCTTTTTTAAGTTTAACTCTTTAAATGTTTTGACAATAGTTAAGGTAGTTATATGGGAGAATTGGAAGTCAACTTTACATGGATTTGTACTTTCCAAAAGTAAGGTATCGGCTAATTGGGAGGAAGAATTTAAGCTAGCCGTTATATGCAGTGGCATGTTTTTAAAAAAAGTTTGAAATATTTCTGCTATGTCCTTCTTCGAATTAACTAACTTACCTTCGATCTTCAACGCAAATCCCTGGTCCTTAGGTCTCGTTTTACCTGTTTCTTTGTTAATTACTTGCCAGACTGTTTTTATTTTATTAGTAGACGCCATAATTTTTTTACTTATACTTATCGATTTGGCTGTTAAACAAGTTTGTCTAAAAGTTTTTGAATATTTTTTTACGTACTCTTTGAACGTCGGATCGTGATTGAATTGTTTTTCTTCATACAATTCATAAAGCCTTTTCCTACTTCTATATATACCTGGCGTTGCCCATTCTGAAAACCCGCTTTTTAACTCTGTAATTTTTTTTACGTTAAAAACAAGTTCAAATTCTTTTGATATGGTTGAAAACAATACTTGATATAACGTATTCGGATCATTGCTATCGAAATTCAACGAATTGAACTTTATGTTTATATTTTTTTTAAATAATTCAATTTTTTTCTCTGTTATTGGCCTACAATTTAATTCATTGCATTTTTTTGCTTCCAGTACTGACGGTAGGACTACCCATAGCCCGCTATGGTCCGACTGTAATTTATGTATGACTTCTTTTTCTAAATATTCACAATTGCAAAAGACATTATCTATGCAGGTAGCGCTAGTAGCAGTTGTCCTAGTGGGTTCTGTAAATAAATTATCTAAATTATATGACCTGAAAAGGCTTGCGAGTTTAGTTTTAAGTGGACCTTGAACTAAGAAATCTATATTGAAGTCCCCACACACCACTATG
The DNA here is from genome assembly GCA_934045075.1 of Yponomeuta sedellus. Lineage (NCBI taxonomy): Eukaryota > Metazoa > Arthropoda > Insecta > Lepidoptera > Yponomeutidae > Yponomeuta > Yponomeuta sedellus. Next base: position 16,440,289 of record OW203726.1, read on the forward strand.
CTCTTCGTAGTACTGAATAGGCGTTTTAAGGCATCCTCCATAAGTAATTCAAATTCATTATAATTTGATTGTGGCGGCCTATAAACACACATAACTATATACCTATCCAATTCCACACACGATATCTCAATTAAACGTTCAACAGATAGACTGACAATATCTTTTCTTTCTTTCATTTTCAAACTACTTTTGACAAAGATCATTGAACCTCCTCTTATTGAGTGTTGTCGGTTAAAAGTGCTTGCTGCTAAATAGTCTTTTAAAGTAAATGACATTTCAGAATGTTTCAGCCAATGTTCTGTTAAACACAAAATATCTACATTGAAATCTGCTAAAAATAGTTCAATTAAATTGTCTTTGCCGGAAAAACCCTGTATATTTTGTGCAACTAAATTGATACCTAACTTAGGGTTTTCCTTTGTCTGCGATGGCAGTTTAAAGCCATTGACTGTGTGTTTGAGCCCGCTATTGAATTATTACTAATACTAGTAACACGGTTGTCATTCCTATCAGGTTGTGTTATAATTCCTATAACCACAGAGTCAAAAATATTGTAAGCTAACAAAGTAGCTAACTTACGTCGACTATTTTTCGTGAGGTACACAGTATCTCGCGTCAAAAAGTAATTCTTAACAAATTTGTTAAGATCAAAAAATGATATGTCACTATGACGACATGTCAAATGGTGAATGTGTATGTTCAAGCTATGGATGTCATTATTTTCTTCCATCCATCCATCCATCCATCCATCCATCCATCCATCCATCCATCCATCCATCCATCCATCCATCCATCCATCCATCCATCCATCCATCCATCCATCCATCCATCCATCCATCCATCCATCCATCCATCCATCCATCCATCCATCCATCCATCCATCCATCCATCCATCCATCCATCCATCCATCCATCCATCCATCCATCCATCCATCCATCCATCCATCCATCCATCCATCCATCCATCCATCCATCCATCCATCCATCCATCCATCCATCCATCCATCCATCCATCCATCCATCCATCCATCCATCCATCCATCCATCCATCCATCCATCCATCCATCCATCCATCCATCCATCCATCCATCCATCCATCCATCCATCCATCCATCCATCCATCCATCCATCCATCCATCCATCCATCCATCCATCCATCCATCCATCCATCCATCCATCCATCCATCCATCCATCCATCCATCCATCCATCCATCCATCCATCCATCCATCCATCCATCCATCCATCCATCCATCCATCCATCCATCCATCCATCCATCCATCCATCCATCCATCCATCCATCCATCCATCCATCCATCCATCCATCCATCCATCCATCCATCCATCCATCCATCCATCCATCCATCCATCCATCCATCCATCCATCCATCCATCCATCCATCCATCCATCCATCCATCCATCCATCCATCCATCCATCCATCCATCCATCCATCCATCCATCCATCCATCCATCCATCCATCCATCCATCCATCCATCCATCCATCCATCCATCCATCCATCCATCCATCCATCCATCCATCCATCCATCCATCCATCCATCCATCCATCCATCCATCCATCCATCCATCCATCCATCCATCCATCCATCCATCCATCCATCCATCCATCCATCCATCCATCCATCCATCCATCCATCCATCCATCCATCCATCCATCCATCCATCCATCCATCCATCCATCCATCCATCCATCCATCCATCCATCCATCCATCCATCCATCCATCCATCCATCCATCCATCCATCCATCCATCCATCCATCCATCCATCCATCCATCCATCCATCCATCCATCCATCCATCCATCCATCCATCCATCCATCCATCCATCCATCCATCCATCCATCCATCCATCCATCCATCCATCCATCCATCCATCCATCCATCCATCCATCCATCCATCCATCCATCCATCCATCCATCCATCCATCCATCCATCCATCCATCCATCCATCCATCCATCCATCCATCCATCCATCCATCCATCCATCCATCCATCCATCCATCCATCCATCCATCCATCCATCCATCCATCCATCCATCCATCCATCCATCCATCCATCCATCCATCCATCCATCCATCCATCCATCCATCCATCCATCCATCCATCCATCCATCCATCCATCCATCCATCCATCCATCCATCCATCCATCCATCCATCCATCCATCCATCCATCCATCCATCCATCCATCCATCCATCCATCCATCCATCCATCCATCCATCCATCCATCCATCCATCCATCCATCCATCCATCCATCCATCCATCCATCCATCCATCCATCCATCCATCCATCCATCCATCCATCCATCCATCCATCCATCCATCCATCCATCCATCCATCCATCCATCCATCCATCCATCCATCCATCCATCCATCCATCCATCCATCCATCCATCCATCCATCCATCCATCCATCCATCCATCCATCCATCCATCCATCCATCCATCCATCCATCCATCCATCCATCCATCCATCCATCCATCCATCCATCCATCCATCCATCCATCCATCCATCCATCCATCCATCCATCCATCCATCCATCCATCCATCCATCCATCCATCCATCCATCCATCCATCCATCCATCCATCCATCCATCCATCCATCCATCCATCCATCCATCCATCCATCCATCCATCCATCCATCCATCCATCCATCCATCCATCCATCCATCCATCCATCCATCCATCCATCCATCCATCCATCCATCCATCCATCCATCCATCCATCCATCCATCCATCCATCCATCCATCCATCCATCCATCCATCCATCCATCCATCCATCCATCCATCCATCCATCCATCCATCCATCCATCCATCCATCCATCCATCCATCCATCCATCCATCCATCCATCCATCCATCCATCCATCCATCCATCCATCCATCCATCCATCCATCCATCCATCCATCCATCCATCCATCCATCCATCCATCCATCCATCCATCCATCCATCCATCCATCCATCCATCCATCCATCCATCCATCCATCCATCCATCCATCCATCCATCCATCCATCCATCCATCCATCCATCCATCCATCCATCCATCCATCCATCCATCCATCCATCCATCCATCCATCCATCCATCCATCCATCCATCCATCCATCCATCCATCCATCCATCCATCCATCCATCCATCCATCCATCCATCCATCCATCCATCCATCCATCCATCCATCCATCCATCCATCCATCCATCCATCCATCCATCCATCCATCCATCCATCCATCCATCCATCCATCCATCCATCCATCCATCCATCCATCCATCCATCCATCCATCCATCCATCCATCCATCCATCCATCCATCCATCCATCCATCCATCCATCCATCCATCCATCCATCCATCCATCCATCCATCCATCCATCCATCCATCCATCCATCCATCCATCCATCCATCCATCCATCCATCCATCCATCCATCCATCCATCCATCCATCCATCCATCCATCCATCCATCCATCCATCCATCCATCCATCCATCCATCCATCCATCCATCCATCCATCCATCCATCCATCCATCCATCCATCCATCCATCCATCCATCCATCCATCCATCCATCCATCCATCCATCCATCCATCCATCCATCCATCCATCCATCCATCCATCCATCCATCCATCCATCCATCCATCCATCCATCCATCCATCCATCCATCCATCCATCCATCCATCCATCCATCCATCCATCCATCCATCCATCCATCCATCCATCCATCCATCCATCCATCCATCCATCCATCCATCCATCCATCCATCCATCCATCCATCCATCCATCCATCCATCCATCCATCCATCCATCCATCCATCCATCCATCCATCCATCCATCCATCCATCCATCCATCCATCCATCCATCCATCCATCCATCCATCCATCCATCCATCCATCCATCCATCCATCCATCCATCCATCCATCCATCCATCCATCCATCCATCCATCCATCCATCCATCCATCCATCCATCCATCCATCCATCCATCCATCCATCCATCCATCCATCCATCCATCCATCCATCCATCCATCCATCCATCCATCCATCCATCCATCCATCCATCCATCCATCCATCCATCCATCCATCCATCCATCCATCCATCCATCCATCCATCCATCCATCCATCCATCCATCCATCCATCCATCCATCCATCCATCCATCCATCCATCCATCCATCCATCCATCCATCCATCCATCCATCCATCCATCCATCCATCCATCCATCCATCCATCCATCCATCCATCCATCCATCCATCCATCCATCCATCCATCCATCCATCCATCCATCCATCCATCCATCCATCCATCCATCCATCCATCCATCCATCCATCCATCCATCCATCCATCCATCCATCCATCCATCCATCCATCCATCCATCCATCCATCCATCCATCCATCCATCCATCCATCCATCCATCCATCCATCCATCCATCCATCCATCCATCCATCCATCCATCCATCCATCCATCCATCCATCCATCCATCCATCCATCCATCCATCCATCCATCCATCCATCCATCCATCCATCCATCCATCCATCCATCCATCCATCCATCCATCCATCCATCCATCCATCCATCCATCCATCCATCCATCCATCCATCCATCCATCCATCCATCCATCCATCCATCCATCCATCCATCCATCCATCCATCCATCCATCCATCCATCCATCCATCCATCCATCCATCCATCCATCCATCCATCCATCCATCCATCCATCCATCCATCCATCCATCCATCCATCCATCCATCCATCCATCCATCCATCCATCCATCCATCCATCCATCCATCCATCCATCCATCCATCCATCCATCCATCCATCCATCCATCCATCCATCCATCCATCCATCCATCCATCCATCCATCCATCCATCCATCCATCCATCCATCCATCCATCCATCCATCCATCCATCCATCCATCCATCCATCCATCCATCCATCCATCCATCCATCCATCCATCCATCCATCCATCCATCCATCCATCCATCCATCCATCCATCCATCCATCCATCCATCCATCCATCCATCCATCCATCCATCCATCCATCCATCCATCCATCCATCCATCCATCCATCCATCCATCCATCCATCCATCCATCCATCCATCCATCCATCCATCCATCCATCCATCCATCCATCCATCCATCCATCCATCCATCCATCCATCCATCCATCCATCCATCCATCCATCCATCCATCCATCCATCCATCCATCCATCCATCCATCCATCCATCCATCCATCCATCCATCCATCCATCCATCCATCCATCCATCCATCCATCCATCCATCCATCCATCCATCCATCCATCCATCCATCCATCCATCCATCCATCCATCCATCCATCCATCCATCCATCCATCCATCCATCCATCCATCCATCCATCCATCCATCCATCCATCCATCCATCCATCCATCCATCCATCCATCCATCCATCCATCCATCCATCCATCCATCCATCCATCCATCCATCCATCCATCCATCCATCCATCCATCCATCCATCCATCCATCCATCCATCCATCCATCCATCCATCCATCCATCCATCCATCCATCCATCCATCCATCCATCCATCCATCCATCCATCCATCCATCCATCCATCCATCCATCCATCCATCCATCCATCCATCCATCCATCCATCCATCCATCCATCCATCCATCCATCCATCCATCCATCCATCCATCCATCCATCCATCCATCCATCCATCCATCCATCCATCCATCCATCCATCCATCCATCCATCCATCCATCCATCCATCCATCCATCCATCCATCCATCCATCCATCCATCCATCCATCCATCCATCCATCCATCCATCCATCCATCCATCCATCCATCCATCCATCCATCCATCCATCCATCCATCCATCCATCCATCCATCCATCCATCCATCCATCCATCCATCCATCCATCCATCCATCCATCCATCCATCCATCCATCCATCCATCCATCCATCCATCCATCCATCCATCCATCCATCCATCCATCCATCCATCCATCCATCCATCCATCCATCCATCCATCCATCCATCCATCCATCCATCCATCCATCCATCCATCCATCCATCCATCCATCCATCCATCCATCCATCCATCCATCCATCCATCCATCCATCCATCCATCCATCCATCCATCCATCCATCCATCCATCCATCCATCCATCCATCCATCCATCCATCCATCCATCCATCCATCCATCCATCCATCCATCCATCCATCCATCCATCCATCCATCCATCCATCCATCCATCCATCCATCCATCCATCCATCCATCCATCCATCCATCCATCCATCCATCCATCCATCCATCCATCCATCCATCCATCCATCCATCCATCCATCCATCCATCCATCCATCCATCCATCCATCCATCCATCCATCCATCCATCCATCCATCCATCCATCCATCCATCCATCCATCCATCCATCCATCCATCCATCCATCCATCCATCCATCCATCCATCCATCCATCCATCCATCCATCCATCCATCCATCCATCCATCCATCCATCCATCCATCCATCCATCCATCCATCCATCCATCCATCCATCCATCCATCCATCCATCCATCCATCCATCCATCCATCCATCCATCCATCCATCCATCCATCCATCCATCCATCCATCCATCCATCCATCCATCCATCCATCCATCCATCCATCCATCCATCCATCCATCCATCCATCCATCCATCCATCCATCCATCCATCCATCCATCCATCCATCCATCCATCCATCCATCCATCCATCCATCCATCCATCCATCCATCCATCCATCCATCCATCCATCCATCCATCCATCCATCCATCCATCCATCCATCCATCCATCCATCCATCCATCCATCCATCCATCCATCCATCCATCCATCCATCCATCCATCCATCCATCCATCCATCCATCCATCCATCCATCCAACCAACCACCCAAAACCCACCCTCGAAGCGATCAATTATTCAATGTTCAAACTCGAAGGTCGCTACTGGGACATGGTGCACAGAAACAATGTCATCTCTTGCAATACACACACAACTCTTTCTTTCATTACTTTTTACGGTGGGTTAGAGTAAAAGTCAGAATTCTAAATGTTTTTTTTTATTTCAACGTAAATGATTCACATTCTGTTTGCTGAATGTCAATTTTGAATGTAGAGTATTATATACGTTACAATAACGTAACATAACATAACATTTACATACAGGCACATACATTGCTTCAGGCCCCACACTAGGATACCCTGTGTCGTGGGAACCAGACACAACGACATCATAAACATGTAAACATCCAAGACCTGGGGTTTTTTTTTGTCCCCAGCCGGGGTTCGAACCCGGGACCTCTTGCATGGTAGGTAGATGTGCAAGGCGCTATAGAGTATATAGCGCCTTGCATTCCATCAATAACTTTTCACGTATAAATCTTCAGATATTTGATTTTTGCACTCAGAAGAAGGCGCAGGTCTTCTTAATAACAATTTGACTTTTGTGTGTCCACTGACACTATAATTTTAAATTACATCTCGTTGCACTTCATAGTGAGCTTAGTTCCTAAAAAAGTATCCAACAAAATATTTTGAACACGTGCACTGATCAAGAACAGTGCGCTGCAAATATTTTGTTACCTCCCACTGGTTAGCCATCCATGCGCTACACCAAAAAGATAGTCAAAACAATAACACTCGACGGCCCGGCAAGAAATTATGTAACCGTAGCTTTGCCGTTGTCGGCCAGTAAATATACCGTGCTTACGAGTATATCTAATTCATAAAAATAACAGGGTTTGTTACCGACCTAATCCTACGCGGCTTCACCGATTTTATGAAACTTTTTGTGTATATTAGGTAGCTCTGAGAATAGATCGTAGACTAATTAAAATAGCAAAACCAAGTTTGCGAGTCAGCTAGATTCTTCTTCTTCTTCTTCAGGCTATATTATGTAGTCCACTGCTGGACTTAGCCCTCCCCTAATGAGCGCCATAGTGCCCTGTCTTCAGCTTGTCGCATCCAGCACCTGCCTGCAGTTTTTCGCAGATCGTCATCCCACCTGGTCGGAGTCCCAGATAGATTGATACATAAAAATTTTGTGTGACAGTATTTGCTGTCGAACTGCGCCGAAACAGCTTCACCGATTTGATGAATTTTTTTGTGTCGGTCTGAGAATAGGTTGTAGGCTAATTAAAATGCCAGAACCAAGTTTGCGGGGTCAGCTAGTAACTTTAAAGATTTCCGTAGCCTGTCACCTGGAAAAACGTGTGGACACCCGCTTATTTACAGGCCGGTCTTCTATTTTCAATTTAATTATTGTTATGGCGTGGTAGATAGCCGTGTTTCTGGAATGTTTTACTTCCTTTCTATCTTTGAAGAGTTATTTCAGATCTACTGAGTGAGGAAGGTGCTTCGAAGGGCTTAGCCTGCGACCTGATTAGCTTATAATAAGCCCTTTGAAAGACTGCTGTGACGTAGTGACACCGAACAGATATAAAACTACATAAAAAATTGTTGATTACTGGCTATAACAAACTTTGGCCTTTGCATTTACGTAACGAGATGATTTATATAGCGTCTAGTGGCACCTTCACTCACACGAGATAGGTGATGGGACCACTCTGGCATTGCAGTTCCTGGGACCTTGTTCTTAGATGGAGGAGGCTGGCCAAACACCTGTACCATTATGACAGCTTACTTGGTCTAGCCCACAGGAAAGTCAAGTCAAAACGTACAATGGCGAGTTATAAGGAGGTGGGCATACGTGACTACGCCCATATTATCTCTCTCTCTCTCTCTCTCTATCTGGGAGAAAGAATGTGCCCCTCAATGGGACGTTTATAGCTACAGAAAAAAAATTACCCTAGCTTAACTAATCGTACCCTTTCTTTCCCTAACCTACCCTACCTTACCCTACCGTACCTTAACTTACTCTACTCTCCACGAGTAAAGTTAGTTAAAAGCTACAAACGCTCTTTTCTTTTTCTTGGCCTCTTGTATTTCACTATTGAGTGGGCACGCATGGTGATTTAGAAAAGAAGGCATTTACCCTCGACACTGATTGTAAATCGGGTAACAATAAATGGTCACCAATGGTCAGAATTTGGCAAATAAGATCTCATCAGGTTTGAGTCAACATCATCTTTTTCTCTTTCCTCTTTGTCGTTCCCTCATGACTGAGAATCGCAATCATGGTTCGCTCTTTTCCACAGCGAACGGTTGTCCGCCATAATGACCGCCTGGTACATGCTGACACCTGCTGCCGCTTTTATGCTTTTTGCACCAGTGTCATTAGAGCATATGAAATCAGCATAAATCCATAAAAAGGCACAAAATACTAAAAAGCAGGTGGAACCAAAATTCAACAATGTGCAACATGAGCATTCCCATGTAGCAAACACGCAGCTTACTACGTTTGGCTACACCAGAACAGCCGCATAGCAACAGTATCACACGATAGCAAAAGCGTAGCGCACTAGAATGCAACATCAAGATTCCCAGGTAGCAAAAACGCAGCGCACTACATTCGGCCACATAAGAACAGCCGCACAGCAACAGCATCGCACGATAGCAGACACGCAGCGCCCTAATAAAGGAGTGGGGATGACACCGGCCTCCTATAAAAGCACGGCGCAGCGCACGGAGCGACAGTCTCACTCGGGGCTCCACAGTGATCATTACTGGACGGTTTTTGCTTGGGCGGGCCGATACATAGTGGTTACTGAGAGCTCAGAGAGGGTCTCCTGTACACCGGCGTGAGCACGATTTACGTTCCTCCTCAAGGGACGGGGGTCGTGCCCACTACCGAATACAGTCAGTCAGGCGCACTAGGGCGAGGGATCCGCGCCACCACCCACGTTACCCTTTGCTTGGGGTATTTAGAAGGGGTTCTTCCCCCCGCTGGGTAGAATAAGTCTAGGTTCTAAATTTAGCTCGGCATAAAGCCACGCAGCCAGGGACCACTGTAAATATAGATTAGATAGTCAGATAAGAATCAAATTGTTTTACTAAGAAATAAAAATATCTTGTTTGTTTATAACTTTGATTGCGAGTTCATATTTTAACTCTCCCCCTTAACCCTCAAGCACCCACTTAAATCACATAGACCCACTAGGTTAGGCTCCAGGGCAACCTAGGGTTAGTGAAGTGACTAGTGCACCGAGCGCTACGTTGCAAATGTGACACATTGCGAAGCACCTAGGTTGGTCCCGCCGGCATAGTAGTAAATGCTCAGCAGTCAGGTGCATGAAAGGAGCCTCCCGAACGATGTACTCACTGAGCCCGTACGTCTGGTGCACCCTGGGCAGCAATCAGCGAGTCCTGCTTGGTAAATCCTTTCACCACAATAGCAAACCATCGATTCGCTAAAAAGAAGAAGCTGTCGCATAGTATGTTCTATCGGCATTTTATTTACCTATAGTGGTTCCACCTAGTAACCTACTATCGCCTTTTCCCCAGCATAATCTACCTCTAGATAGTCTGGGCCGGCGTTGCGCACCTCACGATGCTCCGCCGCCACCCCTCCCGGACGCTCCCAGGCTGTCCTAAAAACCTACAAACAGGCTGCGTATTTTCCAGCAGCATTATTATTCATTAGTTGTATTGTTTCTCGCAAGTTCGCTCCGCCGATCGGCGGGCCAGCCTCCCCGTTTCATCCGGCCGCTGGCAGGTGGGATCCGGCTTTCAGCGGTGATTATGAAAATATTTTCCATTACCTCACCAACTGAGCCTTACCCTGAAGCAGAAAGTGGCTCGAGTGCGGTCATCCAGCTCGTTATAAACGACCTGGGACGGCACGATTTGAATCTAAAATGATTCTAACATTCATAGGTAATTAGAAACTACAATTGAATGAATGAATGATTTATTACCATAAACATATGCTTACATAACAATCGATATCAAGCCTTGTATGTCCCCAATGCTGGGGCACGGGGGACATCTTTCTGCATCGCAGGAAGGTTAGGCCATACTCCACCACGGGGGCCAAGTCCGGGTTGGTGGAGGATTGTAAGACAATGGCGGGTTTTACCGTCAGAAGTTATCCAGCCGCCCATAAGGTCTTTGACATGGCTTAACGACTAACATTACATGACAGCCGGACCAACGGCTTAACGTGCCTTGCAAAGCAGCATCGCAGGAAGGCTAGGCCATACTCCACCACGGAGGCCAAGTCCGGGTTGGTGGAGGATTGTAAGACAATGGCGGGTTTTACCGTCAGAATTTATCCAGCCGCCCATAAGGTCTTTGACATGGCTTAACGACAAACATTATATGACAGCCGGCATCAACTGCTTAACGTGCCTTGCAAAGCACGGAGGCCTAACATAACAATCATTATTTTATTGTTAGTGCAAATAAACAACTATCTTGTTTTATCTTATTATGAACGTGTGTGAGTGAGCGTGTGACCATCATACCAAGAAGTGATCTTTCCGTTCCTCCGACGTGCCCGTCGGCCAAAGGACGCAGAGCTTTTTTGAGCAATGTAGCCCCTAATCTTCCCGTTCTTATCCTATATATACGGCCTAGGCTGCTACTTATGTATGCGGAATCTGGGATGCCAATAATTTTAAACGCAATGTCTGACCTCCATGGTCAAATTCGTTCTTTTTTTAAATACTGGCCGCTAATATTTTTCTCTTATATACGTTAGTGTTTTGTTTTTGTTGGGTTTAAAATGTCATATCGCTGAAAAATTGGAACTCACTCGTGAAAATATTCGTGCTATAATTTATTACGATTTTCGACGTGGTTTGACGCAACAACAGTGCGTAGATCAATTAACTTCGCCTTTTGGTGATGAAGCTCCATCAAAAACGACTGTGTATCACTGGTTTAGTGAGTTTAATCGCGGGCGCAGTAAGCTCACGGACGAAGTTAAAGAAGGTCGCCCGAAATCGGTGGTTGTGCCACAAAATATTGGAGCTGTGCAAAAACTAATAATGCAAGACCGCCATGTTACGTATTGCGAGATAGAGGCTATTCTGGGCATATGTATGACGAGCATTCATAGGATATTACATGAACATTTGTCTGTAAAAAAAATTTGTTCGCGTTGGGTCCCGCAAACTTAACTCAGGATCAAAAAGATGCTCGCGTCGAATGGTGCAAGAAAACCTTAAAAAAATTCAACGGAGGCACTCAAAATCTGTTTATAATATCTACACAGGTGACGAATCCTGGATCTACGCGTACGATCCCGAAACTAAACAACAATCAACAGTTTGGGTGTTTCAAAATGAGCCGAACCCTACGAAAGTGGCTCGTGCAAAAAGCACTGTAAAGCAAATGGTGGCCTGCTTTTTTGGTATTAATGGCCATGTGGCTACAATGCCACTGGAGAATCGCAGAACGGTTAATTCGGAGTGGTACACGACTATTTGTTTGCCGGAAGTATTTGAAGAAATACGCCAAAACAACCAGCGACGCAGAATCATACTTCACCATGACAATGCCAGCTGTCATACATCTCAGGAAACAACTACATTTTTGGATGGTAAAAAAATAGAATTGATGGGTCATCCACCGTACAGCCCTGATTTGGCTCCCAATGATTTCTATTTATTCCCAAATGTAAAGAATAAATTACGTGGTCAACGATTTTCGACCCGTGAAGATGCCGTAGATGCGTTCAAACAGCAAGTTTTAGAGATACCTCAATCAGAGTGGAAAAAGTGTTTTACAAATTGGTTTCATCGAATGCAAAAGTGCATCGATCATAGTGGAGAATACTTTGAAAAACAATAAAAGCATATTTAGCCATATACATTTGTTTATTTTTTTCTATTACGCATACATAAGTAGCAGCCCTCGTATATCCATGGCATTTGGGGGGAAGGCTACCTAGCAGTGGACAGATGATGAAAACCACCTTGTCCGCTTACCCATTGATGGGCTAGAATAAAATACTAATTAGTAGTAAACCAGGCTATTGTAAAACATTTACTAGGTGCAATAAAGAATTTTAATAATAAAACTAAAAAGTACACGACGCCGAAGTGTATAATGCAACGATTAATGAATGTTATTGATGCGAATGAAATTTGATAGAACGGTATCAAGTACGTGCGACGTCATACGTGCGAGAGTTTATGTTGGTATGTATGTTTGTTATGAGCGAGCATGACTAAAGCGACCATGACTAACTTCTTCAGAGGAAGGGCCCTGGTTTGAAGTTCCCTTTATGTATGTGGATTATGTTATAAATGTTTTAAAGCTTTAGTTTTAAATTTAAGTACTTACAGATACACGTAGCTTTTTCGTTTCGGCTTGAAGTTGAAAAATGTAATAATGTTTTATATTCTGTCTGGTTTCAAAATGCTTTTGCCGTGACAATGTATTAGAGCATTTGTTCAGTAGACTACTTATACTCTCTCTCTCTTGGAGAGAGGGCCTTTTGCCGGCCTGTTATATGTTTATCATAACTATATATGTAAATATTTTAAAAACCTATTTAGAGGCTAAAAAATTCACCCATGCTGGGATTCGAACCCGCGACCTCTGGCTATCCGTGCCAGCGCTCTATCCAACTGAGCTAATGGGCGAGTCACCGGCATCAGTGAAATTCCGAACGTCTTTACACTATTCTCTGTATTACGTACAGGCAGCGACATCTGGCTGAAGTAGATTGCATCACTTACAGCCCCGACTACCTACTTTGCAGTTAGGTTTTTACATCGGAATGATATCGCTGTACCCACATGATTATACTATTTTTTTTAATGCACTAACCCGTTCTAAGGACAATTTTAAAAACCTATTTAGAGGCTAAAAATTCCACCCATTAGCCTCTAAATAGGTTTTTTAAATTGTCCTTAGCACGGGTTAGTGCATTAAAAAAAATAAAAATAGTATATATATGTAAATGTTTATGTAGGTATGTTGTTATTTATATAAGTAGTGTATTTATATATTCACATTTGCACCGACTACCCGTCTCTTATTTCTTACAGCAACTTTCCGTTATAAGATTGTCTGGAAGAAATTGCTTTTAGCAATAAGGCTGCCAATTGTACTTTGTATCTTTACATGTTTTATAATATGTGCTTTGGTGTACAATAAAGAATAGCCGCCAGCTGTATATTTTTTAGCGTAATGAAATGACATATTTTTCGTAGCAACTAGTTTTCTCAAACTAAGAATGTGTTTAATGTTCCTTGTGTTCAATGCTTGAGTTCCAGCTTTTTGGTTTAGTTTTAAAGTTGAAAAATGTAATTATGCTTATTCTCGTCTCCTTGATTTCCAAATGCTTTTGCCGCGTCAAATAAAGACATCGATGCGGAGGAAACGCGTCGTGATAAAGCCCAACTCTACTCTCTCTGAGAAGACGCCTGTGATTTGAATTGGAAAAAATAAGCTTATGCTGAGCTTTTCATTTTTATATAGCAGATAACGGCAGTATTGCCTAGTACAGTAGGTACATTTAGATTGGCATCTACACCCACCGACCTACCCTACACTCGCTCTCGTATGAATAATATAAGGGTAAAACCAGCCTACTGAAATTTCCGTGCGCCCGATGTCATTACCGATGTAGACTCGGTGAATTAAAGTTACATTAGCGCAATAAAAGTTGCACGTCGCATGGCAATCAGCGCGGGCTCCCGGCAAGTTTCTCGCAGATTATAGACCAGAGGTGCCCAAGCATCAGGTCGCGGGACGAGAGTCATTCCAGACATTTGTTTGGAGAGGCTTCAGGGTGGATAATCTGCCTTCAGACACATGGGTATAGTGCCACCCGTCATGTCGTTAAGATTACTGAAACTGATGGGAAGCGGTGGAAGAAATTGGCAGGAGAACGAGAGGGTCGGCATGCGAAGGTAGGGGCTATTGTCCAGGACAGCTGAGTAGACCTCATGAGATGGTTAGATGAAAAAATTAAGATAATATATGTAAGGAGATAATTGTAGTAAAGAAGTCATGGTTAATATGAGTATCTATTACCACTAGTACAGATAAGAATTTTCTAAATTTATTAACGTAGTTGATTTCTACGGTATCCAGTAGATTGAAGGTAGAACACTGGTAGACTACAAGTTAGGAGAAATCTAATATATAAAAATCTCCTGCCAGTGTTCAAACTTTGCCGAAACGTCTTTTTTTGTGTATAATTGGTAGGTCTTAGAATAGGTTATAGGCCAATTAATATGTCACAACAACGATTGCGTACCTCCACCAGGACAAGATAAAGCATCCCTGCCATAGTCGGCAGTAACGCGATAGACGGATACGACTCTACTCGTGGTTCTGCCAGCTGCGAGCGAGTCTTTTGTTACAGACTGTAACGTGGCACGTTCGGAAATGAAACCGGTAGCACGATTTTCTCATCGGAGGAGCCGGCTTGAGCATTCGTGATGTAGTGCTGGAGGAGAGTGGGAAAAATAAGCTGACAGAAAAGGTAGAAATAGGCGAGTTCTAGAGCGAGTGCATGAGATAAGATCGTTGTTCAGGACCATTTCGAATGTAGAATAGGAAAAATTATAAGCATCGTCACCCATAGTCATCGATAGTTTTAAATAAAATTTTAAAAAGAGGTGGAAGGAAAGAAAGCAGTGGGAAAGCCGCGGAGAAGACATTTTGAGTGAACGTAAGAGATAGTGAATGCTGTGAGTGTCAAAGAACTGGCCTGTGACAGGACTGGGTTAAAGATGCTCTAGACCGATGCTATAGGCCGACAAGAGTCCAGTCCTTAAATGTAATGATAAAGAAGATTATAGGATATAGTTATATTGCGTTAAAAATATTGTGAGTGCAGTAAACTCATTTTTGAATTTATAATATTAAGCTTTACACCGCATATTTTATTAAGGTTGGATGTCTAATTGTCTACCCAATGCCTTTCCTACCTGAATGGTTGATCGTAGAAACGTGGATAAAACGCCGAACAAATTCTATTGAAAATTATTTTGATGCTATAGAGCAGGTAAAAATCCATCCTACTTCGGAACCCTTCACCGGGCGTAGTCGGACACGCACTTGGCCGGTTTCTTTTTTATAGCTGCTGAGAAATGGCCTCCCTTTACTGGCATGTACTCTACAATTTCAGTTGTTAACATACCTCAGTCTGACTTGTTAACATACCTCAGCGCTTGAAATTATCAGTCAGCGGTGGGCACGCGTGGTTAATAAGCCTCTCTTCTCAGAGAAAAGGCTTCTGCCTTACAGTGGGACATATATAGGCAGCATTATCCTACAAATATTATAAATCTGCTAGTTTGCGAAGATGTTCAATAAGGCCTGAAGGATATTGTTGATTGTAGACGTACTGAAAGAGCAGGTCCGAGTTAACTTCTTTACAACTATGGACGAAAATACAGCAAAATCGAATGAGAAAAAACGCCGGTCGAGCCGTCTAGCTCGACCACAAGAGAAAAAAAAATTACAGAGTGCCTTGAGTAGCGTGACCGCAGTCACAGACGAGACGAGAGAGAAAACTAATAAGGTCGCAACAAAGTTTGGAGGTTTATTACTTAATCACTCAATACTGGCTGAAAGGATTTACATGAAATTTGGCGTATAGATAGACAAAGATTTTAATTGAGACATAGGATGACATTTGCGGAGTTAGCTAGTATTTACATGAATATGTGCAAGTAAAACCATAAAGACCCTTAGAGGCTCTAAGACTCGGGGTTAAATTCCCGAATTTATCTACAGCTTAGCACTACCGCCTGAGGTCGCGACTTGTGTTATGCCTTGCTCGTTTTGTCATTCCTTTACAGGAGACGCAGCCGCTCCCGGGCACTGTGGCAGTTGGTGGCTTAACAACACACTTTTAGAGCGAATAGGACTTTGTTCTGAAAGTAACAAGAACAACATTGCTTAATTACCATTACCGGGCCCAGGGCAACGGAAAAGATAGCGAGTTTTGGGAAGGAAGTGACGTAAAATCACATTAGGCTACCTATGCGAAGATGATTAAAGTAAAATGGAATTTACATACTCCCACGCATCTGTGCTATTTGTAGTAAAATCAATATAACAACGCAGATGCCTGCTGTAGTCATACAGTCTTATAAGTATCTATATTACCCATAGGGGTATAAGACATTTTTATGTAAGCTGAAGAAGAATCGCTCGTAGCCCCGGCTGCCTGAGTGATCTTAAACGATCACGAAGGTTAAGAAACACAGGGCGCGTTCAGTGCCTGGATAGATCGTTCAGCGTCTATGATAACGCTAGTAGCATTTTTCCGAGCGGTTCCGTGCATCAAAAGGCACGTTAAGTTGGTGCAGTGCCGGCTGCCGTCGATAGATGTCAGTTGTTAAGCCAAGTCAGAGGCCTTAGGGCGGTTTGAAAACTTCTGGCAGTAAGACCAGCCACTAGTCTTGCAAGCCTGCACCAATCCGGACTTGGCCCCCGTGGTGGAGTATGGCCTATACCTTCATCAGGGAAGAGACTCGTGCCGCTCGGTGGGGACATAATGGGTTGATAATTATGTAAGCCGCAGTTTATAATATAGTCTATTATAGAAACTTACAATTACATCTTATTTTTTTACATAAAAAACTCTTATTTTTTAAAAATACTATTACTTTAAACACTGCTTAAATTTTATGCAGACTAATCAATCTGCATTTGAGGAGTATTTTAGAAGTATATGTTTTCATAAATAACACAGTTATTGAGTACACACTGTTCGATGTCACGCTACTAAATATGAGACCACAGTAGATTTTGCTTGAAAAAATCAGTAGATCAAGATGAAAGTCAGTGATTTAGTCAAAAATTAAATTCTTTTCTATGGAACCACTGCACCTGAACCACCACCTATAATCCTGTAAAATTGAAATAATGTCACGTTTCAAGAAAATCAAAAATACTAACAGCTTTTTTTTAAAAACACAATTCCAGTAAAACACTCGTAGGGGCGTCTACGAGTATTTTACTGTGCTTACATAATTACTTTCCTTGTAAAAACTCGACCTACACCCGTCTGTCCGCCCGCCCGCCTGCCCGCCTGTCCGCGTGAAATCCCGAAGCTTGCTCGCCTGCCCGCCTGTCCGCCTGAAAGCCCGAAGCTCGCTCGCCTGCCCGCCTGCCCGCTTGCCTGCCTGCCCGCCTAAAAGCCCGAAGCTTGCTCGCCTGCCCGCCTGCCCGCTTGCCTGCCTGCCCGCCTGAAAGCCCGAAGGCCGTAGCTTAGCCCGAAATGTAAATATTTGGTGACTTTATATGTTTGGATGAGGTGGTTTTTTTTTCGAAGTCTTCCTCGTGGTAAAAGTTGTTTGTATGAACGGGTAAACAACTAAGACAAACATTATACGGAATAAATTATGTGAAACTTTCTCTTTGTTGTTTGACTTCCATGAGACTTATTAAAAACAACTATTATAAGCTGTTTTTGATTTCTTTTTTGGCGTTTATTTTGATGTGGAATTAGTGTTTTTCATAAAGTTGGCTTAGAACTAGCTGATGTCGGTGAAAAGGTGCTGGCAAATGTAAGGGACTCCCGGGCACGCCAGCGGCGGAGCTCTCTGTTACAGGCCTCGTCATCTGCATTCTTAAAACCTAGAAGAACGCGTCATTCGGAACTAAACTATATGTGTTTGTGCTTACGAAAATGTTTGATCGAAAAAACCTAATTTATTACAAATCTTCGGAAAATACGTGAATACGAATAGCCAAGTGAAGCGTCAGTATTACGTATGGCTTCGCGGCACTCGTTTACATTCCCAATTTCACGAGCGACAGCACCGAATTATATTCGAGACTAGCTACTAGCGAGTGTTTAGCGCCGAGAAATTTGTTTTCCGGGCCCTTTAAAGACGCTTAATAAATAACGGAATCGCTTTAAAAATATTCGGAACTACTCAAATAATATTAATAAACAAATAATCAAATAATCCTTCGCACTGTTTTTGCAAATTATTACGCATGCAAAAAATGCTGGTCCATATTGTGATAAAATTAGATTCAACAAGAAAATAAATTCATTCGCTTTAAATTACAAACTTAACACCTTGCCAGCGTCCTCTTTAAAACGCGTATGAACAGTCTTCTTCTGGGAAAATTCGATCTATCCTACACCTTACTTTCACTCTCGGGCTAGATAGAGGTCAACAGTAAGCCCATTACTGATTAAAAAATAATAACAAAAAACACTACAAAACGAAACATCAATGTATAAACGCGCTTTAACTCGAGAAAACTTGTCTAAATTGTCTTAAACGATCAGTGGTATCGTGTCAAAAATCGTATTAGATTTTTGACACAATACCACCCCGAACCCGATAGAACCTGGGCGCGGCCCCCATTTGTCTTTTTTTTAATTTTTTTTTATTAGCCATGGCTGTGTCCCACTGCTGGGCAAAGGCCTCCCCTTCAGATTTCCACTTCTCTTTGTTTACGGCCAGAAGAAAATTCAAAATGAAAAGTAGCAATTTCAGAGACAATTATAGTAACTATCCGTATAGTGCGAACCATTTATTTAAAATATCATAAGTTATAGCTGGAAACCTGTATTTCTGCTAGAAATCTGTATTATAAAAATACCCTTCCGTCAAAAAACTATTCATTCTTCATAATATATCTATCAATCAAACAGCGCCGCGCCGCTACAAAACAGAAAAACAACGAACATTAAAAAATATATAGTTACAATATTTTCGGGGCTTAATCGCGTAGTAATTTATTGCTATTTTACCTCGACGTTTCGACGACGTTACAGTCACCGTGGTCACGAGAAAACTGATGGCTGGCACCCGTTCGCATCTTCGGCTGATGAGGTTTCAGACTACTACGCGATTAAGCCCCGAAAATATTCTATGTGTACAAGTCGCGAAAGTTTAAAATATGTTATTAAAAAAATCATAATTACACAAAAGTCGGAGAACAAAAGTTGATCTCAGCGACGAATTCTAACCGTTTAAAATCAGTAATTGACCATTTCAGA
This sequence comes from Yponomeuta sedellus, assembly GCA_934045075.1. NCBI lineage: Eukaryota > Metazoa > Arthropoda > Insecta > Lepidoptera > Yponomeutidae > Yponomeuta > Yponomeuta sedellus. Next base: position 16,460,231 of record OW203726.1, read on the forward strand.
AATAACCCTAAATTCTAACCGAGATGTTGTTAACGTCCAATAGCCGAACTCTCCATTCCATCACTCTCAATAGCTCAGCACTTGACACTATTCGAGACCCCTAACACGTTACTTGACAAAAAATATGAAGGATTATCGAATGCGGCGGTTGAAAGGGTCTCAGGGACCCAACAGTTGGTCACAGCCTTTGACCCATTTCAGAGCAAAGTCGAGACCGTCCGACCACCAGGCTTTTAAGAAAAAAGCCAGACGGGACGGGGGCTTTACTCCGGAGGCGAGTCTCTTAGATAGTTAGTGTAGTCTGTTAGCTTTTAGAATATACTTCGGGCTCTAGAGTAGGCTTCAGATTGCACCGAAAGCACACGAGTGTAATACTACTTCCTGCCCTGTATAACACTTTTCTTTACTATTTTGAAAAGTTATGTAAACTTCTAGTTATAGTTAGTTCCAATATTTATATTACACGAATATATCCGATTCTATCCGATAGTAGACGAGGTATGTTCTAAAAGCTAACAGACTATAACATAATTCTACAGTAGTGAGGTATTAGTACGGCAATCGTTGTTTCATTGACACCGTTGGTAGTTAACTAACCAATCTAATTCCGATGGTATATCTCTTTCAAATTAACTCAGCACGTCGCGCGATCCGATCTTCTTTGCGAAAGCTGCCTATTTAATTTGCACGGGTTACCGTTGGTATAATAATGCTATTGCTTAGTAGACTATGAAACAGGTGTATATTATAGCTACTGTCGGGCTTATACGTTATTTAACTGAACAATTATGTATGTATTCGACATAGCTAGTACTTTTGTTACATCATTGCTATTAAAATACTAAAAGACGGAAGTATAAATTGGCTGATCATTATGTTTTTCTAAGCATTTCTCGTTTAGCCTTGGTTTTGCAGAAGTCTGTCAAACATATGAAATACGCGCCACTATCAAGTAAATGTTTCCAAGTATTGTCTATGCACTACATTTTGCATCACTTCCATTGTCAACATTTTCAGTTTTTCTCTTAATTGAGCTACTAAATTATCAAAGAAAGTAAACTAATCACATGTGACCGTTTCACAACAAAAATACATTCCGGCGTAAAGGCTCCAGCTGTGAAGAAAATCGCAACTGAAAGTAAAAAGACTGCAAGCTTTTTTTTAAAGTCGCATCTAAGTTTTGAACTTTAAAACGCTAGTCTCTTCAGTAGAAGTACTATGCGCAAAAAACTTTCGTGTGGGCGCATCTCAGAAGAGCTTCTTCTCATATATTTTTACGGAATCTATTCGGTTAGAACCCGTTTATCTGTACGTGTAATACACGAGCCGTGGACATCTGGATTGTTCATTTAAATTTCTTTGTGCGACTTATTCACTTGGCAAAATCACATTTTTGTTCGTCGGGTCGGGTCTCCTGCTGGTATTTTTAGTGTTTCAGACAACGAGAACATTAAAAAATCGCTCCTATGTGTCCATCGTTTTGGCTGTAGTGGGTGGGAGAGGCATGTACCTGGGACATAGGTTTTTTTGCTAGTTCAGAGGCCTGCTTCCCTTTCTGCTTTAAACCAATTCCATGTTATGTGCCATCAATCATAACATAACATTTACATACAGGCACATACATTGCTTCTGGCCCCACACTAGGATACCCTGTGTCGTGGGAACCAGAAACAACGACATCACAAACATGTAAACATCCAAGACCTGGGGTTTTTTTTTGTTCCCAGCCGGGATTCGAACCCGGGACCTCTTGCATGGTAGGCAGACGCGCTACCGCTACCCCACAAAGGTCGTTTTTTGAAGAGGTTTTGAAGATTGTATTTTTAGTTGTCAAAAAACTATTATTGTTACCATCGGGTTTTGGTCAAGGTATCTGCCGGGCATTGAAACTAACACTGTAGTTAGTTAGACCTGAGATTTTTGTACTAAGCCGTTCCTAGCAAGCTTTGATGTTTCTTAACACTTCAGGCTCTAGGGTTTAGACACAGTTATCGAGTGGTATTGCTACTATAACTTTACGAATGTACATAACGTAACATAAGTCATCGGTACATGCCGAGATTCGAACCCACGACACCCCGATTGAGAAGCCGGCGTGTTTCCGCTTCGCTACCACCGCTTTTTAACTAGCACTGTGTCTAACTACATTATCTATCTAATTTCCTATCGAACCTTGTCGGCGTTGGCCAAGTAAGCTTGGAATGTTCTTTTGCTTTGTGAGTGCCGACTCCAATTAATTAGTCACAGGATATAGTGACCAGAGCCTCTATTCAACTCAGTAACAAAATAGTGTAACAAAAAAATAAAAAACTTATTATTAAAACAAAAACCCGACACCATCAAAAAATCGACGAGGGTGAAAAACGCTTAGCTAGCGCGCCGCGCGGATTTGTTGGTATTACCATTGAATTTGAAGTAAGCATAGAAGATCATTCAATAGCTTTTTTCGGATCCTGGCGCTGACGTCGCTTGTCGGTAAAATTTGTGACTAACTTATTACATTTTCTGTATAATAACGAAATTGAACCACATTTCCCTAATAGTTTATTTTTTTATAAATTAATATTAAAAAATCCAATGATTTAATCAATAAGTTATTAAGATCGAGATAACTTAATTATTTTAATCAATCTTTCGTAACCCAGTCAGCTACCGTACTTGATAATGAGTTGCTTGTGCCCAATCTCACTAGTCTATGCTACTCCACGTTAGATGGCGCTAATAGAAATAATTGGGCCACACAGAAGGGACTGGGGCGCGCGCAGACATCACTGATTAAACCGTTCGCAGATAGTAAATGTCACGGATATCCGTGGTAAATGTTTAGAAATTTTCTAAAACGATACACGAAAATATACCTCATGGATGGTTCACAGATATTTCACATTTTGCAAAATAGGTGGAAGAAATATATTTTTTTTAAGGTTTCTAGTACAAGATCGATTAAGCTATGTTGGTACATCTTTTAATTTTTATGTGATTTATTGACAAATAAGTTGCTTAAAACTTTACTAAAAACGGTACCGATTATTATGGCAGCTTCCTATAAGAACTCGTGGTCGCAGTTTGTACCCCCTAGTTTTTGAATTCGCAACTTGCTGTTGAGGAACAGTCGACAGCATATCACCTTTACATTTTATAATGTCTTGGAATAATTAACTACATAAACAATAATTAACTATAGCCCTTTAAGTATAACTTCCAACTAAAACATAGATTTTAGGGTTCCGTACCAGAGGGTAAAAACGGGACCCAATTGCTAAGATGGTATGTCCGTCTGTCGGTCTGTCCCCAAGCTGAACGTAAACTCTCATGAACCGTGTAGCTACAGTTGATATTTTTATAGATGATGTACATATTTATTTAATGAAAGTCATTTCCATTTTAACCGACTTCAAAAGAGGTTATCACATCGACGCGTATGTTAATTATTTTTCACTATGTTTTCGCATTATCTTCGTCAAATCTTAACCTATTTCGATATTTTTTTTTGTTCTACTAGGTATAGCGTCCCATTGGTCCCATTTTAATTTGGTGAAGATGTCATGAAAACTTTGAGAGATGGAGAAAAGAACTTTTCAATGGACAGCAGCAAATAAGGCCTAATGAGGCCCATTCATAAATAATATGCATATGTTTCATAAAATATAATATAAAAGCTGTCCCAGGGTAATTTGGTGATGTTCTGATGAAGACTTTCAGAGATGGGAATTTAGAACTTCAAATTTAAGTAAATAAAATCACTTTGTTCATCAAATACTTTCATTAAGTAGCACATTATCTGGTGGACATTGTTACGAAGTTCATCAGCTCAAATGTAGTTCTTGAGAGGTTTTAAGTTTCTAATCTAGATAAAAATATGCCGTTTTCAGTTAACCAGAATTTAAGTCAAAATATACAATTTTACTGTCGTGGTTATTAGTTCCTTAGTCAAAAATATACTATAGGCATGCGTAGTTATAAAAGTCACAATATCTATTTAGTTTCATACGAGTTTCACAAGTCAGTGATTAAAACGGTATAAAACGAAAATATGTTTACGCAGAGGACAAATACAGCGCTGGTGCACAAAAGTGTATTTTGCATGGGCCCTGTAATTTATAATAAGCTGTCTAGTGCATTAAGAGAACTGGACTTAGGCTTGTTCAAGCACAAATAAAAAAATATATTATTTAAAAACTGCTATCATACAATAATCGAATTTCTGACTGATAATTATATTGATTAAAATAAGTATAACAATGATATACTATTTGATATTATCCCCGTGACCTCTCTTGTTTGACATTTTTACTTATTATCGCATGGAATGTTATTTTTTTTATGTTCTTGACATTTTAAATTCTTGATGTTAATATAATAGGTCAATCAAATTAAAAAAAATCCAGGAATTAATTTCCAGAAAGCTGGATATCATTTTATACCATCATTTGATCTTAAATGCGTGTAATGCGAATTCGCACGGTCCCAGGAGGTGAGCTCAACTTTTGGGGGCCAAAAAACCGCGAACTTCTCACACTTTCTTTCAGTTTTGTGCTTCTAGCTCGGAAACGGTACTTTGGACTGGAATCTTCGTTATTGCAATATTAAAGAGAGTTAAATTTTGCGTTGTATGATTGTCTTCTTCTTCAGGCTATATTATGGAGTCCACTGCTGGACATAGCCTTCCCCTAGTGATGACCAGAGCGGCCTGTCTTATACCATCATTGGGGGTTAATGCCCATAATCCCCACGCTGGGCATGCGGGTTGAGGATCGCAGATTGGTGGCATTGTACTGCAGGGGGCGCTGCTGCCCACCCCCCAGTTTGTGTCCCTTAGTCACCTTTTACGACACCCGCGGGAAGAATTTGGGTTGGTGCTATTCTTTAAGCCGAAACCACACAGCATGATTGTCTAAAACTTTAAATTCGATTTATTGGTATAGCCGAAATCAAAAGTTGTGAACCGGAACTTATTTACGTGCAAATTTACATTTTGCGAATTTTCAAGACCATATTTCTTTGAAACTGATACTCTTACTTCTATTGAAATACCCATAAGACAAACATTGTAGAGAATAAAATTTCACATTATACCTAAAAACTATTTTTATTTAATCTTTTCAGAGCACTCTCCACCAGCCTCTATACCACGTATCATGCGTCTGAACCAATTTTCAAAACATTTATTCCAGTCCTCCGCAGACACCTCTGCCACGGCCTTCTCAAACGCTGCTAGCGCGTCTTCCGGCGATGAAAACTGTATCCCTTTGAGCAGATTTTTTATTTTAGGCAGTAAAAAGAAGTCACACGGAACCTAATCAGGACTGTAGGGAGGGTCTCCTAAGACTCTGATCTGTGTGGAGTCCAGGAAGTCCCTCGTTTTGATCGCAGTGTGCGCGGGCGCGTTGTCGTGGGGAAGAAGGACCCCGCGGAGCCCGTTGTTCAATCGCTTGTTGCTCAATTTAGAAAAAAACTTCTGGCAGGCATTTTGTGTTATACCATTCAGCGTTTAATGACTTTGTTTAATTTCAAAGTTACGTACATTTGAGAATTTGTAGTTGCAATACCACTCGCTAACGGTGAAGGAAAACATCGTGAGGAAACCCGCGGCCTGGTTGGCTCCGCACGTATTGACTAGTCTTTCCTGTGGGCTAGGCCGACTAAGCTGTCAGGATGGTATAGGTGCTGGGCAAGCCTACACCATCTATAAAACCATGTCCCAGGCACTACAGCGTCGGAGTGGGCCCTTCACCCATCTAGTGTGAGTGAAGATACCACTGGACGCTGTATAAATCATCTCATTAAGTAGATGCAAAAAGGCCAATATTATTATTATTCAGCGTTGATGCTGCTTTGGTCTCAAAGTGGAATTGAAGTTAGGTACCCCGTCAAAGTGAAGAAACTATAAAAAAAATCCTGCGCTCCTCGATCGCTTCACTTTCGTAGGCGTTGGTTCATTTTGAAACAACCAAACTGTCGACTGATGCTTTGTTTCTGGATCATATTGAGAAATCCAGGATTCGTCACCTGTCACAGTGTCGTAAACGCGCCGTGACGAGCCAGCATCAAATTTTTGTAACAAATCACGGCACCAATCCACACGGGCCTGCTTCTGAGCTTCGGTGAGGTTGTGCGGCACCCAGCGAAAAATTATTCTCCTTACGGGAAGGTGCTTGTGCAAAATCTTGTGAACACTTCCTGAACCAATCTGCAGTGTATGCTGAATCTTTTCGTACTTAATTCGTCTGTTTTCTTGAATTATTTTTTTTACTGCCAGCAAACTTTCTTCGGTGACAGCCGTGATAGGACGACCACTCCTTTGTTCATTCCCTCAAAGTAAGATGACCGCGTTTGAACTCGCTATACCAGCGGTAGATGGTTGTTTTTGAAGGTCCTTCATTCATAAAAGCAATTCGAAGTCGATCACATGACTCATCAGGTCTTAAGCCACATTTGAAATAGTATAAAATCATAGCACGAAAATGTTCTGAATGCCGATCCATTTTGGCTCTCAAAAAATGCGGAGGGAAATTTGAAAATCGAACAGTAGTATTTTTACTTTTAAATAAATGACGTTTTCATAACAACTACTAGTGGCCAATGTCTTATACATAAAAACTATTTTTCAAAACTTTCTGAGTGGCCTGGTATAGACAACTCAACTTTCAAATTCAGTTATTATCTAAGACTATATTTGCATGAATTCAAAATTATACTTTTTTCATTTTGCGGATTTTCCGTTAGTATGAGGTGTGAAGTCTACATTTAAGGCAATTTGAGGGTAAGGAACATTTCAATGCAACATTTTAAGGACGCGGTCAGAAAACTAGAGATTCGAAGTAGGTATTGTGAATGAAAAACAATTTTACGCAAGTGATCTTTAATTAGTACCTTAGGAAGCAATAGAAACATTAAAAATGAATGTGACATTGATAAAATATATAGATATGCAGCACAGCATTCAAGTTCCCATTTTCTTAGTTGTTGAAATTACCCGGTTCACAACTTTTGATTTCAGATATACCACTAAGCCTAATTACTTGTAAATTTCTATATTACTTGTTACTATAAATTCTTCTTAGTCTGTACCTACGCTCTACTGAGCAGTCGTGGTCTTCAAAAAAAGGCTTCATTATAGGCTAATGTTGCGTGTCTCACGATGTCTCGCCGACGTTTACAATATTTACAGAATATTTCGTTGTATTCACTTCAAAAATAAATAATTTAATTAATAATAGTACCTACGGAACCCTTCGTGCGCAAGTCAGACTCGGACTTGGCCAGTTGATTTTTTTACTTACTATGCTTGCTTGCTAGATACCGATTTGGTACCTAATCCATAATTATACAAATTAGACATATTCATGCCTGCTCACACACTTGGTTCATTCATCGCATGGGTGCTATAAAACTATTATAACGAAGAACTAATTATTTTAGATCTTCTACAAATGTAGTTTGTTGTAGATTCAACACTAGTAATTTGTATCTTTTTACATTTACATCAGCTCTTCTAAATAGGTAGATCAGATTTCTGTTGGTAGAAAGTTAAAACAAACGCAATCATTTTTCGTCCAACGAACGATTGCGCTCGGGGTGCCAGGCGACGTTGCCAAGTAGTGCGGGGTGAGTACCTAGGCGACGCGTCGTTGCCAAGTTGCCCTAGCAACATCTCTGCATCCATCGCCGTGTGTGGGAGCGTGTTTTACTTTTGAGAGTAGGTATGTTCTGCGTAAGATTGTAAACGTAGGTAGTGGTTATATACTCTGATTGTAAGCACGTGATATGTGAGTAAGCTACCTATGCTCTGGGTATCTGCCTTAGTTAAAATTAATATAGATAGTAAATAATCTAGGAGCCCGCGCGACACATTAGCACACTAGCTAAAACGGCGAGGGCTATTGTCTGTCTTTGTGTTGTCTCACCGGCCCGGCACCGGCTCGCGACTCCGGGGCCGGTCGGCGCCGCACGGTGGGCTGAGAATCACGTTTCAAAGACATATGAACTTGAGTTTTCAAGTGTCACTTTTTTCTCTCGAAATAGGTTTTATTACTCATTATCATTACTATATTAAACAATGTGATGAGAGACTATTTAGAGAGCAAACGGATGTGTAAGAATTTTTCGAAGAAAAATTTTTATGGAGCTGACATGAAAAGTAATATCCTTGGAGATATAAAAAGTGCTATTTATTTGTGATTTTTCGGCATACTTTTTATAGCAGGGCGATTTTTTTAAAATTAATAATGTGTATTTTATACTTAAATGACTAGTTAGACCAACTTTAGATATACCCTATACCATATGCCCTAGCCTATGAAATTAAAATTAGGCGTGTTATATATAATGTACATATTATCCCTTTATTTTGTAAAGGGATAATATGTACATTAGACGACATTCACCAAAGTAAGAAAGGTTTTAATAAAATACCAATTTTTCAAAATATATTTTTACTAATTGCACATTCACTGACCACGAACTGGCAGACGCCAAGTAGGACACCTACCAGTTCGCTCGACCGATGATCCCAAAAATATCGCTGGTGGTGGCTGGGTGAGGATTGCTGAGGATAGAGTAATGTGGCTTGCCCTGGGAGAGGCCTATATGCAGCAGTGGACAAATACAGGCTGATTGATTGCACATTAAATATAAAGACCGTTTCTTTATCATGAATTCCCAAAAACGTTAATATCACTTTAATAATTCGTAAAACAAGTCTTATTAATTAAACACATAATGTATATGCTCAGTTTTAATTTCATAGACTAGGGTACAGGAATATCTAACTACGCATAATCAGGACACAAAAGCATTAGAACTACTCATTTTAGTACAAAGTACACATTATAATTATATTTTTAAAAATCGCAAAAGGTACCGCTATAAAAAGTATGCTGAAAAATCACAAATAAGTAGCACTACATCTGCAAAGATATTACGGCCAAACTTGCGATTCTAGAGTTATAGCCACTTTTCATGTCAGCTTCATACAGATTTTTCTTCGAAAAATTCTTACGCGTCCGTTTGCTCTATAAATTGTCTCTCATCACATTGTTTAGTGTAGTAATGAGTAATAAAACCTATTTCGAGAGAAAAAAGTGACACTTGAAAACTCAAGTTCCTAGAGTCCCGCCGGTGCCGTCACCGGGGGTAGCAAGCAATATTTTTTCAAGTTATTTAAGCGTCTATCTTCATATTTTCACAATTAATATTAACAATAACATCATGTATGTTGACTAAATCACCGAATTAGTTAATAACACCTGAGGTATACTAGGAATTGGAGTTTGATTACCATTAGGGGTATTGTAGTTGCGTATAAATGGAAGGTAAAATATTTTATGTGCTCATTGACATTTTGTCCTGCTAAAAAAACATACTTACCCAAATCATAAAGAGAAAAATATGGAATCGCAAGTCTGACAACTAAACTTGACTTGTTCGTGGTTTTGAAGCAGTGTGGAAAGCTAAGCAACTACTCTACTTTGTTGGAAAAAGTTGTATCGCTATTGAACCTTCATCATCTGTCCGATGAAGATCTTGATATACTTCGAGAATTCTGTCGAAGATTCAGTCAACAAGTTACCAAGAGATGGAAGACAGCAAAAAGAAACCAGGATATTTTCAGAAAAAAATATGAAAACTGGCTCGTAATGAGTATTGACTGGCCATGTTGTGTTGTTTCACATATTATACCAGATGGAACAGCTTCGGTATGCCAAGAAGGCATAAGTTCTTGCACTGAAGTACCATTTGGATCTTTGGGAGCAAAACGAAGGAAAAGGAGGCTACAACATGAAAGTCATGAAGACACCGAGGAATCAATCTGTGTTACAATAGAAAATTTGAAGAAAGAAGGAAACGAATGTTTAGGCAAAGTAATTTAAGAAGAATCCTGAAGAAGCAGTAAAAATCTATAACGATATAGAAATGAAGAAATTAAAGAAAACTACAGTTACGCCAGAAAAAGCGCTAGGCCTTTTATTTTCTCTGGGATTATCAAAGTGGAAATATATTACACTGAGAGAGATGACAATGCGTGAGAGCTTAACAGACTTTCACCGATCGTATTACAAGATTCAGCAAGCCAAGTCAAGCTGTTATCCTCCCGATCAGGCTTTCATTATAAATGACACCATGGCGAAACTAGATCTGCAAGCTCTGTTGAATATAACCATACAACAAATTTTGAAAACCTTACCAGAACTGTCTGCTTACATGGGTAAAACACTGGTTTTGTTATCCAAGTGGGGTTTCGACGGTTCATCAAACCAAAGCAGATACAATCAAAGCATTGAAGGAGGTGAAACAGATGAATCTCTGTTTATGACAACACTTGTTCCGCTGCAGTTATCTAACGGGACTGAAGTTATATGGAAAAACCCGAAGCCATGCTCAGTTTTCTACTGTAGACCTGTACAGTTTCTTTTCGCAAAAGAAAGCGAGTCTCTCGTAAAAGAAGAAATGAAGAAAATGGTAGAGGAAATAGCTGCATTGGTGCCCTCAGAATGCAGAAATATAAAAATAAATCATGATCTAGTCATGACTATGATCGACGGAAAAGTTTGCAGTTATTTATCCCAAGCTCTTTCCAGTGCAGTTTGCTATTTATGTCTAGCAAAACCGAGCGAGATGAACAATATTGATGCAGTAATACGAAAAGAAGTAGCCAACAACATGTTAAAATTCGGCTTATCTCCGTTACATGCCCAAATTAACTGCATGGAATGTTTGCTACATATAGCATACAGACTGGAGTTGAAGACTTGGGCAGTAAGAGGAGATAAAGATAAGGCTGTCATGCTGACCAAAAAGCAGTTGCTGCAAGAAAGATTCCAACAGAAGCTTGGTCTTCTTGTGGACGTGGTCAAACAGAGCTCTGGAACAACGAACGATGGAAATAACGCACGAAAATTCTTCGATGACCCAAAACAGACAGCCGAGATAACAGGAGTGGATGAAGAATTGATTAGAAGATTTGCAGTCATACTTCAAGCCATTACATCTGGTGAAGAAATAAACGTCGACAAGTACAAAGAATATGGCCGAAGTACTGCAGAAAGGTACCTGGACCAATACAGCTGGTACTATATGCCAGCTACAGTGCACAAGTTGCTAATCCATGGTGCTGAAATTATAAGGAACTCCTTGGTTCCTACTGGGATCATAAGATCCTTCAGATAACTGAAGAAGCATCCAAAGCTCGCAACAAAGATTTTCGATGTTAACGAGAATTTCACTCGCGAAAGAACACCAGGAAGAATTCAAACGAAGATGTCATCAAAAGGATGCTTCTCACTTCTGATCCTTTTATTTCTTCAATGCGACCAGTTATGAGGATAGCTTTAAAGAAAAAAATGAGTCAAGAAGCAGTGGATCTTTAGGTATTACAACGACATCATATTGAGTTCTGTAACGTCGAAAATATTGAAAGTGACACAGATTCCGAGAAAGAAACTGATTTATATGAATAATTTATATGATTTTTGTTTGCAATATGTTATTGTAATTCTTTTATTTATATTTTTTATACATTGGTTTCTTTACTTGTCTTTTATGTACCTATTTTAATGTAAAGGATTCATAGCTAGTATTTTATTCATGTAGTTTTAAAGGCTTATTTTTTATGTTTACATGATTTAACATTTTTAAAATGTATGTGTGTTTTAAAATGTAACTTGGACTTATTTCATGTATCTTTGTAAATATTTTATGCTTGTGTTTTTCCTCGTGTACAATAAAGAATATTCATATCTTATTTGATTTTCATGTGTATAATTTGTTCGCATATGACAATGTTTTAGAACAGTATTTAAGTAGTTATATTGTATGATTCTTTATAATTATAAAGAATCCCTAATTAAGGAAGGTACATAATTTGACAAACACAAAATATACGCTTAAATACCTTAAAAAAATATTTTAAATGCATTTAATTTTTTTTCTACCAAAGTCGCACGAGTGCGCCCATAGTGCAGTATGTTAAAAAATCCATAAAAATGCAGGCAATAATCGTGCTGAAGGAAATAACGGGCAAGTGTGCGATAATCAAGTTATGGCCAATTTTATAGTAACTTCCATACATTTTTTTTAACCAAGTGGAAAAAAAGTACTTGCACAAAGGTAAACATACTGCACTTCAAATATGTTGAAAGATTAGCCTTCCTAAGTGGATTCCTGTGAAAAAAAAATAACAATTCAAAATTCGATCTCTAAGTCTATGGGGAGCGATTTTCAGCCCACCGTGCGGAGGGTGAGACTCGTATTTCGTATCGGCGTCGTAGGTGTAAAAGATATAACAAATATAGTCGACGGCTTGGACGATACCATTGTTATATCTACGCGTTTTACTTTACGTGTCGTCGTGTTGAAGTCCGTGTCAGCACTGTACCACTCACCGGGCGTAACCCGGCATCGACACCGGCACAATGGAAAAACGAAACCCGGCACCGGTGCCTGATGCCTGTGCAACGGCCATGCCGGTGTGCCGTGCCGGTCCGGGCCGATGAGTCGAAACACGCCCAATGCCGATGCCGGCGTGACGACGACGACGACGGCTCCCGGCGCGGCTCGAGCAGCAGGTCGCTAGCTGCTGCACTATAACGTCTAAGGCAGGCGGCTACCTCGTTCATCGTTCTTCATCCAATTCTCAATTTCTGCTCAGCGTAAATCGTTTCGTAATCTTACTTTAAACAATTTAATAACTTTACTACATCGAGGTAGCATAAATGAAAAATCAGTAACTTTTATGGGGAATATAATTACAGGGAAAGTACACATTACCTAAACTTAAAACATAAAGTGTGTTGAACTTATGGGTAGTATCAATCAGGGAACGTGTCAACCGGATATTCTGAGCTTCACTTACAACAATTAATAAAATAGAAAATCTCATATTCAATAACTTATAAGTTTATAAATAACCCATACCATAATATTAACCTCACACCTGCATTCCAATGGGGTAGACAGGCACCAAGGACTGCCACTTGCCACGATCCTGACAGATTACCTTCGCTTCATCAACATTCATTAGTCGTTACATGCACTCACGTCAGTTCCGGTTACTTTTTATCTTCCATTTGCTAATACATTCCTTATCTGGTCGAAGTATGTGGGACGTCCCTTACCGGCCCTTCCACCCACATTCGCCATGTATATTTGTTTCATCAATATTTCTTCCTTCATCCTCTCCACATATATCACAGTACAATGAAGGTGTAGCTGATGCGTGCGTTTGCTTCTATGCAGAGTTAGCTGGCAACGGCGCATATTAAAATCATGGGCCATAATCACAGCAGAAATTGGTAAAAATATCAGCCAGCTCCCATATGGATGGACAGATATGATTTTTAATGGAATACTAAATTGGTTGGAATAGTTTGTAGCAGTACCTACCTACCTCTCGATAGGATACTGGTCTTAGGCCCTATTTCACAATGTTCAAATAAAGATAAAGATATTTATTGGGTCACAGACATCGGTATACATGTAAAGTTAGGCTAGTTTACAGGCAAGTTCCAGATAAGCTATCCGCAACCAGGGCTGCCGTTTATTCTAAATTTAAATATTTTTTTCTATATTGTGTGTGTTCGTTTATGGCTTCAAATTTAGAACAAACAGCAGCCCTGGTTGCGGATAGCATATCCGGAACTTTATCTGCAGATTGTGAAACAGACCCTTACCCTACCCGAAAATAACTTAAACAAAATCTCGCAGCGTTGGGAAGTGTTTGCGATGGACTAGTAAAGGTTTTTCAATAACATAACATTTACATACAGGCACATACATTGCTTCTGGCCCCACACTAGGATACCCTGTGTCGTGGGAACCAGAAACAACGACATCACAAACATGTAAACATCCAAGACCTGGGGTTTTTTTTTGTTCCCAGCCGGGATTCGAACCCGGGACCTCCTGCATGGCAGGTAGATGCACTACCGTTACGCCACAGAGGTCGTCTAATTATTATTAATAATTGTTTAAACCAGCGTTTCTTACTCTTTTTTGTACAAGCATCTCTTATGGTTTTTGCCACCAAGCACAATTTTAAGGACCTCCTTAATAATATAAGCAGCAATATATTTCGAAACATTTATTGTAGTACAGTCAAAAAATATACTTTTTTCATAATAAAATAGGTAAATGTGAAGGTTCGTGCTTGTGGGGTAGGCGGCGGCGTGTGTAGCAATTACGAAACTTTTGGTGGCATTTATTTATGATTGTTAAATAGTCTATTGATAAGACTTCGGTAGAAGTTCGACCATTTTGTTGCGAAGTCGCCCATAATAATACTGAGGAGAGTGCGAACATGCAAAGTTGATGTGCTGTCGACTGCACTGTGCAGGTAGGTCGGTGTGTGTGGTACCCAAATGGACTAAGGTACCTTTGAGGGAGTTGTCTAAGTATTGGCTTGATAAGATCACAATCAGCGACCACAGGGCAGGTCTATACACGGAGGATGACGAAGTCTGGGTTACTGTTGCATGTTGAAAGCACTGATATCATTCACTAGAAGTTGTTGGTGGGTAAAGGTGGGTTACATTTCTTGCTGCTTGCTTTAAAATTCTGTTTTATAGACCCAATGCACTAATTCCGCAATATACTTTTTCCACAGATTTGAAATGTGTGATTTTTTCACATAGGTATTGTATTTTCTGAATTATCTCTCAAACAAACAATGTTTTTCCTATATTTATCCCATCCGTGGGTTGTCAATTTTATGGCAGATTAGATTTTCCGGACTTACAAGAACACAGAACAATTAAACCATACAAGAACCAAACGTAGGTACTCTGTGTCTAGAATTGAACTGTCAATTCTCTGCTCGCTACTGGCTACTAGAGTACACTGCTAAAATGTTTTACGTTTTGCTAGTCACCGCCAGATGTCAATAGTAAACTCGTGAAAACTATTAACAATGCCATCTAGCGGTTTTAGACAAAGCGCTCTACACGTATTTTTCGGCTTTGCGCGCATTTTCAGTGGCGGCCTCTGGGCCCGGCGCGGTTTTTTGGGATCCGATTTGCTTGTATGGGAATGGGTTTCTATGCTTACTTCAAATTCAATGGTATTACGTCGTGCCCGGGCATATATTACGTTCCCGTGCACGGTACACTAACAAATGATGTGCTTAAACCCTTCGGTTTTGATCTGCTTCTGTGAATTTTGATATAAAGTGTAAAATAAAGAATATAAATGTTCATTCCTAAACAAAAAAACATTTCGTAGTTAAATAAAAGGAATGTGTATTTTTGCTAAGATAAAGTTACCACTGACTGAAAAATTTACAACACCTACCTCGGTGCTGCCATCACTGCATTGTATTAATTTTCTTATTTTTTTGTCCTAATTAGTATTAAAATAGTTACAAATGATTCCCGTCGAGTGATGGCTTTGAAATGAAACAAAGGATGGTTTTATACATTTTTAATGATTTGTTAAAGCGTTTTACTCTACAATAACCCACAAGTACGTAATGAGACACGATACGATATGGAAATTGGTCAAATAAGAGTCCTTTTATAAATTGAAGAATAGGTGCTGACTGAAAATCAGTGTTGCAGGCCCAGCCTGCAGCAAATGCTGAGTCAGCTACCTGTTTGTGGCTGCGGAGATACAATGCCCTTCTAAATTGTAAATGTTTGTTTTAAATCGTATTCTTTGTTTTATTATATTTTTCTTTGTTCTGTCTTTTATTATTTGTCTGTAGTATTATAATATCGTGTTACATTGTGTTATGTGTATTGTATCTTTGTGGCTGCAAATAAATGTCTCTCTCTCTCTCTTTTACGAGTAAATCTATAGTATAAAAATGAATCGATGAATGTGTTCTTCTTCTTCTTCTTCAGGCTATATTAGTCCACTGCTGGACATAGCCCTCCCCTAATGAGCGCCATAGCGCAAGGTTGTGCCATCATTGGGGGGTAATGCCCATAATCCCCACGCTGGGCATGCGGGTTGGGGATCGCAGTTTGGTGGAATTGTACTGCAGGGGGCGCTGCTGCCCACCCCCCGGTTTGTGTTCCTTAGTCGCCTTTTACGACACCCGCGGGAAAAAAAAATTAATGTGTTGGTAAGCGTAAATCTCGAGAGATTCTTTTTTTAGAATATTTATTGAAGTACGAGGATGGTTCTTACGGAGGGAAAAAAAATAAGGAATCGACTGTTAGGCGGTACGAAGTTCGCTGGGCTAGTATGATATAAAAAACCACGGATGTAATTTACATCCGTGTAAAAAACAAATATAATATATCTTTTACGTTTGCACAGAGTAAAACGACTATTAATCTGTGCAAACGTTTTGTTTATTTATAGAGTTCCTCTATCGAGTCATCACTAGAAACTGACCATCACGGATCTCAATGACGTTCTTCCGTGCATGACGTATTTCCGGCTTCGTAGATTCTGGTATTTTGTTTCCGATAAAAAAAAAATATTAAAGCACACCAAATCGAAATATTTAACTCAGCCTTTCAAAAACCTATTTAGAGGTCAGCCTTTCAAAATAACCTTTTTTCTCGAAATCAAAATATATAAATAGCAATTAAAAATATAAAAAAAACCAAATTGTTTTTGGTTAATTCCAATTTATTGACATAATTATAAATTTTAGGGTAAAAAATCATTATCTTTCAGGCAATTATTTTAACGATAACAAAAAACCACTATCTCTGAGGTCATCGCCGGGGTAATATTTACGTTTCGATTAACCCATCCATTGTGTGCGGCAGTTAGCTTTAAATATTAAAACATTATTTCCGGACAGGAAACTAAGTGCTTTGTTTCTTTCCCATTCATTATGGAAGTCGGGATCAGCATTAACCATTCATGATGCTTGTGAAACCAATTGGGTAAAAAGGTTGTACCTACTCTTAGCGACACCGCTACATATCCCGGGGCGTTCTTACCGTGTGCTACTCAAGAGCCATTTTGGATCAAAACTTCCGACACTCGCTAATATCTCCTCTGTACTCAAATATATCTCTAAGAGAATACACCGGGTATGTCGTAATAACTCACCGAGGCAATATCTCTTACAGCATAGAGGAAGTGTTTATGTCATATGAATAATAAAGAAAGAATTTAAACCGCATACTCGTGTAGTCGACGGCAGCTCGAGCTTTAGTTTTGGTCAGTAATATAACTGCAACATAAGTAAGACCTGAGATTTTATTAAATGTAGTTTTTAAACTGTGACCAGAATTGAGAAAGGAATGTTGCGTTGGTTTGGACATGTGGTGAGGCTGAAGGAAGAAAGATTGACGAAACAAATATTATATTGCTATTGTGAGTGGTAGGGCTGGTAAGGGACGTCCCAGGCGGACATACATCGACCAAATAGGGGATGTATTAGCAAAGGGGAAGATAAAAAGTACCCGGAACCGGTGTGCGTGCATGCAACGACTTATGAACGTTGATGAAGCGAAGGTGATCGGTCAGGATCGTGGCAAGTGGCAGTCCCTGGTCTCTGCCTACCCCGCTGGGATACAGGTGTGAGGTTATTATGTACGTAGTTTTTTAACGTACCACTGCAAGGCACAGGCCTTGTCTCAGAGAGAAACTATGGGCTTGGCAATTTCACCGCGGATTGGCGATTTCAAGCACTAGGTAGTTGAACACCTCAGACACTCAGGTTTCCTAATGATGTCTTCCCGATTGACCAGGAGGTATATATAAATATACAGCGAATGTGGGTAGAATGAGGGGCGGTAAGGGACATCCCAGGCGGACATACTTTCAGCAAATAGAGGATGTGTTGTAGCAAAGGGCAACAGTTTCCGGAACCGGCATGCGTACATGCAACGACTAATGAAGCGAAAGTTATCTGTCAGAATCGTGGCAAGTGGCAGTCCCTGGTCTCTGCCTATCCCTGGGACACAGGCGTGAGGTTACATGCCATTATGATTCATATTCAAGTAAATATGCCCGCCTTTGCGCTCTGTGAGGGATGTTTGAATAGCCACAGGCTATCCAATAATTGGGCTTATTTGGAACTGCTTAATAAGCCCAGTTTCACAGTGCGGTTTGGTTGTTAAACATCAGCCTTTCGGCCATTATCGGAAGCCAAAATCCGCGAGCGTCCATCCCCACATTAATGATGTAACCCAAGCCACTGCTGATAATACTAATTGCTCCAAATTGGCGGGGGCTGTCGGATACTCTAATGAGAATTATATTCGATGAATCTACAAACTATGGTATGGTTCAGTGCAGTCTTTAACATATTCACAACATATAAAGATTTTTCGTTACTTGATTTTTGTCACTTAAGCGCCAAAAAATGTTTCAGAAATGTAAACTGTATTGGAACCCACATCTTACTTATTTTATTTTAAGTTGTAACCAAATGGTCACGATTTATTAATAACGGGTTTTGGGCCTGACACTCCTCAACACAGATGATTTATTTATCTAGCTAGGATGTCAAGTCGTCTCTCTACTTAAATGTACTGAACCAAACCTTCTTTTTCTTACACCACCCGTACTTAAGTAACTCATTAAGTAATCTCAATACTTCATTGCATTCCACAAGTTTTAGGGTTGATACATTTAAACATTTACATTTCTCTTGTTTTGAATTAAGTGATATTTGATATTCTTTTCATTTTATGTGACTTTTTTTCTTAGT
The DNA here is from genome assembly GCA_934045075.1 of Yponomeuta sedellus. NCBI lineage: Eukaryota > Metazoa > Arthropoda > Insecta > Lepidoptera > Yponomeutidae > Yponomeuta > Yponomeuta sedellus. The sequence continues at coordinate 16,478,847 of OW203726.1, forward strand.
CCTATATTCTTGTAAACGCTAGATATCGAAGAATAGATAGATATACTATCAGCCCGAGTTCATTTATAGAATACCTTAGTTAAAGCCCTGTAAGTAGAAAATCACAGGCACAGGCAGTATTTTTAGGTTTCTGGGTTCCGCACACAAAGGGCGACGTTAAGGGGGCTTAAAAAGGGATAAATTTTTATCTCCTACGTAATAAGATAAGAAATAAGATTGTTTTAAGTTAATTAATTAATTCGTCGTCAGGCTATACTAGTCCACTGCTGGACATAGCCCTCCCCTAAAGAGCGCCACGTTGAGCTATCATAGGGGGTAATGCCCGTAATCCCCACGCTGGACATGCGGGTTGGGGATCGCAGTTCGGCGGAATTGTACTGCAGGGGGGCGCTGCTGCCAACCCCCCGGTTTGTGTCCCTTAGTCGCCTTTTACGACACCCGCGGGAAGAATTGGATTGGTGCTATTCTCTAAGCGGACACCACACAGCAGTTAATTAAATAATAAACAATTAATTAGTAAGATTAAATATTTTTGCTTATGTAAGTAAGCCATTTTGATCAAGTAAATATAACCTTATATATTTTATGTAAAACGACCTATTCATCTTTCAGTCCTTACCATCCTAAGGTTGTCTCAAAAAGATCGCTTTTTAGCGCCAGTTTTATTCAATGTGACGTAGATATCTTCTTCTTCTTCTTCAGGCTATATTAGTCCACCGCTGGACATAGCCCTCGCCTAATGAGCGTCATAGCGCAAGGTTTTGCCATAGTTGAGTAGTAATGCCATTGAATTTGAAATTCAATGGTAATGCCCATAATCCCCAAGCTGGGAATGCGGGTTGGGGATCGCAGTTTGGTGGAATTGTACTGCAGGGGGCGCTCCTGCCCACCCCCCGGTTTGTGCAATAAATAGCATTTATCTTTGATCTAATCTAAACAAATAATATAAATACAGAAGGTAAGAAAGTGGGTCCCCACAAAAGAAACGTAATTTCTAACGCTGTATTGAAAAAACGGTAACTAATATTTAGGTATCTTTCTTTTTAAAGTACCTTAATTTTTAAGTAAGCACTTAATCATGCATTCCGTCTATTCCGTTTAATATTTAATAACATAATAATAAATTATGTTGTAGTCACTTTTGTGTAATAATAATATCAGTTACTACTTACTATAGTCGGCAGGTTCGTCAAGTGTGAGAAGGAAACTATTTTTGACTAAATACGTACTAAGACTTTCATAAGCGCTTCACAATCAATTGGGACTCTTCCTACAAAAACACAAGTACCTACCAGTGTGCGGAATTTAATTATACGTAATGTAATTTTTTAACTAAAACTTCCGTAAGCACTACACATTATCGATTTAAATCCGTATTAACCTACTGTCGGAAGAGTTCAGACAATCAGAGACGAGCAACCAGGCAGCGATGCGAGCTTCGTCTCTACTCACCATGATTAAGCTCTGCGAATCAGAGCGATATCTGATCGGACTCTTCCGACAAAAATCAAGTGAATTAATCCGGTGTACCGGATTAACCGGTTGTACTCTATTAGAAGCGCTCGTAGCCTAGTCGAACCGAGTGATAGGAATCATTTACTTGAGTAACACCAGGGGTGGTCAGGTCACCGTCACATAAGAACCGGGCCGCTAGTGACATTTTTTACGAGCGCTTCCCAGACCAGACCCGTGGCCCAGCAGTGGAGACGCAAAGGTTGATATCTACCTTATTAGTGCCTATCGGCCTTCCCACGAGTAGTTTTTCATTTTTATGTGTGAAGGTCAGAATTCAACGGGAATTAAATCGATATCAACCCTTGTATGTCCCCACTGCTGGGGCACGGGTCTCTTCCTGCATGGCAGGAAGGTTAGGCTATACTCCACCACGGGGGCCAAGCCCGGGTTGGCGGAGGATTGTAAGACAGTGGCGGGCCTTACGGTCAGAAGTTATCAAGCCGCCCATAAGGCCTCTGACATGGCTTAACGACTGCCATTACATGGCAGCCGGCACCAACGGCTTAGTGTGCCTTGCGAAGCACTAAAGCACTCGGAAAAAATGCCACTAGCGGTAATCACGGGACGGTCACCCATCCTGCACCTGGCGCCTGTTGTTGCTTAACTCAAGTGATTGATTCCAATCACTTGGTTCGGCTAGGCCACGAGCGCTTCAAATCAGGATTTAAATCAATAATAAGAAAGGCATTACGAAACTTTCGGTGCGCCACTCCGACACACACTTAGCGGATTTTTATACACAAATTGTCTTGCTTCATTATGAAGACAGTTTTCTTTTTATGTAGCCTATATTTGCCACTGCAGGGCACAAGCCTTCTCTCAGAGAGAGATAGATAGAGAACACTCTATTACACATCCACAAAAAAAATTACAACTAGAGAGAGTACGGGCATAATTACTACGCGTTTCCAGCACGGAGGTGTGTGAATGCCTTTGAAACTGAAGTTTCATAACGATATTTCCCTTCACAGTCAGCTAGTGGTATTGTTACTAAAAGTTCACAAAATGTACGTAACTTAGAAAACAAACTCATTGGTATACCCCGCACTGAGAATCGAACCCGGGGTCTCCCGCTTCCAAGTCCATTGTTTTATCCACTGGGCTACTGCCGCTGTAGTAATAACATATTTATTTTAAGTATGTAAAACTGATTTTAGCTAGAAGACTGAAAACTATATAATATGTTAGTACCTATAGTGCGTGCGTGCAACGAGTTATGAACATTGATGAAGCGAAGGTGATCTGTCAGGATCGTTGCAAGTGGCAGTCCCTGGTCTCTGCCTACCCCTCTGGGATACAGGCGTGAGGTTATGTTTGTATGACGACCTCTGTGGCGTAGCGGTAGCGCGTCTGCCTACCATGCAAGAGGTCCCGGGTTCGAATCCCGGCTGGAAACAAAAAAAAAGTCCAGGTCTTGGATGTTTACATGTTTGTGATGTCGTTGTTTCTGGTTCCCACGACACAGGGTATCCTAGTGTGGGGCCAGAAGCAATGTATGTGCCTGTATGTAAATTTTATTAAAAAAAAATGTTATTAAATGTATATGTACCTGTAGATAAAGACAACATCAAATTTTAATAAAATCGCTCCAGAAATTTAGACGTGAAGAAGTTACAAACATACGCACTCACAAATTTTCGCCTTTATAATATTAGTGTAATGTGTTGTGATATAATAACTGTTTATTTATTGTTCTGTCCGAACATACCTACATACATTGAAAATTTCTTTTAACCTCTAACCCTTGATGTGTGGTCTAGGAAGCCTAGAAAATAGCATCAACCCAATTGTTGGCGACTAAGGGACACAAACCGGGGGGTGGGCAGCAGCGCCCACCCCCCGGTTTGTGTCCCTTAGTCGCCTTTGGTGACTAAGGTTTGGTTTAGTTTGGTGGAATTGTACTGCAGGCAGTACAATTCCACCAAACTGCGATCCCCAACCCGCATGCCCAGCGTGGGGATTATGGGCATTACCCCTCAGTGATGGCACAACCTTGCGCTATGGAGCTCATTAGGGGAGGGCTATGTCCAGCAGTGGACTAATATAGCCTGAAGAAGAAGAAGAACCCTTCCCCTTTAATGGTATATGCAGGCTGTCACGGTGACGTATGTAGGGCGAATTCTAGCTTGACGCCGTCGTAGAAAACAAAACCTGACCTTTTAGTGGCGTTTTCTTTTGTTAAAGCCTCAATGCAGTATTTTGGACAAACACTTGACTAACGAAACTTTGATGTTCTAAAGTTACTTGTTCTAATTAATAACTTTACAAAAAGAAACCTAAAGAGTGTTTCGTTTGACTTCAATCAACCGCTCCAGAGCCCTGAAGCCCTCAATAAAAAATTAAAATAAGATTATAAACCACCACAAGGACTGCGACAAATAATTCTAAAATACGTTCTATTCAACGCGTTTTCACTTAAGTGTGCTTTTAGCTTCACGCGACAGTGAAAAACATTGCGTGTATCTTTCTTTTTAATGACCTGAGTAACGTATTTGATAAAAATAACTTTTACGAAGCTTTTTTTAATAATTTTAATTTAAGTACATTTCTTGATTCTAACTATTCAATGAAATAATAAAAATATCTTATTTTATAACGCGTCTTTGGAAAAAGTGAACATCAGTAGTCTTAATAAATATAGTAGCTCTTTTTAGAACCTATTCACAAGAACTTAGGACTTTAAAGCAGTTTAAAAAGCTACAAACCGCTGTTTTTAGGGGAAATCGATTTAAGTCCTGGGCTGTTGTTGCTATAGGTTCTAAATATTGCTGTCACAGTTGTTAAAATTTAGGATGTTCACTTTTACGATGTTCAGTAATGGAACTTAATAAAGTTTAAATATCAAATTACTAGGGATCGAGTTGCTGTCGATTGTATTATACCTAATAGGTATGTATTTTCTGTCCGTGGCAAATATAATTTTTCGTATAAATTAATTTCGTCTCATTTCAAAACACGTAAGTGATGATTTTTATTTCATTGGTGGCGCTAGTTAGCACCGTGTAGCGCCTTAAGTGAACAAGAAATGAAGTTAAACTAAAATAAAAAAAAATAAAAAAAAATTAATAAAAAAAAAAAATTAAAGTAATTAAAAAAAGCTTTGTAATAGTTATTTAAATCAAATACGTTACTCAGGTCACTAAAAAAAGATAACGCCTTAAATGTTACGAACAAGATACTGGCATTTACTTTGGGAGACGACTTCTAAGAAAAGTAGGCCTTCTGTTACACTTCCTTTTTCCAGCCTTGACTCTATAAATAGCACGAAATCTTTTCTTGATAAAGAAAAATAATTACGGAAGCCTGTGCTCGAGACAATCTCGACGTGATCCCAATTAAATTTTGAATGAGATTGCCCCAAAGCCGAGTGGCTAGTAGGCCTTTCGGTTAGGCAGTTGTGTCGGTCACATCAGTTGGCCATTAGACTTGACTTGGCGTGACCCTTGTTTGGTCCATTAGGCCAAAGCTCTAAATGTACGCTACCTACCTCTAAAATCCGCGGTCCCCGCCGCCATGCCGCAGCGTCAATTAAAATTGTATAAGATTTTTCTACTTTTTTTTTCAAGACTTTTTAATTACATTAACTTTGGTTCTATGTATTTTTCTCGGCTTGATATTTTTAGAAATATTAAAGTTGAATATTTCATAACTTCTGATGGAGCGAAAGAAGTTTTCAGGTTGTAAGTGACAAGCCCAGGTTTCTGGTTACCGCTTTGGAACATAGGTGTGTTTATGTAAAATATGTGTTAATCGTATAAAGTGGTTGGTAGGTACCGCTACGTGCTACTCATCAATATAATAGAAATAGTTATAGTGTTTTGTAAATAATTATGTAAGTATGTATATGATTATACTATTTTAATTTTTAATGCACTAACCCGTGCTAAGGACAATTTTAAAAAACCTATTTAGAGGCTAAAAATTCCACCCATGCCGGGATTCGAACCCGCGACCTCTGGCTATCCGTGCCAGCGCTCTATCCAACTAAGCTAATGGGCGACTCACCGGCATCAGTGAAATTTCGAACCTCTTTAAACTATTCTCTGTATTACGTACAGGCAGCGACATCTGGCTGAAGTCGATTGCATCACTTACAGCCCCGACTACCTACTTTGCAGTTAGGTTTTACATCGGAATGATATCGCTGTACCCACATGATTATACTATTTTTATTTTTAATGCACTAACCCGTGCTAATTTAAGGGCAATTTTAAAAACCTATTTAGAGGCTAAAAATTCCACCCAAGCCGGGATTCGAACCCGCGACCTCTGGCTATCCGTGCCAGCGCTCTATCCAACTAAGCTAATGGGCGACTCGAATCCCGGCATGGGTGGAATTTTTAGCCTCTACATAGGTGTTTTAAAGTATGTATATGGTCAACAAGTATACAAATGTTATAGTCATACAATTGGTCTGAAATTAATAATAGTCAAAACACTTGTCTTATGAGACTAACCCTGAATTTGTCAAAAAAGCTTTTCCAAAATATCAGTTTTACAAAATTTTGAGACCTGCTTTTAAAGCAGCTAAAGAATAAACCTCTTTTATGATTACAGAGTTCATAAAGTTTTCAAGCATGGTATTATAAAAGTTTATTATAATAATTATAATAATCCTAAGTAGATTTCACTAGTTCACTGAATTTTTATTACGGATATACAAGTTGATTTCATTCACCCTGTATATACAACGTAACCCCAATTCTTTTATGAAAACGCCCCCGAAATAGGCGCCCGCGTGAATAGGCCGCTCCGAATTCGCAGCGCTTTATAAAAGATCCCACCTAGCTGGTTCACGTGGCTATATCACACTGAGGCGCGAAAGAAATTCGGCAGAAATACAGCTGGCCTAAAATTGCAACAGGTAGGCAATTTAGTTATAGAAAAATATACGTGAAAGATAACCATTAAAAGCTCCTGAAAATCCGGTTAAGGTGATTTGCTTATAGAAATGAAATTGTATCCAGTTCTCTAGCTTCATGTAATAAAGCGAGGCTGAGGTGATGCTACTCCATTTTATCAGTGCAATTTTAAAGCCAAAATTGGATGGAGGCAAGCTCAGACTAATAGCCCCAGTAATGCTTATACAATTAAAGAAGAATCGTATAGGTGGATGAATTTGTAAATACATTGTTTTTAGTTGCATAACATAAGATAAGAATATTCTTTACTGTACACCAGGAAAAAACAAACGTAAACTTATTACAAATATACAGTACAATTTGGCGGCCTTATTGCTTAGAGCAATTAGAACATGAACTCACGGCTGTATCCCGGAGGGATATGCAGAGACCAAAGTCTGCTACTTGTCGCTTGTTTTTTACTTACATATTTATTAGTAATAGTAGTAATTATAATATTTTTCTATATCGATTTCGAATTCAACCCTGTATGTCCCCATTGCTGGGGCACATGTTTCTTCCTGCATTGCAGGAAGGTTAAGCCATACTCCACCGGGTTGGTGGAGGTTTGTAAGACAGTGGTGGGCCTTACTTTCAGAAGTTATCAAGCCGCCCATAAGGCCTCTGACACGGTTTAACGACTGCCATTAAATGACAGCCCCACCCACGGCTTAGCGTGCCTTGCGAAGCACGGAAGCGCTCGAAAAAATGCCACTAGCGGTAGTCACGGGACGCTCACCCATTCCGTACCTGAACGCGCCTGTTGTTAATTAACCCGTATTCTTAGGAAATGTATGATGCCCTCCGATCATGGGCATTACCCCCCAATGATGGCACAACCTTGCGCTATGGCGCTCTTTAGGGGAGGACTATGTCCAGCAGTGGACTAATATAGCCTGAAGAAGAAGAAGAAGATGCTTATATCGTCTTACGTAATTACTAGGTAGCCGATAGAATAAGGCGAGCCTCTGTCTGTTTTATCATAACGGGCGTCTATTCAGGTGGACGAGCAGAGGAGCAGAATAACCTCTCCTGATTTCTCAGGAGATGCTTGCCCGAATGTCGGTCGGTATGTTACTACTGCGTCGGCGGGCGCGCCAAGTGTGGAGGTAGACTTTTCTTTTTTGTGGTTTTAATGACTGATGCATCGTGAGAAAACCGTAGCGCTTGATATTTCCAAACTGTGGTGGGCACGCGTAGTAATTTAACCCACTCTCTCTCTCTCTCTCTCTGAGAAAAGGCCTGTGACTTGCACTGGGCTACCTTAAAAAAATGTTTTGCGCATCACACATTACCTACGGGTGTTATAGACGCTCAACTCTGGATCGTTTGAAAGCCGCAATTATATTAGTAATTAAAAAAGTGATCTCTTCCAGACAACCTTTGGATGGACTGGACTATAATATATTGGAGAAGGACCTATCACATACCTATCCATACATACATACGTAACCATTGGGCGCTATTACAATAAAAAGAATCTGTCTCTATGTATATCGCAGATCCTATTAAGAAGGGACGCCACCGATTTTCTTTACATTGTACGATCCCTGCGTATTAAAGGGGGCCTAACAAGATAGCTAATTTCGGAGGAATTTGCCAAATTTAATTACGCTAATGACGCAAATCGCGTTTATTCGGATTTGGGACGAGAACTTCCATCAAATTAAAAAGCCATCCGTGGAATTAAAAGTATTTCATCGGGTTTGCTGTAACAGGGCGTTTAAAATAAATCCTGCGTTCAATTCCCTGAAGTATTTGTTTGGGGATTTCGCTGTGGCAGCATTTGTGTTAGATATTAGGAATATCATAGAAATAAGTTGATGACTTTACTACAATGAAAATGCTATAACCCCACGAGTAAAAACTAAAAAGTTCTTTTTACAAGATCTATCGTGCTGCGTTATGGGTAAATGTAGTAACATTATAGAACTAACATTTTCTTATGCATTTATAGTTTCATATGTGTTTAATTCCGAAATCATTTACTACAATTTTCGGAAGTCTGAAGAGTCTGGTTTCGATCAGAAAAAATCAAGTAAAGTTAATATTATAGTTAAAATTGCTTTGCTCACCAGCGAGCGTTGAAAATTTAATTCTCAAATTCAAATCTGTCAGCCACGGTGGCGCAGCGGTTTAGCACGCTGACTGTAAAACGGATAAGGTCTCGGTTTCGATCCCCGGCCGGGTCAAACTAGGAAACGAACTTTTGTAGTTTGTCTCGGGTCTTGTATGTTATCTATGTATTTATTGTATTAAATCTATCGTCGACGATATTGTCCTGTGCGTTTCGAATGCATCCGAGCTCGAAATCATGCTGGAAGAGCTTAGTGCTGCAAGCCTTGAGGTTGGACTTTCTATGAACAGGTCTAAAACCAAAGTCATGACCAACGGTCGAAAGAGCAAAGTTGAGGTCGACGGGCAGGAGATACACTATGTCGATGAGTTACATCTACTTGGGCCAGATAGTAAGCTTCGAAAACAGGCAAGGCAAGGAAATCAATCGCCGTATCGAAAACGCCTGGAAGTGCTACTGGTCCATGAAGGATTTGTTGAAAGGAAGCCTTCCGCTTTCCTTGAAACGGAGACTCGTCGACATGTGCATCCTGCCCGTCCTCACTTACGGTTCCCAGACTTGGTCATCGACCGAAGAACAGAAGTCCAAGCTCAAAGTTTGCCAGCGAGCTATGGAGCGTAGCATGTTGAGCGTCAGAAGGATTGACCATATCCGCAACACTACGCTACGCTCAAAAACACGCATAGCTGATGTGGGTGTCCAGACTGCAAGTGAAGTGGAGCTGGGCAGGGCATATCAGCAGAATGCACCCGGATAGGTGGGCAAGACTTGCCACCGAGTGGGTGCCACAAGGTGGTCGTCGCAGGAGAGGTAGGCCAAGAAAACGTTGGCGAGACGATCTCGACCGACACATGCCGGAGTGGTCTGAGGTGGCACAAGACAGAAACATCTGGTCTGAGTTGGGGGAGGCCTTTGCCCAGCAGTGGGACACAAACGAGGCTACGTAAAAAAATATCTATCGTCGAGTTAGCACCTATAACACAAGTCATTTAGTTGTACTTAGTATAGGGTTAACTCTATACTAAGTGTACGAGATTTGTATAATATGTCCATGAATATTTATTTATTTAATTATTTATGAACTCAGATTTTTTCTCTTTCACTTGATGAAAATGTCGAAAATTTGGTACAAAAACCCAAAGGCTAACGTTTTTAGACGTAACCCCGTACTATCTTTCGTTTCATCATTAGGAGCCTATTGTCTATATCACGGACTGTGTTAACTGATAAGGAATGTATTTTAACAAACCTATTTAGAGGCTAAAAATTCCACCTATGCCGGGATTCGAACCCGCGACCTCTGGCTTTCCGTGCCAGCGCTCTTCCAACTGAGCTAATGGGCGACTCACCGGCATCAGTGAAATTTCGAACCTCTTTACAATACTCTCTGTATTACCTAATGAATGTATTGACTCTTAAGTCATCCAAATTGGAATAAACTAAAAGAAATCGCACGAGTTGCTTGGGTGGTACAAAACATCATCGTCATCAGCATATTCATTATTAGGCTAAACTAGTATACTGCTGGACATCATCATCATCATCAACCCATTACGTCCCCACCGAGGGGGACGGGTCTCTTGCCTGAGGAAGGAATAGGCCATGCTCCATACTCCACCACGGGGGCCAAGCCTGGAGTCGTGGAGGCTTCCGTCAGAAGGTATCGAGCCGCCCATAAGGCCTCTGACGTGACTTAACTAAAACTACATTACAACCAGGGGCTTCCAATCATTTTCAGATCGTCAGACATTTAGAAAATTGTGGCCTTATTTATAAAATCACGATTCCATAAAATACTAAATACAGAGGCAGTTACACACTTTCACATCACCCTGTATAAGTAGGAACATACCGCAGCGCTTGAAACCGTCAACAAGCAGTGACTAAGCGTGTTGATTAATCCTTTAAGTACTCTTCCACTGAAGTGGTGGTAGCTGAGTGGTAGAACACCGATTCTCAATCGAGACGTCGTGCGTTCGAATCCCGGCATGTACCAGCAAGTACCGGCTGTAGCTGAAAATCGGGGATCTGTTCTACCGAGCAGATAATGTTGCTGAGATACGGCCATTTTCTACTGCTGCATCATACACACGCCATACAATGGTTTTCATGGGAAACATTTCTGTTGTATTTAGTCATGCATGATGAACTTTTACGTACAGTACTACACATCATAAAAGTCCCTTCGGGAATCTACGTTCGCGCAGACCAAAAAGAAGTGTAACGAAAGTACCCGAAGCTAGAAGTACATTCAACATGATCTTTAACCGATACGGTTAAGGTGCAGAATTGATTGCCGCAGTAGCGCTACCTGTTTCGCTCACGCTAATATTGCCAAACTAATAGTCACCTGCATCGTTGACGTTGAATCAACCAATAGCAACAAAGCCGCGCGGCCTGCCATAAAATGAAACTATCTGACTGGTCGATGAACTTGCCGCACATCCAAAATTTGGTCATCTGCGCAGGTACATCCGCGAGACTTATTTCTTGTGTAGAACTTTACCTATTATTTTAAGCTTTTTTTGTTTTGTTTATTTTGAAAAAGTGTGTGTGTGTGTCAAAAAGTGAAAATAAATAATTATCTTATCTTACCAATCACACTGCCTTTGTTTTCTAAAGTATGTACATTTGTGAAGCAACAGTACCACTCCCTAACTGCGAAGGGAAATATAGCAAAGAAATCCTAGTGTCGCTAGCCGTGAAAGTAACCATCGCAAAGAAATGCTAGTGTCGCTAGCCGTGAAAGTAACCATCGCAAAGAAATGCTAGTGTCGCTAGCCGTGAAAGTAACCATCGCAAAGAAATCCTAGTGTCTAAAGTATTAACATAACTCAGCGCTTGCTACGTACAATGGCCCAACTATGATATGTTTAACTAACTACCATTTAACGATCTACCCACCGAACTTGTTGAAAAAATCCTGTGTGAACCAAATAAGTGCCGACATCCCCTAAAACAACACTTCTTAAGCTAGAAAAAGAGTAACTCACCTCACAGTTAGACCTGTACAGGTTTTTAGTATTTAGTTGGTATGTTGAAAAGCCTATTTAGAGGCTAATTTCATATAAATTTCACCCATCCCGGGACTCGATCCCGCGACCTCCGGCTAACCGTGCCAGCGCTCTCCCAATTGATGGGCGACTTACCGTTAACAGTGAAATTTCGAACCTCTTTACAATACTCTCTGTATTACGTACAGGCAGCAACATCTAGCTGAAGTAATTTGCACGACTTGCAGCCCCGAGTATCTTACTTTGCAGTTAGGTTTTACATCGGAATGATATCGCTGTACCCACATGATTATATTCTTTTTAGTGCACTAATCCGTGCAAAGGACAATTTTTAAAAACCTATTTAGAGGCTAAAAATTCCACCCATACCGGGACTCGAACCCGCGACCTCTGGCTAACCGTGCCAGCGCTCTTCCACCTGAGCTAATGGGCGACTACTCGGCATTTTTAGCCTCTAAGTAGGTTTTTAAAACTTGTCCTTAGCACGTGTTAGTGCATTAAAAAGAATATAATTAATAAGTATGTATTCTGTAAATGCCTTGAATAAATGATAATAATAAAAAAACTAACTGCACTTTGGAGAGGGCCTAGATCCTGTAGTGGAACATTATGTGTAGCGGCGGTAGGCAATGCTTGGAGCTGAAACTAATTGCAACAAGCAGCGCCTTTGGATTAAAGCCAAGCAACGTGTTCGCCTGAGAGATGATTTGGATGCGTCTACTAGTGCTTAGAGCTTGCAATGTCTAGTCTGAACCGATTGGTGATGCACAAACTCTACAGAACTGTGGTTCTAACTCGGCTAATCACATTTCCTTAACACAATCTCAGTGTTGAGGGGCTAAGGGTGCTTATAGACGGACAGTACGTGTGCCTACTCGGCCTATCGACACGCGTTGACGGCAGGAGTCAACGCGTGTCGACAGCCGACGCTGAGATATCGGCAACTGCTAGAGACACCTGGTCTGCGTTATGCTGGCGAACGAACGTTGTTTGTGTGTCTGGCCGCAGCACTGATGTTTTTCCTGCCTTTTTAGGAATTTAAATAATTGAAATGGAAATTAATTAATTTCTAACCAAAATTAAATTTGCCACGGACAGAAAATACATACTTAATAGATATTATCATCGTCAGGCTATACCTGTCCACTGCTGGACATAGTTCTCGTTAAGAGCGCCACGTTGAGCTATCATAGGGGGTAATGCCCATAATCCCCACGCTGGGCATGCACTGCAGGGGGCGCTGCTGCCCACCCCCCCCCACTAATAGGTATAGTACAATACAATCGACAGCAACTCGATCCCTAATAATTAGATATGTAAACTTTATTAAATTTTAGCACCAATGTCACATGGCATTTGGCATTTTAATTCATTTGAGAAAAGATTGTCAGATTGGAGTTTTTTTCCGCTGCATTTTTCTCCATTCAAACCATATTTTGCCATTAAAACTTGCCTATAAAAAAACTGGTTTAGTTTTTTTTATATGTAAGTAAAGTAAACTTGGGTGTTGAGAAGTGATCGTAGGAGTAGGCCCTACTTTTACTCCTCAACTCAGTAAAACTACACGAGGAAACTAAGTCTGAGGTGTTCACATACCGTAAAGCTTGAAATTGCCAACCCGACAGTACACGCGGTGATTAAGTAAGCCCTACGACTAACTAATGTTGAAAGTGTGATTTATAAATGAAATCAGAAAAGGTTACTTAGCCTATAGTGCATATTACATAATTGAAAGAGTCTACTGAGGGAATACTCATTCTAAAATAAGCAACTTTCCTACACCACCACACCACACCGTAAGTGAATTTACATAATTTTCGAAATTTTGCAGTAAGAGTAGATGAGTCAACCTTCACACGCGTGAACTTTAATCAGTTACGATAAGGGCGACTTCGCTACAAAAACGTAAAGGATGACCTGAGTTAAGTTTTATAAATATTCAATTTATAGGTGCTTCATCATCATCATTAACCCATTATGTCCCCACCGAGGGGCACGGGTCTCTTCCCTAAGGAAAGTGTAGGCCATACTCCACCACGGGGGCCAAGTCCGGATTGGTGGAGGTTATAGGTTGTTATGACAATTCGAGCGACATTGCGTAGCGGTCTTCCCACTTGATAATTTTTGGGTAATCGACGATGTTATTTCCGTCGAATATGGCATAATAAACCACGGATTTATTGTTTACCGTATAGGTGGCACTGCAGCGTCCGAGTGGGTCCATTCACCCATCTAGTGTGTGTGATGTGAGTGAATATGCCACTAGGCACTGTATAAAACATCTCATTACGTAGATGCAGCATCAATAGGTGGCAACTGATGTAGGTATTAGGTTTAAGAAGACTTGAGAAAAAATGGTCAGGCTGGAGTCTTTCTTCCCGCTGCCTTGTTCTCCACTACGCTACTGACCGAAGGCAGCGGCTTACATTCTACATTGACATGCAGCAAACAGAATGTAAATTCTGGATGTTGAAATAAATTGATTTGAAGTGTAGTTCTATGTAACATGCCCCTGTTATCGACTGTACTCGCGATTCAGCCTCCTGACCCGAGCGTGACAATTCAGTTTCGTTGTCTGTTTCAGGATCTTTAGATGAATTTTTCACTTTAAAAAACCCACGGACTACCATGAATAGTCTGTTGACAGCTTGTTGAACTACGACAAAGTGTATTTACCTAGTTACAACTTTAGTTATTAGATCACTTTTTCATATCACTATTTACATTTTTATGTACTACTAGCTGACCCAGCGATCCGTAAAAACTATCCTCGTACTTCAAGGGTAATTCTAAAAAAAAATTAGCGATATCGGTACATTATATTCTTTTTAATGCACTAACCCGTGCTAAGGACAATTTAAAAAAAAACTATTTAAAGGCTAAAAATCACCCATGTCGGGACTCGAACCCGCTGGCTAACTGTGCCAGGGCTCTCCCTACTGAGCTAATGGGCGACTCACCGGCATCAGTGAAATTTCGAACTTCTTTACAATGCTCTCTGTAGTACGTACAGGCAGCGACATCTGGCACGGTTTTTTGAAATCGGTTCAGCGTATCTAGAGATTTGCGCTTACCAACACATTCAGCTATTCATTTTTATTTTATAGAAGACTAGCGGACCCGACAAACGTTGTCCTGCATGCAGCGCCATCTGGCCGGGCTAATTTGTGAATCTAAAAATCCAGGGCGCCACCCAAACGCATACAAATAAAATAATTCAAATCTACGAGGAGTGACATGCAGACGTAAAGTAGAATTATATATAACTAGCTAAACCAGCGAACTTCGTACCGCCTAACAGTCGATTCTTTAATTTTTTTTATTTTTCTCTCCGTAAGAACCATCCTCGTATTACAAGGAATATTCTAAAAAAATAATTAGCGAAATCGGTTCAGCTGCTCTCGAGATTTGTGCTTACCAACACATTCAGCGATTCATTTTTATATTATAGAATAGATATATAAGACTAGCGGATCCGGCAGACGTTGTTGTGCATGCAGCGCCATCTGCTAATTTGTGAATGTAAACCATCCAGGGCGCTACCTACCCAAACGCATACAACTAAAATCATTAAAATCTACGAGGAGTGACATACAAACGTAAATTAGAATTACATCCTTCTAAGGCCCAATGTCCTCAAGTGATCACAAAAACAATTGTTATTTTCAAGGTCGGGCCTTACGAAGATATAATGTACTATAAAGTATTCTCTATCTATCTCTATTTGAACTTTTTATTTTATTAGGAAAACTAACAACTTATGTATCATATAACTTTCATTTTATATCTTTTTCAGGACACTAACTCATTTTTTATGTAGCCTATAAACGTTCCACTGCACGGCACAGGCCTGAGAGAGATTGGCAATTTCAAGCGCTGAGGTATTTGAACACCTCAGAACTAGGTTTTACCCACGATGTTTTCCTTCACTTTAGCGATTGGTATCGTTGCGATAACTTCACTAACACATTACATTTACATAAATAAATAGAGAAAGAATACAAAAAGATTCATTTCACGATATCAACCTATGTATGTCCCCACTGCTGGGGCACGGGTCTCTTCTGCATCGCAGGAAGGTTAGGCCATACTCCACAACGGGGGCCAAGTCCGGGTTGGTGGAGGTTTGAAGACAGTGGCGGGCCTTACTGTCAGAAGTTATCAAGCCGCCCATATGACCTCTGACATGGCTTAGCGACTGCCATTACATGACAGCCGGCACCAATGGCTTAACGTGCATTGCGAAGCACGTGTCTATCTAGAACGTTTTGGGGAAAATATCATACTAATATTAAAACGCGAAAGTTTCTAAGTATGGATGTGAAAACTACTGAGTGGATTTTAATGAAACTTTACAATAATATAGCTATATACATCAAAAATAACAATATCCCAATACTACAATATATGAGGATATTGTCTGAATGGTCCAAAATGTGGCGATAAGTCTCAAGTAGGAAAAAAATTAACATCTGCGAGCTATTCTGGTGTACATAACTATGTATGTATATAACAACTCTAATATAACTATGTATAAGTATTGCGAATCATTAAGAAATACTATTGCAGACCCTGGTATCTGTCTGGGATCTGGGATACAGGCGTGAGTTTATGTTACGTTATTTAACATAATATTAATCTTCAATATCCAGGCTATCAGGAGTTCTATCACGCTAGTATACTATAACACTGAAGTAATCCGTAATATTGATCTGTTTATGTTTGTGTTTTTTGTTATGTCCTTTCACTATGTATAATGTCTTAAGTGTTTATGTACTTATATAATTTTTTTTTGTGTATTTATGTAAATTATTTGTATTTATCTGTCGATAACTATATGTACACTATTGTTTAGGCATGTATTCATTTATACCTTTGTAATAATCTTGTATATTTGTACATCTACTTCCTTCTTCAATATATTAGTCCTGTCCATCCAAAGGTTGTCTGGAAGAGATCACTTTTAGTAATAAGGCCGCCGTTTGTACTCTTAGGTTAAGAAATATCTGTGTAATTTCCATTTTTATGTACAATAAAGTGTTCTCTATCTCTATCTATCTATCTATCTATCTAAAACTTTTGTATCGAGGCCGAACCTGTCCAAAACAAACACACTTCTTTGCCCCCGCTACAGGTGTAAACGTGCTCTCCACAAATGACTTTCTATCGGCTGGTCTGTAATTTCAGGCGGGCGCGGGCGGAGGGGGACTGGCTTAAAACGTGAGAGGTCGGATTAACTTGCAATTAGAAAGCGCCTACACTCCTGGCACTGTAAAAGGAACCAGCAGTTTAACTAGCGGCGCTCGAGCGAGACCCGGCGTAATAGGCGACACTGGGCTGCATAAATTAGGTGAACGGACTTAAGGTACCTCCCATCTGCGAATAGCTTGCAAATGCAAATTTTAACGGCCTTATTCATAAAAAGATAATTATTTCCAACTCTCTAAAATACTCTATTTTTATTTTTAATGCACTAACCCGTGCTAAGGAACAAATTTAAAAACCTATTTAGAGGCTAAAAATTTCACCCATGCCGGGATTCGAACCCGCAACCTCTGGCTATCCGTGCCAGCGCTCTACCAATTGAGCCAATGGGTGACTCACGGCATCAGTGAAATTTCGAACCTCTTTACAATATTCTCTGTATTACGTACAGGCAGCGACATCTGACTTAAGCAAATTGCATTACTTACAGCCCCGACTACCTACTTTGCAGTAAGGTTTAACATCGGAACGATATCACTGGTACGGATAGCCAGAGGTTGCGGGTTCGAATTCCGGCATGGGTGAAATTTTTAGCCTCTAAATAGGTTTTTAAATCTCTAAAATACTGTCTAAAACAGTTATCGGTGGAGATTTTGCAAGAAAAAACGTAAGCACAGATAAAATAAACCGACTCTACGGAGTGCTTTAGAGGATTCGTTGTTGTATAATAATCGCCCTTATGGGCGGCTTGACTAATTCTGACAGTAAGGCCCGCCACTGTCTTACAATCCTCCACCAACCCGGACTTGGCCGCCGTGGTGGTGGCCAAAACCTTCCTGCGATGCAGGAAGAGACCCGTGCCCCAGCATTGGGGACATACAACGGTTGATATCTATTGTTTTATAAGACCGAAAGCTGTTATTTTACAGTAAACGTAACTGGAGTCACCTTTTAAGCATATAATGCCTTTACTAGGTGACTCCGCTCTTCCTTAACAGTGTGTGCGTTTTTTACCAGTCTTAGAGAGAGAGAGAGAGAGAGATTGGCGAATAAGTGTAAATACAATTGAACATGCACGTATCGACTAGCATGCTGAAGTGGCAGTGGGCCGGCCATATCACCCGAAGAACTGATAGCCGATGGGGAAGAAGAGTTCTTGAGTGGAGACCGCGGATCGGTAAACGTTGTGTAGGACGTCCTCAGACTCGGTGGAGCGATGATCTTCGCAGAGCGGCTGGCACCAGCTCTTGCCAGCCGCCCTGCGAAGATCATAGCCGAGGACCGTGCTCAGTGGCGTACAATGGGAGAGGCCTATGTCCAGCAGTGGACGGTGATGATGATGTAACTATATTCCTCATGCAATCCACTCCATCCAAAGGTTGTCTGGAAGAGATCGGCCTTAGCGATAAGACCGCCAACTGTATAATATTACTTAGATTTAAAAAATTAGGAGTATTTCATTTATTGCATGCATACAAAATAACATAAAGAATGATACAAAAATTCATTTACAAAAATTTTGTCCACGAAAATCATGGCTGTATTCTTTTTCTTGCTGTGCAATATGTGTTCTCTATCTATCTATATTTTTCTTGCTTTATTACTTATTCAGCTTGCGGCGAAGAGACCAACTGGGCACGGCTGAAGGCTCCAGTTCGCGTTCGCTCCACTACCTTCCAGTTATAATACTATGGAGGTCATACATGTAGAAATCGACTGCAATAGATAGATAACTGTAGTGCTGTCTCTTTGAATTTCTCAGAAAAGAGCGTGACAGAACGTCACTTAGGTAGTTATTTAGTGAAATTCTCAATTCAGAAACCGGCCCTTAAAGGCCATTAGCGATGTTGTCTGGAAGAGCTCACTTTTAGTGATAAGGCCACCGTCTGTTCTCTTAAGTTAAGAAATATCTGTGTAATTTCCATTTTTATGTACAATAAAGTGTTCTCTATCTAACTATCGATCTACTTAACTGTAGTGCTGTTTTCGAATTTCCTAGCAAAGAGCGTGACAAAACGTTACTTACGTATTTGCTTAGTGAAATCGTCAATTCTGAAACTGGCCATTAATGATAATGAAAGTCAATCAAATTATCTTGTCTTTGACGTAATGTCTATACTGATATGTTCCTTTTCTTCTTAAAGTGCCTCTCCATTACTGGAGGTTGGCAGTCAGCTCTTTACAGCGATCTCTTTTCAGTGCAATTCTGAACAGCTCCTCCGCGGTTTTAACACCGGTCCACTCCTTGATTTTGCACAACCATGACATCCTTCTCCTCTTTCCTTCCAGCTTGCCCATTAAAATAATCTGCAGTAATTGGTATTTACTGCATCGCAGCACATATGTTCATCTGGCTGTAATTCGTTCTTGTTCGTTTGGTTGGTCTACCTGGTGACGGAGGTGGTGGGTTATACTAGACAGATATACTAGGTGTAACAGTGACTAATAGAGAAAGGGACTGGACAAATATTGGCCTATTCCACATAGTATTTATATATTTATGGAGACAAATAGTTGTCACCAAATAGCCGGCAAATAGGCACCTTATAGTGTGAACAAGAGGAAAAAAATTGTCTACCAATCCGGACTTGACCGCTGTGGTGTAGTATGGCCTATACCTTCCTCAGGAAAGAGACCCGTGCCCCTCAGTGGGGACATAATGGGATGATGATGATGAGACGCATTCCCGTTATCGTACTTGATGCCTGTGTAAGTATTTATGAAACACAAACGTCATAAATATCGGATACCGCCCGAGAAACTGCATTAATGAGAAATTTTAGGTATAAACCAAAGAGAACTCTTTGGTTAACGAAAACTATCTACTGTCTTGGTGTAGCATTTCAAAGTTTCCAAAGCCTGAGTTTCAACTTAAAAAAATATTTACATCCTCCAACACAGTGCAGTTACATATTAGAGACGTAGATTGATGACAATATTAATAATGACCGCATACTTACTGTGAGAACATAATCGGTTCCTTCCTTTCTCACATTTCTGCCACTTGGATAAAACACAATTCCTATTTTCTAAGGTTTTATTATTCGACAAAATTAATTTAAGACACCAAGTTACTCTATGTGTCATTATAATAATTTTACTACGCTCTCATGACGTAGGTACTCGCGATCCTACTAGAGTGCTCTTGGATTCTGATGATCTTGTTTGATATAGGACTGTACTACGTACAGTCGTCAGCAAATCAATATTACATGCATGCACTACACTCAATTACGTTACGGACGAATTTGCCACAAAATGTGAAGGTTTAGTTATATCTTTTTATCCAATTTTGGTCCAGCATTAAGGGCTTTTATATACCTACCATCGTGAAAACCTCACGTGGAATCCCGTGTGATGAAGTATATACACCACATTTATCTACACAATTAGAACTTGAAATCGGCGTTAAGCCAGCCTTTGACTATAGGATATAGTATAAATATATATTACATCTTGAGGTATAATAAGGTTATCGCTCGTCATACATTTTTACTAGACCAGTTCACACTCTTCTATAATAATATTATATATATATATAAAGCTACAATGCGATATACTCACTGATCTA
This sequence comes from Yponomeuta sedellus, assembly GCA_934045075.1. Lineage (NCBI taxonomy): Eukaryota > Metazoa > Arthropoda > Insecta > Lepidoptera > Yponomeutidae > Yponomeuta > Yponomeuta sedellus. The sequence goes on from OW203726.1 coordinate 16,499,130, forward strand.
TTCATCCATACGTTTTCTCCGAAACGGTAAGATTTGGACGAAAATGATGTATGAGAAAGTTGTAGGAAATGTATGAATTACAGCCATCCTATGAAGCCGATTTTTGAATTTCGAACGCGTTCCACTACGCGAAGGTGCTAACTCTGTCGTTTACCGGCCGATTTGGATGAAATTTCAATAGAATGGTGATATAGTGATCCGATTGAAAAAAACAATTTTGGTTGTTCGAAATTCAAAATGGCGGCGCAGATATAGCCGACCGAAAAATCGACCTTTGCGCAAAAAAGTCGGCAGCCAACTGGGCATATGCTGGAGATATGCCGTAAACGGCCATTGACCGAAAATTGACCATTCAGGTTAAGGCGCACAAGTACCAGCGCAAAAGCAAAAAGGGACAAACTTGCGAGGCCGGAGGCCGAGCTCCGCGAAGCGGGCACGAGGAACCCCGCCACGGCGAGGCTGAAGGCCGAGCTCCGTCCAGGCCGAGGCCGAAGGCCGAGACCGTTCAAGTTACGGCGCACAAGTAACAGCGCAAGAGCAAAGAGGGACAAACTTGCGAGGCCGGAGGCCGAGCTCCGCGAAGCGGGCACGAGACACCCTGCCACGGCGAGGCCGAAGGCCGAGCTCCGTCCAGGCCGAGGCCGAAGGCCGAGAACGTTCAGGTTACGGCGGACAAGTACCAGCGCAAGAGCAAAGTGGGACAAACTTGCGAGGCCGGAGGCCGAGCACCGCGGAGCGGGCACGAGGAACCCCGCCGCGGCAAGGCCGAAGGCCGAGCTTCGTCCAGGCCGAGGCCGAAGGCCGAGACCATACATGTTCCCATGCAACAATTCATTACAATAAGTGTCTAGCGAGGCCCTAGGCCGAGCGCCGCGGAGAGCGCAGCTCGGAGCGGCCGGGGGTTGGCGCGCGTAAGCGCGCAGGGGGCTCGCCCCCTAGTTATAGCTATAAAAATAAATGTATGACGAGCGATAAATTATTATATATCAAAATGTAATAATTATATTAGTGAATAGCCGTCTTTAAGTGGTCGGTGCTGGTGATTAAAACTATATGCCCTGTCTAAGAGAACAGCATGTACTCTGAAGTGAGACTTAACTATAGTTGCATGAAAGGAGCCTCCCCGAACGACGTACTCAATGAGCCCGTACGTCTGGCACACCCTGGGCAGCAATCAGCTAGTCCCATATGCTGACAGGCAAATCCTTTTACCACTTGCTTATACTGCCTTGCGACCACGATAACGCTCATGATGGCGCGTCTATTGAACGCTATCAATTGTGCTATTTTAATTAAGATTTTCTTTTATTGAATGGCATTTTTTTCTAGATAATATAGTTTGGTTTGGTGTCCTTTAAAATCCGGTGTTTTTAATATCATGTATAACACGTAAGTGAATACAAGGTAGGGAGTGAAGCGAGTAACTGTCGTTGGATTAGCAAGCAATTACGGACCTCGTCACATTGGCTTTGCAACTGAGATGACGTCGTTGTAAGCAGATTATTTCTCCCACTATGTAATAACATCTCTTGTACAATCAACGGCACGTAATATCTACCTGAACTAGTTACTATTTATCACAATCAGTGCAAAGTCTTACTGCTCGAACCAACCAGAAACCAGACGACAGATTTTAAGCATGGAGGTCGACAACCATCTGCACTAGTCAGACTTATTACAGGGTACCTACAAGTAATAGAAGATACGAAAGAGCATTTCGTTTATGCACCGTTAAGTAACAAAAGATTCGTAGAAACGTAAATTTATAAGGTTTTATTTCCCAACTGTATTCGTACGCCAATGAAACTGGTTCCTATATCCTCGGGGTAAATCGCATCGCAGTGTATTTGGGACGGGCGGTCCATATTGAAAGCTTGCAGAAGTCCACTTAGACGCATCCTGACTTTGGTACCACAAACTTTGGTACCAGCACGTCAATAACAACCGCAAAACAATCCTCACTTAGCCCAATACCCTTAGTTGATAAATATAAGGAACTTTACCGCCACCAATGAAATAAACCATAACTTGTTTTATAATACGTTTTTCCTTTTCAATAAGTAAACATCACAATTCTTAATATTTGCGAAAACTATTTTTAGATCATTCTACCTTCTAGATTCTACCCTTAAACTGTGACTTTTTAGTCCAAAACTGCCATATTTCCATAAATGAAGTAACCTGGAACACTGTTTTAGATAACATGCTGCCAATTTTATAAACATAGTTCATGATAGTTCATGAATTTGCGAGAAATTGTCTAGTTTAGGCATCTAATCTCAATTTTAAGGTTTGAATCTTGTTTTCTAAATTGGACAAGTAAGAATAAATAGACTGTAGAACGTAGCATCAACATCCTAGGACTTCAATCGATTTCCGCTGAAAGCAAATGTTTTTGGCGGAAATCGATTAAAGTCGTAGGCTGTCGATTAGAGGCTGTAGGTTCTAAAAATAGTTGTCATATTGGTTAATATTTTAGATGGTTACTTTGAGAAAAAAAACGTATTGTAAAACGAGTCAGGATTTTTATTCCATTGATGGCGCTAGCTAGGACACCAAAGCATCAAAGTCTTGAGTCGATTTTACGTAATTACAAATCACCTATTACTTTTATTTATCTGGTTATATTCATATTATGTCTATAATTTATAACGTCCAAGGCCCTGCAGTGTCCTAGTGGTCCTATGACCCACATAGTGTGACCTTCACTCGTCTCATTACGTAGATGCAAAGGCCTAAGTTATCACCTTGACATCGTGCGACGCGCATATAAACTTTATGTACGAACCGACTGCAAATGATTTGTCATGTTCCGATAAATGATCGTCACATGAGACGGCGGCCACGTTAAAGTATGTCACACATGCATTGAACAAAACAGGAACATTTCGAAAGGAGCACGCTTCGGCAGAAAGGACCCAATAAAGAAAAAAAATCTACAAAACAATCAGCCCGTGGACGTCAAAAAAGATCACAGTCGCAACGGATCACATCAAACCAAGCAAAATATTCCACTACGTTTTTGATTAGATTTTTTTCCATTTGCATCACACCATTAATCTTAGTAGGAAGGTAATAGATATTTTTTTATAATAAGTATGTATCTTTCATAGTCCAAATATATTCCACTTAATAATATTAGTCAATAAATCGTTATCGTTAATAAATATTAATAGTCAATAAATATTTACGCGTAATCTTTGAATATCTTTTTTTACGATATTTCGTATTATTTTTTCTCAACTATTTGTTAATTAGGTAATAAGGTAATAATCATGTATACAAACCTTGATTTTTGTGTTTCTTGACACTGATTTTAAATTAATATTACAATACTTATTGTAAGAAAATGTATTGTATTTTATTTATAAAAAAATATCGATTACCTTCCTACTAAGATTAATGGTGTGATCCGAATGGAAAAAATCTAATCAAAAACGTAGTCGATTCGGATCACATGATCCAAGTGGAATATTTTGCTCGGTTTTATGTGATCCGTTTCGGTGACCCGAGTGGACGTACCCAAAAAATCCTGGTTAAGAAATATCTAAAAGCGTGGCAAGAGGAGGAAAAAATACGTAGACCCGCTGGCCAGCATTCCCTATTATTCGGAGACCAACTTATGCGAGATCAAATGCACAGACTTTCTGTTCACAAGACTACTCTCATTTCGAGGCGTCCACGTCCAAGCTTGATGGTCTTTTTACTGCACGTTATGTGAAACAAATACGCTCCGCTCTGTTTGATGGTGCGCCAAACTTCACAGAAGCCTATAAAAACATGTCAATTAAAACACAGTTGGGAGCTTTATTGTGCTACAATCCTTCGCCTTTGATATTGCTTTAGAATATTCATTTCGGGCTAAACGGCTTGTACGCTTTGTATGGGTTCGGGTATGTCGTTACTGCTCGGTATTGTCTTATTTGATTTTCATCAAAACCCAAGTGCTATTCCATGCACAACAACATTACTAGCACACGTTTTGTAGAGTCTATACGCATCACACAAGTGGCAGCGGGCTGGTCACATCTGTCGAAAAGCTTAGAACCGCTGAAGTGAAAATGTTCTCGAGCGGAGACCATGAACTGGCAAACAGAGCGTAGAACGTCCACCAGATCGAACATCTTAATAGCAACATAACATAAAATTTACATACAGGCACGTACATTGATTCTGGCCTTACACTAGGATACCCTGTGTCGTAGGAACCAGAAACAATGACACATTAGTAATATAGGTAACAAATAAAAACCTCAGGTCTTGGATGTTTATAATATAAACATCCAAGACCTGAGGTTTGTATTTGTTTTGTCCCCAGCCAAGGTTAGAACCCAGGACGTCTCACATGGTAGGTAGATGCGTTACCGCTGCGCTACAGAAATCGTCTTAACCTGAATGCTGATAGCCGCTGGATAAGCATGGGCGAGGTGCTTGGGGAGGACTGTATCCACCAACAGTAGACGAATGTGAGTTGATGGATCGAATTAGACTCGGAAGCTTTACAATAAGGCGGTGATCTAACTCTTAAAAAGAGACTATCAAAATTACCGTTTTCATTTCTTACTTCATTCTTCTTACAACCACCTGAAGAATTTTCTCTAGTCGATAGAACCGTCTGGGCCTCAAGCCTACTAAATAAAAAGTTCCACTATACTTAGAGATAAATAGCACGTAACAGCTAACTAATAACCAATGAAGTTTCAGTCATTGGGACGTACCGAAAAAATTACCGTCACCGTTCAGTAGAATGCCGTATTCGGTAATTGGAAAGAAACCGAGATTCGGCATTCGACGACAGTATAATTGTACCTTTTTCAGAGGCTTAATTATTGGTTAGAAATCCTGTTAACTTCTTGAGGTTTTTGAAAGCAAATTTGTATGAAGTTTGACAATTGGACGCATGGAATTGCTCAGAGGTTGATCAGCATATAAAACATTGCATTTTTTTATTTAGAAAGTATATCAAACCAGTGCCAAGTAGTAATAAATGACAATATTACAGTGAACTGTCAACGATATGTTATAAATTTGTCTACAAACATTTATAAGTTAACTAGATAGAGCTAGTGTGCATTTACCTAAATATTTCTTAATGATTCGCGATACTCATACGTATTTATGGGTCTAATCGCGATTATTTATTAGGTAAAACGTAATTACGTATTAAATAAGGTTATTACGTTTTGCCTAATAAATAATCGCGACTAGACCCGTTTAATATATAACCATTTACCTAAGTGCCTAACAAAATTTGTTAAGCATTTAATGTACTAACTATGTAACTACGTTTGTTGAAAACGGGACTGCTTACAATAATCTCTCAAAGAGATAAGCTCACCTTTGTAAATGTATTATCTAAGTTTCATTTCCCTTAATTGTTTTTCGTGTTCTATAAAGTATAATAAGTAAAAATAATATAATGCTCACGGTTTCCACAGACAAACCAACCAACAGGTTTTATTGTAATATTTGTGTTACACGTTCTTTATTTTAATAACTAGCTGGCCCAGCGAACTTCGTATCGCCTAACAGTCGATTCTTTAATTTTTTTTATATTTTCTCTCCGTAAGAACCATCCTCGTCCTTCAAGGAATATTCTAAAAAAAGAATTAGCGAAATTGGTTCAGCTGCTCTCAAGATTTGCGCTTACCAACACATTCAGCGATTCATTTTTATATTATAGATAAATTTGAAAATGGCAGTTCGATTGAAATACCAAGTAAATAAGTGACTACCAAAATTATCACGAAACATGAGGTTTCTGGCGCGCTTTTTATCACTCCGTTTGACACCATACAGTCTGTTAGCTTTTAGAATATACCTCGGGCTCTAGAGTAGGCTTCGGTTTTCGCCGAAAGCACACGAGTGTAATACTACTCCCTGCTCTGTATAAAACTTTTCTTCACTATTTTGAAAAGTTATGTGAAGTTGTAACGGTGCTAACCTCTTTACACAATTTTTTATATTTCTTTTTCTATCTATCACTTTTAAATATTTAAAAATACGTCACCCATTTTTCGATTTCACTCATTTTCATCATTACTACTTTACTTCTTGACTTGATCTGACTATTTTTACCTCCGTTTTTATCCAGTTTTCTGTTTTTATTATAAAGTATAAACTAAATAAAACAGTACAATAAAGCGTTGTTAAAGTCATTCCAGTTTTATTATTCATAATAGTTCTACAACACTACAAAGTAATAATTAACAATACAAAATAAACCTTACCTTATTGCAATATAATCGGTTTTTGATTGCTCTATATAGGTATATTCTAAAAGCTAACAGACTATAGCTGATACTCGTAGCAGACTTGAGGACCTGTTCGCATCAAATAATGGTCACAATTTCCAGCGTCCAGATAAGAGGAAATAGGTCCTCAGTGACCGTCTCGGGCGGACGGGGGGCAAGTAATTGAAATACGTCAGACGTCACTTCGCTCGTATGACAAATGACAAAACCATGCCGGCGACCAGCGCGGGTACAGTCGACCACACATGAACCTTTACATACGTGCAATCTTACCAGTTACTTCAAGGGCAACTTGGTGGGAAAAGTCTTAAGGTCGATCTGGTGTCGACTATACCGACAAGTGGGAAGAGAGCTGCTCGATCGAAAACTTGGGGCACTGAAAATTTTATCGATTACGACTCACTGTCGGGACGACCGGGTGCTAACTAGCGCCATCAATGGAAAAACAATACAATAACATTAGTTTGTATTAAGTTTTTGCATTTAACATTACAAATGCGAACTATGGCGATGGCAGCTATTTTTAGAGGCTAAAACCTAGAATTTTCATTGTTTTAACTTTGGCTTCCAGTGGCCCCTTCACTCATAGTATGAAGGGCCATACGAACGGTGAATGACTCCTTGGAAGGCCCGGACGCTGTTATGCCTGGGACATTGTTTCTATTAAAAAAGTACACTTGCCCAGCACTTATACCTAAATGACAGCTTAGTCGGATCACAGCCCACAGGAAAGAGAATTCAATTGTTTCTTCACTTTGTTGTGTAGCGCTTTGATAACAAAAAAGTACATCGGTATATGCCCGCACTGGGCATGGAACCTAATCGATTGAATCCGTTAAAATCGGTTGTTTATTGCTAAATCGTTTATAAGACTTAGATTCTAGATCCTGGATTTCTGGCGGTAGGTATTAAAAATAGCTAAAAAGATTATTAAAATTTATGATATTCACTTTCTACGAAAATGTGGAAATTAGTAAGAGAGATTTGAATGAATATATTATACAATCAATTAAATATATAAAATCCATGGATGAATGATACAAGACAGAAATAAATAATAAATATTTATTTCTGTCTTGTGACAGTGAGAGAGATTAGAATTGCACAGAAATAGCAATAATTTCCATACAACATAATCACTAAGTTCATTCATGGGCTGGATAGATAGAGATAGATAGAAAATAATCACTTATCCTGATCCCAAACTAGGATACCATGTACTAACCAGGCAAGGATCACAAACACAAACATGGAAATTCTCAGAATAAGCATATTCAAAAAGTATGATAACCTTCAAAAAGTACATCTTCCTTGGTAACAAAGTAGCTTTTGCAGTAACAAGGAATCATTTATTTACGCAATTTTTTTATAAAAGGCTCCGGGATATTTGTTTAACAGCACGCCGGAAAAAAGTTAACTTCGTCTAATATTAGCCTAGTAAGGCTCATCGTTAGAAACAATGTTCAGTCAGAAAATATGAAGCACAGAAATTCCCCATCAAATTAAATAAAAAAACATTTTATTCATTGTAGCGAAGAAACTCTTACATACGGTGAGTTGCGCCAAGTCACTGGATAAGTAGGAAAATAAATTCCTGTTCAGGGATAAACGAATAAATAGCTGGTTGACAAGGTTGTCATTGTCAATCACACAATTTGTTGATGGATAGCTGCAAATACCATGTTGCAAGAAGTTTTTATACTTATTCACCATATAGAGCTCCCCTAGATAAACCAATTGGCGCAAGCAAGCCATTATTACAAATTAAATATAGATGTTCATTTCACGCAAGATCTAGATTTTTACTGAGAAAAGATGGGGAAAAACTTACTACTTAAGGAGTTATTTATAACAACTCTATTCCTTTAAAACACTCCATCGTCGTCAGGCTACACTAGTCCACTGCTGGACATAGCCCTCCCCTAAAGAGCGCCACGTTGTGCTATCATAAGGGGCAATGCCCATAATCCCCACGCTGGGCATGCGGGTTGGGGATCGCAGTTCGGCGGAATTGTACTGCAGGGGGCGCTGCTGCCCACCCCCGGTTTGTGTAAAACACTCCATCAACATAGTGTTAATAGTCTGTGGTAAATTATTTCCCTTATAAAGTCTGCACCACAGAGTATTTATACGGCATTTATGAAGTATTTAAAGGAATTGTGCTTACCTAGAGCTTACAAAGCACTATTTGCCTTTTGAAAATAAATTGTTTTTGATAAATTGATGATCTACTTTGAAAGCATTCAGAATTACGAGCACCTATAATCATTTTTACTATTTCATAATATGTAGAAATAATATAAAATAATTACATAACATTAACTAATCCTGGAGGAGAAGGCCAGGGTTTGCCACTTGCGATCTCGACAAACATTTTTCGCTTCATCAACATTCACTAGTGGCTGCATCCACGTATGCGGTTTCAGGTATCTATTTCTTGGCTAACACATCCTCTAGTAGGTCCCAGCCTACCTCTTTGGGATACAGGCGTATGCATCCCGAAGTTGATATTATTTTTTTCCGCGTGTATTGTCTATTAATATGTTAAATGTGTGGAGGAATTGCAAAAAAAACAGATTGAGGACTGAGTGAACCATCTGTTATTGGTTATTTTATGGTTCAATTTCGAGCGAACTTTTAATGGGCCGAACTTTCAGCGGGACAGGTACCGGCCAACCCACTTTTCAGCAATAACACCGCGTCTCAAGATTATACCGTCGTTAAACAATCGCTAACTTTTATTAAATTGCCTGCTTGAAAGTACGACATTATATTTTACAATGCTAACCTCATCCCATCTGCGATTGAATTTACTGAGATACCTTAGAAAAAAAATTGTACAGTATTCTTTTGGTGTTGTAGATTAGAGTAGCGTGAGATAGAATTACCTACCTTCCTGTTAGTTAGTTTTTTACGTAGCCTCTATGTTCGTGTCCCACTGCTGGGCAAAGGCCTCCCACATTTCAGTCCAGAGTTTTCGGTCTAGGGCCACCTCGGACCACTCCGGTAGATTCTCAAGAGGTGGGTCGAGATCATCTCTCTACTGTCTGTTGGGCCCACTTTGATTTCCATCTGGCACCCACACAGTAGTGAGGATTTCCCAAGTACCCATCCGGGTAATTTAATTGACATCGATCGATATCGATATCAACCTTTTATGTCCCCACTGCTGGGGCATGGGTCTCTTCCTGCATCGCAGGAATGTTAGGCCATAACTTAACTCACATGCCTAGCCCAAATTCAGTGAATGGGCAACCAGACAGTACAGACAATACTTACTGCCATTAGATGGTTTCCCATCCACTGAATTTGGTAAATGGTTTGAATTTTTGGTAAAAACATTTCTTTTGTAATAAACCTACTACCTACTAATATTATAAACGCGAAAGTTTGTAAGTATGGATAGAGGGATGTTTGTTACTCTTTCACTTAAAAACTACTGAATGGATTTTAATGAAACTTTACATTAATATAGCTCATATATCAGAATAACACATAGGCTACAATTAATAAATATTTTGTGTCATATTTTTTAAAAATGCGACCTAAAAATTATTTATGTGATAGTTTTTATGTCATCATGTTAGTTATTTTCTACGCCACGCTAATATAAGCAACTCGAAATACTAATCCTGTGCAGACAAAGTCGCAGGCACCGTTTAGTATTTAATAACAGTATAATTCATAATTATACTATTTTTATTTTTATTTCACTAACCCGTGCTAAGGATCCCGCTAAGGATCTGGCTATCCGTGCCAGCACGGATAGCCAGATTCCTCCCATTAGCTCAGTTGGGAGAGCGCTGGCACGGTTGGCCAGAGGTCGCGGGTTCGAATCCCGGCATGGGTGGAATTTTTAGCATCTAAATAGGTTTTTAGTATAATTCGTTTTACTTCCGGTTTTTTGTAATTTTGGACAAACTGTAGGCAATGACATCGCACGTAAATGTAAGTTGTAATAAACAGAAGGCAATAAACAGTGAAATAAAGTGGCTAGACATGCCGATATAAAACCACTTTACGCACGTCTCGACTGGATATAAAAAGGGTCTCTTCAGTTTCAATAAAAAGCAAAATGGCGGCTGTAACTATCTTTTTCCGCAATTCACGTTCCTACTTACTTTTAGGTTCATAGCTGTTGCAAAGTGATCCATAACATAAACGTGTTGACTACCCGCATGTAGAAATCGATGTGTGATGTCCAATGAAAATTACAGGGGTTTTTGTATAAAATTTATAATTAAAAATTTTGTATAAACAAAATTTGGAGAGATTGAAAGCAAAAGCAAAACGAACGTGCCTTAACAATAGCTATGGAGTACGGTATGATTTTTTAAAAAAGGCACTTAATAAAAATGTCTCGATGCAAACTCGAATCAACGAGAACCTTTAGTAGCCAGCCAGAGCGCGCGTGACCGCGAATGATTGTTCAGATAGATAAAGGCGCTGTAGTAATTAGTCGCGATTTCTTTTTTATTTACGTTTATACTCAAAACTAATAGACTAAATAGATGGCACATATAATTACTAATTACCATGGCTTCTTACAAGTGTCACAAAATCGCCACATCCACCCCAAAATGGGACGATTTTGCTAATCAACACTACTTTACTATGACGAAAAACACGGAAATGGATAAAAAACGTAACATCTGCCGCAGGTGCTTTTGTACAGAACCGGAGATAATAAAAATAACTATTTTGAAGTTTTCCCGTCGTGAAAATTGTTACATTGTCAAGAGATAGTGCCCCTATTTTCGGGGCACAGGTTAGATTTTGACCTTTAACAAATTAGCACACAAAGAAATGTCATCATCACTTATTATTTGCACCGGCAACTTTCCATCGCAAGGTTGTCTGTAAAAAAATCTTTTTGCTATAAGGCCGCCAAGTTGCAGATAGATAGAGAACACTTTATTGCACAACCGGGAAAAATAATACAACCATAATTTCTGAAATCTAAGTAATGTTTGTTATTGTACGTTTAACTTTTGTAAATATAATTTTTGTTTTTTTATAACAATGAATATTCTTAACTTAATTTGCTCGGTGTTCGGATTCATAACTGAAAAAAGATAGATACAATCGATGCCATATCCTTCTGTAAGTCAGTGCACTCTACTCAGTTACGTTACGGATGACAGTGCAACTAAAGCATTCATCGAAATACTGTCGACTTTACCTGATACGGTCTTGGCTCCACCAAACCCAAAGTGAACATCGGCCACCCGTCATACCATAGCACTACAGTGAATAGTAAACGGGGCCTGCGTGACACAGAATAAATAATGAAGGCGGGTAGATTGAGTCGGCACAAAGCGCGCTGCGTCGCTCATATCGCGCGCGCTCCCCGCGAGGCTTAAAACTGTTGCGGCGGATAAACAGACGGACAAGAGAATCCTAGGAGCATCCTTCGAAAGACAACATTCAAAGGCCGATTTACATTATCTTAGTCTTTAGAAGAGTGCTTTAGTATAAGTAAAGAGGCAAGTACTTTAGTACACGTGCGAGTGACGTTTATATTTCTTCTAGTAGAGTGTCATTTCGTCGCCAGGATGAACAATCAACGTCACGAAATACGCGCTATTCTACGCAAAATACTAAGTATTTTAATGGAACAAATAGAAGAAGAAATTTTATTTGAAATTAATAAACCAAAACGAATATTGGATCAGCCGCAAACAACATGCACGCGTCACGGGTCACTTGTGCACTCTCCTAAAGTTCTCACTAACTTTTCAGTTTACACACAGATAAGTAACGAGGTTAGTGACGCGCTCAGGTGTCACTGGAAACAAAAATTGAAACCAATTCTATTTTGATTGTAATTGAAAGGCAACTAGAATTCTACTAAACCGTAACAATTTAAAATAATCTTATACTCGCAAGATTGGAAAATTAACTTTGCCGACAGTAGTTGCAACAGAGAACCAGTTACTCATTTGTATTAGCAAACACGAAGCCGAATTGGTTGCTAACCTCCGATAGGAGACGGCGCATGAAGAAAAAGATCATAGCCTATGCAGGTATGATCTTCGGTTCGGATATTCGGACGTGCCTGGTAATTTTTGCAGGTACCAAGGACTTTTTAAATCATTGCGCCTGCCCGTTACCCATGTAGTAACGTAGATAGGTGAAAGGGATTTGGCCACCAAGGACCGGACGATGCAGCGTAGGCAGCCCCTCCACCATGGTCTGACAGACCCTCGAAATAGTAACCACGTTGAGTCATGAGCATACGATATTTCACGACGTTGGCGTATATTACAGGCCACTCGGTCCCTTCCCCTGTTCCACCTCGAAGCGTAGACGAAGCAATCCGAGCGTGAATTTATAAACGTCCCACAAAGTTAGCGCTCACCTGAGTGCAACGCGACCGAGACGAATGCATCTTTTCCACTTCCGCCGGCACACAACGCCGTCACAACTCGAAATTGTAATCAACTCGTGAGTGAGGGACTTACTTGCCTCGTGTACTTACTTCCTTAGTTACCTGCAATCCACCAACGTTAACTTGAAACCCGCGTGCGATGCCCTCCCCTCACAACCAACTAATAAATGATACTTAATGGCACACAAACATTTCACAGGACATTACGTAAGAAATAACATGTACCATGGCAAGCTAGACCAGATGGTCTGACAACCTGGTTACGGTGGCGGGGAGTCGCTGGGTGCGGACATCACAAGACCGTGAAGCTTGGAAAGCAATGAGGGAGGCCTATGTCCTGCAGTGAGCGTCAAATGGCTGATGATGAAGACGGTGGTGAGCTTATTTTATAGTACACGCTTTAAAGTATACAACAAAAATAATAATAAATACCGGGCAAGTATTAACCAGTCTCCTGCGTAATTAAAAGTAAGGCTCTGTAACTGCGGAAAAACAAACGCAATATAAATATTTTAAAAACCTATTTATAGGCTAAAAATTTCACCCATGCCGGGATTCGAACCCGCAACCTCTGGCTATCCGTACCAGCGCTCTACCAATTGAGCCAATGGGCGACTCACGGCATCAGTGAAATTTCGAACCTCTTTACAATATTCTCTGTATTACGTACAGGCAGCGACATCTGACTTAAGCAAATTGCATTACTTACAGCCCCGACTACCTACTTTGCAGTTAGGTTTAACATCGGAACGATATCACTGTACTCACATGATTACACTATTTTCATTTTTAATGCACTAACCCGTGCTAAGGAACAAATTTAAAAACCTATTTAGAGGCTAAAAATTTCACCCATGCCGGGATTGGTAGAGCGCTGGTACGGATAGCCAGAGGTTGCGGGTTCGAATCCCGGCATGGGTGAAATTTTTAGCCTCTAAATAGGTTTTTAAATTTGTTCCTTAGCACGGGTTAGTGCATTAAAAATAAAAATAGTGTAAGCAATATAAATATTACTATTAAGTCATGTTAAGCCATGTCAGAGGCAATAAGGGCGGCTTGATAACTTCTGACGGCAAGGCCCGCCACTGTCTTACAATCCTCCACCAACCCGGTCTTGGTCCCCGTGGTGGAGTATGGCCTAACCTTCCTGCGATGCAGGAAGAGACCCGTGCCCCAGCAGTGGGGATATACAAGGGTTGATAACGATAACGATACATATAAAGCTGGGTGCTGACCCCATGGGTCATAACCAATCCAGTCAGTACCCAGTGGACCAAAGGGGTGTAATGTAACATGTTACACAGCGAGCATTGCTACTATCAGAATGCAATGTTACTGGGAAACCAGCGAGTGTGCAGCAGTTTGAGTGCTCCACCCGGCTGACGGCGAACGTTACATTACACCCCGTAACGTTGTTTAGTACCCAGCTTTACAGGTCAGTCACAGTAGTCAATAAGTACCCATATAATAATTCTAGGAATCCAACAAGTTTTTTGCTTAGTGGGACGGATTCCTCGGTAACCGAATACCCTCCGTTTGGATTATTAGTATTTTTTTATTCTTAATAATTTATTACAACTGAAAATATTTCTTTACGTCAACCAATTTGTTCCAGAAATATTATTGAGGTCGTAATTGTAGGCAATTAATTTCCCCAAGATAAACAACCACAAAGTTGTCGTGACCAATTAATTAATTAGGTACCTACGCACTTTCTAAATTGGGTCACGCAAAAAAACTTTTCAGTCGAACGCTGAAAAACATGCCGGAAAAATTGAGCTTGGTGCGCCCTCTCAATGAGTAGCAATGGAAACTTTCTAACCACTGATTCCGTACCAGTTTTCTTGCAAGTTCCCAACTTCGTACGTAGATGGCGCTGTTAATAAAAATCTGCTGAATCTTTTCCTTTTCTTCTAAAATTACAATTATAACATTTTTAGTACAGGTGTAATCTGTATACAATAAAATGTTGGTAAATGAATAATGAACCTTTTTTTTTATTTCATATTATATTTTATATTCACATATTTTTTTATACAACCGATAAAGAATAAAGCAGTGAATTTACCACAACCTCGTTATATTACTAAAATTCTTCTGTTATTTCCCTTCTTTTCAATTGCATCCTGTAACATTAATTATTACTCCCATGTGATGATGATGGAATGCCACCGGATAAATCCCATGATATTCGGCTATAACCGGTATGAGTCCGTCACGAAACTGCTGCAATCCTCAGTGACGCTTTTTTAAATGTGGGTGTGCTTTTTTCCTTAAATAAAAAACTTTGATTCTGTTCTCCTTTGCAATATACACCTAAACTAAAGGTTTATATTTATTGTCGTTACACAAGAAGATCATGCATAAGTTTTCTTCTTCTTATGGTATCTCTTACCTTCTATATTTGAATGCTTTGTCACCTAACAAAGCATTCAAATGTTATGAGCCCAGAACTCTGCACACCAGCTTCCGGTATAGCTTACAAGTCCCCAAGAAAGCAGGTAATTTGGCACGGTAGACACGTTGCGAGACATCTCATAGTCTGTGGGAAGGCTCCGCAAAACCAAGAGTTGAGCTCCTCTCCTATGTAGCCCCATTTAGAAGAGCTTCTTCTGCATCTGGGTTTTTAACCTATTGAGTGACTTAGTCCATCCTGTTCCCTGTTGGTATCGGCTCATTGACCCATAGGGCGTTAGTATCAGCAGGTGCATTTCCTGTGGGTGTGACAGACGCCAGGAAGCTGTTTTCGGCTTTTCAGTCGGGGAAAAACTATAAAAAACTTCACAAAATTAATTATTTATGTACCTTTCCAACAGTTACAGGCAGAAGCTAAGTCACGCCATATGGCGATTCTATAAGCAGGTTCATATTCTGTGAGTTTGATACACGAAAGGAAGCCTAATTTGGGCCTTTCAGTCGTGGAATCGTCTTCGTAAAATTTGAATTTTGATAAAATGTTTTGATCATATTGGCAGTTTTCATCTAAGGAAATAAGTAAAAAGCTAGTCTGCGGTTACACTAAACGCCTCGATTGTTTCCAACAGGCTTTAGCTTCCGTAACTTCCAAGTTGTCGTTCATCGCCAGGGCGTGCTCACAGTAACTACTTGTTTTACAAAAAATAACCCATATTCTTATATCACAAATATTAACCCGTTCGTTATCAACCCTTGTGTGTCCCCACTGCTGGGGCACGGGTCCCTTCCTGCATCGCAGGAAGGTTAGGCCATACTCCACCACGGGGTGGCCCCCGTGGCATGGCCCGACTTGGCAGTCGGGGTTGGAGGAGGATTGTAAGACAGTGGCGGGCCTTACTGTCAGAAGTTATCAAGCCGTTCATAAGGCCTCTGACATGGTTTAACGACTGCCATTATATGACAGCCGGCACCAACGGCTTAACGTGCCTTGCGAAGCACGGTAGCGCTCGGAAAAATGCCACTAGCGGTAGTCACGGGACGCTCACCCATCCCGTACCTGACCGAGCCTGTTGTTAATTAACCCGTATTCTTAGGAAATGTATGATGCCCTCCGACCAGGATGGCGATCTGCGAAAAACTGCCGGCAGATGCTGGATGCGGTAAGCTGAAGACAGGGCGCTATGGCGCTCATAAGGGGAGGGCTATGTCCACAGTGGACTACATAATATAGCCTGAAGAAGAAGAAGATGATTCTTAGGAAATTGGAAATTGTACATTGGATAGCACATCATCATGTACAACCGTCACTCCCTCAGACAAGCACCGACTGGCAAGCGGTGTACCGACTGCCTCTGCATCTACGTAACGAGATTATACAGCGTTCAGTGGCATCATCATTGACGCTAGGTGGGTGAAGGGACCACGTGGATGCTGTAGTGCTTGGGACATGGTTTTAGATGGTGTAGGCTTGCCCGGCACCTATATCTTCCTCAGACAGATTAGTCGGCCTAGCCCACAAAAAAGACTAGTCAATACAATATCAATAGCTCTTATCTAGCAGTGAGGAAGGCTTATTAATTCTGTTTTTCCTCCTTTATAAATTAAAATAAAATACGGGTGGGCCCTCACGGTGTTTACCTTCACGGTTAGCGTGTAGTATTGCAACGCAAATGTACATAACTTAGAAATTAAACAATGTCATTGGTACATGCCCGCACTGGGGATCGAACCTGGGTCTCTCGCTTGCGAGTCCATTGTTCTACCTCTTGAGCTAACAAAATACAAAAACTAGACGCGTACGCACTGGCCAATAGCGAACAATAGCGGACGGGCTCGTTTGCGGATTTACATGGCGCGTACGCGGGCATATTTACGTGGTAGAGATATTTTTGCGCCATGCAAAAATGTTATATCTGCGCAGGATAGATTGATGTAACTTATCTTAATTTAAAGGGATCTTAATTTAACTTAAAAGTGGTAGTAGGGTAACTCTCTTAAAGGATCTAGGGTATTGTTATAAAAAACAATTCCTTAAAACACTCCTCAGAGGCAGTTTAAATAGTTTATGGCAAAGAAAAAGACGTGCCCAAATAAATTATGGCAAACATCCAAAAACCCCAGGTCTTGGAAGTTTACATGTTTTTGATGTCGTTGTTTCTGGTTCCCACGACACAGGGTATCCTAGTGTGGGGCCAGAAGCAATGTATGAGCCTGTATGTAAATGTTATGTTATGTTATACTTATAAAATATATAGGTATTAAGCTTTAAAATTGACACCTACGTTACACTAAGAGCGTTCATTAAGTCGTAGTTACTGGAATACTCGGTATAAAAACTTTTTTATTTTCAATTTCACGATTAAGCCCTACATATAATAATATCAGACTAAACTACTTTGAGCCTATAGCCACGGTGGATCAAGCTACGGACTAGGACATAATGGACTTCTTCCGAAATAAAAATATCAAATTGCATTGAAAAATTCGCGTGAGGAACGGCTACATTGTATACGTTCCCTTAGTTTCCCCAGAGTAGAACTTTTCAATCGTTAGTTAAGAGGCTTGCGGGACGTCCCTGTCTATTTATTTTGAACTCTGTGTGGACAAACTTACGCAATCGCCTCGTCGGGGGCCTCCGTGACCGACTACGGCGGATCCCAAAAAGACGATATAGTGTTTTGTTCATATGTACGTTTTTAAGTATATCCGATTCTATGTTCCTCATAACTGCTTAACCAATCATCAGATTTAAAAAAAAATAGATCTCAATGGACACGTCGAGTGTGCGCAAGTGTCATTTTTTATATGAAAACCGGATAAATACAACAAAATAATACTGAAAAGACAAAAATAAAAATAATAATAAATTCCACACAATACAACCACTTGACCTTATCCCAAACTAGGATAGGATAGTGTAGGTAGACAATTTAGTCAACGTTTTACTATTTCATTTTGAGAGTAGAGTAAATGTCTTACAATATCATTTTCATATTTGAGTCAACGTTTAACAATTTATGATTATATAAACTTCCACATAACACAAGCACTTGAACTTGTCCCAAACTAGGATACCCTATACTATGGCAACCAGAACAGGACGTCACAAACATGAAAATACACTTAGACTGAGGCCACTTGTACAGCGGCCCCCAGTGGGAATCGAACCCACGACCTTAAGGTACCTTGGTACCTAAGTGTCTTAACGGCTAAACCAACGAGGCAGTCAACACAAGAAATAAATACAACAACAGAATACTAAAATAAAAAGAAAAATAAAAAACTCAAATAAAAAAAATACCAAAAAACCCAATGAAGTTTAACTGTTAACAAAACGGGACCTAGTTTTTATATCGTGACTCGTTGCGAGGTATCTAAGTTGGCCCCGCCTGCTTAGTAGTTGTTCAGCAGTCGGTTATTTCAGTTATTTTAGTAAAGAGAACGGTTAATAAGCTTATGGTACGGGCATTACATCGCATTGTCATGAAAGGAAATTCTATTAATTGAAAACGTTTTCAAAAGCCGCACAACTTTTCCATATTATTTTGTTTTGAACCGCCCGAGCGGCCATTGTTCGGTTTTGTGTTCTTCTGTGAATTTTGCTTTTCACAGTGCGCACTACCCTACTTAGCGTAAGTAGCTACTGTGAGCAAAGTTTACAGCGCATAGCTGTATAATTATGTATATTTTACAGACGGACGGACGGACGGGCGCACGCGGGGACAAACGGACATCGCGAAACGGTAAGCCGGCTTTTGACTATGGGATGTAACCTATAATCTATAATATAAAAATGAATCGCTAAATGTGTTGGTAAGCGCAAATCTCGAGAGCAGCTGAACTGATTTTCTTAATTCTTGTTTTAGAATATTCCTTGAAGTACGAGGGTGGTTCTTACGGCGGGAAAAAAATATTAAAGAATCGACTCTTAGGCGGTACGAAGTTCGCTGGGTCAGCTAGTCTTCTATAATATAAAAATGAATCCCCGAATGTGTTGGTAAGCGCAAATCTCGGGAGCAGCTGAACAGATTTCGCTAATTCCTTGAATTCTACATAAAAAGTCGAGCGACAGCTTAAATCTATATTCTGAACGCCATGCATGCTTGATTGAATTCTAATGAGAAAATGAATTTGTAATGAATCTGTCAAGTTATTTTATTTTTATGCGACAAAGTCTAAGCCTTCGAATATTTTGCGTCTACGCTTTCAATTCGCAATCGTTCCTTAAAAAGCAAACAAAAATCACAACTGCGACTGGCGTGGATTATTTTACAAAATTCCGAATAAACCGCCAGTTATTGTATTTAAGTGACTCTACAATGTCGTTAAGGCGCTTCGGGGTACTAACTACCGCCACCGATTGAAAAAATCATAAGATGTTTTATTTGATTTTATCCGGATAAACCTACTAGGATTTTTGTCGGAAGAGGTAAAATCAAATAATGGTAGTACTAACGAAAGTTTTAATTAAAAAATAACTTGTTTTACCTATAATCATAAAAGTACCTTCACATTGACAGTTGACACAGTTGTTAAGATTTCTCAAGTTCACTTTTAGGTTATAAAACAGTTGTTTTTATTCCATTGATGGCGCTAGTTAGCACCCCAAGCGCCTTAAAGGCTCTATAAGAAATATATCAAAATACCAATAATGCACATAATTTTTTTTCTTTTTCGAATTTACCAAAATTCTCAGTTAATTAGTAGCTTTCACATTCCTAGTAAATAAACATAAATTCATCTAGATTCCAGATAGTGGGTAAATCTCTCTTCTTGATTAATAATTTAATAAGACTACCACAAAATACTCCGCTCAAACTGAAACAATGCATTGAACGTGACATAAATAAGCCCGTGAAATAAATCCTAGTCTGTTTATCCGGATCGAATCAAATAAAACATGTTATGATTTTTTCTATCGGTGGCGGTAGTTAGCACCCCAAGCGCCTTAAAGGCTTTAAAAGAAGTATATAAAAATACCAATAATGTACATATTTTTTTACTGTTGTTGGCCTTTCTCGAATTTACCAAAATTCTCAGTTAATTATTAGCTTTCACATTCCTAGTAAGTAAACATAGATTCATCTAGATTCTAGATAGTGGGTAAATCTCTCTTCTTGATTAATAATAAGACTACCACAAATTACTCCGCTCAAACTCAAACAATGCATTGAACGTTAAATAAGCCCGTCTATACCTGTAAACAACTGAACCAGAGATTAATGGTGAAAAAATGAACCAAAACCAACGCCATGTCCGTCGTTAGGGTTCCGTACACAAAGGGCGTACGGCCCCTTGAATATGTAAGCTTTCACGTAAACATCTGTGTGCGAAAGCGGAATGTTTACTTAGCTGTACCGTACCGATACCTACCGGTAAAAGGCGTAATACGAATATGTATCACACATAGTAAAACAGCGTTTCAATTGATATTGATACATTTTTATACGGGACAGCACCCTCAGACCTGGAGTGACTGAGATATTTACATACGACGTCTGTGGCGCAGGGGTAGCGCATCTGCCTACCATGCGAGAGGTCCCGGGCTCGAACCCCGGCTGGGGACAAAAAAAACCCCCAGCTCTTGGATGTTTACATGTTTGTGATGTTGTTGTTTCTGGTTCCCACGACACAGGGTATCCTAGTGTGGGCTGTATGCCTGTATGTAAATGTTATGTTACACGTCAGCGCATAATTGCCTGTCCTCGGTGGACACACGTGGTAATTACCCTCTCTCTCTCTCTGAGAAAGCATGAGATATACATTAGAACGTACATATCATCGTTGATGTCAAAAACTTAGGATTTTCGTTTTTTCATCTAAATTGAACGAAAACTTGATTCCCAATGTGTAAGACATTTAAATTTCAGCCTGATTAGGAAAGGATCATGAAGTCTTGCTATCTTTATTTTATTTTATTTTTCTTACAAATCTTAAAAAAAGAAAATAAATCTTTCTTTAGATGTGACATTTTGCAATATCAACGACGACGTTATGGTACATGATACGGGACCCTCAGCGCACGAATCCGACTCGCTCGGAGCCGATTTTTTTATCTCATAGGCTAACAAATCAACGAAATGAACAGTCAAACACGGGCTGAGCTTTATGCAGTGGGTATTTGCCTTGGGCAAACAGTGGCGGCCAATTCGCAGCGTATTGTTAGAAATATTGCAAATGTTTGTAACAGCCCCGCGGCAGGCTGGCTTATTGTTTCACTCAGCCGAATTGCTAACGACTCGCCCGCTAATTGCGCAATGCTTTACGTAATAAAAACATATGAACAATGAGTTCTGCTTTTTATTCTACATATTTTTTTTTGTGTAGCATATAATAATTATCATATCATTCACTCACACATTGTAAACCTTGCATGACAATAAATGTTTATTCTTTCTTCGTTTTTCTTCTTCTTCATCATATTTTCATACTCGCTCTTATCATACAGGCTTTAGCTTAGTATAAGGGTCAGCAAACACCATTGTACATTTCTTTCTATTACTGATCAAGGCTTGTTTAGTTATATTAATGATGTACCTACTGTTAACAACTAAGAAAATTATGAGCATGCAATTATAATTTAATATATAGTTTAAGTGATGTACAAACCCACATTATGCTTTTGAACAATAAACAAATTTTTTATTTTTTAATTTTTTAATATCACATCACATCACACTTAGTTTGTGAGTGTGTATGTTTGTTACTTCGTCACGTCTAAACGGCTGGAGCGATTTTAATAAAATTTGGTATGGAGTTAGCTGACACCCTGGTTTAACACCATAACGCATAGACGTTTTACCGCGGGAAAATATGTTCTTCCCATGGAAAAATCGATAAATCGCGGGTAACACCGCGAGCAACAGCTAGTGTCTGACTCGAAAAAAAAAATTACATTATCAACCAAATCACAATTTTACAAATGTATATGGTTATTTTCCAAACTAAAGGTTGTTTTAGTGCCTCTTCGACTTATATTTCTAAAAGGACCAAACAATAACAGTATAATTTTTAAAAACCTATGTAGAGGTTAAAAATTCCACCCATGCCGGGATTCGAACCCGCAACCTCTGGCTATCCGTGCCAGCGCTCTTTCCAACTGAGCTAATGGGCGACTCACCGACATCAGTGAAATTTCGAACCTCTTTACACTATTCTCTGTATTACGTACAGGCTTAGCGGATTAGCAATTTCAAGCTATGCGATATGTGTACATCTCTGACACACAGGTTTCCTCACGATGGTATCCTAGAGAGTACGTACATTACACTAATTATAATTAGACCCCACTCACTTGTCCCTAGGTTTATGGTCAACCATGAATATTGGCTCGAGTGCACTAATTTTTACAACGTGAAAACCATACTGCTCTTGAGTAAATATTCGTGGCTAAGCCATAGCCTCAGCAACTGCAACAATGGAGGGGAATTTCCAAAATAAACGTTATTTCATAACATATTTCAATTAGGCAAGTTTACGTTTGAAATGGGAAGGTCGCAAGTTAAATTCACAAAGCGGAGTCGGTTTGAGGTAGGTATATGAATTGCCTCCGGGCTGTAGGTGGACCAGAAACTCGTGAAACATGGGACAAAATTAATTCAGCGAAGAGAGGTTTACATATTGACGATTTATAAATATTCCACTATTCCACTGCGCCACGAGCGCTTTTATTCTTAAATAAACATTGTCGTATCTGCTGTGTGGTGTCGGCCTAGAGAATAGCACCAACCCAAATTCTTCCCGCGGGTGTCGTAAAAGGCGACTAAGGGACACGAACCGGGGGTGGGCAGCAGCACCTCCTGCAGTACAATTCCACCAAACTGCGATCCCCAACCCGCGTGCTCAGCGTGGGGATTATGAGCATTACCCCCCAATGATGGCACAACCTTGCGCTATGGCGCTCATGAAGGGAGGGCTATTTCCAGCAGTGGACTAATATAGCCCGAAGAAGATATCTCGAAGTGTCTACGAAGCTATTCTAATATTAATTTCATATACTCATGCAAGTATGCCAGAAAGGTATCATACTGCCAGGGGTTGTCTCTTGTTTGTTATGGTTTGCCAAATATCAATCATAACAGAAATGTAATTCAATCATATGTCCGTAACAACTGGCATGTCAGTTTTACGGACATAAGATTGAATTAATTTCCGTTATGATTGATATTTGGCAAACCATAGAAAAACAAGAGACAGACATGCTGATGAAAATATAATGTACGTCAGGAAAACTATCAGTAACGTTTACACTATAGGTAGCCAATGTAGATACTAGAAATAAACATAAACTTTCGTTCCCAAGATTAAGGCTGGCAATGATAATACATCTTTCACGTGGCATTGTTTACTTTTCATCAATAAGCTATCTGACAATATACGGTTGACTGTAAAAAATTCTTAAGGCAGTAAGTCTGCCGTATTCTACATTTACTTAAGAACAATAAAAGTATTAATAAAAAAAAAACAAAACTATAAGCTTGCCTGAAACGCAGTTCAAAAATTGTGCAAAATACACTGCGTTCCAAAAGGGCTACAACATAAAGGATTATTTAGACGACAATGATGTCTGGAATTCAAGCCAGTACGAGTACTATGCATGAGTTTTGTGTTTTATAATAACTATAACCTAAACACTGTTAATTAAGGACTTTGATAAGGCTGAGTTTAGATTTTTGTCCATTTTGTCTCCAAAGTGATCTATATTTTGAAA
The DNA here is from genome assembly GCA_934045075.1 of Yponomeuta sedellus. Lineage (NCBI taxonomy): Eukaryota > Metazoa > Arthropoda > Insecta > Lepidoptera > Yponomeutidae > Yponomeuta > Yponomeuta sedellus. The sequence goes on from OW203726.1 coordinate 16,522,900, forward strand.
TGGAGACTTGGATAGATAGATACAGAACACTTTATTGCACAACCAGAAAAAAGAATACAGCCATGATTTCTTAAATCTAAGTTATGTTACAGAATTGGCGGTCTTATCGCTAAGAGCGATCTCTTCCAGACTTAGTTTAACTTGTAACGTTCATTTAGTCGTTTCTGTGCTAAGAATAAGAAAATTTTCAAATAAGAAACAAAATCGCGTTCTGAACGTTTTTCTTTTCATGAGAGCCTGGTCCCTCTATATTAGCCCTACTTACAAACTAGTAACAATGGAAACTAGGAAATTGTAATACCATCAGGCCACGTCATTCACATGCTAGTATTTCTGATGTGGGTTTTACTTTTCACGAAGGTAATTAATTGGTTTTAACATAGGAACTCGATCCGTGTACCAAACCAACTATTAGTGTTGGAATACAGAAAAGGGCCTTCAAAATAATAATAATAATCACATCCCCACAACACAATCACTTGCCCTGGTCCCAAACTAGGATACCCTGTACCTACTATGTTAACCAGGCTTCTGCATCTACGTGATGAGATGATTTAAACAGAAGAAGAAGAAGAAAAAAAATATTATAGAAACAGTGCACACGCTTCAGTAACAAATTTAAAACATATTACTAAACATAACATTCACAAAAAACAAAAAATAACGAAGAAAAACGAAAGGTCATGGCGTATCATGCTATAAATGGCAACTGACTCAGCAATATGCTGATAGACAAGCCTTCAGCGCTGATTTTCAGTCAGTGCCAGCTGATTTTCAGTCAGTGCCAGCACAGCGTCCAGTGGCATCTTCACTCACACTAGATGGGTGAAGGGACCACTCGTATGCTGCCTGACACATGATTTCAGATGGTGTAGGCTTACCCAGCACCTATACCATCCTGACAGCTTAGTCGGCCTAGCCCACAGGAAAGATTAGTTAATACATGCGGAGCCAACCAAGGCGCGGGTTGTCTCACGATATTTTCATTTCATTTATTTATTGCAAAACCATGAACAGTTGTGACGGTACAAACCTCTTCATACCATTTTTATTTCTTTTTCTATCTATCATTTTCAAATATTTAGATTACGTCACACATTCTTCGATTTCCCTCATTTTTCATTACTACTACTTTACCCTTTGACCAGATCTGACTATTTTACCTGTTTCTCCGTTTTTTTATCCAGTTTCCTTTTTTAAAATTACTACAAATATCTACAAATAAAACAACACCTCGTTCCAGTTTATTATTATTTATAAAAATTATATACATCGTTACACAGTTCATACTTAACTAGTACCATGGACCCTGTAAGGGTGTAGCAAATTTGTAGTACATTAAAGGAATGCATGTAAATACATATAAAGCTTAGATTAGGACAAATACAGCTAAAGTTCTATGGTCTTCCTTTATATTTAGCATGTGGTTAACTAGGCAAATTCACATACATGAAAATACACCCAGACTGAGGCCACTTGTACAAAAGTACGGCGTCCCCCAGTGGGAATTGAACCCACGACCTATATCTTGGTAGCCAAGCTTCCCAACGGCCAGACCAACGTGGAGGTCAAGAAGTATCGGTTTAAAGTTATATGAAGGTTACTCTATTAATTGTGAAATGTGTTTGGATAATTGTGCCGCAACGGGTGACTATCAGACAAATTATCTGCATGGCTACTACGACGACGCAGCCGCACGTTTTAAAAGTCACAACTTTCCATTGTTAATTGTCAAATTGTGAAATTTTAGCGCCACTAAACGCGTGACTCATCTTATTATTATTTTCTTTATAATGCACTAACCCGTGAGCGGTGGTAGCGGAGCGGTGTAGAACGCCGGCTTCTAATTCGGGAGGTCGTGGGTTCGAACCCCGGCATGTACCAATGACTTTGTTTTCTAAGTTATGTACATTTGTGAACTTATAGTAGCAATACTACTCGCTGACGGTAAAGGCAAACATCGTAAGGAAACCCTAGTGTCTGAGGTATTGGCGTACCTCAGCGCTTGCTACGTACAATGGCCCAACTATGAGGCTAAGTGCGGAAATCTCAGGTCTAACTGACTAACTGCACTAACCCGTGCTAAGGACAATTTTGAAAACCTATTTAGAGGCTAAAAATTCCACCCATGTCGGGATTCGAACCCGCGACCTCTGGCTGTCCGTGCCAGCGCTCTTTCCAACTGAGCTAATGGGCGACTCACCGGCATCAGTGAAATTTTGAACCTCTACAGTATTCTCTGTACAGGCAGCGACATCTGACTGTAGTAATTTGCAACACTTGCAGCCCCGAGTAGCTTCGAGAATCCTTCGCTTGCTCGGTCATCAAAATTGAACACGCGGTTAAAAAGCAACTTTGCACTCTTGTATAACAAATAACTATTAATGCACTTAGGAGCGCGAACCGCCACCAATGGAATAAAAATCATGACTCGTTTCATAGTGCGTTATTTTTCCAAAAGTAAACGTGAAAAATCTTAATATCTGTCGTAGCTATTAGTACCCTCGGTGGAGCTAGTTCGCGCCCTTAAGCGTCTTAAGAAGTGAACCAAACCGGCCTTAATAAACGAGAAACTAGGGGTTAGTCTACCACAAATGATGACCCCCATAAGCGAAAGCCTAAATAAGAAAATATTGGCCTTTGCATCTACGTAATGAAATAATGTATAATTATATTGTTGCTTAGTGGAGTAGCTTTAGTAGAAGAGTTAAGTACAGGCTTGCCCAGCACCTGTACCATCCTCACAGGAATGACAAATCGATTCGTGCGGAGCCAACCAACCCTAGGGTTTCCTCACGATGGTTTCAGCGTGTGGTTTTGCTACTACGAATTCGCAGGTGTGCGTAAATTTAAAAATAAACAAAGTCAGAGGTGCATGGCCGCATTGGGTGTCGAAACACGTGTCTTTCGCTTACGAGTCCATTATTCTACGCACTGGGTTAACACCGCAAACATAAATAAGCAGTCTTCAAATGAAATCAAAATAACCTTATGTTATGAGATAATACTAGCCCCTTAGAGAGTGGCATTTACATTACATTACATTACATAACCTCAAGCCTGTATTCCGCAGGAGTAGGCAGTCATCATGGTTTTTCACTCGCCCCGCTCCTGTCCTAAAAAAGCTCTTCCGCAACATCAACATTCATTATTCGTTGCATACAGCGATGGACCAATGAACGAACGATCTATCAAGCGAACGAACGAATGATCGATCGATCGATTGATGAATCGAACGTACAAACGAACAAAAGAATTACTGAACTAACATAAAGAACAAACTAACTAACAAACGAACAAATGAATGACCGATCTATCATAGCGAACTAACTACCGAACGAACAAATGAATGACCGAACTAACATAACGAACAAACTACCGAACGAACGGACGGACGGACAGACAGACGAACATTAGTAAACATTAAGGGTTCCTCGTTGACAGCGGAGCTCTAAAAGGAGAAAATTAGAAGTTTTTTTTTAAATTGAAACATGGCTGTGTACTTCGTACAATACCAACTCAAGTAGTTCACCATAACTGTACAGCTGTCAGGCAAACGAAAATTGCGTCCATATTCTCGCTCTGCGAAATCCTCTCACGTGTAAAGAATACTAGAGTTTAATGTTTAATTAGGTGGGAACAAATACGCGGGGCTGAGCAAATGGCCCGCGGTAGAGCCTTTGTGCAGTGCGCGCGCGAATTATACAACTTCTTCTCTGGACGCGAAGTGCCAACATCAAGTACGCTTTTATACATTTTAATTAGCATACCCGTGCCCCGTACCCAGGATTTATGTGAAAGAGACGGCAACATTTGAATTTCACCTACGCGAGGTTAAGAACTCAGAAATAGAGCACTACGAAAATGTTATGCAGAGAGGAACTTCGTTCAATCGGCAGCACGTAAATACTTGCATTTTAGGTGTCTTTTTTTAAGTTTATCTATTCAGTACAAAACTTAAAAATTTAAAAAACCGCCAAACTGTGGAGCAGACTGTTAGCGAAGCGCTCTAACTCTACTTTTAATTGATGATATCAATTCTATCTATGCCCCCACTGCTAGGGCAGGGGTCTCTTCCTGCATCGCAGGATGGTAAGGCTATACTCCGCCATGGGGGCCAATTCCGGGATGGTGGAGGATTGTAACACTGTTTTTATAATTTCTTATGTATTAAACCTTATTATTATACTTAAACACCGTAACAAGGGTTATTTAAATTCACTCACCGTCAGACCATCTGTAAAGAAACCATTGACAAAAATCGCCAAAATACGAGTACTAACGTGAGTAATGTCACCCGTACAGTTACCGTGTAGAAAACACTCATGCAAAGTTTGCATAAGTGTTTCCGCTTCATCATCATCACAATCATCACGATCATCAAAATCCGTTGGTGTCAGTCCATAACTTTGAGTATACATCGTTATCAACCCTTGTATGTCCCCACTGCTGGGGCACGGGTCTCTTCCTGCATCGCAGAAAGGTTAGTCTGGAACGTTGGGTAACTTTTATAATAATAAATAAACTCTGGAACGACTTTAGGTGTGGTTTTATTTGTAGAATTGTATGATATTTTAATAAAACAGAAAAACTGGATAAAAACGGATAAGCAGGTAAAAAGTCAGATCTGGTCAAAGGGTAAAGTAGTAGTGGTGAAAAATGAGTGAAATCGAAGAATGTGTGACGTACATAATTTAAATATTTGAAAATGATAGATGGAAAGAGAAATAAAAATGGTGTGAAGAGGTTTGCACCGTTACAAGTCTACTAGAAAGGTTAGTCTGCCATACTCCACCACGGGGGCCAAGTCCGGGTTGGTATACATAACTTTACTTAACATACATAACTTTGTATCACATAAACTCACGCCTGTATCACGACATTCGCAAAGAGGTGGGCAGTGACTGGAAGAGGAGAGCCGAAGATCAGGCTTAATAGCGTGTCTAGGGAGAGGCCTATGTCCAGTAGTGGACTGACCCCGACTGATACTTCACCTTTACAAATTAATTAAGTAATTTTTGCCGAGGGTAAACTAACAGTTAATGCTTTCAAAAAGACGCCTGTCACCTCAGTCGTCCGAGCCCATGGCACCTGAAAAAGTGCCGAAACGTCGGAAAATTGTAAAAATGTAATAAACGAGTGGAATAAAAACAGTTTTAATTATGTCTAACGCTCGTGTTAACCTTAGAGATACTACACCTTGTAGTGTTGTATAACTTTTATGAATAATAAAACTGGATCGGCTTCAACCTCGTGCTTTATTTATACTTTTTTTTAAACTTCTTTATTTATCTATCTCTATAATATAAAAATTAATCGCTGAATGTGTTGGTAAGCGCAAATCTCGAGAGCAGCTGAATCGATTTCGCTAATTCTTTTTTAGAATATTCCTTGAAGTACGAGGATGGTTTTTACGGAGGGAAGAATAAAAAATAAATTAAAGAATCGACTGTTAGGCGGTACGAAGTTCGCTGGGTCAGCTAGTAAATAATAAAACTGGAACGACTTCAAAATAACTTTATTTATACTGTCTTATTTATTTTATTTATAATAAAAACAGAAAACTGAATAAAAACGGAATAAGCAGGTAAAAATAGTCAGGTCTAGTCAAGGTGTAAAGTAGTAATGCTAAAAATGAGGGAAATCTCAAAAAATGGGTGAGGTAAATTTAAATTTTTAAAAATGATAGACAGAAAAAGAAATATAAATAAATGGTGTAAAGAGGTTTGCACCATTACAACCTGTATCCTAGAGGGGTAGGCAAAGACGTGGACCGCGTTTCATGAAGCTACAATTAATAGTTTATTGTAAAAATCTATGCGAGAACATATACATTTCGTGGCCGGGTACAATTAATCTTGCTACTTGTTCGATTATGCAATGTACATCGAATTTTCATAGTAAGCCACGAATGGTAGATTTAGGAAATAGGGCCCAGGGGTGCCCCTGTAATAAATTTATATTATGTAGGTCAGGTATAGGTAGACTCCTAAATTAGTTCCAACTTTCCTGTAATAACAGTACATTATTGCAAAGGCAGCGAAATAGGCAATTGCAGGTCGAGTATGAGTTTTACACTTTGTGCCGAAAGTTAAACGCATCTGTGGCTATACAGCCACGAGAACGCAATGTGTTCTAAATTCAAACAGCACACCGTTTCATACAACATTGCCGGTGCGCTCTTCGTTCCAAATTCAAAGAATGCGCCGGGAAGTGATTTTGTTTTTTCAGTCTACTTAAATATGATACTTTTTTTTTTTTTTTTATTTCGTCCCGCAAGGAACCGGCTAAGGTCTTAGACCATGCTGCCACGTCTTTGGTTTTTGTTCTTCATTATGAGTTTTTGGGAGGTTAGTCTTCAGTATAATATATTTTTCATGCTGCCATGTCTTTGGTTTCTATTCTTCATTATGAATTTTTGGGAAGTTAAAGTCTTCAGTAATATATTTTTCATGCTGCCACGTCTTTGGTTTCTGTTCTTCATTATGAATTTTTGGGAGGTTAAAGTCTTCAGTAATATATTATCGTCTTCAGTTTTAATTATATAAAATGTCCAATCCAATTTTAGTAAAATCCGTGTAATTTTACGTCGTGTCCGTCGAATTAGTCAATCCGTGATTTTAAGTCAATTAAGGCAACACATACTCTTTTCTTTTTTGGTCGAAATCGAAACGTCAAAACAAACAAACCAAAAATATGACATAACCTTACAAATTCTAAATATTATGTACAAGTCCATTTAGAAAATATTTTACACGGCTAAAAGTCGTATTCGAGTATTAAACAAAATCAATATACAAGAAAAACTAAATCTGTCCTACAGTGTTAATTATGAATCTGAACAAAGACAAAAATGTGGAAGTATTTACAAGAAGAGCCTGAATGGAGCGCGGCACTGACTCTGGACTGCTATAGATTTCAATCAGCTCATCCATTAGCACAAGGCGCTGGATGCCAAAGGATGGGCATTCGAAGAATAGATGATGTAAGGATTGCTCAGTTTGGGAGCTGCAATGGTCACAGAACGGACTCTGAACCATTTTTAACCGGAACAGATGATAGTTTAGATTACAATGACCAAAACGAAGCCTTGAAATAGTAGTGTAATATTTCCTATGAATGTAAGTATTGTTTTTACAAAACCAGGGCATGCTACCAATGGGAACATTAAATGTAGCATACCATAAGCCTTTATTTTCAGCTTGAACTGTGTAGTTCCAGTGTCTTTTCCAGATATCTATAGATCTTTTCTTTAGAAGATAGATTACATCTGTCCAGGGAACAGAAACATTAAGATTATAGCTGGAGTCAGGAATAGTATCTGCATTATTTGTAATTGCTGTAGCCAAAAAATCAGCCCTTTCATTTCCTGCTACACCAACATGTGAAGGAACCCACACAAATGAAACATCTATGTTATGAATAAGAAACAAATCTAACCACTCCTGCTTGATTAAAGAAATTAAATAATTTGTATTAGCTTTGAATCTATTATTTTTGAGATTTTCCAGAACACTCATACTATCACTGACAATTACATATTTATAACATCCATCACTTTTATTATTGATATTTTTTAGGGCTGCTAGTATAGCCACGGCTTCTGCTGTGAATATACTAATGTTTGAATTTATTTTATGACCAGTGCCTAAATTTAAAAAGCCATCAAAGAAAGCAAACGAGACAGCATTATCAGTTTTGAACCCATCAGTATAGAGGAATCTACAATCATCAGTGAACTCTGAAAGTTTGTTGTACACATCTTGTTTGGTGCATAGATTGTGATCAATTATTATATTTATTGCAGGAAATTTACTAAGAAAATTTCCCTGATAACAAGGAAGGAGAGGGGATTTATAAATCTGTAATGTTTCCAGAAAATTAATGTACTGAGCAAAGCCCTGAAGGATATAAAGAGAATTTGGAGGAGAATTCATCAAGCTCAGCAATAGGTAATTATTTCTCTTACTATATAATTTTAATAAAAATCTTTCTTTCAGATAAGTAAATCTAATAGCTAATGGAGGGAGTTTGCACTCCACCTGCATTACATTTATAGGAGTACTTTTAAATGCTCCTGTGATGAGTCTCAAGTTTTTATTTTGAATTTTATCCAAGGCATTCACCAATCTACTGTCACCACCAAAACAAAGAAAACCATATTCAAAATGACTACGAACCAATGATTTGTACAGAAGTAACAATATTTTCGGATCTGCTCCCCACGAAATCCTGCACAAAGATTTCAAAATATTATGGGCCTTATTGGCTCTTAAACTTAGCAATTCAACATATTTTTTCCAAGACATATTGTGAGTAAAGATAATACCTAAAAACTTAGCCTCTTGAGAAACAGGAATGGGGACTTTGTTGTAAAATACAGAAGGAATATTATTGCTAGCTTTACCAAATACAACCACTTTAGATTTTAATGCATTTATATCAAGATTCAGATAGGTGAAGTATGTAGACAACCCTTTTAAAGATTTGTTAAGAATTTCACTGATGTTTTTTAATTTTTTTCCAGATGCATAAACAACCAAGTCGTCAGCAAATTGAAGATTTTTGACTTCAGAACCCAAAATGAGATTTAAACGGCGGATATATAAGAGGAAAATTAATGGAGAAAGTATTCCGCCTTGACAAACACCAACAGAAGCGAATCGTGGACCATAAAGATTACCATTATATTTTACATAGACTTCCCTCTCAGTAAGAAAATTATGAATCCAATTAACAATTTTATTTGGGATCCCGATGGAAAGTAACTCAACACAAAGAATGTCGACATTGACACTATTAAATGCTCCAGACACATCAAAAAACACCGACATCAAATAATATTTTTTATTTAAACTATTTTGTATGTCAAGCTGCAGCTGACAGATGCTTTCACGAGCTGATGTTCCTCTTCGAAAGCCAAATTGATTAGAAGGTAAAATACTATTTTGTTCTACATAAAATTCCAACCTTTGTTTTATCAGTTGTTCAAAAACTTTGCCTATGCAAGATGTCAAAGCAATAGGACGGTAGGAATCTGGATTTGATCGAGGCTTATCTGGCTTTAATATGGGCACTAAACAATCGGACTTCCATGAGTGGGGAATCTCGTTGCTCAACCATAGGTTATTTAATATTTCAAGCAAAATCTGTAAGCTATTTTTACTAAGCCTTTTTAACATTATATAAGGAATACCATCCAGACCAAATGCGCCATCTTTTCTCGAGAGAATAGCTGATATTAATTCTTCAATTGAGAAAGATTTTATCATAAAATTATTTACAGGATTTGTTTCACTGTCCGGGGAAAATTTTGGTTTATTATTTACATGGTCGGGTGTATACTTTTGCAAAAAATCTTGTATCCAACTATCATTGTCATTATTAAAAGAGTAAGTTTTGTTGAATTTACGCATACAATTCCAGATTATTGACAGAGGTGTACATCGATTGAAGGAGCTACACAGTTCAATCCAGCTATTAGATCTTTCCATTTTTAACAAAAGTTTTTTATGTGCTTGTAATTTTTTAAATTCAATGTAAGATTGATCTGAAGGATTATTTTTAAAGTTAATATAGGCAAGTTTGGAATTTTCTACAGCTTCTGAACATTTTTTATTCCACCAAGGAAGAGAGAGCTTCTTGCGTATCAGTCTACGACGAGAGTTGATAGCACCAAAAGAAGAAGAAACAGAATTACGATTTGTAAGAGAGTCATTAACTACATTATGCAATATGTTACAAAAACTGTTATATGCTGTCAACGGAGTGTAATTTTCAACCTGAAAATCAGACAGTTGTGTGTCTACATATTGTTCATATAATGTCCAATTGATCATTTTAAAGTTAGGATAGATGGGCAAAGGATTAGCACCATTGCTGTTTACAAGACCATCATCATTAATACTATTATTTACAAAAACCTTAATAATTACAGGAAGATGGTAGCTGCCAAGAGGATCATTATGTACAGACCAATCGCAAGACAGAGCCAGTGATGGGGAAGCCAGTGATAAATCCAAAGCATTGGGACGCCATGTCAAGGAGCCCACAGTAGTAACCTCGCCGGAATTCAAAACAACCAAATTTTTTTCATCAATAATTTCCAAAATATCTCTTCCTCTAGGATTAATAGAATGGCACCCCCACAAAGTATGGTGTGCATTAAAATCACCTGCAAATAACATTGGTTCGGGTATTGACTCTATTATTGACTGAAATTTAAGTTTATCAAAAGATGGGACACAGTTTGTAGGACAGTAAAAACTTACAATACTCATTTCTTTATTATTTACAGATATCCTTACACAAATGTTTTGTAAGGAGTTGTCCGAATATGTATTAATTTTTTTATAATTTAAACTATTATGTATTAAAATTGCTACACCATTATGTTTATTACCAATATCGTTTCTTTCTATTCGATATCCTTTTATGTTAAAATCTTTAATAGGAGTTAGCCAAGTCTCTGATATTATTGCTACATGTATATCGTTTTCATAAAGAAATTGTGTTAATAGAAATTTATTGCTAATAATACTCTGGGAGTTCCACTGCATAATATTAAGTTGATCCATTGTTAGAAGAAGTGGTATTTCTTACAGTTTGTGCTAAGATTTCTTTTATTGATGTAGAGTTGATTGGGGTGTTTTTCTGATTTGTAACTATTTTTGTAATTGCTTGAATGAGTATGTTCATGAAAAAATCTGATTTCGTTAAATTTTGAATTTGTGTTTCGATGTTCGATTTTGTTAATTGGGGGAAAGAGTTTTCACTGAATAAATCTGAGTATGTGACGGCCCTTGACTTAATTTTGTTTTCCTCTATTTTCAATTTTTTTTGTGGACATGTGTTAGAGATAGCTATGTGATTGCCTCCGCAGTTGCAGCATTTCGCGTTTTTAGGATCCTCTTTACATGTTTTAAAATGGTGATTTTCTGTGCAGATCGAGCACACAACCGAATTTCGGCAGTATTTGGCAATGTGGCCAAACTTCATGCACTGAAGACATTGCTTTACTGGTGGTATATAAGCGCTTACCTCGTGTCTCCAAGAATCGAGATAGACGTACTGAGGCAATTCAGTGGATGCAAAAGTTACCGCGACTGGCTGAGTGGGAAGATGTGACACGTCGCCGTCGTCACTCCGCACCCGACGCATGAAACGTCTCACTTGAATTACATTTCGAGAGCTGCCAATCAACGAGAAGATTTGTTTGTTGGAAAGGTCAGTAGGGACTGAGGTAAGAACCCCAGTCGCTTCAGTGTCGCTAGCCGGTATAGTGGCCTTCAGGTCTAGTTCGTCGAGTAATTTTTTATTCTGCATAAACACATTTGCATTGTTTGACAAATCGAACGTAATGCCAATCTTGAATTTATTTACTGACTTCAGATGTAGAATGCCAGTGACGCAGAATTTGCGTATGGCATGGGAGAGAGCTAGCCTGTCTTTGTCGGAAAACGGTTTTTCATTTTCGTGTGACACGAACACTATGTATTCCGATTTTTTACTGTTTTCAGGATACCTCCTAGAGTACCCTGGAACCTTAAAAACATTGTACTTCCTGGAGGAGTCATCATCCGAGTCCGAAGTGTCCATAGCTGGTGATGATCGCTCGTCAGGGGGATCAGTTTTTTTCCGCTTCTTTCCCGCCCCCATCTTCTAATTACAATATGTACAAACTTGTCTACCAACTATATGTACAATTCACTTTGTATTTACAGAGAAATATAAAAGTTATCAATTTATTGAAAATTGTTCAAATTTCGCCGCCTTTACTCATCCAAGGTTCCCGCGCTTTTTTCTTAAATATGATACTTCGCGTGTTCTTTATTCAAAAGTAAAGATTATTAAAAGTAAGATATTTCCGCGCATGTTTAAAAAAAAATTACTTTTTCTCAAACATGCTCGGAAATGTTTGTGTTATTACCATGAAATAAAGCCACAAAGTTTCTCTTTTATGGCTCCCGCCTCACTTTACTGGCCTAAGCCAGTAAAGTAAGTATGAAAATCCATTACCGTCCGCTGCTCTAACTTTTTAAATTTACTTACTAAAATTAAACTGACCAAGGAAAAATTACATACAGCCAACCACCTACTAAGTTCTGTAAGCATAGGTACTTGCAAGATTAAAAAAAAACAATCTATGGTATTGGTTTTTGTGCGGTTAAACATGGTGCTCAAATATGTTAGTGTATTTAAAAAATAAAAAAGGCGGCAAACTAAACTATTATTTCTTAATTAAATAGTAATTATTTTAATATTAATATTTCCTCGCATTGTTTGAGAAAAGCATTATACAATCCTCGGCCGGAACAGGGATTGCAGGACTCGTTCTAGACGGCCTCGTCTACGACTCGGCCGTCTATCCCAAACACGTCCAGCAATCCCTTACTTCTCGGCCTCTGCAGTAATGTACTAATATACTGTAAAATCACATTAATTACCATGACGCTTCTATATACATTTTTTTTTACGTAGCCTAAACGTCCCACTTCAGGGCACAGGCCTTCCCTCAGAGAGAGAAAATTGGCTGGCTGTGGCTAATTTACCACGCATGCCCACCGCGTATTGGCAATTTTAAGCCCTGAGGTATTTGAACACCTCTGGCACTCAGATTACCTCACGATGGTTTGCTTCACCGTGAGCGAATGGTATTGCTACAAACATAAAACATAAAAAGAAACTAATATAGTGACTAGACAAGGGCACACAAGTCTGGGAAATCACTTAAAACCGCAAATGAGTGAAATCCTAAAAAAGACCCAATGTAGAAACCGGTAGTTGTGAACAATATAATTTTATATATGTGGTGAGTTTCTGTTATATATTACAGTTTATTGAATTCTCTATATTGTCTGAAAAGCTTTCCAACCAGCTCAGCTACGAATTATTATTATTTCAGTCTAAAGTTCGAATCACACTGGAGCGGTGGTAGCAGATGTTTAAAAGCTACAAAAATGTTTCATAATGATTCGCGATACTCATACATAGTTATATATTAAACGGGTCTAATCGCGATTATTTATTAGGTAAAACGTAATACGTGAGTCTACCCGAGACCACGGCAACTGTAACGCTGCCGAAACTTCGGAAAACAAGGTAATTACGTTTTACCCAACAAATAATCGCGAAGACCCGTTTAATATATAACTATGTACAAAAATGTTTTGCTTGCAGTCGTCCTCACATTAAATAGGACTAATTCTGCGATTGAAGTCAGAATACATTATGTAAACTCATAATGAAACGCCTTTTATATCACAATGGACGCTCCCAATGGATATGGTGTGCCATATGTTCTGCCTACGAGCGCTCGCAGTAAATGTGGCATGCATTTTTTACGTCGTCTATTATAGGTCTCACTGCAGCCCACAGGCCGTCTCTCAGAAAGAGAGACCATGGGCTTAAATACCATGTGTGCCCACCCCGGATTGGCTATGTCAAGGTAGTTGAACACTCTGACAATCAGGTTCCCTCACAATATTTTCCTTCACACTAGTATTGCTATTATAGATTCATAAATGTACCTAACTGAGACAAAGTCAACAAACCCATTAATACATGCCGGGAATCGAACCCACGACTTCTGGAGTCGGGCATGTATTAAATATATTCGTCCCCCTAAATTGCCTGAATTATCCCTTATGATATCATGAAAGAAATATTCAGCTTACTAAAGAGAAACTTTTTTCAGAAGAACTGTTCTTAGCATGAGAATTAACTATTTATTATTTTGTATGATTTATGGTAAATAAATTATTTTCACTTTCACTATGACTTTGGCCGGCCTGCACTGTGCATATTTATATGAACCTATTTGAACCCTTTGCAACCTGCTAATATCTTCAATTCCAGTTAAATTGCAGATTTGAAAATTTCCAGAGGTATTACGTAGACATAGACAGTGTTTCATGAACAGACGACCACTCTGAGGCGGTTCAACCTTAACTAAGTATTATACCTAGTACAATGTGCGGAGTTAAACATATTTTATTTTATAACAAAAACGCGCCTTTATACGCACTAAGCGATACCGTCCAATGTCCAGTAGCCAAAGCATAAAGGGGAATTATCATTTCACTACATAATGCAAGCTCAGTATGCCCGCACACTGTTTTAGGCAAACTATCGAAAGTATCGTTTCATATTTGCCGTGCGAGGCTATATCGATAATGAGACCGCTTCGACAAATATTTGCATATTCAATGATAGCTTTCGCCTAAATGGGTGAACCATTTGCACGCTTTGACTATCGGCAGTGGTCCATATAGGCGATGCGGACTAATCAGTTTCTTTGTTAGATTCAATAACGATTCTAGGTATGAATTATCCATGTGCATCCGTTGAAAATATAGAGCTGCCCGGCCTATTGTTATCTTGCGGCTTTTATAAACACTGAGTTTTACAAAAGTCTTGACGTAACGTTGGTAAAAGCACATGATAAATTCATTTTCTCCGATTCGCAACTAAGCGGATAAACGACCTACGGGCTTTGTACGAATATTAAGCCCAAAGAACAAAAGCCCCTTGCCGGGAAAAGGCTAGCAAAATAAAATATTCTATTAGTGAAATCCGTTACTCATAATTCACTCAGAGAGGCGTCTCGCCGCTCGCAGGTGGTCTTAATAAATACGAAAATGCTCTATTGCGGAGTTGCTAATAAATTCAAGAGGCAATCAACGCCACAGGAGCGGGTAAAAATATTAATAGCCGAGAAATAATTATGTATTCATAACTTCTACCAGTGGCGGCGGGATGGAGTTGGATTGGATCACATCCGGTGTGCTCCACAATCCGTCTGGATCGGGCGATATAGGTACACTCGACAGCACATCAACCTTTACTTCTGGGCGCCCGTCTAAGTAACGTCACAGCAAACTATGCAACTTAAATGTAAGATTTAAACCTATTTAGAGGCTAAAAATTCCACCCATGCCGGGACTCGAACCCGGGGCCTCTGGCCAACCGAGCCAGCGCTCCCCCAACTGAGCTAATGGGCGACTTACCAGAATCAGTTAAATTTCGAACCTCTACGTACAGGCAGCAACATCTGGCTGAAGAAATTTGCATCACTTGCAGCTCCGAGTAGGTACCTTACTTTGCAGTTAGGTTTAGCAAGAATGTATTTGCTGTCGACAGTACCCTCGCCTGCGGATAGTTTGATGCAGGCGGGTCGGAAACTCGTCCAATGGATTTTCATAATTCAAACTCACAGAGGCTAAATCAATTGAAAATAATAATCCAAATTTCAGATTAGAGATTTGGATTATTATTGAAAGGCAGAGATGGTGTGACGACCTGACCAAATATTTACGTACCTGGGTGGGAAGCATTGGCTGCAAACAAAGAGGAGTGGAAATCTGAAGGGAAGGCCTTTGCCCAGCAGTGGGACACAGGCATGGCTAATTAAAAAAAAAAATCCAAATCTCTCCTCCTCTGCGATCCCATTTCCATCTATTTCCATTTCCATCTATTTAGAAAATGACTAGGTACGTAAGTCACCAGTCAATCAGCTCTACCTACCTACGGAATATTCTCACAACTACTCGAGTTTCCTAACTTTGTGAGTACCTACCGAAATACCTAGGAACTTAGGACGAAGTAAATTATTAATCTCATTAAAATTTCGACGCTCCTAAAGTTTTCTAATTATTACCTCAATTCGAAGTTCGCAATTTCGACTGTTGATTTCATTGGCCTTCCGAGTTTTTTCGTTATGTTTATCTGTATATTATTACAGTACTACACATCATAAAAGTCCCTTCGGGAGTCTACGTTCGCGCAGACTAGGAAGAAGTGTAACGAAAGTACCCGAAGCTATAAGTACATTCAACATGATCTTTAACCGATACGGTTAAGGTGCAGAATTGATTGCCGCAGTAGCGCTACCTATTTCGCTCACGCTAATATTGCCAAACTAATAGTCACCTGCATCGATGACGTTGAATCAACCAATAGCAACAAAGGCGCGCGGCCTGCCATAAAATGAAACTATCTGATTGGTCGATCAACTTGCCGCACATCCAAAATTTGGTCATCTGCGCAGGTACATCCGCGAGACTTATTTCTTGTGTAGCACTGTACATCGTTGTTCATTTCCTTTTTTTAACATTTTTCTACTAAGTTGTCCGATATTTTGAACCTTTCGTAGTTCATTGACTGTGAAATTTTACGCCTAAACGGGTCGAGTGACAGTTGACACAGTTCTAACATTGGGGACATCCAACCTAGATCAGTGGTTTCTATCAAGTGTGTTTAGATATTTGTGTGGGTCATCCGTCACCAACTCTTACTAAAAGGCCGACTGTAGTCAATTTAATAAATAATATTGGCCTTTTGCATTTACTTAATGAGATGATTTATACAGCGTCCAGTGGCATCTTCACTTACACTAGATGGGTGAAGGGACCACTCCGACGCTATAGTACTTGGAACATGGTTTTATAGATGGTGTAGGCTTGCCCAGCACCTATACCATCCTGACAGCTTAGTCGGTCTAGCCCACAGGAAAGACTAATCCAACCAAGAGAGCCAACCAAGCCGCGGGTTTCCTCACGATGCTTTCCTTGAAGGAGGGCATCGTGTTCACCGTTAGCGTGTGGTATTGCGAGAACAAATTCGCAAATGTACGTAACTTTGAAATTAAACAAAGTCATTGGTACATGCCCACACTCGGGATCGAACCTGAGTCTCTCGCTTGCGAGTACATGGTCCTACCCTCTACCACCGCGTAGCTCAGTGGGTAGAACCATTTAATAATGTTATCATTATAAAAATCACTATAAAACAGTACCTTAGAGTATTCACCTACCTGCAGTGTGTGTATATTTGTATACAGTTGGTTTGTTGTACCTTTTGACCAGAGCTTGTGTTGTTATGGAAGTCGCTTGACACAATTTCTTTTAAAGTAGATTTTAAAATATTTTAAACCTTCTGCAGTAGACTAATAAAACGCCCCATAATATGGTAGGGCTTCCCTTGGTGTGACTCGTGGGGTCCATGGGGCGATCAAGAACCGCTGTCAACTTTTACTTGCAAGGTAAATATTTTGATAATACCGTCAACCAATGCCCTTTCAATACCACCGTGAAATTATGAATCCGTATGCAGTAATAACTGGCACATCGACGACCGCGCCAATTGAATGATGGGGCCGGTCGGGCGCGTCCAAGCGAGCAATCTATTATGCAGATTGCTAGCCCGATTGCGGCATTGTCGCGCCGCTCACTAGGCCGACCGAGGTAAAGGGGGCTCTAGACTACACGACAAGACTTTGGTCAGATCAAAAATGGCAAAACGTTGTGAAGTAAAGCAAAACACATTAAACTAAATATTAAAGGATAGGCCACGAAGCGCTCGTGGCACCGAGTGATTGGAATCAATTATTTGCGCTAAGCCACGACGGGCGCGGTCAGGTGCTGGATGGGTGACCATCCTGCGACTGCCGCTAGTGGCATTTTTTCGAGCGCTTCCGTGCTTCGTAAGGCATGTTAAGCCGCTGATGCCGGCTGTCATATTAGGCAGTAGTTAAGCCATGTCAGAAGCCTTATAGGCGGCTTGATAACTTCTAGCCTTACCACTGCCAGTGCCTTACAATCCTCCACCAACCCGGACTTAGCCCCCGTGGTGGAGTGAGGCCTAACCTTCCTGCAAAGCACAAAGAGACCCCTGCCCCAGCAGTGAGGAGTGCTGGGGCAAGTGGTTGATAGCAACCTTCAAATATTGGCAGTGGTCACCCTACTGGCGCGATAAGCTAACGCAGACAGGGTCGCGTCGCACCGGTCTCTTGTATACAGGGCTTTCCGATGTAAGTGGCTGTGGTCCCGTCGCGCTGCCGGAGGCTTGTTATCCTGAAGTCGCCACCTCTGTATGTAAGTATGGCCTCGATAATATACTAGCTTACCTGGCAAAGGTTGTCTTAGCATATTATTTAGCTCGGACTAAATACACACAACAAGAATCGGCGAAGCGGTTTTGGAGGAGGTCGATGACGCGAGATTTTTATACATATACATTACGGGGTGGGAGACGGACTTAGCCCATTATTAGTACTATTAGTGTATTTAATTAAATTAGTACTTCCGAGCTCAAATTGCATGTTGTGTTCACATCTAGTACAATGTACATCACGGTTAGCTCTCCTTAATTATGAACTGTTTCATAATGTATGAACCGTAAATAAAATAAAAAAAAATAACTTTATTTTCGATTTTTTTAGAGGACCGGTCGCGTCCGCTACACTCGTGTCGCAACTGCCGAACAGCAGCGTCAGGTCAGTAGGTCGCGGCAGTCGGGTCGCGCACCCGCGCACGGTTGTCGCGCGACTGTCGCACGGCTGTTGGGGTGCACACGACCTAATGTAAACTCGCTCTTAGTCGGGTCGCTCTGTAGCCGTGGCGCGAGGGTTACGCGGTCCATGCATCGATATCGGCATTGATCGATGCACTCGTATTAGAATTGGTGATTCGCGATAAAGACTGCTGTTGCGCTGCTTGCTGCCGTCGTCGAGGGAAAAGCAGGATGCGATGTAGCAAAAAGTTGGTATATACAGAGGAACCTAGTTGTCACGACGTACATTGAAAAGTTCTCGCTCTTTCTTGCTACAAAAACAAGGTAGCGCTATTCTTCAGCTCTGTATGTGACTCAGTATACGCAGGACCGAATCCTGCAAAAAAAATGTTTTGTTTATTATAAGAAATCTGATTATTACAGTCCATCCCACGTACTTGACTTAGATACGTCACAAGTGGGCATCTTTGAAACCCTCAGACACTAAGTACCTACCATTATTATACATGAAATTTACTTACAGATATTTCTTAGATAAATTTACTAAGCGGGATCCTGGTCTATTTAAAGTACCGTTCCTTTGCTTGTTTGAATCCCAATGGCGATTAGAGATGCGATTTAGATGTTTGAGACAGAGACGCGGATGGCCAATATTTTTTCGCAAAACT
Organism: Yponomeuta sedellus; assembly: GCA_934045075.1. Taxonomy (NCBI): domain Eukaryota; kingdom Metazoa; phylum Arthropoda; class Insecta; order Lepidoptera; family Yponomeutidae; genus Yponomeuta; species Yponomeuta sedellus. Next base: position 16,541,859 of record OW203726.1, read on the forward strand.
GGCAAAACGTTGATATGACATTGGTAATTAAAGAAAGAAACTGAACAATTATTTGCTTCTCGCTCACACAACTCAGATGATAGTATTAATATGTAAGTGAAATGCAAATAGTTGTTAAACATGGTTAAAAGAACAGTTAAAATGCCTGGTCAACATGAGTCCTCGGATACCTACATATTATCTATACATAGGCTGCAATTTTAAACGCAATGTCTGACCTCCATGGTCAAATTCGTTCTTTTTTTAAATACAGGCCGCTAATATTTTTCTCTTATATACGTTAGTGTTTTGTTTTTGTTGGGTTTAAAATGTCATATCGCTGAAAACATGGAACTCACTCGTGAAAATATTCGTGCTATGATTTATTACGATTTTCGTCGTGGTTTAACGCAACAACAGTGCATAGATCAATTAACTTCGACTTTTGGTGGTGAAGCTCCATCAAAAACGACTGTGTATCACTGGTTTAGTGAGTTTAATCGCGGGCGCAGTAAGCTCACGGACGAAGTTAAAGAAGGTCGCCAGAAATCGGTGGTTGTGCCACAAAATATTGAAGCTGTGCGAAAACTAATAAATAATGCAAGACCGCCATGTTACGTATCGCGAGATAGAGGCTATTCTGGGCATATGTATGACGAGCATTCATAGGATATTACATGAACATTTGTCTGTAAAAAAAGTTTGTTCGCGTTGGATCCCGCACAACTTAACTCAGGATCAAAAAGATGCTCGCGTCGAATGGTGCAAAAAAACCTTAAAAAAATTCAACGGAGGCGACTCAAAATCTGTTTATAATATGTACGCAGGTGACGAATCCTGGATCTACGCGTACGATCCCGAAACTAAACAACAATCAACAGTTTAGGTGTTTCAAAATGAGCCGAACCCTACGAAAGTGGCTCGTGCAAAAAGCACTGTAAAGCAAATGGTGGCCTGCTTTTTTGGTATTAATGGCCATGTGGCTACAATACCACTGGAGAATCGCAGAACGGTTAATCCGGAGTGGTACACGACCATTTCTTTGCCGGAAATATTTGATAAAATACGCCAAAACAACCAGCGTCGCAGAATCATACTTCACCATTACAATGCCAGCTGTCATACATCTCAGGAAACAACTACATTTTTGGATGGTAAAAAAATAGAATTGATGGGTCATCCACCGTACAGCCCTGATTTGGCTCCCAATGACTTTTATTTATTCCCAAATGTAAAGAATAAATTACGTGGTCAACGATTTTCGACCCGTGAAGATGCCGTAGATGCGTTCAAACAGCACGTTTTGGAGATACCTCAATCAGAGTGGAAAAAGTGTTTTACAAATTGGTTTCATCGAATGCAAAAGTGCATCGATCATAGTGGAGAATACTTTGAAAAACAATAAAAGCATATTTAGCCATATACATTTGTTTATTTTTCTATTCCGCATACATAAGTAGCAGCCCTCGTAGAACCAATCAAAATAATAATGGATACACTCAAGTACACTGGGCGTCTTGCGCACTGTCTTCTGGCCAGTTTGTTTGTATAACACGATTAATTAAATGAAGTAACAATCTTTCCAAATCATACTACGATCATGTCTGAAACCGTAATTTGAGCGTGCAGCGACTAATAAATGTTAATGAAGCGAAATAGATCTGTCAGGACAGGATCGCGGTCTGCGCCTACCCATCTGGGATAGAGGCGTGAGTTTACGTATATATGCCATTATGATCAACGGTATTAACAGCGCTAATAAGACTGTGCCAATATGTTCGGTTTATTTTGTTCTTTGTACTTATTTTTGATAAAGTCCATGTTTATGAAAAAGTAGTTTAAAGGGCGCATGTTTAAATTTTACATTATTTAATTCAATTCTATATTTACAATGTAATCATACCTCAAAGAATCATGTACAACGGAAAACTAGCGCTGGTCATTTGTGGTTAGCATTTTGCTGAGCTTTTGTTGGACTACTTTTCGTACGTATTTCTGTCCATTTTTTTTTTATGCCCAAAAAAAATGTTTTACACTTTCACTGTTTCTGTAAGATGGATTTTTTCCTTCATTTATCTTCTAATATGAAGGACAAGATTGCCTGAGAAAACGCATGTTGGTAGACAAAGGAAGTGAGAATGAAACAGAAATAGAGAAAAGGTTCGGTGTTGAAGTTGTACGACGACCTCTGTGGCGTAGCGGTAGCGCGTCTGCCTACCATGCAAGAGGTCCCGGGTTCGAATCCCGGCTGGAAACAAAAAAAAAAGTCCAGGTCTTGGATGTTTACATGTTTGTGATGTCGTTGTTTCTGGTTCCCACGACACAGGGTATCCTAGTGTGGGGCCAGAAGCAATGTATGTGCCAGTATGTAAAATGTTAATGTTATGTTATGAAGAATCCGGGACAAATATTGTGAGGAGACGGTTTAAGCTCGTTCACCTAACACACAAGAACTAGTATGAGGGAAACAACCCTTTCCCTCCGTGACCTAATACTACACCATAAATTGTAATTATTGACAAGCCATCCCTACTGGAGGGCCCAGCGGGCTGGGCGGGAAGATGGACGACTCAATAAGAGGCGTTTAATCTAAGCCTCTTGACGACGACACCGGGCAAGACAAACTGCCCCGTGCGAAGCGGGGGTTCCCTACAATATATCTATGTGTTTACTTTTTAATATAATAATAATATTATTACTACTTTGACGGTGGCCCAGAAAACTCTGGACTGAATTGGGGGAGGCCTTCGCTCAGCAGTGGAACACAACTATAGAGGCTACGTAAAAAAAAAACTTACTTTGACTTTGACCAATAACTTTGTTAAATGTTAAGCTGTGTTGTGAAGTTACAGTACCAATTCTTCTTCTTTTACAGGCCATATTAGTCCACTGATGGACATAGCCCTCCCCTAATGAGCGCCATAGCACCCTGTCTTCAGCTTGCCGCATTCAGCATGTGCCTGCAGTTTTTTGCAGATCGTCATCCCACCTAGTCAGAGGGCGTCCTACACTACGTTTGCCGAGTCGCGGTCTCAAGAACGCGTTTACAGTACCAAATACCTCAGCGCTTGAAATTGCCAATCCGCGGTGGGGACGCTTGGTAATTAAGCCCATACTCTCCACGAAAGGAGGCCTATGCCCTGGAGTGGGGGAGTATTACTACTTCTAATGCATAATAATAATAATAATATAATATAGCCTTTTATTTCCCTCTTTCAGGTAAGCATACATTTTTACATTTTAACTCACAATATGACTAGTTATAATATAATACACTTTTAAATACATTATTTTTAGATTGGTAAATTTAACAGTAATTCTTTTTCATTTATTTATGCAGTTGATTAATAGTCCTTAATGTGTTAGTAAAATAAATTATACTTATGCTGAGTTAGTAACTAATTCTACTTAAATTATTCAATTCAATTTTACAAACAATTAATTTTGACAAATAATCTATAAAATAAACTTATTTTAGTGTTCATTCAAAAAGTATATTCGTAATTAACATAATATAATTTAATAATTAACTTATTTTGCGATGTATGTAAATAAATTCTATTCGTAATTAATAAGCTGATTAATTCATCGACGTTACATAATAATTATAATAATATTAACTTCTAATGCATGCAACTTATAAAATAAAGTAAATGGAACATGCTGGGCTCTGAATTCTGGACATCTCGAATGTAAGGCAAGTTTTCTACCGACCTCGCTACCACCGCATTGTTTATTATAGAATGTTTAAAAATTTCACGTGTAGCGAGTCTTTTAGTTAATTTGGTCGTTTCCGTCAATTTTTATCTGGAACCAATTACTACTATTAGATAGATAGATAAACCATTTATTTACATTTTTACACACACATAACACGTACAAAACTTAAAGAATAAAATAAAAAGATGAAAGCAACAAAACAGACACAGAAAACAAGAACATACATTTTTGCCATACCAGGTATGGCAAGTGCCAGAAATACAGTCAATTAATTAAAACTGTTTTTATACGGATTTATGCTCGTTTATTACATTTTTACAATTTTCCAACGTTTCGGGACTTTTTCAGGTGCCGTGGTCCCGGATGACGGATGATGTCATCCGGGACCACGGCACCTGAAAAAGTGCCGAAACGTTGGAAAATTGTAAAAATGTAATAAACGAGCATAAATCCGTATAAAAACAGTTTTAATTATGTCTACAGCTCGTGTTAACCTTAGAAAATACTATACAGTAAATTAGTTACGTGGGTGTGGCAGATGCAAATGGGCTCCGGCTCAGCATGTGCTGGAAATACTCCAGCGCTGGTATTATGCCGGTATCCAGAGAAGACGGCGTGCTCAACTCGGAGAGGAAAAAAGAGGTAAACTGAGGTATAAGTAATATTAACTTAGATAATTATATAAAGCGTAAATTGTATATAATGCGTTACTTGAATAGCTGTGCGTAAATAATATTTAACAATCCTGAACTTCACGTACACGAAGCCGCAAGTTGTAAATTAATGAAAATAAAATAATAACGAGTAATTACGCAAATGTGAAATAAATTAATTATGTGATGTCATATAGCGAAAATAAAAATTATTATTATTAGTATTAGTGGCCATGTTAAAAATTCATATAGTAAATTCATATAGTAATAATAAATAGACATGTCCATAGAATCAAAAATCCACCAAAAATTAAAGTAAGGAATGATAAAATAATATAAAATTTAGCTACACCGCAAGCAATTTCTGCCGGTCCAGCAGAAGCTTTCTGAGTTGTAACCTAAAGGTAGCCCTAGATTAATGAAATTTAATGAAAGCCCGCCAATTTGATACACAAATATTTTTGTAATAATAAAAACTTCCACACAAGCACTTAGCTGCTTGTAAGCGCTCGTAGCCTTGGCGAACCGAGTGATTGGAATCAATCACTTGTGTTAAGCAACAACAAGCGCGGTTAGGTGCAGGATGGGTGACCGTCCTGTGGCTACCGCTGGTGGCATTTTTCCGACACGCTTCCGTGCTTCGCAAGGCACGTTATGCCGTTGGTGCTGGCTGTCATGTAACGGCAGTCGTTAAGCTATGTCAGAGGCCTTATAGGCGGCTTGATAACTTCTGACAGTAAGGCCCGCCACTGACTTACAAATCCTCCACCAACCAACCTTCCTGCGATGCAGGAAGAGACCCGTGCCCTAACAGTGGGGATATACAAGGGTTGATAAAAATAACGATAAGCACTTGTCCAGGTCCCAAACTAGGATACGTTGTGCTATAATACACCCAGACCCACACCATATTATAATATAGCCCCGGTGGAAAGCAAACTCCCGTACTCTAGACCATTGCGGCAGTTCATATTTTCCCAAAATATTTTGCTGGTACTACAAGAAGTATTCTATTCTGTTCTACTCTACAGGGCAGTACCATAATCCTCTTACCTTCCCGAAAAGCTGTCGAATAAGTTTTACCTTTAGCTTCAGGATTACTTGAAATAGGAAAAAAATATTGCAGTTTTTCTATCAAACTAACTATTTTCGAGTTCCTATTGTGTGGATTGACAAACAGAAGTTCGAGCACCTCCCTTTTTTTAGCATATAGCGGGCTTTTCATTCACCAACTACTTATATTTTAATAATTTCTGGTCAAACAAAAAGCAGTCAACAAATACATACTTATAATTTTAAAAACCTATTTCAATAACCTATCCCGGCATGGGTAGATTTTTTAGCCTCTAAATAGGTTATTAAAATTGTCCTTAGAACGGGTTAGTGCTTTAAAAAAAGATTATATCATGAGGGTACAGCAAAATCATTCCGATGTAAAAACCTAAGTGCAAAGTAGGTACTCGGGGCTGCAAGTGATGCAAATTACTTCAGCCAGATGTCGCTGCCTGTACGTAATACAGAGAATATTGTAAAGAGGTTCGAAATTTCACTGATGCCGGTGACTCGCCCATTAGCTCAGTTGGAAAGAGCGCTGGCACGGATAGCCAGAGGTCGCGGGTTCGAATCCCGGCATGGGTGGAATTTTTAGCCTCTAAATAGGTTTTTAAAATACATACTTGCTCAGCTATACATTTGTCCCGCCTTAATAATGATAATTACTACGATGGATGGGCAATGAGCGCTGAGCTATGTTTTCTATGTTACTCAGGTTTCCTCACGATATTTTCCTTAAAGGTTAGCGTTTACTCTCTCTCTCTCTCTCTCTTTCTCTCTGAGAAAAGGCCTGGGTCCTGCAGTGGGACGTATAAAGTATATACGTACCACTGCATAACACAGGCTTTCCCTGCAAGACACCCTTATACATAAAAATATATAAAAATGATCTCAGACAGAGATAAGATGATTTTGAGAGTGAGTATGGGCTGTATTATTAGTTGAGAAAGACCTATAATATGGGCTGCGTTATTAGTTGGGAAGATAAAAAGTACCCGGCGTGCGTGCATGCAACGACTAATGAACTTCGACGAAACGGAGGCGATGTGTCAGGATCGTGGCAAGTAGCAGGCCCTGGTCTCTGCCTACCCCTCTGGGATACAGGCGTGAAGTTATGTATGTATTAGTTTTGTTAACAATAAAGCACTTAGAAACAGAATTAAAGTAAAGACAGAATTTCTAAAGAAATTTCTTCCAGCAGAATAGTATGTTTTTAAACTAAAACTCTAGTTTAGCTGCGAGTTATCTGTTCTGGCCGTTTAAAAAATTAAAAAATATATATAACAGACATAACATGAAAATATACCAGGTTAAATAAGTTTCAATCAAAGGATAGATGTTATCACAAGTTTCACGAAACCTGCAAGATCGAATAGACCAACATTTGGTTAAACCTTTGTTAAAACTTAATACTTTGCTTAATTAAAACCATTGTTAACGAGTAAACTTATTACAATCAGGCTCCCAAAATGCGTAGGGAGCGATTGGGTTACGAAATATTGACTCGCCCGAACAAAAGAAGATCAAACAATGCCTAAGGGGAATTTAGGCTCCTCAACCGGCCTACTTGTGGTAGTATCTTGGAATATTAAAAAAATATTTCTTTACTTTATTATTAATTATATAAAAAAAGATACCGGATGCCCCACGTAGGGCGCCAGTGGAAGGTCTTGTGATAAATGGTAAAAATGTATATGACTTCCATATCTGTGTTTATTTTTCAGCTGTAAAAATAAAACTGATAAGAATAAACAGGGAAAATAGGTAAATTTAAGATAAAAATTGTCAATGGTATTACTTAGTCAACAATGACGTAGCAAGTGTAAAGAAAAAAGAAATTTAGAAATGCAGGGGACGTATTTTAAAACTTTAATTTTAATAATAAATACTTAAACCAACCCGGACTTGGCCCCCGAGGTGGAGTATGACCTAATCTTCCTGCGATGCAGGAAGAGATCCGTGCACCAGCAGTGGGGGCATACAAGGGTTGATATCGAAACTTAACCTTGAATAAAAAATCCTCCAAAACACAATTTAGTAATCGTACTATAATAAAGTAGGTATAAAGTAAAACAGAACTTTAATAGGCATTGTCCTAAAAAGTTACATTAGTCTCAAATGATATTTAATTTAAAAGGTGTAAGGTCAGTAAATATAATGCTTCAATTATAAAACAATGATATTCACTGATTTGTTTTATTTTTGTGAATAGAGTTTCATTCGACCTTTTGACATTCGTTTCATATATGAATGAAATTGGGTTTAATATTTTAAATAAAAAATCGTGAAGACATACACCAAACCTCTTTTACGTTAGGAGAAAACGTCAGATAGACGGCAAAGAAACCGTCACCTAAGGCTAGGGGCTCAATATGGCCTCCTAAATTCAGGGGCTCCCGAAGCGGCGTAAGTGACGCTTTACCATTGGTGAAAGCGAAACAACCGTTAGGTAGCCCTTAGACACCTATCCCTTTTATCTTAAAAAGGGATAGTGTCCCTTAAAAGATAGGGATTGTTGGTGAAGTAGTTATTTAAAATTTTCTTGTGTCGAGTCAGGGTGTCATTAAATACTGACCGCTCGTAGGATCTCCGTCTATGACGTAATTTCATGCACGTCGAACTTGCGGTTTCGTAAACTCTGGTTCCACTTTTCCATTTTAAAAATTAACTAAAGCTACTCAAAAGGAAATATTCAGCCCAGACTCTGAAATTTACTCATTTTCTCGAATAAAATATATAAAGACAAAACTTTATTTTTTAGGTCAATGCCCATTGGCTACGACAACCTGTAGTGTGTAGATATTGAAGCAAACCTGCAAGCAAAACCTGCTTTGTTATACGTATAGTTTTAAGCCTATATTTTCAATAGCAACGAGTAGAGAACGAATCGTCAAGTTAATTGAAAGCTACGGTCACTCTCGCATCAGGCTGTATGAGCCGAGTCGGTCAATAGGAAAACACAATGGACCCAGCACAATGGCTCTATTCAGTGGACTTTAAAATGGCCTTTGCAGAATGGAAAAAAAGTTGGCATGAAGCTACTGTGAGCGCGACGCCAGCGGACTGGGACTAAGTTTTTTCGGACCATACGTAAAAAAATACTAATTCTAGGCTTTCCTTGTATCTTCACACATTCATCGTTAACAGGTGGTAAGATAACATAAGAATATTCTTCATTATATACCGGAATAATAGTTACAGAAACAGCCGATACAGAAGATAAGATACAATTGGCGGCCTTGTTGCTAATAGAAATTACTTCCCGGCTACTTCAAATTGCATTATTTGCCTTATTATAATTTATCTTCAATTAAGTCCAGATAAAAGAAGTATCTAGTGGTAGGTATTATAACTTATTTTTTCCCATATATACTCATTGGCTATGGGCTCGTTGCCAGTTTTTTTAAAGACCACCTCCCTCCAAACTCCAAGCTGCTCAACCTTGAATCTTTTGACGGTTCGAATATAGTGTCATTCTGGTTGTTAACGTGTTGGTTTTTTTAGATACTTATTGGTGTGTGCCCTTCCGCGTCATACGGAAAACTTCGTGATGGTTTGGATAATTTGGCTACGCACAAATTGGCACTGTCTTGCCTGTGGATTGAGCCGACTGAGCTGAGAGGATGGAGTAGGACTGCGTAATACTAACCTAATTAAAAATTTATATCTCAGATACTATAACGTTTCAATGCTTACTTCACTTATGTAGTTTAGGTAGGTGTAGTCACTAGATGCACTATAGATAAATCATATAGTCCATCAACTTATCTATTTTCGAGGGATGTGTAAACGGAAATTGTAAGTTGTAAAAATGTTGTTGTATATAAAAATCCTGTTGTCTTTGAATTTGTTGTTGTAAAGTCTTTGAATTTATTTGAATTAGATAATAGCCGAAAAACTTCAACTTTTATCTTTTTTTTTACAAAAATACTAAAATTATTTTACGATACAATTAAATTATTTATTTATTTAATATTGGGAAGACTAACAGCACATAACAAAGAGTAACAAAATCCTTAAACATACAGAAGGCCAATTATAAGTCTCCACTTATGAGCAGAATGCTCTTATCATCACTTACCATAAAAGCAAACGCCAGATATGTTCCTATATTACATGCACCAAATCGTGTGCAATTCCGTTCATCTACCTGTTAAATTCCAAATCTACTAATTGCTATCATACACGAAAGGATTCCGGCAATATTTGGTGCGCATAATTAGGCCCACGTAACGGTCCAAAAAACTATGGTCCTAGATGGTACCTGTTAGGTACCACTCACGAACGATGTAAGTTAATATTTCGTTCGCTGGGCCCATGTGTGCTATTGTTGATTGAAATTGAGTGAAATTTTCAGTTCGGAAAACTTATTTTTCGGTCAATAATAAAGGTTGTAGGTTCATTGCAATTACATTTAATGAATAGGTTATGTAAAGGGTAAAAATATCTGAAAGCACCTACTTACGCTTAGTGAATGGTAAATTGTTATTGATTACTACAAGACAACATTATTTATTCATAATAAACTATTCATAATAATTTATTCTATGGTAATAATAAATTATTCTGTGGTATTTTGGCACAGTTTTACTTTTTAGAAGCTATGCTGAAGAATTTGTTAAAATGTTAGTTTATTAATTGGTATTTGTATTATTGCGCTGCTGTTTTGTGTCGCTTATAAATAAAACAAATAAAATAAATCTTAATTAACATGTCTCGTAAATAAATTATCGACTCAAACAACAAAATAAACCGTATGACGATGCTTTTACACTCGACAGCTCGACAAAATCCACGCTCTTTACTCAATAACAATACAGGCGGCATTGCAACTAAAATGTTAAGGCCAATGTGCTGTCTGCTGTACTGGACGCATTGAACCGCTCATGAAATTACCGCGTACACAGCGTAGATTGCCCGTAGCTATTCATAGACCGGCAGCCTAGCAACAAATCGCAATTTGGCGAGCAAATTCGTTTGTATTGTACCAGCCAACGGTGTGCCGGTGAGAGCTACAGTAATAATGGAGTATCCCTTTCGTTGAGGTGGCCGGAGATATTCCGCAAATTGTTAACGTGAATAAACAAGCGGAGGGGCGGCCCCCGCAACCGCCTGCGTCCAGTCGTGGCACTTCGCATTATATGCGGCATATTCAACTCTGTCGATGAAAATATGGGTCCTGCATAGTGACAAATAGTCGGCAAATGTAAAAATGAATATAAAAAACGGCCAATTATCAAATTTTTCATTTAAAAATTTTTATTACACGCTTTTTTAATCGTTTGGCAGTTGTACTCGTGCGTTTCGGAAAATACGATTTTCGCTGTTAGTGTTATCCGAAAATTGTATTTTTCGAAATGCACGAGTAGAACTACCATTGAAGTTTTAAGAGTTTCCTCGATTTCTCTAGGATCACATCATCAGATCTAAACTTGGTGAGTATGAGATCACCTGTGAAGTCTACTTTTTCAAACAGAAAAAGAATATCTAAATCGGTTCACGCGTCTTCGAGTTATCAGGGGACATCCATAGAAAAAAAAGATCCTGATAAACGGAGAACCTTCTCCTTTTTTTGAAGTGGGTTAAAAGACGCGATGAAATCCTAGCAATAACGGAAGAGGAAGCAGGAAGTTGTTGCGTGAGAGTGGAATTGGAGTGTCTGTAAGTTGAGTAGATTTTGCGCCCGCGTGTGCTCGTGTAGGTGTAGTTTAGAAACTTCACTTCAGAACACTTCACTGTAGTATAAAGACAAGTAGAAACTTGTCCCACTAAACTGGTCTGATGTTGAGTTTTCTAGGCTGATTAACGTTTTTTCGATACGTCTTATAACTCCCAACCAAAGTGACCATGACGTCAATTTGTAACCAATTTAGGAATATTGTTGTTATTTGCCCACTGCTGAGTACGGGTCTCTTCTTGCATCGCAGGAATGTTAGGCCATACTCCACCACGGGGGCCAAATCAGGGTCGGTGGAGAATTGTAAGACAGTGGCGGCCTTGTAAGGCCTCCGACATAGCTTAACGACTTCCATTACACGACAGCCGGCTCAAACGGCTTAGCGTGACTTGTGAAGCACAAAAGCGCTCGGAAAAAATACGGTAGCGGTAGTCACACTTAACCCTAGTGATCCACTAAGCCACGAGCGCTACCGTATTGTAAACTACCTGAGTAATTATACCTACTATCGATTTTAAAATACTCTTGCATACATCGGGTGACAGTACAATAATTTTGTCCCATCGTCGTGCCGAATTCAAGTTGAACCCTGGAAATGGATAGTGAATTTCTTTAACTTTCTTTGCTGTGCAATCTATTCTGTATGAAACTTTTATTTCTATTAAGTAGAAGTAAAGGTAAGGTGGCTCTACTGCAAAACATTATGAATATTATTTATGAGAACACAAGTCCTCAAAACGAGGAGTGTTTCTAAAGGCAGTTTAATATTCTAATTAACTTAACATAACATAATATTTATATACAGGCACATACATTGCTTCTGGCCCCACATTAGGATACCCTGGGTCGTGGGAACCAGAAACAACGACATCACAAACATGTAAACATCCAAAACCTGGAGGTTTTTTTTTTCGTCCTCAGCCGAGGATCGAACCCGGGATCTCTCGCATGGTAGGCAAATGCGCTACCGCTGCGCTACGGAGGTAGCCGGCCGTGATAGTTTTGCTTTTAAGTTTAGTTGTACTTCTGCCGTAAAAATTTACACATTTTTACAATCAACTGTTTAACATAACATATTCTTACACAATTTTAATTTTTAATGCACTAACCCGTGCTAAGGAACAAATTTAAAAACCTATTTAGAGGCTAAAAATTTCACCCATGCCGGGATTCGAACCCGCAACCTCTGGCTATCCGTACCAGCGCTCTACCAATTGAGCCAATGGGCGACTCACGGCATCAGTGAAATTTCGAACCTCTTTACAATATTCTCTGTATTACGTACAGGCAGCGACATCTGACTTAAGCAAATTGCATTACTTACAGCCCCGACTACCTACTTTGCAGTTAGGTTATTTCACTGATGCCTTGAGTCGCCCATTGGCTCAATTGGTAGAGCGCTGGTACGGATAGCCAGACGTTGCGGATTCGAATCCCGGCATGGGTGAAATTTTTAGCCTCTAAATAGGTTTTTAAATTTGTTCCTTAGCACGGGTTAGTGCATTAAAAATAAAAATAGTGTAATCATGTGGGTACAGTGATATCGTTCCGGTGTTAAAACCTAACTGCAAAGTAGGTAGTCGGGGCTGTAAGTAATGCAATTTGCTTAAGTCAGATGTCGCTGCCTGTACGTAATACAGAGAATATTGTAAAGAGGTTCGAAATTTCACTAATGCCGTGAGTCGCCCATTGGCTCAATTGGTAGAGCGCTGGTACGGATAGCCAGAGGTTGCGGGTTCGAATCCCGGCATGGGTGAAATTTTTAGCCTCTAAATAGGTTTTTAAATAACATATTCTTTAATCGATTTTCCTACTTTAACAATATTTTTAAACGACCAATCCAACGATACACACCCGTGTATGGGAGAAACCCAAAAAAATCCTACCGTTTTTACTTCTTCTTACCGTTTTGTCGGTATGATTATTATGTATACCTATCTATGCCAAATCTCAACTTTCTAGTACATATTTGTGCTAAGACGCGGATAATCAGACGGACGGACATGCCGAAACTTGCTTGATTGTTGACTACGGAACCCTAAAAATGGGCGGTTATATTTTTTAGTTTTTTTTTCCTTGATGGCACCACCCCAATAATAATAGGAACTGAAATATCTGTAAGAACTAAGCGTAACTATGTAGTAAAATTTTGTTAATAGATTTATATGGAGCTGACATGTCCATAAAATCTATCACCTTTTTTTTAAGTAGGACAGGTTCCACTTGATCCAGTCTCGCCTGATGGTAGGTGAGCGAAGACGGGTTATACGATGTTACGGTTAAGGTAGGCACCTTTAACAGGTAAGCACGTAACATCGTCGACCCCTATGTGAACAAAGCTTCTAAATAAATAAAGATAATAAATACTGAAAAGTTTTTTTTTATTTAAAATCAGTGCAATAGAGAGACTGGTATAGCCGCAACGGTAGTTCATCCTAACCCAGCCACCTCCCTAACGAGCGTAACGTATCATTTGCCTCCGAGTATGAAGTTCGAAATCTCTGCTGCCAAGCGGTAACGATGTGATTGTACTGTTTGCACTGTACGTAGCCCGCCACAACCTAACTTACACCCTAGTGGCTAGGCCATAAGTACCGTAATTCGACTACCAACTTTGGTAGTGGTTCTCCATACGCTCACCACTCAATACACTTGCTCGAACAATCCACAAAGGAATCCATTACTTCAACTATTTCAGTGCGTTTGGGAATGATAACTTGATGACATATGAATACATAAGGAAGATATCTGTAGTTCAAGTGAATTCATAAAGGTCTCATGGATCTCTGGACTTTAAAACATGGAAGCCGAAAGTACATTTTGGGAAAGTTTAGTTTTGTTTTAAAAGATTTCGGTGCACTGAAATAATAATCAGAGACCAATTCCATCAACGTTAGATCATCCATAAAGTGTCGATGTGCTTAAATAAGTAGTTAAAAATAATAATTGCCACTAAATGTTTACATTTAATGAATGTATTAAATTTGGTTAGATAGATGGATAGAATATTCTTTATTGTACACAGAAATTACAGTAACAGAAATTATATAAAAATACAGTACAAATGGCGGCCTTATTACTAAAAGCAATTTCTTCCAGGCAACCATAGCAAATATTAACCATTTGGTTAATATTTGCGTTAGTTGAAATTACTAAATTATATCATCAACGGTGTTATACGCCTATTAATGGGTGTAAGACTGGACTAGGTTATCATTCAGATACAAATTAAGTAATTTTATAAACTTGGCCTGTTGTTTGTGTCAATTAAATAAATATAATAGTGTTTAAATAATGGTAAGTGGCCGCTCAGGCGTCATATTACCTATGACATAGTTTTTGATAAAGTAATCTCTTAGGGGCGGTTTCTGAATTCAGAATTTCACTAAGTAGGCATATACATAAGTAACATTCTGTCACGCTCTTTTCTGAGAAATTCTAAGAGACAGCACTGCAGTTAACTATTCACTTAGCGAAATACAGAAACTGGCCCTTTGCTTAATCTGCTATTACGTCCCACAGCAGGGCACAGACCTTCTCTCAGAGAGAATATGGGCTTTATTACCATGCGTGCCCATCGCATCGGCTTAATTAATCTATATTATAAAAATGAATCGCTGAATGTGTTGGTAAGCGCAGATCTCGAGAGCAGTTGAACCGATTTTGCTAATTCTTTTTTGGAATATTCCTTGAAGTACGAGGTTGGTTCTTACGGAGAGAAAAATAAAAAAAATAATTAGGAATCGACTGTTAGGCGGTACGAAGTTCGCTGGGTCAGCTAGTAATAAATAATAAATAAATATTCATTCACATCACACATCTCGTTAACCCTATACTAAGTACAACTAAATGACTTGTGTTACAGGTGTTAACTCGACGATAGATTTAATACAATAAATACATAGATAACATCCAAGACCCGAGACAAACTAGAAAAGTTCGTTTCCTAGTTTGACCCGGCCGGGGATCGAACCCGAGACCTTCGGTTTTACAGTCAGCGTGCCACACCGCTGCGCCACCGAGGCCGTCACTGGAAAGACGGCAATAACTAAGTCATGGGGTTCTTCAAGATGCTTTCCTTTACAGTTAGCGAATGGCACTACAAATCAACGAATGTACATAACTCGGAAAATCTAAGCCATGTCTTTTATACGGGTTTTGAGTCCACGGCCTCTCACATGTGACGTATATCTACCAATACGCTACCATTCCTTAATGATGGATTATTACGGGATGGTAGCGTATCGGCAGAACTTACATTGCTAACTGCAATTTTCTGGAAATTTCCCGTCGCAAATATTAATAATTACATGAGTAATTAAATTTCTGGCCATTTTGCGGATGTTGAATAATGACAGCGGAATAATAGAGGTGCCGGCGTAATTAAAAGCAATCATCTTGTCAACAGGCCATGTTGTCTTCCCAGACATGACTTATAAAAGGCGGGGAACATTCTAGTAATGCCTTTTCCATCAGATTCATCTCTCGGAACAATTACTTTGCCGGACTCAAAATGAAAGTGCAACCGTTTGACTCGTTCAAATACATTTTGAGCATACTAGCCCAAACCGGATACATGAAGCCTCTTTCTCAGGAATTAAGTCCATTCAAAGACAGGCTTCATAGAATATTTAGGGCCATTACAATATTTGTGGTGGTCGTTTACGATTTTCAACACATCATTTTTATCTTTCAGGTAAATGTTGTACTCGTAGTCTTTCAATAAATAAAACATAAAATATAGCAACCTTCACGAAGTTCCATAATGATGTTACACATAGATAGATAGAGAACACTATCTATACTATAAAAAGGAATATCTTCTATAATATAAAAATGAATCGCTGAATGTGTTGGTAAGCGCAAATCTTGAGAGCAGCTGAACCGATTTCGGTAATTCTTTTTTTAGAATACTCCTTGTAGTACGAGGATGGTTCTTACGGAGAATCGACTGTTAGGCGATGCGAAATTCGCTGGGTCACCTAATCTATAATATAAAAATGAATCGCTGAATGTGTTGGTAAGCGCAAATCTCGAGAGCAGCTCAACCGATTTCGCTAATATTTTCTTAGAATATTTCTTGAAGTACGAGGATCTTTCTTACGGAGGGAAAAAAAAATAATCGACTGTTAGGCGGTACGAAGTTCGCTGGGTTAGCTAGTATAATATACAGGGCGTCCCAAATTTATGAGCCATGAAGGGAAAGTACTTTAAATATCGTAGGTAGGGTATATTGCTGAAAGAAGACTTTATGTTATTTTTAAAAGTTAGTAATTCTGCATTCAAAGATTTTCTAAAAATTACTTGCCTTGTCTGGGTATCGCACGATTTAAATGTAAAAAAAAACACTCCTACTTTTATGATGCCAATCGAAAGAATGGCCAAAAACTAATAACTCTTCTTAACAAACATAGTAATTTAGAAGAAAGGAACAGCGTGAAATTAATAATTTTAATCAAATTAAAAACATACATGAAACTGCCAGTAGTCAATTAAGTAAGTATTTTTTTGTAAATTAATTAATTAAATGCTCAAAATGTGATCCCTCTTGTCTTACGCAAATCGCCAATCTTTTAATGAATCCGCTGCCTGTAGATTTTCATTTTCAACTTAATTGACTCGGCAGTTTCATGTATGTTTTTAATTTGATTAAAATGATTAATTTCACGATGTTCCTTTCTTTTAAAATACTATGTTACTTAAGAAAAGTTATTATTTTTTGGCCATTCTTTCGATTGACATCATAAAAGTAGGAGTGGTTTCTTTTCATTTAAGTCGGTTCGATTCCCAGACAAGGCAAGTAATTTTTAGAAAATCTTTGAATGCAGAATTACCAACTTTTAAAAATAACATAAAGTCTTCTTTCAGCAATATACCCTATCTACGATATTTAAAGTACTTTCCCTTCATGGCTCATAACTTTGAGACGCCCTGTATAAATCGCTGAATGTGTTGGTAAGCGCAAATCTCGAGAGCAGCTGAACCGATTTCGCTAATTCTTTTTTTTAGAATATTCCTTGAAGTACGAAGGTGGTTCTTACGGAGAGAAAAATAAAAAAAGTTAAGAATCGACTGTTAGGCGGTACGAAGTTCGCTGGGTCAGCTAGTTGTACATAAAAATGGAAATTACACAGATATTTCTTAACTTAAGAATAGATTTAGTCAAGACAAAAACTTTTGCACTCTGTATAATAGGGTTTCATTTCTCAAAATGAAAAACGGAACCCTTATAGGATCATTTTCTTATCCGTTGGTTTATCTGTCAAGATCTTTTTTGAACAACGGATAGTTGGATTATGTTGAAATTTATGTGCGACCTCGGGCTAAGTAGCACCTCCAATAGAAAAAAATATTTTTCATTTCTTACACTCGGAAAGTAGTGTAGTGATCTGATTATTGGGTGGAATTTGCTGCTTCCCTCCAAGAGGGAAAAACTCAAACAAATTACTTCCCACCTAAGGGCCGGAATGAACTTTAAAAATAGAACTATAGTGCGTTCACATTAACTTGACGCGTGAGAGAATTGGTAACAAGGACATAACATGTGAATTCGCTTTTGGACCTAATCGGAAGATGGTTAGACAAGCCCTCAATCCTTTTATTTTCCCCAAGTAATGGGAATGATTTCTTATTTAACATGGTAACAGTAAACATCTCAGTGCTACCAATTTGTCTCACGCGTCAAGTTAATGTGAACGCACTGTAAAACTCTTCATAGCTGACAGTAAAGTGCGTTCACGTTAACTTGACGCGTGAGATAATTGGTAACACTGAGATGTTTACTGTTACCATGTTAAATAAGAAATCATTCCCATCTTCCGATTAGGTCCAAAAGCTAATTCACATGTTATGTCCTTGTTACCAATTCTCTCACGCGTCAAGTTAATGTGAACGCACTGTATGTAATAAATAGGCTTTAAAAAAACTAATTTAAAAAAATGCTGCCGCCATGTGAGCTTCTAAGCAGCCTGTGTGAACTTATCGCAAACTTCTTTGAGCGGAATAAGCCGCACCAATTACGCGGTGAGTTCCGTATTTAAAATTTAAAAAGTCGACATAAATTGGCGGGTACTAATCTGTTATAGTATCTGTGACGAAAATCAAAAAATAGGTAATAATCTTTTATGCTAAGATTTGAATATTAAATACTAAATACCTCGGGAATTAATTCTTTCTACTTTCGTTTAACAATCTACAATTACATCTCTCATATTCGGTAAGTAAGTTCTTATTAACTCCAAACAGGTCTTGTAGGTGACTAATTAGCTCTCTAGGGTAAAAATGTAGCTAAAAAAGCCCTAGGGCGGTAAGTAAATAAAAAAAACACTTCTTTCTTTCAAAAAGTTTGCGTACATCTAACCGTCATACTGGTAATAGACATCATGCATTCAGCCCAATGACCAAAGAGGTCGCTTTGCTATTCAGCCTTGTATTCGTGTAAGTATAATAGTCATCATTTTTAAATACCGAACGGCGAAGCTCAATTTCGTGATTGAAAAAAAAATTAAATGTTTTTTACTTGATTCTTTTTAATGAAAAAAGGCGGGAATAGAAAACTTTTACTTTAAATATAGTTAAATGTTTTATTCTTCTAATGCCGGTTTTTTTTCTGCTTGCCTCACAATCGAGATGTAAAGTATTTAGCACAGACGAACTATAGGCGGGCTGCAATTGATGCCTTACAGCCCTTGGCTACTACTATTATTCTACTATTATCGTAGTATCTACTATTATTATTATCGTTTTTTATAATAGGTTTTTGCAAAAAGTGAACATTACAAATTTTAATAACTGTGATAGCTACAAATGGTTTTAAAAGTTCTACTTATTAATATTTATAAAAACACGACTCCTCTAAGATACGATCATGGGTAGATCAAATACTTACCTCTAAATCTTTCTTTTTCGATATCAACCTGTGGCGAGCACATGTCAACTCTGCGCGCGCACTACAAACTCCAACATTCCTGCATCGCGCAATCAAAGTGTTTCAATGACATGACATAAATATAACGTCCGACTAACAATAGTTGGACCGGCCGTCCCCAGGCATACGATCTTCCCGGCGGGAAATTTCCTTTATAATGGAAGAGCACGATCACCCGCTCTTCCCTATAAACCCTTGTATGTCCCCACTGCTGGGGCACGGGTCTCTTTTTGCATGGCAGGAAGGTTAGGCCATACTCCACCACGAGGGCCAAGTCCGGGTTAAGAGAAGATTGTGAGAAAGTAGCGGGCTTTATTGTCAGAAGTAGTCAAGCCGCCCGTAAGGCCTCTGACATGGCTTAAGTATTTCTTTTTAGCACAGACTATTTCGAATTGTGTTTTTCACATAAATAATATAGCTAGGTTCTAGGCTTCGCAATTGTTCAGTTTTTATTTATACGAGTAATAAAGTGTTCCCTACTCAACTCTACTTAAAATTCACTTTTGTACAGGTATTCCCCGATATGGATAAGATAGCCGAAAGTCTGTTCACCCTAATAGTGACGATCAATGTGACGATAAAGTTGATCACTCTTTACGTCAACACTGCACGTTTTGAAGACCTCCGAGATGTGATCAATGGTACGAATTTCTATCTATCTTGACATAAGATAAACTCTTTATTTTTATACTTTATTGTACACGAAACATTACATAAGAAATAGCATGTCCAAAGGCGAGCTTATCTCTGTAAGAGATTCCTTCCAGCAAACCTTGGAGAGTCGGAGCAGCAGTAAACAACGGGTCTATATACGTGAACAAAATAAAATACATACACTGCAAAAACCCTTAACAATAACCTAAGCAGAAATAATACACTACATAGACTTAATACCTATAAATAAATAAACAAAATACATAGGAAATAATAAATATATAGCTCAAAGGTATGATAAAGAGAGAGAAAATGGGAAAAGACCACGGGAAAAAAATTACCTCTTGGTCCACCCGGGTCGAATTAAATACACAGTTTCACTATAGTATTTGTTTTGTTTTTGGTCGGTAGTACGTAGGCTTCTCAATCGGGAAGTCATGGGTTCAAACACCGGCATGTAGCAATAACTGTGTTGTCTAAGTCACGTATATCTGTGAAGTTATAGGAGCAATAACACTCTTCTTCTTCTTCAGGCTATATTATGTAGTCCACTGCTGGACATAGCCCTCTCCTAATGAGCGCCATTGCGCCCTGTCTGTAGCTTGCCGTATCCAGCATCTGCCTGCAGTTTTTCGCAGATCGTCATCCCACCTGGTCGGAGGGCGTCCTACACTACGTTTGCCGAGTCGCGGTCTCCACTTAAGAACACGCTTACTCCAACGGTTGTCGGTTCTTCCCGAGATATGGCCAGCCCACTGCCACTTCAGCTCGCTAATTCTCTGAGCTATGTCGATAACTTTCGTTCTCTGTCGGATGCACTCGTTACGAATCCTATCCTTCAGAGAAACTCCGAGCATAGCTCTCTCCGCTTAACACACTTACGTTATCTGACTTCGTAATAAGGCCTTGGATATACAGTGAGACGTATATAGACTGATATTTCACTTACTGTACTTAATGCTACGTTTAAAAATCTATTTAGAGGCTAAAAATTTCACCCATGCCGGGATTCGAACCCGCAACCTCTGGCTATCCGTACCAGCGCTCTACCAATTGAGCCAATGGGCGACTCACGGCATCAGTGAAATTTCGAACCTCTTTACAATATTCTCCGTATTACGTACAGGCATCGACATCTGACTTAAGCAAATTGCATTACTTAAAGCCCCGACCACCTACTTTGCAGTTAGGTTTTAACATTTAATTTAATGCTACGTACTAACGTAGGTATAATACAAAAGCACGACGTATCTACATATTTCGGACGTTATTTCTTTCAGGTCCATTCTTCGAAGCAAGGAATAAGAAGGACGAAGAGATCATACTGGAGAACACTCGCCTTTTAGACCGTATTACCAAGATAATAAGGAACGCAGTAGTGACGTGCATCTTTTTCTGGTTCATAGCGCCTTTCATTAATAGGATGAAGAATGCGAGCGTAGTTGTGCCTGGCTATTTCCCGTTTAGCCAACACAAGTTTATTGGGTAAGTTATATCAAGCGATGGTAACCCAGTGGGTAGACTTGGAAGCGAGAGCCTCAGGTTCAATTCCCAGTGCGGGCTTGTACGTTTTTTTTATAAACCTATTTAGAGCCTAATAATTCCACCTATGCCAGGACTCGAACCCGCGACCTCTGGCTAAACGTGCCAGTGCTCTCCCAACTGAGCTAATGGGCGACTTATCGGTATCAGTGAAGTTTCGAACCTCTTTACAATACTCTCTGTATTACGTACAGGCAGCAACATCTGGCGGAAGTAATTTGCATCACTTGCAGCCCCGAGTTTCTTCTTTGCAGTTAGGTTGTACATCGGAATGATATCGCTGTACCCACATGATTATATTCTTTTTAATGCAGCAACCCGTGCTAAGAACAATTTTAAAAACCTATTCAGAGGCTATAAATTCCACCCATGCCGCGACTCGAACCCGCGACCTCTGGCTAGCCCCAGCTGTCGACTGTTCTCCCACAGCACTCAACCGTACGTAACGTGACAATAATGGTCCATTCCCAAACAAAAACAAACTTTTGGCCCTTTGCACTGGTTAATAATTATAACACGATAGCTCTATTCATTCTTGGAACAAGTAAAAGTTTAAAAACCGTAACCCGAGTACTAATAAATGGCTAGTATTATTCAAAATTACTGAAATAAAGTAAAATTGCTTTTATGTAGTTTGGAATAATTTTATGTACTCGTAGTAGTGTATTTATGAATGTCGAATTTGCTCCTTTATTCCCACTAGAAACGTTAGCTATTTTTTTTTTATATTTACCGTTGTTTTATATGACATCCGTAACATACATAAATTTTGTTCGTATAAAATGAAGCGTGAGACTATGAAACTTTGACGATAGGTAGTCAGTTAGACCTGAGATTTCCGCACTTAGCCTCATAGTTGGGCCATTAGACGTAGCAAGCGCTAAGGTACGCTAACACCTCAGACACTAGGGTTTCCTTACGATGTTTTCATTCACCGTTAGCGAGTAGTATTGCTACTATAATTTCACAATGTACATAACTTAGAAGAAAAAGTCATTGGTACATGCCGGGGTTTGAACCCACGACCTCCCGATTAAGAAGCCGGCGTTCTACACCGCTCCGCTACCACCGCTCTTCAAAAAACTTTGACAATAATCAATAATTAATTAAATGAAAACTTCTCTCTAAATTGTTACGGTGCTATGATAGAGCATCCCTAAATACGGCCATAAATGAAAAAAAAACTGCAAAGAACATAAAAAAGAGTAGAAGTCGTAAAAGGGCGGTGTCCGCATGCCTCACATTAGCAATGTATTGCCTATGGGTAGTCTGACAGTTTTTCTTACCTCAGTGGTCGTTTGCTTCCAGTAAACCAAAAAATCGTGAAAACTCTACTAAAATGCCTTAGAGCGTTTTCACATTATCCGATCCGATATCAGTGTCGGACGAGGTTAGCCGACATCTGATAGCCGACACCATGTGCTATTTTCACATATTTCCGACAAAATCGCTCCGATACGGCCATTTGCTCGATAGCTTAGTGCGGACAGGTCATTATGGCAGACTATAATAGAAAACTTTATTTGCTGTATCTATTATATTTGAGGCCCAAAAAAAGATCTGTCCACAGATAGTATTGGATACATTGTGGAAGCTAGATATTCAGAGGGAGCATTTTATACTCTTTCTAGCAAACTACAAAACGCACCTAGAAAGTTTTTTAATTACTTTCGTATGAGTGAATCCACATTCAATTATTTGCTAATTGATCTCACAAACCGTATCAAGAAACAAGGCACACATTTTCGAATGGCTGTGTGGCCTAAAGAAATGGCCGTATAGCGCACATACAAACAGTATCGTCCGACGGCTCAATGGCGTCCGATGGTGCCGCCAGCATATCGGTGACCGCGATATCGGATCGGAATCTGAAAACGCTCTTATTGCGCTGTGTTAGCAGAAGTGATTTGAATTTAAAATTCGAATAATTTCTTGTAATGTTCCAATCACCAAAGAGATGAATCACAAAGATTGTGCGAAGAAGTAGTTGGCTGTATGATAAAGAAAACACACTCGATCTTAATTAAAAAAAAGTTTGTGTGAAAAATTAAATACGCGCGAAATGGATTCCTCCGTCCGGCATTGTTCGAAATTTTTACTAAGTATGTACCTTTTCAAATTCGGATTTTACATATATATAAATTAATATTTTATTTATACAAAATAGTATTAGTGAAAATAAAAGTATTCTATTAGCTCCAGAGAACATAATATCGGACGCTAAAAATGTGGTGCGTGCTCCCTTAGTATACAATCCACTATTTGTGTCACAAAACGCTACGGCCGCCAGTGTGAAATTTAATGGCATGTTTTTGACAAATCTAACCGTTTTATCGACTCTCATCGTTTTCAGTTTCACCTTTGCCACAATCTACAACTGTTTAGTGATGTTCTGGGTGGGCTATGGCCACATGACATGCAACTGCTTCATCGCAGCTCTGTACTCCCAAGCCTACGTCCAACTGAGGATCATCAGATACAATCTGGAGCACATAGTCGATGACGAAAATCAGGAAGTCAATGGTGGAATCGGGTATAAGGATCACGTGAATCCAGATATACAGCTGCGTTTTATCCACTGCGTAGAGAGATTTTCAAAGGTCGTTTGGTAAGATTTTTAATACCCAGTAGATTCATCAGCAAATGGGGCTTATAGTTGTTGCGGAGAAATACTTGATTTACGTTTTCAGGTACTTCAAAGAAGTTCAATCTATACTGAGCAAAGTCGTACTGATTCAGTTTTTAGTGTCAGCTGGAATTATTTGTATGGTGATCTTCAAAATAAGCACCGTAAGTTATTCTCATGCACCATTCATTATTCTCGAAAACATGCGTTCATTCCTCATTTACGTTACAAGCGAATTCGCAACGAAAATATGTAGTTTGAACTGCTGGCAAGTGGTAGGTAAACCATAGACTCTGGCTACCCTTCCTTAATACAGGCATGAGTTTTTTATATTATCTGCCGTTATCTGTACTGCAACCACCTCATTCAGATATTGCGATATTAGTATTTTTTTAATAGGTATTTTTTATGGGCATTAACCCCCAATGATGGTAAAAGACAGGGCGCTATGGCCATCATTAGGGGAGGGCTATGTCCAGCAGTGGACTACATAATATAGCCTGAAGAAGAAGAAGAAGAAGAAGGTATTTTTTTTAAGATCTTATCGATTTCCTAGCCTAACTATAAAGTGTCAATAAAAGACTATTCACTTATTGACACTTTAAGTAAAACTTAACAATTCCTAGGATAAGTTCCAATATATATATTCCAGAATTGACATTATTTGTTTCAGCTACCTATTTTAGGCTTGGATTTCTTATACTCAGCCATTTACTTGAGTTGCTTGTTGGTAGAGTTGTTTATTTATTGCTACTTTGGTTCCTTACTGAATAACGAGGTAAGCATAGTCATGGTGACATTTCCCATACATGGATGTAGAGTTTATAAACACTGTTTATTATGAAACTATACACTATAAGTAGCTAGGAACAAATGTATTGTTGTAAGGGTAAAGTAGGAGTATGACACAATCCAAAATAAATTTAGAGTGAGGGTGTGGAGTGGGGAGTAAAAAAGAAATACTTAACAAAAATGGTTACGCATATCATAGCATTTCTTATTTTGACATAAATAATATTTTGTTCGTATAAACGTTTGACTGCATTATATTATATAAGAATATTCTATCTATCTATATTACTCCCTATTGGCACAATTCGAAAAAACAAAATGTAAAAGGAGAATTATATTGTAACAGAATAACTTAGCATTTCATTGTAAATACGAATAAAATATCAGGCGTTTCATACACAAGTTACCACCTTCGCGGCGGTATTGCAGCAGTAGAACGCCGTAACTCACATTGGTGAGGTCGTGGGTGCGATTCCCGGTATGTATCTATAACAATGATTTTAAAGTTTTCGTATATTAATGAAGCCATACCACTCACTAAAGGCACTAGTACGTAACAAGCTCTGAGGGCACTACATGCCTTCAGAGCTTGTTACGTACAATGGACAATTATGGGGCTAAGTGCGGAAATCTCAGGTGTAACTAGAACTACAACTATTCAGCAAATAAAAAGTAAAAAAAGAAAGCAATTGTAAGGCAATAACTCAGCATTTATTTTTTGTATGCACGAAAGAAATATTAGGTGTTGCATAAAAAACAATTCCACATGTAACTGCGATAGGTTTTTCACGATACTGGAGTTTTCCCCAAGGTAAAAATTTCTCACACTGGCGAGTGAATCACACTCCCATTTTTGGATGTACGTATAGGATTTATGTTATACCCCGTACGTAACTACGTTGGTCTATCCTGCTTAGTAGTTTGTGCTCCGCAGTCGAACTGTCGAATTGGGCATTGGACGCGATTAGCGGGGGACCGGTGAGGTTGCTGGCGTGCCAAACAGTGGGCCTGTTTTATTGGCTGAACTGTTAGATAGATAGATAGTAGATAGAATTCAAATTAAGAATTGCGTTACTTTTTTAAAAACCTATTTAGAGGCTAAAAATTCCACCCATGCCGGGACTCGAACCCGCGACCTCTGGCTAACTGTGCCAGCGCTCTCCCATCTGAGCTAATGGGCGACCACCGGCATCAATGAAATTTCAATACTCTCCGTATTACGTACAGGCAGCGAGATCTGGCTGAAGTAATTTCCATCACTTGCAGCCCTGAGTACCTACTTTGCAGTTAGGTTTTACATCTTTACTTTTTTAATAGTTTTCTTTTTGCAGAGTAACTTTGTCAACGAGTCGATGTACCTAAGCAACTGGGTGTCGCTGTCGCCCAAATTCCGTCGCCTGATGCTGATCGCTATGCTACGTTGGGGCCGACCGATGGAGCCAATGGCTGCTGGCCTAATTCCGCTCTCGGTCTCTTCTTTTATCACGGTACAAGAACGGTTAACAAGTAGAAGAATTTCTTTAACAATTTTCTTCTTTTGAAATGATAGAATCGTGTGAAAATTTATGGATAAGTGAACGAACGAACGAAGGAGCGAGCGGGCGAAGGAAAGAATAAACGACTGTATTTATGGTTCTAGAACATGGGGCCAATAGCTGCTGGCTTAATAATCAATAATCTTAATCAGTGTCGCAGGCCCAGCCTGCAGCAAATGCTGAGTCAGCTACCTGTTTGTGGCTGCGGAGATACAATGCCCTTCTAAATTGTAAATGTTTGTTTTATATCCTATTCTTTGTTTTATAGTATTTTTCTTTGTTCTTTCTTTTCTTATTTGTCTGTATTATTTTAATATCGTGTTACATTGTGTTATGTGTATTGTATCTTCAAATAAATGTCTCTGTCTCTCTCTCTCTTTCTCTCTAATACTACTCTCGGTTTCTTCATTTATCGCGGTATAAGATCGATTTACAAGAAGAAGATATTTCTTTAACTTCTTATTCTGTCCAGGTGATTGAGTTGCGTGGAAGTTACCTACTACTCGAATGAATAAAACAACGGACGAACGAGTGAGCGAGCGAACGAATGAACGAACGAAAGAATGAATGAATGAATTTTACTGTGTACGAACTTGGATTACATAATAGCGGTTGTGGATGCTTATTCAATATTTATTCAACGGTTGCCTATAATTATAATACTTAGATCACCAGGTTCTCTATTTTTAGACGTTTGGTTACTTGACATAGGATTTACCTATACAACTATTTGCAACTATTTGCAACAACCTATACAATTCAAATTCAAATTCAAATAATTTTATTTCAATGTAAAGAATTTACATTCTATTTGCTGAATGTCAATGTACAATGTAAAGTGTAAGCCGCCGCCTTCGGGCCGTATTGTAGTGGAGAAAAAGGCAGCGGAAAAAAAAAAACTCCACTCTGACCATCTTTTCTCAAATCATCTTAAAACCAAATACATCAGTTGCCATATGTAAACCTAATAAGATTTCATGACTGCCATTAACAACCCCAAATGCCAAAGCATTAGTCAAATGTCTCACAATAATAGGGGAAAACATAAGTGCTGCGGCCAGACACACGAACAGCACTCGTTCACGAGCATAACGCAGTGCTCAGCCATCATCAGTCTCAACCATTTTGGAGGGAGATAGATGACCCGAACACCACGCTACCATTCGAATGACCTTTAGCAAACTTGCAGTTAAGTTTTTGTCAATTATATAAGGTATCATATAGTTATTAATATGCAATCACGTCGTCTGTACACACTTGTATTATAAAATATATGTTATACTTAGTTATACTTAACAATAAAATCGCGGTGGAATTGGTTTACTACCACGGATTAGGATCGTTTATATAGTCGTCTATTCTTTAATATGCCTTTTTACATAGCGAATTTTTAATGAAAGTTTTAAATTTATTTTCAGACAAGCATAGAACACGTTCTGGAATTTTGTTGTAAAAACGAACGCAGTAACCTACAAATGATGTGCCTACCTTGGCTAATCGGGATTTAGTACAAGCAACCTTGTTTCTATTCCTTGTGTTTACGTTATGAACGTCCCTATTTAATTTAAACATTGTTATATTTTTTCGGACATACATTATATTATCGAATATATATTGGCAAGCCAGTGTAAGAATGCCTATTTCTTTAAAACGCTCCCTTAGCGATTCTCCACTGTTTAAGTTGTAAATAGCTCTTATTGCTCTTTTTTGCAAGACAAATATGGTTTCTATATCTGCTGCCCGTCCCCATAATAACAAACCATACGACATGACACTGTGAAAATAACTAAAATAGACCAGCCTCGCCGTCGACACGTCTGTAAGTTGTCTAATTTTTCTGACTGCAAACGCTGCTGAACTCAACCGACCCGACAGTTTTCCAATATGCTGACCCCATTGCAGTTTTGAGTCTATCGTTATACCTAAAAAAAGCGTGGACTCTACCAGCTCTAGCCTCTCACCAGATATTTTTAAACTCGTGTCAACATTTTTAACATTGGGTAGTGAGAATTTGATGCATTTTGTCTTTTTTGCATTTAGCATCAGATTGTTTATAGTGAACCAGTTTAGAATAGTAGATAAAGCATTGTTTACATCGTCTACATTACTTATACCTCTCTTTACTTTAAAAATTAAGGAAGTATCATCTGCAAACAACACTATCTGCGAAAGCTTTTCTACTAGGTAGGGCAAATCATTTATATATACCAAAAAAAGGAACGGACCCAGTATAGAACCTTGAGGGACTCCTACTTTTACATCAGAACCCGAGGATTTAACTCTATTAATATCAACCTTTACAGTTCTGTCTGTTAAGTAAGATCGAAGAAGACTTAGTGATTTATTACTTAAACCATATCGGTGCAATTTTATGAGAAGTGTTTCGTGGTCAACGCAGTCAAACGCCTTAGAAAGGTCACAGAAAACCCCAATGGCATCCTGCGACTCTTCCCACGCCTCAAAGATATGCTTTACTAACGCTATGCCTGCTTCCGTCGTTGAGCGGCCTTTTGTAAACCCGAACTGTTTCTTATGGAAGAGCTTATTTAAACTAAAATGAGTTTGCAATTGATGTAATATTACTTTCTCAAAAACTTTACTTAGCACCGGCAGTATTGCTATAGGTCTGAAATTATTTGGATCTTCACTATCACCAGTTTTAAACAAGGGTACGATTTTACTTAACTTTAATAGATTAGGAAAGGTTCCCTGGTCAACACATTTATTAAAAATCAAAGCAAGGTAAGGTGCTAGAATATTGATTATAGTGGATATTAATTTAACCGATAACCCCCACAAATCTTCAGTCTTTTTTAAGTTTAACTCTTTAAATGTTTTGACAATAGTTAAGGTAGTTACATGGGAGAATTGGAAGTCAACTTTACATGGATTTGTACTTTCCAAAAGTAAGGTATCGGCTAATTGGGAGGAAGAATTTAAGCTAGCCGTTATATGCAGTGGCATGTGTTTAAAAAAAGTTTGAAATATTTCTGCTATGTCCTTCTTCGAATTAACTAACTTACCTTCGATCTTCAACGCAAATCCCTGGTCCTTAGGTCTCGTTTTACCTGTTTCTTTGTTAATTACTTGCCAGACTGTTTTTATTTTATTAGTAGACGCCATAATTTTTTTACTTATACTTATCGATTTGGCTGTTAAACAAGTTTGTCTAAAAGTTTTTGAATATTTTTTTACGTACTCTTTGAACGTCGGATCGTGATTGAATTGTTTTTCTTCATACAATTCATAAAGCCTTTTCCTACTTCTATATATACCTGGCGTTGCCCATTCTGAAAACCCGCTTTTTAACTCTGTAATTTTTTTTACGTTAAAAACAAGTTCAAATTCTTTTGATATGGTTGAAAACAATACTTGATATAACGTATTCGGATCATTGTTATCGAAATTCAACGAATTTAACTTTATGTTTATATTTTTTTTAAATAATTCAATCTTTTTCTCTGTTATTGGCCTACAATTTAATTCATTGCATTTTTTTGCTTCCGGTACTGACGGTAGGACTACCCATAGCCCGCTATGGTCCGACTGTAATTTATGTATGACTTCTTTTTCTAAATATTCACAATTGCAAAAGACATTATCTATGCAGGTAGCACTAGTAGCAGTTGTCCTAGTGGGTTCTGTAAATAAATTATCTAAATTATATGACCTGAAAAGGCTTGCGAGTTTAGTTTTAAGTGGACCTTGAACTAAGAAATCTATATTGAAGTCCCCACACACCACTATGCTCTTCGTAGTACTGAATAGGCGTTTTAAGGCATCCTCCATAAGTAATTCAAATTCATTATAATTTGATTGTGGCGGCCTATAAACACACATAACTATATACCTATCCAATTCCACACACGATATCTCAATTAAACGTTCAACAGATAGACTGACAATATCTTTTCTTTCTTTCATTTTCAAACTACTTTTGACAAAGATCATTGAACCTCCTCTTATTGAGTGTTGTCGGTTAAAAGTGCTTGCTGCTAAATAGTCTTTTAAAGTAAATGACATATCAGAATGTTTCAGCCAATGTTCTGTTAAACACAAAATATCTACATTGAAATCTGCTAAAAATAGTTCAATTAAATTGTCTTTGCCGGAAAAACCCTGTATATTTTGTGCAACTAAATTGATACCTAACTTAGGGTTTTCCTTTGTCTGCACTTTGACGACCCGTATACAACTTTGACGACCTCGGTGGCGCAGCGGCTTAGCACGCTGACTGTGCAACCGAAGGTCTCGGGTTCGATCCCCGGCCGAGACAAACTAGGAAACGAACTTTTCTATCTTGTCTCGGGTCTTGGATGTTATCTATGTATTTATTGTATTAAATCTATCGTCGAGTTAGCACCTATAACACAAGTCATTTAGTTCTACTTAGTATAGGGCTAACGAGATCTGTGTAATATGTCCATGAATATTTATTTATTTTATTTATTTATAACTGTGAACTTTAAACATTTATGTGCCGACTTCTATCGGAGATTGGCAACCACTTCGGCTATCGCTTTTCCAGGATGCCAATACAAACAAGGCACTGGTACTCTGTTCGATTCAAACCCCTGTCTTAAGTATGTATTGTCTTATTTATAGCATACAGGCTGATTACTGCTTGTTCGACGAAGATGAAAGAAACTTGGGATGAAAAAAAACAAATTTTGTGTAAAGGTTTCGTCTCTGTGATACTTGGCTATTTCTAAAGAATTTGGTTTCTTTTGTATATACCTGATATTCTAAATAGTTATCTGCCGAGAATAATGAAATGAAAAATGAAAAAATTTATTTTATTGAGCAGAATAAAACATTGTTTAATTGTAATAAAACAAACGTTCATAACCATACTGTCCCCATTACACATTATACCTATTATGCCGGCGCCAGACAGAAGTTCAAACGAGTGATCGCATAAGTGTGCACATGTGTGGCAC
This sequence comes from Yponomeuta sedellus, assembly GCA_934045075.1. NCBI lineage: Eukaryota > Metazoa > Arthropoda > Insecta > Lepidoptera > Yponomeutidae > Yponomeuta > Yponomeuta sedellus. The sequence goes on from OW203726.1 coordinate 16,572,957, forward strand.
ATTTGTTACTATTGTCACATTAAATGTCCGTGCCACACATGTGCACACTTATGCGATCACTTGTATGAACTTCTGTCTGGCGCCGGCATTACACGCATAAGAAACCTAAGTGATGTACTCATGAGATTCACACCCAATCCGCAGTGGGCAGTTGTCGTATTTAGGGTCATACTGTCAAAATCGATCTCTTTCTCGCAAATAGGCTGTTTATTTATACACAACGGAGAGAAAAGTTAATACCTAAGTTAATCCTTGCCTAAGCTTCTCTGATGGGTCAGTCTTTCGTGGATTAAAACAACTTATGATTATAATCCTACTCTACCTAGCTAAAAGGAAGTAACTTCTCATCGAATTAATTAACGGTTCTTCTTTTCAGGTACTTCGAGTTGCATATACCTTGTTCACTGTCATGAAGGAATCTTAATTTCGATGTTCATTGACATAGTCACACACATAGTGTATAGATAAAGAAAACTTTATTGCACAACCACAACCTTTTTTTTTTTAATCTTATTTATTTTATAAGCTATACATAACCACAACCTTCATTCCACTTTATTCCTAACTAGCTGTGCCCCGCGGTGTTACCCGCGGTTTATCGAATTCCTAATGGGAATAAGATATAAGTATTACCGCAGTAAAACGTGTTAATTCAGCTAACTCCATACCTAATTTTATTAAAATCGCTCCAGCCGTTTAGACGTAAATAAGTAACGTGAGTGTGTTAATTCCTTAACTTTTGCCTGTATAATATTCCCTATAATATAGTTCAAATGAACGCAAAAACCCGAAAAAAACAGTAATACTTCTTATGTGTCGAATTGTGCACCTACTCCTTTTTTGAAGTCAGCTGTACCGGTCAATCAGATTTCTAAAATCAGTTTTTTACCTAAATCTAATACTCAGAAGAATAATAAAAACAAAATGTCTACTTCTACTATAAAATACGAATAATATTTTAAATCAATTAAATAATTTATCGTTGTCATAAGTAAATAATATTAATATTTTTGTGTAGCCAGAATCACTCTCACACTTAAAATGACTAAAACCCATAAATTACAGAGCATAAAAAAGAAATTACATACATTTATACATTAGCTCGAAAGACATAACCTTCCTTCTGGCGTAGTCGGGTAAATATTATCAGTGAAACTATCTCATATTTCAACACCTTCGAAACCGAACTTTATGGAACAGACACTGCACGTGCTAAATTATGCAAAACCTGAAAACTTCCTTAGGAAAAGTCCATGGTGTATCTACTTACCTTTACTAAGTAGTAGCCACAAGCAGACAACAGGTGTTGGTTAGCTTGGGCCCATAAATCACTCACAACACAGTTGAAACAATGCACAGTTTATTATATATTTATATTTAAAACACATCGTCTAACACACACGATACTTTTATGCGACACAAATCCAAATCAAAAACACGATATCCAAATCACATTCAGATACGAATGATTTCTACACAGATCGGGAATTTCCTCAGATCATTTTCAGATTCGAGTATTTTTCGCTGATCTTCATTGTGATTTTGCTAGGTTTTAGGAACATTTTTGACATTAAATGTCAAAAAGTGTCAAATTTTAATAGAGGTTTGAGACCATTTTCTTCCATGACCTTCATGGACATTTTGAGATTCAGCCAGGTGCATTTTACAAACCTATTTACCCACAAACCGGGGTTGTGTGTTTGCTTTCATTAAAAATTGGCCTAACTTAAAGGCTGCCATTCACAGGCGCACCCATTTGTCCGCAGACAAATCTGCTTGTAAATGTAGTGGTTCTCAGTTCGGTGCGCGGCTCACGGCTCGGCACGGCGCTCGTCGCTCGACCGCGCGCCGTGTAGTGTGTGGGCGATGACGGATTTGTCTACGAATGGGTACAGCTTAGGGCTCGGCTCGCGGTGCGTGTAGTGAGTGTTGGCTTTAGCGAAATTCGCTCCTCTTGTAGTACAAATAATGGGTTCTATACCCTCCTCTCGGTCACAAATGAAACACCAAATTCGTCAATTTGAGCAAGCATTTATTAGCTAACTAAATTTTCTATATTCAAGCGGGCCGTTGTTTATTGTGCTATTTTCTGCTCACTTTTTGGACGCTGTTCTAAATCAGGGATATATTAGTTATATTCCCAAAGGGATTACATCTTAGGTATCAGCTGCATTGAATGTACTACGGGTAAATAAACACAGTATACAACCAGCCGCTCTATTGAACACATCAGAAAGGGGGCAACCACACTTGTAGGTCTCTCCCGAAGCCAAGTTTGTCGCGCAGTGACGCCTCGAAACTCGCGTCGCGCGACGAATCGCGAGGGTTTCGCTGGTCGCGGCCTGCTTCTCGCGCCACTTCGCGAGCTGCCTTGATCAGCTTCGACACCTGCGCCACACCTTCGCGGATGTCCTCTATGATTATCTAGACGGAACAAGAGGTAGAATTAGGAAGAATAACAGAAGTGGGATTCAGTGCCTCCCGAACTTTCAATATCGTGGCTGAGAAAAAATGTGATTTGCTTTGGCTAACCCTACCACTAAGGAACGCAATTACTTTTATCTAATCTGGGATTTAAATTTCATTTGTGGTTTTTAACAATAAATATTAATTTACTTACAAGAATAAATGGATAAAACCTTTAAATTTTCGCTTACGCAATCTAACATTTTAATGAGAGTACATAAAACAAATACTTTCATAAATGTAGTCTGAGGAGTTGCCTGATAATAAAATTATATAAGGATTTTTTAAAACATTTTTGTTTTCGCGCTCTGTTTTACAAATGTTTTTTTTTTTTTCAAATTTAACAAGATTAGTATTATTTTTTCTCAATCAAACACTACGTTTAGGATAACAAAAATGTCTGTCCGTAATATGTCCGTAATAACCTAACCAAATTTATCAAAAGTACTCATTCTAATACAATGAAATAAATAAACAATTTGTTGTGCGGGTGAGTCGGCAAGCCAAACGTAGCAGCATCGTTACCGTTTTATCAGGATCTGCATAGATAGCACAGAGGCGTAAGTCAGGAACGTCACACGTAAATCGTCAGGATCATAAAACGGAGTTATGCATGAACTAAGAGAAGAACTGTCTTATGAAAGTCATCTATATTGTCTATTATTTTTAGTGACTTACAGTGCGTTCACATTAACTTGACGCGTGAGAGAATTGGTAACATGGACATAACATGTGAATTAGCTATTGGACCTAATCGGAAGATGGTAAAACAAGCCCTCAATCCTTTTATTTTCCCCAAGTAATGGGAATGATTTCTTATTTAACATGGTAACAGTAAACATTTCAGTGCTACCAATTCTCTCACGCGTCAAGTTAATGTGAACGCACTATAGTTCTTACCGGTTTTTTAAATATTAAATTGCTACACGAGAGCAGGACAACATCATACAAGTTTATGTATGTGAGAGTGAAATAAAAAGCTCACAGATAATGCTCGTAGAACATCAGTGAAATGACGTTTGGAGTGGTCTGTGAACGAAAGATTTTTTTACATTCTTTGGTTGGCGGTTCGCGCGAGTCTTGTTGTGTTGCGACAAAGTTGGCGAAAATTGTACTTATTCTTAATTCTGTAAATTATTATTCAATTTCGTTAATTTTTCATAGACTGTCACAGAAAAGGGCATTATAATATCTCTAATAGTTTCTTTGTAGAAGGGAAAACGATCGCGAAGTTCGCTCTTTGAATAAAATTAGAAAGGATTTTTTAAGTTCCTTAAGAGATATTACTTTGCCTCGGAACAACGGCTACATCATCCAACCTAGGTTTCCCAAGGCGTCCACTTCTTCTAAAAAGTTTATAACTTCATAGCGATTCATTTTCTCACAAAACTCCGCAGTAAACACAATGCTAATCACAATCTCCAACCAAAACAATACGACAAAATGGTAACCGATAACAAAGTGAAGAGAACCAAATCACAGATGACAGTCAATCTAAGTTCACGTAAAGTCACCAATATTGGCTACTTACATTAAGTACTATTTCATACTCAACTTGATAAGATTCGATTCTGAATACGAAATATTTCTAAGTATGTGATTTTGACATTTCTGAGACCGGTCTAAGCTTAGTTTTTGTCTCTGAATGTCAGCCTAAATATAATGGAAAGTCGCTAACTGTCCATGCTCACAACGTCAAGGCATCTGTGAAGGTAATAACTAAATGTTGTTTGCAAAGTAGCGCCGGAGAGTACTGGTATGACGAGTAACGAGTATTATGAAATATTTTTGTTAAATTAAAATAAAATTTTAAAAAGAATGATTAATTCTTTACTGCACAAATGATAAGCTTTCGTTGCCTTTACCTGGTCTTCCTCGGGAAGAACGTGTGGGAAGATCCGCACCCACTGGCCGGCGCGTCCCGGCGCCTTGTCCCATCGCACGCCATTGCCCCAGGAGTTGGCTGATGACGTCACGCGTTTCCGTTGCGCGGCGCTGACGTAGCTATTGGTCCGCCAGGTCTCGTCCGCGGCGGCAGTTTCGGAGGCGGTTGAGGTGGTGCCGCTTGAGGATGACTGGAAACGAGCATTAGGAGTGGCTATGTTAGGTTCTTCTCTACATAATCAGCATTGACGTACGATTAAGATTAATAGATCATTTTGTTTTTAAATAAAAAATATAATATTTTGACATACATTACGCGATACAGATCCCGTAGGGGGTACGCGAGTAGATAGAGTAGGGTTTGCTATGATTCTAACAGGCCTCTTTTGGTACATCATTTCTTTTATGTAGTCTATACATATACGTCCCACTGCAAGGCAAGGGACTTCTCTCAGAAAACCATTATGGGCTTAGTTACCACGCGTGCCAACCGCGTATTGGAAATTTCAAGCGCTGAATATTTATACTCTTTAATTTAATCACATAATTTATCTACTAATCACAATATTCATATAATTTAATCAAAGAACTGCCCTTCTATTACATAGCATTCCACTCTATCTAGTTAATCATTTAGACGACTCAAAAGTGTCAAAATATGTATGCATTTGACAGCTGGAGTAGCTTAAACAAAGTAAAAATCAACGTCACTCAACTCAGTGGATACTCACATACACGGATGTCAATGACATCCGTGCTCACATAATATTGGGACAATCACAGATATTGATTTTGTCTTTTTAATCTGTGTTACTGATTTAAGACAAGATAATGTAAGTAGTTTATTTTCTGACCTGTTCATCCGATAACTCAGTGTTCGAATCTGATAGCGTCTTCACTGGACGGCCCATAGCTTCTCTTCTTTCCTGCGGAACGCAAAAAGTTAATCCCATAGCAGTCCCACAGGACGCCTGGGGCACTATTAGTTAACTTCTCCGTTGTATGAAATCGTCCAATTTAACCTTTGGTTTTCTAAATGCGAATGATTTTTAATCTTATCTTTTTTTATGTAGGGTATCATACTTTAGACTGCTTCAAAAATGCATGATTTTTTTATCTGAATTTTTGAAGTTCTTAGGGGTCACTACCAGCAACGAAAGCACCGGGTTATACAAAAAAATTAAGAACTTTTCTAGTTTGTCTCGGGTCTTGGATGTTATCTATCTATTTATTGTATTAAATCTATCGTCGAGTTAGCACCTGTAACACAAGTCATTTAGTTGTACTTAGTATAAGGCTAACGAGATCTGTGTAATATGTCCATGAATATTTATTTATTATTATTATTAATTGAAAAAAATGAAATTGATCCAAAATGAATTATTAACATGAATAAACGTAACTTTAGGTGACTAACATAAATTAAAGTTATGTTTATTTAGTAACTTAATATGAAAAAAATGTCTTCATGCATTTTGAAGCACCCTATATATACATCGTTATCAACCATTGTATGTCCCCACTGCTGGGGCACGGGTCTCTTCCTGCATCGCAGGAATGTTAGGCCATACTCCACCACGGGGGCCAAGTCCGGGTTGGTGGAGTATGTGTACTGAGTGGTTATGTATACATGGACGTAACAATTACCCCCCATGAGCTTATACAGAGTGATTTTTTGTGTGGGCCATTAAGGGCAGGTACCTTAACCTTTGTACATTTACAGGAAAGCATGTTTTGGAGGAGACTATACTTAATTTTTTTAAGATATTCTAAGCTGCGATCACAGATTTTGGAAAAAATACATAGTCAGCAAGAAAATGGTAATTTTACACAAAAACATTTTATATGCCATCGATCCTGCTTCTTATAAGGATTGAAATTCTCCACTGGATCGACTGAGGTTTAAGTATTAGGAATGTCAGATATTACAAAAAACTTTTCCCATACATTTGTAAGGAAATACCTACATAAGGGGGCATAAGATGAATACAGTTTTTGTTAAGCTGGCCTCATATTCGTGAGGCCCAGCGCTTTTCCTTCTCTAGGAATAGTAAGCTTCATAGCATGGAAGACGAGCCCGGCTTTTTACCGCACTACCACAGCTTATCTATATTAACCCTTAGCCACCTAACGTGTATTCTAGTAACACATCCACCTAACGTCGGTCATGGTGACCGCTTGCGTATAAGTACTACTAGGAAGGTAAAAAGCTCAAAAATTGCTATAAATCAAAACTGCATCATGTTTTTCAATTGTTTTTTTTTTCAAATTGTTTTAATAAACTCTTCAAATTAACACTTTTACTTTTTACTATCGTTAATAAAAGTTAACTTACAAATATTTTAATAAATTATAGGTTATTCAATTAAGCTGAGATCTAAGCAATAACAATCAATGAGACTTCTTAATTTTTAATTATTTTAGTAACTTAAAGATATAACCTGTTATATAAAACTATCATTGGCACAATCAAATCACAATCATGATAAAATTACAACTCCCTAAAATTTACAATTTTTCGCGGCAGTCTACACACATTTTTTGAGAACACTCAACGCAAATTGGATTTTTGCACTGAAAACACAAATGGAATGTTTTACGTTTCTTTTTTGGTGCACACGTTGAGCAAGTTTTTCTTGATTCTAATTTGTCAGAACTGCCTGCCGAAGGTGTTCTTGGCTGTTCATCTATTTTGAGAACCCGGCGTCTCAAAATAGATGAACAGCCAAGAACATCTTCGGCAGGCAGTTCTGACAAATTAGAATCAAGAAAAACTTGCTCAACGTGTGCACCAAAAAAGAAACGTAAAACATTCCATTTGTGTTTTCATAAATCTAAAAAAACAGCAAGAAAATGTTAACACTAAAAGTAACGTAACAACCTAGCGTCGGTCACCATGACCGCATACGAAATATATTTACCTGAATCTTTTCAATGCACGCACATGTTGCTTGGTCGGGCGCGGAGCGCAAACTGGACAGGGAGGGGAAAAAGTACACAGAGTTACAGGCTTGTGGCACGCGTAGTAACGAAAATATTTGAAAAAATATATCGAATGGAGTCACTGTGACCGACGCTAGGTGGTTAAGGGTTAACTTACCATAAACTTGTCAGCTACGGGAGGCTGTAGCGTGACGCAGTGTATTGGCAGGGCCCGTCGCCGGCGCCACTTGGTACCACGGCGCAAGCAGCTCGCCGGCGACTTGGCGCTCCTAACCGCGCGGCCCGGCGCCCCTTCGTCCTCGGAGCTGCTAGAATACAGACCATTTCGAACAAGCATTTTTAAATATTGCCCAACTATGCGACGTATATCTGTGTGTTCCTCGTGCCCAACTACCAGCATTCGTAAGGATTTGCAAAGGCCTCAGAAGGTGGTGTGCGCGAAACCGAGTTCTGGGCCAATGAACTTTGAATGGTCACCGCCCCACGGTAAGAAGAAGAATATGTTGCCACAATTGTTTCCGATTATACAACTATGTGTAACCAAGTCGTAATAATCTCTGACGTAATTTTCAAAGGAATTAGCTGAAAGTCAATCACAATTAGATGACATCTGTTGTGGTTGGTTTCTGATTCTTGATTGAATCAAGTTCTCTTAATTTTCAGCTGCTGGAATAAAGGCCAGTTCAAACAAACTCATTTTCTATGTAGCCACAATCGTGTCCTACTGCTGGGCAATGGTATCTCCTATAACCAAGCCGGTAGAAAAGTCTTATACTCCGCCTAGGATGGCCACGTTTCATGTTATTAAGGAAACCCGAAAATCTTTGACGCCATGCATCCTCTAAAAAAAGGAGCCAGGGCTCAGAAACAGCTACCTACTCAAACTGCGCAAGTAATGTTATGCTGTTTACAAAAGTTTCTTGAAATGAAAGAATCTGCTAATGACCTTCTTGTTAGCGTAGCGGAGTTTTTGTGTGGGTTTAATGAATTCTACGTAATTAAGACTCCGCATCACTCATTCCCATCTCCTCTTTTCTACCTATCTCTCTCTAAATACTTTTCTCCTCACCTGTTAACAGGTTGCATTTGCGGACCTTGAAGTAGAGACAGGCCCGTGTGTCGCATGGGAAGACCGATGAGATCAAAGAGCTCGTGCAGCATTGGCCTCTTAACTGTCACATCAGCCTCACAGTCTGAGGCCAGAGCCGGGGATAGGTTCACCTGGAAGAACAGTGAAAGATGTCATGTGTACGTTACATCACGAATTCTTAGATTTTTAGGGTTGTGTAACTAAAATACCTATAGATAGATAACAAAGACAAAAGAAGATCTCTCCATACATCATTGCCCTTCTTCCTTTTCATCTATATGTCAGTCTGAGTAGTTATATACACTTCGAGTCTGTATGCAGGTCAATCTTTCGTCAACCCCGTATGCTGTCACAGATTTCTGACTATTTGTCATTCCTACAGGTCACTATTTTCTCTCGACTTGTCTTTGAGTGTAAAGCCGTAAAGTAAAATTTACTAAAGTTTTAGCATGTTCTGTTAAAACGTAGTGTTTACCTCCCTTAAAATGTAGTGTTTATATTCTCCTTGTGAGCTATAAGACGTGTTCCTGGCAGAAAGAGTCAACATCGGCTGGTTGCCACCAATAATTTAACTATTGCCAATTTTAGGGTTCAAAACTCTAAGATGTCAAAATAAATAATAACGGATGGACAGGTCCACAGACTACTAAAGACCCACAGAACAATCAAAGCAATACTCACCGGTCGACCGGCACGGATGTAAAATCCGTGTCGCCCGGTCCGTCGTCGTCGGCGGCGGCCGACGCACAAACTAACAAAAATGTGTTATATTTTTTAAATACTTAGCCGTAAAATTCGCTAGTGTAAACCCGATCTAGTGCTACACGCAGGCGTGCCCTTGCACTCTGTTCCTCATATCAAATACCTCCAAAAGCCAAGGCTTAAGCGAGTCGTCGAGCAGCACGTCGAAGCCGTAGAACTCGAAGCAGTTTCGCGCGGGCGGGGTGCCGGCGGCCTGTGCCAGCAGCGTGAGCGTGACCAGCGCGCGCACGCGCTGCCAGGCCAGCCACTCGGCGCAGCCCCACCGCCCGGCCAGCGCGCGCCGCACTTGCTTCAGGGTCCATTTGCACCCTGAAATATGAAAAAAAACAGCAGTTAGAGAATCGTTGACGGATGGAAGACTGACCCAAAGCTAAAATTACAAATACGATTATTTATGTACATGCACCACGTACCGACTATATCCTTCATGCAATCCACTCCATGTGGATTTAAGATTTGTGGTTGTCTGGAAGAGAGCGCTCTTAGCGATAAGACCGCCAATTGTATAACATTACTTAGATTTAAGAATCATGGTTGTAATATTTTTCTGGTTGTGCAATAAAGTGTTCTCTATCTATCTATCTATCGATCTATCTACGAACTGTAATGACACATGACAGTGCAATAAATGAATATGAATATATGAATAAACGCGTTGGCACGACCAGAGACCTCTCACTTCATTAGCAGATAAGTCGTATACGTCTCTAAGGCTTATGACTTGGAATTCTACGTAAAAAGTCGAGTGACAGCCAAAATCTGTATTCTGAACGCCATGCTAGATTGAATTCGAATGAGAAAATAAATGTCTAATGTCTAATCAGTCGAGTTATCTTATCTTATTTTTATGCAACAAATGTCTAAGCCTTCGAATATTTTGCGTCTACGCTTTCATTTCGCATGGGAATAGAATTGGCCCTCAGATCTTTTTAGCGCATTGATGGCAAATTAGATATGCAGGACTTTCCAATCTAATACCGACCAGATTCGCACTGTGAACTTATGTGTTCAAAACGTCACCACGCAACTTAAAACACTTAAGTTGTTTATTAAAAACTAACCTATTGGAGAACAATTAGCGGAAATTCAGAGAACATTCTGAGCGAAGGCACGTTAACAGTGCGTTCTACGGTGTACTCTACAGTAGGACGAAGTCCTACTACATGTATCTCTTATAGCGAAAATTAAGGTTTTTCACCTTGCATTTTACATGGATTATGCCCCTTTGGTACGTCTATTATTTTACTTCGGAAAGTTTTCCAATAATTTAGCGCAACAGATTGAGGGCGGATGGGATTATGGGTATCAGTACAGGGAAAAGTAAAGTAAAGAATAAAGGAAAGAGCAAGCAAGACAAGGAAGGTGGCAAGAATAAGATTAAATAAGAATATTTGATTGCCCAAAGAATACAAAATAGGGCTAAGTTACATAGGACTGATACGTTCAATAGCACAAAATATACAGTATCTTCTACTGAGCTAGGCGCCTGATCCCGCGCCTGATCCCAAAAGGTATGGTAAACGTGTTTATTTAGAGGGCGTGTTTGTACATCTATATGTAATATTATTCCAGAGGTGTGATCTTAAGGTCTTACTTTTAAAACTTAAAATTTAAATTTTAGATTCTATTTTACTTTTAACATTTATTGATCATGCAAAATATTTAAAACATTTAAAAGTGTGCTGTAAGGAAGGAAAGAGAGAAGCATGGTGACACAACGAAATGGTAAGTAGCTTATTATGTACCTAACTAATTCTGATAGAATTATCGTCAAATTCAGGTTTTCAGAATACCAAACTTTGCTGGTTCTTGTTTTATTTTATAACTGCGTAATTTCAAATGAATATTATATAAAACTAATAACGCATATAGCATATACTCGTATACGCATATAGCAAGCAAATGACGTCGATACGTACGTAACACATTAAGGTTGATCGCATAATTCTTAGGCCTAAAAGTAAGATACAGATCTATCGAAGAGACGTAGAAGCAGAAAACTGACTAATATTCAACGATGCCCTCTCTACTATCTATATTATAAAATACATAAATCCGAGACTCACCACTGCCAATCCTGTCCTTGCACTCAGCATATCTCGGCCCAGTCTTGTTCAGAGACGAATTAGTCAGGTGGCGATAAGGATTATGTATGTCGGACAACGTATATTTGTCCGTACCGAATCTGGCAAGACCCTCCGCGTACATGTAAGCCGTCAGAGGTCTGTAGCCCGGTACACAGACGTAAAGACGCAGGTCAAACTGGAAATTGCATTTGCAGGTTTTATTACATAAGGTGAAAATGGGTATCATGTGGTTTAGAGGAGTATTAGATACTTTACCTTATAACCAGCTATAAGCAGTGGACGTTCAATGTATCTTTGGACTACGGCTGCACTACCGCATTGCATTTCACAGACGCTCTGAAAACAAAAACCGTAAGATATTTGAAAAAAAGTTCATTATTTGTGATATTGGGTCGAAATATCTAAACTAAACTTATACAGAAAGTATAAGTTTAGTTAAAAATAAAGGAAGTTTAAAGAATAAAGGAAGAATTCAAAGACTGTAAATTACTTAAAAGCATTCGTGATAATAGGCATATTATAGTGATTCTAGTAACATTTTGTATCTTGAGAAGTGATCTGTAGCACTTTTTACCCGTATCTTGACCTATGCATAGGTCAAGATACGAGTAATTGGCCAATAATTGGCATCATATTCATCCTATTTTGTGGCATATGGCAGTTCACTCCCTACCCTCTGGGATACTGGCGTGAGTTCATCTTATGTTATGACTTGTAGTCTATCGAATTTATGTTCTTCTTCACTTCTTCTGATCTCGATCACAATTTTTATTAGAGATTACGGTTTTTATATACAGTTTATACAGTTTTCAATCAACGGTGTGCTGTAACTTTCTAGGCCCTTTTCAATTTCATCACCAACCCTACGTGCCATCCACTGCGCTACAAAGTAGAAACTTTAAGAGCCAGCTCTTACAGGAACCACCTTACCCTGAATAAGAAGATCCCTCGTCCTTGGCTCTGAGCTACGGGCTTATGTATCCAGACCACGTTGGTGCTGGCGGTCTCCTCAGCTCCACGGCGCAGGCGGGAACACTCCGACACTAACTTGGCGTACTCCAGAGGCAAGTGGAAGCTCGGAGGGCTGGAATATGAAAAAAACGACTTCTAAGAAGGCTTAAGCCTCAAAGCCCCGAGAACTTTTAGGTCATAACATCCTAGCTCGGGCCTAATTATCTCCAATGTTTGAGCCCCATCAGGTGGGATTTCTCATAATTGCCGGTACGTGAGATATTTGGTCCCGCCTGCTTGGATACCATATTACGTACATCATTATTATTTGTCTACATCTGCCCACTGCTGGGTATAGGATTTTTGCCCCAAATGCTGTCTTTCACGGTTTCGTGTCTTCCCGCTGATCGTCCTCCTGTTCCCGCGCCGCTCTGATTGCCCTAGTTAAAAATAGCGCATAATATTCATAATACCATGGATATATGTACACAGTGATAGTTATATCTACGTTTGACAAAGAAAGTAAATCTGTATTTGTAAACAACTCGCAGAATTTAAAATTTTAGAGATTGTAACAAAATTTGTACGGTTAGCCAAGGGTCGCGTGTTCGAGTCCCGGCAGGGGCGGAATTTTTAGCCTCTAAATAGGTTTTTTAATTGTTAGTGCAACAAAAAGAATAAAATTAGTATACATTTAAGAAAGCTCGACGACCTTTTAAAAATTTTAAATTGTGCGAGCGAAACAGCGTGCTCCATCTAAGACAAGAACTATTTTAAAGAACAACCTTATGAATTTATCGAAGTCGGCACCTACTTGCTTATTTAAAATGCGTGGCTAAAGGTACTAAGGTAAGTTATGCAAGTGATTCCCACAGTTGTGAATAAATTTTGCTATCAGTACCTAGTATCTACCACAAGTAAACAAATACCTGACAAGACAGTGTTGAATTTCTGAGAAATAATATTTATAAGTTAAATAACAAATAATCCGTAAGAAAACTGCATGGTTTAAATGCAGTTAAAAGTCTAGACCTAATTAATCATCTCACTGCTTCATACAAGGTGTATAAAAATTACCTTTCTTCCCTGAAAAACAGAACCGTTTTTCATCAATAAAAAAAGTCTAAAAAATATCAGCTATTCTATATTACGACAAACCCATTACAGCACAGTTCAATTATACTAAAGCAGCTGATAATTTTTCGTCATTTACCTAGCTGGTGTAGGTACTTTTCTCATGCCAAAAGTCACCATTCCTAGTGACCGATGGTTAGTGGAGCTTAAAGATGGGCGATTATGAATGACATCTCTTTTCGAATCATCTGAATTTACTAATGTTTATTTTCGAAAACAAGATTAGTAAATTACTAACATTCATTTTCGAATAAGTTTTACTAATATTACTAACTTACTACTCTCTGCAAATGCGATGCATGCATGCAAGAATAAAAGCGAGCTATTTTCAAATATTTCGTATGTTGTGGCGTAGTTGAGTGACTGTTCAGATGCCCCGAGTCGGACGCAGTTTCGGAAGCTGTAAGTGATGCAATTTACTTAAGCCAGATGTCGCTGCCAGTTAATACAGAGAATAGTGTAGAGGTTCGAAATTTCACCGATGCCGGTGAGTCATCGGTGAAGTTGGAAAGAGCGCTGGCACGGATAGCCAGAGGTCGCGGGTTCGAATCCCGGCATGGGTGGAGTTTTTAGCCTCTAAATAGGTTTTTTTTTAGGAAAGACGTTAGTCATTTGAGTTGAGTTGAGTTCAAACGCTTGAGTTGAGTCTCGCGATTTTCGAAAACACGATTCGTGACGGAATGACACGACTTTACCTACACTATTCAATGCTGTCTTCCCAATATTGTTTCTTCCCAACAAAGAATATTTTCGAAACATATGAATAATTGCGTTTTCGAAAATTCCGAAGGTTTTTTCCAAAACGCCCATTTTTGGTAAAACTAGTGAGAGACCGCGACAAGTGGCGACATCTTATCACTGAGGGACGAAAGGCAGTACATGCAAGAACTAGCCTTCTTCTCGCATACGTTATGAATTTTGAGTGGTTTAAAAGCCATTGCAAAATGAATGTCGAAATATTTTTAAATTCTCTTCCTTAATTGGACACATTTACTATTTCGAAAAAAACTATATTTCAGAAATAAACTAGATTAACGAAGGTTAAAACCATTTATGTCATAAATTGGGGAAAGTAGGAAAATTGCTCGCAGTGTCATGGCGTCGAATCTGACGTCACGCCACAGTAATCACTAGTAGTCACAACAAAGCACGGGTAAAGTTTACCAATGTTAACCTAAGCGTGACGTCATGCGGTGTGATGGGTGTTTTTGACAAAATGGCTGAAAGCATTATTAGAATCTTGGTAGTTAGCCAGTGTCGGCTAGGTCTACCTCACGATGGGCTGGTTGAGAGAGCGGAATGGGAGGTGAAGTGAATGGACTTACTTGGTGATGGTGGATGATGGATCGCTTTAGCTGTTGGGCAGATGATGAGCGGTGATGGATGAGCTGATGCGTCCAGCGCACGGAGAACACTCCTGCACTGATCACTTATATTCTAATATTGTCAATATATTGTTCTTTGAGCTGATAAAGTTTCTTGGTCACCAAATGTCTATCACTTCACGAGAATTCGAGCACTTATCACGCGCGTATGTCACCGTGCGAATGTGTGTGCAGATGGCTGGATAAAATAGTAGCGAGCGAGCGGAACGAACAGAATAATGAATGAATGACCACAGATTCATGATTACGTCGCGCGATCGATTCTCGCGCGAACAAATCTTGTATTAATCTTACAATCTATTATTATTGAAAATATTGGTAATGTATTTTTTTATTAAACTAAATCCGTGTTTAAATTTTTTTTTCATATGTACTTTCCCCTAACAATAAATCTTTGATTATTTGATACTGACGTCACGCCTATTAGGTTACACAGGACTTAAATTTCTAATAGCCGCAGGGGCCTGCAGCCTACGCATGCGGAGTGTGTCGAAATATATTCCAATGAAAACACTCCTTAAATTCAGTTTAAACTTAAATACATTAAGACTCTAAATAAAGAGCATTATCTATCTCTGTCATAACATTGAGCTATGTATTTATTTTTAGTTTATGTAGTTTACTTATTTCTTTCGTAGTTAGGTAGGTTATTCAATGTTTATGTAGTATATTTTGTATTCGTATATAGACCCGCTTTTAACTGCTTCTCCGACTCTCTTAGGTTTGCTGGAAGAAATCTCTTTCAGAGATAAGCTCGCCTTTGTACATGTTATTTCTTATGTAATGTCCTGTTTAATGTTTCGTGTATAATAAAGCATAATAATAAGTAAAGCTAACAGTATTTTCTTGGTAAATTGCACAATTCTACATATATTTAATAACCTACCTTGAACTTACATCCGCAAAAGGAATTCACTACGCAACCTTACTTACAAGTTGCTAATGTTTTACTAACAATTTAATTGTTTACTTATTACATTAATTATGCCTAATTTTAGTGTCCTTATTCGAACCACCTTGAATCCGTTAAGAAAATAATAATAATAATAATCCGAGGATTAAATTTAAAATTATATTATAATAAAACTGTAGTTTCGGCTAATTGCATAGTTTGAAACTATTATGCACCTAAAGTGGAATTAACTAACGGAAGTTCCAACAAACTGGAAATGGACGAGATTATC
This sequence comes from Yponomeuta sedellus, assembly GCA_934045075.1. NCBI lineage: Eukaryota > Metazoa > Arthropoda > Insecta > Lepidoptera > Yponomeutidae > Yponomeuta > Yponomeuta sedellus. Next base: position 16,588,843 of record OW203726.1, read on the forward strand.
ATAAAGTTGGTCTGGTGGGAGCAGGAAGACTCTACAACTATGAAATTAGGAATAATGATCTTGGAATTTCGCTTTAAGCAAAACTTATGTTTAGCTAAATAAATCCACCTGGAAAGGTTAAGAACAAAAAGAGACAATATACTCGTAGTTCAAAAATATACTCGTAGGTTATTAGAACCAAGAATGTTTTGATTAAACTTCTACTAGTGTGTAATGAAAATTATTTGTTGCATAATAAACATATTTGTACAAACGCGAGCTTAATAGTCATGAGTTTTTTTGTTCCAGCTAACCTTGGGTTATGTACCATGTGTTAGGTCCCAGGTACGAAGTCTATTTAGATTCCAGTATAAATATATTTTGATAATCATTGTAAAGCGCTCGTGGCATAGTCAAACCGAGTGATTGGAATCAATAAGTTGAGTTAAGCAACAACAATCGCGATCGGGTGCAGGATGGATGACCATCCCGTCACTACCTTTAGTGGCATTTTTTCCGAGCGCTTCCATGCTTCGCAAGGCACGTTAGGCCGTTGGTGCCGGCTGTCATGTAACGGCAGTCATTAAGCCATTTCAGAGGCCTTTGGGCGGCTTGATAACTTCTGACAGTAAGGCCCGCCACTGTGTTATAATCCTCCACCAATCCGGACTTGGCCCCCGTGGTGGAGTATGACCTAACTTTCCTGCGATGCGAGGAAGAGACCCGTGCCCCAGAAGTGGGGACATACAAAGATTGATATCGATCGGATCATTGTAAAACGTTATAACCGAGTGGATTCGACGACAAATATGTTTCGATCAATATTGGGCTACGCTCACCGATCAAATGCCACCCCCATTTTTTGTACACTTTTCAGTTATTCATGAGCTGTCTTTTCCCTGGCTGAAGTTTAGCTTTATGAGAAAGACCTTTTATTGTCGTTTAGGGTTTCTCACAATGTGAACCACTACAATAGATTGTCTGAGGTAGATATGTCATTTGCATAGAAATTGCATAGTCATTTGCGTTACTGGAGGAAAAAGAGACATGCAGCAAGCAGCCGATGCAATAACGAATATTGTTGTCTAGACCTTTAATCGAACGGAGTTATTTATAAACTAAAATTCATTAAAACATTGCATAAACGCCGTATTACAAAATACAATACAATACAAAATCTTCATTTTGGTCAACTGCTTAATTTAACGGTATATATAGTATCTGGAGCCACCTTTTAAGCATGAATGATGCCTGTACTAGGTGACACCGCATTCCACGTGTGTGTGTGTGTGTGTGTATGTATGTGCGTGTGTGTGTCTGCTTGATATAATTATATTAGTATTAATAATCTGCGATCGAGTCTTTATAAACGGGGGTCTTAACCACAGACTATTCATTCATTCTGCATTTATGGATTGTTTTGCTGGACTCGTGTTAAATAGCTCAAGACTATAATTTCTAGTCCCAAAAATAGGCATACTAAGCTTAATCGAAATGTAACAGCTGCTGAACCCCAAAAATAACCCAGCCAGAATTACCTGGAGTTTTATTCTCGGCCGTGTGCAAAAATAGGCATACTAAGCTTAATCGAAATGTAACAGCTGCTGAACCCCAAAAATAACCCAGCCAGAATTACCTGGAGTTTTATTCTCGGCCGTGTGCAAAAATAAATCATAAATCTACGTAATGACTTGAGTCACGCAATGTTCCCCGCGTAGATTCATTCAGACTTTGAGGACTACAGTGACGGAATGCGATTGAATCGTATCGTATACGAGCCACACCCCGCCCCATACTATCAAACTTTTCCTTACTCCGGACAAAAGAGGGACAAAAGCGTAAACTTTGACATTATTCACGATTTGGAGAACGGCAAAATGTACAATCGCGCACACTGTTCAGATTTTACTATACATTTGAAAATCCCCTTGAAAGCGTAACGCACAAACTTTTTTAAGGGCATTAGCCTTTTCTCACCACGTTTTGTACGCTGACGACGCGCTGTTCTATGAGCGCTCTCTGCGCGTCATCGGCGCGTATTAGTTCGCTAATAACAAACCCAAGGATCGTGTGCAAAGGTTGCAGCATGCCAGCGGCCTTGCGTTTGCTGAGCGCCCCGATTGCGTTCTACGCGCGTCGTCAGTGCGTTCAAAAAACAGCGTGTGCAAAGGCCTTTAGTCCGCATTCTCTCCCATGTCACAAGAGTTGTTTTCACTGTCTTCACTTAGTTAGTCCTTTTATATCCTCCTAAAGTAAACAACGACGTAACTACCGATAACTGTGAAGGAAAACATCGGAAGGAAACCTGAGTGTCTGAGGTGTTCACACACCTCAGCACTTGAAATTGCCAATCTGGGGTGGGCAAGCGTGATAATTAAGGCCATACTCTCTGTCTCTAAGAGAAGGCCTGTGCCTTGTAGTGGGACTTATTATAACTGCAGGCAAAACAAAAAACTGACAATGAAATCTCTAGAACATATGTAGTAAACGCGTGCTTCTAACTGCCACCATGCCTATGCGTAGCAGATATGGGGGTACGTAATCAATGGGTATGGTATAAATGAGCGTATGAAAGCATTTAATCGTTTGTTTGGGCAATAAATTAATGAGGACATCGTAAGCTCGCGATTCGTTGGATAATACAATTTGCTATCTCGACTCGCTAATTCATGGGGTCGCGTGCTCGGCGATCATTGTTTTGAGGCGGTCTTAATCGTTTTGGATTTGTAAAAACGATTGATAAGTATTCAGACTTCCCTCGATGTTTTATTAGCCTGAAATTTCGCTGGGAGCTTTCGCTTTTCTTGACCCAATTTGGGCTCACATTTGTTAGTTAAATTAGTAATTTCCTTCGATTCCGGTACTAATTTTGCTACCTTTATTAAGCGGCAATTATAGCCGCTTTTGTGATTCCTTTGTTTCTGTTTGTAATCAGTACTGAAATCGTAATCGAGGAAATTGATGTCCTCGAAAAAGTTGCCGTTAGGAATGTGACTCGTCTACGGAAACTATACAAAATCGTTCAGTATTTAAATAACATTAGCATAAACCTCACATATCAGTATGTGTTTGTGTGTGAGAGAGAGAGAATGTGTCTATTTATGTGAGTGTTTAGGTGTGCATATGTGGATAAGAATATATTATCAAAGTTTGTAAAGATTTATTCAATTACCAATATAAGGATACATTTTCACTGTTAATTAACATCATAAAGACTTACAAATAATATTAGGTAACCAAATAGGGACCTAACTCACCTATGAGTCAGGCCCCTATTCATTTAAATAACATACAAGAAGAGTGTCTCGTTTCCACTGGTAGGTTCATGAAAAGTCTTACCTGAAATCGTAAATGGATCCGTAAATCTTGCGCATGCACCTCAGCAACCTCGAAAGGCTATCTTTTCGACATATCGAGCCTCCTTTCGGGATGTGATTCATAAACTGAAATCAAGCCCAATTTATATTTATCGTCATATCCTCATTTACTCTGCTACAACGTATTAGTGGTGGTAGCCGAGCGGCGTGATTTTTTTCTAAGTTACGTACATTTGTAAAGTTTTAGATAGATAGAAAACTTTATCTTCTATAATATAAAAACGCATCGCTGAATGTGTTGGTAAGCGCAAATCTGGATAGCAGCTGAACCGATTTCGCTAATTCTTTTTTTAGAATATTCCTTTAAGTACGAGGATGGTTTTTCGACCAGAATCGACTGTTAGGCGGTACGAAGTTCGGTGGGTCACCTCATAATAATGAAGCCTTTAAAGCCACATTAAAGCACGGTCTTAGGCTGACATTCAGAGACGAAAATTGAAGCTAAGACCGGTCTCTGAACTGTCAAAATGTACGTGATTTGGACATTTGTAAGACCAGTCTTTGCTTAGTTTTCGTCTCTGAATGTCAGCCTTAGTGCGCTCGGTCCGAGTGTGCCATCCGAGTAAACTAATGCTTATGGTTGGCTATTTTGGTGTTGTCACGAAAAACCGTCTAATCAGGAGCATTAGTTTACTCGGATGGCGCACACGGTCCGAGCGTACTAAGACCGTGAAAACCTGGCTTTACTCTGCAGTAATACAACGTATTAGCGGTGGTAGCCGAGCGGCAGACCGCCGGCTTCGGGAGGTCGTAGGTTCGAATCTCGGCGTGACTTTTTTCTAAGTTACGTACATTTGTAAAGTACGTAACTTTAAAGTTATAAATAGTTAAATAGATAGAGATAAAGAACACTTTATTGTACATAAAAATGGAAATTACACAGATATTTCTTAACCTAAGAGTACAGACGGCGGCCTTAGTTATAGTAGTAAAACTATTGCTGACCGTGAAGGAAAACATCGTGATTAGACCTGAATATCTGAGCTGTTGAAATATCTCAGCGCTTGAAATTGCGAATCCACGGTGGGCCCGCGTGGTGAAGCCCACACTCTCTCTTTCTGAGAGAAGGGTTATGTCCTACAGTGGGACGTGTATAGGCATTAATAATATATTAAGGTGTGGTAAAATTCAAAATGTCCAGTTCTTCTTGTCAATAGAAACAATATAAAGCGTGGGGGAAAAAATATAAATCTCCAAATCAGCTGTATTGTACTAAACTTCCTCGTTGGTGTAACAGTATCACATCTGATTACCATGCTAGAGATCGTGGATTTGGTTCCCACTGGGGGCCGGCGTACATTTGTATAAATGGCCTCAGTCTGGGTGTATTTTCATGTTTGTGATGTCCTTGCTTTGTTGCCATAGCACTGGGTATCCTAGTTAGGGACCAGGGGGATGAGTTTCTATAATGCATAATTGTTCAATAGAGTCATATTAGTCTGGTAGTGGTAGTTTCATTCACGCTATAGGTAGTCTAGTAACCAATCGCATTGCAATGGTATAACCCATGCTACTTAACCGGGCGCTTCCCGCGATTCGATCTTCTTCGCGAGAAATGGCTATTTAATTTGCGCGGGTTATACCACTGGAATAACATAGTACTGCTATTGCTTTGTAGATATCGATAAAATTTTATCGACTACCAAATTGAGGCAAACATCAATCATTGTCGTGCTTATTTTATTCTATTGAAAAACTATGTAAGTATTATACTCTAGGGCCAGGACAAGTGATTGCGTTGTGAGGAAGTTATTTTAACTATTACCTTACCTGCCAATCTCCAAGAGTCTTGTAGCAGGCAGCAGGGAACGCGCTGGTGCGCCACCAGAGATTCCAGCGCTCGTCTCCGCCACCATTGTAGCCCTGGTACATGCGCCAGCCGCGTTCGGAGCATACCTTTATTAGTAACAAATTATATAGTAGTAGCTGGTGAGGCCGTGCGACTTCGTCTGCTTCGGTTTGCTGGTCGCCTAAGGCGACCAGCCACAGCCGCTACGGCTAGCACGGGTGCCTGCACGGGCGGGGGCTGTCCTCCCTCCGCTTCCGGCTTTTCATATACACTCTAGGGAAGAACCACTGCGTAGAAATAGAGAGCACTGAGTTTGTTTTCAAACCAGTTAAACCTATTAGCAACCGAATCGTGACTACGACAATCCTGTTTTTAAAAATACGCAGGAAGAAAACATACGTCTCAACAGCTCAGTTGCAACCAAATATCATGGTCACCCTACCAGAGCAGACGGAGGTGAAATAAATCAGCTGTTGTGTTGACGCCATCTTGAATTATCAGAATTCTCCCTAGATGGCAGCTCTTCATTGAGTCTTTTAATAAGGAGGCTAGTTTTCGACCAGCCAAGTGGTCAAACGTTTTAGATAAAGCTGTATTGTAACTAAAAAGCCAGTCATGTAATCAAATGCTGCCGCCTAATGAACTTCCTAGCCGTTGAATTAGACGGCTGATTTAATGAGTCGGTGGCGACATATCTATACGTTTAAGTTCAAATTTATTATAATAATTGTAATCTGTTTATGTTTATATTTATTATATTCATGCAAGTATAGGGTAGTAGTATACTTTTTTGAACTAAAAGTATGTACTAGTAAATAGTATACTACAAATAATAGTAGGTATACTATTTGTTTCTAGTTTAGCAACACCAATTTTAACTGGAAGATAATGCTGTAAGCATTAAGTTTGCCTGTGTACTTTTTAATTTGTTTTAATAGTGCAAGAAAGGATTTTAATAATAATAATACTTTGTAGTGGTCCAATAGAAAACTGCCTCGGTGGTCTAGCCGTTAAGCTGCTTGGCTACCAAGACAGAAGTCAGACATCAGTATGTGATGTTCTTTCCTGGACATTATGCTATTATGTATCCTAATTTGGGACCGGGACCAGTGTTGTGTGAAAATTATTATTGTTATCATTTATTCATCATGTAGTTAAGCAAGTACTGCATCAATATTCTTACCACCTACCTTGATAAGAAGACTGGGTCCAGAGCCATTATCATTGAGACGGTAAATAAACGGCTCGTCGTCATCAAATTCATCCTCCATGATAGCGGTTTCCTGTAAACACAGACGGGCTTTCACACAAACATTCAAGCAGATTTGAGAGCGGTGATATCGGAGCGGTAGAACGCCTGTTTCTCAATCGCTAGGTTGTGGGTTCTAACACCGGCATACAAATTACTTTGTTTTCTAAGTTATGTATTTAAAAACCTATTTAGAGGCTAAAAATTTCACCCATGCCGGGCTCTACCAATTGAGCTCAATTGGTAGAGCGCTGTCACGGATAGCCAGAGGTTGCGGGTTCGAATCCCGGCATGGGTGAAATTTTTAGCCTCTAAATAGGTTTTTAAATTTGTTCCTTAGCACGGGTTAGTGCATTAAAAATAAAAATAGTATAAGTTATGTATATTTGTGAAGTTCTAGCAGCACCACTACTCGCTAATGGTGAAGGAATACACTTGAGTAAACCCTAGTGTCTGAAGTGTTCACAAAGCTCAGAGCCTGCTTCGAACAATGGCCCAACTATGAGGCTAAGTGGGGAAATATCAGGTCTAACTAACGCAACTACAAACATTCAAAGCACCGAATTAAAACAATGAAACAAGAGCCATTAAATTCACTTACCTTCCAACTTTGTTCTTCATAACTTCGGTATTAAAACTGTGCTAAAAGGACCCAGACAGGATTAAAAGCTAGTTAGATACTTGGTTGAATATAGTGACTTGCAACTACATCATAGTAACGTTGATAGGATCGGGGGGTAACTACGGACAATACAGTACCACCGATAGACGTTCAATCCGCCCCGGTGGGCGGCCCGCCCTACACTGGCTGCCTTTTCCCCGCTTCACGGTCTCCCTTCCAGTCACGATTCCCAACGTAATCCAACTTGATTTATAGCTTACCATTCGTGACACGAGCATACCTTCTGTTGATACATAAAAAGCAGCGTAACCGCGGCCGATTACGGGGATGCATTCTGTCTCTGAACGTTGGTATATATTTACTTACTAGATTTGATAAGGAGCGAACGCGGTTTGTCTACACTTCTTCTTCAGGCTATATTATGTAGTCCACTGCTGGACATAGCCCTCCCCTAATGAGCGCCATAGCGCCCTGTCTTCAGCTTGCCGCATCCAGCTTAATGAGAATGTGTATACTTAATTAATCTTATGTATTAATTCAAGCCACTCATAAAATTTGTCTATTTATTGCATATAAACATAATACATACTTACATGATATATACCGATTTAATATATGTTGTTACATGGTGTATGGTGGTGTCTATCCCCTGTTAACTTTTCCTTATTAAAAAATACATCTCAGTCTATGTCTATTCTGTCTATAAGTAAACAACTTATTGTGTACGAGTATGTCAAGCTGGCGTTGTCTCCAATCGCGTCGCCACCCTGAACTCGGGTAAACTAATTATTTATAATTTTGAACCAGCCCTTTCCTCATCACATGTATATAATTTTTTTTCTCTTCTTCTTTTTTAGGCTATATTATTTCACAGCTGGACATATATAGCACCTGTCGGCTTTTTTCTTAAACGGAAGAAATTCATCGTTATTTTTTTACAACTTTACTAACAAAAATGTCGTAGGCTACTATAACGTTTTGACGTTTCCAACATCATACGGGGTGCATGGAAGGAGCCTCCCTGAACAGCGTAGTGAATAGGCCTGTACATCTGGTGCACTCTCGGTCAACATTCGTAGAGTCCCTAACGTTGATTGAAATCTTTTCACCACGATAGCAAACTCAAGTCCTGCCTTAACGCCTGCGCTGTGTAGTCTCTATAATAGCAAAGGTTTCTAGCAGAATAAGTCGAAATTTTATCTAAAGTTTACCGCTCAACACACTGCAACATCGTTATCGATACCCCGTAAAAATAAGAACATCATAAGTTTTAATTTCATTTAACCAGAACTTAACACATCTTTGTACTTCATTCCATAGGTACTGTAGACTCAATGTCGAAATGTAGTAGTCTGTAGGCTAGCAACATAAACATTCACAGTAACTACGATGGATATTGCGTGCGACACACGTGAAAACATTACGTCGATTTCCGCCAATAAAAGTCACAAAAAACTTCAATACTGAAGTCATGAAAAACATCACCCTCAATTCGAGGTTGTATAAAAGCACGGTGCAAACATGTATAGGCATTCTACAGACTCTAATTACCTAATGACATGCATTTGGACGACAAATTGATTCTTATTGTCTGCCTACATAGACGGCATGGCACTATCATAATACAATTATGCCCTATGAAAATGTTTCCATTAACCGGTTGAAAGTTTAAAGGTCACAAAAATGCTTAGTCCGTAAAACCGTTTTGCACTGTAATAAAAAATTAAGGGAGCTTCTCATTAAAGTTAAATTTGACTTTAAGCAAATCCAAAACTTTAAACATATATAGGAACAGAAAACCATAAATATTCAAGGCTACGCTTTGGACGTAAAGCAACAATTAAAAGACGCCAACTCTACTATAAAAATAACCGGCCAAGTACGTGTCAGGACTCACGCGTATTGTAAGGTTCCGTAGGAGTTCGTTATAATATACGAACTTAGAAATAGGGGCTTTTGATTAATATTGGGATTTTATTTTACTTAACTGCCTGCTTCACAGAAGTCATTTACTAATTCATCAAAGGCATCGCCAATGGAATTTATACATAGTTTTATTTTTAGTCGGTCGACTGTTAACTCGTCAACTTGTATAGCCAACTTAGCCGTGATAGCTTAACCTTAACTTCATTATGTCTACCACTGTGATGAAATTTTGTCACGCTTATACAATATCGATTTATGGCTAAATGGTTATGGGTGATAATGTGAGGGAGGGAGATCGAAGAACAGTTTTCTTATTTACTAAATTAAGGGCCGTCACTGTCTTTCAATCCTCCAACAACCCTCACTTGGCCCCCGTGGTGGAGTATGGCCTAACCTTCCTGCGATGCAGGAAGAGACCCGTGTCCCAGCAGTGGGGATATGCAAGGGTTGATATCGATATCAATCAGTTCCCACCTCATGTTTCCTCTCCTTATTTAGTTCATTAATACAGTGTAAGGCAAGCTTTAGAGTTGTAACATAATTCAGTCTGAAAATAGAATCTTAAATGGATGCCCGAGACGCACGCTCAAGCCATGATGCGGAAAGTGCAAGGCCAATCCTCCGACCTTTGTTCAGTTACTTTACTTTAACAAACTTTAAACAGACCAATTACAGTTAACTAGGGATGTCACTAAACCTAACAGTTAGTGTACCATCCGCTGCAGGGGCGTCTTTACCGGCATTTCGTGTTCTCTTTACATCGCGTTCTATGTACGGTACGTTCTCCCTATAACACGTTCTATCTGAGGCGCTTTCTCTCTATGACGCGTTCTTTTTACGGTACGTTCTCCCTATAACACGTTCTATCTGAGGCGCTTTCTCTCTACGACGCGTTCTTTTTACGGTACGGTCTCCCTATGACACGTTATATCTGAGGCGCCTACTCTCTACGACGCGTTCTTTCTACGGTACGTTCTCCCTATAACACGTTCTATCTGAGGCGCTTTCTCTCTGCGACGCGTTCTTTTTACGGTACGGTCTCCCTATGACACGTTACTGAGGCGCTTACTCTCTACGACGCGTTCTTTCTACGGTACGGTCGCCCTATGACACGTTCTATCTGAGGCGCTTTCTCTCTACGACGCGTTCTTTCTACGATACGGTCGTCTTATGACACGTTCTATCTGAGGCGCTTTCTCTCTACGACGCGTTCTTTCTACGATACGGTCGTCTTATGACACGTTATATCTGAGGCGCTTACTCTCTACGACGCGTTCTTTCTACGATACGGTCTTCCTATGACACGCTCTATCTGAGGCGCTTTCTCTCTACGACGCCTTCTTTCTACGATACGGTCTGCCTATGACACGTTCTATCTGAGGCGCTTTCTCTCTACGACGCGTTCTTTCTACGATACGTTCTGCCTACGACACGTTCTATCTGAGACGCTTTCTCTCTACGACGCGTTCTTTCTACGGTATGGTCTCCCTATGACACGTTATATTATCTGAGGCGCTTACTCACTACGACGCGTTCTTTCTGCGGTACGGTCTCCCTATGATACGTTATATCTGAGGCGCTTACTCTCTACGACGCGTTCTTTCTGCGGTACGGTCTCCCTATGATACGTTATATCTGAGGCGCTTACTCTCTACGACGCGTTCTTTCTGCGGTACGGTCTCCCTATGATACGTTAAATCTGAGGCGCTTACTCTCTACGACGCGTTCTTTCTACGATCCGTTCTCTCTGCGCCGCGTTCTCTCTCTGCACAGCTCTCTTATTAGTTGTAGCAAATCCTGAGCGATTAGTATAAAATATGACAGTTAGACGATTGGAATCGCTTAGAATTAAGCGAGCGCTTTCTTTGAGCCGCGTCTCTCTTATTGCATATTAGGATATCGCTACCGCACAGTTGGACAATGCACTTCTTAATTTATTTATTTATTTGTCAAGAGTGCTTACTTTCACATTTTGAAATAGGGCCATATACCAAGTAATGGTCACCTTTTCATAGAGTGAAAGAGAGCACGATATCTGGAGCTGTACAGCGTGTTTCGGATAGGTCCGGTGAAACTTAAGAGGGTTACTTATCACAATCCACTCTAATCGAGACCAACTCTGAAAGAGAACGATATGGCTGAATGGGAAGGGGAATCGAAAGTTTTTTTTTTCTTAAATGTGGTTGGTTTGAAATAAAGCGTTCAGATTATCTAGGGAAGATTGCTTTTAGAGATAAGACTGCCAATCACCCGACTGCGCCAGAAGGAGGGCTATGTTTATCGAGTGTATTTTAAGTATGTATATTTCTTTGTTGCGCTCTGGAGACTATACGGATTCTTGGAATTTAACTTAAGAGGTGTCGTTCGATTCGATCCTAGTGTGGGGCCAGAAGCAATGTATGCGCCTGTATGTAAATGTTATGTTGTTGTTGTTGTTGTGCCCAATCGATTGCTACATGTTGCTACAAAGCTTGCTGCCAAAATGTCATTTTGTTCGTCAAAATTTGTTGGTACACCAGGTTTCATACAAATATCTTACATGTTTTTTTTATACAATCTAACAACCCTAAACAATCGTCTTTTGCACTTGGTATTATGCTTATTAACTTCTGGAATAGTTTAAAAGTTCCGCCGTTTACAGTGAAGTAGTGTGACTGTTAAACTCGTGGCTAGGGCAAAGTTTTACTGGCTTCCTAGCAATGCACTTGAAATGCCTTGGAAATAATCTACTTTCATTACCGAGTACCTAGAAAACTGGTTTCTTTGTCTAGGTCAAACCCTGTAAGTACTTTAGCGGTATTTATTTTTTTAAACTGTCTCTACAGCGTGTTGCAAAATTACTAGCAGAACTTGAGTATCATCTTAAGGGAGTTTTACTCATCAAACAACCTTTGTTTTGATACTTACCGTGAGAATGCAAAAAATATGTCACCTATTCCATAGTGCTTAAGATAAGATAAGAATATTCTTTATTGTATACCGGAAAGATAATTACAGAAACGGCAGATACAAAAGATCAAATACAATTGGCGGCCTTATTGCTATCAGAAATTTCTTCCAGGCAACCTCAAATTGGTGAATTTGCCGTGCTTCTTGATACAACAAATATTTTTCATAAATATATTTGTTGTAAGTAATAAGCATGTCGAAATATTTTAAAATTCTCTTCCGTAATGTGGGGACTCATTTGTTCTTTACAAAAACAACCTATATTTCAGTAATAAACTAAAGTTTAACGAAAAATAAAGCCATTTTTCTAAAATTATTTTAAATCTGAGGGAAAATCGCTCAGTGTCGTGGCGTCGAATCTGACGTCACTCCCAGGTAAACAAACATCATAATCACTAGTAGTCACAACAACAACGGATGAAGTTTACCAAGTAAACTAAGCGTGATGTCACGCGGTGTGATGTGATGACTGATGAGCGTTTCAGTCGAAATGGCTGAAAGCGGTAGGTAAGTCTTTATTTTATTGAAAACTAGCTGACCCAGCGAACTTCGTACCGCGTAACAGTCTATTCTTTTTTTTTCTCTCCGTAAGAACCATCCTCGTACTTCAAGGAATATTCTAAAATAATAATTAGCGAAATCGGTTCAGCTGCTCTCGAGCTTTGCGCTTACCAACACATTCAATGATTCATTTTTAAACTAAAACTTTCGTAAGCACAACACATTGTAGACTTTTAGTCCGGATTTACTTACGGGTGTTGTTAGAAGTCCGACCAACCAGCGAAACCTGGTCGGACTTTTCCGATATAACAACACCCGTAAGTAAATCCGGACTAAAAGACTACGATTCATTTTTATATTATACTAGCTGACCCAGCGAACTTAGTACCGCCTAACAGTCGATTCTTAAATTTTTCATTTTTCTCTCCGTAAGAACCATCCCCGTACTTCGAGGAAGATTCTAAAAAAAGAATCAGCGAAATCGGTTCAGCTGCTCTCGAGATTTGCGCTTACCAACACATTCAGCGATTCTTTTTATATTATAGATTATAGATATATAGGTAATCTCTTTACTTTATAAAACTAAATCAGTCTTTTAAATCCTTTTAATATGCACTTTCCGCTAATATCGTTAAATCTTTGATTATTTGTTAATGTCGTCACGATATTAATAAATAGAATAACCACCTTGAGTTCCACCAGACCTTGCAACATCCTGTATTCTGTGAATACTAATTGACGTCGGTTAAATTGAATAAATAACAACAATAATAACTTCCATGAAGTTATTATACTAATAAGTTAATCAGTTGTCCCGGTTCCAAATAAGCTACGTTAACCATGCAAGGTAAGGTATGGCAACATCAGAAACATGGAAATCCTTCCAGATTAAGGCCATTGGTAGAAATCGTGTACCGCGGCTTCCATCGGGAATGGAATGATGTCTGAATACGAGGCAAAACAAAAACTATAAATGCCTTGCTCTAAAATATAATTAATATAATAATCTATCCTTAGTCTTAAAATCTAAAAACATTACTAAGTATAGCTAAGTTATATTGACATATCAGATATACATACAGATTTATCTTTTTTTTCTGGCAAACTAAACGCCTGATTTACATTTACTTTATGCTCATGCATTACATAGAGGTAGAATGGAATAGAGATGCCAGAAGCGTACAATTGAGCAATAAAAATTGCTGTCCCTTATAGGGTCATAAATTCTTTAGGGGTTACCTTAAACGCCTGCGCAGACGAGGGACTATCCCCAGGGTACTTTTTGTCCGTCGATATATCTCTTATAAATTGTATCGAATAACGCACACGAAGGACTAAAAGCACCCCGTACAAAAAGTCCCTCAAGTTACCGAGGACATCAAGAGACCGGACTGGACAAAAGTTCGGTGTTTTCTTTTAAAACGCTGTTTCTTTTTCAAGTTCATGTAAATAACAACACAACGTAGTCTTGGTTTCCTTGGCTTAATATTGGCTTCCATAGCGTACGCTTCACTCAATTCACGGGGAACAAATGACCGCACACCGTAGGCGTTGAGTCCGCGATAAGTACTCGGAGGACATTTTTTACGATTCAGGGACTTTTGTCCCTTAGGAACAAAAGTCCCTCGTCTGCGCAGGCCTTAAGAATTTTGGGAAGATGTTAGCGAAAAATTATCATAACTTTCCATTCTCCTTCCTTCTCTTCTCCAAGGCCAGCTTGTATCCGTCGGAGGCCTTCATCATGATGTCGAGCTTAACCCGGATGGAGGGGCGCGGGCCACCTTCTGACTCGCCGACCACCCGGTAGCGCCTCAGGATAGATGATAGGGCTGTCTTCACTGACATGAGAGCGTATTGGTAGCCTGGAATATAAAACGAAAAGTCTGATGTTGATTAACGTTCATTTGGTCAAGCCTTCTCCATCTTAAAAACAACGTCCTAGGCACTGTATTGTCCCAATGCTACTGGACGCAGTATAAACCATCTCAATAGATGCATAGGACAAAGTTTATTTCTTGTCGAGGTTAAGTCAAAATCTATTCATATACTAGTTGACCCAGCAAATTTCGTACCACCTAACAGTCTATTCTTTAATTTTTTTTTTATTTCTCTCTCCTCGTACTTGAAGGAATATTCTAAAAAAAGAATTAGCGAAATCGGTTCAGCTGCTCTCGAGATTTCCGCTTACCAACACATTCAGTGATTCATTTTTATATTATAGCAGATTATTTGAGCTTGAGGTTGACTGTCAAAAGCCAAATTAATCGCGGTTCCAATAACCCACGGGAAAATACATCGTGATGTGGAACTGTGTGTGAGCACTGCGAATGTTTATCGTCATTAGTCACATTCATCCAAATAGGACGTCGATTGAGGTTTAAAGCAAGTTGTTTATTCACGTCTCGTATAGGTCTCTTCGGTATCATGCAGTATCATGCAATGCATTTCAAATGACATAAATAGCAGAACAACTAGTAAAAAGAGTAGGAAAAACTAGTTCGGACAAGGATCAATAAGGCAAGTAGCTAAATATTCTCAATCAGGAATCATCACCGTCAGGAGAAACTGGTTCAAAAGTGGACACAAAGACCTGTATAGTGGAACTTATCAGGTGTGAGAAACTGGTTCAGAAGTGGACACAAAGACCTGTAATAATAATAAATAAATATACATGGACATATTACACAGATCTCGTTAGCCCAGGACAACTAAATGACTTGTGCTAAGGTGATAACTCGACGATAGATTTAATACAATAAATACATAGACCCGACCCAAGACCCGAGACAAACTAGAAAAATTCGTTTCCTAGTTTGACCCGGCCGGGGAACGAACCCGAGACCTTCCGTTTTATAGTCAGCGTGCCAAACCGCTGCGCCACCGAGGCCGGCGTATAGTGTGACTTATCAGGTGTGAGAAACTGGTTCGGAAGTGGACACAAAGGACTGCATAGTGTGACTTATCAGGTGTTTAATATACATTCGTGCAGAGTCAAGTAATTGTGATCAATTAGTTAGCATTTTATAATAAACCTACCGCAAGCGTGTTGGCGTTACATGACTAACTTGGTAATAATTATACACAAGGAATTCCGTATAAACCGTTTACTAAGAAACCATTATTTTTTCATTTATAAGGGTCAACACAAATAATATTGTTAGCACGACACACTCGAGGTCTCCAAATCTCCATCAAAAAGATTCTCAAAAATTATTGCTAACCCAGATCTCTTAAATCTAGATAGATCACATTAATAATTCATGGTTTTGGTTAAATTTAACTAGTTTGTGACTATCATTACGATGCAATCCTGCTAATTCGTAAATTACAAGGCAGATTTACAATATATCAATTGGCAGGATACATTACAGTATTTATTATTATTAACCGACTGCAAAAAAGGTGAAGGTTTTCAATGGACATTAATTCACTTTTTTTTTCTTTTGCTGTATATATGAAAAGGAAGCTAAACTGGATAGCCCTACGTTCTAAGTTTTTAGCTCAGATGAGATTTTCATTCATGATTTTTGTTTTGTAAACCTTCTCATTCTAAAAGGGCGTATAAGCAAACCAGAACGGAAATATTGTTGTGTATCATCGACAACAGCTTGTAAAAAAACTGTCACTGCTCTGTCAGTGATTTTTGCTTTGACGTTTAACATTTTGGTTTAGTATTTTCGCAGGTCTTAAATGTGCAAGTGTTCTGTTCTGATATGCGGCAGCTACCCTCATCGTCTTCCATAATTTAATTATGACTCGATTTACTTTTTTGTAGATAAGAAGTAAAAAATACTCGATTTCATGCGTGTTTATTACTTCGGGGATTGATTTTTCAATCCCCAAAATTTATTAATCCTCAGATTAATAAATTTTGAGAGATTCAAATGAATGATGTTTCTAACTCTGTTTTAATCTGTGATGGCGTAATGACCTGTATCAGGAGTATTAGTGAGCGAAATTAATTAAAGAAATTATTTTTCTCGAAAACTACGACACATAAAATCAAACAAAAAAAAACTCATTTAGTGACCGTTCATATCCAAATCATAAAAGAAACTTTTTCTATTCGTGACCCTAGAATTAATGTCCATTCGACGCGTATTACTTTTTTTTATTTGTAGAGAGTTGAAGAGAAAACCTTAGAGCTAACATACCATACATACATAAACACACACATGTATCCTAGAGGGCATACAGAGAACAGGATTGGCCGCTAGCCACGATTATGGCAATTCGGTTTCACTTCATCAAGATTCATAATCGAAGCTTGTTTACTCGCCGATTTGGAGTAGGTACGTTTTTCTTTTGATTAATCCGTCGTCATCATCATCATCATCCGACGGCTTCGGTGGCGCAGCGGCTTAACACGCTAACTGCTAACCCGAAGGTCTCGGGTTCGATCCCCGGCCTGGTCAAACTGAAATCTAACCTTTTTAGTTTGTCTCGGGTCTTGGATGTTATCTATGTATTTATTGTATTAAATCTATCGTCGAGTTAACACATGTAACACAAGGCATTTAGTTGTTCTTAGTATGGGGCTAACGAGATCTGTGTAATATGTCGATGAATATTTATCTATTTATTTATCATCATCCACCATTTGACCACCACCATTTGACGCCCACTGCAGGACAGACGCCTCCCTCATGGTTTTCCAAGCTTCACGGTCTTGTGTCGTCCGCATCCAGCACTTTCCTCCTGCGATTAATCCACATACGTATATTTCCTCCTAACCGGCTCTTTCGCCTGCATTCATCTGTGTATTTCTCTCGTCAATTTGTCATCTTTCACCTCTTCATGTGGCGAAATCTACGCAACTTTATAGAGCTGAAATGGCCGGTGAAAACTCGACTTTTGTCTTCTTGCAAAAGAGACATTTAGGGGCCAATTTCTGAATTGAGAATTTTGCTAAGTAAATAGTTAACCGTAGGGCTGTCTCTTCGAATTTCTCAGAAAAAAGCGTGACAGAACGTTACTTAAGTATTTACTTAGTAAAGTTCTTACTTCAGAAACCGGCCCTATGGCTAACCCTGCCTAGGCTGGAAAAGACATACAAAAGTCAAGACAAGTCACAAGGACAAATGCCGAGCCTTAATAGAATTTACTCTGCCAAGCGAACCTAGTGATTCCTCAATGGTGAACTTTCTTTTTTTAGGTTACGCATATTTTACCCGGAACATACTAAGGGTTAGATTACATTAGATTAATAATACTCACACAACAAATTTTAGGAGAACTTTTTTATTTATTGTATGTACACCAGGAATTATTATTTCAACTATTTAACTTAACAGAAGTTACAAATTTATATATTTTCAAAATATGTTACATATAAATGTCTGGACCGCTGCCATATCTATGTAACATTGACAAAATTACCTAAGGACATTACTAGGGAAGTGGCAAAGACGCTATGCCAGATTGTAAAAGTTTTCATAAAACATATCTATTCACGCAAAGAGTGCGCAAATGCTACTTCAGAAAATAACTTAATTACTATGATTACGTTACAATAACAGGCCTCAAGTAAATACCGTAACAATAACAAACTCGGGGAAATACCTATGCATCATCGCGGTCTGGCATACGAACGCGACAGCCGATGCCTTTATACAGAGTGTTTTTATTTATTTGTTTTATTTTTAGGGTTGCAACACTGGATGAGTTATACATAAAAAACAATCTTACAGTAAAATACACAAGTGCTTAAACTAAATTAAAACATCCTTAGACTATCCCACTGAGAACACAAATGATTGTACAGTATTATTATCCTTACTTGTCCAATTTAGTAAACAAGATTTTACATTTAAAGTATTTTTAGTCCAAAACTGCAATATTTCCATAAATAAAGTAATATATATATAGCTACAATCCGATATACTCACTGATCTAACATCCATACGTTTTCTCGGAAATGATGTATGACAAAAATGTAGGAAATGTACGATATACAGCCATCCTATGGAGCCGATTTTTGAATTTCGAACGCGTTCCACTACGCGAGGGTGCTAACTCTGTCGTTTACCGACCGATTTGGATGAAATTTTGATAGAATGGTGTTGTAGTGATCCAAATGAAAAAAAAAATTTTGGTTGTTCGAAATTCAAAATGGCGGTGCAGATATAGCCGACCAAAAAATCGACCTTTGCGCAAAAAAGTCGGCAGCCAACTGGGCATATGCTGGAGATACATGGAGATACGGCGCACAAGTACCAGCGCAAAAGCAAAAAGGGACAAACTTGCGAGGCCGGAGGCCGAGCTCCGCGAAGCGGGCACGAGGAACCCCGCCGCGGCGAGGCCGAAGGCCGAGCTCCGTCCAGGCCGAGGCCGAAGGCCGAGACCGTTCAGGTTACGGCGCACAAGTACCAGCGCAAGAGCAAAGAGGGAAAAACTTGCGAGGCCGGAGGCCGAGCTCCGCGGAGCGGGCACGAGGAACCCCGCCGCGGCGAGGCCGAAGGCCGAGCTCCGTCCAGGCCGAGGCCAAAGGCCGAGACCATACATGTTCCCATGCAACAGTTCACTACAATAAGTGTCTAGCGAGGCCCTAGGCCGAGCGCCGCGGAGAGCGCAGCTCGGAGCGGCTGGGGGTTGGCGCGCGTAAGCGCGCAGGGGGCTCGCCCCCTAGTTTTATATATAAAGTTCATGAACTTGCGAGAAAATGTCTAGTTTTGGTATCTAATGACAATTTTAATGTTAGAATATTATTTACTAAATTGGACAAGTGCGAATAAATGGACTTTAGTTTGTAAAGATCAACGTTAAGTGACAGTGCCTCATTTCATGGAAGTGCAACTCAGGTCCCCAGTGACAACTCGACGTACCCACATCACCAAGTTGATTAACACACAGGATGTCGAGACAACTTTCCACCTAACGCACATCGAGCAGTTACTACTAGGCAGAAGAACATTTAATAGCACTGAGGGCTCACTCTCTGAGCTCAAAGGAGCTAACCGACTTTCAAAACCTATTTAGAGGCTAAAAATTCCACCCTTGCCGGGACTCGAACCCGCGACCTCTGGCTAACCGTGCCAGCGCTCGCCCAACTGAGCTAATGGGCGACTTACCGGCATCAGTGCAAGTGATGCAAATTACTTCAGCCAGATGTTGCTGCCTGTACGTACTACAGAGAGTATTGTAAAGAACTTCAAAATTTTACAGATGCAGGTAAGTCACCTATTACCTCAGTTGGGAGAGCGCTGGCACGGTTAGCAGAGGTCGCGGGTTCGAATTCCGGCATGGGTGGAATTTTTTGCCTCTAAATAGGTTTTCAAAATTGTCCTTAGCACGGGTTAGTGCTGTGTGGTGTCGGCCTAGAGAATAGCACCAACCCAAATTATTTCCGCGGGTGTCGTAAAAGGCGACTAAGGGACACAAACCGGGGGGTGGGCAGCAGCGCCCCCTGCAGTACAATTCCACCAAACTGCGATCCCCAACCCGCATGCTCAGCATGGGGATTATGGGCATTACCCCCAAATGATAGTACAACCTTGCGCTATGGCGCTCATTAGGGGAGGGCTGTGTCCAGCAGTGGACTAATATAGCCTGAAGAAGAAGTGCATTAAAAAGAATATAGCTAACCGACTGCCTTTTGTGGCAACTTTGCCACACTACAGGCTCAATCTGTGTGTTTTTCTTTTGTTTTGTCTGTTGTGTATTTCGTTTTTTTCTGTTGTTATTCATATTATGCTGGCTTATCTATTTATTTTGTCTATGTGATGTGTCATAGTGAATTCAATTCAATTCTTTTTTTATGGCCCCCGAGGATTCTGCCAATGTCAGGTTTATGGGGATGGCACTTTTTTCCAACAGTCGCGCAGTGCAGTAGTTGAGGACCTTACGAGGGCTGCTACTTATTTATGCGGAATAGAAAAAATAAACAAATGTATATGGCTAAATATGCTTTTATTGTTTTTCAAAGTATTCTCCACTATGATCGATGCACTTTTGCATTCGATGAACCCAATTTGTAAAAAACTTTTTCCACTCTGATTGAGGTATCTCCAAAACGTGCTGTTTGAACGCATCTACGGCATCTTCACGGGTCGAAAATCGTTGACCACGTTATTTATTCTTTACATTTGGGAATAAATAGAAATCATTGGGAGCCAAATCAGGGCTGTACGGTGGATGACCCATCAATTCTATTTTTCGACCATCCAAAAATGTAGTTGTTTCCTGAGATGTATGACCGCTGGCATTGTCATGGTGAAGTATGATTCTGCGTCGCTGGTTGTTTTGGCGTATTTCTTCAAATACTTCCGGCAAACAAATGGTCGTGTACCACTCCGAATTAACCGTTCTGCGATTTTCCAGTAGTATTGTAGCCACATGGCCATTAATACCAAAAAGCACCACCAAAACCACCATTTGCTTTACAGTGCTTTTTGCACGAGCCACTTTCGTAGGGTTCGGCTCATTTTGAAACACCCAAACTGTTGATTGTTGTTTAGTTTCGGGATCGTACGTGTAGATCCAGGGTTCGTCACCTGTGTAGATATTATAAACAGATTTTGAGTCGCCTCCGTTGAATTTTTTTAAGGTTTTCTTGCACCATCCGACGCGAGCATCTTTTTGATCCTAAGTTAAGTTGTGCGGGATCCAACGCGAACAAATTTTTTTTACAGACAAATGTTCATGTAATATCCTATGAATGCTCGTCATACATATGCTCAGAATAGCCTCTATCTCGCGATACGTAACATGGCGGTCTTGCATTATTAGTTTTCGCACAGCTTCAATATTTTGTGGCACAACCACCGATTTCGGGCGACCTTCTTTAACTTTGTCCGTGAGCTTACTGGGCCCGCGATTAAACTCACTAAACCAGTGATACACAGTCGTTTTTCATGGAGCTTCACCACCAAAAGTCGAAATTAATTGATCTACGCACTGTTGTTGCGTTAAACCACGTCGAAAATCATAATAAATCATAGCACGATATTTTCACGAGTGAGTTCCATTTTTTCAGCGATATGACATTTTAAACCCAACAAAAACAAAACACTAACGTATATAAGAGAAAAATATTAGCGGCCAGTATTTAAAAAAAGAACGAATTTGACCATGCAGGTCAGACATTGCGTTTAAAATTATTGGAATCCCAGATTCCGCATACATAAGTAGCAGCCTATGTATAACCAAATATAAATAAACAAAATAAAATAGTACATAAATATTTTGAAACGACTAGGATTACCTAGTCGTTAACCGTCTAGGATTAACTGTAGACACATATTAATGTGTCTACAGTTTAATATTGTTACATAATAATATACTGAATACTTACATTTTGAGTTTCCAACACAAAAGTGACAGAAAGAAACTGGCAACAACACTTTTTATTTCATTTGAAATGTTGCCAATGTAAATATTTGAAGAATTATTTTTAAAAACCATAATATACGTTTTAATCAAACCAAAATGAACTACCTACATATACCGTTAAAAAGCACATATGTTTTAAGAAGGTTTTACTACGGATGAACAAACTACTTTTATTATTCGTTTCGGCTTCGATTATTTGAGCACGCACGATAACATTTCCAGAAAATGCTACCGCCAAGCTAACTTACTACCTTGTTAGCCCCACCCCTATGGAAATCCAGGTTACGCTTATGTGCAGAGACGTTTAACGCAACCACAAGGAATTATTACAGTAACCTTATCAATAAAGGGGTGTTCAAATATTCCGCTCGCGCTCCGATATTGCGTAATGGTTGTATATTATGCTGTATATATGTAGAGTAAGTAGACACAGAAAGCTTTCCCATACCGACTTCTCGCCAGTGAACTATTAGCTACTCTTTATTTTTTTGCCTCTCCAATAAGGAGGCTGTTTCGTGAGCTACATGTTGTTCTTCTCTCTCTTTCTAGCTTAACAAGACAGAGAAGAACAACATTTAACAAGACAGGTTTTCAACGGTGTCTCAAGAGTGTCACTGTGTAGAAATAACCCTGAAGTTCATGTTGCAAATAATGCCAAAATGCCTGAGCTTGGTTTGTGATTGTATTAATACTAATAATAATAACTAGGATACCCTGTACTATGGGAACCAGGCAAGAACGCCACAAACATGAAAATAGGCTCATACTGGAGCCACTCGTACAATGTACGGCAGCCCCCAGTAGGAATTGAACCCACGACCTTTGTCGTAAATTCAATTGCATTTGTTTATACAAACCCAATTTAATTTGACTTAAGAACGAAAACAAAATTTTCGAATACCACGCCAATTTTTCCCAATGAATGTTTTTCGATTTCATTAGAAAAAAAAGTCGAATATCTTCTTAAGTAAATATATTTGGCACATAGGTGTTCTAGTCTACTATATAAAATGATAAAGTCCTTCAGTTTGTGCAATAAAAAGTGGGCACGTCCGAAAATCGGTTTTGTGCGCTGAAAATATTTTACTTCTTACTTATCACCCTTTCTTCTTACTCTATATCTATCTATGACGACCTCTGTGGCGCAGCGGTAGCGCATCTGCCTACCATGCGAGAGGTCTCGAGTTCAATCCCCGGCTGGCAACAAAAACAACCCCTCATGTCTTGGATGTTTGTGATGTCGTTGTTTCTGGTACCCACGACACAGGGTATCCTAGTGTGGGGCCAGAACCAATGTACGTGTCTGTATGTAAATGTTATGTTATCTTACTTTTATTTAATCTTGCTATACTCATCGCTAGACGTCATTCCCAAAATAAAAGCTTATAAGAAAAAGTATGGTGTTAGGATCATTCACCTTCAATACTTACCTACCTACTAGATAAGTGCGTGTTATTGAACTTGCTAAGGTGAAGGAAAAAGGATCTTTTGCGTGTGTCTAATAATGGTTATTAGAGTAAACTGTAACCTATCAGCAATTTAAATGCATAGCAAGGAAATACCTTCTACGAGTTTCTACATTTCTAGTAAAGTGCAAGGGTGCGGTTTTCCTTAATGTGTATTTCTAAGATCTAAGATCGTGTATCGCCTTCCGCATACACCTTATTCACTTCTAACTGTTGCCCGCGGCTTCGTTCGCGTGGAAGTTTTGATTTTACCGATACGAAAATTACCATGTGCTATTTCAGATAATTCCAGATAAAACTGCCGGCAGATACTGGATGCGGCAAGCTGAAGACAGGGCGCTATGGCGCTCATTAGGGGAGGGCTATGTCCAGCAGTGGACTACATAATATAGCCTGAAGAAGATTCCAGATAATAATCTATCCAAATTATGTATCTCTGTGCCAGATTCAATCCAGATGAATGGATCTGGATTAAATCTGGCGTTCCAACTTTTAAGTAACAAACATCCATCCATCCAAACATTTCCATTTATAATAGTGATAAACGAAATAGAGCTTATATCATATTTTATTTTTTATATTATTCTTTTATTTTTATAGAGTATGCACGTATGTACTGTCGAATGTACGAAGGAATTTTTTAACAATGTACTTTGTCCGTTATGTACAAGTATGATGTTACGTTTCAATTTTTGTTTTTGCATTTCTGTTTGTTTTATAGATGTAGATTTTTTTTGTCTATCTATCTATAAACCAAAATTAAAATAGATACTTTGACGACCTCTGTGGCGCAGCGGTAGCGCATCTGCCTACCATGCTAGAGGTCCCGGGTTCGATCCCCGGCTGGGGACGACAACAAAACCCCAGGTCTTGGGTGTTTACATGTTTGTGATGTTACTGTTTCTGATACCCACGACACAGGGTATCCTAGTCTGGGGCCAGAAGCAATGCATGTGCCAGTAGGTAAAATGGGAATGTAGATAGATGTAAAAATTACTGTAACACAGCACACATGCGTGATGTAGAAAAATTGTTGACTAGCAAAGGTACGGGTAAAGGTAAAGGCTAAGCATGCATACATGCGCATAATAAATAAGTTTTTATTTGAGTGGGTTTTTTTTTTCGTTTCGTGTTCATTCGAGAATCATTTTTAACAATAATAATTACAATAGGCGGTTTGACAGGTTTCTGAAAACCAACTCAAATATTTCTTTGTCTTTAATAACTGTTCAGAAAGTGATAGTATTGAAATCTTTCGTGAATTAAAAAAAAACATTTTAAAATAAGCCTGCAAAACGCTATCTTGAGCAAAACGTCACCAATGGTCAGTAAACAAACAAACGTCAATTCAACTCTCGGGTTCTCGGATCGCTATATTTACTGACCTGTGACGTCAGTTCATTATATATTTATGATTCTATCAAACCAAGCCGTTTTCGATAAAATTGCCACAGATACAAAATTATTAAGTTTTATCCGGTTTTTTGCTTAAATAAACCAATTTTTTTGTTACAATAACTTAAATCGGTTTTAAAACTCTTAATTGATACAAATATATATAAATAATACTTCTTTTTATACGGTCAAATAGCCTATTCCTAGGTCTGCTGCTGGACGGCATGTAAGAGTAAGTATAGGCCAGGTTGAACCACTCTCGGACGATATCCTTTTCGGACCTCTGTAGGCCACCCACAGAACAGGGGGAACAATGGAGGCCCCAGATGGAGATTGTTATATAGTAATGTAAGATAAGATAAGAATGTATTTGATTGTGTACCGGAAAATTCTTACTTTTCACACATAAGATTACTATTGAGCGGGATTAGATGTAACTCATCTTCATTACTCTATTTTCTAAGACAACCTTTCCCATAATCGTCTTAATTCCCAGAACCAAATTAGTAGATTTTTGTTTCTCTTCTTTTTATCCCACTAAGGAAACAAAATTACAGTTACAGTTTTTACCCACCGCACTTACAACACTAATAAGTTTTTACTTTTGATAAATAAATCGTTCAAACTAAGTGCACACATTGCCTTTCTTTCAATGTCTTAGACCATTGAAATCCCATTTTTTCACACCGATAGCTTATCACAACAATAATTACAATTCCTAGGCTCACTGCAAAACGGCACGTAAATGAAAGTGATAGCATGAAATGTTTGGGGCAGGGGCCTCAGTAGGTGTATGCCTCAGATAGGGACCACGATAAAATGTGTTCACAAATTTTCATACTTTATTTAAAAACCTATTTAGAGGCTAAAAATTTCACCCATGCCGTGATTCGAACCCGCAACCTCTGGCTATCCGTACCAGCGCTCTACCAATTGAGCCAATGGGCGACTCACGGCATCAGTGAAATTTCGAACCTCTTTACAATATTCTCTGTATTGCGTACAGGCAGCGACATCTGACTTAAGCAAATTGCATTACTTACAGCCCCGACTACCTACTTTGCAGTTAGGTTTAACATCGGAACGATATCACTGTACCCACATGATTACACTATTTTTATTTTTAATGCACTAACCCGTGCTAAGGAACAAATTTAAAAACCTATTTAGAGGCTAAAAATTTCACCCATGCCGGGATTCGAACCCGCAACCTCTGGCTATCCGTACCAGCGCTCTACCAATTGAGCCAATGGGCGACTCACGGCATCAGTGAAATTTCGAACCTCTTTACAATATTCTCTGTATTACGTAATACAGAGAATATTGTAAAGAGGTTCGAAATTTACGAAATAAATAAATACGTAATGGTTGCGGGTTCGAATCCCGGCATGGGTGAAATTTTTAGCCTCTAAATAGGTTTTTAAATTTGTTCCTTAGCACGGGTTAGTGCATTAAAAATAAAAATAGTGTAATCATGTGGGTACAGTGATATCGTTCCGATGTTAAACCTAACTGCAAAGTTGGTAGTCGGGGCTGTAAGTAATGCAATTTGCTTAAGTCAGATGTCGCTGCCTGCACGTAATACAGAGAATATTGTAAAGAGGTTCGAAATTTCACTGATGCCGTGAGTCGCCCATTGGCTCAATTGGTAGAGCGCTGGTACGGATAGCCAGAGGTTGCGGGTTTGAATCCCGGCATGGGTGAAATTTTTAGCCTCTAAACAGGTTTTTAAATTTGTTCCTTAGCACGGGTTAGTGCATTAAAAATGAAAATAGTGTAAAATTTTCATACTTATCGACGTCATTTACAAGCCCAATTTATAAAACTACGTTTCTTTTCTTTTTATCCAGCTGAGAAAACAAAGGACGGTTACGTTTATTACTCACCGATACAATTCCTGGGCCCGCTGCTGAACGGCATGTAAGAGCAAGTGTGGGCCAGGTTGAACCGCTCGGGCGAGAACCTGTCCGGGTCAAATTCCTCGGCGTCCGGGCCCCAGTAGGCGGGGTCACGGTGGAGGCCCCAAATGGAGATCACGATTCCGGAGCCGGCTGGCAGTGTGATACCAGACGCTGACGGAAAAAAGGTTTCTTAGTATACATTACAATACAAATATAAGCTCACGCCTGTACTGCGACTAGAGTTTACCAGAGATTTTACAGAGGCTAACCAACAATATCGAAAGGCAAAAAGCGGATTAGCGGCGGACTTCGCACATATTAAACCACTTTCGCTGAGATAGAATGGTTTAGAAATGAAATTGGTTAAATGAAGTTAATGCATTAAACGATGATGAGGATGACGATGTTAGAGACTATAGAATGAAGTTAAATAAAGGTAAACAGAGGTTCTTAATTTCAACCAGAAATATAACTCTAGTCTCTAAATAACCCAAAACCTTTATGAAATGAGGCCTCCTGAAAAGCGCTGTTGAGTCTATGTCAAGTTATTATTCAGAACGAAAGAGCAACTTGTTAAAAAGGACAAGGTACTGAACCAGAACTCACGTAAAGTGATTTCCTCCAAGACCTTCCTGATGATGAAGGGTACCGGCGGGAACAGCCGCATGGACTCCTTAATCACTCGCTCGAGGTAAGTGAGCCTCGTCAGGTCTTCCTTTACCAGCGGCCGGTCAGAGTCGCCGAATACCTCGCATAGTCTAAAACATAATGGTTTTGCTAAAACGTGGAAAACAACAGTAGAATTTCTTACAAATCCCTCTACTACAAGTCTATTATTAGCGATAAGGCCTCTATTTGTAACTTTTCTCTTGTAACTATTGTCTTTGTAATTGTAATTTCAATGTTTTTTTGATGTCATGTTTATGTTAAATCCTAGTTAGGTACCATTACAAGTGATTGCGTTGTATGGAAGTCATTAGTTAGTATTAATAATGTTTTCTGGAGTACAATGAAGAACGTGTTAAACCTTCGTGTTTACTTATTTTATAATAAGAACTGTCACTGTTTTGTATTTGAAAATTATTTTATAGACTTGTGTCATTCGTCTTCTTGGCTTCATCATGTCATCATAAGCTTGGTGTACAGTTTGGCGCTTAGTTGACGGCGCTTCCATAATACATTTGTCGAGTATTTGATTTTCAAACACACTAGTTGATTTTACGTAAGTTTATTAGTGTTTCTACAGTATAGGTGCGCTTGAATAGAGTGGCTGTTTTACACTGACTTAAATTGTACAAAATTGATGTCAGCAAATATGCTGCGCGGCACATTTGCTAGATTGACATCGTACACTTGGTATCCAATAAACTCTATCTTCATTTCCACTAGCATTTTC
This sequence comes from Yponomeuta sedellus, assembly GCA_934045075.1. Classification (NCBI taxonomy): domain Eukaryota; kingdom Metazoa; phylum Arthropoda; class Insecta; order Lepidoptera; family Yponomeutidae; genus Yponomeuta; species Yponomeuta sedellus. The sequence goes on from OW203726.1 coordinate 16,616,723, forward strand.
CTCAACTATTAAGAGGTTATGGGCACCTATTAAGTGGCTAAGCCCCTCTAACGCAGTGAAGAAAAAGAAAGAGTGTTAAAAGTACTTAAGTGCTATGGATTCACCTCCGACTTCGTCGGTGGCACCACATTCGACGAGCTCCACGGCGACATCAAGCCACGCGATGGCTACCTTCACCAAACTAACGGGTAACAATTTCAACAACTGGGTGTTCAGCATTGACTGCATGCTGACAGACCTTGACCTTTGGGAGGTCTGCACCAAAGCAGTTGTCACTCCAAATTCCGAAGAAGTGAAGAAGGACGCTCGAGCGAGAGCAAAAATTTGCTTGACTTGCGACGAGTCAGTCTATCCCGTCATACGGTCAGCGAAAACGGCGTATGAAACCCTGAACTGCCTATAAAAAGCGTTCGCCGACAGCGGTTTGACGAGGCGGCTACGCCTCATGTAGAAGCTACTGTCAAACCAGTACATCGGACATATGCAAGAGTACGTCAACAAGGCCCTCGCTACGCAGCAGGAACTGCAGGGTATAGGAGCTGCAGTGGACGACGAGTTCCTGGCTATCATCATACTAGCTGGATTACCAGAAAAGTTAAAGCCACTCGTCATGACTCTCGAACATTCAAACGTCAAAATCACATCTGAGAACGTGGTGACAGCCCTTTTAAAAGAAGACTCGAGAGCTCTCTCCTCGACCAGGTCTACCCAACACCGTGGACTCAACAACCATCCTGGACCCAACGTGCTACAAGCCAGTGCTTCTAAAAATAAGATGTTTTGTAAATATTGTAAAAAGTTAGGGCATGTAGTATCACAGTGTAGGAATATTAAGCGAAATAAGAACAACTCGGCGGTCATACAATCCCATAATACATCCGAATTCACACTTTCATCTTGTTTCGCTAATCTTCCCCCCACAGGTCAAAAACAGGATTGGTACATTGATTCTGGCGCAACATCACACATGAGCAACAGACGAGATTGGTTCTCGCATATAGTTCCCCATATGATGCCTATTACTGTTGCGAACAAGGAACAACTGCTGAGCCACGGCAGAGGTAATGTAAATAAAATTAGTGACGTTTTGCTTATTCCCGGGCTAGCAACTAATTTATTATCGGTGCATAAATTAGTCAATAATGGTTACGATGTTTTGTTTACATCGGAAGGCGCGAGCATCTTGCCAAACGGCGGATGTCAAATGACAAAACCTGTCATTGCCACAGGCTCTGTACATAATGTATGTATAGATTAGATGTAAGTTTAAATACGCAAGCCATGTGTACAACTAGCAAGGAGTCTGCAATGTTGTGGAATAGACGCCTTGGCCATTTAAATGCCCAGTCACTCAACGTTTTAAAAAATAAAAACGTAGGCATAAACTTTGATAAAAGTTTAAATGTCAAGTGCATTCCCTGTCTGGAGGGAAAACTTTCACGAAAACCTTTTCCGAAGTCTACGAGTAGATCCAATTGCGTACTACAACTGATCCATTCTGACCTATGCGGTCCGATGAGCACACACTCGTTTGGCGGAGCTCTATATTTACTTACTTTTACAGACGACTACAGCCGCAAGACTTTTGGATATCTTTTAAAATCAAAAGATGAAGTTTTTACAAAGTTCGTGGAGTTTAAGCACTTAGTTGAAAATCAAACGGACAAAAAGATAAACATTTTGAGAACCGATAACGGTGGCGAATACGTCAACCAAAACATGTTAACCTTTTTAAAAGAGAATGGTATCGTACACCAAACTACAATACCGTATACGCCGGAACAGAACGGAGTTTCTGAGCGTACTAATCGCACAATTTTTGAAAAAGCGCGATCAATGCTCCAAGACTCGCAGCTTTCAAGAGCATATTGGGGAGAAACCGTCAACACAGCAATCTACCTGAAGAATCACGTGCCTACTCAAGCACTGCGGAACCAAATTCCAGAGGGAGTGTGGTCTGGAAAAAAGGTTGACCTCTCACACTTACGAGTGTTTGGTTGCGAAGCGCATGTACTCATACCGAAAGAAAAGCGTACAAAACTAGACGCTAAGAAGGAGAAGTGCATCTTCGTAGGCTACGCGACGGACAGCAAAGGCTATCGCCTTGTTAATCCGCAGAATCCTCGCGCGATAATTGTCGCAAGAGACGTCGTCTTCATTGAAGACAAAACACAGGTAGACTCCACCCCAATACCTCCTTCTCATTCTGTCCCACCACCACCACAAGTTCCACCACCCATTCCACAAGAACCAGCTCCATTACCGCAATTTGAAATGCGACTAGACATTCAACCTGAATCGTCAGAGCGACCTATACCTGCAGTCGCAGAACCATAAGCGGAACCTGACGTTATCCAAGAACCCATTCCCGAACCTGAACGACGGTATCCCAGCAGAGACAGACGTCCTCCTGAACGTTTCGTCCAAGTCTGTGGGGTACAAATGACATCAGATCGAGAACCGGATAACTTCAAGGAGCTTTCGGACCATCCTGAAAAGGATGAATGGCTTAAAGCTATGCAGGCGGAATATGATTCACTTCAGTAACACAAAACATGGATCATCGTTAATAGACCCAAAGATCGAAAGACGACAAAATGTAAATGGGTATTTAAATTTAAAAGAGACACAAGTGGACAAGTGGTAAAATATAAAGCAAGAATGGTAGCGAAAGGATTTACCCAAGTGGCTGGAGTTAACTATGGAGAAACTTTCTCACCAGTGGCAAGATTATCATCTGTCAGACTCTTAATGGCATTTGCAGCAGAGCTGAACTGTCAGATTGACCACCTAGACGTGGAGACAGCCTTTCTTAATGGAGATTTAGAAGAAGAGATTTACATGGAGCAACCGGAAGGATTCTCGACTGATCCTAAAAACAAATTGTGCTTACTGAAAAAGTCACTTTATGGCTTGAAGCAAGCTCCACGACAGTGGAACAAGAAAATATGCGAACCTATAGCCGCATTAGATTTGACTCAAGCTTCGACAGAGCACTGCATTTACTACAAAAGGAGTAACAACGATTTACTCGTTGTAGACTGTAATGCGAATTCAAAAATCAACTGAAGGAAATATTTACGGTCAAAGATCTTGGACCTGTCAAAGATTGTCTCGGCATGAGAGTTACTCAAAACCAAGGTCGCGTAACTCTTGACCAGACCAATATTGAAAAACTGTTGGAAAAATACAACATGACTGATGCCATTTCTGTCAATACACCTTTGGAACCTGGATTAAGACTATCGTTACCCGAAAAAGATGACGAAGTTGAAGTTGAAATAGAGAACTCATTGGCTCCTTAATGTACCTTGCCATTGGGACGAGACCTGATATTGCCCATACAATGTCGTATCTCTCCCAATTCGCAGCACATTACGGTGGGGTTCACTGGAAAGCGGCAAAGCTGAAAGGAACCAAGGAACTCAAACTCCAATTTCGTCATGGCCATCCTGTTCCTACGGGATAATGCTGACGCAGACTTCGGCAATAGCATTATCGACCGAAGATCCTTCACGGGTTACGTGTTCATGATGAGCGGTGCACCTGTCTCCTGGGAAGCGCGCAAGCAGCGAACAGTCGCGCTCTCTACCACCGAGGCAGAGTATATGGCCCTTGCAGAAGCCTGTAAGGAGGCCATATACTTAAAAGCCCTAATCTCGGAAGTTTTCGATGTCACTCATCCCATGATCATCCATTCCGACAATCAAAGCTCCATCAAACTTGCACATAATAGCACATATCATGCTCGCACGAAACATATAGACATCAAACACCACTACATACGAGACGCACTTTGACACCATGACCTCCATGTCAAATTCATACCTACTCATGATATGATCGCCGACGTTCTTACCAAACCCTTAGCAAAATTGAAACATTGCAAGTTTTTTGGGTTTAGGTTAGATTAAGGTGTTCATAGTAGGTATAGGGTGTGTAAAGTTAGTGATAGGTTGATGTATATACAGGGTGTTTTTATTTTGAATGCTAATATTTTTTGTGTGTATAGTTTTACTTTGATGTGTGAATTTTTTTTATATACAGGGGGTTCTTATTACAGGGGGGTGTTAAACCTTCGTGTTTACTTATTTTATAATAAGAACTGTCACTGTTTTGTATTTGAAAATTATTTTATAGACTTATGTCATTCGTCTTCTTGGCTTCATCATGTCATCATAAGCTTGGTATCCAATAAACTCTATCTTCATTTCCACTCGCATTTTCCCCAACTATTAAGTGAACGTTCTTATCTTATCTAATATCTTCGATATATTCTTATACTCATCATAATAAATATACATAAACTACTATATCCATAAAAAAATTCTGAGATATCAATTGAATTTTTTGGGGTAAATAAAAAAAATGGACTTTGAGACTTCGCCAGTAAATCCAGCGGTATGCTTGTTGAAATTTCAAATTTGTTATTATTAAAATTGTTATAATACTTTATTGCACACGCATTGTTGAGAAAGAAAATTTGAACATTAAAATGTTCAAGTTTCCGGTCTTTAATGTAACATTTTTGTAACATAACATTTACATCCTGGCATATACATTGCTTCTGGCCCCACAGTAGGATACTTTGTGTCGTTGGTGCCAGAAACAGCGACATCACAAACACCTCCAAGACCTGACTTAAGGTTTTTTTTCGTCCTCATCCGGGGATCGAATCCGGGACCTCTCGCATGGTAGACAAATGGAGGTCGTCATGTGTCGAGTTAAGGAACCTTATCGAAATAAACCTTATCTAAATAAGGTTTCCCGTGTATGTTTGGTATTTGATACTGTTAGGGTGATTTAATTTGCAATATAAAATTGAAAATTGCGACTTTGAAACTTCTTAAGCCGTTGATTTGATGATGGGATAATAAGTGGGCGTTAGTACGAAAGTTAGTACAAAATTATGCCCTGGTTTTATTTCTTGTAGGTCACATTTATAAAAAAAGTTAATAAATATTAATTATTTCTCAATCATATAAATTATTAAAACTTGGAAGCGACAGGAAATGCCAAGGTTTTAAATGCTGTTAAACATGAGGTGGTATAATAACTAACAGTGGGGGCATCTAGGTATTAGGCTTCCTCATTCTCACGATTTATTGCACGATTCTACGTACGCATAATACAGTGAAATACAGAAAGACCACAGAAGCTATTTTCGTGTTGGCTTCGGAAAAGCTTTTTTCCGACGGGATTTCACAAAAAGATCACAAACAAAATTTAAAAACCTATTTAGAGGCTAAAAATTTCACCCATGCCGGGATTCGAACCCGCAACCTCTGGCTATCCGTGCTAGCGCTCTACCAATTGAGCCAATGGGCGACTCACTCAAATAGGTTTTTAAATTTGTCCTTAGCACGGGTTAGTGCATTAAAAATAAAAATAGTATAATCACAAACAAAATTGTTAATTCTGGTTTCCCGTAACTATTTTTTCTCGTAGGTATGGTTTACTATGACAATTCGAGATACTTCACATGGTCGATTAACCCACAGATTAACAAGTAAGAAGACGCAATGTCCTTTGAATTCGTGTAATAAACTACGAACTGTAGTTTTATGAAACTCGGCGCAAGTGGTGGAGGATGACCTGTGACCGACCGAATGAAGGATGATTTACCGAGAAAAGTCTAACTCCTAAACATTCTGTTAAAAATAATTCGAGTCAGCTATAGTGTACAATTAAATTTAAAATTGCACTCACTCCTCGTAAACCTTCTCCTGAACCTCGGGGTACTTAGATACTCGGGAACCTCGAATCATTTTGTGAATGGAATTTCACAAAATTATCAAAAAAAAATATTGAAATTTGGAAGGTGGACGTCGTGACGCAACAGGCGGTTAAAGAAAGTGACATGTGATTGGAGCGAGGAATTGCTGCACCCGGCAAGAATCTAACTCTTAAACATAATGTTGAACATTTTTCGGTGCATAGCTGCACCGAAAAATGTTTAGAAGGATATTTAAAATTGCACTCACTCCTCGTAAACCCTCTCCTGAACCTCGGGGTACTTCCCCAGAAGCTTGAGCGTGTACCCGATGGCCACAGCCGAAGTGTCGGTACCCGCCACCGTCAGAGTAAGCACCTCTTCGCGCAACTCCTTGTCGCTGTAGCCCTTCTCTCTGCCAGAGAGACTGATCAGCAGGTCGAGGAACGTCTTTCGTTTGTACGAGGTCAGGTCTGTAAGAATATTTGCGTGAGACTTGTAGTTTGATCATAAGTATCTATATTTTAAAATTTTGATCTTTTTCCTGATTAGGTAAACAAACTTTGGTAGACATAGTTGTATTCGAAAAGTAAAAAGCTTACGTTTGCTGGTCACGTGGTAAATCATTCATCTCCTTATGACAACTTATGTTATGAATTGTTTCCCTATTGTCTTTATTTCAAAAAAATAACTTAAAAACGCTCAGGAATACCTCAATTTAATAGATTATAGTTCATTCTTCGTTTTATTATCTACTGATAGCTTCCCTACCTATTTCCCGTCATAAATCTCTATCTCGACAATCATCATTGCTTCTGCCTTCAGATAAAAGACGAATATCATATATCATACTGAGCGAACTATGTGCCTACACAATGAAGTTACCATTAAACCATAATGCGGAATAAAATACTTCGTATTCCGATCCCTTAAATACAAAATAAATGCGACAGATGAATACCTCAATAAAGCGACCAAGACAGTCCATATCTAATTCTCAACATTTCTTATAGTAAGCAATTTACGGACATAACTTACACCTACACATATGTAGACGATTTCTGCATTGCAGGCCCAGGGATTTTTAAACGTTCCTGGAGGTCGAATTTTCAAGGTAGCGAGGAATTTGTTGCGCAAAATTGGGCTCAATTTCTCGCATATCAGAAGCCTTTGGCCATGGTAAGAATCTGCTTCCAACTTCCATTGGAACCAGAAGAAATCTACATTCTGTTGTAATCACAGTTGTACCTATCGTACACCCACAGCTTGAGCAAATTAGCTCAAACAGCATCGAGTGATTGACATAGGTCAAGCAGTGCGTGTATAAATCACCTTGTTCTCTGTACGCTATAAATACTACAATTAACATACCAAGGGTCGATTAATATGGACTTCATTGGATAATTTATCCGCTTACCGTATTCCTGCTCTTGATTTGATCGATTCTCGTTTTGTTTTATTTCTATTCTTTTCTTTTGTATCACCTGTAAAAAGGGCCACGAATTAGACACGCTAAATGATTAATGGAATTGTATTGCTAATGGATGGAAAACTTCTAAAAAATAATTAACTCCAACATTTGTCCGGTCCCATACCAGGGTATTCTGGTTGTGATATGTTAACCAGACAAAGGCATTAAAAACGTGAAAAAACACCCAAAATGTGGAGTTTTGTACAAAGTATAGCGGCCCCTAGCGGGAATCAAACCCACAACCCCGGTGTTTATAATCAAGCATGTGACCTCTAGCTGGACAAACGCGGCAGCCACGTCTATAGAAGAATTTTATGATTGATTCTGTAGAACTAACAAAGCAAAAGGTACTTATTTTCTGTTACGATAAGAGTGGGTATAATGCAAACGCTAAGCTACTTAAATAATATTGTCGACCTTAGTACAGAAGAAAGCACCAGTACTAACAACCGACTAAAATAAATTGACAATAAATAACATGAACAAAAAAATACTTATAGGCTTGCTAATATAAATTATTGCACACCAATATTAATAAATCCATCCCAGAAAAAAAATATTATATTATTGCTTATCAAACTACATTTAATAAACCCTTGCCAAGATAAATAAACCCTCACCAAAATTGGTAAATGATTAGCAAGATATGTAAATATGACATGTATTATAGAGAATATTCTTTATACCTATATGTATACCTATAGGTATACATATAGATATATATATACACACTGAGATGTTTACTGTTACAGTGCGTTCACATTAACTTGACGTGTGAGAGAATTGGTAACAAGGACATAACATGTGAATTAGCTTTTGGACCTAATCGGAAGATGGTAAAACAAGCCCTCAATCCTTTTATTTTCCCTAAGTAATGGAAATGATTTCTTATTTAACATGGTAACAGTAAACATCTCAGTGCTACCAATTCTCTCACGCGTCAAGTCAATGTGAACGCACTATACCATATATATATATATATATATATATATATATATATATATATATATATATATATATATATATGTATACCTTTAGGTATACATATAGATAGATTGCGACCAGATTTAGTTGGTCAAAACAGGTATGTTTTTTGACCAACTAAATTTGGTCGCAATTTATCCATTTGGTAGGGATTTGTACGTTTTTTGGTATGTAACGCAATTTAGTGAGAATCTTTTAAATTCGGAGCTCATTTCGTCTTATGGTTACGACACTACATTACACTACAGCACGACATTACATTATACTATTTTTATTTTTAATGCACTAACCCGTGCTAAGGAACAAATTTAAAAACCTATTTAGAGGCTAAAAATTTCACCCATGCCGGGATTCGAACCCGCAACCTCTGGCTATCCGTACCAGTATCCGTATCCATATCCGTATCCGTAACATTACATTATTGGTCGCCTTTTAAATTCAAGGTATATCGTGATTAGGTCCATAGGATGATAATTGGCGCAATATATTACAGCATTACTTCGCCTAGTTTGCATTAGATCGCCCTTGTTCGTTTATTGGTGTTATAATAGTACATTACACAACTAGGGTGGTACAAAGAAAGGCCGAGATCGCAGAAGTTTGCGGCCCGAGCTGCAAGCTCTCGATCGCATATTTACGTCCCTCGCTTGCAGCTCGGGCCGCAAACTTCTGCGATCTCGGCCTTTCTTTGTATTACCACCCTAGTTGTGTAATGTACTATTACATATCTCTTGCTCTGTAAGTAGTCACTTACTTCCCTGAATGCCGGGGTGTATGGATATCATTACAGCATAGGTCTCAAAACATACCATGTAATGTTAACATTACAGCATAGGTTTTGGAATTTGAAAAAAGAACTGTCATACTCATACTGCAAGAAGAATATTTTTTTCATCCCACCATCTCGGAAAGAGTATTTTTAATCTTCAATATCTGAGTGGAAAAGCCGTTTTTATTCTCTAGAGGATAAAGTAAATTTAATTTAGAACATCGTGTGCACTAAGTTTGTGAATTAAAAAAATATTACACTCAATTTAAATAACTGTAGCAACGTTACTTTAAAATTTTCTTAATTATACCTTAGTATTATTTTGTTATAATTTAAAGATTATTATGTAATACTTACCTGTCATAATGTAGTAATTAATACCTAAACTGAAATAAAAGTGTACCTATCTTGTGATTGTAAACGTTTTTTTTGCATTAAGTCATTTCCTCGCTGAGGTGGAATGAAAAGTTACGTGTTGCACTCGAGTGCAAAGATTTTTCACCTCGTGCTCTTTTGATTCCCTCGTCTACGCTCAGGATTCAAAATTTTTCTAATTTTAGAATCCTTCGCTTGCTCGGTCATCAAAATTGAACACGCGCTTAAAAAGCAACTTTGCACTCTTGTACAACAAATAACTATTAAAAGTTAATATTTTTTTTCTCGGTATCGATTATTTACTCGAATCGGAATCGAAACAATTTATATTATAATGTATGAAGATTTTATTTTAAATATCGAACTATTTGTTTCGCAGTCACATCGTATGTCAATTTAAAAATCGATTTAAAAATCAAACTGGCCAGCACGATTTGGCGCGCTTGCGTGCCATAAAATCGTGAAGAGTAAAAAAGTCAGTCGACTAAATATAGTGCGTTCACATTAACTTGACGCGTGAGAGAATTGGTAGCACTGAGATGTTTACTGTTACCATGTTAAATAAGAAATCATTACTTGGGGAAAATAAAAGGATTGAGGGCTTGTTTTACCATCTTCCGATTAGGTCCAAAAGCTAATTCACATGTTATGTCCTTGTTACCAATTCTCTCACGCGTCAAGTTAATGTGAACGCACTGTAGCTAGGCGCGAAAGTAATTTTTTTTCGTGTTTTGGAGTTCTTTCTCAAAAGTTTTGAAAAATGTCAAGACAAAAAAAAAGTCAACCTGCTTTCTTGTTTTTTTACTTACCTCACAATCAATATGTAAAGCAGAGTGTTTACCTCGGGTGTAAGCATCAATTGCATACTCCGGCTAATTAGCGCCCTCGCTGCGCTCGGGCGCTAAAACCTCATATGCAATTCATGTCATACAGCCCTTGGTTAACAATCTACTATTAATAAAAGTAATAATCTGTACTATAACTTCAATTTACGTAAAATACAACACACGTTAACTATATAGTTGATTTATGCGGCAAAAACGGCATAATACGTCTTTGCCAATTGGAGAGACAGGAATTCATAGATGAGGTCAATAGCAGCCGGAGCCTAATAGGGCCTGATGCGTTTCTTTGCAATGTTTCCCACAGCGTGACATGTAAAGAGACAAGTAATTTACGCGTTTCCTCGCAATGTTTTCCTTCGCAGGTAGCGAGAGTTACAGAACCGGCCTGAGTGTCTAATACACATAGACATAGTTTTTCACTAGAATGATATAAGCACGCCAATAGTTTTTTATTGGTATTTGGTAGTCTACAAAGTAGTACAGTGCTACACAAAAAATAAGTCTCGCGGATGTACCTGCGCAGATGACCAAATTTTGGATGTGCGGCAAGTTGATCGACCAATCAGATAGTTTTATTTTATGGCAGGCCCCGCGCCTTTCTTGCTATTGGTTGATTCAACGTCATCGATGCAGGTGACTGTTAGTTTGGCAATATTAGCGTGAGCGAAATAGGTACCGTTACTGCGGCAATCATTTCTGCACCTTAACCGTATCGGTTAAAGATCATGTTGAATGTTTCGGAATGTTTGAATAGCTTCGGGTACTTTTGATACACTTCTTCCCAGTCTGCGCGAACGTAGATTCCCGAAGGGACTTTTATGATGTGTAGTACTATAGCAGTGTAATATATATATATTTACTAGCTGGGCCCGGCAGTGTTAATCGCGGTTTATCGATTTTCCCATGGGAATAAGATGTTTTCCCTCGGTAAAATGTAGCCTATGTGTAAGTCAAGGGCGTCAGCTGACTCCATACCAAATATCTCTGGCCGTTTAGACGTGAAGAAGTAACAAATATACACACTCACAAACTTTCGCCTTTATAATATTAGTGTGATGATGTATCCTTTATACGTCCCACTGTAGGGCACAGGCCTCAGAAACTCAGGTTTCCTCACAATGCTTTCCTTCTCAGTTAGCGACTGGTATAGCTACCAAGAATTTACCAATGTACGTAACTTAGAAAACAAGGTCATTAACACATCCCGGGATTCGAACCCACGATCTCCCGAATTAGAAGGAGCCGGCGATCTATCGCTCCGCTACCACCGCTAAATTGGCATCTCTCACGAAGAAGATCGAATCGTACGAGACGCCAAGTTAAGTTGCTCGGGTTGCCATTGAAATGCGATTGGTTTCCAGACTACCATAGTGCTATAAAGCGAGCGCTATAAAGAGTGAATTTTATGAAATTATATAAACTGAAGCGCTCGTGGCCTAGTTAAACAGAGTCATTGGAATCAATCACTTATGTTGAGCAGCAATAGGCGCAGTCAGGTGCTGGATGGGTGACCGTCCCGTGAGTACCGCTAGTGGCATTTTTCCAAGCGCTCCCGTCACGTTAAACCGTTGGTGCCGGCTGTCATGTAATGGCAGTCGTTAAGCCATGTCAGAGGCCTAAAGGGCGGCTTAATAACTTCTGACAGTAAGGCCCGCCACTGTCTTACAATCCTCCACCAACCCGGACTTGGCCCGTGGAACCCGTGGTGGAGTATGGCCTAACCTTCCTGCGATGCAGGAAGAGACCGGTGCCCCAGTAGTGGGGACATACAAGGGTTGATATCGTATCGTATCGTATATAAACTGATTGTGGGGGGCTGCGGCATATAATCAGAGTTGAATTCGAGGCGCAAGTATGCAGCTCTATGGCTTTATTTTTATGCCTTTCGAGATAGAGATTCTGGGGCCATAGCCATGGGTCCGGAGGTGCGACCCCTCATTAAGGAAATTTTGTCTCGCCTATTTGACGCCTCAAGAGATCCGAGGGCTGGTGCCTACTTGGCCAAAGGCTTAGCCTTTGGACAAAGCCTCGCCATACAGCTAGGCAATCCCGCCAGCCTTATCGGCATCGGAATAATATGACTTAGAATTTAAAACTGGGATAAGTAGTGGGGTGTATACAGAAAAAATCAAATCACCTGATTGGTGAAATCGTGCATGATCCGCAAACAATTCTCGTGCTCAGTGTGCTTGGTGACAAAGAGCCGGTACATCCAGTCCATCTGCAGCCATAGGTGGAAGATCCTCTCGCAGACCAAGTTCAGCACCCGGGTCATGGCCTTCAGGAACGGTGAGTCACGGTTGCTTTGAGCATTTATTTGAACCCCCATTGCTGTTTCTAGATGACCAAGCGTTTAAATACGTTTTAATATGTTTTATTGCCTGTTTAATACATTATTAATTTCATTTCATTATTTACCACTTATTTACACTACTCGTATATAGACTGTAATATTGTATGAGTGAGTATGATATAGTGGTCAAATCTCTTTCTTTAATTAACAGTATTATAAAGTTCAGATTATACAATTAAGCAGGGTTTAAATCAGTGATAATAAAAGTTGTAAGGAACGATTCTAGTAAAATTAGCAAAATACCTACATACTTGCGTCGACTATTAATTGACAAATTAAGATAAACAGGTCAACATTACATTCCAAAATAAAAAAATAATTAGACAGATATGTGAAGACCGAACTCAGATATATTTAAGTAAATAAATAAAATAAAAATAAATAAAAAAATATTTATTTATTTATTTATTTTTTATAGGTATATAAGTAAATTTTATTATTAGAGTAATTTGACTTTTCGCATCTTTTGAGACGAAATCCCGGAAAAATACACGCCAATCTGTGTAAGCTCTACAGTCTGTTAGCTTTTAGAATATACCTCGGGCTCTAGAGTAGGCTTCGGTTTTCGCCGAAAGCACACGGTCGAGCGAACGGGAAACGAAGCAGAGGACGAGCACCAACGCGTTGGACGGGCATAATAACTAAAGCTTCGGGAGGGACCCTACAAGCAGCCATACATCTGGCTCGTAATAGAATCAAATGGAGAGAGCTGGTGGCGGAAGCTGCCCCATAGTCACGTCCCTCAGCCATGAGGAAACGACAAAGAAGAAGAAAACAGGAGTGTTATTTGATGATCAAGTTCTGATTTAGAAATTCTGTGTCAGATTAGTTCCGATATTTCTATTACACGAATATATCCGATTCTATCCGATAGTAGCCGAGGTACGAGTTTCGCACCCGGTATTCACGCTAATAGAAACATGCGCCACATTACTTACCGCAGACGGAATCAAGAGTGTAAGTACTGAGATAGGGCCAGACACTGAAAGGCACATTGTTGGCGCAGTCCGCGATACGTTCCGCTAGTGTTTCGCTTTGTTCCGAAAACACTTCCACAAAGTTCTCGATTATCTTTGGACTGAAAGCTGGCACCAGGATCTTGCGTCGGCGTCTCCATATTGACACTAGAGGAAAAAAATGTATGAGAAAATCTGAGCATAAGGAGATACCTACATAACTACCTATGCTAAACCTCGATCGTACCACTTTCACGATCTATTCACATTACAATAAACGGGCGCAACGATACAAATTATAATATACCCCACATATAGTTTGCGTCTGTTCTTAAAAACACCCCTAAGTTGAGGTTAACGTTGTTAATGTTGGGATCACGGATTTACATCCGTGGTTGGGATGTTTATTTACAAGCAAAATTCCTCTTATGAACCGGATTTAACGCCATCTTAAAAGTATTTTGGTGAGGTTAATTTTATATAAATAGGATTAGTTAGTTGATAGGTTCTGAAAACCAACTCGGGTTTTTTGTTTCATGAGTGCTCAGAAAGTGATAATTTTCAATTCTTCCGTGTTTTTATTTTGCAAAAAAAGCATTTTTAAAATAGGCCGCCAAAACGCTCTTGAGCAATATGGCGTCGCACAGGATTTAGTGACGTCTCTAGTCAGTACATAGTCAAATTTCAGGTCAACTCAAGGGTTCTCCGATCGCTATATTTACTGAGCTGTTACGTCTTTATAGATTCGACCCATCCAGGCCGTTTCTCATAAAATTGCTACAGATAAAAAATATCAAGTTTTATCCTGTTATTTTTGCAGTTTTTAGTTAAAATGTCTTAAATTAGTTTTAAAACTCACAATTGATACAAATATGTATGAATATAATTAATACTTTTTTTTACACTGTCAAATAAGCCGTTTGCGAGTGTTTAAAAAGTACCTATTCTTAAATCTTAGCTTTAGCTTGATATCGTCAGTCCGTGGTGGGCTCTCATGGTGATAATGCCCGTGATCTTTCCAGGACCTGTGCGCACCATTATTTATTATATATCATTAGTATTTATTTATATCATTATTTATTTTATCTACTCTGATACTATAATACAAGGATTATAAAACTGAAAACAAAACCCTTATGACAAACATTACGCATAGGCCAAAAATAAAAATAAAAAGTTTTATTACGATACAGGTCTTGTATGGACACCTGTATTATATTCATAATAGTACATTACACAACTAGGGTGGTAATACAAAGAAAGGCCGAGATCGCAGAAGTTTGCGGCCCGAGCTGCAAGCGAGGGACGTAAACATGCGATCGAGAGCTTTCTTTATTACCTCCCGTGTTGTGTACATCTTTTTATGTCTACACTTGGCCAGAAAGTGGCTTTATATGTACGCGCAGCGTGCGGAAAAAGCCACTTTATTGCCAGGTGTGGCATAATATAACTTTTTAATCTTAAGGATACACCTATACAAACTCCAGCTGGACCAAGAAGGTTGAACCTCTTCTTTTATAAAAAGGTTTCAATGAACGAGTCCGCGGCGACGCAATACGCATGCGCAATCGATGTTCGCGCCTTGGCGCCAACATTTTCCATTTAAAAAAACTATTCAATATTTAAAGAAAGTTTGATTGTATTTAATATTATTTTATGTATTATAGTATGAGAGTAGATAAAGTAGTGTATGACACTGTACATAACTTGGTCTTATAACACTAGTGTGATAACATGTGATATACGTGATATACCCTTATTATGCAACAGTATCAAAAACTACTATAGGTATTCAGTCGGTTTCCTCACAAAATTTAAAATTGACAATTCAAAACTATTCTAACAAAAGTGTGCATGGTCTAATTGTTTAGGCAATTGCGTATTAATAGCCCTGTAAAGTGCCACGGCGTTTATGAGTTATCCAAGATACAATGGTCACGTTAAGTTCAAGTTCATCTTGTATTTTGTTGTCCACTTTATATTGACCATGATGATACAGGGCACGTACTTTGTTATGTACTTTTGTCTTCTAGTTACAATGTCAACATATTTAGTACAGGAAATAAGATTAACATTTTCCTAAATGTGACCGTAGTAGTGCTACAAAAATCATAATATTTACTTGACGACCTCTGTGGCGCGTCTAACTACAATACAAGAGGTCCCGGATTCGAGCCCCGGCTGGGGACATAAAAAAACCCCAGGTCTTGGATGTTTACATGTTTGTGGTGTCGCTGTTTCTGGTTCCCACGATCCTAGTGTGGGGTCAGAAGCAATGTATGTGCCTGTATGTAAATTTTATGTCATATTATGTTATTGAAGTACGAGGGCTGCTACTTATGTATGCGGAATAGAAAAAATAAACAAATGTATATGGCTAAATATACTTTTATTGTTTTTCAAAGTATTCTCCACTATGATCGATGCACTTTTTCATTCGATGAAACCAATTTGTAAAACACTTTTTCCACTCTGATTGAGGTATCTCCAAAACGTGCTGTTTGAACGCATCTACGGCATCTTCACGGGTCGAAAATCGTTGACCACGTAATTTATTCTTTACATTTGGGAATAAATAGAAATCATTGGGAGCCAAATCAGGGCTGTACGGTGGATGACCCATCAATTCTATTTTTTGACCATCCAAAAATGTAGTTGTTTCCTGAGATGTATAACAGCTGGCATTGTCATGGTGAAGTATGATTCTGCGTCGCTGGTTGTTTTGGCGTATTTCTTCAAATACTTCCGGCAAACAAATGGTCGTGTACCACTCCGAATTAACCGTTCTGCGATTCTCCAGTGGTATTGTAGCCACATGGCCATTAATACCAAAAAAGCAGGCCACCATTTGCTTTACAGTGCTTTTTGCACGAGCCACTTTCGTAGGGTTCGGCTCATTTTGAAACACCCAAACTGTTGATTGTTGTTTATGGTTTTTCAAAGTATTCTCCACTATGATCGATGCACTTTTACATTCGATGAAACCAATTTGTAAAACACTTTTCCGACTCTGATTGAGGTATCTCCAAAACGTGCTGATTGAACGCATCTACGGCATCTTCACGGGTCGAAAAGCGTTGACCACGTAAAATATTCTTTACATTTGGGAATAAATAGAAATCATTGGGAGCCAAATCAGGGCTGTACGGTGGATGACCCATCAATTTTATTTTTTGACCATCCAAAAATGTAGTTGTTTCCTGAGATGTATGACAGCTGGCATTGTCATGGTGAAGTATGATTCTGCGTCACTGGTTGTTTTGGCGTATTTCTTCAAATACTTCCGGCAAACAAATGGTCGTGTACCACTCCGAATTAACCGTTCTGCGATTTTCCAGTAGTATTGTAGCCACATGGCCATTAATACCAAAAAAGCAGGCCACCATTTGCTTTACAGTGCTTTTTGCACGAGCCACTTTCGTAGGGTTCGGCTCATTTTGAAACACCCAAACTGTTGATTGTTGTTTAGTTTCGGGATCGTACGCGTAGATCCAGGATTCGTCACCTGTGTAGATATTACAAACAGATTTTGAGTCGCCTCTGTTGAATTTTTTTAAGGTTTTCTTGCACCATTCAACGCGAGCATCTTTTTGATCCTGAGTTAAGTTGTGCGCGTTGGATCCCAACGCGAACAAATTTTTTTTGCAGACAAATTTTCATGTAATATCCTATGAATGCTTGTCATACATATGCCCAGAATAGCCTCTATCTCGCGATACGTAACATGGCGGTCTTGCATTATTAGTTTTCGCACAGCTTCAATATTTTGTGTCACAACCACCGATTTCGGGCGACCTTCTTTAACTTCGTCCGTGAGCTTACTGCGCCCGCGATTAAACTCACTAAACCAGTGATACACAGTCGTTTTTGATGGAGCTTCACCGCCAAAAGTCGAAGTTAATTGATCTACGCACTGTTGTTGCGTTAAACCACGTCGAAAATCGTAATAAATCATAGCACGAATATTTTCACGAGTGAGTTCCATTTTTTCAGCGATATGACATTTTAAACCCAACAAAAACAAAACACTAATGTATATAAGAGAAAAATATTAGCGGCCAGTATTTAAAAATGAACGAATTTGACCATGGAGGTCAGACATTGCGTTTAAAATTATTGGAATCCCAGATTCTGCATACATAAGTAGCAGCCTATGTAAATATGTACAGCATTTGGTTCTGGGACCGTAGTCCCATTGGACGCTTCAGAGGATAGCGAGTTACAGAATTATTTCTCTGCCTTAGATTAAATTCTCTATCTGCCTAGGATCTTATGTTTAAAAAGGAAGTTTGAAGTATAAAAATGGAAGACCACCATGTGTCAAGTCAAGATGTCTAGGAATTATGAAAGAACTTAGACGCTTGGACCAATCACAACAAAGAAGTGAATCGACCCTTATCTAAGCAAGCCAAACAACTGTAAAGTCTTCAACCCTCCTAAAGCTAAGAGCTTAGGATATTAGCTAAGATCTGCATTATCAAAAACTCTCATACATTACTATGCCACCACATAACCAGCTTTATCGCGAACAATTTGAAAGCGAGGTGATTGCGCTACGAACTCGCGAATAAGCAGATTAGTCTGTTAGCTTTTAGAATACACCTCGGGCTCTAGAGTAGGCTTCGGTTTTCGCCAATTTTCGTACTGATGATCGAGTTCTAATTTCAAAATTAGGTGTCATATCAGTTCCGATTTCGAAATTAAGTGCCATATTAGTTCCGATATTTCTATTACACGAATAGGTATATCTGATTCTATCCGATAGTAGCCGAGGTATATTCTAAAAGCTAATAGACTATACATGTCAACCACGAATCTTCATTCTGTCAACAACGATTGAACGTCGACGGTCATAATCGCGGCGACATGACCACGGCGGCGCAGCGTGATCGCGACGTCGCGTCGTCGCGGCGAGCTCACTGCGCAATTTCATAACTTTCAAATCGCTCGCAAATTGCTTGTGCGATAAGACATATATTCAAAAACTAAAAAAGTCCGTTACCTGGCGCAAATATCCCACCGTTGCCGATGACTTTTCTGATAAATCTATGGAGATCGTCTTTTTCAAGACATGTCTTTAGCACCAACTCCAAGTCTTTGGGATTTGTGACAACTGTGAACAAGGTCAAAAGAAAAATATATGTAGGACTAGCAAGACATTAAGTTAATTTACGAACAGAAATAGACCTAAAATTGTCTTGGCTAGACAAAAGTAAATTGGCATCGAAAAGAAGTTTAACCATAAGAAATGACATGATATATGTTCTTTGTACGATTTCTAGTTTTATCATGCGTCCACAGTTCGGTAGAAAATTACTAATGGGCTACTGTGACGTGGAAGTTGCATGTTGGATTAGTTGCCAATAAATTCTTATCTAGGCCTTTAGGTACAAAACGAGATACGTATAAGAATCCTAGAATTTGACATTAACATTCTAATGTTAATGTCAAATTCTCATAAAATAGCTCAATTTTACAATTCTACATCCCTTGTCTGCCCCCACTGCTGGGGCACAGGTCTCTTCCTGCATCGCAAGAAGGTTAGGCCATGCTCCAACACGGGGGCCGAGTCCGAGTTGGTTGAGGATTGTAAGAGAGTGGCGAGCCTTGCAATCATAAGCCGCAGATAAGGCCTCTGACCTGGCTTAACGACTTCCATTACATGACAACCGGCACCAACGGCTTAACGTGCCTTGAGAAGCAGGGAAGCCCTCGGAAAAAAATCCACTAGCGGTAGTCACGGGACGATCTCCCATCCTGCACCTAACCGCGCCTTTTGTTGCTTAACTCAAGTAATTGATTCCAAATCACTCGGTGCGACTAGGCCACGAGCGCTTTTTGTTCTAAAGTATTACTAATTTAACTGATCATGTCCTATATAAAAAAATCTAGAGCCCTGCCATTGAGGAGTAGATAGAATATTCTTTATTGTACACAGAAATTACAGTAACGGAAATTATATAAAAAATACAGTACAAATGGCGGCCTTATTACTAAAAGCAATTTCTTCCAGGCAACCATAGACGGAGACAAGAAAGAAATTAGAGACGGATAGTCGGTGCAAAACAATAGGGAGTGTTCCCAAGATGCAGGCAGAATTCCCGCTCTGAATAGCTAGGCTGAGGCGCTGGTGATACCAGCTCTATGATCGCTTGAAGAGTCGATAAGGCGCGTTGACATTTCTTTTCGAAGTTTACGCGCCTCGAGCCCACACACAGCCATCGTATCAACCCCAAACGGAGCGGTAGCTGTCGTCAATGACAGAGTATTTGTGCGTTTAGTATTTTACTTTTATGTTGTTTGTTACGCTACTTTTTATTGCAGGACCATTTGTGTGTGAGTGTTTGGATTTTGTAATACCTTTTTTTCGCTCTAATTAAATAAATAAACTGACAGAACACTTATGAAGTTAGAAACTGCAATACGAGGGCGTAAGTTATCCGTCCCAGTGACGGTTTTTTCAAAAAGTATAAAAGTTTTTCGTAAAACAAGATTTTTGTATGTTATTTTACCCGACGCTTACTTACCCCGATCACTAAACGCCGAGTAATTTATTTACCCAAGTATGATAATATTATGTAAGTTCTTGCTATGTGTGCTCTTAATTTTTAACAGAGTGGATAACTAACAGCCAAAATAGAGTTTAAGATTCTCAAAATAACAATATTATTTATAATAACACTCAATAAACGTTGATTCAAATTGTCTATGGCGCAGATTTAACAGGAAAAGGACGTACCACACATTAAATAAACTGCCTCTGAGAAGCGCTTTAGATGAATCGTGTTTTTTTAAATAAGACGGATAATGTTTTCTTTATTAACATCATAGTTAATCTTGTACTTATAATAATGCAGTACGTATCAACAACTCTTGTAAAATTAAGTTAGTCTATAGGTTATATTTGCCTGCCGCGGTAGTGTGCGGAAGCATTCCCGTGGCCCTGTCCCTTGCGACTGCGGAGGAACAACCTAGGAGTTTTAGTCGGTATACTGCCCTTTTCAGGGCGGGGAGTCCGACATAACCACCGTGCTTCCCCGAGCCGGTGGTACCCGTACTTGGGTTCCTCCTGGGTTAAAAAAAAAATATTAAGTCTACTTACCAAAGTAAAGTATGTGGCCTAACCATCCTTTCATTATTCCGTTGTTGTTATTAGCCTCGTAACTGTAGCGCTGTAATGTTTCCATTATGTCTGAAATAAAAGAAGATTTAATAATCAGAAAAAAACATGTTGGAAACACACATAATTGTGTGACATTAACCTATGAGTAGAACGAAGTTATACGTTATATTTTTTTAAATTCTTTAACCCGTGCTAAGGACAATTTTAAAAACCTATTTAAAGGCTAAAAATTCGTCTAAATAGGTTTTTAAAAAAGAGGTTATTAAATACGTGATAATGGGCCTAAAAGTGTTTATTATTCCTTTCAATGTAGATTTATTACTTCTATCGAGTGGCGAAAGAAGAAAAAAATTAAATAGTTTCAAAGGTCCCAGAAGAACAAAATCACAAGTCACCGAAGAACACTGCCATATCTGCACATGTAACTTCTTGTGGTTTATTTTCTATAATTTAAAGTCTACTTCGTTGTCGGAAACAGAAAATAAATAAAAATGAAAAAGAACGCAAAACAAAATCACAAAAGTGAACATAGGGAACATAGGTTAGCGACCTCAGCGCTTCGGTAAAACGCTTGCCCTATATCCCGGGTTCGATTCCGGCACTTAGCAATAGTATTTCCTAACATACGTTCATTTATACATTTACTTCGTGCAGCATACAGAAGCAATAACTATTCCTTAATATAATGGAAAATATCGTGAAGAAACTTGAGTGACTTAGGATGGAATATAACAATACAGCGCTTAAAATCGCTAATTCGTTGTGGGCCATACTCTCTCCCGCTGAAAGAGGGATTTGTATAACATTTATTTATTTTTATGTACAATTAGCTTACCCAGCGAACTTTGTACCGCCTAACAGTCGATTCTTTAATTATTTTTTATTTTTCTCACCGTAAGAACCATGCTCGTACTTCAAGGAATATTCTAAAAAAAGAATTAGTGAAATCGTTTCAGCTGCTCTCGAGATTTGCGCTTACCAACACATTCAACGATTCATTTTTATATTATAGAGAAGATAAAGTGTTTTCTATCTATCTATCTATCTACCATTGAGTACTCTTTTTATACCCTAAGAAACTCCAAAAAGGGGTATATTGTCCTTAGTATACCCGCAAACATATTATAATTAATTCAATGTTGTAGCACAGCTGACTTTCAAATAAGCATAGTACAAGATAGATAAATCGTAAAGTTACTCTTTGCAAAATCAATATTTTATCCGGCAAAATATTCTCAATTTCTCACAAAACTGTAAACAGATAATTACGTGTGTTTCGTTTGTAGTGTTTACTTATATAGTTAGTTAAAGTAAACTAAGGCCTCGGCCACACAGAAAGGGCGAGGGCGCGGAAAAGACGCGGCAGGGACAAAGAACACGCAAGAAGGACGGGGCCAGGGTGCAAATTCTACAAAACGCGTCGTGTCTCACGTCTTTCCTTGCCCCAGTTACCTTGGGCCAGTTTTCGATAATATCTGTTTCTGTCCGGTGCGTTAGCTGATCTTGGTAGGTATATTGTAAATCTGGTTGTTACTTTGCAATGATAACATGGAATGGATAATTTGGTATGAACCGCTTACACACCCTTGTTTATGTACCCTAAGCAATGGTGAGATTTCGATAAATAGGATCTCAATTGAATCGTCCTATTTACGCAATTTTCATATGAATGGGCATCAAGCATAAATTCAAGAAATTAATCTTCGTGCATGCTTCGTAAACGGCGTGCGTCGATGCCGATGACGCGGCATGTGGATTCACTCACATAGGATTTCGGTTTATTTATATATTTATATTTATATATATTTATATACATTTATATATTTAATACGTAGTATCTCTATTATTTAGTCCGTGATTTAATATCAAGTAACTTTCAGTAACCAACACTCCTGGCTTAATAACACACAACAAAATCTCACGCCTGTATCCCAGAGGGGTAGGCAGAGACCAGTGACTGCCACTTGCCACGATCCAGACAGACCACCTTCGCTTCATCGACGTTCTTAAGTCGTTGCATGCTTCCGCGTACCTTTTATCTTCCCCTTTGCTAATACATTCCCTATTTGGTCGACGTATGTCCGCCTGGGACGTCCCTTACCGGCCCTGCCACACACATCAGCAATATATATTTGTTTCGTCAATTTTTCTTCCTTCATCCTCTCCACATGTCCAAACAAACGCAACATTGCTTTCTAAATCCTAGTCACTACATCCTCTTTCAGTCCACAACGTTCTCTAATCAAACTAATGCGTGGCAATACTACAATAGTAATACATGGTAATACTACATTCGAAGTAATACTACACATACTTCTCAAGAATCTCATTTCTGCTGCTTGGTGTAATATAATAAAATATTTATTTTCAAAGGCCTCAAAAAGCTTTGTAGTGGTATTGGTCTCAGGTTGCTACAATGTTAGATTATGTTATCACGGATAAATAAAGTTTTCTTTATAATTTTCTTCAAATTAGAAACTCTTGAAAAAGCCAAAAGCGTTTTTTTTTTTTAGGTTTTGGCGCGAAAATTCATATTCTTTGAAAATGGACAGAACAGTATTTTGAAGTGTTGATGTTAATTAGACACCTTTTTAATTAATTACAAAGTAAAGATAATCTGTCTAATAATTTTGGGCGTGTGTATGTACTACCATCAATAACGCTAGGAATAGAGAAATAACGGCGAGGAATAGAGTCCCTACTATGGTAAAATTCATAATATTGTTTTGTCCGAACTTCGTATGAGGATTTCTGATAGGATATTTTAATCATATAATTATGATCTATTCAAAAAGAGCTAGTTACTCTCGTAAACAGAGGCCAGAATAGTTCTTTGATCCTTAGGGATTACAAGTGATTTGAATTTGGAATGGTAAAGGTTCAAAGAGATCAATCACGAATTTGACGACCTCTGTGGCGCAGCGGTAGCGCGACTGCTACCACGCAAGAGGTCCCGGGTTCGAACCCCGGCTGGGGACAAAAAAAAGCCCCAGGTTTTGGATGTTTGTGATGTCATTGTTTCTGGTTTCCACGACACAGGGTATCCTAGTGTGGGGCCAGAAACAATGTATGTGCCTGTATGTAAATGTTATGTTATGTAACGTACATTGTATGAACAAGTTACCGGTTGTATGATAAAAAAACCGCGCGCGAACCAATGAAATAAAAACAAACGTTGACGAAAAAATAAATGACGCAGGAAATGGATTCCTGTCTCCGTCTTTGTTCCTAATTGTTTACAACGTACTGAAATTATAATTTCAAAAAGTTTTCTTTTGTGTATAAAGTACTACATAGTACCTTATATCGAGTTTTTGTAAAAGATCTCACTTTTAAGTAGTAAGAATGAAAGTATTCTATTAACTAACTATTAATTAACGACCTCTGTGGCATAGTTGTAGCGCATCTGCCTATCACGCAAGAGGTCCCGGGTTCGAATCCCGGCTGGGGACAAAAAAAACCCAGGTCTTGGATGTTTACATGTTTGTGATGTCGTTGTTTCTGGTTCCCACGACACAGGGTATCCTAGTGTGGGGCCAGAAGCAATGTATGTGCCTGTATGTAAATGTTATGTTATGTTAACTCCAGACGACATTGTATCGGCCACTAAAAATGGTACGAATAAACAAACTTTCTATAGGTACCTACTATTCTTATTCATAAGATCGCGAGGGCAATAAACAGAAGCGTTTCCACCTCTAAAAAAACTCTATTTTAAGCTCGAGTGGTGGCTTGAATGGTTCTTTGATTCCCTCGGTGATTCATAGAAACACTGTTTGCCTTTGGGTAAACAATCTTCACTTTATGTAGCCTATATACGTCCCACTACAGGCCTTCTCTCAAAAAGAGAGAGTATGGGCTTAATTACCATGCCTGCCCACCGCGGATTATTAATTTCAAGCGCTGAGGTATGTACACACCTCAGATTTAGCCAGTGATATGTCACTTCACTTTCATAAATATGTACGTAACTTAGAAAACCAACCAAAATCATTTGTACATGTCGGGATTCGAACCCACGACATCTCGAATGTGAGCCCGGCGTTTTACCGTTTCGCTACCACCGCAC
The DNA here is from genome assembly GCA_934045075.1 of Yponomeuta sedellus. Classification (NCBI taxonomy): domain Eukaryota; kingdom Metazoa; phylum Arthropoda; class Insecta; order Lepidoptera; family Yponomeutidae; genus Yponomeuta; species Yponomeuta sedellus. Next base: position 16,641,381 of record OW203726.1, read on the forward strand.
GCTCTCCCATTATAAAAGGAAACTTCTTCTTATTCAGGCTATATTAGTTCAATGCTGGACATAGCCCTTCCCTAATGAGCGCCATAGCGCCCTGTCTGCAGCTTGCCGTATCCAGCATCTGCCGGCAGTTTTTCGCAGATCGTCATCCCACCTGGTCGGAGGGCGTCCTACTCTACGTTTGCCAAGTCGTGGTCTCCACTCAAGAACACGTTTACTCCATCGGTTGTCAGTTCTTCGCGAGATATGGCCAGCCCACTGCCACTTCAGCTCGCTAATTCTCTGAGCTATGTCGATAACTTTGGTTCTCTGTCGGACGCTTTCGTTACGAATTCTATCCTCCAGAGAAACTACGAGCATAGTTCTCTCCATAGCTCGCTGAGCGATTTTGAACTGGAAGATCAGCCCTTTCATGAGTGTCCATATCTCGGCTCCGTAAGTCATCACAGGTAGGACGCACTGATTGAAAGCTTTCGTTTTCAAACATTGGGGTATGGATGACGAGAAGACTCTGCGTAGCTTCCCAAACGCTGCCCAGCCCAGCCGGATCCTCCTCTTGGCCTCTTTCTCGTTTTTTTTTTACCTTAATGCAAAATCTGCCCGAGTTAAGGACCATGGGAAAGAGAGGGAAACTTCGCGCCAGGCATTGAAGTGCATAGAACACCGTTAGACTAACTAGAGTTCTGAGTAGAAGGTTTAAAAACTATAGATGCAATTGTAACGCACCACACATTGTAACTGTATCACAAAAACTTCAATGCATACATTCCCGGTAACTCAAATAATGATTTCCATGATATCCTATAATTGTCTCATTTTTATCGCAACTGCACAGTTTAACCAAGGCCGTTGTTGAGTGTCATGTACATTATCATCATATCACTCATCCTGAAAATTACTTGTCTATTTGGCAGTTAACACAACCAAATTTTCCTATCGCTTTCCTATGGAAACTATGGTATTAGGTATTTGTTTAAAATATATTCTGATAAATTTAAAATTAACAATAAGTCCCCAACCGTTTTTATTTTGGATCTCCGCAACATGTGACATCATTTGTTGCAAATCAAGGAATGATATTTTTTTTTTCTAACCAGTGTTTCTACTTATTACTTATAAGCATTTAGTTGTATTAATAGGTACAGTAAATAGGCACATGCTTATACGTTCTTAGAGATGTAGTAGAATTAAAGTAGGGCGCCTTGAATGCTTGAAAGAGCACATCGGTCATTTATTGCAATTACTTATATCAAATATTGTAAATATGAATAATATACTTAATTAAGCTAATAATAGGTTATTTGCAACTATATTTTAGTTACAAGGTTATTTGTTACCGATCTTTTAAATACAATACGCGTGAGTCCCGCAAGGTTTGAAATAAACATATTTAGACCTAATGTCACAATTTCTAGTTCCACTTCGGAGTCTTTTGGTTTATGTAATTATAATTGTCAGCATTTTATTTTCTCCTAATTTACCTCATTTTTTATGATATCTTGGTAAACCGATACGTATTTATTTGTATATAACACAAGTCATTTAGTTGTACTTAGTATAGGGCTAACGAGATCTGTGTAATATGTCCATGAATATTTATTTATTTATGTACTTAGGCATGTTGGTGAAATGCCCGCCACTGTCTTACAATCCCCCACCAACCTGGACATGGCGTCCATGGTGGACTATGGCCTAACCTTCCTGCGATGCAGGAAGAGACCCGTGTTGCTGTGCTGGGACTGTATTAATTTCAAGCGCCGAGGTATTTGAACACCTCCAACATTCAGGTTTTCTCTCGATATTTTCTTCGCCGTTAGCGAGTAGTATTGCTGCTATAACTTCACATAACTTCGAAAACAAAGTCGTTGGTACTAGGGATTCGAACCCGGGTCTCACGCTTCCGATCCATTTTTACCCACTGGACTAACGCCGCTGTTGCCACCGTTGGACACGAATTTGACTTAGAATTCTTCACTTCTTAGAATTCATAAATTGTATTGGCCTTTTTGCATCTACGTAATGAAATGATTATACGGCGTCCAGTGGCATCTTCACTCACACTAGATGGCTGAAGGGACCACTCATACTAGATGGCTGAAGGGGACCACTCCGACGCTGTAGTGCCTGGGACATGGTTTTATAGATTGTGTATGCTTGCCCAGCACCTATACCATCCTGACAGCTTAGTCGGCATAGCCCACAGGAAAGACTAGTCAATACGTGCGGAGCCAACCAAGCCGCGGGTTTCCTCACGATGTTTTTCCTTCACAGATAGCGTGTGGTATTGCGACAACAAATTCGCAAAACTTTAAAATTAAACAAAGTCATTGGTACATGCCCGCACTCGGGATCGAACCTGGGGCTCTCGCTTGCGAGTCCATGGTTCTACCCACTGAGCTACCACCGCTAAGCATACTTGCTCATAAATACAACTTACAGATTCATCTAAAATACGCAAAAGTTCAACTTAACTGTCGGGTATTAGGCACCTGTGGGGGCAATGTGCAGAGATCGGTAATATAGCTTCCAAGAAGAAGAAACTTAACTTGTTAAAAATCACAATCCTCCTAAAAATAAAAAAACAATCACAATCGGGTAAAATGCTCACCTTCAGTGCTCCCCACAAGACGATGCGCTATCCCGATAAAGGGCAACTCTTCCTTAGACCCTTTGATGTGCGCCGCTAGTTCGTACATCCGCCGCCTCCGATACCGGAATATGGCATACAAAACCAACGGCACTCCGCACAAAATCCATAGCATCATCATTGCTTTCGAGAAAAAAGAAACATCAATGACCAACGGACTATTAACTCATTTCACAGCTCGCGCCAACGCGTGCAACCGCGCGCCTTTTTACCCGGAAAATGCGCTCCGCTTTATATGACCATGCCCTGATGCGGCGTCGGTCCGCATTCACACGGAGCTTGATGACGAGGCAGGGTCGTAAGTTCATGGTAGGTTGCAGGTCCGTCTTCAACGTATTGAGGCCCTGGGCACTTAAGGATAATGGGGCCCCTCTACGACAATGAGCATTTTAGGTACTATTATGTTTTACCTGTAGGATTTTATCGGTAACGATCGGACATAAGAACCTATTTATAGTATTCACAGACGATCGAACTTGATACGGGCCGGACAGCAGATTCGGTATGCTCCATACCAAATCCGTTCGTCTGGAAAGTTGACTGCCGAACATATTTTTTTTTATTAGTATTTATTCAAGACATTTACAGAATAGGTACTATTTAAATACAAAAAAAAAACCTTCACTGAAACCTGTACAGGTTTATCTGTGAGGTGAGTTACTCGTTTTCTAACTTAAGATGTGTTGTTTTAGGGCATGTCGGCACTTATTTGGTTCACACGGGATTTTTTCAACAAGTTCGGTGGGTAGATCGTTAATTCGTACTGTTTAGTGTTCGTTCCGTTCGATGGTACGCCCAATCCAAGCGGCCCGTACCAAGTTCGTTCGTCTGTTACTAATAATGATTTTAAAGATCTTAACGCATCAGGAACCCAGCAGCTCCTGTTTTGTGGCGCTAAAATATCACAATTCGACAATAATTTAAAGTCGCAACTACGCGCTGCGCGCGTCATCGTGCTACTCATGCACAGAGTGCTTAGTGCGAGTTTGACAGATCCAATCGAATAACTTTAGATACTACCGCGTTAATCGAGCATTGAGTAGTGAGTATGAGTTAGTTAACCGTTTGAACTGGCAAAACGATGTCACAGTGCAACTCGCACTCGGTTTATTCGTGTTTTGGCTGGTAAACGTGTTCACTTCTCAACGTAAACCATTACAACTCGCACTCAGCAATTTTAATTTCCATACTTGTCGCTAGGTGGCGCTTCCTCGATGCCATAGAAATATGAGTTTACGTTAACGCGATCGAGTAGTTAAAAAACTCGCACAAAGCACAGTGCTTTACTACTCGATCGCGTTAACGTAAACTCATATTTCTATGGCATCGAGGAAGCGCCACCTAGCGACAAGTACGGAAATTAAAATTGCTGAGTGCGAGTTGTAATGGTTTACGTTGAGATGTGAACACGTTTACCAGCCAAAACATGAATAAACGCGAGTGCGAGTTGTACTGTGACAGCGTTTTGCCAGTTCGAACGGTTAACTTACTCATACTCACTACTCAGGTGCTCGATTAACGCGGTAGTAAAGTTATTCGATGGGATCTGTCAAACTCGCACTAAGCACTCTGGTAACTTGAAAAGGTGGACACGTAAGAGCATTTTTTATAAGAGTAAAATATTTTTTTGTAATAAAATGGGTACAAATTTATGCATTTTAAAAGAGTTCTCCTCACTAACCAAGTAGCATGTATGTAGGTACTCGTATCATTTAGAATTAACTATTATTAATTATTCTTTCTTAGTAAATTAATCTGTGCAGATTTCTGGGTCACATCAAAGGTCCATGCGAAGTCAAATTCACATAGTTATCGGTCAGACATCACTGTTATCACTGACGATTGATTTTCAGAAAATTAAGTTAACACATATGTTGAAAACCTATTTAGAGGCTAAAAATTTCACCCATGCCGGGATTCGAACCCGCAACCTCTGGCTATCCGTGCCAGCGCTCTACCAATTAGCGCTGGCACGGATAGCCAGAGGTTGCGGGTTCGAATCCCGGCATGGGTGAAATTTTTAGCCTCTAAATAGGTTTTTAAATTTGTCTTTAGCACGGGTAAGTGCATTAAAAATAAAAATAGTATATACATATGTTGAAGATCTGGCATGAACTAGGACGCCCCGTGGATGGCAATGGTCCCGGGCATTTCCCTGGAGTGGCCAATGGAAAGGATGGGCCTTTGGAAGCAGCCTTCGTACCTCGAGGAAACCGCCGCTATTATTCAATTTCAAATGGACTTTACGCGTATCGTGTCAAGTTGCCTGTCACACAGTTTTGTATTAAGGCTACTTAGACAGTAGATACGATCGCAACTTCCGAGGCGTCCGAGCCTCTTCCTTTATGGTGTTAAAACGTCAGCAGATCTATAACCCTAAAGCCGTCTTGCATTACTTCTTAGATAGCCATTTGATTTAATGTTGTTAGAATAATTTTAGCCAAATGCTAAACCACATTAATACTGGGTATTCTAGATTATTACCAAAACAAGTGATTGTGTTGTTAGTGGGTAGAACAATGGACTCGCAACCGAGAGACCCAGGTTCGATCCGCAGTGTTTGCATTGACCCATAATGATATACCCTAGCACTAGAGTACCTGCTTAAGGTACTTGTAGGTGTCCTAACCAGTATCCTTTACATTAGATAGATGTAATCTTCTTTATTGTAAACAGAAATTACAGTAACGGAAATTATTTAAATATTACTAAAAGTAATTTCTTCCAGGAACCGTATATAATATATAATTCTGTATTAATCTATACTATATCTCTCTACCAACATTTTAAGTGGAAAATATGTTTCTTGAGTGGAGGGGTAATCACCGAAAATACTTACAAATTTAAAAAAAAAATATCGGTAGGTGAAATGAACCTTCAGGGTGTCAAACCTTTTGAATTTCGAACGTTTTGAATTTCACATTCTAAATTGGATAATAGCGCCAGTTTCCTCAAGGACCGAAGGTTTGTCTATCTGTACGCCAAGCTTCATGTATCTCCGTTCAGGCGTTATTGCGTGATTTAGTAACAAACATCGTAATATCTTCATGTACTTTCACAATTATCATATTAGTACGATAACAAAGGCTCTTTCACGATATATAAAAAAACTAGCTAGAGCCCGTGACTTCGTCTGCGCAGGATTGGAATTTCGAGTAACTTATATTAGCATGACGTAGAATAGAAGTAACATTATGAGTATGACATTATTTTTTTTGGTCGCATTTACAATCGCACAATGTATGTGCTTGTGTGTAAATATTAATGATATGTTATGTTATTTTATTTGAAAAATATCACACAATATTTTTATGAATTTTAGGAACCCAAATTCTTCCCGCGGCTGTCGCAAAAGGCGACTAAGGGACACAAACCGGGGGATGGGCAGCAGCGCCCCCTGCAGTACAATTTCACCCAACTGCGATCCCCAACCCGCATGCCCAGCGTGGGGATTATGGGCATTACCCCCCAATGATGGCACAACCTTGCGCTATGGCGCTCATTAGGGGAGGGCTATGTCCAGCAGTGGACTAATATAGCCTGAAGCATAAGAAGCCTGTGTTATTATTCTGTATTATTCTGATGTATAAGCTATATTATTGTACCTACAGTTTCATTAAATCCATTCAGTGGTTGTGAAAGAGTAACAAACATCCTTCCATCTATCCATACTTACAAACTTTTGCGTCTATAATATTAGTAGGAAGTAGAATAAATGATGTAATCGTTCCTTCCATTGTTAAAACTATACCTGAACCATTTTTTTCTCTTCTCTTAGCCTATAGCCTTCCTTCATAGCAAGTAAGTTAAAGCTAAGTTCCCTATACGTTTTGATAGGACTACTTACAAAAACCTTTGGTATACTTATACTGTATATTACAGGTAAATTGCTCACTTTATTGTACATAAAAATGGAAATTACACAGATATTTCTTAACCTAAGAGTACAGACGGCGGCCTTATCACTAAAAGTGATCTCTTCCAGACAACCTTCGCATGAACTGGACTAATACATTAGAGAAGGAAGTAGATGTACAAAAAAAACATAGAAAACATTAATTTCAGAGGTTCCAAATACATGCCTCAATAACAGTTTGAATAAATAAAATTATCAACAGATACATACAAATAATTTACATAAATACTAAAAGCGTTCCGTTTTTCTTGGTACGTAACCCTAAAAATCGTTTAAGATGATTAGAACACTCTCATCTCTCATAAACCCAATACAAAATTTATAGAATGTTCTTAACCACGATTTGTCAATGTCAAAGGAGGAATAGGTGTCATGGAAAACTCCTCATAGAGTCAGTCTTATAATTTTCTTTTAGTAATCAGCTATAACTAACCAGGGGGCCGATTCACATAAATATTTTCTGGTTGTTATTGCTAATCATATCGCTCATCCGAAAAAACAACGATGTAATTAAATTAATAGAAATTAAATTGCATCGACATTGCCTTGTATATTGTTTACGTGTATTATTTATTGTGTTATACTTAGGCCGCAAGTTTTTCATGATTGCCCCGTTTTGTTCCGGATGAGCGTAATAATAAAAATTAAAAAACTGAATGTTACCTTTGAATATTTGAATGCGATTATGAGACATGTGAGGAAAATGAGAGTTAGACCAAGGGTACCTAATCGGAGTCCAAATTTAAGAAAATGAAAGGGATTTTTTTTAAATATTAAATTAAATATCGCAACCGCTCATTATTGCTAGGTATTTAGAGTAATTATTACAGATAATGATTAAATGATAATGAAGTGGCCCGCGCCGACTATAAGACGCTCGACCCATAGTTTTTTTTAGATTTTTGTAACTTGTCTTGATGTTCTTTGTGCGTGAAGTAATTTTGGTTATTTTTTAACTAAAACTTTCGTGAGCACAACACATTGTAGACTTTTAGTCCGGATCTACTTACGGTTGTTGTTATATCGATATAACAACAACCATAAGTAGATCCGGACTAAAAGTCTACAATAATTTTGGTTAAGTAAAAATCCTGTGTCAGGATCGTGGCAAGTGGCAGTTCCTGGTCTCTGCCTACCTCTGTGGGATGCAAGATGTCGGGAAACAAAGTAATTACGCTTTACCTAATAAATAATCCCGATTTGACCCGTTTAATATATAACTATGTATGAACATCGCGATTAATTAAGAAATACTATGGTTATTATGATGTATGTATTATGATGTCCCAGGCACTACAGCATCGGAGTGGTCCCTTCACCCATCTAGTGTGAGTGAAGATGCCACTGGACGCTGTATAAATCATCTCACTAAGTAGATGCAAAAGGCCAATATTATTATATTAAAATTTGTCAACCGAATTCGAAGTCACCCTGTACACTCATTTGGTACGTAAGCAGCTAAGTACCCACACTTAATAGCTGGTGGATTTTCCGTACAGACCACTGCTTAGTGCGTTGTCACGAGACAAGTCTGCCACTTTTCTCTCAGTTTCCTTTTTTTCACTTGGTGCTATATTTATCACGTACTTTTCTACGATACAATACCGGAATTAACAAAGAACAAACAAATAAGTCATATTGCAACACCTATGCTATACATTGATGCTTATAGCCGAATGGACCAAATTGTTGATACTAAGTACAATGCAAAAGTGCCGAACATATGGTTGCAAACTGAAGGGGTATCCATAAACGTGGTCATAAATCATGTCATGCTCCCTGGCAGACAAACTAATCGTAATTTTAACTTTCAACAAATAATTGTTCATAATGTAGTCGTCGTCATCAGGCTATACTAGTCCACTGCTGGACATAGCCCGCCCCTAAAGAGCGCCACGTTGTGCTATTATAGGGGCTAATGCCCATAATCCCCACGCTGGGCATGCGGGTTGGGGATCGCAGTTCGGTGGAATTGTGTTCACAATGAGTGCGACCTTCAAAGAAATTGTGCTGTTACTTACGAATAGGTACCATCAGCCAGAATTGCGGACGGTGTGGAACGTTTTATAACTTTTATAATTAATAAATAAACTCTGGAACGACTTCAGGTGTGATTTTATTTGTAGATTTAGTAACTTTAAAACAGAAAACTGATAAAAACGGAAAAGCAGGTAAAAAGTCAGATCTGGTCAAAGGGTAAAGTAGTAGTGGATGAAAAATGAGGGAAATCGAAGAATGAGTGACAAAATTTAAATATTTGAAAATGATAGATAGAAAAAGAAATAAAAATGGTGTAAAGAGGTTTGCACCGTTACACTACCCGGGGGCAACCGGTAAAAAAAAAATTTTTTTAAATATATTTATTTAAAAAAATATATTTAAAAAAAAATTTTTTTTTTATAAAAATATTGTCAAGTAAAATTATTTAATTTAAAATTTAAAGTCGAGAATCCAAAGTAAGGTCGATGAAGGTCGGGGATGTGGGATGGTAAGTAAATAAATTTAGTTATTCTTAAATATTAAAATAAAATAAAATATAAAAGATGGGCGATGAAAAAAAAATTTAGAAGGTGTGGGGTGATATCTAAAATGAATATTTACATTAGGCAGTTCCACTTCTATTCATCATCTACCACTCATCCCTAGCATGCATCATCTGTCATTGTCTTCAACTACAGTAAAGGTGAAGACGTTTACTCATTATAGACAAAATCTATTTTTATTAATTAGTGTTGCCGACCGGCCAATCAACCTTTTTTAAGTATTTTACTTTTTGATAACGTTTTATATTATTATGTCTACTTTTTAAAAATGGGACATTGTCATTGCAAAACTAGAAAAAGACAGATTAAAAGATTGCTACAAGATTTTCGCGTTTTCATCAATTTTACGTGCATTCGTTTCATGGTGTCAGAAGTAAAGGAAAAATAATGCCCATAACGCGCTCAGTAGCGAAAAATCAATTCCAGACAGGGGTAAGTGAAATCGCTCCAGCCCCATCGTCAGGCATTACGCTTGCTCAAGCTTGCCACGATGAGGCTCTCTTACAGGAGCATTGTATTTCCGAGCCTTTTTTACCTGTTGAATTGCCAGAATCTGTCCAATTGCAAAAACCGGTACCTTCAAGCACGCATTCCGCAACGTCATCGCGAGCCTCTATCAAGACCCAGAAGTTGGCTGCCATAGCAAGGCATGCTCGCTTAAGTGCGGAACGAGAGCGAAGGTTAGCCGAACATGACCGCAAAGCAGCCGAGTTGGAACTGCAGGCGGAACTCGCGGCTATTGAGTCTGCCGCTTCAGAAAAAAGCAACTCAACTCAAAGGTGGTTGATTGAGTGTGAAGTTAATAATATTCGTGGTAATAACGAACAATTCCCTTGCAGTGCTTTAGACGTCGGAGACGTACCTACTGCGGGAACTGCACAAAATGTTGCCGTTATCTCTACAAGCGCAAATGCGCCGCGTGGAGATCTTTGCCAACAGTTCAACGACAAAACGAACTCTACAAACATATTAGGCACACACTACAATAAATCTTCACCTGCGATTTGTAATATTGACGACAAAAATAAAACGATTAGTAATGCACAGACACAAGACTCATTTATTAAACTGGCTCAAGTTATTGCAGAACTTGGAAGCAAGAAGGAACATCTTGCAGGAAACACTGTGAAGTCACCGGATGCAGGTACAGTCGGAGACATAATACCTTGCTCCATCGACCTACGGTTGAAACTGCTGCTCATGTTGATGTAGATGAACACGATGAGCACCCGTCTGAGGAGGTACCAACTGCTATTGTATCTCATAGTGCCTCCCCTAACCCAATGCAAAGGCCTTTATTAAAGGTTCTACCTGTCACTATTATCGGTCCTGAAGGTAGTTTTGATACGTATGCACTACTTGACGATGGGTCTACGGCCTCATTATGAAACGAATGCACTACTTGACGATGGGTCTACGGCCTCATTTATAGACAAATCTGTAGCTGACTTGATAGGTGCTACCGGGCCTAAAAGTCAAATTCAGGTCGAGTGTATTGGCGGTCTTGGTAAAAATATAGAGGTTAATTTCGTGAACATTAAAGTCAAGGGCTGCCACAGTAAACAAACACACGATATTGTAGCGAGGTCCATTCCAAATTTGACTATTGCTAAACAGTGTATTCGTTCAGAGCAAATCAAAACCTGCGATTATCTACGCGATTTAAACGATGTTTTGTGCTATGAAAATGCAAAACCTATGCTTCTGCTTGGCATTGATAATTGGCATCTTACCTTTTCAAAAACCATACGTCGCGGTAAGGTGTCACAACCAGCAGCGTCTTTGACTCCGTTAGGTTGGGTTCTATACGGCTCTACTACAACCATGTCCAGGCCTGTCAACTTCGTGAACCATGCTATTACAGAGTGCGAAGAAGATAGTCTAAGGGACAGCCGTACTTTAGATACCCTCATCAAAGACTATTACAGTTTAGATTCTATAGGTATAGAAAAAAAAGATTACCGCTCTGTTGAGGAACAAAGAGCTTTGATATTGCTAGAGGAAACTACTAGGCGTCTACCGTCGGGAAGATTTCAGACAGGACTACTGTGGCGTGACAATATCGAACAGGTCCCCGACAGCCGTCCACTCGCTTTACGCCGTTTTAGAACTCTTGAATCTAAGATGAATAAAGACTCCAACTACGCTAGCAAATATAAACAAAATATTCATGCTATGCTTGATAAGGATTACGCAGAATTGTGCACTGCCACTCCTTCCGGTATCTCATGGTATTTACCGCATTTTGGTGTGGTACATCCACAAAAGAAGAAACTTAGAATTGTTTGTGATGCCGCCGCTAAGTGCGAAGGTGTAAGCCTAAATTCCCTTTTACTGCCCGGGCCCGACCTTCTCCAATCCTTGATAGCCATTTTGATGCGATTCAGAGAAGGCCGTATAGCTCTTTCGGCTGATATACGGGAAATGTTTCCACAAATTAAAATCAGACCAGAAGACCGTGACGCTCAGCGCTTTTTATGGCGCGACGATCCTAAACAACCTATCCAGGAATATCGCATGTCATCTATGATGTTCGGTACAGTGTGTAGTCCATTTACGGCCTTGTACCTTAAAAATAAAATCGCTACCGAACATCAGAGATCGCACCCAAAAGCTGCAGCGGCTATTATTCGTGACACGTACATGGACGATTACTTAGGTAGTTGCGACAATGAAGAAGAAGCCGCACTTTTGTCCTTAGATATCGTATCGGTCTTAGGCTCAGCCAAATTTGAAATGAGGTCTTGGGTGTCAAATTCTGCAAAAGCGCTGACTAGACTACCTCCCGATCTTTGCGCTGTTGGGGCCACGACGGTAAAGGTAGGCCCAGACTCGCGAACTTCGACACGCGTCTTAGGAGTTTCCTGGGACATTGCTAACGACACACTGTCCTCAGAAAATTTACGACCCTTTAGGTCTACTTACTCCCGCAGTTATAAAAGGTCGTGTCCTATTCCAAAAAACTTGGAAACTTGCTACATCTTGGGATGAATTATTACCAAAACAATTCATAGACAAGTGGAGAGACTGGTTCACAAGCTTGCTCAAAATTTTGAACAATTGTGTACCTCGTTGTTATGTCACTGTAAACGATCCTATAAGTTCAGTGCAATTACATGTTTTCGCGGACGCGAGCGAGCAAGCGTACAGTTGCGTTGCTTACTGGCGCTTTATGTGTCCAAACGGAAAAATACAAGTCTCGTTGATCAGCGGTAAAGCCCGCGTTGCTCCTTTGAAGCCTACGACTATACCTAGGCTGGAGCTTCAGGCGGCTCTTATAGCTGCTCGCTTATCTGTATTTATTGTCGAATCTCACAAACGAAAGCCAGAAAGGGTCTTTTTCTGGTCAGACTCACAAACGGTACTCAAATGGCTACGATCTGACCCAGGCACGTTTAGAACCTTTGTTGCTCATAGAGTTTGTGAAATTTGCGAGATCACCAATGTTTCCGATTGGAAGTATGTACCTTCATCTTTGAATGTTGCGGACGACGCGACCAGATTTAAAGATGAATTTACCATAAATTCTCGATGGTTTACCGGGCCATCATTCTTGCATCAATCACCAGCCGAATGGCCCTGTGAACTTACAACTGTCAACACACCAACTTCTGAAGAATGCAGAACCAACAAAGCCTTGGTGGGTTTGACATTGACTCAGTCACGTGACTTACCATCACCCGTGATAGCTGACTACACCCGCTTTAGTGTGTGGTTACGGTTTATTCGAGCTACCGCGCGAGCGCACCAGTGTGCCGCGAAATTTCGGCATTCGTCTCAAGACTCAAAATTTCCGCAATGTGGTTTAGCAATTTTAGACGTCGCTTTTATCTCATCGGCAGAACGTCATGCCTTTTTGCATATACAATTAGATTCTTTCAAAGACGAATATCTCGCGATTGACGCTGCACGCCCCGTTTCTAAAGAGAGTAGACTTAAAAACTTGTCGTTAATAATAGGAAATGATAGGCTATTACGGTTATCAGGCCGCACGGGAGCGTCCACTGCCATTGATTCACAGCCAGTTGTTCTTGATGGAAAGCACCCGCTCACTCGCCTACTAATCGACTCCTACCACGTCAAGTTTGCCCACAGCAACAACGAACTCGTGGTGAACGAATTACGGCAACGTTTCTACATCCTTGGGGTGAGACCATCTGTGAGAAGTGTGGCGTCACACTGTCAGCACTGCCGGAATATGAAGGCTAAGCCACAGGTACCGCCGATCGGAGATTTACCTGAAGCCAGGATGGCTCATCACGTTCGTCCTTTCACTTACGTCGGTGTCGACTATTTTGGTCCTTTGAACGTCACATCAGGACGACGACCCATGAAGCACTGGGTAGCTTTATTCACCTGCCTGACGGTCAGAGCTATTCACATCGAAGTAGTGGAATCGCTATCAACAGACTCAGCCTTGTTGGCTCTACGACGATTCATATCAAGACGTGGGTGCCCCATATGCATCTACTCAGATAACGGAACAACCTTTGTTGGCGCTTCGAATATTCTACACGAGCTGTACGACTTCTCGACAAATAGAGGAATAAGTTGGAAGTTTATCCCACCTTCGGCCCCTTTTATGGGTGGCTGTTGGGAGCGTCTGATACGTAGCGTAAAAACTGCACTCAAAACCACTCTAAAAGATAGATCGCCCCGAGTAGAAGTCCTGCACACATTGCTTGTAGAAGTAGAAGCCATGGTGAATTCCCGACCACTGACCCACGTGTCTGTGGGTGAGGACAGTCAACAAGCACTGACGCCCTTCAACTTCCTGATCGGCACCTCGAGTCATGACCACAGTCTTCGAGAATTCAACGAAGCCGATCTATCACGACGCGCAGACTGGAGAAAGGCCCAAAGACTTGCAGAACATTTTTGGCAACGGTGGACTAAAGAATACTTGCCGCTCCTTATACCACGAAAATCGGTTACACCTCACAAACAGTTAAAATCGGGTGATGTGGTGCTAGTTGCGGACGGCAATCTACCGAGAAACTGCTGGCCTATTGGACGAGTCACCGAGTTATTTCCGGGTAAAGACAATGTTGTCCGCGTAGTGAATGTTGCGACTAAAGGGGGTGTGTTGCGTCGACCGGTCCGCAAGCTGGTACCACTAAGCTGTTAATTGGTGTTCCACACCGCTTGGGGCCATGTTGCCGACCGGCCAATCAACCTTTTTTAAGTATTTTACTTTTTGATAACGTTTTATATTATTATGTCTACTTTTTAAAAATGGGACATTGTCATTGCAAAACTAGAAAAAGACAGATTAAAAGATTGCTACAAGATTTTCGCGTTTTCATCAATTTTACGTGCATTCGTTTCAATTAGATTTATCCAGAAACTGGCCTAAATTAGTAATAGGCTTATTTAGCCAGTTACCACCCGCTGGTATTCGGTAGTGGTAAGGCTTATTTATTGAGTCACAATCCGCTCTATGAAAGTTATTTACATTTTAACAATATTTATAATATTGGGTACATAGTACCCGACGGGGTAGAATCCGTCGTAGTAGTGCTCTCAAGAGCTTTGGTGGGGTAAACACCGTAATGCGTTAGGTAAGTAACGATAAGTATATTAATTGACCTAGGCTTATTTAACGTGTTGTCGCCGCACCTGATTGAATGTTTGGATTGTTATAAAAAAAATTGGTTAGTAAATGTCCTGGAGGATAGTGGTATAAGTGTATAGTTAATAAATAAATAGATAAATAGTATGACGCAAATGTGTCCGAAAAGGTAATGTGGTGATTATATATACAGAAAATTAGAACTATAAAAAGGTGGCATTGGTAGGTTTTGTACAAGTTGACAGTTAAAATATTTAAAAAGAACACGGATACTATAAAAAATAGGTTAAGAAATTATTTTAGTAATGAGGTAAGGATGGGGTGAGGGTGAAGTTTTATTTTATTGCCAAAGAGTTCCTTATAGGTTTAACCTGTGGAGGTTTGTTTTTAGAATTTTGAAAAATTTTATGACAATGAATGGTGTCAGAATTACTGACGTCTAGAAATTTGGTTTGCAAAGATTTTGTAAATAATTATAATTTAAATTTTAATAATATAATATTGTTATCGATAGACTGTATGAGTGCAGTTTCGCCTTACCTTCGAGTCGGCCTCGAAGACCTAGAGGGTAAAGCTAGGCTGTCTACGTGTAATTACCCAGGATACTCTCCTGAGGCAACGTAAGTTAGTAACCAGTCCCACCTGGAATTATAAATTCCAGGTTACCGAGGTCTATGGAACTGCTAGTGAGCAGCCTGTGGTTGTGTAACTGTCTGATAAATGCGTGTAGAAGTTATTGATTGTATACTGTTGGTGTATACTAACTGTGGTATGTTTCGGTTAGGTGGGGTGCAGATAGATAGAATAGGACTTTTATTAGGGCCGAAAAAATTTGTTACTATGGGTGAATCTAGTTAGTGAAGAATGGTCAATGAGTAGTTATGATGAATTACCTTGTGGTCCAGAAGTCAAGTCGCACTTTAAAATTAATTTAATATTTTATTTATAAAACACTTAACAACACTTAACAAAAAAAAATCTTGCAGGTCTTCAGAACTGGAAGAGGTTGGTGGGTAAAGTTGGGGGCGGCGGAGAAGTCCGACAGAACCCTTGAGCAAGGCTGGGGAGCTCCAAGGGATGCGTCTGTGATGTATGAGGTCGTGGGTCGTGGGTATGAAACAGCAGCAGCAACAGTTCGACGATTGTGCACACGTATAATCGTGGTAATCGTACTCGTATTTGCCTTCGCACTCGCAGCGTAGTCGCGGTGGGTGGGCTTTGTCGCCTCGGCGTATCAAGCCGTGGGGTGACGTTGGGTTTCGTTATTATCGTTGGGCGCCAGTGGAACGTTTTATAACTTTTATAATTAATAAATAAACTCTGGAACGACTTCAGGTGTGATTTTATTTGTAGATTTAGTAACTTTAAAACAGAAAACTGATAAAAACGGAAAAGCAGGTAAAAAGTCAGATCTGGTCAAAGGGTAAAGTAGTAGTGGATGAAAAATGAGGGAAATCGAAGAATGAGTGACAAAATTTACATATTTGAAAATGATAGATAGAAAAAGAAATAAAAATGGTGTAAAGAGGTTTGCACCGTTACAGGTGGATCACCTGAAGGTTAGTTTTGAGGTCGACAAAAATAAACAAAGCCCAGGGTGGGACCAGCTAAGGTCGTCACGTGCAAGCTGGAAAAGTCTCAAAAGTGACCGCAACTCTAGTTGATAGTACATCATGATTTAAAGTTGTACCGCTGAGTAGCATACGGTAAGCCGAGGTAATGGCGCCCATCGAGTATCGGCGCTCAACCCTCATATGAATGCTCACCCAATAAGCTGATAAAACTGGCCAAGGGCGTGTTGGTTCACGCGCAGTATAGAGTTCCGAAAAAGGAGGGGTTTTTTACCTGCTCTAAAGAACTAACGATCCCCAACCCGCATGCCCAGCGTGGGGATTATGGGCATTACCCCCCAATGATGGCACAACCTTGCGCTCATTAGGGGAGGGCTATGTCCAGCAGTGGACTAATATAGCCTGAAGAAGAAGAAAGAACTAACGAAAAGTGAAATATGGGTTATCAAAAATATTAACAAATGCTATATTTATGGAGAATTTCCGAAATAAATATGAGACGTGTTATTGCTATAGCACGTACCTACAGGCTGAGGTCTGATGATAATGCTCTATAATGGGATTAGATGGGATTAGATGGGATTATTACAGACGGATACATCAGTGATTTTAATTGTAGACTTTCATTTATTTGTATAAGGTAGAATCATTCTCTACTGTTTAATAAAAATGGATTGCACTTGTATTGTAACAAATCGGTTTGAGCGTTATCACGCCATTGCCCGGGCGGCGTTACCCGTAGCAAAAGTCAGCGGGAATGGCACAAAATCTGTTACTTTAATAAATAAACATAGTTTTACTTATTTGACTATAATGTGTCAAAGATAAACACAGTTTCTTTGTATATATTATTTAGGAAACTTATTTTAATTTAGGTACTTCTAAAATTAAGCAATATATTGTCGCGGTCCTATCCCGAACCATCTAGAATAGAGCTTTCTGGAAGCCTGTCGAATAGTCGCCGCATGCTGCGTTTTAGTAAACAATAAAACGCTGCAAGCAATAGTGACTCGTATGTCCACTAGTATAAGGTTCAAGGCTCTTTGACAAGGACTTTGTTCTAGAGTCGTTGCCGCGTGCACCGAGTGTAGGTACGTACTTGAATGTTCTAGAATCCTTGCCGGCGGATATAAATAGCGGTCGCCGCGGCGCGCTGTCAGGTCCATTTGGAATAGCGAAGAGTGAACTTCAAGTGAACATACCTGCGATACGAGCGATAACCTACGACCTCAGCGATACTATTGGACTTCGATTGAACCTGCGATTGGAATCTACGTGTGGACTTCGTGTAGTAAAGACCTGCAGACCAGACCCTGCGTGAATAAATCCTAAGAAGCTGTCATTGGTGTTTTACATCCAAATCCAGAACCCTAGCCCGTAACATTTGGTGTTAGAATTGGGGATTTGGGGATGCCACTGACTCCGAGAGAGGATACTTCTGGAGTGAGGACCAGGTCCAGAAGTGCTGCGGAGGCCACGCCCACTGCCCCTCAGGCCACGCCCACTGGCCATAGGGACACGCCCACTGGCCCCGCCCACCAGGCCACGCCCACCGACCAAGCCACGCCCCCTGGCCCCGCCCACCAGGCCACGCGCGTAGTGGAGACACAGCATACCTGCCCAGCGGCTCCGCCTACTGGCCACGCCCACCAGGCCACGCCCACCGCCCCCGTGCACTAGGCTCCGCCCACCGGCCTTGACCACCAGGTTTCGCCAACCGACCAACAGGCTCCGCCTCGTAGCCACGCCCACCTGGCCACGCCCACCGAAGACATTAAACCTCAGTCACGTACAATGGAGGTTTTGGATATGTCGTGCCTGATGGCAATGTTGAAGGGCATGCGAGAAGAACAGAGCAAGCAGATGCAGTGCCTGCAAGAAGAACAAAGAGGCCTGCGAGAAGAACAAAAAGGCCTGCGAGAAGAACAGAAGGCAGATCAACAGGTGATCCTTTCTACCGTTACAAAGTTCAGTGATACGGTCGCTAAGCTACATGAAGATGTAGAGGTAGTGAACGAACGGGTTTCCGAATTAGAGGATGACCTAAAAAATGTGAAAACCGGCCTCACTGGACTAGAGCAGGAAGTTCGGCGTATTAAAGCTGCTGGAGTTACATCGAGCGGAGTTGTCAGCATAAACCACGGGCCTAAAGTGAAGGTGCCTCCGTACGATGGTACTACGTCTTGGGTCGCCTACCGCCAGCAGTTCCAGACTGTCGCTGCTTCAAACGGGTGGACGGACGAACAGAGCCTGACAGCCCTCACCGTCGCGCTCAGAGGTTCGGCTTTATCTGTCCTGGAGGCACTGCCCACCTCAGGCAGCGAGTTCAAAGACTTGCTGGAGGCACTTGAGGCTAGATATGGGGAACGACACCTGGAACACGTTTTTCGTGCTCAGCTACGCGACCGGACTCAGCGCCTGGGTGAAGGACTTCAACAATGGGCGTTGGAAATTGAGAAGTTGGTTCGAAAGGCATACCCTTCTGCTGATAGTAAAATGGTGGACACGAATATTTTACAAGCCTTCGTCGACGGGATCAAGGATCTTGAAATTAGGGCTGCAGTAAAGCTTCGCCACCATTCTTCATTAAAAGAAGCTCTGGCACACGCCCTGGAAGTAGAAGCTGTGCGTCATGATATCCGGCAAGGGTATAAACTTCGAGAAGTTACGGAGGAGGTTAAAGAGATCAAGACACCTCCCAATAGAAACTCCGGGCGCATGTGTTACAAGTGTGGGGAAAGAGGGCATCTGCAATTCACGTGTCCTAAGAAAGAAAGGCAACCGACCAAAACAGTTGACAGACTGGATGCGTGTCTCAACAAAATAGAGCAGCGTTTTGAAGAGTTTGTGAAGAAGCATAACGCTGCGCCCTCCGCCGTGAATCAGGGAAACGAGTAAAAGCCAGGACTGCGGGGCGGGTACTGGCTGGAGCGGAGGAAGCCCCAGTAACCAGAATCTCACAAGCATGGAATGGGAACAGTCTACTAATATGCGGTGCAGTGAATAAAATAGAGTGCAAAATCACCCTAGATACAGGAGCCTCTAGAACAATAGTGAAACCAGACCTGGTGAAAGCTGTAGGGAGACACAAAGGCACCAGTTTATGCAGACTTCTCTCCGCTTCTGGCCAGCAGATACCCGTCCTGGGTGAAAGGTCGGTTACGATATGCGTTGGGGAGGCGTCATATATTCACAACGTAATCGTAGCCGAAATTATGGATGATTGCATTCTGGGCCTAGACTTTATGAAAAAACACAACTGTCACATCGATGTCACTAACGGTGTCTTTAAATGTGGTGATGAGGAGAACTTCATACTTGGCGGTCCCGATGGAAATGTCACGTGCCTGAAGAAAATCGTAATACCTAGACGAGCACAAACTGAAGTAAAGGTGAAGCTGCCTTCAAGTCGGAAGAATCAGCGGAATAGGTGTGTGCTGATTGAAGATACACGAGACAGTGCAGCCAGTCAGAAATTGCTGACAGCAAGAACTCTCGTCTATGGAGGCAAGACCGCTGTAGTAAGGGTTGTGAATATAGGCGATCGTGAGATTACCCTTAGCAAAGGTGACGTTATTGGAAGGTGTGAGGAAGCCGTTTGGATGAGAAGCTGCCAATCATCTCCAAGCTCAAACACATCGAATACCAGGAGTGAAATTATAGTCACCAAGCTCCTTGAGGATTCTAAGAGTAATCTGAGCTATTCGCAAAGCATGAAAGCTAAGAGGTTGCTACTGCGCTTTAGGGATATCTTCTCTGACGAAGGAAATCCTGGAAGAACATCGTTAGTTCAGCACAAAATCGACACCGGACAGGAGCGACCTATTCGTCAGCGAGCGAGGCGCATACCGATTGCCAAAGAAAAGGAAGTACAAGACATGTTGGACGACATGAAGAGAAACAAGATTATAGAACCTTCTGCTAGCCCATGGTGTTCTCCCGTTGTGTTGGTAAAGAAGAAAGATGGTAGCACAAGGTTCTGTGTAGACTATCGACGGCTTAACGATGTGACCAAGAAGGATAGTTATCCACTGCCACGAATTGACGATACCCTGGACACATTGAGTGGTATGAAATGGTTCTCGACATTAGATCTGAAATCGGGCTATTGGCAAGTGGAAATTGATCCGAAGGATAAAGAGAAGACAGCCTTTTCAACTGGCAAAGGTTTATGGCAATTTAACGTGATGCCTTTTGGATTGTGCAACGCGCCAGCTACATTCGAACGACTTATGGAGTGCGTACTGGCCGGATTAGTTGGGGAAGCCTGCCTTGTCTACTTGGATGACGTCATAATCATGGGTACGGATTTTGAGGACCACTTACAAAATCTAGAGCAAGTTTTTAAGAAGATAATGGGAGCAAACTTAAAGTTAAATCCTAAGAAGTTGTCATTGGCGTTTTACATTCAAATCCAGAACCCTAGCCCGTAACAATATTAAAAAATACAGGGTTTTCTCCTTAGGTGAACGCCATTCGTCTTGTCGCCCCAGCAAACTCAAATGAAAAGTAAACGTTCCTTGCACCTCTTCAGCACAAAATAGCTAAGCTTCAAGCAAACGTAGGTACTAACACTGAACTCCCAAAAACCAGACCCTCTTAGCTTCGTGAATACCAAGTGTGGCAGCTACGGATGGCTGGGAAACTAATAACTTCCCTGTCAAAGATAATTATAATTCGATTCCAATTCTCCACGTCCACAGTTAGATAGTTGTATGTCCGAAGATGTAATGAAATAGACTCAAATGTGACTCAAGACACTCCTCTGAGTCACATACGACTCTTGGACAGGGAAGTTGTTAATAATCTTTACACAATGAATGTGAGTAGTGCCTGCAAAATCATAATAGCAATGTGCAGTACCGACATTGCATTGTAGTCTGCTATGATAACTTTTCGCAGGTACGAGTGTTTTCGTTTTTTAAGTCTTTACATCTACCATAAAATTTTATTTGCTACAAGTTGTGTGTACATATATGAAAAAAAAGTTAGTCTGGTAACAGTAAAAACACTCTGCGAATTTAGACCAATTATTTATTGCGACAAGAACTGTACTCACTTGTAAGATAACAATATTCTTATTTCTAAATCGTGAAAATGACAATTTACGTTAATTTGTAGTACCTATTTACAATACTTATTAGTATTAAGCTCATCATCATCATTATATGAAAATCCGATATCTGACTCGTGGTCCCACCCAGTCTGTCCCACTGTACTCGCTGTCCCACCAGTTTAAGGCTCGTGGTCCCATCACTTATTCCCACTGATAGCTACAACTGCATCAAGGGGTCGTGGTCCCACTAAATAGATCTCTAATTAAAACTGTTTTTATACGGATTTATGCTCGTTTATTACATTTTTACAATTTTCCGACGTTTCGGCACTTTTTCAGGTGCCGTGGTCTCGGATGATTGATGACGTCGGAAAATTGTAACAAACGAACATAAATCCGTATAAAACCGTTTTAATTATGTCTAGTGCTCGTGTTAACCTTAGAAAATACTAGATCTCTAAGGAAGAATTATTCTATTAATTAAATTTTTCATAGATTTTGTGACAGATATCAACCGTGCACCCTAGGACCATGAGACCACGACATACTCTATAGCTATGACTGGTGGTCCCACCTAGCAGTGGCAACACGAGTCAATGTTTTCAGGATTAGTGGGACCACGAGCAATAGTGGGACCACGAGTCATGAATCGAAAATCCATGGTGTCAGTCCACTGCTGGACAAAGGCCTCTTCCAAGACACCTCACAGAGCCTGATAGCCTGATCTTTGATTTAGACTTTTCTTTCCAGTCACTAGTCAGTGCCCACCGCTTTGCGAATGTCGTCGGTTATTAGTACCGCCTTTATACAAATACCTTCGTTGTCATTTTTTTTTTCAATTAATTTTATCTATTCCATATTTTTGAAATATTTTGTGTAACGTCCAGTAAAAAAATAATTACCTCAGCATATTCTAAGCCGTCGATTCCTCAGCTTTGTTTAATTTGAAACAAATGTTCGTAAGCGAAATGCAGAGAAACGTGGCTTTCGGGAAACGCCCTAAAGAAGAACTAATTTGTTAATTTGTGGTAGTGAACTTTGTAATGTATGTACAGGAATTGGCTACAATCGTACAATGAATTGTAGTTCTATGAAATAGGCAGAATGCACTTGACCACAACTTTTGATTTTAGGCTATGAAGAAT
This sequence comes from Yponomeuta sedellus, assembly GCA_934045075.1. NCBI lineage: Eukaryota > Metazoa > Arthropoda > Insecta > Lepidoptera > Yponomeutidae > Yponomeuta > Yponomeuta sedellus. The sequence goes on from OW203726.1 coordinate 16,663,828, forward strand.
AGCCAAGGTAAAACCTAGTGTAAAAGAAATAGTGATTTGAAGTTAGCAAAAAAAGATTATAACTCTCCATTCTCCTTCCTTCTTTTCTCCAGGGTCAGCTCGTAATCGTCGGAAGCCTTCATCATGACGTCGATCTTTACTCGGATGTGGGGGCGTGGCCCGCGTTCTGGCTCGCCGACCACTCGGTAGCGTCGTAGGATGGACGAAATAGCTGTCTTCACTGACATGAGAGCGTATTGGTAGCCTGAAATACGAAAGGGAAAATGATACTATTTAGTATTAAGCCCGCCAATTGTATAATTTTACTGGTACAATAAAGAATTTAGTAATAATAATAGTGCAATTTACAAACTATTTGAGTTAGAGGTTGGCAGTCATTGCAACCAACTCTTATAACATATTTTAAACTTTCGCGACTTGAAAAAATTGTTAGAAAGTCGCATGGCGTATCGTCCGACACTGTCAATGTAGTTTGTCACAGCCCTAATAGTGCTTTGTGATGGCTGATTGAGGGTAGTCTGAAATCATCATCAGCCGAAGATGCGAACGGGTACCAGCCATCAGTCTTTTCGTGACCACGATGACTGTAACGTCGTCGAAACGTCGAGGTAAAATTACTACGCGATTAAGCCCCGAAAATATTCTAACAAACTCTTATGGCCTTTGGTTCTCAGTTGTATGATCAGCAACACGAAAAACAAAAATAAAATTACTCCGAGATTGGTGAGATTTTTAAGTAAGCAAAAACATTCTGTTCATAGAAGATAGAAGAGATGGTCCGGGTCGTATTCCTGGGGGCTCCAGTAGGTGGGGTCACGGTGGAGACCCCAAATGAAGACCAAGATAAATGTATACACTTACACTTACTATTTATTATAGTCATTACATAAAAACACGAAACCATAGGCCAATAAAAATTGTCTTTGTGGAGATTTTACATGGAAAAGACGGGCGTCTAGGCATCTAGGGGCGCTTTAGTGAAATCGTGTTTTTATAAATAAGACCCTTTATATTTAACAGGATTACTAGTGACTTCTAGACATAATTTCCAAGCCCAACTTCCACTATCGAGCCTAAGCCCAATCTTTCATTATACTGAATCAATTGTCAAAACCAAACCGGTAGTGTTTTGTTTATTAGTTTAATGACGGTAACGTTTTTCACTTACCAATACAACTCCTAGGCCCGCTGCTGAACGGCAAGTAAGAGCAAGTGTGGGCCAGGTTGAACCGCTCGGGCGAGAACCTATCCGGGTCAAATTCCTCGGCGTTCGGGCCCCAGTAGGCGGGGTCACGGTGGACGCCCCAAATGGACACCGCGATGCCAGAGCCGGCAGGCAGTATGATACCAGACGCTGATGAGCAAAATGTTTTTTATTGTACATTACTGTATATACATAGTAATGTACAATACGTGGCCTAGGCGAACCGAGTGATTGGAATCAATCACTTGGGTTAAGCAATAACAGGCGCGGTCAGGTACAGATTGGGTGAGCGTCACGTGACTACCGCTAGTGGCATTTTTCCGAGCGCTTCCGTGCTTCGCAAGGCACATTAGGCCGTTGGTGCCGGCTGTCATATAATGGCAGTCGTTAAGCCATGTCAGAGGCCTTATGGGCGGCTTGATAACTTCTGACAGTAAGGCCCGCCACTGTCTTACAATCCTCCACCAACCCGGACTTGGCCCCGTGGTGGAGTATGGCCTATACCTTGCTCAGTGAAGAAACCCGTGCCCCTCGGTGGGGATATAATGAGTTAATATAAATAAATATAAAATATATACATAAATTCACGCTTATATCGTGGAAAAGTAGGTAGAGACTAGAGTTTGCCGGTATACAACCCCTACCAGAGGTTTTACACGGATTACCTTGGTATTTTGCGCGACAATGTCGAGAGGAAAGCGGCGGTTTAGTTTGCTTCGCACATATTAAAGCCATTTTCGTCATTAAACTTTTTTCTATCCCATGTCATGCGACTATCGGATAAAATAAATTAAAATTGCTGAGTACTTTTAATTATATCCTATCTATACAGGGTGTCTCATTCAAATCGGTCAGTATGGGAAAGTCTGAAACTATAAGACATACGAAGATCTGTTCTGAGGAACCATGTCATCGATTTTAATAACAAGAAAAACTGCATTCATACATTTTAAAAAACATCTGTACTCCGTTCGGGAATCGAACCCGGTTGTTTTGAAAAAAAAACCTACACTATTTCTATTTAGATATCGATTGTGTAGGTCTTAAGCAGTAAATGTCTGTATGAAACATGATGTCTAAAATGAATAAAATACATTGTTTTCACATACTTTTATTTATTTTAGTAGGTGCCCGAAGTGACTGCCGCCTTTTTCAATACGTGTTTGATTAATAGAAGTTTTTTTTTTTTTTTTCAAAATAACCGAGTTCGATCCCGAACGGAGTACAGATGTTTTTTAAAATGTATGAATGCAGTTTTTCTTGTTATTTAAATCGATGACATTGTTCCTCAGAACAGATCTTCGTATGTCTTATAGTTTCAGACTTTCCCATACTGACCGATTTGAATGAGACACCCTGTATAAATACTAACTGACTCCGCAATAGTTCTTTTGCAAATTAATTATCCTACGACCTATTCTCAGACCTAACAAATATACATAAAAATATTGAATTCTGTGAAGCCATTTCGGAGGATTTTAATAACAAACATTGTGACAAAATATTGTTATATTTGTATTATATAGGAGAACTGAAAACGTCTATTTACCTTTAGGTATAAGACACCTTTAGATATTTACTTCTTCTTCTTCAGGCTATATTATTTACCTCTAGGCCGTTATAATAAAGAAGTCCACTTTTCCCTGAGATCGCTCTCGAGTCCCCATTTCAAGATGCTGTTTAAACAAAACAGTAACTTGACAGCGTATAGTGTATTTATTATTCTTACTTTTCCAATTTAGTAAACAAGATTCTACCCTTAAACTGTTATTTTTTAGTCCAAAACTGCCATATTTCCATAAATGAAGTAACCTGGAACACTCTTTTAGATAACACGCTGCCAATTTTATAAACATAGTTCATGATAGTTCATGAATTTGAGAGAAAATGTCTAGTTTAGGCATCTAATCTCAATTTTAAGGTTAGAATCTTGTTTAATAAATTGGACAAGTAAGAATAAATAGACTGTAGGTACTCAAGAGCTATCTCGGACCAAAGAAGGCATTTATAACGAACCTTAGATAACTATGTAACTAATAATAAGTAAATTGGTAAGCTTCAACCTAATCAATTAACAACTTGAATAATTGGGAAACTGCTCCTTTATTTTGGGTCGTTTATTAATAAAAAGTACTGAACGAGAACTCACGCAAAGTGATTTCCTCCAAGACTTTCCTGATGATGAAGGGCGCCGGCGGGAACAGCCGAATGGACTCCTTAATCACTCGCTCCATGTAGGTGAGATGCGTCAGGTCTTCCTTCACCAGCGGCCGGTCAGAATCGCCGAATACCTCGTATAGTCTACAACATTCATTTATGAAACGTGAGTACTAACGATAGGAGTTCTGTTCCGATTTAAAGCCGCTCTTGCTATTGCTATAGCAGTAAGGCCGACATTTGCGACTATTGTATTTGTAATTGTTTTCTTCTTCTTCTTCAGGCTATATTATGTAGTCCACTGCTGTACATAGCCCTCCCCTAATGAGCGCTATAGCGCCCTGTCTTCAGCTTGCCGCATCCAGTATCTGCCGGAAGTTTTTCGATCATCTGCGATCCCCAACCCGCATGCCCAGCGTGGGGATTATGGGCGTTACCCCCCAATGATGGTACAACCAAATTGTTTTCAGGTGTACAATATTAAAGAATACTATTATATCATCTCATTGGTAAATCGATCGTAAATTATCAATAAACAGGCAAGGTGTTGAAATACCGATGTCCGACAAGAAAACTACGAATATTGACAACCAAATTAAACTACTGTTACGGGCTAAAGGCTTACAGAAGGCTCTATTCTTGATGGTTCGCGATAGGACCGCGACACTTACTATCATCATCATCAGGCTATAGTAGTCCACTGCTGGACATAGCCCTCCCCTAATGAGCGCCATAACGCCCTGTCTTCAGCTTGTCGCATCAAGCTGCAGGCAGATGCAGTTTTTCGCAGATCGTCATCCCACCTGGTCAGAGAGCGTCCTACACTACGTTTGCCGAGTCGCGGTCTCCACTCAAGAACACGTTTACTCCCACAACTATGAAATGTTGCTGAAAAATTTATTAAATACTTTGAGTCAAGAATTTTAGGTGTTTCATACACTGGCAGAAACAAGTATCCAAGTGTGATATTAAGCAGCTGATTTTTTTCACGATTTTCAAGATGACCTCATAATTTCGGAAAGTACTTTTTTCAATGGAATTTCACAAAATTATCAAACAAATTTATTGAAATTTGGAAATGGAAGTTTATTTAAATTTGGAAGCGGGACGTCGTGACGCACTAGGTGATGAAGGAAGTGACAGTGACAAGATGAAAGAAGAATTGCTGCACCGGCAAGAGTCTAACTCTTAAACATAATGTTGAACATTTTTCGGTGCACCTAGATTAGAAAAAAAATTAAAATTGCACTCACTCCTGGTAGACCTTCTCCTGAACCTCGGGGTACTTCCCCAGGAGCTTGAGCGTGTACCCGATGGCCACAGCCGAAGTGTCGGTACCCGCCACCATTAGAGTAAGCACCTCTTCGCGTAACTCCTCATCGGTGTAGGCCTTCTCTATGCCAGAGAAACTGATCAGCAAGTCGAGGAACGTCTTTCGTTTGTACGTGTTGAGGTCTGTAATCAATATTCTTCTTAGGGTAGGTCTGTAAGAATCAATACTCTGTCAGACTTGAAGTTCGTTGGTAATTCCGTATCTATATTTTAATTCTTTCAGCCTGATGATTTAAACAAATGTTGATAAAAATTGTTGAAATACAGAAAGAAAAAGGTTGTGATATGTTTGCTGGTAATATGAAGAGCCATTCATACCATGGTAATGTTTTATGTAGTTTATATACGTCCCACTGCAGGGCACAGGCCTTCTGTCAGAAATATATTATTTCAAGCGCTGAGCCTCAGACACTCAGCTTTCCTCACGATGTTTTCAAATTTGCTTTCCTTCAAATTTAGCGAGTGGTGTTACTACCATAACTTAACAAAGGTACATAACTTAGAAGACAAAGTTATTCGTACATGCCGGGATTCGAACCCACGTCACGATTGAGAAAGACGGTGTCCTACCGCTCTGCTGCCACGATACCACTGCTCTCTGAGGAGTTATAGTTTACATTAAATCCTGCTGGAGTGCTTCCGAGCATTAGCTCCAATCAGTATTTTTGATAGTGCGATGATTTTAAAAGCATTGGAACGAAGCCTTTTAAAGTTTCACAGGCCAAAATGGTACGACTCGTTCAGGACACTGACTTAACACCTACTTGATGACCTCATCTTTCGACCAAACGAAGTTTGTTGCTTTCTATAAAACAAAGACCTCGGCCCCGCCAGCCACTTGGGGTATAAAAGTACATAGCTGCACAGTCCCGGGGCTCTGTAATTGCCCACTGATGCAAGCTTTTATCTTGGACACATATGGTCTCATTTATAACAACACGATTCAACTAAAACACTAATAGAGACGTTTTATTAATCTGTGGTTAATCTTTTCCTTGTAAAGTCTCCACCTATTTTAGTAAACGTTTTTGGAGTGTTTTAAGGAATCGTCTTATTATTTATAAGACCGTTATCCTTTATCGTGCGAGGTAACCAGGTTCGATCCCCTGTGCGGGCATGCCTTTCGGCCACCATAATGTACCAATGACTTTGTTTAATTTCAAAGTTACGTACGTTTGCGAATTTGCAGTCGCAATACTACACGCAGCCGGTGAAGGAAAACATCGTGAGGACACCCACGGCTTGGTTGGCTCCGCATGTATTGACTAGTCTTTCCTGTGGGCTAGGCCGACTAAGCTGTCAGGATGATATAGGTGTTGGGCAAGCCTACACCATCCAAAAACCATCTCCCAGCAGTGGTCCCTCCACCCATCTAGTGTGAGTTAAGGTGTCACTAGGCGCTGTATAAATTAGCTCATTACGTAGACGCAAAGGCCAAAGTTTTATATCTCAATCAAAAACAATCACAAGCTGTTGGGTAGTTTAAATATTATGAAACTTCTGGGGCATATCTCAAATAACTCTTCATAACCAACTGCACAGTATATCTCTTAACACCTACGCCTGCCGATAAAGGACAATATAAGGCGGTGCAGAATGCTACAGACAGAAATACCTCAATAAAGCGAGCAAAACGGAGGCTCAAGGATTTTTAAGCGTTCCTAAAGGTCGAATTTTCAACGAAGCGAGAATTTTATTATCTGTTACACACATCCGTATGGTTGGTTTCACATCGAAGGGGAATCTTAACTGCACGAAATCGTCGGACTGGTAATCATACAACATTCGTACAGTGGCCTTCGAGATACAAAACTGCTGATCAAGAGCACTCTACGCACAAAGTTTAAGTAAGTTATCTTCTTAATATATTTTATCGTTTCTGGCTTCTTCAATAATGTAGTTATTTATAGGTTTTGTTTTTTTCCACTTAGCCAAAGCTGTAAACAAAAATAATTGGTAACTAAAATTGTAATACTATGGAAAGAATATTGTGAATGTTAGTTTTAATATACACTCTTTACGTTCCTCATAAAAAACTATCCCGACGTGTCGTGCAGTAACGGCTACCGTCGAAGGTAATATGAACCGCTCACTGGAGAAAGGAAACATGTACACAAAACAAAACTTTTCAGGAGACAAAAAAAACTGTGCACTGAAAAAGGACATGTTGCCTTTTTGCTGTAAACAAAACTCATGACGTCACTCTATTCATTTTAGCGACAGTTGTTTCTTTTTTACAACGATATAATTACCCTCTTAAAACACATTTTTGACAGAAACTCAATATCGCCGCTGTGCGCACATGTTTTCTTTCTGCAGTAAGCGGTTGATATATCTGCCGTATCTAAGAAACCCTTGGCCATGCAATGGAAAGGATATGAAAGTTGAAACCACAAGAAAAAAACAGAGGACTTTCTGCCGTAATTACTAAAGTTGTGTCATCCGCCCGCAGCTTAAATAAATTACTTCAAATAACATCGAACGATTTGCTTAGCTCAAGAGTGCGTGTAGAAATTGCTTTGTTCTCTCTACGCTATCGATCGAAAGATATCAACACTTTATGTCGCCACTGCTGGAGTACGGGTCTCTTCCTCCATCGCAGAAAAGTTAGGCCCTACTTTACTACGGGGGCCGAGTCCGGGTTGGTGAAGGATTGTAGGTAAGATAGTGGCGGACCTTACTGTCAGAAGTTATCAAGCCGCCCATAAGGTAACATGGCCTAACGACTAACATTACATGTCAGCCGGCACCAATGGCTTAACGTGCCTTGCGAAGCACGAAAGCGCTCGGAAAAAATGCCACTAGCGGTGGTCACGGGTCACCCATCCTGCACCTGACCGCGCCTCTTGTTGCTTATCTGAAGTAATTGATTCCAATCTCTCGGTTTGACTAGGCCATGAGCGCTTCAATAGGCCCCGAACGCTTCCTCTCTACGCTATAAATACTGAAAATTAAAAGGGACTTCATTGTATAATTTATTCGCTTACCATATTGAATATTCGAATTCTGCTCTCGATTCGGTTGAGTCTCGTTTTCTTTTATTTCTATTCTTTTCTTTTGTATCACCTGTAAGAAACGCAACGAATTACAGACGAAGACATGATTAACTTCATAATAGGGTTGTAATGGCAATAGTGAAGTGTTCAGGCACTTACTGTACTCTTAAACATATAATTTGTGAAGAAATAAATAAATAAATAAATAAAAAATATTGTTCCGGATCTCTAAAATTTCAGTATATTTAAAATACTATTTGATTTTGACCTGAACTTACTAGGCATTTTGTTGGGAGAGTCCGACTAGGACCGAGCCTAGTAAGATGATTCGGTCAAAATCAAATAATGTGTAGTACGAAAGTTTAACAAAATACATTCATTACAAGACACATCACAGAATCAAAATAAACAGATAAGTTACATAATATAACAACAACGGGAAAAAACGATACACAGCAAAATAAAACAAAGATTTAGCCTTTGGTGTGTTTCTTCTTCTTCTTCTTCAGGCTATATTATGTAGTCCACTGCTGGACATAGCCCTCCCCTAATGAGCGCCATAGCGCCCTGTCTTCAGCTTGCCGCATCCAGCATCTGCCGGCAGTTTTTCGCAGATCGTCATCCCACCTGGTCGGGGGGTGTGTTTAAATTGCCTCTATAGACAGAGAAGACAAAAGACCACAGATGCAGTAGGTAATCGCGCTAACGGCAGCCATCGAGTTTAATCGACGTTTCCATGACGGCGACTGCCGTCGGCACACATGTCGACGTCTGCCGTAGGAACACGTTGACAGCTAGCTGTCGAAATTATGTCTGCAGTTGCCTACGTGCCGCCAGTGTATGAGCGCCCTTACCTGAAGGCTGCGCGTACAGAGCCTATTGGTAGAGCGCATGACAAGCGAATTTACTATACGCGATACATGTTCCACTGCTGGGCACAGGCCTTCTATCGGAGAGAAATAAATAAATATTCATGGACATATTACAATGATCTCGTTAGCCCTATACTAAGTACAACTAAATGACTTGTGTTATAGGTGCTAACTCGACGATAGATTTAATACAATAAATACATAGACAACATCCAAGACCCGAGACAAACTAGAAAAGTTGGTTTCCTAGTTTGACCCGGCCGGGGATCGAACCCGAGACCTTCCCGTTTTAGAGTCAGCGTGCTGAACCACTGCGCCACCGAGGCCGTCTGTGATATTACGAAAAATATAACTCTGAGAAGAAACTCATAGAATAAAAGTTGTTACCAAACAAAAACATCGAAATTCACATAAAGTAGGTATTAACCCGTACGAAATTTCTAACTACCACTTTCAACATACATACAACAACGTCAAGGACTTTATGAACCTAAAACCGGTGGTAAGTGGGTAATAAAACACAAAAATCAAATCACCTGATTGGTGAAGTCGTGCATGATTCGCACACACTTCTCGTGCTCAGTGTGCTTGGTGACGAAGAGCCGGTACATCCAGTCCGTCTGGAGCCACAGGTGGAAGACCCTCTCGCAGATCAGGTTCAGGACCCGGGTCATGGCCAACAGGAACGGTGAGTTCCGGTTGTTTTGGGCGTTTATTTGGACCCCCATCGCTGTTTCTGGATCGTAATGACTTGTCACGTAAGAGGCGTTAATTTTATTTCGTTTATTATCCTTTTCTGTGAAACAACTGAATCTAACAAGTTTTTTGTTATTAGAATAATTACATTATATTCTTTTTGTTGCACTAACCCGTGCTGAGGACAATTTTCAAAAGCTATTTAGAGGCATCGGCGGAATTTTTAGCCTCTAAATAGGTCTTTAGAATAATTAGATTTTCCTCATCTTTTGATAAAAATATTAAAGCATTTTTTTTGTATAGACAGTATTGAATTTTTCTTGATGTTTTCCATGGTTTAAAAACAATGTCACGCCAATCAAGTTTTTGCTTTTGCGAAATTTACGCCAGCAAAAACTTGTATCACTTCACTTACCGCAGATGGAGTCAAGGGTGTAGGTGCTGATATAGGGCCAGACACTGAAAGGCACATTGTTGGCGCAGTCCGCGATACGTTCCGCTAGTATTTCGCTTTGCTCCGAGAAAACTTCCACGAAGTTCTCGATTATCTTCGGACTGAAAGCTGGCACTAGGATCTTGCGGCGGCGTCTCCATATTGACACTACAGGATAAGGACGTGTGAGAAAGTCTGCTGTGGTAGCACAGCGGTAGAGTTTCGGCCTCGCAATCGGATGGTCGTGGGTTGGAATCCCGGTATAAAACAATGTTTTCTAAATTACGTAGATTTGTGAAGTTGTAGAGCGTGCCGATTGCACATTTAATAACTCAATGAGTTAGTCAAGATCCAATGATCACGTTAAGATCAAATTAAGTTTGTGTTTTTTATGCACATTATTATTAGCAAAGATTCAGCTTTATCATTATAATAATATTAGCACATTGACAGGTTTCTGAAAAACAATTTAGATTTTTCGTTGATGTAAGTGCTCAGAAAATTACTTTTTTTAATATTTCGTGTATTTTCCGGTTTTAAATAAGCCGCTAAAACGCTATTTAATACGGCGAATACGCTTTGCTTTTATGTATAAAATCAATATTGCGTCGCATAGGAATTCGTGACGTCACTGAAAGTCAAATAAACGCTCGGGTTCTCGGATCGCTATATTTACTGACCGGTGACGTCATTATGGATTCGAACGATCCTGGCCGTTTTCGATAAAATTGCTACAGATACAATTTTGATTCGGTTTTTTTGCAACAATGATGCATTTTTTTAGTTAAAACTTAAATCGTTATAGGTAAAACTCATAATTGATACAAATTTAGATCAATAACACATTTTTTTAACACTGTCAAAAAGCCTAAGTATTATTTCGAACTTTTTACAATGTTTGAGGCGAAAGCAAAAAAACCACCACTTAGTCAAGAAATCGACTACTTACTATGTAAGTAATTAGATCTTATATCATTGAACAAAGCAATGAGTCGACGCTTGTTAGTCAGCAGCAGTCAAGATCACAAAACATCCTAAAACTTACTCGTATCTTATCTAAGGTCGTATGACAATCGAGAAATTCTTCTGTAGTTCTCTACCATCCGATTCATTCCGAATATCTTAGAGAAGCTATAGTTTAAAAGACATGCAATATCAAAAGATCTTGTGATCCAATTCTACAAGCACATGAATACACTCGACTAAACTAAAGTTGTCTGTTACCTGGCGCAAATATTCCACCGTTACCGATGACGTTTCTGAGAAATCTATGGAGATCGTCTTTTTCAAGACACATCTTTAGCACCAACTCCAAGTCTTTGGGATTTGTCAAAACTGCGAAGATCAAACAAATAATTAATTTACCTAGCAGGTAATTTATTAACAAATATTGACAAAAAAATTACCCCGCGTTGAAGTGTAGGTCGACGGGCGAGCTTATCAATCGTGTTAGCAATCGGAGCGAGTTCAGTATTGTCCGGAAAAATATTTATGCATCTCTCACCGTCATACCGCCATCTTACGAGATACCTACCTAGATATTCCGACAGATTATACCTACATCAAAATGTGAATTTTGTAACGGTCTTGTTTAAAACAAATCATCCTGTCACTTGCCATTACACAATCCGTTCTCGCAGTCACGCGTGGCGCACAGAATGAACCAATCCAGAGTGATTTACTCTGGAGCACATCTTGAGCTCATTTCATTCATCATCTTCATCATCATCAGCCGGTGTGAGTCCACTGCTGAACATAAGTAATTCCCAAAGCAAGCCGCTGAGCCCGAATTTCGGCTCTTACCTTTCAGTCAGAGCCCACCAGTTCATTTCTTAATTTCATTGGCAAAGACTAATCGCTAGGAAAGATGATGTTTTTGAGAGTGAATTTTGTAGGAAGAATTACTCTTTATACTATTTTTATTTTTAATGCACTAACCCGTGCTAAGGACAATTTTAAAAACCTATTTACAGGCTAAAAATTCCACCCATGCCGGGTTCGAACCCGCGACCTCTGGCTATCCGTGCCAGCGCTCTTTCCAACTGACCTAATGGGCGACTCACCGGCATCAGTGAAATTTCGAACCTCTTTACACTATTCTCTGTATTACGTACAGGCAGCGACATCTAGCTTAAGTAAATTGCATCACTTACAGCCCCGACTACCTACTTTGCACTTACCTACAATCCCGGCATGGGTGGAATTTTTAGCCTCTAAATAGGTTTTTAAAATCGGGGCTGCATTAAAATGTCGCTGCCTGTACGTAATACAGAGAATAGTGTAAAGAGGTTCGAAATTTAACTGATGCCGGTGAGTCGTCCATTAGGTCAGTTGGAAAGAGCGCTGGCACGGATAGCCAGAGGTCGCGGGTTCGGATCCCGGCATGGGTGGAATATTTAGCCTTTAAATAGGTTTTTAAAAAAGTACTTTTAGTTTTTTTATTCGTAGGTTGTAACGCAGATGTTGCATGTTAGTATGATGGGTCAGGACCCCGTAGGTCCCAAGCCTAGAATGTAACATACGTACTAATCTCAAATTCTGATACGATAACTCAATTTCAATTATAGGGCAAGTGAATCGCACCAAACCACCCACCGCTATACCAGGAAAATAAAGTAAGTAACCTTTTAAAACTCAACGTGTCTACACCGACAACTTTTACTTGAAGCAAACAAAACTTGAAGGTCTGTCGTAACGATACAAACTAAAGTAATCCTCAAAATAATCCAAAAATGGTCCGTTCAAAAAGTAAAATTTGTTCGTAAAACAATGTATACCTATTACACTCTGTTTTACAGTAGGTACAGTACATCAGGGCGTATCAACATTTGTCGGGTAACTGATTGATTGATTGAAGACGTTTATTCAAATAAAATTACAGAAGTTGGTGTCTGCCAAACTGCATAAAAGTTTGTTGGCAGATGCTCTTGGTTATACTATTTTTAATTTTAATGCTAAACTAACCCGTGCTAAAGACAAATTTAAAAACCTATTTAGAGGCATCCCGGCATGGGTGAAATTTTTAGCCTCTAAATAGGTTTTTAAAGATGCTCTTGGTTATACTATTTAAAGTATAGTAATATAGTTGTATCTACTTACCATAGTAAAGTATGGGGCCTAACCATCCTTTCATTATTCCATTGTTGTAATTAGCCTCGTAACTGTAGCGCTGTAATGCCGTCATTATATCTGAAATCAAAAGAAGATGAAATAACCGTGTAGAATAAACAGAGTACTGTGGCAAAATCTAAGTTAAAATAAAAATGTCATGACAACGAGTAGAACAAGATTGCATGTGACTATAGACCTACAAGCTTTCTTTATTTCTTAAGCTCTAATAGAACAATGCACCAGGGCACGCCAATGGCGTTGGCTGGGACACTCTGCGAAGACCCGATCACACATCCCGAAGATGGCTCTCGACTGGCAACCCGCCGGAGGCTCACGACGATCCGGAAGACAGTCCGAGACTCGGAAGAAATCTGTTCTTTCTGAGACGAAATAGAAGGGAGTTACTTGGAAAGCGCTCGTAGCCTAGTGGAACCGAGTGATTGGAATCCATCACTTGGGTTAAGCAAAAACAGGCGCGGTCACTTACTGGATGGGTGACCATCCTGTGACTACCGCCAGTGGCATTTTTCCCGAGCGCTTCCGTGCTTTGCAAGGCACGTTAAGCCGTTGGTGCCGACTGTCATGTAATAGCAGTTGGCCTTATTGGCGGCTTGATAACATCTGACAGTAAGGCCCGCCACTGCCTTACAATCCTCCACCAACCCGGACTTGGCCCCCGTGCTGGAGTACAGTAGTAACCTAACCTTCCTGAGATATAGGAAGAAAGCCGTCCCCAGCAGTGAAGAAGAAGACATAGGTTGACATCAACTTGGGTAAGCTTCTAACTTGTCGTCGGACGAGGGCGCGGCAAAGACGCGAGACGGGTATAGAATTCGCGCCCTCGATCCTTCCTATATGTGTGGGCTGCGTCTTGTCTCTTCAGTACATTTTGTATGTAAGTCAATAGGAAGCACGACGACGCGAGTGTTTCGAACCATATAACACCGCGGCCAAGGATGTTTTCTCGGCCTCGGCGGCGCTTGAGATCGCCAACCCGCTGTGTTAAGGGCCATACTCTCTACCTCCTAGCCTGTGCACTACAGTGTGATGAAAAGGCAGCTTCCGTCTGATTCGTATAACCAGACATTGATTTAAATCATTGAAGTGGTCCATCAACATACTGTGAAAAGGAGGAAAAACTTGTTCTTAGTCGGTAAAAACACTTACATAAACTTGGGTCAGTATTCTAGGCAGCGGTGGTTGATAAGTATTCTCGTTCGGGAGATCGTGTGTCCGAATCCGCGCATGTACCAATGAAGTTTTCTAAGTTACTAAGTTAGCAATACCACTAAGAAAATGTGAAGAAAAACATCGTGAGGAAACCGTCTGAAGCCCTCTCTCTCTTTCTCTCTCTATCTCTCTCTCCTTAACAGGCCAGACAAAGCCCGTGCACTACAGTGAGACGTAGGTATTTAGTTAAAGTAAATTTTGACTAAGACCTTGGGTCAATATTCAAAAATTGTTCCGCTGATCTTTATAGTACTTTCTCGATGATAAACCAATTTTGTAAATGGATTTGAAAATGGATATAATGGTACCTTTATTTTCTGTATAATTATGTAAGCGGCGTCAGATAATAGAATATTCGTTATTGCATGTACACCAGAAATTACATGAGACTTAAAAAGGGAACTATATTTAGTGTCATCAAAGTTTATATTTGTCATCAACTTGTATCATCTAATTAATAGATCTATCGCCACGAAATATTTTCATTCTCAGAAAAATAAAAAGTGAAGCCAGGTACAAATTAAAGTCAATATATACGTAGAAAAAGAGATGGATTTATCTAAAAATTGTAGTTCATCCACTGAATAAAGAATTTGTTCTCAAAATTATAGGTTTATTCCAAAAGTAACAGCTCCGTACTCAGAATAGTAGATCTGTCATCAAATAAATCGATTATCGTCCGCAGATTGAGATTTGTATTTATTTGTTATTTTGTCATCAGAACTGTAGTTACAAATTATTTCTATCAATTCTCCAAATAATACTATTCGCTACCAATTTAATAGTTCAGTTCATTAATTTTATGAAAAAATTTTCAAAGGAGGCTTCGTAAAAGTCAAAAGTAATTCTGTGTTTCATTTATTATTCTAATACATTCATACTACTTACTTATATCTAAATAATAATCAAAATTAATAAATATTTACAGGGTGTAAATAAAACTACCGCAGATGTAGATATACCTAGAAACAACAATGGGTACAACCAGTATACAAGTACCTAATGTAAGATAGTAATTTAATTCATAGGTACAAAAACATTCTTTTTTTGGATCTTTATCATTTTTAATATACATATTTCATTTTGTTAAAGACTGTTTTATCTTAATTTGGCAATACAGTTATCAGGAAAAACCTATTAAAATAAGTACAAACGTATTTATTTGATACTTCATTATATATCCCGATGATTTCTTTTTATATTGTTTGGCGACTACACTTTGATGACAGATCTATTATTTTACGGACAAACCTTATTATTTAAAACATTCAAAACTTAATAAATTGATGATAGCTTAAATCTTTAACGGTGCAAACCTCTTTACACAATTTTTATTTCTTTTTCTTTCTATCATTTTCAAATATTTAAATTACGTCACACATTTTTCGATTTCCCTCATTTTTCATAATTACTACCAAAGAGTATATAACCACTACGTTTATTACTACTTTACCTTTCGACCAGATCTGACTATTTTACCTGCTTATCCGTTTTTATCCAGTTTTCTGTTTTATTAAAATATTACTACATATTTTCAAATAAATCCACAATTAAAGTCGTTCCAGTGTTCATTATTATTTGTAAAGGATATACCTATAACGTTCCACTGGCGCCCAACGTGGGGCTTTATTTGTAGATATGTAGAGTATCAGTGCAGATCTCTTTACACCATTTTTATTTCTTTTTCTATCTATCATTTTCAAATATTTAAATTAACAATTTTTTTATAAAAAAAATATTTTTTTTAAATAAATCTTTTTATAAAAATATTTTTTACCGGTTGCTCCCGGGTAGTGTAACGGTGCAAACCTCTTTACACCATTTTTATTTCTTGTTCTATTTATCATTTTCAAATATTTAAATTCGTCACACATTTTTTGATTTCCCTCATTTTTCATCATCTGTGATTACTACTTTACCTTTCGACCAGATCTGACTATTTTACCTGCTTATCCGTTTTTTATCCAGTTTTCTGTTTTATTAAAATATTACTACATATCTACAAATAAAGCCACAATTGAAGTCGTTCCAGTGTTTATTATTATTTGTAAAGCTTATTATTTAGGCTTGGACATATTTCGAATTCCTTTGTCGACTGATGCGGGATGTGACTTACGAGTAGAAGGCTTCGACTATTTACGTAAACTATGTTAATTAAGGACTTTGAAATGACTAAGTTTGGAGTTTTTTTGTCCAGTTTTTCTCCAAAATTATTTAGATTTTAAAATTGACACCTAGTTTGACTTGCAACGTTCATTAAGCAGTTTCTGCACTACCTACTTTGAATAAAACCTTTTCATTTCTTTACGGACCTTAGTTAAAGGACCTAAGTCAAATTAACAAATAATAAAAAAATGCTCCTACAGGTGCTTTGCAATTTCCAATTCCTCATCCCAACTGGACGGATTTTTGTCCAAACTATCTCCCCGTCATTATAAGGAGCTATAGGTGTAGAGATCAATAATAACTATAGATTCAAAACAGATACTTAACTTCTTCTTCGAAGTTAAGTTCTAATATCAATGATCTCCACACTGAGACCTCTTAGGGTAGAAAGAAAAAGAAATTGGGCACAAATGACTCACCCTCGGTGTTCCCCACAAGTCGATGCGCATTCCCGATAAAGGGCAACTCTTCGTTAGATCCCTTGACGAGCGCCGCTAGTTCGTACATCCGCCGCCTCCGATATCGGAATATGGCATACAAAACCAACGGCAACCCGCACAAAATCGATAGAATGAACATGGTTTTCGAGAAAAAAAATACATCAACGGCCGACCGGACTAATAAGTCATTTCACAGCTCGCTCCGAGGCGTGCAACCGCGCGATTTTTTGCCAGGAAAATGCACTCCGCTTTATATATGACTACGTCCTGACGCATCGGTCCACATTCACACGAAACTTGTTACGATGACGCAGGGTCGTAAGTCCTCGGGGTGGGGTGCAGGGCCGTATTTAACGTGTTTGTGGCCCTGGACACTTCAGGACAATAGGGCACCACTATTATAAGACACAGGATTATTTTATAAACAACGTATAACAGGAGTAGATTTGTTAGGCCTGGTTTACATTTGCTTTAATTTCATGGTTTTCAAACATGGGGTTTCAAACATTTTTGGGGTTAATATACGAATAAAATAAAGGCACAGGCCTTCTTTCAGAGAGAGAGAGATAGAGAGAGAGTAGGTATGGGCTTTACTATTAGAGAGACTTTGTTTTGTCTCATGTATGCGCATTTAATGCAATAATATAAACTTGATATGGCAATCTTTTTTTTTGGTTTGACGTTTCCGTTTGTTGAGTGTAGCAACACTCTCTCTCTAAAATTTCTCCCCGGGCATGCATGGCTGTCCCTAGTTATTTTAAGTTAATTCATATTTGACGATGTAATACGTCCATATATTCTGAGTAATATAGTGTGAAGTATCTACAGGATTCCCGTCTTTGTTTTATTGAAGAGCCAGCTCCCATCAACCAGATTTATACCACTTCACGTCTACCAGGTTACCCCACCGCTGCGCTTACAGGTTATGGGCCCAGTAGAAAAGACGTGAAGAAAGGGCCATAACTGGATGATAAGAAGACAAAGAATAATACAAGGAGATTTGGCAATGGCACTGGAAGGACAAGGTCAACGTGGCAACGTGTTACCCGTTCAACAAGTTCATCAAGATGGCCGTGGTGAGCAACCTACCCTCGCTACCGCGCCGGTGCCTGTTTTCAATACCATGGGAACTGCTTCACAAATTGAAAAACTAGAGGGCGTACAGAATTACAATATATGGAAATTTGCCATGCGGATGATGCTAACACTGGAAGGTTTGTGGGACGTCGTGCTTGGAAACCGCGTGGACGCTGTGTGTGACCAACGAGCGTTGGCACGCATTTGCTTGGCCGTAAAGCCTCAACTATATCAATATGTAAGGCTTGCAACCACCGCTAAGGAAGCTTGGGAAAAGTTAGCATGTATTTTCGAAGATAAAGGCTTGTATCGACGAGTTTTGCTGCTTCGTCAGTTGCACAGAGCAGACTACAGACAGCATGAGAACATGTCGGCCTATATTGAAAATATAATGACACTTGTGCAACAGCTTTCTGACATTGGTAAGGTGATTGAAGATGGTGAGGTCGCCGAGCTGCTGCTATCCGGTTTGCCAGCTGAATTTGATACACTAGTGTCTAGCCTAGAGACTGCCTGCTTAACTGGGTCGCTTTGTAGTGAGATGGTACGTGCGCGGCTTTTGCAGGAAGAGCACAGAAAATTGGACACCAACGGGGGCACTGCTTGTGCGTTTGTATCGAAGAAGAGAAAGACGATTACATGCCACTACTGCAAGCGTGTGGGCCACATGAAATCGAAATGCTTCAAATACAAACGGGACAAACAAGTAAACAGCAGTGATCAGTCCAACATTGTGGCCGCGCTTCTCGTCCATCAACAAGCCGACTGGTATGTCGACTCAGGAGCTACATCACACATGTGCAACAAAAAGGAAGTGATGGCTAAGTTTAAAGACTATAAGAATAGCCAGTGTGATAGTAAGCAAAAGCAAGTTACTGTAGCTAATAATGATAAGTTATTGGTAGTAGGCAAAGGAGAAGTATGCTTCAAATTTGGAAGTGAGGTAAGAACTTTCTCTGATATTTTGTATGTCCCACAGCTGACCACAAATCTCATATCTGTGAGTAAATTAGTAAATAGTGGTTTTAGTGTTAGATTTGACCGGGGAGGTTGTTTTATTATTGACAATTCCGGGAATTTAATGGCTTCTGCTCAGTTAGTAAATGGTATGTATAAATTGGAGGGTTTTGCAATGAAGTATGTGCACAATAAGGAGCATTCCATGCTCCTGCAGGATAGGCAGGAGACAGTGAGTGCCGCAGTTGCTAATCCATGTTTGCCAGTTGAACTATGGCATAAGCGTCTAGGCCACATGAATTATAGGAGTTTGTGTTCTTTGAGGGCTAATGCTATTGGTGTAGTGTTTCAGAATCAACCTGAACCTGAGGGTTGTGTACCCTGTCTTGAGGGGAAGCTGACAGCTCAGCCGTTTCCCAAAGGCAACACCGGAAGAGCAGACAAGCCGCTGGAACTCGTGCATTCTGACTTGTGCGGCCCGATGCAGGAGGATAGCTGGGGTGGTGCGAGATACTTCTTGTCATTTACTGATGACTATACGCGAAAGTCCTTTGGATACTTCTTAAGGAGTAAATCAGAGGTATTATCCAATTTTATTTGTTTTAAAGCAGAAGTCGAAAAGCAAACTGATTACAAGATAAAGCGTCTCCGAACAGACAATGGTGGAGAATTTGTTAATGAACAGTTTGCTTCTTTTCTTAGGAAGGAAGGTATAATCCATCAGACCACTGTTCCGTATTGTCCAGAGCAAAATGGCGTTGCAGAGCGGCTTAACAGAACGCTCATGGATAAGGCGAGATGCATGCTGATGGAATCTGGGTTGTGTAGAAGGTATTGGGCAGAAGCAGTGGCCACTGCAGTTTATTTAAAGAATCGATCGCCTACTGCATCCCTAGGGGGACAGATTCCAGAGGAGGTTTGGACCGGTAATAAGGTGGAACTTGGTCACCTCCGTGTATTCGGTTGCATTGCCTATGCTCTGGTGCCACCTCAAAAGCGTCGGAAATTGGATCCTAAAAGTAAAAAGTATATCTTTGTGGGATACAGTGAGACTGTGAAGGGATATCGTTTGGCTGATTCCCTGAATCCTAAGAAAGTTTTGTTAGCCCGGAATGTAACATTTTTAGAGAGAACATTTTATAAAGACAGACCTGAAACTGACTGTGATATTAGTGATAATATTATTTTGATGAATGATAGTAATCAATTTAATAATAATATGAATTTATATGAATTGAATGTGAATGAGAGTAACATTTCAGACAATATTTGTAATGATGATAGTATGGAATCGAATAATAAAATGAATAATTTATCAATTTCAGATGAAGATTTCCGTACAGGGAGCGACCACGAGTCGAGTGACGCAGAGCCGTCTGCGCTTGGCGAGTGCGTGACGTCACTGTCGCCGTGCGAGAGCTCAGTTGGAGGGGAAGATGTACCGCGCGCCGAGGTAGAGTTACCTGCCGCTACTAGTACCCGTCCTGTGCGTACTACTCGCTCTGTGATGCCTAATAGGTATGATGACTATGATATATCTATGATGGTCCAGAATCATGATGAACCACTGTCCTACAATGAGGCCATGAGCTCGCTAGATGCCAAGGAATGGCAATCTGCTATGAAGTGTGAGTATGCCGCCTTAATTTCAAATGGCACATGGAAATTAATTGATAGACCAAAAGGGGGTAACATAATTAAATGTAAATGGGTCTTCAAGAAGAAGTTTGATGCTTCTGGGAATTTCGAAAGGTTTAAGGCGCGTTTAGTCGCGAGGGGTTTTAGTCAGAAGCCAGGAATTGATTATAGTGAAACTTTTTCCCCTGTCGTACGACACTCCACTATGCGAATATTGTTTTCAATAGCAAATGAGCTAGATTTAGAGATGGAGCACTTAGACGTCACCAGTGCTTTCTTAAATGCTGAATTAACTGAAACAATTTTGATGGAACAACCGGAAGGGTTTGGTTGTGATAATAATAAGGTTTGTTTATTGTTAAAGTCAATTTATGGGCTCAAGCAGGCCAGTAGGCTTTGGAATTCTAAAGTTAATAAGTTGTTGATAAGTAATGGATATTGTCAAACTGTATCAGAGCCATGTGTGTATACAAAAAGGACTGATAATGATTTTGTAATCATAGCCCTATATGTAGATGATTTTTATTTATTCTTTACAAAAAATAGCCCAAGTAAAGATAAATTGTTAAAATTATTGCAAAGAGATTTTGATGTTAAAAATTTAGGAACATTGAAAAGTTGTTTGGGCATTAATGTAATTCGGGATAAATCCAAGGGCATTCTTAAGTTAAATCAGTCCGAGTATATTAAGAGAATATTAGTGCGCTTTGGTATGTCGGATTGTAAACATGTTTCTACTCCTATGTCTGTAGGAAGTAAGTTATGTAAACCTAGTGTTGTGTTGAACGATGATGTGTATAACCATGTATAACTACAGGCAACTACTGGGTAGTCTTATGTATTTAAGCGTATGTACAAGGCCCGACATCTCGTATGCTTGCAGTCAAATAAGCCAATTTAGTAGTGGGTTTGATTTGAGTCATTGGCAAGCAGCTAAGCGCATCTTGCGTTATCTGGCAGGCACAATTGATTATTCTTTATATGTAATAAAGTCTGATGGATTGAATTTGTCTGCTTACACTGACGCGGACTGGGGAAATGACTCTACCGACAGGAAGTCATACACAGGCTTTGTTGTTAAGCTGGGAAACAACGTTGTGAATTGGGAATCACGCAAACAGCGTTGTGTAGCACTATCTAGTACGGAGGCTGAGTACCTAGCCATTACTGATGTGTGTAAGGATTTGATGTTTATAAAAGGGTTTATTTCAGAGGTTCTGAACTCTACCTTAGATATAACTGTGATGAACGACAATCAAAGCGCACATAAGTTACTAGAGGCTCGTGAATACTGTCACAAGAGGACCAAGCACATCGACATTCGTTATCATTATGTTAAGGATTTGATAAGGAATAACTGTATTAACATTGAGTATTTACAGACTGAAATGATGATTGCTGATGTGCTTACTAAACCTTTAAGCTCTATCAAACATAAAGAGTTTGTAAATAAACTGAATGTGATGTTATGAAACTTGTAATGTTGTATAGTGTAGCATGTTGTGTGTAGTATTTGATACATGTAGAATCAGTTTGATAGAGTCTTGTTATTTTGTTTGCAGTGTTTATTATATGATTAAATATTGCATTTATTGGCATAAGGGGAAGTATTAGAGAGACTTTGTTTTGTCTCATGTATGCGCATTTAATGCAATAATATAAACTTGATATGGCAATCTTTTTTTTTTGGTTTGACGTTTCCGTTTGTTGAGTGTAGCAACACTCTCTCTCTAAAATTTCTCCCCGGGCATGCATGGCTGTCCCTAGTTATTTTAAGTTAATTCATATTTGACGATGTAATACGTCCATATATTCTGAGTAATATAGTGTGAAGTATCTACAGGATTCCCGTCTTTGTTTTATTGAAGAGCCAGCTCCCATCAACCAGATTTATACCACTTCACGTCTACCAGGTTACCCCACCGCTGCGCTTACATGTACTACGACTCGCGCCGACCGCGGAAACTCCAGAAAATTAGCTATCCCTTAAGGGCGAACTAAAGCATAGGTACTTAAAAAGCATAAAATTTAAGCAAATGTACCTAAATCAGGCTTTAATCGTTTATCGAAATGCAAGCACTGATCATAAAGCCCGGCAAATAAGTTAAAAAAACTCTCGCAGTCAAGATAAGTTTGCGGTAGACACGTTACAGCATCGTTTTATCCTTAGTCAGTTTGACAAAAAATAAAGTCTGATTATTTCTAAATCCCGCATCACTCGCAAATGAAGCCGAAATACGTCCATGTCAAGTCAGTCACTTATCAAGTTAGTCAAGTTAGGTACCTATCTTTCAGGCATTATTTTTCATTGCTGACACAAGAAAAATTTACTTAAAGCTTATTTTTACATTTAATTTGTAGTTTTATTGGGTTTTTGGAATAAAACGCCATTGACATTCTTAGGGTAACTGAACTGAGTAGGTTATGTGTTTTGTTTCTGTGTTTTAGGTTGTGACGGCCTCGGTGGCGCAGCGGTTCGGCACGCTGCTGTAAAACCGAAGGTCTCGGGTTCGATCCCCGGCCGGGTCAAACTAGGAAACGAACTTTTCTAGTTTGTCTCGGGTCTTGGATGTTATCTATTTATTTATTGTATTAAATCTATCGTCGAGTTAGCACCTATAACACAAGTCATTTAGTTGTACTTAGTATAGGGCTAACGAGATCTGTGTAATATATCCATGAATATTTATTATTATTATTATTTAGTTGTTTTTATATCTATATAATATTGTGAAGATATTTGAAAAAAAAATTGAAATGAAATGCATTTATAATCGGTTCATAATTTTATTACAGAAACCCTTTTAATTTATTATACACGGCTATTTAAAATTACGAAAACGCGTATTGCTTTGCATGAATCGTTTAAATGTTTGTTACTAAATAACTAAGTTTAGTGACAGCAAGGCCCGCCACTGTGTTACAATCCTCTACCAACCCGGACTTGGCCCGCGTCGTGGAGTGTGGCCAACTTCCTGCGGTGCAGGAAGAGACCCGTGCTCCAGCAGTGGGAACATAATTGGGTGGTATGGGAACATACATCGTAAGTGATCGTAGAAAAATAGGTGACAAACATCGCATACTTTTCTACAATACCATACAAGGAAGGAAGGCACCAATAAATAAATCATACTGCAACACAGATGCTACACAAACATTTTTATTCCCGAAGTACAGCTATTGTTACCTCTAACTTTGTTGTCATAATTCACAAACATTATGTTGCAAACTGAAGAAGTAACGCCAGAAACGTGGTGATAAATCGTGCACACTGAAACAAATCATTAGAAATTAATTTAGTAAAACAATAGCGTTGTGATAACTAAGTTCGATTTAGTGCGATTATTGATACTCGTATCTAGGGCCAACGACTTATAAATAAATTACAAACCAAATTACGATACCGTATTAAGTAGTAGTATTTTGTACAAGAACTTTGGTTGAAACATCCTTGGTTTTACAGTATTATGTAGTATGTATAGTAATCAGGCATAAGGATGTCCATCAGTCATGGATGACCCTCAATAAAGTATGTCTCACTAACTAATGTCAATATTTATACCCATCCTTGCCACATTTGTGAGACCCCAAGTGTAACGCCACATATTTTGCAATGATACATCTATAGTTGTAATTCCATTTAAGTAAATTATATTTTCATAAAATTAACATCCTATCAAACATGTGAAAAAATTAAATAATACAATAAATTGTATTTATTATAGTTTTGAAATGTGACGTCACAAAACTAGTACCCCACCTAACCTTTGTCACACAATGTCACACTTTTCAACCCCCTCCCCCTTTTAACGTGTGTCGTACTTTAAAAGATGGTCCCTAATCAGCAGAGAATAAGAAAACGGACCAAGTGCGAGGCGCCTACAGCTCTTTGTATTTATAGTACCTACTAACTGTAAAACCACGATTCCACTGGAACACACCTATATAGAGTCGTTTTATTTTAACTGTGATTAGCTTTTTTCATTGTAAAATCTCCACTAGACATTTTAATCAGCGGTTCGGTGTGTGTTTTAAGAAATTTTGTTTTTTTATTTTCATAAACAAAGCCACAACTACGAAAAATGTTAAAAACAAAAATTTAAGAAGAAAACCCATCCTGACAAGTCCCTCCTTGGGGTTATAAATAAACGATAATGAGCTCTGCAATTGAAAAGTATGTTATGAATTTGTGATTGATGTTGAATGTATGATATTTGTTTGCATGCATAGGTAATAAACTTTCGGACTTTTTAGTTTGTTTGCAGGTACCTACTGCGAGACCTTGTTTTATTGACTTTCATTTCATGATTCTAGGTTAACGGGTTTCGATAGGGGTTCCCTATTTCATACCGAATTTTTTTGTTTGAAATATGGTTCACCTACGAATGATACTTCGAACGATTAATTGTTCGACGCCTTTTTTATCCGATGTTTTTTTTTTGGTACGGGGCCTTATTACTTCGAAAACGTTTTGCCGATGCCTTGTTGCTTCGAAAAATGTTACACCGGTGCATCATATTATCGATGCTTGTTTTTTCAATCCTTCGTTGCTTATTATAATGTCACAAATTTAAGGGTTGACTTCCTGGGAGTTGTTTACTTTTGCGTAAGCGCTTTTACGATTGGATGATACCTCAATACATGTATAACTTTAAAGACCTATTTATTTTTATAATAGTATTTTTTCATCTCTGTGGAATAAAATACATAATTTAAATAATCGCCGAATTTCCTAATGAATAAACATTCTTCACATCCGATTGCGAAGAAAATGTGAACTACTCGAGTATGCCCATGAAAAATTAAAAGGATTAAACATTAAAACTTCTATGTAGGTACTTTTACAATAATTCAGCACTAGATGATAATGATGTAACAATGCACCGCACTAACAGCAATCGGTGCATTAACATTCGTTAAATTTAACCGTCGCATTAAAAAGCACCGCAGTAAAGTTTTCGATGTAACGAGGCATCGAACCAACAAGCAGTCGGTGTATAAACATTCGATTGAATAAGGCGTCGAACAATCAATCGTTCGTTGTATCATTCGTAGGTGAACCGTATTTCGAACAATTTTCGAAATGAAATAGGGAACCCTTTCGATAGTGAATTGTATTTTACAAAAAATGTGGTACAGATAGTCTTTATTTTGTTATTATTGTTATTTTTATTTTGTTGTTATTTTGTGCCAACTAAACATTCTATCGATCTACGAGTAAGTATCTACCTTTAGTGTGATCTTGACTTAAGGATGCATAATTTTTTTACATCTTCAAGGGACTGCTAGGAGTCCTCAATAAGTATTTTGATCTTAATTTTAACTTGATCGCTCTATCCGTTCCCGAGTAAATGGGTTTTGACTTGACAGAGAGGCGGATGGACGGACAGACCGATGGATGAAGTATACCTAATAACTTTGTTGATCAGCAAAGTTATTAGGTATCATGGCAACAGGGGTGCCGCTTTTAGGATTCCATAGTCAACAAAGGAATCTTATAGTTTCGCCATTCCTCTCTGTCTGTCTGCGGCTTAACGCAGGTCATCTCTACGTAATATAGGTAAATACTAGAAGTATGAAATTTGAAATTTGGCATAGATTTATTTTTATCTTATTATAATGGGAAAACAACAGCTAGGACTAAAATACATTTTATTAACCTTAGAAGAGCTCGTGGCCTAGTCGAACCGAGTGATTGGAATCAATCACTTGAGTTAAGCAACAACACTCGCGGTCTGGTGCAGGATAGGTGACCGTCCCTTGACTACCGCTAGTGGCATTTTTTTCCGAGCGCTTCCGTGCATCGCAAAGCACGCTAAGCCGTTGGTGCCGGCTCTCATGTAATGGCAGTCGCCGTGTTACAATTCTCCACTAACCCTGACATGGTTCCCGGGGTGGACTATGGCTTAACCTATCCTGCGATGCAGGAAGAGACTCGTGCCCCAGCACTGGAGACATACAAGGGTTGACATCGATTAACCTTACCTCTAGAAGTAGTGGATAATCGATCGGAATCAAGCCTCTAGCAGTGAACTGTGGCACCTGGTGAAGTAACTGCAGAGACAACTGCATAGCCTGCAAAACATGTTATTAAGCGATAAATGTATCTAAGATTTCGTATTAATTACGAATAGGGACTAGATTTATCTTGTAATGCATTGTAGCACAATGACAATTGCATGTTCTAGTGCTGTTTCAAGTCTACGTGTAGGCGTAGACTTGAAACAGAAACACGTCAAACCTAGGCGTCAATGGCATGAAAAAGGATGTCACGTGACCTGACCAAGAATGGTTTCTTCTACTACATATAATCTCAGTACAATTCTGAACATATGCTTTAACAGACTCCCTGGAGTCCCTGGAGTCTGTTCCTTAGTCCTGTCCTAATGATTATTATTTTAATTCTTTATTGCACTATTACATGAGTAAATGTACAAGGGCGTGCTTAATGCAAGAAGCATTCTCTTCCAGCAAACCTTTGGTATTGAAGAGACTGGCAAAGGGTAGTGCAGGAAAAGAAGGTGGAATACAATAATAAACTTACATAAACAAAGGGAGATACATTAACTTAGACCTACAGAGGCAAGTGGGGGGGCTGAATTAATAAAAAATATGATAAACCTACACAAACGATAATACAAAACAAACAAACATACATACATACATACATACATACATACATACATACATACATACATACATACATACATACATACATACATACATACATACATACATACAATCATACATACATACATACATACATACATACATACATACATACATACATACATACATACATACATACATACATACATACATACATACATACATACATACATACATACATACATACATACATACATACATACATACATACATACATACATACATACATACATACATACATACATACATACATACATACCGGTTCCGGGTACTTTTTATCTTTCCCTTTGCTAATACATCCCCTATCTGGTCGATGTATGTCCGCCTGGGACGGCATAAATAAATAAATAAATAAATAGATTATAATAATTATACGTAGGTACATACACATTGAAGATAATAACTAATCAAGATTACTTACAAATGTGTCGATTTACCCACAAAAATGAAGATTTTAACCAACTTCATTGATACTTAGTCCTGCGCTTTGATTATTCAAATTTTTAAATGTGTACTCACCGATGTAAATACATCCGTGTGTTTACTTTATACATCCCTATTCAGAAGCGAAATGTTTATTTAGCTCTGCCGTATAGATATGAGACGTAATATGGACAGATAGATAGAATATTCTTTATTGTACACATAAATTACAGTAAACGAAACGAATTATATAGAAATTGTATTTTGAGTCCCAAAACGGCAAATTGTCGCCGCCATTGTTAATAAGTCGTAGTAAAAGTGTTCTGTAGGTCCATCAATGAACTAGTGGGAAAAAAGTAGGGGTTACATCATATTTAGGTATTTAAGAAAATATACGAGTAACTACTGGAAATAATCTCAAAAGCTTTAACTCCCATTCGTTTCTCAGTTTGGCCATTTATAAGATAAGTAACATACCTACATACATACATAACCTCACGCCTGTATCCCAGAGGGGTAGGCAGAGACCAGGGACTGCCATTTGCCACGATCCTGACAGATCACCTTCGTTTCATCAATTTTCATTAGTCGTTGCATGCACATGCACGGCGGTTCCGGGTTCCAGCGCCAGCCAATGGTGGGACCAGCACACCATTATGAATAGCCAATTTGGAGATGTTTTGGCTGCACACAATGGATTGCAAGGCACCGTTTACACATTTTTTCTCTTTTACTCTTCTTTCTATATCACCTTCACACTTTCCATCCCTCGTAAACAGGCTCCCCAAATAAGATAAGTAAAAAATATTATATTTATGTGTAGTCTGATACTAGCATTGAATTTAAAGTAAAGTCACTAACCTCTTCAGTAACAAGGGGACTTATCCCAGCATTTATAATATCGTGGACGATAATTCTTGCCGCTTTTGCCTGAGGAGAAATGTTCAATATTAAGGCATTAGATCAATAGGTTACAATGAACTTAGTGAGTAGTTAAGAACCTATTAAATACATACCTCGGACACAGTACACTCACTAAAATAAACATTCAAATATATGACACCTGATTGGTAGAGGACTCCCCATATAATGTACACCAGGAATAGTATATATTTCTTCCAGTCACGGAATAAACTAGAGGACGTCGCTTCCATAAAGTAAAACATGTTTAGAATGATGTATGATATCGACAGAAACAGTGTTATTGCGAGAAACGTCCCGAATTGCTCGTTGGCCATTTCGGTGCACTTGTAGAGATCGCTGTAGATTTTGGCGCATGACTTCATTCTTTCACTCGTTTTCTTGTGATGTTGGAACCCCTCGGGGTTGTTCAGAGGATATTCTTTGTAGATAATCATTTTGTAATGGAACGCTTTCGAATCTCTAATGTCTATGAGGACTTGATTTATTAATTTGTAGCGGATCTTCAGTATATTTATATAGAGACAGTAGAAGGAGGTCATGATGATCGTAAGAGCGTCCGTGATCACCACTTGAAATATTCTCTCATGAGGTATGTCGTTAGTAAACTGTTGCAATGTACCAAATATTGTCACAGAGCGCACCGTGGCAGCTGTAATTTCAGCTAAGGCCAGGCCCAAACTTACATTAGAATGAGCTTGAAAGTCCACCTTGATTCCCATGTTCTCTATTGCATTATCGATATCAACCAGAGCTTGATAGTAAGAAAGGCTGCCAGTTAGGGATGGTGTTTTGCTCATCACTAGAATATAATAAATAATCGATGCAATGGACTCGTAAGCGTCGCCATAGTTCTTCAGTTTTGTGTCGTATAACGTTCGCAATATGGTCTGGTTTTCAGCTAAAGCCGTGTAGAAACAGTACAAGCAAGATATTATCCAAATAACGTAGCTGGCGAAACCGTACCAGCTAAATTCTGATGTAACTTTACCGTTGATGCATTTTCGAATGATGAGGCCGTGACCAGCAAGGGCTATCAAAGTGTTTGTTACGTAGGACGCTTCTATGATATTACTGTATTCTTTTTTGGGTCTTCTACGGGAATATTTTCTCAATTTCTTGTACATGTTAAAAAAGACGTCAAAAAAGTTTAACCGACAGTAACAAAGTGATTGTTTAAATTTTTTTAATGCCTCAATAATAAACACAACACAATCACTTATTCAAATTGGTCATAAAGATAAACGCAAACACTATATACCCACTTCTGAACACGAAAATGCTCTGTGTGATTGTCTTTCATGATATCAAATTACACTTTCAATTTCATCATCATCACCATCAAGGGGTCAAATAAAATTCGTGTCTGGTATTTGTAATGTATCCAGCATAATATTGATTTATTTATTTCATTCAAAGTACACATTTACAATGGCCCTACCTGAATGGAGGCATTAAAGAAAGTAGGCGTGTCTGTTTTATATACAAAGGATAGGTATTGGTAATGAATTATAAAATAGAACGGTAAAGGTAAAAGCACTTTAGAATGTGTATTGCAAAGCACATTTTTGCTGGTGTATGCTTTATTTCCATTATATAGCTAACTAAATACATATTTTACAATATAGTTGTGCTTTATCTTAACATTACTGCCTTATACATATCCTATGTAGTTTATCAGAGCATCATATATTATATTTTTCCAGCTCTTAAATGCGTACGGATTTATTGATTAAAAGTTTTCAATAGCACGGTACTCTTATATTGATAGTGGACTATACCTAAAGCTAAAGTAACTGTGGAATAATTATTCTATTGAATAGGTACATAGTTTCAAGCATTCTGTTGAATGATGTGTTATGGCACATTCAATAAGTATAATTCAAATATCTCTACACTCTAATTCGACTAATCTTTGAATATCAGGGTAATGTTTTGATCTGTCTCTAATATTATCCAGGATTACCTTGAAAAATTGTTGAGACACTTGATTTTAGTAGCACACCCCACATTTAATTGCTGCTATTTCTGAGTCTTTCTAAAATATTATATAGATTTATCAACAATGGAAACAGCTCTCATTAATAATTGAAAATATATTTGCCATAGGATATTAGCCCTTATTAGAGGTTGTTGCTAAAATGAATGGGCTATTTAATTGTCTAGTTTCTATACACATAATTTTGTGACGATGTTGCAGTAAAAAAATATAATTGATAATATAATATATATATTTATATAAGCAGCGCCATTAACAGTGTGCTTATTTTGAAATTTAATTAACACCTAATTGATAAACATTAGTCAACTTCTAATAGCCGCCAGAGAAATACTAAAATGCTAACTCCTGATTATAAGTAAATTTCTGAACGCTTATTATTTTTAAAAACATTACTTAACTGCTGATAGAATAATATTTCAAATTTATTATGTAATTACATCAATTATTGTATTTTATTTATAAGCCAAAGATATATTTTTGATTTGAATTAGGCGTTACTTACATTTAAGGCTGCCTTACAGTTTATTAGATAAATCTTTAAAGGAGTACAGGTATATTTCATTTCATCCAGCTTTGGTCCACATGTAAACGGTTGATATAAATCGTTAAATTCGGATAACAGTAATGTTTATTCTGTTGTTTTTGCTTGTCCTAGGTCATACATTCGTTTTATTAATTCAAGAAAATATGCTGTGACCCCTATTACCATTTTTTTCACTTTTGATAGAATTTCAATGTTTTTGTTGACAGTCAGACCAAAGCTTAATAAAACGACGTATATGTGGTTTGTGTTTGTTCTGTTCAACTTGTGAGAAATGGTGTATAAAGTGTGTTTTTATAATTTTAAAGAAATAGATAAAACTACCGCAGACATCATTATATTGCCTTTAGCTGCCATAAGTTCTAAGTAGTTGACAAAGGACAAATTATTACATCTAAATTCACTAAAATACAAATTATAAAGAGATAGTGATGTAAGTTATTCGTCTGCTACACGAATCATTACGCAGTCAAAAATAAATTGTAAAATAATAGCGTATAATTTGAGACCTTTTAAAATACGTATTTGATCAAATTAGTGTAATAGTGCGTTAGCGCAGGCACACTGCCAAATAGTGGCAGGGCAGCTATTTTTCGCTCACCGTAAATGCTAGATTAGTAATCAATATTTTTTACTTAGGATGTGGAAAACTTTTACTATTGCTTCAATTTGAACCCTAAAGGCATCAAGTGATTTTCGTAAACATCCCCCTTTTTTTTCCTCTTATAAAATTCAGATACATCAAGAGAGATTTGTCCTCGATAACTCAGCTTATTATGTTCCACAGATCATCTAGCAGTAAACTAATTTATTCCAAACAAGCACGCAAATTGTTTTAACCCCAACTTATGAAAATTTAAGTGATATCCGAATTGAAAATCTTCCTAAATAAATACTCAAGTGGGTGTCTGTACTTGTGAGAAATTTTAAAAAACATAGCGAAACTTAAGTATTTACTTAGAGATATGCTTAATTCAGAAACTCGATCGTTGACAAAACTTTCAAGATCTGTGGGTTTATTATAACAACCTCAACCGCAAACACATTGCACATACACTTTTGTAAAGCTCAAGTTTAATAATAGTTTTAAATCACATCTCATTAAATATCTTTGGATAAACGACCGAATAAAACTAATTATAATTAATTAATATTAGCGTACAAAAATACAAAACAATATACAAGAATGTCAATGTTTCAGTGGGAAGGTTCTTTGATGAAAGCTTTTCTCAGAATAGGACTGCGAATCTCCTTCTTAAATGAATGAATTAATCAATTGACGAATTAAATCATTCATTCACTATTTCTTGGGCCTTCTAATCACTAAATACTATCATAAGAAATTCTAAAACATTTAGTAGTTATAAAATTGGCGGATTGGTGATGTAATAAATCTGTATTGGCACGGATATTTACTTGTTTAAATATCCGTGCAAATACAGTTTTTACTAAGTCTAGTGCTTGTGTTAACCTTAGAAAATACTGTGGATTGGTGATGTAGCAACATTATAAAACCCACAATGAATGTAAAAAAATCTTACATTTTTTAATTCGGTAAAGACTAGATAGAATATTTACCAACGCACGGAACTAGGAAACTTCGATAAATTCTATTGCCTCGGTTGCAATAACTATCACAAGCGTGCTAAACAAAACACTGCGGGTCAAAGCGATTCGATACCACCCTTAAATCATTGTCATAAGCATAGAAAGGTAGACTTTGCAGTGGAATAGAGATCCCGTTTCGATCCGGATTTTTTCTTCCTGTGTGAAGCAGATATACTAGGCCTAGCAACTCATGTTGAAAATCAATTAACAACATTGTATCACAAGCGTGTATTATCAGAGACAGGTTACAACTATTCCAATTGTGTGTCAATAACTAGTGCCCAAATTCTTGAATTCTAACCGGTTCCCCAGCACGCCTCAAAGTTACATCAATTTTCATCAATTGCAATTACATCACACGCGCTCTCCCGGGCGCCTTTAGCCAATGTTAGGTGCTCATTAGGAGTCACTCCCCAAATTCTACCCGGATTTTTAGCAACGCCTTATTAATTGCAATCCGCTATTTGACTCGTATCAAATTTGACGCGATAAATGAATATTTCTTATAGTATTTAACGTTAGAAACCGAAATATATTGATTTTGCTAAGTATACAGGATGGCTGCAAAATTTGCAAAGTAAAAAAATATTTTCCGCTTTTAATTAGGAACGGTGAAAACCCTATCCGCCATGTTGAAAGCATCGTCCGTTTGTAAACAAACGTCTTTCAGCCAGAGCCAGTGTACATTGATATAGGACTTGCATCAAAGTGATCAGTTTCAATCGATAAAGAATCGGGGTCTCTTTTGGCAAGTTTGAGCCAAGTTCTTCGAATGTTAATTTCACTGGGTACACAACTTTCCGGGGGTCTTAATTGACATGTTTTTGCATTCTCGAACAATGCAATATGACAATTGCTATATTTTGGATGTAAACTCGATGAAATCATGGCTGCGTTGTTGTAATTTCACTATGCTCACAGATCACTTTATTTTCGTAAAATTGAATGTCAAACTATGTTTACAAGTTTTTGGGACTTCAAACCATAGACAAAAATGACTGTTTAGGAAAATAAAAATATATTTTTATGTTGCTTTTAGTTCCTCAAAAATATACTAAAATATTTTTTGATCTAATGGAAGAGTTATTTACCGTTTAAGACTTACTTGAAAAGAGAGTCAAATAGCGGATTACATCTCAAATTACAAGCGCTTTCTCAGGTGCTTTAAGTCGATGCGCCTTTCACAGGATGCGCACAACGAATCCTGCGAACACGCTAGGAATTTACACATACTCTTTAGCTGTCACTGGCCAAGGGAAACTTTAAGGACATTCCTCGTAGTGTGAATGCACCCATTCCCACTAACACCGAACAAGTCACTCTAGAACCCGTCCTGCCGTCCCACCGGCATGTTATTGTTGCGAAAGCTGAGATTCATCGGTCACAGTAGCTCCGTCACGTGTGACGTGTCAAGATTCGTGATGAGACTCTTTAGGAAGGTCATTTCTTTGCGCGCGTTCTCGAGAATGACCCGGGGATCGGTGGAGGTGCAGCGGAGGCAGTTCGGCGCGAACACCATGGCCAGGTTGGCCGAGTCCATTTTGGTTTGACTCACCACTTCCGGCGCGTTGAACTGCTGCAGGAAACTTATCAGGTACGTTAGGACCTGGAAAGGAACGTTATTGTTATAACGTTGAAATATCATTATATATTTATTTGTATTGGTCGATATTGGTATCCAATGCAATCCATGATCTCATATTCTTCCATTGATGGACAATACAAACAAGAAATAGTTTAGAGGGTTCATTTGTTCAGCCTTTTCTTTATTCCACCATAACTTTTAGTTAAACCGATTAAGGTGTGTGTGGTGTTGTTAAGATTCCATAACTTTTAGTTAAACCAATTAAGGTGTGTGTGGTGTTGTTAAGATTCTTATGTCAGCGGCCATGTTGTTTGTTTTTTCACTTCCTCACTCGCCTGTCGAGTGAAGAAGTAAGGGAAAGGAAGCATGTCGCCTGTGGAAAAGCAGCTGTAGATCTATTTGTATCTCTCTCCACTTCTCTTTATCTATCTTTGTCTCTCGCTATCTCATTTTTCTCTCACTCTATCTGTCTGGCCCACTCACCAAACGGTTAAGCGACCGCGCGAGCACGCGCGAGGAGGCCGCGAAGTTGCAGCCGGCGGCGGCCATGCAGTGACCGTACAGGCGTAAGTTACGAGAGACCTCTATCTCCATCTCCTCTCTCTTTCTTTCTCCCCCTGTCTTTCGCTCTCGCTAACTCACCAGGCGGTTAAGCGGCGGCAGTCGCGCCAGGACGCGCGAGCAGGCCGCGAAGTCGCAGCCGGCGGCCACGCAAGGCCCGTACAATGCATCCGGTATGAGAGGCTCGTACAGTTCGCGGTACCACAACTTGAGGAGGCTGGCGGGCGCGTGGGCGTCTGGGGTGAGATTAATTTATTATTATTACTCTATACCTTGTTTTTTCATTAGGTGGACTAAACTGACAGCTGAAAATGCACTTATTTTTTTAAAATGTTGTCAGAGCAAGATCGTAGTGATGTGACTACATGTGTTGATTGAATGATAGATTTAGTTCAATCATTCACTCTTCAATTTCATTTCCTTTATTTGGGGAAAATAATTTATCTTAATTGTAATCATTAAATACCTTCCAATTAAACAAACATACCTACATCTAAAAACCTATAAACTTTACAAAATATTCTGTAATTTCTAGGAGTATACTTTAAAAAAGATGCACCTCTAAATTATCGCATAGTTGGTAGCACTGATGACGCATACATTTCATGTCAAGCGCTTCAATCGTCTGCCATTTTCGTAGTCGATCGGTAGCACGATTATCTATCTATCACGAATTTTGATTCAGAAAATGATAGTTCGGAAATAAATGGTGATTAAAATTTTAAATCTGATTTTTATTTTATTTTTTCCTATTCCAAAACAGAAAGGAATGAACATGGCATGTCTGTCATGTTCTGTCATTTTATCACTAAATTCCCCAACTTAAGTATTATTTAATTTTAGAGTTTATAGTTGGAGCGAGTTACATTACATTCACCAGTCTGCAATTGAATGAACGAATACTTGAATGAAAATGTTTATTATTCGATCACTACAACACTATTTTTTATTTTCCATTACGTGGCAACCCACCAACTGTCAGTTTAGTCCACCTAATAAAAAATCAAGGTATAGTATATCCACGTAAAAAATATTAAGAGTTACAATACTTGAGACCAACGAACGATTTCAGTAGATAAATGTAAAAGATGGTTGCGGAAATTTCTCGATCTGGACAATCTTTGATTTGACGCGCCGAAAATGAGGTCATGACTTCTTACGTGTTGGTTTGCAAACTGCAAACGAGGTGGCGCCTTCGCGGAGGTAATCTGAGAGCATCATGGCTGACAAAGCATGGCAGACGGCTTCATCTGATTGAATTTAAATTTTGTAATTTTCTATGACTTAAGACGTATTTAATGAAAGGGTCTAATAGCGTATTGTTTAAATCAGTTGCGAGTGGACCCTTCACCCATTTAGTGCGAGTGAAGGTGCTAAAGGCCAAAGTTATGTTAAAACGTCTATATTAACTGAGGTTTTCCTTTATTCCTAATTCTAGGTATTTTATGGTGAAAACCCATCTCACCTGTAAGAGTAGAGGCATCAGGCAGCTCCCAGTTATCAATCTTCGCCTTCAACGCGTTGACTTCATCAACATCGGCCGACACCCGGAATATTCCCTCCGTCTCGCGTCCGTTCAGAGCCAACACCTGTTGGGACAAGGCCACCTGGACCCACGGGAGCTGACGGTTCGGGAACCGGTCCTTCTGAAGCGCCATTACCTCGGACAGCGTGTTTCCGAACATAGATTGGCGGAAGATTTGGATCTGGAACAGAATAGGGATGTTTAGTTATTTTGTGCTGGGTGGTGTCGGGTGCTGTGTGGTGTCGGCCTAGAGAATAGCACCAACCCAAATTCTTCCCGCGGGTGTCGTAAAAGGCAACTAAGGGACACAAACCAGGAGGTGGGCAGCAGCGCCCCCTGCAGTACAATTCCACCAAACTGCGATCCCCAACCCGCATGCCCAGCGTGGGGATTATGGGCATTACCCCCCAATGATGGCACAACCTTGCGCTATAGCGCTCATTAGGGGAGGGCTATGTCCAGCAGTGGACTAATATAGCCTGAAGAAGAAGTTATTTTATGCCACACCTGGCAATAAAGTGGCTTTTTCCGCACGCTGCGCGTACGGAAAAAACCGCTTTCTGGCCAAGTGTAGACATAAAAAGATGTACACAACACGGGAGGTAATAAAGAAAGCTTTCGATCGCATATTTACGTCAGCTCGGGCCGCAAACTTCTGCGATCTCGGCCTTTCTTTGTATTACCACCCTAGTTGTGTAATGTACTATTGTGGGACGTGACTTTAGGAAGAATGGTTTTATAGCACCAACTCGGTCACCAGTTTATCTCAGTTTATTTCTAAGTTTTCTAAATGCAAGTTTTACGGCTGGTTCATACAGGTTTTGGCCTGGACTCTACAAATTTCTCTCGCACACGCTTAGTTCGGCACATGTCACTGTTGTCAATGTCATTAACAAACACGCAAACATATTGCCCTCAAGAGTGGTGACAGCGGAGGGGTAAAACGCCCGCTACTCAATCCGTAGGTTGTGGGTTCGTATCCCGGCATGTACTAATGACTTTGTTTTCAAAGTTACGTACATTTATGAAGTTATAGTAGCAATACAACTCGCTTACTATGAAGGAAAACATCTTGAGGATGGTAGGAGAAACCCTAGTGGCTAGTGCGGACTAGTGCGGAAATCTCAGGTCTGACTAACTGACATATTGCACTCACTCCCAGTTCAAACTGTCAATCAGCTACTGCGATATGCGTCGGGATATACATAAAAAGATTGATAGAAAGAAGAAGAAATTTCACACAGCCGGGGCGAGGTCCGAATGACTTAGTTGGTAAGAGACAATGGACTCATGTTGAAAATCAATTAAACACATCGTATTTAATTTCTTACCCTAGCCTGATCGATGTCCTCCGTGGACGGCTTCCGCGGCTGCTTCTTCCCACCGAACCCGATCCTCTCCAGTCGCTTGCACGCCACGCCCGCGTAGTGAGATACTTGCACGTGAATCGGCCATTTGCCCACCTGCGGGACAAAGGACTGAATGCACGGACTGTGGACCAGTGGACGTAGCTAAAATACGGTAGCAAAAGACGACGATATTCCTTTCATCAGAAGTGGAATAGTGAAACCAGAGGTTGGAATCACATAACTCTGAAAAAACGATATTTTATTTTGATTTCTTTATTAGGCATGTAAAACAGGTAACAATCTGTGAGTTGTATATGACTCAGAAGACCCCTGTATCCAGCAATAGATATGAGATTATGATCGTTGTCATCAACATATTGTTATAATTTACTTTGTTTTATTTCACACCACCTCTGTAATTTTCTTAATAAGACAGACTCGCAATGAGGAACGGGCCTGTGTGTTATAAATACAGGTTAGATGATAACCTAGCTATAGCACCAGATACCAACTAATATCATTTGGGTTCTTCTATTCACAACGAATGGTTGAACTCTATGTTATTTCTATTTTTTGTAACCAGTACATTGAAATAAAGAATTTTTGAAATTTGAATATTGTAAGAAAACCACTTACATAGATCATACCGTTTGCTTAACTGACCTCTGAACATCTTTAGAGCAAGCTGTAAACCATTGGACTCTAACAAAGCAAAGCGTCAGAAGTTATTTATCAGAAATAAAATAATAACATCACAAATGGGATGCATATACTACAGATAAAGTTAGGCTACACCTTCATGTGCTACAAACTAAAGAGACCTGATCCGAATTAGACGAAAATGAACTGAGGCGTCGCGGCGTGGAATTAACCAGTAGTGGGAACCTGGCGTTAGTAACATCAGCAGTTGGATTTAATCTTTCTTCACATTCAGGATAGCAACATAAGCCCCACAGAAGTGGGAACCTGAAGGTCAAGCCTTGCAGCTGAAAGAGGGTAACGCTCATCTATGTTCATCTGCGGGAGTAGCAATAAATCAAATGACACCTCGCGCCGTAGTATTCATCAGAATTGAGAACCTGGGGTTAGTGACACCAGGATCGGGAAGAGCGGTGGTAGCGGAGCGGTGTAGAACGCCGGCTTCTCAATCGGGAGGTCGTGGGTTCGAACCTCGGCATGTACCAATGACTTTGTTTTCTAAGTTATGTACACTTGTGAAATTATAGCAGCAATACTACTCGGTGACGGTGAAGGAAAACATCGTAAGGAAACCCTAGTGTCCGAGGTGTTAGCGCACCTCAGCGTTTGCCACGTACAAAGGCCCAACTATGAGGCTAAGTGCGGAAATCTCAGGTCTAACTGACTAACCAACCAGAATCGGGAGTCCCATACCTCGGGGAAGGCGTCGGCGAAGGCCGGGTCCCGGTGCCGGTTGACGTAGTTGGTGAGCGCGGGCTGAAAGGCGGGTGACGGCGGCACAAAGGCAAGGCACACGGCCAGCAGCTCCCAGCCGCGAAGCAGCGAGTCCCGCAGAGGGTTTTCGGTGGTCTGCCGGCACAGCTGCACGTACAGCTCGTCCCGGAGTCTGCCAGGAAAATGTCACAGTGGTTTTTTATTACGCGCACAAAACTGAGCCTTGCCTCAGTGGGAGACGTAAAGCACAGCTGTATCTATATTGCGCGACGAGCTGTAGAGCTCGTCGCGCAATCTGTCGGGCAAAAGTCACACAACTGAGTGCTGGCTCAGTGAGACACGTAAAGCACAGCTGCACGTCACGGAGTCTACCAGGAAAATGTCACAGTGGTTTTTTACTTGGCGCTTCACAAATCTGAGCGTTGCCTCAGTGAGAGACGTAAAGCACTGCTTATACAGCTCATCATGGAGTCTGCCAAGAAAATGTCACAGTATTATACTATTTTTATTTTTAATGCACTAACCCGTGAGTGCAGTCATATCATTCCGATGTAAAACCTAACTGCAAAGTAGGTAGTCGGGGCTGTAAGTGATGCAATTTGCTTAAGCCAGATGTCGCTGCCTGTACGTAATACAGAGAATAGTATAAAGAGGTTCGAAATTTCACTGATGCCGGTGAGTCGCCCATTGGCTCAATTGGCAGAGCGCTGGCACGGATAGCCAGAGATTGCGGGTTCGAATCCCGGCATGGGTGAAATTTTTAGCCTCTAAATAGGTTTTTAAATGTCACAGTGGTTTTTTTAGTTGGCGCTTCACAAACTGAGCGTTGCCTCAGTGAGACACGTAAAGCACAGCTGTATGTACAGCTCGTCACGGAGTCTGCCAGGGAGATGTCACAGCAGTTTTTTATTTGGTACTTCACAAACTGAGCGTTGCCTCAGTGAGACGCGTAAAGCACAGCTTTATGTACAGTTCGCCACGGAGTCTGTCGGGGAAATGTCACAGCGATTCTTTTACTTGGCGCTTCACAAAACTAAGCGTTGCCTCAGTGAGACAGAGGCGCGGTCACTGAACTACATATTTATATTTTACTTTATACTTTATTTTAAAAACCTATTTAGAGGCTAAAATTCCACCCATGCCGGGATTCGAACCCGCGACCTCTTTATTGCACACATTTATATGTAAGTACCTACCAACAAAATTATACGGAATTTTCGGCGGGCGATTCCGTCGTCCGGTTTTATTAGTCAATCACGAACTAACTGATCGCTGTTTATTGTTTAACAGTTTCTACACATTTAAAAACCTTTTTAGAGGCTAAAAATTTCACCCATGC
This sequence comes from Yponomeuta sedellus, assembly GCA_934045075.1. Lineage (NCBI taxonomy): Eukaryota > Metazoa > Arthropoda > Insecta > Lepidoptera > Yponomeutidae > Yponomeuta > Yponomeuta sedellus. Next base: position 16,704,073 of record OW203726.1, read on the forward strand.
CGGGATTCGAACCCGCAACCTCTGGCTATCCGTGCCAGGTTGCGGGTTCGAATCCCGGCATGGGTGAAATTTTTAGCCTCTAAATAGGTTTTTAAATTTGTCCTTAGCACGGGTTAGTGCATTAAAAATAAAAATAGTATAGTTTCTACACATACTCACTTTTCATTGGAATACGTAGCGTGCAGAATATCCTGCGCGACTGAGTTCAGCGTCATACCGGGCCGCGCCTTGCGGTCGCCCATGTAGATCTGGACCAGCCGGAACAGGTCTATGGCCGCCTTCTTGTGCGCTTTGTCCCAGTCCGCGCCCACCATTGGGGCGCTGATGCTTGAAGACGTCCAGGAGAGCATGTCGCGGACTGACGCCTAAAAGTGATGTGACATTAATATTATTGCCAGAAGCAATGTATGTAAATGTTATGTTTGTACTTTCAATTAATTTACACAAAACGTACAGGAGGACAGGGGTTAAGGCTCCGTGCTCAACTCGCTGCCGCACCGAGCTTCGCTCTCCATGGCGTTCGGCCTTCACCCTCGCTAATCAGTCATAGTCGGAACATATCGCGTGGGAACTTATATTATTGTCTCGGCCCGAATGGAGCTCGGCCTGAACGGAGCTCGGCCTTCGGCCTCGGCGCGGTCGGGTTCGTCGTCCCCAAGTTTTCCACCTGGGGTTTGGAAAGTAGTTTTTTTTACTACAATTTTATTCCAGTACCTTTTTTCTGAAGATGCCCTTGCTGAAGTTGAGGTGGTCCTTGGCGAATATCTCGATGTCCTGCTCCGGCGGCGGGTACGGCGCGTGCGGCGCGTGCGCACGGACTGGGCTGTACAGCGCGCCGCCCGCTGCGCCCGCGCCGCCGCCCCCGCCCCCGCCCCCGCCCGCGCCCGCGCCCCCGCCCCCGCCACCGCCTACCGATGACGTCTGTGAAAGTATAGCACCGTTACGACTGTTGTTACGTCGGCGTTTCGTCACGCTCGCGCATTCTAAAATAGTTAATAATCCTAAAGAACATTAGTTTCAACAATTATGGTCTGAGGTTTTGTTGGATAATAGTATTGGTGGCATTTAAGATATATTATTATTGTTCTATTGTGTTTTCTGATTGAGAAAATTTTATACAAATTTATTATTTTCGCAACAAGAATTCTTCGATGGATAAACAATTTTTCGATACGATTTCTGTTTTAAAACAATTCGTGACGACTATATTTTCGTGATAGTTGTACCTGTTCTAAATTATTTCATGGCAAAATAGCCTTATTACGGTAATGTTGATAATTCGCATTTATAAATATCGAGTTGGGTATACTTATTCACAATTTGCTACAATTTGGCAATTGGGTTGGTGCGCTTTTTAAATAAATACTATATTACTTTACACAACAGCCGTATCAGTGTTACTGCTTTCCGACGACGTCTCGCCAAACAGGAGTGTACAAGTACATACCTAGCGGTCGCAAGGTTTGCAATCCCTCAAAGCGGCGGCCAATGCATATGTGCGAGCGTGACGCAATATATTTACGCGGAAGCGACAGAGAGTTATTAACAGGTTAATGTACGAAATTCTTCCTGCTCGGTCACCGCGTTTTAGATAGATGAAGAAAGAATTATTGTAAATAAAAAAGGAAATACACAGATATATATTTTTTATCGTATCCTCGTACTGACCTTGAAATAACAATAGTTTTGTATGATTGTATTGATAAAACTGTACAAACTACTGTAAGATGTTCCTTACCCTTTGAATTCCGGGTGACTGTCGATCTCGGTCGAAACCGACAAACGTATTGTAGTAGGACACACCATGGTTCATGTATTCTGAAATTAAAACAATCCTTGTCAACTCTTAAGATAAGTTAAGAATATTCTTTATGGTATGTTGTATACAATAAATGGGAAAGATAATGGTTACAATAAATAAATAATTATTTATTTATTGTAACCGTTATTTTTCCCATTTTCATATCGTACGTATGTTTCATACGTTCCAGACTGGTGTCCGACGGCGTCGGTATATTACGCGAAAATTCCACATTGTAATGACAGTAAAGACGGACGTCTTTAGGCGTCCTTATATTAACGGCCGCTAATGACGGCACCGTTATCTTAGGAAACCAAATCTTAAGCAAACATGCAGATTAAATTTCACACCAAACTGACGTCAGCCGCCGAAAGTAAGCGAGCGTTAAACAGATTATTGTATTTCCATACGTACTCACATTTTCGTTCACCTCTAACCGACATACGTTCAGGGTTCGAAATTATCAAGATAATTACGCTGCTTGATAACTATCCGATAATTACCCGATAATTATCGGATAATTATCACCCGTGTAAGAAATTAATTTGCTATATTGTTTCATAACAAAAATAATAATTTGGCCAATTGTAACAAAAACAAATAAATTATTTTTTATTTAAAATCCAACACAAATTAACATTAATTAAAGTAAAACGTGTCCATCAGATTCGAAATTCTAAATATTATATTAAATTGGATTGACCAAAGATGCCAAAGGAATATCTTCATCCGATGATGATTCTATTTCCATTGGCTGTGTTCCTGCTATAGCTGCAGTAGAACTTATTTGTTGACCTAATCCTAATAGCCAACTAAGATCTTGCTGCTTGGTTTTGTTTGCTTTGCATAAACGAAATTTTTGTTATTATCAATTGATAATTATCGAGCTATTTTTATCAAGATAATTATCATGATAATTATCACCGATAATTATTATTTCGAACCCTGCATACGTTATTATATTACGCTATGCGTAGACGCTGACATTCGGCGGCCGATTAACATAGCGCGTCAGTACGTGCCGCGGACGCCGATTGGCTACGTACTTTCACGTTTACGCTGGGGCTCACAGTGAGCCTGCTCACATTCGGCGGCTGACTGTACGTTAAGTTTGTACGCGGCCTAAGTTTTAGTCAATCGATCGATTAATAGTAGTTTATGATACTGTTGCATAATAAGGGTTCGAGTGTGTTTAGGCGAGTTTTTTTATAGTATCACACGAGTGTTGTAAGGCCAAGTTATGTACAGTGTCATACACTACTTTATCTACTCTCATACTATACATAAAATAATATTAAACAGAACCAAAACTTTGTTTAAATATTGAATAGTTTTTTGCGTGTTGTGTCGTCGCGGACTCGTTCATTGAAGCCTTTTTTTTAAGTAGAGGTTCAACCTTCTTGGTCTAGCTGGAGGTTGTATAGGTGTATAGTTATGATTAAAAAGTTATATTATGATACAGGTGTCCATACAAGACCTGTATCGTAATAAAACTTTTATTTTTATTTTTGGCCTATGCGTAATGTCTTTTCATAAGAATTTCGTTTTCAGTTTTATAATCTTTGTATTATAGTATCAGAGTAGATAAAATTTCAAGTGATACTGACCGGCGTCGGGCGGGCGGTGCGCGTAGGCATGCGGAAGGTAGACGCCGGAGCCGTCGTCGTCGTCGGGCGTCCGCGCCCCGCCGTCCGACGACTCGTTGTCCGGCTCGTGGCCCGACAGCGAGCGCGGCGACGAGCCGGACCGCGACGAGCCGGACTCCGCGTCCGACGCCGACGCGTCGCCGGACCCGTAGCGCGCGCGGCCTGCGACACCACCGACTTAAAGCCTCCCTCGACGAGCAATACCCATAAAAAGCAGAAGTTGTATGCAACTGAGATGGACGGCAAAATGTGTGGGTTTGACGCAACAAGCTGCTCAAATGCATTTTATTTTCTTAAGTAGAACGTATCATATTAAACATATCGTTGAGGTAGCATTAAACAGTATTGCACTCAGTTTCACAAATTTAGTGTGACAACTAAAACAAGTGTGATCTTGACCATACACATTTGAAAAATTTAATTATCAAATGCTCGTGCCTTTCGGTTTGTGAGTTTATAACAGTGGTGACGTTGCCTAAATTACATTAACGTACTTTGTATCGATGTTATAAACATGAGAATCAAAGACAAGATGAACGACAATTCCAGTGACAATGTTATACAATACAACAAGCAAAATACAAAGGCGTAATCCGAATGTAACCTAGAACTTGAATATATTAGGAGAATTCCTAGATATTTGGCCCTAAGATCTAGGCCAAAGGTTCTAAAAAATTGCTATCGCAATTATTCTGATTTACAATTTCCGCATTTTGCATTAACGTATTGAAAAGTCAAGTATGTTTGTTTTTCATTGGTGGCGCTCTTCTTAGCTCCGGGTAGTCCCTCAATCAATGAACGAATGAATGAATGAGTGGATGAATGAATGAATAAACGAACATACTGGAGAGCTTGGCCTGCTGCAGTATATAGTCCTGCAGCGGCAGAAGGTGCTGCATCCCGCGCAGGTCCCAGTTGGAGTACAGTGGCGATCCTCCCCCGCCGTCTTCCTCGCCCTCTTCAGCCTCCATTTCCGTTTCCTCCTCCACGGGTCGCTTGTGGCCTGCGGACGGTGGCAATGATAAACTCATACACAAATATGTCAGTTAGAACAACTTTATATACAAATCAATTGCCACAAGTATTCCGCAAGTATTTTAAGATTCCGTTCCTTTGTTTTTTTTTTCTCTTGTGTTCGGAATTGTCAGGACATGGTTTATATATACTAGCTGTTTTGCCATATTAATTACCTATTCCCAGACCTACCCCAATGTACACAAAAGATTTCATGAAAATCCATGAAGCCGTTTCAGAGGAGTTAAAAACAAACACTGTGACACAAATTTTTATATATTAGACTATTTTTAAATCTACATTAATAATTACGTCAAGTGGTACGGTAGACTCGATCAAAACCTTAGATGAATAACAAACCATACAAAAATATTTATTTCGAGTCGACAACATTTATCCGTAAAATTCGGATTATGGAGAATTTTGCAGTTTTTACTAACTATATTTATTAAACACAACGAACGAAGCTATACGAATCTATGCCTTGCTTACCTTTAATATTCCTTGTGAACCGATGACTACAGAAATATGTACCTACATTTTGAACCCAGATGTGTATCATTTGTCACATTTCACCTGAGCGAAGCCGGGTTTTCATCTAGTTTACTAATAAAATGCACCCGAACGAAGAGAGACAGGTCGCTAGTAAAATTATAAAATGGAGTAAAATCGCAGAGTGCACTTACGTCATCACTTTGCGTGAGTGTAGTTGGAATGCACTTACGTCGCGATTTAGTGCGATCTCTCGGTGCGGTGCCGTGCTCGAGCCGTTGGTTGTGACGCTGCAAGTTCGGCTCAGTCAATGGGGGCTCCAGGCTCACGGACTTCAATTTGTAGTTCACTGCAAAATTAAACAGACTAAAATTCAACTGCGAGATTAAATCATTAAAAAATTGTCTCTTCGACTTTCGGTAAAAGTTCGGACTGAGAGACTTGATTCCTAAAATATGTAAGTATCTACCGAAAAACTTGTACGGAACCTTTTTTTTGCTATGGCAACATGAGCAGCTGTTAGGACATTTCGGTGACTTGGAAGCAACATACCTGCAGCGACATTATCCTGTTCATTTGCCGAAGTCTGCCGCAGGAAACTATGCGGCACTTGAGGGATGGGCGGTTCATGCAGCGCACGCTGTTTGCTGCTCCCGGAAGATAGAGAGGTCTTTGATGATGTGTAGCGTTCCGGCTCCGCTTGTTGCCTTCTGGGGGGCGGGGTACGGTGATAGTAAAGCTTTGGAGCTGTTGATTTAGGTTTGGTGATGATCGGGACTTATTCAAGAATGGCTTAGTACAAGGAACGGGAGTTGGTGATTCTTGCTGATGAGCCTAGCTGGTATTTATATCTGAGGGTATTAGGTTTATGACGTAACTAGACAGATAGATTCCAGATGCAGTTTCTGTCATTGATTGACGACTGTTTTTTCAGGATCATGGGAAATGGCGGGTCTCTGGTACTCTCTGGGACACAAGCGGAGTTTATGAATATGTTTAATCCTGGTGTCTGCGGTTATTTAAACTTCATTTTACAGCAATGGGTTTGCTTGTCACATTTTGCCCTATGTCAAAACCTGGATCTGATTAAAATTTGTCTATTTCACCCCCGTTAGTGATGTAGGTGAGTGAGCTGTTCTGATGATTTTACCTTGTGAAATCCCTAGCCGCATGCCAGTTCGGCGGGGCCGCGTTGTGGCGCAGATCGAGGCTGGTCTGCCGGAACGGCTTGTCTACACTATACACCGCTTGCTTGGCATCCGGGTAGCGGTCCACCGTTCGGTCCAGCTCCAGGAGCCGGTCCTTGTCTAAATGCCTGCAAAGGAAAGAGTAGAAATAATATGAAATATCGTGAAAAAATTATAATCGCGATTAGACACAATTTATATAAAAATGGTTTTCTATGAAAACGTCGAGGTTTGGTTTCACGACTGGCGTTGAAATCGCTGAAATTAACGCAATCCAATGCCATTATAAAATAGCTGTCGACAAGTTACCAACCATTCGGAACACCGTTGTTTTGTCGCAAATTCAGTATAGCCAATTTAACATTTACAGCCTGATTTCATGCCACGAATCATGCCATTTTAAAAAATCGGTTTAAATATTTTGGAGATTGTTGTACTCTCTTCATGGCAGCTGAAAGCTGGAAATGTCCAGAAACCGTGGCAAATCACTAACCTGTCGGAATTGCGCTCCTGCGCGTGCTTTGAAAGCTGATGGGGTACTAATTTACGAAAGAAATCTGAGCAGTTTCGCTATTCGACGCCATCTAGAATTTGGCCATTTTGAAAATTCCATTGTAATTGTATTGGAGCTTTTTCTACTCTCTTCTTGGCAGCTGAATGCTCAGAGACTCCATAAACCGTAGCAGATCACTAACCTGTCGGAATAACGCTCCCGCGCGTGCCTAGAAAGCTGATGGGGTCTCTCTAGGCTATGCATAACGCGTGCTGGGCCAGCTGCGTCCGTGGCCAGCGATATAGAAGACACGAGTGAGGGTCGCGCGGCCGTCGTCTGCAGCGGCGGCGCCGGCTTCTGAAGGGGGCTGCTGGGACTCTGCGGAGATGCCGAATCGCAGGAGGAGCCGCCAGTCGATTGCTGCTTCAGCTGGGGATATACAGCCCTTTTAGTACCAATATAGTCGTTTTAGTGTCGGTTCTGGCACGAATTAATTAACCCTTTCAATGCCTAAAATAGGCTCACGCTCAGAAACCCTATCGTCGGACGTGCATATTAATTTAACAGGCAAAAGCTTATAGTTTGCCAGGGAATCAACAAGGTTGTCGTGAAAGGCAAAAGGTGTATTAGCAACAGTCTACTGCAATCTACTATGAGCTTAATAGAATATTGTCGCGGTCCGATCCCGAACCATCTAGAATAGAGCCTTCTGGAAGCCTATCGAATAGTCGCCGCATGCTGCGTTTTAGTAAACAATAAAACGCTGCAAGCAATAGTGACTCGTACGTCCACTAGTATAAGGTTCAAATCTCTTTGACAAGGACTTTGTTCTATAGTCGTTGCCGCGTGCACCGAGTGTAGGTACGTACTTGAATGTTCTAGAACCCTTGCCGGCGGATATAAATAGCGGTCGCCGCGGCGCGCTGTCAGTTCCGTTTGGAATAGCGAAGAGTGAACTTCGAGCGAACATACCTGCGATACGAGCGATAACCTACGACCTCAGCGATACTATTGGACTTCGATTAGACCTGCGATTGGAATCTACGTGTGGACTTCGTGTCGTGAAGACCTGCAGACCAGACCCTGCGTGAATAAATCCTAAGAAGCTGTCATTGGCGTTTTACATCCAAATCCAGAACTCTAGTCCGTAACAATATCAATATAACTATTGCACCAATTCTGAGCATATAGCTCTTTTATTACATGCCATTCGGTACCCTGCATCTTTTCCTGCTGCTTTGACCAGGGCGTCAGTCCATCTCGTTGATAAATCTGCCCACACTGCTGCGCCCCACTAGGTCTACAGGTCATACCTTACCATACTCCATCAATGGACTTGTTCAATTGCTTATGCAATTATTTTGATTTCATACATAGACACAGAGGACTGTAGTTTCTAGTCAATGAAAAACTGTTAAGTTCTGTTTTACAGCTGTGTTAAGGCATACCTTTCGCCTAGTCAATGGGGTGCTCTCGACAGACTTGAAATACTTTTCATGCATCGAATCATCGGAAGCATCCTTCCTGGGAGATACGAAGCTGCCGCTTCGATTCAAACCTACAAAGAAAAAAACACTTAAAATCTCATGATAGGAAAACATATTGATGAAACCTAAAGTTGTGAATTCCGAAATATTGCTGAGCTTTAACTCCAGGTTTGCAACTATTACCAAAAAAAAAATTTTATGTTGAAATGCTGGAATCTTAAATGTTGCAGGCCTTTATGACATGCAACATTCAACTTTAAAACATAACAAAGTCATATGCAGGTCCATCTGGACTTAACTAACTCAATTCATTAACCAATTGAATGTCAATCAGTCAGACAATAATAATCGAACTGCCAAATGCAGCATAGGACGCGCGCCAGCTAGTTGGACCAAGGATCTAAGAAAGATTCAGAATAGCCGAGGACAGGAAGAATAGTGTAATAGAGGCGTAAGCCTGCCCCAAGGCACGCCACGTAAGTTCAGCAGTAGGCTGACGAATAAAAGAGGTGACTCACCAGTATGGGGCGACCATTTCTCGCCCTCGTGAGGCTGCGTCGCGCTGCTGCGCTTGCGCAGCTGCTGAGGCGTGCACGATGGTGCACTGCAAGCCACCGCACTCAGCTCCTGATAGGGAGAAATAAATCTCCGTTATGATAAAACTGTAAAGCCTGTCAAGTATCTGTAGAGAGAAATCCTGCTAGTAAATCAAACATTATTGTGCTAGGTTCAACATAATTCAAGTACACGTAACAAAGTATGCAAATGAAATGAAAAGGTTTTATTCAAAGTAGCACAGAAACTGCGGCTAAATGAACGTTACAATTCAAACTAGGTGTCCATTTCAAAATCTAGATCATTTAGGAGAAAAAATGGACAAAAAAACTCCCAACTTAAGTCTTTTCAAAAGTCCTTAATTAACATAGTTTATATAATTATTATAAAACATAGAACTCATACATTGTATTGGCTTTAATTCCAGACCTCATTGTCATCTAAATAATCCTTTATGTTATACGAGGGCTGCTACTTATGTATGCGGAATAGAAAAATAAACAACTTTATATGGCTAAATGTGCTTTTATTGTTTTTCAAAGTATTCTCCACTATGATCGATGCACTTTTGCATTCGATGAAACCAATTTGTAACACACTTTTTCCACTCTGATTGAGGTATCTCCAAAACGTGCTGTTTGAACGCATCTAGGGCGTCTTCACGGGTCGAAAATCGTTGACCACGTAATTTATTCTTTACATTTGGGAATAAATAGAAATCATTGGGAGCCAAATCAGGGCTGTACGGTGGATGACCCATCAATTCTATTTTTTGACCATCCAAAAATGTAGTTGTTTCCTGAGATGTATGACAGCTGGCATTGTCATGGTGAAGTATGATTCTGCGTCGCTGGTTGTTTTGGCGTATTTCTTCAAATACTTTCGGCAAACAAATGGTCGTGTACCACTCCGAATTAACCGTTCTGCGATTCTCCAGTGGTATTGTAGCCACATGGCCACTAATACCAAAAATGCAGGCCACCATTTGCTTTTACAGTGCTTTTTGCACGAGCCACTTTCGTAGGGTTCGGCTCATTTTGAAACAACCAAACTGTTGATTGTGTTTAGTTTCGGGATCGTACGCGTAGATCCAGGTTTCGTCACCTGTGTAGATATTATAAACAGATTTTGAGTCGCCTCCGTTGAATTTTTTAAGGTTTTCTTGCACCATTCGACGCGAGCATCTTTTTAATCCCGAGTTAAGTTGTGCGGGATCCAACGCGTGTTTTTTTTAACAATTTTTTTTTACAGATAAATGTTCATGTTATATCCTATGAATGCTCGTCATACATAATGCCCAGAATAGCCTCTATCTCGCGATACCTAACATGGCGGTCTTGCATTATTAGTTTTCGCACAGCTTCAATATTTTGTGGCACAACCACCGATTTCGGGCGACCTTCTTTAACTTCGTCCGTGAGCTTACTGCGCCCGCGATCAAACTCACTAAACCAGTGATACACAGTCGTTTTTGATGGAGCTTCACCACCAAAAGTCGAAGTTAATTGATCTACGCACTGTTGTTGCGTTAAACCACGTCGAAAATCGTAATAAATCATAGCACGAATATTTTCACGAGTGAGTTCCATTTTTTCAGCGATATGACATTTTAAAACCAACCAAAAAAAAAACACTAACGTATATAAGAGAAAAATATTAGCGGCCAGTATTTAAAAAAAGAACGAATTTGACCATGGAGGTCAGCCATTGCGTTTAAAATTATTGGAATCCCAGATTCCGCATACATAAGTAGCAGCCTATGTAGTAGCCCGTTTGGCACAAAGTGTTGTGGCGAGCACATGTCAACTCTGCGCGCGCACTACAAACTCCAACATTCCTGCATCGCGCAATCAAATGGTTTCAATGACATACCATAAATATAACGTCCGACTAACAATAGTTGGACCGGCCGTTCCTAGGCATACGATCTGCCTGGCGGGAAATTTCCCTTTATAGTGGAGGAGCACGATCACCCGCTCTTCCCTATAGTGGTGACCCCTGACAGAACACTGTCAACCTTCCTTCGCTCTCGCAGCACTCCACATACATTAGTCTCAAAGCAAGGCCAGCAATCTTCCCTCTCACTTCATCAGTTCCACTACAGTCAACGCACCGACTACTGGGACTGAAAGTGATCTTCCCTCAACCCCTCGGCACGGCAGCCACACAGCAACAGCACACGTTGCCAGTGGTACAGCAGCCTTCACCGGTTCCTACCACATGCGCGGTCTCCATGGTACTGTCGCCGGTGAAGAGACTGTTAGCCGCCGAACACCCTCAACCGCTAGTCGACTCACTGACTCAGCGTCACCTGGCACTTGCAGGCTTTAGAGCACAGACTTCGATTCCTATCAGACCTAGCTATGCGTAGCTACGGTCTTGAAGGGGAGTGATGTGGCGAGCACATGTCAACTCTGCGCGCGCACTACAAACTCCAACATTCCTGCATCGCGCAATCAAAGTGTTTCAATGACATACCATAAATATAACGTCCGACTAACAATAGTTGGACCGGCCGTTCCCAGGCATACGATCTGCCTGGCGGGAAATTTCCCTTTATAGTGGAGGAGCACGATCACCCGCTCTTCCCTATAGTGTGCTTAACATATTTTTTGAACCGCGATTCAGGCAAGCTTAATATATCTTTAGGGATTTTATTATAGAAGCGTATACAATGCCCCATGAAGGATGTATTAACCTTTGCCAGCCTAAATAGTGGGAACAAAAGTTTATGTTTATTTCTAGTATTTACATTGTGTTGGCTACCTAAAGTTTTAAAGTTACTGATATTTTTCCTAAGGTACATAATGTTTTCATATATATACTGACTGGCAACTGTCAGGATGTTAGTTTCTTTAAAGAAATCTCTTAACGAATCTCTACTACCCAGCCTATAAATGAATCTGATCGCTCTCTTCTGCAAGACGAAGATGGTCTCAATGTCTGCTGCCCGTCCCCACAGTAGTATGCCATTAGGACATAAGACTATGGAAGTAACTAAAATATAAACAAGCCTAGCAGTTGCAACGTCAGTTAGTTCCCTAATTCTTTTGACTGCATATGCTGCTGAACTAAGCCTATTTGCTAATTTTTCTATCTGAGGACCCCATTGAAGCTTTGCATCAATTGTGATACCTAGAAACAGAGTTTCATTCACAAGGTCTAATTTGTCATTCCCCAATAAAACATTGCTGTCTACCGTTTTGACATTTGGAAGAGTGAACTTTATATATTTCGTCTTTTTTGAGTTTAACAATTAGTTATTAGAAGTAAACCAATTTAGTACCCGAGAGAGAGCATTATTTGTATTGTCAAGGTCATTTTCTTGTCTCTTAATTTTAAAAATAAGTGACGTGTCATCTGCAAATAATACTATCTCTGACATATTTTGAACCATGAACGGCAAATCATTTACATATACGAGAAAGAGGAACGGCCCCAAAATCGATCGCTGTGGCACTCTTATCCTAACCTCTGATCCTGAAGATTTAGTTCTATTTATATCAGCTCTTTGAACTCTCCCTTCTAAATATGATGTCATAAGTTTTAGGCTATTCCCGTTTATACCATAGTGCTTTAATTTTAAAAGAAGTGTTTTATGGTCAACGCAATCAAATGCTTTCGGCAAGTCACAGAATACGCCTATAGCCTCCTTGCGCTCTTCCCATGCACTAAATATATGTTTAACTAACATGACGCCGGCGTCCGTTGTAGAGCGCCCTTGCGTAAAGCCGAATTGCTAACCATGGAGAGGTTGATAGTCATTGAAATGAGTAAGCAGTTGATCTAGAACTATCTTCTCGAATATTTTACTCAAAACGGGTAGAACTGAGACTGGTCTGAAATTTGTAGGATCTTGCTTATCACCACTTTTACATAAAGGAACGAGCCTACTATATTTCATTAGATCAGGGAATATACCCTCATCTAAACATTTCTTAAAGATTACGGCTAAATGGGGTGCTAGGGTATCGATTACTGAGCTAACTACTGTTACTGACATACCCCATAAGTCCTCAGTTTTTTTAAGCTTTAGCTTTTTAAACGATTTAATCACGGTATGGGCTTCAATATACTCGAACGAAAAATCGTGATGGCATGGGGGGACATTGTCTTTTAAAATACTTTCAGCAAGAGCTGGAGAAGAGTCTAAAGGAGCTGTCGTTACAATTGGAACATTTTTATAGAACTGTTCAAAAGCCGCAAATGTTGCAAGCACCAAACACGCTGGGAATTTATCAGAGCATAGGATAACTACAATATTTCTTTGTATACAAGAAAATTACATAAAATATACAAATTGACATTGCAGCCAATGACATATCGAAAGTTTCCAGTGTCAAAATAATATGTTTGTATTTGACAGTTTGGAGTAAGTAAAAGTGTAACACACGCTCGCAAAGTTCGCGGCCGTAGATTGAATTCGTACTCAGTACTTATGCGCCATATTTACTATCAGACAGTTACATACTGAGTACTAACCCCATCTGTAATTCCAGTTTGTAGTGAGAATAAATACTGATATGATTTTATTAACACAATATACATTTTTGTATATTGGGTGTAAATATGCCCATTTCAAATATAACATAACTGGACTGCCGCTTGCCACGATCCCGACGTTTATCCTTCGCTTCCTTAACATTCATTAGCCGACCAAATAGACGATGTATTAGAGAGAGAGAGAGAGAGAGAGAAAATATTTATTTAGCAAAGGGCAAATAAAAGTACCAGAAACCGGCGTGCGTGCATGCCCATTTAAAATTAACCGTCAATTGTCTGTAAACTGGGAAAAGCTGAGGTTACGTGAAATAAACTGTTACCTGCTTCCTCCGTTGTTGCGCGCTACTAATGCTGCTGTCAGAAGAGCGCCCCGAATCGGTGTGCCGACAAAGCGGCACTGCGCCCTCCTCTCGTCCTCGACGGCTGTCTGTACTGCCCCTGTAGGTAATACAAGTTGTTGCGTTATCGATTTTGGTTACTTGCAGTGCGAGAAGCGGACTGTAAACGGGCTGTGGAGGAAAAAGCCGAGACTGTCGAACCTCTCATAAAAAGGTTCTCATACACTCAAAAGATTATGAGCAAAATATTGAACTGCTAATGGCCGAGGCAGCCATATTAAGGCCTCACAAAAGATTACGCTTAGCTAACTGAGCATACGAAATCAACTGAGGTTAGAAAGCAATATAGACTGGCTAATGACACAGAGGTTAAAAGTGCCCTTCTCAGTAATACAGGATCAATCGCGATAAAAAATACTGTGCTCAAGTCCGACGGCTATTTTAGCTGTCCTTGCCATGCAAATCTAGTGTATTTCATTAGTATTTTGTGCAGAAATCCTTTTTTGTATCCATGAGGTTAGGATAACAATGTCGTCATCGCCGTCGCCGTCAAATAGGCAGGTCACCTGACGAAGTGGGAAGACAGCAGGGCAATGGACCAGGTAGTAACAGAGTGGTGGCAGAGATTAATTACATGGGCAGCGTGGGACAATACTGTCGATTGAGTTGACTCTTGCCACCCACGCTATTCTTAATTTGGTTCTGGTGGCTACAACAGCCTTACATATTCTTCCACGTGGATCTCCAAGACTATTTGTGTTTTTTTTTAATTTCTTTTCCAAATGAACAGTGATAGCTAGCATGTGCAAATCACTTACCTATGATGGTAGTGTGACCGTCTCGTACGCACAGGACTGGTCTGTGTAATAGTAACATTCTTGGCATTACTCGGTGATAGTTTGCTAATGCTTGCTAGTGTGTTGTTGCCATTGCTGTTTACGGGATCTATTGAGGGAACCTGCAATGTTCATGGAGAATTTTATAACTTGCATGTGTATGACCATACATGGATGGCAATCCTTGGAAGTCTAGGACAGTACAATGACATTCAAAAACTTCTGGCATCTTTTGAAACTGTTGGGCTGACAAGAATGGTTCTCAGATGCCATATTCCTTTATACTGGTCATTCAAATCATTAGCAGTCTAGTTACAGAAACACAAATCAATTATTCTGATAGCTTGTGATGGTCATAACAATTGTATTTTTGACATTGCAACAATAATTATGATAGACCCTATGTAATAACCATCTAGCTGATCACATAAAAGAAACTAGTTTCTTGTGGATTGCAACAGATTATTTCATTATTATTATTATACATGCATATATTAGATTATTTCATTATTATTATAGACTTACAACTGTTTACCAGATGGATAAGTAGAAACTCGATATAAATAAAACAAATTAGCAGCAATCCATTTGGTCTGTATCTTTTTGTCACCCTAAAAACTATGTTTCTGTATGAGAGCCCATAGATGCAAACAGTGAGAAACAGGGAGATGCCATGAGGGAAAAGGTCTATAACCTCTCATGAGACAGTAAGCAGATAATTTACAACCAACCAATTTCAACACGGATGATGATGCAATTTAAACTAAATTGAACAAAGTGAACATTATCGATAAAAATAGTAACTTCCATACATCACAATCTCTTGTCCCGGTCCCAAGCTATGGGACTGGGACAAGAGATTGTTACCACCATAACCCTATGTTATGGTAACCAGGCAATGACATCACATACATGAAAAATCACCTAGACTACCGCAGACTATCACAACAGTTATACAAACCAAGGTGGCTTGCAGCAGAAATCAAACACACACCCTCTGGTTTGGTAGTCTAGTGTGATAATGGTAGACCAATGAGGCAACGAAAGTCGTCACGAAACAGATTGATAAGGATGGAAAGACTTACCTGAGGTGCTGCCTGGTTTGTTTGGGTAGCAGATTCCCTTCTCTTTTGAGGGTCGGTATTTTGCTTCAAGGTCTGTAGTTTAGCTAATGGAATGATGTCACAGTCTGTAGGCCTATGCCACACTGTTGTCTAAAAGTACAATTCATGTTAATATGACTACGATAAAGACAATAAACAACATTTTTTAACATAATATTGTTAACGATCTTAATATTATTACACTATTTTTATTTTTAATGCACTAACCCGTGCTAAGGAACAAATTTAAAAACCTATTTAGAGGATAAAAATTTCACCCATGCCGGGATTCGAACCCGCAACCTCTGGCTATCCGTACCAGCGCTCTACCAATTGAGCCAATGGGCGACTCACAGCATCAGCGAAATTTCGAACCTCTTTACAATATTCTCTGTATTACGTACAGGCAGCGACATCTGACTTAAGCAAATTGCATTACTTACAGCCCCGACTACCTACTTTGCAGTTAGGTTTAACATCGGAACGATATCACTGTATCCACATGATTACACTATTTTTATTTTTAATGCACTAACCCGTGCTAAGGAACAAATTTAAAAACCTATTTAGATCTTAATATTAATTTGCTATTCTGATATTTAGAATTTCAGTAGCATGCCTCCTTTGTTATACCATAGTACTTCATGGAGTAGCTAGATAGCAATAGAAAACGTGCCAAAATGACAAAATACTAATACAAAACCCACCTGTGTTGAGGCATTGTAGTAGTAAAACCTATGTGTGTTGATATCAAACAATTCCCACCACTGCGATGAATCTGTCCGTTTCACTTTTACTCCCTGCAAAAACCAATCATTTATTAATCAATTCATCTGTTTCATAACCAACCATTAGCTAATACACAACACAATTCATTAATAATTCCACTTTCACTCCAATACAGTGCAAGCTAAAATGATCATTATTTCCAGCCACTAAAGGACAAGCAATAAAATACAATTGAAGGAAATCCTACTATCCCAGTGGATTTTCAGTCAGAATGTGGACCAGGAAATGATTTGGCTTACCTCAGGTGGGTCCCAGACACACTCTCCTGTGGTCAGGTTAGCATACATATGCTCCTTTGTCTTGGGTTCGATGATCTCAACCCATTCCACCCTGGAATAGAACATAGTGACGATTAACACAAGAATTAACCACAGGAAGACACCATGCCGTCCTCTGGGCGTGACATTAGCGAGTTCCGTGTAACTATCGATTTTGCAACTTTTAACTTTACACGGAAATTGGAACCAAACTTCTCAAATTGTGTTATAGGACACAAAAACACAGATTTACCTTTCCGAAGACATTTTCATCGAGTAATTAGAACTCTTCTAAACTTTATATTAGCATCGTAAACAAATTAATTACACCTAAAATACGATTGGAAATGATCGGAAATCAACCATGTTGAATGTTTACAGTTCATTGAAGTCTGGTTTGTACCACGTTCTAATATTTTTATATCGAAATAAAAAAGAACGCTTTGGTAAATTACCCAACAAAGTAAGTAAATGCAGCAAAACAACCGAGTATTCGTACATTTTATAAAATTTAGTTTACTAAAGTAATAATGTGTCTGGTTTTACACATTTTTATTTAATTTTTGCGTGAACGCTTTTTTGTGAACGAAGCTAGACTCATTTTTTTTTATCTGGTCATACCTCTATCTTAATATTTGACTTTACGTCACCTATTTACAAAGCTAGCTAATAGGAGGTTATTTATATTCCCATTTAGGTAAAGAAATATTAAACAAATCCCTGAAAACCCCCCTTTTATAAAAATACTTCAAATAAAGTAAAGTGGCATTGTAATGCTTTATAAATTAGACACTTCTAAATCAGGCGTTCTATTTTTAGAACAAACGTCTCGGTCTCGCTACAATATTTTTTGAGGCACACACGTATGTACACGCGGCAACTCGTCACGCTACACCTCAATTCAATTCAATTTTGTAATGATGGCTTCCCTAAGGATTCTGCCAATGTCTGAGTTACGAAAGAATAGCACCTCTTGGAATGACAAGAACGGTTTTTTAATGCCTACTACTATAGCTCTGTAGAGCTTTTTACCTGCAACAAAAGACGAACACAATATTATATACATTTTCATGGTGTTAGTCGGTACAATTACACAAACTACAAACTAATTTTGTTAATTTCTACATAATATTTTAGCGAATGAAGAGAAAACCAATGGTAGTACGCTGCGGAGGTTGGCGGGACGGGGAAGATCCGCTGGAAGAATACTGTACAGGGAGGAACCATATTTTACACAATCGAAAAATATGTGATCTGCAGTTCCCTCGGCCAGACCGCATTCGCACAAGGAATGGTCCCTGACCCGGATCTTGACCAAAAACACAGGCGTTGAGGCATGCCCCAATCGGAGACGACATATTGTCGAGGTGACTCTTCTGCTAGCGTCCCGAAATTTGAAAAACCATGGGCGAGTCGGTATAAAGTCCTGCATATTGAGTCGGTTTAGCTTGACGGTACAATGCCCACTCCGTTTTCCATGCCTTATCAAGATCTGACTTAGCTGTGGCTCGAAGGTCGGCTGGAAAGTTGCACGCTACACCTCCTAAAAAAGGTTCGTTTGACAGCTGACGCTGTGCGAAAGAAAGTCTACTGTTACGTTATTGGACAACTCTAAGTATAATTTATTTTAGCCATTCACGTCAGAGCGAATTCTCAGTTAGCCAATGGCTGACTCCTACTATTTGTTTACGCCCTTTTGATGCGACCGTGCGCCCGCCCCCATCCCCAAGCTTTGTCTTATCAGTGCTCAGTGCTCATCTATTAGTGACGCGATGCGTGCGCGCAATTTTTTTTAAATTGGCGCCAGTTTTACACGCTGTAAAATATAGCTTAGCTCCGCGACAGCTGTCATCGAAATTGAGTCCATCCCTACTATTACGTAGCATTCCACTCTATTGAGTGAAGCATTTAGATGACTCCTAAGCCTAAGTGTCAAAAAATGTATGCATCTGACACGTAGAGGCTCTATCTACGATCTGACAGTTGGAGTAGCTTAAAAAAAGTAAAAATCAACGTCACGCAACTCAGTCGATACCACAGAACAATTAAATCAATAGAAGAAACGATGGTCACGTGACAGCGTACACGCCTAATTGTCAAAACGATACCCTGATGCCCTGAGTAAGAGTCCAAACTAAGATGGTATTGTAACTCACAATAGTGGCAACACTCTGAATGTTTTCAAATTTAGTCGAGTTATCGCAAGTGTAAAATCTGTGAAGACGTCGTCGGATTATTTTAGAAAATTGAAATAACTAAAACATTTTGGTGCAAACAACTTATCCTGGGATATTTTACGATAAATGCACAATGAGGTGAAAAGTGCGTGGTGGCTGCAGGTCATATAAGAAACAAAGAAAACGCAGATTATAATATGAACTTCCAAAGGTGAGTACCTAAATCCTATGTTTTCTCGCGTAAAAGGACCGAGGGAAGAAATATCACTTTGAAAATAAACTTCCTAACGACTCGGTAACCAAAATTACCGTAATTGTAGCTTCTAGAACCCTTCTACGCCCTAAAATTAGGAAAATAAACCAATCCATTTGTAGGTTGTACTAGTGATGGCGAAAGCATGGTCGATGAAAATTCGCCTTAGTAGTAGTATAGTCGATACTTGTTCATTACACCTTCTTAGTACTTAATCCATTGTTTATTCTTGTTCAAGTTTTCCCAAATTGATATATGGACGCAATAGCATGCTAAAACACAGAAATAAGAAGCAGGACAGAAACGACTGTAAACTGCGCACAAGGCACTTTAGACCCGAGTGATTTGGACGAAGAAACTTATTGTGAACACGCCTGAAGGAAGATGTGGTGCCCACCTTAGACCAGTAAAAATTTAAGTAATGGTAAGAAAGTTAAACATTTGTTACAGAATATTTGTCGCTACCTTTTCATATACACTTATGACATGTCTTTACAAAATAGGATGTTCCCCGGAGTTTATTTTGTATTCGAGCATAACGAGAATAACTACGAAAGTTTACAAAAATTTTTTTTTTATCATATTTCCTTACTAGTCTTCTACATCCAGACAGTGGACCAGGCACCACAGCGTCCGAGTGGTGCCTTCATCAATTTAATAATTTATCTTTATTTCAGTATTTAAAATCATAATAAATAAACAGTGTGATGTGAGAATTGATAATATCAAAAAACAGGCCCTAAATTCCCACATCACGATGTTGCTTATATTCAGACTTTTACGAGTAAACAATTGGTTTTCCAAACCCCATCAGCTGTTTTATGTTTGTCCTGAATTTAAATCGTACCCAACAACAATACAAACCACCATAGACTTTCCCACAAAAAAACCATTCTCCAAAAGTGTAAATCATAGATAGATGGATTAAGAAAGGTTGAAAGGTAAAAATAAAATGTTAAATGAATGAACATCAAAGCTGTTAGTTTCACAATTAATAAATTGTGTGGTATAGGTATAGTATAGACCTATAAATAGATCTTTCGTTTTAGATCTCTTTATAGGTAAATAAAGAGATCTAAAACGAAAGTGTTTAAAAGTGGAATATTTTATTATTTAAGAAGCTCTTTTTTGTAGGTACGCCTTTATTAAAAGTTTCTTTTTGTTTTCAGGTCAGTACTAAACATGGGAATTTAGTAAAAATTTCTGTTATCTGCCAATGCCACGGTCCTATTCTTCTTTCTTGATCAAATTTACTGAAGACTGACGTAGTATAGTCATCCGTTCGAAAATTCCTTCGTTGATGACCAGCCCTATCTGTTGTCTAAAAAAAATCTGTCAACGAAACTTATTTAAATATCAGAATTCCTCACATGACACATTAAATTACTGCGTGCATCGAATTACTGAATTATTACTTGCAATATAATATTGTGATTATTAAATAAGGTTTGCTGGCAACTTTTAGCGACAGATTGCGGCCGAAGAAGTATTTTCCTTTTCGAATTTTATTGCAAGATAAACATGAGTATTAAGTTTCGATAACTTATTTTTACTAAATGTGAAGAAGAAACGTAACGTCAATATAATACGTCGTCACGGATTTTTTTCTGAAGCATAGGCCTTCAGCAAGAAATTTGAGACAGAGCATTGTGTTGAAGTTGACGAATATAATTATAAATAAGCTATTTTGTGTGAAAAAGTGTCGCTTTTTAAATTATTGTTACTTATTTTGATAAAACATGATTGAAAATAATTGTATACAATACAATTTATTTTAATTTATTACATTATTTAAGATAAGATAAGAACATTATTTATTGTACACCAGGAAAAAAACATAATTACAAAGATACAGTACAATGAATTCGTTTTCATTTTTCAACGTTTCTATCGATATCGATGGAGAGTTAGGCCCATCCCTAGTCGGTAGCGTTTGACAGTAGGGCATGTACGCACCTTGAAATCGGTGCATTGATAAACGTAGTGTCATCTCTTTTTTTCTTATAAAAGGTTGGTTAGCGAAAGCAGGACAGCATTATTGTTGAAGGTTTCTGCTAAGTTACTGCTACCCCTTGGTCGATACTTACGTAATAATGCCCCATGAAGTTTTGAATTTTTTCACAGAATATTTGTACTGCGAAAACTCCGTATACTTAATGCACAGATAGTGATGTCTAACCATTATAGTAACTGTGAATTACAAACTTTCGATAATTTGGTGATGGATGATCTAAACTGCAGGTTTGTTTGCAACATATTGGAATTGGACTCTAGTTGTGTTATTTTTAATGCACTAACCTGTGCTAAGGACAATTTTTAAAAACCTATTTATAGAGGCTAAAAATTCCACCCATGCCGGGATTCAAACCCGTGACCTCTGGCTATCGGCTGACGCTCTTTCCAACTGAGCTAATGGGTGACTCACTGGCATCAGTGAAATTTCGAACCTCTTTACAATATTCTCTGTATTACGTACAGGCAGCAAACTTTATTTGTTTGAAAACCATTATCAAATTTCATTAGAATGAAATAACGAATATTGTTTTAATTAATACCTATCTAAGAAAATACTGGTGTTATTATGGGGCAATAACCTATAGCGTGTGTGCACGTCTCTCCAACTTTGTTCGACAACGTTCTGGTCAGCCGCGTGCTCTATGGTCAAGTTTTGATTTTTATTGAGTGACGTTCTTGTTTACCCTGACGACGAAATGTTTGTTGGTATTCGATGAATTTTTCAAATTTCTATTAAAGTATTTCATGCTTTAAAGACTAGTTGCTATCGTGAAGTCGATTAGTTGAGTTAAAGTTGTTCCTTTTTGTTTGCATAATGCCAAAAATATCAAAGAAAACTGTTTTGAACAGTGAATGCCGTGAGTTTGTTATAATATTTCACGCGCGAAACCCAAAACCGTGGTCCGCTTCTGCCATGAGAGCGAGTATGTGACAGAGTTGCGGATGCTTTTGGTATTGGACGAGCTACGGTGGTCCGTATTAGCAAAGAAAAATACGGAGAGTCATCAAGCGAGATGCCTGAAGATGAAGTGATTAAAAAACTTTCATCGCCAAATAAAGAGAATAAAAACTTCTTCCGTCACAGAGGTTGATAGTTTTGACGCCGCCGCTATCCACAACGACATAAACAAATATTACTCAAGAGGACAATTACCCACATTAAGAAAATTGGGAGCGTCACTTAAAGAGGCAAATTTGCTTACATCCAGCTTAACATCATTGGCTAAAATTCTAAGAAAAATTGGGTTTTCATATAAAAAGAGCGTTAAAAGGAAAATTGTAATCAGAAACTGATTTAGGGATATTAGGATGTACACCTCTACTTGAATAAAACTTTGTAAAATAATACTTCTCGTGTTTGATTTCATGTTTCCAATTTCTCGAAATTCTTCTTTCCATACATGTTATCAGATCACACACACGCTTTAAGTGACATTTGATGTCGACATTGTCCCATTCCTAGCTCTGTCAGCGTGACAGCTGACGTGGAGCTTAAGCTATATTTTACAGAATATATGTAGGTACTAGTTTCCAAAAAAGCTAATATTTAATTTATTTTAGCAACCTCCATAAACAGCACGTCATCAGCGTGACTACTAGTAAATTTCTACCTTTTTAGTAGATTTAAAGCTCGAGAACTGGGAATGCAAGTGCGAAAAAGTATAGCATAAACGTAGTACACGGATGTCAAAAAAAGACGGATGGAACCTTCTTTAATCACGAGTGAAGCAGACAAATGGCCGCCGTCTCTTTATGTATGCGTGCCATCGGTGTTGCCAGACTAATATCACTTTGCCCACTTTTTCAAATCAAGAGAATCAAGGTGCTTCAGGGTGCTAACTAGCGCCACCAATGGAAAAAAGTCATAAGTTGTGTTATAATACGTTTTATTTTAAATGTGAACATGAAAAATCTTAACAACTGTGACAACTATTATTTAAACATACAGTCTAGAAACTAGAATCAACAACCAAGGACTTCAATCACTTTCCGCCAAAAACAGCCGGTTTAACGGAAATCCTTTAGAGTTTTAATGGATCGATCATATGTTCTAGACTGTAAGTTTGAAAAATAGTTATCACATTTGTTAAGATTTCTTATGTTCACTTTTAGATAAAAACGTTCTATAAAAAAGTTATGATTTTTTCCATTGGTGGCGCTAATTAGCGCTCCGAAACGCCTTAAATCATGTTATCAAAAAATAAAGTAAACTTACCTAATCTAGTGACGGTTTCTCTTTTATCATACTACTGAGTGACTTAAAAGGCTTTTATGAAGGAGGTGGGGCCTCGATTGAGGTATTGGTTATGACTAGAGATCGGATAATCGGATGCATATTTGCATAAAGTTGAGATGTTAGCTAACATTGATAGCACTTTCTTTTAGTTTGTTACTATAGAATCAAATCGGGTGTAACTATATTTACTTATTTTAAGGTGCTAATATGGAGTGAAGTTTTGTATAAAAAAAAATTGGGAGTTTTGGAATCGACAAATTTAGTCTTTTTGTAGCAGATACCTATAACAACTGCCTCTTATTTTTTCTTAAATTTTTAAAACATTGATAAAAACGAATAAGAAACAAGAATTAGAAAGAGAAACTAATTACATTTACAAATTAACGTGAAACAGCGTCACCAACTAACTCCCGCGCTCAATTTACTTACAATATCACATGTGACGAATAAGTGGAAAGTTTAGGATACAAAATATCTAAGTAATATCACTGCCACCTACAACGGTGGCGGGTGTTTGCCAACTTAACTAATATCAGCTGGATGTCGGCTGTCAATAATTATTGTAGGTTATCTCTTTTCTAATTATTGTAGGTTGTGTTTGTGGTATAGCCATTGGCACTATAAAAAGAAATAGACGGCTCATGCACATTGTTGTTAGATGTCCACACACAGCACGGCTTATACAGAAATGAGGCGGCAAATTTCATACAATTAGATATTTGAAGATAATAAACATATGTTATTTTATAAGGGTTACAGTTGCGTATTTCCATAACTCCATAGAAAAGCACTAATAAATGCAACAAATACATATTTCTCCACTTTTCGGGAAATTTTCCCGAAAAAAAACTGGTATCACTGCGGTATTTGACATCCCAATTTGTAAGTAAATAAAGAAAAGTAAACAAAACCTAATAAGGAAAAATATCACGAATCAGTAACTTAAAACATTACTTACGCATTGTAGGTGCTCCCATGAGACTTATTGCATTTTTTCGAGAAGTGTTTACACCACCGTACCACACAAGACGGCATTTCTTAAAATTTTCTTTTGTGTCAAACAAGACTTACTGGCACTGCTGCCCGCAGCGTAATGGCGGCAGAGTGACCGACTTGGTGTATCTGTGTGAGTTAGCTCGTGTATGCACACGAAAGTGTAGGACTAGGGGTGCTTCACACCCTTTCAATGCGAGATGGCATCCGTCTTTTTTTGACATCCGTGACGTAGTAGATATTATGGCAAAGCGCTAAGTGGTGCTAACTAGCGCCACCAATGGAATTAAAATCATAACTTGTTTAATAAGACCCTTTTTAACAAGCTTTACAAGCAGCAACATCTGACTTAAAAGTAATTTGCATCACTTGCAGGCCTTGCAGCCCCGAGTAGGTACCTACTTTGCAGGTTAGGTTTTTACATCGGAATTATATCGCCATATACCCACATGATTTTATTCTTTTTAATGCACTAACCCGTGCTAAGAACAATTTAAAAAATATAATGATTTGCTTATGATTAATGGACCTAGGTTCTTGTCAGTAGGTAGCTTCTTTATAAGAGATAGGTACTGTAGTTATTAACATTTAGGGTGTTCACTTTTTGCAAAGACGCGTTATAAAAGGGTATGATTTTTTTTCCATTGGTAGCGCTAGTTAGTACCGTCCAACCTCTTAACGCATACCTTGCAATTTTTTTTTACTCGTACGAAGTAATACGGCATTCGATATTTCTTGGTAGAATTTCTAAGAAAAAGGCCGTAAACCCTCAATTTTGACAGAATATCTCTGTTTAGTCTGTTGTGAGTTTAGTCGAGGCATGTCGAGGTTTAGTCTTTGTGCTATTTGTTCTGTGAATTCTTTCTACTGATTTTAATCTGTGGACAAATTCGCTTACGTAGGTACAGCTTGGCAAAATAGAGTGTGGAATAAATGAGGGCGCACTAGCTTGCATGTGGCCACCCCTATAGTGTGACTAAATAAGTTTGATACTTTTATTTCATTATATAATCTTTGCAGACTGCTGGAGGAGAAGAATAGTAGCTTCCAATAGTAAAAGGAAAGTAATAGTCTTCGGTTATTTTCATATCGACATGCGAGAAGATTCCCCTTTAAACACAAAATTACAAATTATTTTTAAATCCTTCAATTTAGTCAATATTTTCGTAGAGCCAACCAGGATTACTGAAACTACTGATTTAACGTGTTAAAATAGATTCAAAATAATCAGAGCAAGTTATTCTCTGCAGGCCCATCAAAAGTAAAAGAGTACAATAATTTAAATTCGATCTGTAAACTAGCTTAACTACGCATTAAGGTAAAAACAAGTGAATAAAATAAATTGAACATTACTTTGAGGGTAAAGTTTTTCACCGTCTTTTGATGTGGTCGTTTTCAGGCGTCGCCATCGATTTTTAACTAATATTATTATTTATTAATTTAAGTTTTTATTTATCGACTCAAGGTTTAAGTATCAATATCGACTTGAGATGACTACTAAAAAGGAACAATGAAATCAGTAAAGACCGGTTTAATACAAATCAATATCTTTAATACAAATCAGTATCTTTAGTACAAACCAATATTAATGATTAATACAAAAACCAAACCAATTCATGATATTTTATATCAAAAAGTTAATCTGACTGTAAAAGCTCTTCGTCTAGATATTCCACTTCTGAAAGGACTTCTTGGTTTGATCTTCCAGCAAAGCCAACTTCATCATCTTCGAATTCGGACGCATCACTACTGCTGCTGTTGTGTTTCACATTGTGTTTCACTTCTTTTACGTCGATCGATTGCCAGCACTTTTTGAGTTTGTACGACGAATGTACATAGCTTTCATCTAAGTACACTATGTTTTTCTGCAGTTCCTCAGGCAAATTTCGGTTGTCCATAATTACTTTGAGGTATCTCTCGCGTTTGACAGCTATATTGTTTTTTTCCATTAATGCAGAGCGATATGTCTGACATTTTTTGTATGAGAAACCCAGTGCCAGCAAAATCTTTCTTAAATGTTCACGACTTCCATCGAAACCCAAATCTTCTCTAAGGACAGGTTCTCAGGTAAGCCTCTGAGAGTAGGCACCTAAAAAGAAAATAGAAAAACATTACCTATAGGTTTTTTCACAGTAGGTACAAAAAGTCGGCACATAAGATATGAGTTAGCCTCCAACATGTTACGTAATTCTCACCTGTTTTTTGACAACATAGAAGAAGTGTACTTTTGGCCTAATGGCACACAACGAAGTCGTCCAATTCCTTCCGTGGTCGACCTTTCCTATGTTTTCCTGGGGTGGAAAATTTCCCTTCATTAGTTTCTCCTTCTTGCGCAATCTTTCTCACGGTGTTGACGCTTACACCTGAAAAGCAACAAAATGTTTATATTTTTTTTATTTCAAGTATCAAGTTTAGTCAGTTTTGTATACGCCTCCCGTAAAATTGCAAGGCATAACCTAAAAATATTTAAGCCTAATTTTAGCCTCAAACTCGAGTAAATATGATTGTGCTAAGCTAGCCACAATAATATCACAATAAAAACACATTATTTTATTTCGGAAACATGACTAACATGGATAAATACCTGTCATATCAGCGGTTCTCTGATAAACATTGTCAAACGAGGGCAAAATTTGTCCAGCCTCATTTTCTGCTAAGCATCGCAAGAAAACTTTATAAATCACTGCTCTAGCACCACTCCGAATAGTCTTGTTCATTCTGAAATTGTGAAATAACAGAAGAAATGCACGATTTATTTAGAATAAACGAAAAACCGTAATAGCGTCGAATGAATGACAGTACAAGTACTAGTGCTTCTTGGTTACATAGGTGTTGCCATCAAACAAAATATTTAGTTGCACCTGTCACCGCGTCACACTCTATTTTGCCAAGCTGTACACTGTTTCTGTGTTTTGTTCCGTTTGTTCGGTCGATTTATTTTAAATTGTGGTGATATAGTAATACTTTTTACGGAATTTTATGCCAATTTAGGAGTAAGTAAAAACGTATACTATATATTTTTACACATACACTCCAGTTCGGTATTTACGGTTATTCAATGTTGCGTTCCCTGACTATTAACCTTATAAAATGCCGGCGAAATATCGCTGATTCATTCGCAAACAAATACTGTTGTTATTCGGACGTGTCTGGAGGGACTCAGCCACCAACAACTTTAAGGCCATCAATTTTAAAGACGCCGACAAAAATTGCTAATGGTCAGTAACCTAGCCTATGTTAATTTAGAGATTAGCCATATAATTAGTGTATAATAAGTTTTTTATTTTGCAAAATAGGTATGTTCAAAATGTCACACCTTGATTACAAATGCAATTCGAAAAATAAAACAGTGCATATAAAAATATTGTTTTAGGTACAGGGATATCTTTACAATCTTAGGAATATGGCCAGAATAAAAGTAGGTATTTTAATTTTCAGCTATGTCTGAAGAAAAGTCAAACTATGTCCTGCCCAACGATCAGAGGTTTGTTGAACTGGACAGCTCTGAGGCCTTCAACAACTTGACGAAACAAGAAAGGTTGTATGCACACTACCTTAGCCAGGTACTTGTTTTAAGACATTGTTATACCTACTATACTATGTATTATAAGAATAATCTTATCTTATGTAAGTTATATTAGTAGTTTGTGAAATTCTAGTACTAATACCCTTCAATGAAGGAAAACATCAAGAGTTACCTTAGTGTCTGAAATGTAACTATACCTCAGCGCTTACTATGTAGTACAATAGCTTAAATATGAGGCTAATTTTGGAAATTTCCAGTCTAACTATACCTGCTGTAGTTGATTATGATATTTATCAACATTTATATGGCTTTATGCATACTCACTGGTTCCAGGTACTTTTTGTCTTGTCCTTTGCTAATACACCCCCTATTTGGTTGACATATTGCCACCTGGGATGCCCCCAGGCCATGGCAGATACATGTTTGGGATATATGCAATACATATTTTTCATACCATTGATGCCTAAAAGATTTGATATCCTAAGAACAAGTTTTTATAGGGCAGGGACAGTGGGGTTAGCTTGTGTTGCTTTTAATTTAATTACTGAAATGAAATTATGTTAATTAAAATTGCAATTTAGTTGTTACAGGTATGATAATATCCCTAACATACACATGAAACTGTGTGTAACATACTGTAATGAAATTTAATTTCATAAAGTCCTCATGACACTCAGTACTGGTCTATCTTGCTCCACAAACAGGTTACTGGCCATTATCATACAGGCTTTGGCTTGGTATTGCTGGTTCACAAACACCTGTTTAGACATTCCTTCCATCCACCGATCAAAGTTAATGGTTTCATAACATTAGTTAGATACACAATAAGCGCTTTCAAGAACTAGTCTAAAGCATACAGATTTCACATTGTACTAATGCATTCTTGTATATTGTAGTTAATAACTATAAGTTAGTGAGTTATGTATTGTGATCATTTAAGATCATTGAGGCAGACGAGGCTAAGAATGATTTGATTTTGTACTGTAATGCATCAAAATATTTTATGAACTACTGGTCTATGCTTACCCCTCGGGGATAAGTTAACCCTCCTATCAATTCTATCTATTATATTATTAACCTCGCTTGATGAAGTTTATTAGCAATGGATGCAGCCACCAGTGGATTTTGTAGAAAGAAGTTAAGACCACTTAATTAATTAGAAATTAAGATTTTACAGTTGATTCAATGTTGGAAAACTATCGTCAGGACAAATAAAATTTTTACTAAGTACTAAATTTAAATTGTTTTGTTTTCTTGGTAAATCTGAAAGTTTAAGAAATTTAACTGAAATAATGTATAGATAGATAGATAGATAGAAACACTTTATTTATAATATAAAAATGAATCGCTGAATGTGTTGGTAAGCGCAGATCTCGAGAGTAGCTAAACCGTTTTCGCTAATTCTTTTTTTAGAATATTCCTTGAAGTACGATGATGGTTCTTACGGAGAATAAAAATTAAAAAAAATCAAAGAATCGACTATTTGGCGGTACGAAGTTCGCTGGGTCAGCTAGTTGTACATAAAAATAGAAATTACACAAATATTTCTTAACCTAAGTTATTGATTATTACAGGCAGCTTGGAATGGAGGACTCATAGTGCTTCTCCAGACAAGCCCAGAGTCCCCGAAGATATTCTCCCTTTTACATCGAGTATTCGTCAGCGAGCCCCTAGAGGATCTAAAAAAATCTGCTTTGACTGCTGGTGTCAGTGCAGATGAGTTTCAGGTTGGCAATTTCTTCCACCATGTTTAGTATTAAGACACAATATAAAGGTACAAATAATCAATATTGATTTCCTTGACCAATCATTTAAATAAAATTAATATAGATACAAGACTAACCAAGAATACGGTTTTGCATCTATAAAAAAACGGTCGATGATACTTGCAGATAGCTTTATATCGGACCTTAAGGCTTCGGAAGGCGTGGAGGTATCAGGCTCAAATTAAAACCGTATGCTACTGCCCAATGAAGCTGTAAAAAAATTTTTGCCGCAAAAATATTTCGATATTCGAGGGAATCAAAATTTATAGGGTACTTTCCTTTGACATAGAATATGAACTTTGGCATGTAATATCGTCTTCTACTACAAATACAGACGAACATCTGAAAACTATACATTGAAATTAAATTTAAAAAATCCATTGAAGTTCAGGAAAAGCTCGGAAAAAACCGCGAGGCTCGATTCCTGAACTATTATGATTATGTAAATACCAAATATGTACGGAGCCCTCAGTGGGCGAGTCCGACTCGCACTTAACTAAATTGGCATGTTATTATTTAACTTCAAACTATTCACTACGGTAAAACAGCATTCTCTTTATTATTTTACACAATTGAACGAGATAATGCAATAAGCTGCATTATCTCGTTCAATTGTGTGGTGGTGGTGTGGTAAAACTAGTGATGCCTTAAAACAGTTATCTGATGTAAATAAATCGTATTTATGTATTTCGGAACCATAAAAATGCTGTGCTTAATGAACTAATATTGTAAATCGCTAAACTACTTATTTACAGTTTATCAATTTTATTGTCGTGTAACTTATCTACCACAAACACAGGATGTGTATATGTATTATTGTTAATAGTTTGACCACATCCACCAGCCCTTTCCAGTTCTGATGATAATAGTCACACATTCAGTATATAGTAATAAATCCACACTATATAGTCCATCCTAGTATTTTTTTATCAAATGATAATACAATGTGTGTTCGGCAGGCTTTCCTGGTATACGCTGGCGGAGTGTTTGCCAACAGCGGGAACTACAAAGGATTTGGTGACACCAAGTTTATCCCTAACCTAACAAAGGAGGCATTCGAAAAGATCGTGAAGGCTTCCAAAGCTTACGACAATGACAACACTCATATCATTAAACTGTGGCAGAACACCGAGAAAGCGATTTACAGCTTGACGCCTAGGCTCACCAGCCTCGGCTTGGCTGATAAGGTATTAATACCTCTGCATATTATGAAGACCCCTGGGTGCATTACAATCATGTCGTCATCAGTTCTTGTTACGGGGGATAACAATAATGAGGGGCATCAATAAATCAATCGATCTTTCAATCAATCAATCGATGAATCAATCAATCCGTCAATCAATCATCGATCGATCGATCTTTACTCGTCCATTGCCGGAAATAGGCCTCCCCAAGGCAGGCCACTTCTTTTTGCCCTCAACCATCCTCATACAGCCCCGTAATCTGCCTTAGTCAGACCAGCAAGCTGTTGGGTGTCTTGCGCTGCGTTTGCCAGTTCGTATACGCAAAGGTTCGAACTAATTTTCAAAATGATATTATATGACGACCTCTGTGGCGTTGCGGTAGCGCGTCTGCCTACCATGCAAGAGGTCCCGGGTTCGAATCCCGGCTGGAAACAAAAAAAAAGCCCAGGTCTTGGATGTTTACATGTTTGTGATGTCATTGTTTCTGGTTCCCACGACACAGGGTATCGTAGAGTGGGGCCAGAAGCAATGTATGTGCTTGTATGTAAATGTTATGTTATATCGACGCTTTTTATATGTGTAGATACATGCTGGGGCACGGGTCTCTTCCTGCATGGCAGGCAGGATAGGCCATACTCCTCCACGGGGGCCAAGTCCGGCTTGGTGTAGGATTGTAAGACAGTGGCTGGCCTTACTGTCAGAAGTTATCAAGCCGCCCATAAGGCCCCTGACATGGCTTAACGACTGCCATTGTATAACACGCGGCATGTGATTTTCAGAATACCAATTAGTTATCGATATTGCAACATGTTTTTCAATAAGTCCGAATCCGACAATTTCGCACTCCGAGCGCTTACGCACCTCCCCAACTCTCCCTCTTGAATATTTTACTGAAATTTGACAAAGCGTCTGAATGAACTTCTTCAATTCCATTTATTTAAAAGTAAACGTAAAACAAATCTGCTTCTTCAGGGCATAACAACATATTTCTCAAGCAATGTCACCAAGGTGGACTCCGATCTAGTAAATGACTGGATGAAGACCAAACGCATTGAGGCATACGTTTGCAGGACATTCAAGACCACTGCTGATGATGGACGTAAGGAGAAACTTTTTAACTTTCTATAATTTACGAAAGGTCCAACATCATAAAGGTAATAATAAAAGTGTTTTAAAATTAGACTACAAATATGCTTTTTCTAAACTACAAAGTAAAATCCATCATTGGCTGTATAATTAAGTACCTATTGTTTATTCTAATTGTATTGTTGTTAAATAAATAAAATAAAAATAATTTCTCTCTAAAAATTAAAATAAATCTTATCTTCCTAATAATGGATTGTTTTACGCAACCCAAAGAACTGTTACATAAGGAACAAATTTGAAATCTCGAAAAACTTAATATTTTGGTGTGGTATCTTTGAAATCACTGGCAGTGACTGAAAATCAGCACAGAGAGCTTACTCCCTCAGCACAACGCTGAGTCTTGTATGCTGCTGCCTTTTGTAGCAATTTAGACACAGCACAGGCTAAATCTGTCATTTTTTTTGTTTCGTTTATTGTGTATTTCGTTTATTTCTGTTGTGCTTATATTATCTCAATTTATCTGGTAATTTTGTGTCTGTGATGTGTCTTGTTGGTATAATCTTTCTTTCTTTTCTTTAAATTTTAAATTTAAATTGTGTTTAGTATTTGAATCGTATATCGTGACCCGAGTAACAGAGATAGATAGAGAAAGCTGTGATAAAATTGATAATAAAAAGTTACATAAAATTGTGATTGCAATGAATTGTATTTATTGCAATCACAATTTTAAAGTTACGCTTGTGCATTTTCCTACACCTTCGCTCCTAAAAAAGTGAGCTATGTACTTGGATTTTTCTAAAACCACCGTGATCTTTCCATTTGCAGTACCGCTCTTCACAATCCACCTGGCCAGTGTAGAAAAGTCGCCCAAGCCGTCCCTCACAATGGACAAAGAGAAGTACAAAAACGCCTACTTCCAAGTGACTCGAGGAGACTACTCGCCCTTACTCAAGATAGCGACGGAGCACCTCACGAAGGCCATTGAGTACGCGGCAAATGATAACGAGAGAAACATGCTCCGTCACTATGTAAACAGTTTCAAGGAGGGTGATTTGGAAGAGCACAAGGAAGGAAGCAGATATTGGATCAAAGATAAGGGACCAATTATTGAGACGTGAGTGGAATTGATGTTTTTACAGCCAGCCAACAACACCGAACTAATAACGTTTCCCTCCTTTACAGAAGACAAAATACTTTTTAATTACCTAGGCTGTTGTTGTGGTGTTGCATAGAAAAAATATTTAAGCGGTGTTTTTTTTTTTTTCAATGACGGCCGATGATTAGCCTCAACGAAGCGTTCTAATCTTATAGGTTGATCAAGTTATGGTTTTAGTTAGAACTTACGATTTCTAAAGAAATTTCTGTAGAAATAGGCTCGTTTATGTCAACTTATGTCCTGTTTAATGGTTTCTTTGTGTACAACAAAAATAATTTGAGTAAGAGCGTGTCATACGTGTACGTTGCCTTCTTTCAACGCTTCGTCATTGCTGTTAATCTGTAGTATTGAACGGTTATGTAGCTATTTCGCAATACTACAAAATAAGCAGTAATTGCCACTGAAATAAGTTCCGAGGTTCCTTTCAACACAAACTTATAAGTCAATCTAAAAAGATAAGTTTAGTTGTAATCATCAAATTGGAGTCAGCTGCTACAGTTGACCTTTACATTTCGAACATTAGTACCATTGCAATAAGTACTCTTATTGCAGTCGTATAAAGTTGATATTAAATCGCCGCCAGGTACCAGGGCTTCATAGAGACTTACCGGGACCCGAGCGGGCAGCGCGGGGAGTTCGAGGGCTTCGTCGCAATGGTCAACAAGGAGATGTCCAAGAAATTCGGCACGCTCGTCGACGGTGCGGAAAGGTAATATTGAACCCCATAGCTTGGCGATATGGTCCAAGTTACATCGCAATTATCTTTTGTGGTTACATTCAATCAACGACCAAATTCGACCAAAAAATATTTTAGTATATTTTTTGAGGACCTAAAAGCAACATAAAAATATATTTTAAAACTTTATTTTCCTAAACAGCCAAAACGCGGTCAGCCATTTTTGTCTATAGTTTGAAGTCCAAAAAATTGTAAACAAAGTTTGACATTCAATTTTCTGTAAGTGATTTCTGAGCTTAGTGAAATAACAACAACGCAGCCATGATTTCATCGAATTTACATCCAAAATATACCAATTATCATTGCTCGAGAATGAAAAAACATACATTGCATTGACAATTTACATTGACATTGACAATAGCATTGTTCGAGAATGAAAAAACACCCAATAAAGACCCCCGGGAAGTTGTGGATTCGTGTAACCAGTGAAATTGACATTCGAAAAACTTGGCTCAAACTTGCCAAAAGAGACCCTGACTCTTTATCCATTGAAACTCGGGTGTATTTATGTGAAGATCACTTTGATGTAACTCCTATAATAATCAAAGTCCGCTGGCTCTGGCTGAAAGATGTTTGTTTACATACTTTAGATGGTTTCAAGATGGCGGATAGCGTTTTCGCCGTTACGAGGAAAAATTTTTTTACTTTGCAAATTATGCAGCCATCCTGCATACTTACTTAGCAAAATCAATATATTTCGGTTTCTTACGTTAAATACTATAGGAAATATTCATTTATCGCGTCAAATTTGATACGTGTCAAATAGCGGATTATTTTATCTTTATTTTAAAAATGTTAAACGAATAAACTTCTAGTTTTTCATGTGTTCAATAGGTACAAACATTCTTTTATGTTAAGTAAGACATCGTACGCAGAACTTTAGAAACATAAATGAAAAAGATATACAAGCCTACATATACAATAATCCAACACTCCGACATATCTACGATAAATATTTGACGAAACTTTTGGTGGATATCGTGTGGTGCAAGTATTCTTTTCATGTTACATACTTAATTTGCCGCATTTAGACTGTTTAAAATAAAAGTTTTAAGTAATAACTGTTTTTCGTGCCTAAGGTCACCACTATACAGATTCTTGCCTAGTGTGGTGACCACTGTAACTGATGTATGTTTCATATTTTCAAAATTTTTATATTTTGTGTATGGGGCCGTTTCAATATTACGTTAAGCATTAAAATTATTTAACCTTATCCCGCTTGCCCTCGTCAGTAAGAGTAAGCAAAGCTCTTACCCCCAAATGCTTATTACGTAAACATTGGTATATGCATTTTTGTTTTACGGCGCTACCAGTAGAGAAAATCTTCTTTTGTGAGGCGTTTTTTGAAAACGGTTTTTTGGAACCGTTAAATCTCAATAAATATATTAGCTCTTTTTTTACAACCTACTGAAAAGAATGCCAAGAATGAAAGAATGAATACTGAATAGCGGTGGTAGCTCAGTGGGTAGAACCATAGACTGGCAAGCGAGAGCCCCAGGTTCGATCCCGAGTGCGGGCATGTACCAATGACTTTGTTTAATTTCAAAGTCACGTACATTTGCGAATTTGTAGTCGCAATACCACACACTAACTGTGAAGGAAAACATCGTGAGGAAACCCGCGGCTTGGTTGGCTCCGCACGTATTGACTAGTCTTTCCTGTGGGCTAGGCCGACTAAGCTGTCAGGGTGGTATAGGTGCTGGGCAAGCCTACACCATCTATAAAACCATGTCCCGGGCACTACAGCGTCGGAGTGGTCCCTTCACCCATCTAGTGTGAGTGAGGATACCACTGGACGCTGTATAAATCATCTCATTAAGTAGATGCAAAAAGGCCAATACTTTACTTTTACTTTACTGAAAAGAACCTAGGTCCAAGAATGTATCTAAAGCATTCTTGCCATACACGGTCGTTTTTAATGGATATCGATTTAAGTTCTAGGTTGTGGGTTCTAAAATTAGTTATCACCATCCTTAAGATTTATGACGTACTCTTTTGAAAAAACATATTATAAAGCAAGATAAAATGCTTTTCCATTGGTGGCGCTAGTTAGCACCTAGTAGCGCTAATGCATTCTGTTTTTTTATTTATTTATGAAGTCTATAAATAAGGTGTTGCATTGTAAGATTATATAAATTTCGTAATAATGGATCTAATGTACAGGTTCATCACATTTCTGCCTTGGGGCAAGGATTTAGAAAAGGACACTTTCCTGCGGCCGGACTTCACGAGTCTGGACGTCCTTACCTTCTCCGGCTCCGGCATTCCGGCCGGCATCAACATTCCTAACTGTGAGTTGCTGCACTTAGTTATTTTGGACTTAGAGATTGTTTCATTATGTCCGATAAAACGGACCGATTTTATAGGACAGAGGTTGCGATGGGTTGGCTTTCAGGCGTATACCCAAGAGTGGGCTTTGGAGTGTGTGGCATGTGGAGAGGAGGTAAGTGGACAAACAACAACACTGTTGTTTGTTTGTTTATTTATAGACCGGCACCTATATTACACGCCCCTAATCCTAAGCGAATCCAATCGTCTAACTGTCAAATTAGTATGGAATTTGATAGATGATTGGGATCGTTCAGGATTTGTTGCGCATAATTAGGCCCCGGATGTAGTATTAAATAATCTGCAATGGTGGTTATGAAACGAGAACTGAAATATGAAACGACTGAAAAATTATATATATAATGTTGAAGAATTATCTACAAAAATTAAAATAGTGAATATGTATAAATGTAATAAATTTTAATCATAAACATATTGTAGACTTTTAGTCCGGATTTACTTACGGGTGTTGTTATATTTTCCGATATAACAACACCCGTAAGTAAATCCGGACTAAAAGTCTACAATGTGTTGTGCTTACGAAAGTTTTAGTTCATAAACATATTCTTATTATTATATAAATTTTATTATATTATATTTCAAATACGATTTATATTGCTCTTGAATAAATTAAAGTAAATGATCTCAATCTGAAAAAAATTAATAATGATTAGTCCACCATTTTTGTTCACTTTCTTTTGTCCAATAAAGAATCATCACACTTCAGCACACTAATATTATAAAGGCGAGTGAGTGTGTATCTTTGTTACTTCTTTACGTCTAAACGGCTGGAGCTGTTTTAATGAAATTTGGTATGGAGTTAGCTGCTGGCTGATTAACACATAGGCTACGTTTTACTGCGGGAAAATATCTTATTCCCATGCAAAAATCGATAAACCGCGGGTAACACCGCGGGGCACAGCTAGTTAATAATAATGGGCATCAAACTGACATTGGCAATTGTTCCGCGAGCAGACGACGAAATTCGGCAAGACGAGGGCTTCAAGAACGTGTCGCTAGGCAACGTGATCCCGGCCGCCTACAAGCTGTCCGTGATCCCGTTCCTCTCTGAAGCGGACAAGGCTCTGCTGGAAAAGTACCGCGTCGCTGCCTTTGAGGTGAGGACAAAAATCAACAGGAAGAAATATAGCACACAAGATATCAGTTCGTAGGGCTCACTTCCTCAGCACAACGCTCAATATTTTTAAGTTTTATGTGATGGGAATTGTCCTCAATATTAGCAATATGTAGTTACAAATAATAATAATTTCTTTTAAAAGTATCTTCTTCTTCAGGCCATATTATGTAGTCCACTGCTGGACATAGCCCTCCCCTAATGAGCGCCATAGCGCAAGGTTGTGCCATCATTGGGGGGTAGTGCCCATAATCCCCACGCTGGACATGCGGGTTGGGGATCGCAGTTTGGTGGAATTGTACTGCAGGGGGCGCTGCTGCCCACCCCCCGGTTTGTGTCCCTTAGTCGCCTTTTACGACACCCGCAGGAAGAATTTGGGTTGGTGCTATTCTCTAGGCCGACACCACACAGCAATGTAAAAGTATAAGGTCTGTAAATATAATGCAATGCAACAATAGAGAACTTGCACAAAACATGTAATTAACAATTAAAACTAGTTTTCATAATATGACCTGCCGAAAAGTCATTCTAGTTATATCCCTTTTATACCAATTATAATGTATCTCTTATTTTTATTTATTTAAAAAGTTATTGTCCCGAGTCGGTTTTACTAGAAAGTACTTAGAAGAAAGCAGTTCAGTTTATGACGTACTTCCAGTTTCGTAGACTCTTTCGCTTTAAAAATAATTAAAGCAGCTCAAATAAAAATATTCAGATAGTATCAAGTATCATGACTTAGATTTTAAGACAGTGCCCATTGCGCTTTAAAAGTAATCGTGTTTGTGTGTAGACGTGTTGGTTGGTGTTAACTTAAGGATTAACGACTGAGATGACCGAGAATAATTATATTTTTATCAGAGAAAGAGATAGTTTGGGCTTAATTAACACTGCGAATTGGCAATTTCAAGCGCTGATGTATTTCAACACCCCTAACACTCAGGTTTCCTCACGATGTTTTCCTTCACGGTTAGCGAGTGGTATTACTGATATAACATAAATGTAGATAACTTACAAAACAAAGAGAGAAGGCCCGT
The DNA here is from genome assembly GCA_934045075.1 of Yponomeuta sedellus. Lineage (NCBI taxonomy): Eukaryota > Metazoa > Arthropoda > Insecta > Lepidoptera > Yponomeutidae > Yponomeuta > Yponomeuta sedellus. The sequence continues at coordinate 16,742,200 of OW203726.1, forward strand.
CCCCTGCAGTGAGAAAACAGAGAAAACTTTCTGCAAAACCGACATTTCTGACCCACCGCATCGCCGCCCATAGTGGTACGGTGGGTAATTATTTCAGAAACAATGCCACCAATTAATAGTGATGTTTATATTTGTAACTATGGCGTATAGATAATGTCATCTATAATATAAAAATGAATCCCCGATTGTGTTGGTAAGCGCAAATCTCGAGAGCAGCTGAACCGATTTTGCTGATTCTTTTTTTAGAATATTCCTGGAAGTACGGGGATGGTTCTTACGGAGAGAAAAATAATAAAAAAACGTCTGTTAGGCGGTACGAAGTTCGCTGGGTCAGCTAGTTTACAATAAAAAAAATAACAAAACTCGAACTCTTTCAAGCAAAAGCAAGACACAAAAACATCACCACCAACACCAATACTTGTGTGAGAAAACACGCATTTTTGCGTCTGCTTGAAAAAGTGGGAGGGAGGGCGGTGCATTAGCTAACCGCATGGTGCTTGTGGGATTTTTGGCGGAATTTAGCAAAGTAATTTTAACTTTTTAATGCTATTATGGATTTCCGCAAAGTAACGCCTGACTCTATACAAATGTTTGCGATGTTTCATGAAAAACACGAGTGGTCTAAGAAAGTTGACATTCCAGGTGCAAGTCGGTCTCCACGAACTGTTGGGCCACGGGAGCGGGAAGCTGCTGAGAAAACTCGCCGATGGGACGTTCAATTTCGACGCTGAAAAAGTCAAAAACCCCCTGACCGGTAAGTAGTTCTACATAATATTCGACTTGTAAAAAATTTATTTATATATCGTGAGGGGGCAAAAATAATTTGATTGCATGTTAAAAGCTAACGCTTAATTAAACTTAACTCTTCTCTTTATCTTTAAAATAGGCCATTATCTAACTTCTCTAATTATGAATTGTCTAATTGCATATGTGTCTAATTATGAATTGTTAAAGTTATTATTATAGGTACTTTATTGCACACGAAAAACACAAAACAAGAAATAAAATTTAAGAAAATACATGTACAAAGGCTTGTTCAAGTTGTGGCAAATCGTTCTTCTCAATGTCATTATGTATACACACATACATAACCTCACGCCTGTATCCCAGAGGGGTAGGCAGAGACCAGGGCCTATCACTCGCCGCGATCCTGACAGATCACCTTCGCTTCATCAACGTTCATAAGTCGTTGGACTCCTTTGTCTCCTACTACATAATGAAATATTTGCATTAATATCCCAATCTTACAGAGAAATTAATACCATAGTAATACTTTGTTGTTTCAGCACTAACGTAATTATTTATTTTTCTTTTGTAGGTTATTTTTTTTCAGTTTTATTTAAAATTTGCAAAATTTGCTATCCGCACTTTAATTTCAGTGTCCAATATTGCTCCAATATGCTCCAATATTGTTGAAACTAAAATTTTATAACATTTAATTGGTTTTCGCTTTTAAATACAACTGGGACCCCTGGAACTTCTATTAATTAAGTCCTAGCATGTACCTTATTTCTGATATTTATGGTGTACACGTAAACAAAATTCTTTATACTTGTTTTTTTTTGTGCAATAAACAATTTTAAAAACCTATTTAGAGGCTAAAAGGGCGCTGGTACGGTTACTCAGAGTTCATTTTTTTTATCTTTTATCTTTAATCCCCCGGCAGGCAAGCTGATAGAGTCCTGGTATGCGGAAGGTGAGACCTACGACAGCAAGTTTACGACGCTCGGCTCAGCGTTTGAGGAGTGTCGCGCTGAGGCCGTCGGCCTGTATTTGTCGCTAGTACCTGAAATACTCAAGTAAGCACTAAGATAAGCTCTGTGGCGCAGCGGTAGCGCATCTGCCTACCATGCAAGAGGTCCCGGGTTCGATCCCCGGCTGGGGACAAATAATAATCCCAGGTCTTGGATGTTTACATGTTTGTGATGTCGTTGTTTCTGGTTCCCACGACACAGGGAATCCTAGTGTGGGGCCAGAAGGAATGTATGTGCCTGTATGTAAATGTTATGTTAAGAATATTCTTTTATTGTATACCTAAAGTTTACTGATTTCTGATTAATACCTAACACTTTACTGATTCACTATACAGCCCGTAAAGACGCTCACTGTTGGGAATAGGCCTCTTCTTCGTGACTATGAGAACAATAATAATAATGATAAACATTCATGGACATAGTATTTTCTAAGGTTAACACGAGCACTAGACATAATTAAAACTGTTTCAATAGAGATCGTGGTTGGAATATACCGGCAGCATGGGAACCAGTGCTTAAGTGCATGAGACCCCCTTGCTAAAAGTGTGACTGTAGAGTTAATTTTAATTTCAATTAATAATCAATATTTTTCGCTCATGTAAAATAATTGGTTTTATAAATTTAATTTTTAACTTCAATTACTAATAATCAATATTGTTGACTTTATATAAAATAATTGATTTACCTATTTTGGAACGTAACTTCATAATTAACTTTTGTAATTTTTGCCGAGGGTAGTAAACTAACAGTTAATGCTTTCAAAAAGACGCCTACCACCTCAGTCATCCGAGACCACGGCACCTGTAAGAGTGCCGAAACGTCGGAAAATTGTAAAAATTTAATAAACGAGCATAAATCCGTATAGAAACAGTTTTAATTATTCATGGACATATTATGAATATCATAATATAAATATAATTTTTTTGTTCAGGATATTCGGCTACGAAGGCCAGGAAGCTGAAGACGTGACCTACGTGAACTGGCTGAGCTTGCTGTGGAACGGAGCCGCGAAAGCCACCGAAATGTACCAGCCCACCACCAACACTTGGCTGCAGGTTCGTTAGACGCGAAATTGGAACCAGGACGGGTAGTACGACGGTACGAGTCGCGCTAAAACGTGAGAATTTGTCAATAAATGTACTGAAAAGTCGCATTTTTGGCATGTAAAACGCGTCCTTTGTTGAAAAAAATAGCAGGCCCTAGAGATATACTTCTGCATAGGTAGTATGATCACGAGTCGGGCGTTTTAACGTCAAAAATCGTGACTGTACAAACTGTGACAGATTAGCGCCTTGCGCCGTCGTACTACTTGTACTGGTTTACTCTATGCCGATTATATCCACAGATTAACTAGTAGAAGTCTCACTGCCGCACTCACAGACGTCCATTAAATTTAATGTTTATTTAATTATCATTATCTTTCACTTATTATCAATGAAACAGAAAAAGACAACAGCATAGTTAATCGGACATTAACTTTAATTGACGTTTCTCAGTGCGGCAGTGAGACTTCTACTGCGGTTAAGGTCTTATAAAAACACGATTCCTTAAATACTCACTCACTCCTCAGATACAGTTTGAAGATTCTGCGGTAAAGTAAAAGACGTGACTACAGGTTAATTAAACTGCCTCTGCCGATTGTTTTCGAGGAATCGTGTTTTTGTTAGTAACACCGTAAATGTACTAATTGACAACATTTCATTTTTTTAGCATACGGATTTTAGTGTCCTAAAGGAAACTAGATACAAAATAAAACGAACCATATTTTTTTATTTTCTGAAACACGCACGTTTTCTTATATTTTTTACATTTTAAAGTTTAAAATATTTTTACCGGAAGTGACGAAACAACGAGGCTCACAATATGTTTTCTTTTGCCTAATATCCTAAAAAAAAAATATAGTTACAAATGTCATTTTAGTATTGCCAGGGCCATGTTAAAAAACAGTTTCTGAATTTTTTTAACATATGCAAATATGTTTTTCTTTTATACAATTAAATCAGCTTAGTTCAATTCATCATCCCTTATATGTAGTTGTAAGTAAAAAATAGTGTTGGGCATATTTTTTTATCTTGTACTTAACGAAATCTTCAGGTTTAAACGTCGTCAGCAGTGTTATTATTGATACGGCAATTGCCGTAATATACGGTAATTCATGGATGTTTTTTGTAATATACGGTATACGGCAGGATTTCGACTGCCGTATCATATAATACGGCAATTCAAGTCCAACATGCTCGTAACCTTAAAACAAAAAAATACTACAAACGAAACGTAATAAATGTGTCCGATTTTCGGGATATCCCAAAAAAAATTTTCCTGCAGACATAAATTGAACTAGATGTCTCATGCAATCTCTTTTATATGTCCTACTCTTAGCTAAACAAGCTATTCGAAATCAAGGCGGTTGCACAAAATTTCAGGTGTCAGGAGATAATTACGAGTATGCTTATCAAAATGAAAAGCAAAGAAAAATATTCATTGCACAAGCAGTGTATTAGAAACATATAGGATGAAGAAATGATAGAAAGTTGAAAATATACTTATTATTTTTGTGTTTCAATCACTAATTATTCAATTAAAAGATAATACGGCAGATCTGCGATTTTTTTTTATAAATACGGCAATTTGAAGGTTTAGATTTTGACGATAATAACACTGGTCGTCAGCTAAGTCGCTAAATTATTTTTGTCCTCAAAACTTTTTTCTTGTCGCTAAGGCTCTCGCAAAAGTCGTCATTTCTAGCGACTAAGTCGCTAAATTGGCAACACTGATTTTTTAGGTTAGATCTTGAAATTGACTTTTTTTTTCATCGTGGCACAGGCATGTTCACTGGGAGCCATGGTGTGACGTCATCAGCGTATTTTTGTGTTTTTACCATTTTCTCGGAAATGAAACCACAGAAAAAACTGAAATAAATTTTTACGTGCTTTACAAAGCCAAATCTCGAAATGGTTTTCGAATTGGAGCTCCATACAATTTTGAAATGTTATCAATTGGCTGCGCGTTGTGCATCGAATTGTCATAATAGAAAAGAAAGCCATTGCTACCTCGGTTCCTTTGGTAAAACATAACATTTACATACAGGCACATACATTGCTTCTGGCCGCACGTTAGGATACCCTGTGTCGTGTAACGAGAAACAGCGACATCACAAACATGTAAACATACAAGACCTGGGTTTTTTTTGTCCTCAACCGGGGTTTGAACCCGGGACCTCTTGCATGGTAGGCAGATGCGCTATTGTGATGCAAAAAACGTGATGATATTTGTTTCATCACATTCGTGGGTTTCGCGAAGGAGTCCGTAGATAATTGGTTACTGTAGATATTCGATTATACTATTTTTATTTTTAATGCACTACATAACCCGTGCTAAGGACAATTTTTAAAATCCTATTTAGAGGCTAAAAATCCCGGCATGGGTGGAATTTTTAGCCTCTAAATACGAGTAGGTTTTTAAAAATATAGATATTCGTACAGGGTATCCATTCCGTAATTCGTTAGTACAAGATAACTTTGTTTCATGTGTCGGTCTTATAATTAATCAGGCTCACGCCCGCGCCCGGTTCGTGCTGATGCGACTGCTCGAGCTAGAGGGAGATGGCATGCTGCGTGTGACAGAGAGCGAGCCTGGCGCCAATTTGCTACTCACGCTGGACCGCACGCGATTGGCTACACAGGGCAAGAAAGTTATCGGTAAGTGACGTAGAATTAGTGATCACTAGAGAACCAGTTGGTTCACACATAGGTTGAAATAGTGCTGATTGAAAACTCTGCTGCTTGCACTACTTTTTAACCTCCTCAGTAACGGTTATATATTGTTATTTTAAAGCTCATGACTGAGGAGGTAAATGACTCGGGATCTATATCTATTTATACATTAAACGGTTCGAATCGTGATTATCAATTTACCTAATATATTAGTATATAAATAAGAAAATAACTTTTAGTCATAACGCCGCCTATTGTACTGAAATATGTTATTGTTTAAGGCTCTTATGTAATTCCTGTCTGCATACAATAAACAATATTCTTCATCTTTTCCCTTCTAGGCGACTTCCTAGTGAAGCTTCAAACGCTGAAGGCGACCGGTGACGTGACGGCCGCCGAGCAACTGTTCGACACTTACAGCCGGCTGGCAGCGCCCTGGGACCGCTGGCGGGATATCGTCATGCTGCACAAACAGCCCAAGAACATATTTGTACAGCCCAACACTGAGCACAAAGGTAAGTATCGCTTGAGAAGTCTTAGGGCGAGATAAATAGTCGTTGCTTAGCCCAAGTCCGTACTCAAGCTTCCCTAAGCATTACATTACTTAGCTCAGCAAACGTCTACTTTGATACTTAGCTAAGTATCAAAGTAGACGTTTGCTTAGCTAAGCATGTTCTTAGGCCAATGCTAAGAATTAGTCCGGGTTTCGCGACTTAGAGAGGGCCAAAGTACTGTCTATGATGGACAAATCTATTCTTAAGCAAGTGCTTTCGCTAAGACTCGTTCTTTAGAAGCGACTATTTATCTCGCCCTTAGTAAGTGTTAGTTAGACAAGTATAACTGCCTGGCGACATCGTAATTCTGCAAGGAGATCCTAAGAACATATTTGTACTCCCTAATACTTAACAGAAGGGTGAGTTTTGATTGAAACGAATTATTAAGATCGCAACGAACAATCGGCTCTGACTAGGTGGGATGACGATCTGCGAAAAACTGCAGGCAGATACTGGATGCGGCAAGCTCAAGACAGGGGCTAATATAGCCTGATGATGATAAACAGAGGGCTGGCAGCACATTGGTATTGGTACGGCTGGCGTGAAATGTTCATGTTACTTAAACAGCCAAAGAATATATTCATTCGCGTTGCCCAGCACCGAGCATAATCATTTGAAAAGGATTAGTAAGATTAGTTAAACCTACAGCCGGTAATGCTGCAAAACGAACATATTCGTGTAGCCCAATATTAAACAAAATGCCGAATGTAGTGTAGCATGGAGTTGTTCGTTTTCGTCTTACTCGCATGTAAATGAATTAAAAAGAAGTGATTATTCTTGCTGCCGAGGGTGAACAATGATAGGATTTAATAAATGTTTCTCACTACACTGCAAAACCATGGAGTTGAAAGTAAATTCTTAGTGTAAAGATCGATGTGCTGTCAGGCTCTGAGACTATTGAGTGTCAGTCAATCACGGTACTGTTTTAAAGTATAAGTTAGTGTTCATCCAGGGGCATGTTGCATGGAACTACAGTTTGTGGTCAAATTGTCATTAATTACACTATTTTTATTTTTAATGCACTAACCCGTGCTAAGGAACAAATTTAAAAACCTATTTAGAGGCTAAAAATTTCACCCATGCCGGGATTCGAACCCGCAACCTCTGGCTATCCGTACCAGCGCTCTACCAATTGAGCCAATGGGCGACTCACGGCATCAGTGAAATTTCGAACCTCTTTACAATATTCTCTGTATTACGTACAGGCAGCGACATCTGAATTAATCAAATTGCATTACTTACAGCCCCGACTACCTACTTTGCAGTTAGGTTTAACATCGGAACGATATCACTGTACCCACATGATTACACTATTTTTATTTTTAATGCACTAACTCGTGCTAAGGAACAAATTTAAAAACCTAGAGCGCTATTGGTAGAGCGCTGGTACGGATAGCCAGAGGTTGCGGGTTCGAAGCCTCTAAATAGGTTTTTAAAATTGTCATTAAGGTAAATTGCTTAAGTCGATTAATCAACAGACAAATAGGAAGACTCTGATGTACATCAATTTGTCATAAGAATCTACGAATTGTATTTATACGAACCTGTGAATTATGGTGTCTCAAATCCGCCCTCTTTGCAGGCGATGACGCGGTCTTGAAGAGGTATCCGGCGAGCGTAGAAAGCATGGTGCAGTCCTGGGTAGACCGGTTCCCTTCTACTGATATCGACGACATACTGGAACAGTTGGCCGAGCAAGACAAGAAGTATTTCGCCGACCTAGAGCCTCTCTACAAGCTTTAGAACTTTTAAAGTGCAAAGAACGTGGTTGTTGTACTCACCTAGGTATATAACCCAAATGTCTGTTAAATAAATTGTATTTTGTAAGTTCACTTTTCTCGTTTCTTTTGTATTTATTGTTATCTTGTTGCTACCTCCGAAACTATTTAGGTTGACACAAAGAGTTGATTGTCATGCCTTTGCTTTCAAGGCATTGTTCATGCCAATTCTTAATTCATGCTGATCCATTGATAAATATTGCTTAATAATAGCTGTGCCCCACGGTGTTACCCGCGGTTTATCGATTTTCGCATGGGAATATGTTCCCGCAGTAGAACGTAGCCCATGTGTTAATCCATGGTGTCAGCCTCAGATCATAGAATGATCTGAGGTGTCAGCTAACTTCATACCAAATGAAATCGCCCCAGCCGTTTAGACGTGAAGAAGTAAAAAACATACACCCTCGCAAACTTTCTCCTTAATAATATTAGAGTGATGATTGGTGGTGGGCTCCATTGAGATGGCTACGTTTATGGGCTGATTGTTATTCTTCAGGCTATATTGTACAGTCTACTGCTGGACATAGCCCTCCCCTAATGAGCGCCCTGTCTTCAGCTTGCCGCATCCAGCATCTGCCGGCTGATTGACCCCCAGTTTCTCGTACACTAACACTCTGTTAATATACTGTTAACAGCTGTCAAATGTTTTTTCTGTATGCACTTTCGCCAATTGACAGCTGTTAACAGTAGATTAACGGCTTGTTAGTGTACCAGAAACCGGGGGTAAGATTAGTAAATAACTCTGCTTCAAAATATAAAAAAGTTGTAACAGATTTGAAGGTCTTCAAATCTTTTACAATTTTCTTTTTTCAAACCCCACTACTAACCCTGAATTAAGTCTCGTCTCACACGAGACAATTTCGAAATTGCACCGAATGGATCCTTAGAACTGCTCCTATATTACGCGCACCAAAACCAGAACGATCCTGTCATCGTCTAACTCAAACACGTTGGAATTTGACAGACGATTGGAATCGCGGAGGGGTTAGCTGCGCATAATTAGGCCCCAGAATTCATAATTGACAAGGGTCTATCGAAACGTCAATTTGTAAGTAAAAAGACAGAAATTGCAACTATATAATTTATTCACATTCAATACAAAACGTGTGTGATAATAACTTTAATATTAATTTGCTGTAACAATCACAGTATTGCGTTTTTCTTTTTACTCATAGTACAATAACTATGACTAATAAGAGAAAATATTAAAAATCACCACACACAACAATAAATAATTCAAATTCTAAAAAATAATAAATAGGATTGCGTTGGTAATCATAATAATAATTAAATGAAATAATTGCTGTTATTGCTTAATATAAAACACAACTATAACGAACTCCGTTCACTGAGATTTACTGAGCCACAAGGCCACAGAAACAAAAATCTTCGCTATATCTAACCATAAAACTGTAAAACGCAAATTCATAGTTATAATACAATTTTGGTGTACGAGATTCTGTAACACTTTATTCTATAAATACAAGTAACTCTAACGAAATCGTTTATCTAAGCACCATTCTATTCGATTACGTCTGTAGTGTGACTTAGCAATTCAATACTATTTAGATTTTAAATACTGACTTAGTGTCAAAATAAGAGAAAACATAATACTATGAATACGAATAAAAGTAAAATTAAAGTGAGTAAAACCAGTTTTGTGAAAACACACCATAAGTAAAAAAAAAATACTTGTCATTTCATTGTATTCCAAAATTATTAGGAGAATATCAAATCCAGTCATTTTGTTCACCAATAAATATTTAGCAAATAAGTCAATATATGTATTGAAATTTTCTGCTCAATATGTTATACAAAATTATATCGCAATGTTTTCATAGAAAGTAAAAAAAAGACAAAATACTAAGGCAGGCATCAACGCAGCGCATCTTAAATACATAGGTATTTCCCTATACTTTCCTAAGTCAAGCACCTACGTCGGCCAATAAGTTAATATTAGACTTTATCTTAATATTAAGTTCCGATTCGCCTAGACACACTGCTGAAGCTTTGTGGTAGTGCAAACTTTTTTCTGTCTGTTAATGTAAAATTATTAAGGCAAGTCCAAGTTCACTAAACTTCAGATCATTCGTTTAACATAAAGGAAAGAAAGGCTATGCTCAAGTCGTTAGGTTACCAAGGAACGATATTCTAAACAAATTCATAAGGTAGGAGACATCAACATTGAGCTAACATTTGCCACTAGGAGACAGTCTTACGATCATCCGATTTGTCACTTCGAGATTCAGTTATTGTTCATTGATAAACGATTACAAAATGGCAAGATTAATATTCGAGGAAACAACACAAAATGTGTTTGGATAAATGAGACAACTACAAAAAGAACTGACCTGCCTGCCTAAACTTAACCCGGTGATTTTCCACAACAAATGCTTTATTTAATCACATACTGTACTCTCTGCCGAACTCGGTGTAGCGTCTAACAGTTTCTTTCAGTCAACTTTCTCAGGGCATTCTGCACCGTCGCCTTCGCCTTTAGGTGTGACAGGGGATCTAGAAAACAAACGCCATTCTGTAGCACAAATAACAAAACCATTTTAACTAGATAGTGCTATTTACACCTTGTGTCAAGTATGTTTCAAGTGCTGTACAATTTCTAGATATGTGTGATATATTTTAGCTAGCTAAATTGGTCTTCAATAGGTACTTTAATTACAGATGTCTCTGAAAATAAAAACTTGCTAAATCTAAAGGGGACTTTCAAAAAGTTTTAAAGCATTAGTGCTGTAATTTAATTCGAAAGCGTGAAGCGTGCAGAATCAACTCGTATTATTGTCTTTCACTTTTGGGAAAGTTATTACTTTTCAAGATTATTTACGAAAAGAGAACAAGGATATACACACCTGTCCGTTGGTGTTTTTTCGGGGTCAGGCTTGCGCGTCACGCTGATAGATATAGTTTTTCTTTGTCTAATTTTCTCCATAATATTTTCTGGGCTTGGCTCCTTTTCGCTCTCCTTCAATATTATCGCGGAGTTTCTAGTTCTTTTAGGTCGGTACGTGGCGTAGCTTCCAGGAGCATACATTGATATTGTCCTGTTGTATTTGTGCGGATCCCTCAAGTGCCCTAAAGTGGGATCTTCTGTCCCGTCAGAGCTGTCCATCAGCGACATAGTCCGCGCGTATCTATTGGCTCCGTACGAGGACGGTTGGTCGTAATCCAGGTAACTTCGACTTCCTGGATACTTTCTAAAGTCATTTCTATCCAGAGATCGGTACGAATCGACTTTATCGTTCAGTCCGTAGCTGTCGAATCTCAAAGCGCTTCTTGGGCTGGTTGGGACATCACTCATCAGAGATCTATAACGTTCGGTTGAGGGCGAAAGGTCGGATGCGCCTGAGAAGCCGGGCGAGAGATCGTAGGAGAGTGGGGATGTCGGAGACATATCATATTTAGGCTCGCTGGTCTGGCCATGCAGGCGAGCTAACGGGTCATACTCCGCAGCCCCTGGACCGACTAGACTACTTTTCCGTCTCGCCTTCTTTTCGTTAAACCGCGAATAGAAGCTCTTCCTACGAATCCTTTCGACAATATCTTCCCTTTCTGGTGTAGTTGGTGTGTGTTCTCTGTGAGGATGCGGCGCATCACTTTGTGCGGAATCGTCACTGACTTTGATAGTGACCACGTGATCAGGTTTTATTTCTGCGTTGGAGAATGTCGACCTACTTCGAGATCTGCTCCTTTCGTGGATACTGGTGATGTTACTATCAACACCATCAGATATTGAACCGTTCTTATCTGTACCATTCTTGGCTTGTCGGGCAGTTTCTTGACGGCTGTCGGCGTAACTAATTTGAGGTTCTATCACAGGATTTGTAGGAACTATTTTCTTGACTCGTGGCAATCTGGAGAAGTCCAATTTCAAACTGTTTCTCTTCGAATCACTTTCTTTCTTTTGCTGGTCATTATTCAAGGAGGCAACAGATACACTGTCGCTGGATGTTCGTTCGTATTTATTTTTGCGACCTAACCCATTCAACAAAAGTGAAGTTGGTCGCTTAGGTTTATCTTTGTCGTTCATAAGATCTGTCTCAGATACTGTTTCCTTCTTAGTGCTAGATTCAATTTGAGCCTCAATGTGATCACTGGGAGATTTCTCTACTGATGGCTTTGGAGCCTTTTCAACCTTATCTTTAGTTTCAAACTTCTTAAACAGACCCAAAACCTTAGATACCGTTGTTTTGTTAGGAACGCTGGCTGGACTGTCTAAGACTGCTACGTCAGTCAGCGTGACCGCACGTTTGATGAGATTCGATTCAGTAGTAGGTTCAACATCTACTGGCACTGAATTTTCCCGCTGATTTCTACTAACTTTGGATTCTTTGGTTGAAATAGCTTTCTTTGCATCATTGGCTACAGTCTTGTTTTCAACAACTTTATCCTTATCTGGCGAACTAGATTTGTTGGAAGTCAACTTCTCGATTTTGTGCCCAATAGATTGTAAGACCGATTTCTTTTTAACAGCCACTGATTTAGTTTCTCTTTCAGCGGATTTTTCTTTCACTTTCTTTGTGACTTTTTTCTTTTCTACTGGAACCTTAGGTTCAGTGCCGTCTTGGCTCGCCATGTCTGCTTTAGACTTGGAAGAAACTTTTTTGATAATTTTCTTTTTGATCGTAGTCTTTTTCTCACTAGGTTCAGCATCTGTGGATTTAAGTTTTACGTCTTCCGTTTTAGACTCGTGATTCATTACTTTTAACTTAGTTTCGTCGACAGTGGTAATTTTGTTATCATCTCCAACAGTACTGCCATTTCCAATAACTGAGCCATTGCTTTGTTTCTTTTCTATAATGTCCAATTTATCTTCTGGTTTAATTTCGGACTTGGCAACAACTTTGGTCTCCGAATTACTAACGACTTGATATTTTTTCAAGACTAAAGCGTCGCTTGCAGATTCGCTGTTAGATTCACTCTTTTCTACTGAGTCTGCTTTCTGTACGGCCGATGGTCTAGTCTTCTTTGGTAAGCTAACGCTGAAGCTGACTTCAACATCTGTGGCGTTTTCTGGACTCAGCACTTCAGTTTCTTGTGTCACAGCTTTAGTTTCGTGGTCGTTCTTAACTGTTCTACTAACATAAGCTTTCTCTGGAGAAGGACTACTGGTTGGATAACTCTTTGGTCGTGTTAACTTAGATTCTTTATGCACCAATTTATCTTTTGCGTCGTTCTCTTTGTCTTGACAGACATTGTCGAAGGTTTCCTTCGATACTTTGTCAATGAAATCTATGTTCTTCACCGGATAGCTTTTAGGTCGTGTCAGTTTCGATTCTTTGTTTCCAATATCATCTAGGTTAATTTTCGTTGTATTGTATTTGTCATGTGAGTTCGTGTCATGGTTTTTCATTGACGTGTCTAGCGTTGTTTCTTTTATATTATCCAAGATAGGGAAGAACGGGGTATTCGACCTACTACGCTCCTTTGCAGTCAATAACCCCAACGGCGAAAGACCTTTACGAGCATAACCGACATCATCCTTGAATAATGGCACATCACTCGCCTCGACGGGACTTCTTATAGACGCACTGGGATCGTAAGGCTTGTTTTTCTTGTCTCTGATCTCTTTTAACACCTTTTGAGTTTCCAGTTCTTTCTCTTTCTTAAGTTTGGCGTATTGATTTTCATCCGGAGGCGCGTCAAAGAAGTCCGGTCTTAAGAACCTAGAGATCCTCTTCCGAGGCTGATCACTGGCCGTCGCCCGCATGGAATGTCGTCTGAAGCCGCCCAACGCCGACCCCGCGCCGAGCTGACCGTAAGCGGCTATGTAGCTGGGCTCCGACAGTATGCTGCCGCTGTCCGAAGAGAAAGACTCGTCCAAAGAGAGCGTCCGGTCCGGCGTCAAGTACTTGCTCAGTAGCGGTCGGTCGGGCGTGCTCCTCACACTGCTACCCCTAGAGTGGCTCGACTCTTTCAGGCCGAGCTTCGTCTGCTCGAGGTCTCCGGTGGACGGCGGCGTAGTATCCCGCGAGAGAGTCGAGTGGCGTTTCAGGCGCGGCAAGGTGGAGAACTGCGGGGGCAAGTCGTCCTTGGGACTCTCGGCTTTCTTTGGCGGCGGCGCGGCGGGATCGGGGAGTTTGTCGACGGGTCGCGGTTCGGTTTCGTCGGTGCGGTCTGCGGCCAGGGAGCTAGCGGAGGAGAAGTCGGCGCGGCGGGGGTGGGCGGCGTCCGTGGGCGGGGCCTGCAGCGAGAGCGTGCGGCGCAGCGTGCGCGCGGCGGCGGGCGGCAGGTGCGCTAGCAGCTGGTGCTGCAAGCGCCGCGACAGCGCCGGCGTCAGCCCCGACAGCGCTGCCAGCTCCTTCTCCGAGAACTGAATCGAGCTCAAGTCTAAATCCGACAAGTCTAACCCGCTTTCGGCGTTCGCCTCGGCGGCCTTCGGGGCCTTCGTTTGGTGCTTACTGGTTTTCTTACTACTACCTGCAAAATCAATCGGAAAACACACAGTTCGGTCATGCAGTATGCCGGCTGGGATGGTGTATTTACAGTGAAGGGTTTCGTTGTTCGGTTCTGTGATATGGTGATCTGTAATTTTTCATCAATAATTTAGGAGGGAGTTAATTTTATATTTTCTTTCCGATTAAATTTCAATTTTCAATATTATTATTTATAAATACTGTCTAGATTGGTTCTAAACAGAGTAACTATTAATGCAAACATCATATGCAGACTGTTAAAAGTTAATAATATATAATAAGGACTACATACAGTAAGCTTTAGCGACAGCAAACTCAAAACACAAACTATGCATTAAAATGTTGCATCTTCAATTTATACAATGATTTACCAGTAACAACTAAATGCTCGAGCGATGTATTCCAAAAGGCATAACTATTGAAACGGGCGCTCAGCGCACACAGTGAAAGAACACAAAAATGAGGAAAAAAAAGAATAAGTTTAGTACCTATTGTTGAGTGTCGTTTGTGGCAGATTTGTTGGTTTCGCCGGTGCCGCTGTGAAGTGAAGATTTGGTCGGAGCATGCAGTGTAACGCGCAACCCAACTGCAACCATTCCAACACAACCTCACTACCGCATCGCCGCCCAGTGCTCCGGCCGCCGTGTAAGAAGCGTTACAGTAGCCTGCAGCGCGCGCGGGCATGAGGTTGCGGGGGACTCGCCTTGCGGCACGGCCTTAAGGCTCACGTTAGAACAGCTACAGATTACCTTTACCGTGGCTCTACTATATCACTTCTTACACGGAGCCCCAGCCGACCGCCCCTCGGGCGTCCCTGCTAGTCTGGCAGCGAAGAAGACGTCTCAGCAAAAGAATCAACATCGTGTATGTCCAGAGCCTATTTAGGACTCTCGCGCTTTCGACTGTTTATCTTCGGAATGTCCGCGGAGAGTCAGTTTCTTAGTTCTCTGGACACAAGGACTGTGATAGCGCATAGAAACGTGAAGTGATTGCTAGATAGCTCCCAGAAGGGCTTGTATATTACAGAGTGCTACCACATCCACTAACTACCTACGCACGTTCAAGAGTTGATTTCTATTCTATTGACATGATGGTTCGTGATGTCCTCAGACTGATACCACATGTCTATTGATTGAATTGCCAAAGGCAATGCTGAATCGCCGCATTGTCATGCGATACTTAATCATAATGGAATGTGACAGAATTGAGAGCAACGCAACATTTTCCTGCTAATGTTAAAAAAGGAAAAGTCAAAACCTGCACAAAAAAATGCAATTTATACATAACAAATAAGAACACTACAATGCAAGTTAACTCGTTAAGAAAACATAAATAAAATGTTAATGAACGCTGAGGTTTTAATACCAAACATCGAGTGCGGAGCGAAACATGAAACGTCTTGACTCATATTGAATACTAACGTTTCATCTTTCATTTCGCAATATTAATCAAACGAAAAGAACACGGGTGTCCGTCCGGAGGAAAACGTTACTAATATCTGATGCTTCCAAATAGCGAAGAAATAATTTTGAAAAAGCTGTTGTATGTCTACGGTGATAACGTCGGCAATGGATGGTCATAGCTCGTTCAGTTAACGATTAAGGCGAAGCTAGCTGTGTTGTGAGTGTCCAGGCTTGTGCTCGAGTGATAGCTACATACTGAGTGGAATTTTGATTGTACATGCGGTGATTGAAGGCCTTTGATGTGGACCTTTGTATAAGTGTTTTTCTTACGCACTTAAGTACTTTTGCAATTCACGACCATAAAACCCCAAATTAGTAAAGTAGTAAAGTACAAAATAGTGTCTGTTTTGATAATGTTACACTTTTAACCCAAGTGTTTTTTCCAAACAATTGAGTGTACTTGTGAAATAATATTTTTTAAACAATGTCAGAAATTCTAAAGTATTTTATTCTTCATGAAATCAACTTCCATGACGAATGGCAACAATTAGCAATTTTTCTCTACCTAGATACAATGAACTTGGACAATGAACGGGTAAAATTTTGTACAGCAGTGCCTATATAAACCAAAAATCATGCCTAGCCTTTCAAAGCGTGTGCATTGTAACAGTGTCACTGAATGATCATTCCAAATTAAATATGGCGCTAGCCTGTGAAACTTTGCAGCAGTGGCCAAGCTCCAAAAATACATCCCTTGTTAAATCTTTGGATATATTTTAAAGCAACGTCAAAATTATACGATTTCACTCGGACCACACTCGGATTTGGGCGAAAGTTCTCTTTTGTTCGATTTTGTAATGTACAACAGGAGCTACTCGTGATTGTAGTTGGGAGGAAATGCTTCTGTTGAAATGATAATACGTAATTTTTCAAATTAAACTAGGATCTCTTTAATAAATTGTGACCTTGAATTTTATCTGAAGTCCAACTTTTTTGTGTACTGCGAAAATTTCTCACTGCAGGCTATAGATCCAATAATATAAGCGCAGACCAGAGAGAAAGCCTCTTTTGATTGAGAAGAGCAAGAAGCACTCTGGGTCAAGATATAGTGGACAGCTCAAGAGCCAGCGAGAATTGACGAACAAATAATCCGAATGGTCAAAATAAACTCGTATGTAGTCCCAACGCGGCGTCGGGCTACTTCAAGCAACGGACGGTTCTCACTGAACGGTATCGACACGACATGACATCATCGGACTGGTAGTTTCATACATTCAATGTGGCTGTTATGCGTACGCTGTGTAGACATTGTACGAAACTGGGCCTATATTCTGTTAATACATTGACATGTACGTGGCAATTTAATTTATCAACGCGCGCCACGTTCACGTAACTAAGGCGCCAATGGTATGAAAGAAAAAACACGTCAGATGACCCGATTGTGTATCTGACCTTGAACGGGTACCCGCGGTCCGGATCTTCGTCACCTATTTAATTTGCGCGGGTCATACCACTGGGTACATACCGCCACTGTCTTACAATCCTCAACCAACCCGGACTTGGCCCCCGTGGTGGAGTGTGGCCTAACCTTCCTGTGACGCAGGAAGAGACCCGTGCCCCAGCAGTGGGGACATACAAGGGTTGGTATCGATACCACTAGGTCATACCTCAGCGCTATTTGCCAATGCGCGGTAGGCACGCGTGGTAATTAAGCCTATTGTTACGGGCTAGGGTTCTGGATTTAGATGTAAAACGCCAATGACAACCTCTTAGGATTTATTCACGCAGGGTCTGGTCTGCAGGTCTTCACGACACGAAGTCCAAACGTAGATTCCAATCGCAGATTCAATCGAAGTCCAATAGTATCGCTGAGGTCGTAGGTTATCGCTCGTATCGCAGGTATGTTCACTTGAAGTTCACTCTTCGCTATTCCAAATGGAACTGACAGCGCGCCGCGGCGGCCGCTATTTATATCCGCCGGCCAGGGTTCTAGAACATTCCCGTAACTACGTACCTACACTCGGTACACGCGGCAAGGTCGCTCGAACAGTTACTCATTTAAAGAGTTTTGCACCTTACGCTAGTGGACATACGAGTCATTATTGCTTGCAGCGTTTATTGTTTACTAAAACGCAGCATGCGGCGACTATTCTAGATGGTTCGGGATAGGACCGCGACACTGCTCCCCTCTTAGAGATGCTCGTCCCGAGCATCTTCATTACTGCCGTGATAAGGAGCTAAGCGGTCGATGTGAACCACTTTTTGTGCACCTCTTGGCTGCCGTTGAATTCGGTACGTCACGTCATTTAACCGAGTTACCACTTTGTACGGTCCCTCCCATCTTGTCTGCAATTTCGGAGATTTTCCTTTTCGTCGAGTTGCATTGTGAAGCCAGACTAGCGCTCCTTCTTCGAAGCCACTTGTATTTGCTCGGCGGTCATACCTAGTCTTCATCTTTTCACTCGACTCCAATCCGTTTTCCCGTACTATGGCATGTATCTCTCGCATTTTCTCACATAACTCGGAAATGTAGTCGTGTAGAGAACGTGAGTCGTCAGGAGGGCCTCCAGTCAGCAGATCTACTGGTATTCTCAGTTCTCGGCCAAAATTTACACGCGCCGGGGTTACCTTCGTGCTTTCATGTTCTGCCGTTCTGTAGGCCAGAAGAAATGGCGGTATGTATTTGTCCCAGTCTCTCTGGTGCCTGTCAACGACTTTTGCTAAATGTCTCTCAAGTGTTTGGTTAAATCTTTCTACCATGCCGTCAGATTGAGGATGATATGGGGTGGTCCTAGTCTTATGCATTCCCAATATTTTGCAGAGTTCTTGAAATACTTGAGACTCAAAGTTCCTGCCTTGGTCGGAGTGTATTTCCAAGGGCACACCAAACCGGCAAACTACTTCCTCAAACAACTTGGAGGCAACAGTCGTGGCTTCTTGATTGGGTATGGCGAATACCTCTGGCCATTTAGTGAAGTAATCCATAACTACCATGAAATACTTATTTCCTGATTCCGTTACTGGGAACGGTCCAGCCACATCAACTGCAATGCGTTCCCATGGCGCACCAACGTTATAAAGTTGCAGATTTCCTCGGCTTCTAGTTGGTGGGCCTTTCACCGCGGCGCAAGTAGCACACTTCCGGCACCAATCTTGCACATCTTCTCGACAATGGAGCCAGTAAAACCTTTCTCGAATCTTTGTTAAAGTCCTTTTTACGCCCAAATGTCCACCTGACACGCCGTCATGTACTTCACGAAGGACATCTTGTACCTTATCTCTTGGGACAACTATCTGAAGATGGAACTCTCTGCCGTTAGGTTTCTCCCATTTTCGGTAAAGTATTCCGTTCCGAAGAATAAAACTGTCCCATTGAGCCCAGTATGCCTTGGTGACAGCACTAGTAGGAGCCACTTCGCACCATCTTGGCTTGTCCTCGCCTCGTTTCTTCCATGCGACAATGAGCCGTACATCTTCGTCATCTTCCTGTGCTTCTTTCATCGCCTCATCTTCCCAAGATCTCGATGGACTCATTCTTGTCAATCTCAATGGCAGTTCCTTTGTCTCTTGTTTGGCACAGTGCTTGCAGTCTTCCGGACACGGCCTTCTTGACAGTGCGTCAGCATTTCCATGCGCCTTTCCGCTGCGGTGTTCAATAATAAAGTCGTACTCCTGCAGTTGTTCGATCCATCGAGCAACTTGCCCCTCTGGATTTTTAAATTGTAACAGCCACTTCAGGGCGGCGTGGTCAGTGCGAAGCGTAAACCGCACGCCAAGGAGATATTTGCTGAAGTGCTGTACTGTCTTTACCACAGCCAAGAGCTCCCTTCTTGTCACACAATAGTTCCTTTCAGGTTTTGATAGCGATTTACTGAAATATGCCATCACAACCTCTCTGTCGCCCTGTTTCTGCGATAACACTCCTCCGATCGCTGTGTTACTGGCGTCAGTGTCAACAATGAATTGGCCGTTAGGCTGTGGGAATCCCAAGATTGGGGTCTCGCAAAGACATTTTCTTAATTTTTGAAATGAACTCTCACATGTGTCATCCCAATGAAATGACTGCTTGTCTTCAGTCAGTCTGTGTAAAGGCTTGGCAATTTCAGAGAACCCCTTAACAAACCGTCTATAATATGAGCATAGCCCTAAAAATGCTCGCATTTCAGTCTTGTCTTTGGGAGTAGGCCATTTTTGCACTGCTTCGATTTTGGCTGGATCGGTCTGTATGCCTTCGCTGGTTATCACATGGCCGAGATAACTAACCTTGTTCTTAAATAAACTGCATTTCTTCGGATTTAACTTTAAGTTTGCTCCCATTATCTTCTTAAAAACTTGCTCTAGATTTTGTAAGTGGTCCTCAAAATCTTTACCCATGATTATGACGTCATCCAAGTAGACAAGGCAGGCTTCCCCAACTAATCCGGCCAGTACGCACTCCATTAGTCGTTCGAATGTAGCTGGCGCGTTGCACAATCCAAAAGGCATCACGTTAAATTGCCATAAACCTTTGCCAGTTGAAAAGGCTGTCTTCTCTTTATCCTTCGGATCAATTTTCACTTGCCAATAGCCCGATTTCAGATCTAATGTCGAGAACCATTTCATACCACTCAAAGTGTCCAGGGTATCGTCTATTCGTGGCAGTGGATAACTATCCTTCTTGGTCACATCGGTAAGCCGTCGATAGTCTACACAGAACCTTGTGCTACCATCTTTCTTCTTTACCAACACTACGGGAGAACACCATGGGCTAGCAGAAGGTTCTATAATCTTGTTTCTCTTCATGTCTTCCAACATGTCTTGTACTTCCTTTTCTTTAGCAATCGGTATGCGCCTTGCTCGCTGACGAATAGGTCGCTCCTGTCCGGTGTCGATTTTGTGCTGAACTAACGATGTTCTTCCAGGATTTTCTTCGTCAGAGAAGATATCCCTAAAGCGCAGTAGCAACCTCTTAGCTTTCATGCTTTGCGAATAGCTCAGATTACTCTTAGAATCCTCAAGGAGCTTAGTGACTATAATTTCACTCCTGGTATTCGATGTTTTTGAGCTTGGAGATGATTGGCAGCTTCTCATCCAAACGGCTTCCTCGCACCTTCCAATAACGTCACCTTTGCTAAGGGTAATCTCACGATCGCCTATATTCACAACCCTCACTACAGCGGTCTTGCCTCCATAGACGAGAGTTCTTGCTGTCAGCAATTTCTGACTGGCTGCACTGTCTCGTGTATCTTCAATCAGCACACACCTATTCCGCTGATTCTTCTGACTCGGAGGCAGCTTCACCTTTACTTCAGTTTGTGCTCGTCCAGGTATTACGATTTTCCTCAGGCACGTGACATTTCCATCGGGACCGCCAAGTATGAAGTTCTCCTCATTACCACATTTAAAGACACCGTTAGTGACATCGATGTGACAGTTGTGTTTCTTCATAAAGTCTAGGCCCAGAATGCAATCATCCATAATTTCGGCTACGATCACGTCGTGAATATATGACGCCTCCCCAACCCATATCGTAACCGATCTTTCACCCAGGACGGGTATCTGCTGGCCAGAAGCGGAGAGAAGTCTGCATAAACTGGTGCCTTTGCGTCTCCCTACAGCTTTCACCAGGTCTGGTCTCACTATTGTTCTAGAAGCTCCTGTATCTAGGGTGATTTTGCACTCTATTTTGTTCACTGCACCGCGTATTAGTAGACTGTTCCCGTTCCATGCTTGTGAGATTCTGGTTACTGGGGCTTCCTCCGCTCCAGCCAGTACCCGCCCCGCAGTCCTGGCTTTTATTCGTTTCCCTGATTCGCGGTGGAGGGCGCAGCGTCATGCTTCTTCACAAACTCTTCCAAACACTGCTCTATTTTGTTGAGACGCGCATCCAGTCTGCCATCTGTTTTGGTCGGTTGCCTTTCCTTCTTAGCACACGTGAACTGCAGATGCCCTCTTTCCCCACACTTGTAACACATGGGCCCGGTGTTCTTCTTGGGCGGTGTCTTGATATCTTTAACTTCCTCCGTAACTTCTCGGAGCTTATACCCTTGCCGGATATCATGACGCACAGCTTCTACTTCCAGGGCGTGTGCAAGAGCTTCTTTTAACGAGGAATGGTGGCGAAGCTTTACTGCAGCCCTAATTTCAAGATCCTTGATTCCGTCGACGAAGGCTTGCAAAATATTCGTATCCACCATCTTACTATCAGCAGAAGGATATGCCTTTCGAACCAGCTTCTCAATTTCCAACGCCCATTGTTGAAGTCCTTCACCCAGGCGCTGAGTCCGGTCACGCAGCTGGGCACGGAAAACGTGTTCCAGGTGTCGTTCCCCGTATCTAGCCTCAAGTGCCTCCAGCAGATCTTTAAACTCGCTGCCTGAGGTCGGCAGTGCCTCCAGGACAGATAAAGCCGATCCTCTGAGTGCGACGGTGAGGGCTGTCAGGCTCTGTTCGTCCGTCCACCCGTTTGAAGCAGCGACAGTCTGGAACTGCTGTCGGTAGGCGACCCACGACGTAGTGCCATCGTACGGAGGCACCTTCACTTTAGGCCCCTGGCTTATGCTGACAACTCCGCTCGACGTAGCTCCAGCAGCTTTAATACGCCGAAATTCCTGCTCTAGTCCAGTGAGGCCGGTTTTTACATTTTTTAGGTCATCCTCTAATTCGGAAACCCGTTCGTTCACTACCTCTACGTCTTCATGTAGCTTAGCGACCGTATCGCTGAACTTTGTAACGGCAGATAGGATCACTTGTTGATCTGCCTTCTGTTCTTCTTGCAGACTCCGTATCTGCTTGCTCTGTTGTTCTTGCAGGCACTGCATCTGCTTGCTCTGTTCTTCTCGCAGGCCTCTCTGTTCTTCTTGCAGGCACTGCATCTGCTTGCTCTGTTGTTCTTGCAGGCACTGCATCTGCTTGCTCTGTTCTTCTCGCATGCCCTTCAACATTGCCATCAGGCACGACATATCCAAAACCTCCATTGTACGTGACTGAGGTTTAATGTCTTCGGTGGGCGTGGCCAGGTGGGCGTGGCTACGAGGCGGAGCCTGTTGGTCGGTTGGTGAAACCTGGTGGTCAAGGCCGGTGGGCGGAGCCTGGTGCACGGGGGCGGTGGGCGTGGCCTGGTGGGCGTGGCCAGTAGGCGGAGCCGCTGGGCAGGTATGCAGTGTCTCCACTACGCGCGTGGCCTGGTGGGCGGGGCCAGGGGGCGTGGCTTGGTCGGTGGGCGTGGCCTGGTGGGCGGGGCCAGTGGGCGTGTCCCTATGGCCAGTGGGCGTGGCCTGAGGGGCAGTGGGCGTGGCCTCCGCAGCACTTCTGGACCTGGTCCTCACTCCAGAAGTATCCTCTCTCGGAGTCAGTGGCATCTCCAAATCCCCAATTCTGACACCAAATGTTACGGGCTAGGGTTCTGGATTTAGATGTAAAACGCCAATGACAACCTCTTAGGATTTATTCACGCAGGGTCTGGTCTGCAGGTCTTCACGACACGAAGTCCAAACGTAGATTCCAATCGCAGATTCAATCGAAGTCCAATAGTATCGCTGAGGTCGTAGGTTATCGCTCGTATCGCAGGTATGTTCACTTGAAGTTCACTCTTCGCTATTCCAAATGGAACTGACAGCGCGCCGCGGCGGCCGCTATTTATATCCGCCGGCCAGGGTTCTAGAACATTCCCGTAACTACGTACCTACACTCGGTACACGCGGCAAGGTCGCTCGAACAGTTACTCATTTAAAGAGTTTTGCACCTTACGCTAGTGGACATACGAGTCATTATTGCTTGCAGCGTTTATTGTTTACTAAAACGCAGCATGCGGCGACTATTCTAGATGGTTCGGGATAGGACCGCGACACTATTAAAGTTTAGTTTCTAATTCTTTTCATTATTGTAAAACTAATTTGGAAGTAGCCTGGCTACCCATAGCACTGGGAATCCTAGTTTGGGAGCCAGTAACCATCATTGTAACCCTGTTTTACAATAAAGTTTTTTCATTTCATTCTCTTTTGCTTTTTTAAGTATATTTTTTTCACTATCTGAGAGAAATTCTGTGCCCTGCAGTGCGTATTTAGTATGACATTTAACTACCATTGCTTAGTAGACTACTAACTAGAGACAAATACTAACTCTTGCCGTACTAACAGCACTCTATTGAACAGCTATACGATTAAGAGTCTCGAACCCCTGGTCCAACGATGTCGTTATCGTTCAACGTCTTCATTATATAACTTTTAACGTATAGATCTGTGTTCATAAACGGAATACCTACTGGCCTTTGTTGTACAAATATGTGAGGTATCCACGGAAAATGCAGTTTCCGCTATGTGTGATGGACATTACGCCTCGTATCTATGCGGCAGGGCTATGCAAACATTCCGCTTTCGCACACAGATATGTACGTTAAGAGTAACATAATAGAGGCGCAGTTACGGTAATCGCGTGAGACCGTCCATCCAGTGTAGGGGTCGTATCGAGTGGACATCGGCAACGTTTTCCGGCGGCTACGGAGGCGTGCACAAGCGGGCAGAGCGGCGGGCACTCACCTCGCGGGAACGCCGGCCGTGACTTGTTGAACATCGAGTCGAAGTCCGTGTGGAGGTCGCGACTTCCCCAGCCCTCGCGTCTGGAACGTGCAAGCTGATTAGCGTCTGCTGCTGAACTACGCGGACCAATTCCTGAGCGATTGCGATTGTCTTAAAGGTCGTCAATATTGCAAGATGTCATGTGAACAAATATTATTTTCGTGTTTTCATCTAAATTGAAGGAAATTTGATTATGAATATAAAATAAATGTATCGCAACTTACAACCTGATTAGGTAAAGATTATGATGTCTTGCTATCTTTCTAATCTTTAATTTTTCATTAAAACTTGATGAAAAACGAAAATATTTTTTTTGTCATGTTGCATCACGACGAAATGTTTTTCTACTGGTTAGGTACCGCAAACGTCAGGATTTGGTGCGCATCATGGAGCGCTTGATCGGTGTACCTTTCCCGGTAACGAGGAGCTCGACTCAAGCTTACAATTGAGGGGTTATTTGGAAAAACAGCCAATGTCTGCTTAGCTCAATTTTATAGAAGACATAAAAAACTGTTTACAATACCTTATAATCAAATAATTTGTAGTATAGTTGTTCCTTGAATAACTTCGGACATAGGTTGTTTTGTCTAAAACCAGAGTTTGGATCTTGTAAGGAAAGTACGAAGCTAAACATAGACATCAAAATCATATTTTATTTTATTTGTGACATTGGTTGTTTTTCCAAATAACCCCTCAATTGGAGTGGCATTGCTTTTATGCGATAGATGTAGAAAAACTCAGAAAAATTTACTTAATAATAAACTAATTAGATTTAGTTTTATTCACTGAATTCTTAACGCTTACTAATTATTAACTCAATTATTGATTAACATTTCACAAATTACTGCACCATGTGACGTCATAGCTTGAGTCCATTGTTGTCGGCATGAAAGTTACAACAAAAACTATAACTTTTTTCTAACCTTACGCGGAAGTGGACGGGCATAACTATTGGTAATATTACCGGGCCCGCTATCAGTAGAAACGTCCATTACGGGTTTCACTCAAACAGTATCAAGATAATAATAATACCTTCTGGATAATAATAATAGTCGCACTTTCACTCACAGCTTCTTCTAGCATGCCTTTCCACTCGCCAGTCTTAGAAATAGTGTCATCCACTTTTTCGTTTGATACTTGAATTATGCAAGTGTGTACTGTGAGAGATGATGTCTTTGGGTTGATGTCGGAGGTCAATCCACTTTGGGTAGTTGTGCCAGTCATAATTAGTGATAAATTTAAAGCGAAAAATGGACCAAGTCATGGATCAAAATAAGTGGAGGTGCGTCCAAGAAAATATGCAAAAGAAAAATATGGTAACTTTCAATGGGAACCAAATTCGAACGAAAATCATCACTCAAGTGGTCTAAAACTATGAGATGCAGATACACACGTTTGACTTACGTTTCCGAAACACTTCGTTTACTTTCCACAAATCTGTGAGAGCTGCATGCAATAGAAGCGTTTTAGAGTTTGTTTCACTGAATTTTAAAGCTTATTTAGATATTAATAGATGTAATTATACTTACAACGCGTTGTGTCTCCTTGATAAGTGAGGGCTGCATGCACAAATGAACAATACATTAGTGTTATTTCGTTTACATTTCGTACACAGCATTTTTATTTAGACATCAGTAAGCTATTGCAATACGCAAAAGGTAAAGCCAGGAATATTTACGCCAAATAGCATTCAAACAAAACTGTAACATCGATACAAAGCAGCACAACAATCGAATTAATTATCACTTTTAAGTAAATTTAGTTTTAGAAAAGCCATCAAAATGAGTAGCAAACGCTTGCAACGTACAATTTTGGATATGAATATCCGTAGTTTCCTTCTCCACTCCCAACTTTGGAAGTGTGAATGGATAAAATAGCTATGTTTACACTAGCGGTATTTTATGGTGTACATAAATAAATAAATAAATCATACTTTATTGTACACGAAAAACACAAAAAAAGAAATACAATTAAAGAAAATACATGTACAAAGGCGAGCTTATCTCTGTAAGAGATTTCTTCCAGCAAACCTTGTACATTTTAACAATGATGACGTCAATCGCTGGACAAATGCTAGAGTGATCTATTTACTCTATTCCTGCGCCATATTATTACTTGCCAAACAGAGCTTCGAATGCGTTTAACACAATCCTCGGAAAAACGCCATACGCCAAATTCGCAATTAAAACGAAAGCGCACTTCTATCGTTCTTCTGGGGTTTGTATCAGAGACTTTAAAAGCCAAACGAGCCAAGCTAAAAACACCCGTACCTGTGCTGAAAGAAAGGCGACTGGAGGTTGTTGAACAGAGAGTGTGGGTGCTGCGAGAAGCCGGGGCCTTCCTCGCCGTTGAGGCGATTCGTCAGCGCGCGGACCTGGAATCCGGATTGGGCTTTATGTTACCGCGATAAGAATGGTGTTCCTGTAAAATTCATTCAGAAATGCAGGTGTGGCTGGGTGATGCATGCATCCAACGGCCCGGTGAGAAATAGCTACTGCAATTTGTTTTTTTGTGAAGATATGCGCCGCACGTCGACATGGATGGGTTGTGACCCATCATGTCAGACAGAAGAGATCCCAGAACGCTTTCAGCCAGTAGTCAGTCTAGCTTGAGTGGACTCCCAGTCTGAGTTAATAACCTTACCTGTCCACATCCAATTCAATTCCAATTTCCCACGTCTACAGGTAAATAGTTGCAAGTCCCAAGATGCATTGAAAATAAGCGAAATGTGACTCATGAACTTATTCGAATACACTCCTCCGAGTCATATACGACTCTTGGACATGGAAGTTGTTAAGGATAAATTTTATGTGGCTGTACGAAAAAAACTGTTGCAATGTTTTACTTTATTGCTTGCTTAATGGGCTGAAGAACCCCGTAGGTAACTTTTTATCCAAAGTCCCAAGACGTCAAGTCTCAGTCACAGCTAAAGTATTTGCAATGATGAATGTAGTTTGCTCGGTGCAACGAGTGCACGACATACCCTGTGCAGAAGAGTCGAGAAGAGGTTTTCAGCAGTCAGCAGGTGGAAGCCCTCGTCTTCTTCATCTTCCTCGCCCGAGCTCACAGACTCGGCGCGGGCGGCGCGACTCGACCTATTAATCGAGGTCAACTTTAGTTACAAGAGATTACAATGGAATGAGACCAGTATGTACGATACGTCCACTTATATATTTCCTGCAGCAAATACCACTCGCTAACTATGAAGGAGACCATCGTGAGGAAACGTGCATGGTAGTACGATGGTACGAGGAACTTGTTTTGTGTCGCTAATATGTCAAATTTTGACGTCAGACGACGAAGGCTGGCGTATTTCTTCCAAGGCGACTTTTGACATCGCCAAATCGCGGCACGCGTGATGATCTCATACTCTCTTTATCTCTCTGAGGGAAGCCCTGTGCACTGTAGTGGGTACATAGGCCGCTTAAGCAGATGTCAACATAGAACAGGCGATTTATTTGAATCATTATTAGACGATCTCTGTGGCGATGGCGTAGCGGTAGCGCATCTGCCTACCATGCAAGAGGTCCCGGGTTCAAACCTTGGCTAGGGACAAAAAAAGAAAACCTCAGTTCTTGGAAGTTCTTGTTTGTGATGTCGTTATCCTAGTGTGGGGCCAGAAGCAATGTATGTGCCTTGTATGTAAAATGTTATGTAATATGTGTCAAGCTGTTAACATCTTATCTTAAAAGTTGCCGTGCGGGGGAAGCAAATTAGTCGGCGACACTGCGATACATAAAAAGTACCCGGAACCGGCGTGCGTGCATGCAACGACTTATGAACGTTGATGAAGCGAAGGTGATCTGTCAGGATCGTGGCAAGGGGCAGTCCCTGGTCTCTGCCTACCCCTCTGGGATACAGGCGTGAGGCTATGTATGTATGTATGTACTGCGATCCAGAAAGATCTGAGGTAGTGATAGCCCAATCTTAGGTTTTAACTAGTATCATCCCGTGTAAAATCTTAAGCTATAAACAGTATTGGCATAGGGAAAATGACATACCGGAGTCTATGCATGTGTGAGTCATCTTCCTCTTCTGATTCGCCGCCGCTGACTAGGCTACTGAAACAAATAACATATTAAACTACCATCATAGGTGAAAACTGTAAGCGCGCTATTATACTATTATATTCGAAAGAGAATAAAAAAGTAAACGCGCACCTAGTTATTTATACTGAATGTACCTAATTATATAGTTACACTTAGTGTACTTAGTTAGTTACACTAACTAACTAGGTACACTCAGCTAGAGTTGCGGTGCATCACTTTGGAAACTTTTTGCTTTCAGCTTACACATGACTATCTTAGCTGGTCCAGTTTAATGGGATATGTTAATTTTTCTCCACCACGGGGGCCAAGTCCGGGTATGTGGAGGATCGTAAGCCAGTGGCGGGCCTCACTGTCAGAAGTTATCAAGCCGCCCATAAGGCCTGTGACTTGGCTTCTTCTTCAGGCTATATGTTAGTCCACTGTTGGAAATGGCCCTCTCCTAGTGAGCGCCATAGCGCCCTGTCTTCAGCTTGCCGCATGACATACAAATACAAATAGTTTTATTATGTCTACATAGAAAATACATTTCATCCTTATTATCTAGACAATTAGATGGCTTAACGACTGCCATTACATGACGCCACATGAAGCGCTTGTGGCCTAGTGAAACCGGGTGATTGGAATCAATCACTTGGGTTGAGCAACGGCAGGTGGCATTCCGACAGTGGCATTATTCCGAGCGCTTCCGTGTTTCGCGAGGCACGTTAAGCCGTCGTCGGCGCCGGGCGTCCGCTACTGAAGCCGGGGCACGGTACCTGATGCGGCCGGGGCACGGTACCTGATGCGGCCGGGGCACGGTACCTGATGCGGCGCGGCTTGGCGCGGCGCGCCAGCGGGCGGCAGGCGCCGGGCTCGGGCTCCAGGCTGCCCTGGCGCGGGGTCACGTAGCCCTTCCCCTCCACGGCGATGGGGATGATGAACTCGCGCGCTGACTTCTTGATGGGCTCCCCCCCGCCGGGGGACGGGCTCGCGTCGCTCGCGCCGGACTCGGTGGATACTAGTCGCCTGCGTTGGGAGATCGGGGTGAAGAGGTTCGTAAGAGTTGTGAAATGCCAGTGGTGAAACTAGCATACTTATTTATAAAAAAAATATCTGCAATACTAACACAGCCCAGCGGTAGCTCAGTAAGTACAACAATGGGCTTGGAAGCGAGAGACCCAGGCTCAATTCCCAGTGCAGGCATGAACCAATGAATTTGTCTTCTATGCTATGCACATTTGTGAAGTTATATCAGTAATAGTACTGGCTAATGGAGAAGGAAAACATCGTGTTGAAACCTCAGCGTCTGAGGCGTTTAAATACCTCAGCCCTTGATACTGCATTTGAGGAGTGTTTTTGGAGAAAACACTAACACCGTTGGTCTATACCCGCCTCTGCGGAATACGAGCTCACCTCAAGGACACAGGGTTAGGCCTGGCGGGGTTGGGGGCGGGGGCGAGCACGGGGCGGGGCTGCGGCGCGGGGGCGGGGGCGGGCGCCTCCTCCGACACGTGGATCGGGATGATTCGCTCCACTGACACGCCCCTGGGTAACGAGACAGCAGAGCACTCTCATTTATTTTAAGAAAGATAGTCGGCATTGTTGTACGAGTGACAGACAAATAGTTGTTCAGTCCCTTTCTTTATTTAACAAAGTGACTGTTAAAAAGAGCAAGCACCAAATTAATTTTCTCTTTCATTCCTGGACAACAAGAGAAGATCAAAATTAAAAGATTCCAGACAATTCTTCTTAATCTATAAGAAATGCGACTATTCACCAAACTGCCATTGGATTGCTTTTATATGCCGAACGACTGACGGGCGATGAGGTGCATAGGATCTCGAGTGGAGACCACGAACTGGCAAACGTAACGAAGGATTCCCACCGGCTCGCGACGATCTGAGTCAGATTGCTGGCAGCGGCTGGATGAGAATGGCAGAGGTTGGGAGAGACCAATGTCCACCGGTGGACAAGAGTTACGAAATAAAAATTAAGGTCGCACAACCAGCAATAAAAACCACTAGTGTTGGTGATGGGGATGTAATTGCTGCATTGATTAATCAGCACGTACTCGTTTACCGTTGGAAATATAGGCCTCTCGCAAGGCACGCCACGTCCTTCTGTCTTCAGACATCTTCATAATAATAATGAAAAGAACATTTAATTTTCACCTCAGAATATTGATCACGATTTAAAAATAACATTATAGTCGTCGTCAGGCTATACAAGTCCACTGCTGGACATAGCCTTCACCTAATGAGCGCCATAGCGCCCTGTCTTCAGCTTGCCGCATCCAGCATCTGCCTGCAGTTTTTCGCAGATCGTCATTCCACCTAGTCGGAGGGCGTCCTATAGGACGTCCCATAGGACGTCCCATAGGCACTATGTTTGCCGAGTCGCGGTCTCCACTCAAGGACGCGTTCACTCCAACGGTTGTCGGTTCTTCGCGAGATATGGAAAGCCCACTGCCACATCAGCTTGCTGATTCTCTGAGCTATGTCGATAACATTATAGTAAGACGCTACAAATAAAGACAGCAAGTAGCTGTGGCTCGGCAACGGGCGAGCGCGCGAATGCGAGGCACTCCACTACGTGCCATCCAGTGTGCCTCCAGCGCAAGCGGTGGCCGGCACATTGGTTCGGCATCCCGTCCGAAGCCCACCCATAACGGGCGATATTATGTGTGCGTTTGGCGGCGTGGACTAACACGGAACGGGATGAGGCTGCATGTGTACGGCTGCGCGACCCTGTAGTGTGTAAGTAGCTTTAGTAGCCTAAGACAATATCAATCACTTATGAATGTATTTATCTACTAATAAAGGTCAGTCTTGTATCAACCATGGTCTCTTTCACTTGCCTCTATAAGGCACCACCTTACATGGCGACCCTTGCCATGCCGGGCCGGGAGTGTCAAATTGCAGCGGCGCAAAAATAACTAGCGATATTCGCCTATGTGTGCGTATGGCGGTGTGAACTAACGCGGAACGGAATGAGGCTGTGTGTGCGGCTATACGCCTCTCTGTGGAGATGACCTAGCGTGGTAGCACTCACCGGTTGCTGCGGTGGTCCTCGACGCGGTGCTGAGCCTCGGTGCGGAAGACGCGAGGGGCGGCGGCCGGCGGCGTGGCCGGCGGCGACGCCAGCGCCGTCACGCCGGCCGACGACGACCGCCCGTACGGCACCGGCGGCTTGCCTGCGGATGCCATAACATATATTGAGCTCGCCTGAAATGCAGTTCGAAAAATGTGCTAAGCACACTTCCTGCCAAAAGGGCTACTATAACATAGTGGATTATTTATTCTACTATAACATAGTGGATTAATAATGATCCAGTACAATGCATGAGTCCTATGTTTTGTAATAATTATGTAAACTTTGTTAATTAAGGACTCTGAAAAGACTATGTTTGGAGTATTTTTGTCCATTTTTTCTTTAAAATGATCATGATTTTGAAATGGACACCTAGTTTGAATTGTAACGTTCACTAAGCCGCAGTTTCTGCGCTACTATGAATACAACCTTTTAATTTCATTATGGTTGTTGTAATTTAGTTTCGGGCAAACGCATTTAGTTAGGCGTTTCGTATGTGCAATCGATTTATTGGGGCATCTACCTCGAAATGAGATAGCTGTGACCTTGTATTAATACTATCCGGCAGACGACGACCGCCCGTACGGTACTGGCGGTTTGCCTGTCTTACCGTTGTTGTAGTTTAGCTTCGTTTGTCTCCGTTTGGTAAGGCGTTTGGTGCGAGCAATAGAGAAATTGGGGCATCTGACTCGAAATGAAACAGCTGTGACCTTGTATTAATACTATCCGGCAGATAACGACAGCCCGTACGGTACTGGCGGTTTGCCTGTGGATATCGTC
The DNA here is from genome assembly GCA_934045075.1 of Yponomeuta sedellus. Classification (NCBI taxonomy): domain Eukaryota; kingdom Metazoa; phylum Arthropoda; class Insecta; order Lepidoptera; family Yponomeutidae; genus Yponomeuta; species Yponomeuta sedellus. The sequence continues at coordinate 16,774,283 of OW203726.1, forward strand.
GGTGTAGTTTAGCTTCGTTCGTCCGTATTTGGTAAGGCGTTTGGTGCGTGCAATACTGACATTGGAGAATCTGCATCGAAATGAGAAAGCTGTGACCTTGTATTCATATTATCCGGCCCGTACGGCACCGGCGGCTTGCTTGCAGTATACCGTTGTTATAGTTAAGCGTTTGGGTGGCCGCATTTTGTAAGGCGTTTCGTGCGCGCTATACTGTGAATACTTGTATTATTAGTTTAGCGTTCAGGTGCCCGTATTTTGGGTAAGGCGTTTCGTGCGTGCCGTAGAGACATTGGGAAATCTGCCTCGAAATCAGATTGGGAGATATTGTAATTATATTATACAGGACATTACGGAGATTTGAAAAAGTGTAACCCTCAAATTTTTTTTACAATAAGCAAAAATAAAAATAAATAAATTGGTACACTCAGGCCAACTTGCACCAATTTCTCAAAAGGAGCAAATACAGTCTATTTATCCCTACTTGTTCAATTTAGTAAACAAGATCTATACCTCAAAATAGACATTTGATGCCAAAACTAGATATTTTCTCGCAAATTCATGAACTTTAATAAGAAAATTTGCAGCGTGTAAACTAAAACAGTGTCCTAAGTTTCTTCATTTATAGGAATATGGCAGTTTTCGACTAAAAAGTCATACTTGACCGGTAGAATCTTGTTTACTAAAATGGACAAGTAAAGACAAATAGACTGTAAGTGCATATTCTTCTTTTAAGAAATAGGTGAAAAGTTAGCCTGAGTATAGTTATTTTGTTTAACTAAAATTCGTAGAAAATGAAATATGAAATGAAATGAAAAGGTTTTATTCAAAGTAGCACAGAAACTGCGGCTTAATGAACGTTACAATTCAAACTAGGTGTCCATTTCAAAATCTAGATCATTTAGGAGAAAAAATGGACAAAAAAACTCCTAACTTAGTCTTTTCAAAAGTCCTTAATTAACATAGTTTACATAATTATTTTGAACATAGAACTCATACATTGTACTGGCTTTCATTCCAGACCTCATTGTCATCTAAATAATCCTTTATGTTATAGTAGCCCTTTTGGCACAAAGTGTGCTTAACATATTTTTTGAACCGCGATTCAGGCAAGCTTAATATATCTTCAGGGATTTTATTATAGAAGCGTATACAATGCCCCATGCAGGATGTATTAACCTTTGCCAGCCTAAATAGTGGGAACAAAAGTTTAAGTTTATTTCTAGTATTTACATTGTGTTGGCTACCTAAAGTTTTAAAGTTACTGATATTTTTCCTAACGTACATAATGTTTTCATATATATACTGACTGGCAACTGTCAGGATGTTAGTTTCTTTAAAGAAATCTCTTAACGAATCTCTACTACCCAGCCTATAAATGAATCTGATCGCTCTCTTCTGCAAGACGAAGATGGTCTCAATGTCTGCTGCCCGTCCCCACAGTAGTATGCCATAGGACATAAGACTATGGAAGTAACTAAAATAAACAAGCCTAGCAGTTGCGACGTCAGTTAGTTCCCTAATTCTTTTGACTGCATATGCTGCTGAACTAAGCCTATTTGCTAATTTTTCTATATGAGGACCCCATTGAAGCTTTGCATCAATTGTGATACCTAGGAATACAGTTTCATTCACAAGGTCTAATTTGTCATTCCCCAGTAAAACATTGCTGTCTACCGTTTTGACATTTGGAAGAGTGAACTTTATACATTCGTCTTTTTTGAATTTAACAATAAGTTATTAGAAGTAAACCAATTTAGTACCCGAGAGAGAGCATTATTTGTATTGTCAAGGTCATTTTCTTGTCTCTTAATTTTAAAAATAAGAGACGTGTCATCTGCAAATAATACTATCTCTGACATATTTTGAACCATGAACGGCAAATCATTTACATATACGAGGAAGAGGAACGGCCCCAAAATCGATCCCTGTGGCACTCCTATCCTGACCTCTGACCCTGAAGATTTAGTTCTATTTATATCAGCTCTTTAAACTCTCCCTTCTAAATATGATGTTATAAGTTTTAGGCTATTCCCGTTTATACCATAGTGCTTTAATTTTAAAAGAAGTGTTTTATGGTCAACGCAATCAAATGCTTTCGACAAGTCACAGAATACGCCTATAGCATCCTTGCGCTCTTCCTATGCACTAAATATATGTTTAACTAACATGACGCCGGCGTCCGTTGTAGAGCGCCCTTGCGTAAAGCCGAATTGCTGACCATGGAGAAGTTGATAGTCATTGAAATGTGTAAGCAGCTGACCTAGAACTATCTTCTCGAATATTTTACTCAAAACGGGTAGAACTGAGACTGGTCTGAAATTTGTGGGATCTTGCTTATCACCGCTTTTAAATAAAGGAACGAGCCTACTATATTTCATTAGATCAGGGAATATACCCTCATCATTAAAGATTTTGGCTAAATGGGGTGCTAGGGTATCGATATTATAAATTGCTACTCAAATTTGAGGAGTTAAATTTTCCGCGACATTCATCGATTAAATTAATTAAGCTACATACTTAAGAATTAAGTAAGTAATAACTGGTTATTTTAACACATATAACTTTTTTAGTAGATAAATGCTCACCAGTCCGGATTGCCGAAGATATGATGTCACGAGCGGCCGCGCGGCGACGGCTTTCCTCACCCGTCTTTTCTTCCACCAACTTAGCCATTGAGTTCTGCAGGCTCCTGATTATGAACACGTATATTAGCACCATTATCACCTTATTCACAGCAACACTATCACTTGTTCCGCTTAGAAATACTTGTAATATTTTGAAATTGTGTTCGAAAAATTGACTTTTTTAATGATACCTAAGGCACGTTTCACAATATAAGTATCTGACGCCTTAACTTATAAAAGATTTACACAAATTCTGTTCTATTTTTAAGTTTGTGAAAAGATGACCTTAGTTTTATTCCAGCTACATGGGAGCCGATTAGCTTTTGCCATTATGACACGAAGATAAAAAAAACTATAGTTTATGGTTTGTCAAAAATATAGAGGCAGCTAATTTCGTAGCCAACCGTTTAGTCACTGCAATAATTCAGCAAGTGTGAACGTGAACCCACGTGAGGGTGGGTAAGAAAACAACACCTGCATGGATGTAAATGGTCATTCATTCCCGAGAGACAGTATGAGTAACTATAGAACCGTGGGCGTCGATGCAACTGTGATTCACACATATTTGCGGCAAGCGTTGGAAGATGCATACATAATGAGTTGGCGCCGTCCCGTCACTCTGACGTCATGTCTCGTGACGGGTGTCACAGTTTACAAGGCTGATGAACTTGCCCTTACACAATACTGTGAGATGTTTGATAACTGGCACATCGGCTCGCGATGAGTAAGCGAATTTTATTATTATTATTATATTCTTTATTGTACCTGTAAAGATTGTACAATTGGCGGGCTTAATACTAAATAGTATTTTATTCTAGCCAACCAACAGGTGATTTTCATTCACGAAAAAAAAAATGTGGACACCTTCCAAGAAAATTTCAAAAAGTTATTTAATTTAGAATACAAAAAACTGTTGTGCGTGTACATTAAAGATATCTCGAAATATAAGGTTATTTAGAGCACTTATTGGAATTTGTCAAATCCCGGCTACCACTTGATGCCCTTGCCTGGTTAGTACAGACAGGATATCCTAATTTGGGTCCAGTCTGGGTCCAGTCTCAGTACGACGACGCTAGTGGCGCGTTTAGAATGTCAAAAGTCGCGACTTTCCAGTACCTACATTAATTGCAAATTCCGACATTTTAGCGCCACAAAACACGCGACTCGTGCCATCGTTCGCGCAGGACAAGTGATTTCGTTGTGTGGAAGTGATTATTATTATATATCTATACGAAGCGCTCGTGGCCTAGTCGAACCGAGTGATTGGAATTAATCACTTGAGTTAAGCAGCAACAGGCTCGGTAAGCTGCAGGACGGGTGACCGTCCTGTGACTACCGCTAGTGGCATTTCTCCGAGCGCTTCCGTGCTTCGCAAGGCACGTTAAGCCGTTGGTGCCGGCTGTCATGTAGTGGCAGTCGTTAAGCCATGACAGAGGCCTCATGGGCGGCTTGATAACTTCTGACAGTAAGACTCGCAACTGTCTTACAACCCTCACCAACCCGGACTTGGCGCCCGTGGTGGAGTATGGCCTAACCTTCCTGCAATGCAAGAAGAGACCCGTGCTTCAACAGTGGGGAAATACAAGTATTGATATCGATACGAATCGCTCGTAGTCTCTGAGTGATCTTAAACGATCACGAAGTCGACCATCTATGACTAACGTTAGTGGCATTTTTTCCGAGTGGTTTCGTGCTTCGCAAGGCACGATAAGCAGTTGGTGCGGGCTGCCGTTCATAGATGGCAGTCGTTAAGCCAAGTCCGAGGCCTGAGGGCGGCTTGAAAACTTCTGACAGTAAGACCAGTCACTACTCTTGCAAGCCGCCACCAATCCGGACTTGGCCCCCATGGTAGCCTTTACTTTCATCAGGGAATAGGGGTCTAATCCCTGATGAATATGCCCCTCGGTCGGGACATACTCGGTTGATAATAATGATGGTGATACGATTTTGAAAAAGTACTTTCACGGTAGTGACTTTTCGTTTTTAAAATCGTGAATAGTAACAGTAATGAGACTAGGCGTGATCGTTGCAAGGACGAACCGTTTTATAAGACCGTTTTGTGTTCCGCGACGATAGGACCGTTTTACGTTTCATTCTAAAGCAGTGCCAGCGTTTGTTCATCGCGAGACCAGTCCTTAGATTGTTTGACGCGGATATGTCCTTTAGTGCTATATTAATAGAGCCTAGAACATAATGAGATCATTGCGACGTCGTCGTCGATTCCTTGCTCGTTCCGTTCGTTTTGGTATGTGATACCATAAAGTAATATTTATGTCTATGAGTATACAGTCGAATATCGTGTAAAACAACTTATTTTTTCCGATGTCTCGTGATTTCGTCTCGTTCGCACTCGTTTGACCGTCCTCTGCGCCTTGCTCGTTCGCATACAATGAAACCAGTTGCGAACGAGGACCGTTTCGAGGACCTGTTTTCGTTCCAGAAAAAACGGTTGCGTTTCGTCGTCGAAAAATCGGACAACGACCCACTCCTAAATGAGACAGCACGTACCTCCTAGCATCCTGCAGCAGCACGGTGGGGTCCACGCTGGTCGTGCTGTGAGTCGGTTCACTCTCCGTCTTCTTCACGCCGCCAGCGTTCATGCCCTCTGCTGTCACCTGGTAGAGGAAAGGCGAATAATAAGACGGTCAGTCGTGTGCAGTTATTGACTTCGTCAGTATTCGGATGAGTGTGGGGTACGAGATGACTAACATAAATTTATCCGTTAAAAATCAGGCGATGAAACGACTTTAACGAGTTTCTTTGAGCTTCTAGACCTATTGAGTGGTCGCTGAAATTTATAACTTCGGGCCTAAGCCCAATAGTAAGCTCTATTCATAGGCTGGATAGATAGAGGTATTAAAGTAGAAGTTGTAGAGAAAGTCTTTGAGATCGCTGCATATATTTTTGGAAGTTATTCTTACATACATACGAGTATTTATGTATGTATGTATGTATGTATGTATGTATGTATGTATGTATGTATGTATGTATGTATGTATGTATGTATGTATGTATGTATGTATGTATGTATGTATGTATGTATGTATGTATGTATGTATGTATGTATGTATGTATGTATGTATGTATGTATGTATGTATGTATGTATGTATGTATGTATGTATCTATCTATCTATCTATCTATCTTGTTTTTATGGGAATTGTTCTTGTTTGACTTATGATTGGTATGCCTTTTCTTTCCTGTGATGTGTTAATTTGTGCCAATAAATAAATTTCTTTCTTCTTTCTAAATTCATTTATTCATTCGTTACATTCATTCTTAAATGTTATGATAATTTTTATGCATAGCATTGAATTTTAAGTCTCTAGTTAAAATTCAATGTACAAAGTATGAATTGCTTACCGGCGAAGGCTCAATGCCGATCTGTTGCAGTCTCACGGAGCCAGTCTCCGGTGTCATCTTGAAAGGCAGGTCGCGGTCCTCACTCTGAGCTTTCGGCTTTGCGATCTTCGACACTACTGCGGATAGAAATAAAGTTCAATATTGTTGTATAGTTTAAGCGGAGCAAACTGCCTCGCCTGAAATACAATTTAGTATAAAGATTTCTTCAAAGTAAGAGGAAACGAAACATCTAGAAGGAAATTGGACGGTTTTTTCTTAAAGTGACGTGTTACAAATGATTATGTATAATTATATTGAATGAATAATTATGTTCACGTCTAATCTGAGCTTATGATTTTGACCTGTAACTTAAGATTATGAATAATTTCTTAATTAAATTGGCTCTCTCAACCCGGACTTGGCCCCCGTGGAGTATGGCGTAACCTTGGCGTAGAATATACCACGGCTACTATAGGATAGAATGGGATATATTCGTGTAATAGAAATATCGGAACTAATATGACACTTAATTTGGAAATCAGAACTCGATCATCAGCACGAAAACCGACGAAAATTGGCGAAAAACCGAAACCTACTCTAGAGCCCGGGGTATATTCTAAAAGCTACAAGGGTTGATATCGATCGACCGATGTTGACGTGTAACTTAAGAGTATGAATTATTCTTAAGTCTGTTTCTATGTCAATGTACGATAAGAGACAGTAGATTCACTCCCGTCATTTGTTTCACTCGCATCATCTGTATTGTTAATTTTTTTCTAGTTATAAGGATACAAGGATAGGAAAATATTTTGGTTAAAGAGCAATTTAACTGGAACAACTTTGGAGAGAGCCGAGAGTCGAGTCTGGGATGTGAGAGGTTTGAGTCTGATCTGATGGATTGAAATGCTAATCAAATGATACGAGTAAAAACTCGGTAACTTGTATAAAAGCAGAGGTTTACCTTGATAAGTTGGGTTAGGATAGCTCGGGTTATTGAAATGGCCAGGCAAGGATTATTGCAGGTAAGTGATGGTAATCTGAAATGTAGGTATCAGGTCAGGACTGAGCAAGACACATGCAGGGTAGGAAATGGGACAAGATCTAGGAAATCAATATTAAGTGCCGCGGTTGCATAAAGCATAGGACCAGTCTGTGAAGGTATTTAACGCGTCGATTTCATATTCACGCTTATACGCGTCGAAATATATTTATTTTCACGCTTAGACTTAAGGCAACAATAAAATAATATATTCTCGATTCAAGTCTTAGCGTGAAAATAAACATAACACCGGCCAAGTGCTTGTCAGACTCGCCACCCAGGGTTCCATACAAATTTGTTATCTTGATTATATAACTTTTCACATATACATCTGAGGCTACATGAAGATATGCGGCGTAATGTATCAAAAATAGTGGATACCGCATTTCAATGGATATCTGATATGTGACAGTGATATTAAGCCACATCATTGTAAGGCAAAAGAAAAGTAGATATTTAGTTTTTGCACACAGATGTAAACTTGAAATGTTACATATTGGATGCGCTGGTCCCAAACTAGGATACCACGTACGTGCAGAACATGCCCAAGTCGCAAGATGAATGGAATCGAACTCTGCATGCCGGCTGGGAGCATTGGTTGGGAAACCCGTCTGAAGACCACCAATAACGGGCGATATTCGCGTCTGAGTGGGTTTGACGGCTTATAATAATGCGGAACGGAATGGCGCTGTGTGTGCTGACTGTGTGACTGCGCTCACGCCTTTCTACGGAGATTACATAGCGTGGCCAGTGGGTGAATGGACTTAGCTTGAGACGGCCTACCTGGCTTAGTGACCGTCCTCTTTGGCTCCGGCGGGTTGGTGAGTGAGGCGCGTCGCTCGAACTGCTCCTTGAAGCTCCCCACGCTGCCGCCGAGCGAGAGTTTCTTGGGCTTGGCGGGAGCCGGAGCCGGCGCCGGCGCCGCGGCGGCCGGCTGCGCGATGGATAGCGACGCCAGCGCCGCGGCCGTAGACGCGACCGTCGGCTTGGTCTCCTCCTGCTGAGAAGTGTGTGAAAATTAGTAGAGATACGCACGAGTTTTAATTTTAGTTCAATAAACCGTATGACAATATACCAATGACTTTGTTTTGTAAGTTTGTTCATTTGTGAAGTTAAAATGGCAATACCGAAGGAAAACTTCGTGAGGAAACCCGAGTGTTGAGGTGTTGAAATAACTCAGCGTGTGAAATCTCCAATCCGCGATGCGCACGCGTGGTAATTAAGATCTCTATTTCTGAGATAATGCCTGTGCCATGTAATAGGACGAAAATAGGCTACATAAAAAGATTATGTTATAACAATTGGAAATGTTATTATTTCATTCCTATATTCATTGCGTCCGGTAATTAATTTTATATCATAGGTTTGTTTCCATGTAGACAAAAACCGAATGGAATTATATATAAATACAAACACTAGTATAGACCGTAAAGTACAGGCAATATACTGTAGTCCAATTAATTTTTTTTAGTGTGTTACTCATGTTTTTTAAAACCTCCTAAGTCTGACCTTGAAAAGAACAATCGACAAAAATGTTATTTTAAAGGTCAACACTTAGAAGGCTAAATACAATGTTTTTTTTATATTATCTAACTTATGTATGAAAAGCTACAATCAATACCTTTCCCTCGTCCTGTTTGTCATCCAGCGACTTTTGCGAGCCGAGCTTTTTCTTGGCGGTGACCCGGGGCTTCACGGAGCCGGGCTTTTCCTTCGGGGGCTCCGGCGAGGCGGGCGAGGGGCCCGAGGGGGCCGCGGGGGCCGCGGGCGGGCCGGCCGCCTCTGCGGGCGCCGGCGAGATTGTCATTGTGGCTGATGACTTTAAGGTCGGCTGGACCTGCGAGTTTGAAGGTGTTTGTATTGCCTTACAACCGTCCCAGGGTGGATAACGACAGCGTGGTCGATTATTGGTGCTCTGTCTAAGCCTTTGTATGTCTGTCCGCAGCATTAGTATTTTCCTAATTTTGTGAGACTAGTGACTGATGTTTAAGCATTGCAGGTGCAAACATTGTTAATTGCAGACATGGGATCTTGTTCGGTAGTGGTTGATGAATTCCTGGTCGACTAGACCTGCGGGTTTAAAGGATCTATTGCCGTCCAACCGTCCCGAGGTGGATAAAGACGGTGTGGTCGATCAGCGGTGTTGTCTGTATAGACCGCAGTATTAGTATTTTCATACTTTTATAACAATAGTGACTAATGTGCATTTGTCACTAATGCATTGCAAGTTGTTGATTGTACTATTTTTATTTTTAATGGACTAACCCATGCTAAGTTGTTGATTGCCCACATAGGATAATGTTTGGGAGGTACTCGTAGCAACTTATGTATTATTTTATTAGACTAAATATGATTTGATAAAATATGGTGGAGTAGGTGGTTTTTTTTTTCCACTTCAACTCGACCCTAAAGCAGCGGCTAACATTGCAATTTAACATTGAACAAACAAAATAGAAATTCTCTACGTTAAAATATTTTTGTAGCATGCCAGGCGTAACAGCAGCATTAAGAGTACAGTATCCAGTGGGTTTACTAACGCGACTAGTGTAAAACAAATCATATCTAAATAGATGTAGATAAAAATATTTATTTAAGAGTTAGTTGCTTGGTCACAATATTTGCGGTATCTACTTTTACAGATCGAATTTGCAAAAAATCACAATGTCTCAATTTTGTATAAATTTTTTGCCACCCACGACAAAGAACCTAGGATTAGCATTTATTAGTCCTCTGTTTTTTTTTCTTAGGTTCAACGCAGTGGGTCCTAAAAATCACTATTAACATAATTGAGATTAAAAATTATGAAAAATTAAATCTGTACAAAAATATATGATGGGCCTTTATAATAAGGGGCTCGATATGAGCATTTTAAGTTAATTTGAAATGCACTGAAAATATACATTGTTTAAAATAATAAGATATTAATCTTGTTAGTTATATTGCCTTATTCAGAAGTTAGCTTTCACTGAATAACTGTCCTTTCTTTTTCTCTAATTCGTGGTAAGCGATGCGGGTTGTACAATTACTTAAAATACTTCAATGTTACTTAAGATGCTAATACAATGCTAATAATTACAATGAGTGGTAACCTCATTGTAAAATTGTTTGTTTACCCTAATAAAATAAAATGATTCTATTCCTCGGTGCCGCTAGTGTTTCTCCCTGGGGCCCATTGAGGAAAAAGCCGACCTCGATTGCATCACTCACCATTAGAGCGCCGTCGTCGGGCAGAGGGGGCGCATCAGCGGGCGGGGGCGCGGCGGGTAGCGGCGGCGGCTCCTCAGAAGACGCTTCTTCCGGCACCACGTCCCGCGTTGCGCTATTGGCCAGGCGGGCCGAGCTGCCAAACACATGACTAGGTTAGCAACGCAAATATCTATCTCTGTCTTAACATTGAGCTATATATTTATTTTTAGTTTACGTAGTTTATTTATTTCTTTCTTTCTTTCTTTCTTTCTTTCTTTCTTTCTTTCTTTCTTTCTTTCTTTCTTTCTTTCTTTCTTTCTTTCTTTCTTTCTTTCTTTCTTTCTTTCTTTCTTTCTTTCTTTCATAGCTAGGTAGGTTATTCAATATTTATGTATTATATTTTGTACACGTATATAGACCCGCTTTTTACTGCTTCTCAGACTCTCTGAGGTTTGCTGGAAGAAATCTCTTACAGAGATAAGCTCGCCTTTGTACATGTTATTCTTATGTAATGTCCTGTTAAATGTTTCGTGTGCAATAAAGTATATAATAATAATAATCTCCTACAGAGGTAAGCTCGCCTTTGTCCACGCAATTTCTTATTTAACCCTTAGCCAGGCAATGTACTTTACAGGGCCACATTAAATTGAACCCTATCAACTTGAAATAAAGTCCAAAACCAATGAAAAATTCATACTACCCACGCCAAGCTAAGGGTTCATACTACACACGAAACATTCAACAGGACGTTATCCTGTTGAATGTTTCGTGTGTACTGAATTACAATAATTTTAGAACCAAAGCTTTCGTGAGCACTATAGATTATTAACTTAGTTCCGCGAGCAAGCTCTGTACTCATTATAATTATAGCTTAATTAAGCTGTGCGAATGAGATCGGAACCTAATCGACCCGACAATAATTCAAATACTTTCGGAATTTATTTAGTAAAATAAACCCTTCACAGTGAAAGGAACGTACTTACTCCCGGTTTGGCTGTTAATGTACTGTAAACATGTGTCACTTTTTTGTATGCACTTTCGTCAATTGGTAGCATTGTTAACAGTAGGTTAACACATTGTTTGCGTGCGAGAAACAGTGGTAAAAAATGCATTCCGGAGAAAATAGCATTTTAGGCAATATCTGTGAGTAAAATTTATTTTTGTAAAGTCAAAAGAGCGGGAGCGTAATCTATGAGGAAAGCAGGCTGCCTAAATTTCTTGAGGCTCTAAAATCCGCATCCACAATTTTCCGGCCTCTTGAGAGGAAGGCTTTTTCTCGTGATTTTTTAATTTAAATAACATTTTATTGTTATGTTCGGCCATCCACACGACAAGAAGAAGAGGAATTAAAATAAAAACGCGGATGTGTTTATTTGATTTTGGGGGCCAGTAAGTGGGACCCTGCTGGCCCCCTCTACCCTGCCCTAGAGGCTGGCCTGTCTGACCTGAAGACGGGACGTAGAGTTCTTACAGTTAGTTATACACTACCAAATTGGCCGCTCACCTAGCAACGCGCTCCTTTTTCCGCTGCAGTCCACTCGCGGACATGGCCAGCTCCAGTTTCCGCTTGTTGTCGCCGGCAGACACGATCGTGCGAGTCGGCGACGGCTTTATAGCGTCCTCGCCGCCCTCTGCGACAAACGAAATCATCGAATTAAATGTAGATGGATAAAGAGTTCATTTGCAATATCAAAAAGCGAACACAATAAATATCCGACAAAAACTTGCACCACCACGACATCATTCATAAAAACTCCTGAAACACTGTTCAAACGCAAACCATCTGATTAATTTATTGAACAAATTCAAATGCTTTTTGTTTGACACTTTTGCATTGCTTGTGAAGGAGGAATGAAAGACAAATTTAACGATCACTCGACAAAATCACACATGTTTTAAAGCACTTTAAGAGATAAATAAATATTTCACTGGTTTTTTTTTTAACTTTTTCTCTGGGAGAAGGCCAGTGCCCTGCATAAGGACGTATTAGACGCTGCACTATTCAATTATATTTAGAAACTGTACTTAGAAAACAGAGTAAAGCACACTTTTAGAGCAATCTTTCAGAAGTAACAATATTTCAGTGCTTTTTAAAAACTGTTAGTAGCAAACAAAGTCAACCAAAACATCTTGCATCAACTATTCGCCAATATATTGTGAGCATACACACTCTTCACAATTCTGTCTCACAGCCGCTATATGAGAACGTGACCCGATTATTTATTAATTTATCTACAAGATCAAATTGTCAAATAATATAGTACGCTTGGGTTGCCTCTCGGGATCCTTTTCTGGCGAGTAAAGGCCGTATGTTGTTGTAAATGTTAATTAATACCTGCGACTAGATCCAGGATACGTTTTTCGGCGGAGTTACTAGGTTCGACCGCCATCGACGCCGAGTTTGTCAGGTCCGCACCGCTCTCCTCTGGTCCCATCGCGGCCTGTAAGTAGCCACCACTTTAGTATATACGATTATGGTTCAGCTATTTACCTAGAACAAAGCTAATCTTGACGAAAAGTGGAAAATATAAACGAATTCTAAAATTTCGATTCTATCTTTCTATAATCTAAAATTTCGCCATCTCGTCTATAAAAAAATTTTTATAGACGAGATGGCGTTTTACCGCTTTGTTCATTTCCCGAACTGTATAGAGGGTCTAATAAAACTATCTAATATGTAAAAATACCGCCTGTATTTATTACTATGAAGCAATAAAAAGTGCTGTTCAAAAAGGCGTTTTATAAAATATACGTGCCAGTTTACCAGAAACTCTAACACGCCCCCTTAAACTGACGATATTTCTATATGACCATGATTGATGCAAATGTTACCTAATTTATAAAAATATTAGATACACATCTCTCAAATTTAAGGCGATCCAAAGGTTTTGTGAGAGTATCGGCCCACATTTCTTGGGTAGGTACAAACTCCAAACAAATAATATTATCTGCAAGTTTTTCTCGAATAAAATGATACCGAGTGTCGATATGTTTGGTCCGATTGTGGTGGACTGGGTTTTCTGCTAGTTTAATAGCAGACTGACTATCGCTATGTAGAGTAACGCAATGTAACTTACCAGTGACTTCAGAAATGAACCGTCTAAGATAGCATGCTTCTTTTGTAGCTGCCGTTAAAGCCATATATTCAGCTTCAGCCGACGATAAAGCCACAGTACGCTGCTTTTTGCTCTCCCACGATACCAGCCCATTGGACAGCTTCATAAAAAAGCCAGTATATGAGCGACGAGTAAGGGTGCAGTTCGCCCAATCTGCATCTGCATACCCGTGCAGCCCAGTACTATTCTTACTGTAAGTAATTGAATAGTGCATTGTACCTTTCAAGTACTGGAGAACTCTTTTGGCTGCCAACCAGTGACTCTTATTGAAATTTGAGCAAAACTGCCCTAAATAGCTCGTGGCAAACGCAATATCTGGACGCGTATTCACTGCCAGAAATATTAAAGAGCCAATGAGTTCTCGATAGGGATATGAACACACTTCTCCCTCTTTGTTTACATTATGTTCAAGCTTTGTGTTTTGCAATGGTGTACTCACGTGTTTACAGTTTTCCATTCCAAACTTTACAAGCAGCTTTTCAATGTAACTCCTTTGATTAAGTACGAGTCTATCATTTTCATGGGAGATATTCATTCACAAATAATAACTCAATTTTCCTAAATCTTTCAGGCTAAACGATTTTTCTAAGTTCATTTTGACTTTTTCAAATGTCACGTCATTTTCATACAACAAAATTATGTCATCGACAAATACGGCCAAAATCACCAACTCGTCTCCAAACTTTTTAGTATAAACACATGGCTCAGAAGGAGTCCTTATAAAGCCAATAGATGACAAAGTTTTGTTAAGCTTTATGTTCCAAGCACGAGGTGCCTGCTTAAGCCCATATAAAGATTTCTGCAGTAGACATACTTTATGACGATCTTCCGTAAATCCTTGAGGTTGCTCCATAAAAACTTCTTCTTCTAACTCTCCGTTTAAGAACGCCGTATCTACATCCAGGTGCCGAGTTTTCATACCTTTCTCAACTGCCAACGCAAATAGAGTACGAAGTGAAGACATCCGAACGACCGGAGCAAAAGTCTCATAGTAGTCTACGCCTTCCTCTTGACTATAACCTTTCGCTACAAGACGTGCCTTATATTTCACAATAGCGCCTTGAGCATCACGTTTCACCTTATATACCCACTTGCAGGGTATTACCTTCTTGTTGCCTCTGTCAACAAGTTTCCAAGTCTTCAATTTTTGCAGGGAATTATATTCATTCATCATCGCCTGTTTCCACTTATCAGCATCTTCAGCTCTGATAGCCTCCGTATAAGTGCTAGGCTCATCTGACTCTACTGTTGACACACACACCTTACATGAATAAAAGTCCGGTGGGTTCCTCTTACGAACAGGATATCGCCGTTCACTCGTTTCTTCTTGTTTAGGAAATAAGACGGGAGCTTCCTGATCGGGTACCGAGACTTGAGTTATCTCTGGTTCGGGATCCGACTCTGGAACTTCCTCTTGTTCTGGAACTAAAACTGGAACTGCCTCTTCGGGTAGTTGTACTCGCTCTGGTACCGCCTCGACTCTATCTTTATCTTGACTATGAGTCATGGTCAACGGAGGAGGTAAACCACTAGATACTGCAGTACTTTCCACGTTGGACTTACTTCCTTTTGACATGAAGAATTGATCTTCAAAGAATGTTGCGTCACGAGATTTAATGAGTCTCCTTGGACAACATGCATTCCGAAAATAATATGTATTTTTATCTTCGGTATACCCAACAAAGTAAAGTTCTTCTGCTTTGACATCTAACTTCTTTTTATTACAAGAGGGAATATGGACTAATGCTTTACAACCAAATACCTTGAGATGTTTTAGATCTGGCTTGTTACCAAACCATTTCTCGTGTGGTGTTAAGCAGTCCAGGGCACGATGTGGGGATCTATTTTTAAGATACACAGCAGTCTAAAAGGCATCCTGCCAGTAGGCTTTGGACACAAAGCTACCAGCTAATAAGGACCTACCTTTCTCTATAATCGACCTATTAGTGCGCTCAGTCACGCCGTTAGACTGCGGGCTGTAAGGCGCTGTCGTCTGATGCTGTATCCCCTGTGAACTCAAGTAATCACTGAACTCTTTGTTCACGTATTCTGTCCCATTATCGGTACGTAAACTCTTTATACGTTTACCAGTTTGGTTTTCCACTAGAGCTTGAAAAACTACAAACTTTGTTTTCACCTCCGACTTTGAAGATAAGAAATATGCAAATACTTTACGTGTACAGTCATCAATAAACAAAAGTGCATATCGGTTACCTTGTAGTGATTCGGGCATTGGACCACACAAATCAGAGTGGATCAGCTGAAGAGGTTCACTCGCCCTTTTGTCCGTTAATCCTCTTAAAAGGTTTTCTCGCCTGCTTTGCCTCAATACACGCCACGCAAGGATCCTTATCTACCTTACCAAAGTTAATGATAGACTGACCTTTCAGCGATTGCATAGCATACCGGCAGAGATGACCCAGCCTTCGATGCCACAAACGATACTCTGACGTCCCATCTGCAGTCACTAGCGATACATTTGCATTGAACTCAACGGCAGAATTTACCGTACAATCTAAAGTGTACAGTCCACCACAACTAGAACCATGCATAATCGGCACGTCTGAAATAGAAGCAGAACAGTCAGAAATATTATAGATATTACATCCATTTTTATCAAAAATTACACTGTAACCTTTGTCAACAACCTTTTTTATCGAAATAAGGTTCGTATTAAATTCAGGAACAAACGCAACTTCACTAATTCTATTAATAGCTTTGCTCTTCGAATTAATCGAGACATCTCCTACACCGCGACATTCTATGTGCTCACCGTTAGCAATCGTCACCTTACCAGATATATTAGGATCCATATTTATTATCCAATCTGACCTTGATGTCATATGCCTGGTAGCACCTGAATCGATTACCCATTTATCCTTGTCATTGTCAGTTACTCCAAGAGCTTGTGCACTCAGCATTGTTTTATCCTTCTTTGTCTTCTTTGCATAGGGACAATCTGGGCGCTTGTGCCCTGGTTCTTGACAATCATAACAAACTATAGGTTTCGGTTTCTTTTTCTTCTTCTGTACCTTCGCTGTCTTGTGCGCATCATGAGCTCGCATTGCAACAGCCTCTGGTTCAGTATCTCGAGACATTTCGCTTAAGAGCTTGGTTTTTACCAGATCAGTGGTTATATCGATGTTGCTGTTCTCCAATCCCATAATTAAGGGTTCATATTTCGCTGTGAGACCGCCCAATATAATGGCCGCAACTGAGGCATCTTCAATTTTTTTGCCTATGTCGTCCAAATCTTGTACAGTACTCAATACAGCATTCAAGTATGATTCCATATTATCAAAATCAACGAGATTCAAACGGTACAATTTACGTTCTAATGATAGCCTTCTACCCATGCCTTTATCTTCATAAGCTATTTTTAAAGCATTCCAGGCATCCTTCGCCGTAGTCGCGCTGCGGACGTGGGTTATTGCTGGACGATCCAGCGTCAGGCATATTTTTGAGAGAGCCTTAGAATCATTGCGCTTCCTCGCAGCAGCTACCTCCGGTGAGACCTCTCCATCTGGGTAGCCTTCAATGCATTCCCAGAGGTCTTCATGTCTTAGATAGTTCGTAATTTTGAACTTCCAGACAGAATAACCATCTCGACCACAAAGTCTTATAGGAGGGAGGTTCATGGTGGAGCTATTCGTAAAGCGACTTACGTGATCACCACACTCCATACAATGGAATCACAACAAAGTTTAAACTTCACAAAATTTCATTTTATTTCACCGTAAATAAAATTACCTTTTTATTTATTTCACACGCACATTAGTTCACTCCTATTTTAGCTCGATAAGAACTCGTCTTCGTGCTGATAACGTTTTATAATTATAATAATAGAAGGAAAACATGTGTATAATACGGTGTTTATTTTGGAAGTAGTTTTGAATAACATGTGTCATATAGACATAGAACAATAAAAATATAAAATATACGTGCCAGTTTACCAGAAACTCTAACACGTTTCGGGGCGCTAACTAGCGCCAGCAATGGAAAAAAATCATGACTTGTATTATTAGTTAGCGCCCCTAAGCGCCTTAACGACTTTTTTACGTTAATAATGTTTTGCAATTTATGTACTGATTAAAATGATGTGAGATGGCCAGAGTGGAGTTTACTTCGCTGCATTTTACTAAACTAAAAATCGGACCCATTAAACCCCTAACAAACATTGATATTCAACAAACAGAAGGTCAATTCTTTACATTGAAATGTTTTTTCTTGTTTCTTGAAAAAGAACATGAATACCTCAGAGTTTGGCACCATGACCGAGTTGGAGTTAGAAGGCGCGGCCGGGGCTAGCGACAGCAGTAAGTCCAGCCGCACGGGCGTCTCCGCCGCCAGCGCCTCCGACATTTCAAGGCACGACGTCTCACAGCCGGTGTTCACCCATCTGCAAAAAGGACACTCCAAGATTAACGCCCAGTTCCTCGTACATAAACAATCTGTTTTATTTCTGTAAAGACAAGTCGAATGAGTCCTGTGTTGGGCGACTACTTCTCCCAACGCACAAAAAGTAAATGACAGCTGTTAACAGTAGATTAAAAGATTGTTATAGTATTTTCTAAGGTTAACACGAGCACTAGACATAATAAAAGTGTGTAACTGTGTGTCCCGGAAGACTTCCGGGACCACAGTACTTGCAAAAGTGCCGAAACGTCGGAAAATTTTAAAAATCTAAAATTAAACGAGTAAAATCCGTGTAAATACAGTTTAAGATTGTTATAGTGCGATAAAACGCGGGTGAGGGGCTCCATGAGGTTTACTAGCGAATCCAATGAATAATAATTCTTGCATTATTACTATATTATTTTACAGATCACAGCGCGCAGATTAACAATGTGTATAATATCCTACAGTACTGATGATTTAACACAGCTTAACATAAACTTACGCATGTTTCCCGGAGGGGTAGGCAGAGACCAGGGTCAGCCATGTGTCAAAATCCTGACACATCTCTTCGCTTTATCAACATTCATTAGTCGTTGCATGCACGTTGCAGGCACTTCGAGTATTTGCCAATACATTCCTTCTTTGGCCGAAGTATGGTATGAAGTAGTCCCTTACCACATTGCCACATTCGCTCAATATATTTGATTCGTCAACCTTTCTTCCTTCGTTTTCTTAGTGATGATTTATAGTCACTTTCACTGTCTTGTCGTGTTCCTGCCGATGCCTATCAGAGAGGTAGGCTCAATGAACTTACGGATGATCGCAGATGTAAACGATGTCGGCGCGTTTCAGCGGGTCCACAGTCAACATGTCACGGATCAGCGGCGACGCGCCTGGGTCAAACAAAATTGAGCTTTACACATATTCACATAAAGTTAAAGAGGGAATGGCGAGCAAGCACGTGGCGTCGTACCGTCTTACAAGACGCAGATGCCATCGGCCTTAGTTGGCAAAGGACGAGAAAGTCTGGCACAAGATCGCTGCAGATACGGAAAAATACCTCGAGAATAAGGATTACAGGTAAAGATAGGCTGGTAGTTAAGGCCTATCAATTATTTAGGCAACAAATATTGACAAAACGACGTACAAATTGGAAATAACTATTAACTAAAGTATTTGGCATGCAGTCCGTGTGGAAATCTTCTCCGCAATCATTTATAGTGAATACAAGAACTAAGATAAGAACATTCGTTAATGTACACACCAGAAAATAATTACTGGAACTATGGTTAGAGCAACGATTCAGTAATACAATGATTACAATAATTAAGTTTCTATTGAAACCAACATAATGCAAACTTTTCAAAAAGGTATAATGACCGAAAAATTACTTGAATAAATGATTGTGACTACTCATGGACGTATTTTTAGTCATACGGACTAAATCCGTACCGACTCCAGACTTTTCCCCTATATTGTGTCCGACATGCAGTAAGGCCTGCCGCTCACGAATCTGACTTTTTAGTAATTTGACACAAAGTGTTTGTCAAATTACTAAAAAGTCGATATAAGCTGTGCCAAAGTCACTCTTTGGCACAGCTCAAATCGTCCGTAACGGACGCAAAGGCCTATGATGATGATAGAATGACGATTGGATGTGATTTAGAACTCACGGACTTTATTTTATTATAATTCTTCATTGCCCAGAACAAATAATATTTTGTACAAAGGCGTACTTAATGGTAGCTAGAATTTTCTGCAAAAAAGGTTTGTGATGGATCATGACTTGTCAGATTAAGAAATAAAATTTAATAGAAATCTTTTCCATACCCATCGAACCGTCGGGCCTTATAGGCTAGGTGACACAGCTCTCTATGACTTGTATGGTTCAAGCTTCAGGGCTTGATTCAGGTTACTTACTCGAGGGTGCCTTAGGCTCGTAGTAGTCGCCATTGCTGATCTGCCGCACCAGTCTCTTGAAATTTGACCCATCGAACGGCATAGCGCCGTACACCAGTGTGTAGAGGAGGACCCCCAAAGACCAACAATCCACCTGGAAGAGCTTCATCATGTATCAATCTGTCTAAAGGCCCACAACCTCAAAGCAGCGACAGGGCCTTATCTACCTTATAAAGCTACAATCAGATAATTCGAGCGGTGGTGCTATCGAAGCTGTATAACGTCGGCTTCTCTATACATCGGGAGATTGTGGGTTCGAATCCCGACAAGTATCAATGACTTTGTTTTCTAATTTACGTACATTTGTGAACTTATAGTAGCAATAGCAGTCGCTAACTGTGAAGGAAAACATCGTGAGGATAGTATCCTCTAAATAGGCGGAGGGTGAGGTCTACAATTACCCTAGTGTTTGAAGTGTTAACATACCTCAGCGATTGCTACGTACAATGGCTCAAGTGTGAGGCTAAATGTAGAAATGTCAGGTCTGACTAAAGCGACAATCAGTCATGAATTAACAATTCTCAATAACTTTAGCCCACCTAAGCCTCGCGATTAGTCGCTAGGGCGAAAATTACAGACGCTATTGAATCCTCCTTAAGTGGTTTACAAGAAGCTCTATTAGATTGCAAAAAATATTGATTGTTTTTAAGACTTACAACTATGATCCATACATTTTTAGTTCGAATTAAAAGTCAAGTCTTAAAAGTTCATTAAAATGAACGAGACAAAAACGCTGTCGGCCATGGTGTTCTTTAGATTACCTTTGACATGACGTCACACAACTTGTAAACAAACACGTAACTCTCGGCCTTGCGATTCGATAAAACCTGGTTAAAAGTTCTTGATAGCGGCCTGTTGTTTAATATATTGAACAATTATATTGCTCGTATGAAATTGTGAAAAGGAAAAGCGCTTATGAACATCAATATCTCCTAAGCCGTCGATTGGATGTGCATGGTTCCTTTGGAAAATAATATGCAAAGAATAACATAACATTTAGATGCAGGCACATATACGTTGCTTCTGGTCCCACACTAGGATACCCTGTATCGTGGATACCAAGAACAGCGACATCACAAACATGTAAACAACCAAGGCCTAGGGGTTTTTATGTCCCCAAAACTTGAATACTTGAATTTCTGGAAGGGTGTTAGTTCATTAACATCGATATAAGGAAAAGTGAATATAATTAACGTGTTTGTTTTCCTTATAAATTGCTTGAAACTCAGAGCACTTCTGAATTATAGAGAGACATTGCTTTATATAACGAGCTAGGTAGTTAAATTAAAGCTAAGCAAGTTGGTAAACAAAATGTTCACATCAAGTTTTAACTCGTTTATTACAGGGATGCACAAAGTTGGTTGTTTGCGACGTGACCAAAGTCGTTGTCTGACCAAAAAGTTTCAGTGACGCGGTATTACCAGATTAAAGACTTGGATGACACCTCTTTTGTTTTAAAAGCCACTAAAATGCCAGTGAAAAATAACTGAGATTAACACTGGCAGTAAGTGCTCATCCGGAATAACAACGACGTAATTAAAGCCGTTGTATAAATTTACTGGAGAACATTTCGACGATGGTTTTACGGCGAACTAGCAGAAAACAAATCATCATGTATCATGTAGCCTATAAACGTCCCACTGCAGGGCAGAAGCCTTCTCTCAGAGAGAGGGTATAGTCTTAATTACCACGCGTGCCCACCGCGGATTGTCAATTTCAAGCGCTGAGGTATTTGAACACTTCAGACACCCAGGTTTCCTCACGATATTTTCATTTATACATATTCTCACGCCTGTATCCCAGAGGGGTAGGCAGAGACATATACCGACCAGATCACCTTCGCTTCATCAACGTTCATAAGACGATATTTTCCTTCAACGTCAGCGAGTGGTATTGGTACTATTACTTCACAAATGTACGTAACATAGAAAACAAAGTCACTGATACATACCCGCACTGGGAGTCGAACCTGGGGCTCTCGCTTCCGAGTCTGTTGTTCTACCCACTGTGCTACCGCCGCCCGCTCTTTAGAACAAATATTCTATGTTAAAAATAAGAAGTAAATAATGTCGGTACCTCAGGACCAATATAAGGTGTTCCTTTGACGATTTCCGGCGACGCGTACAGTGGGGACCCGCAGAAAGTGGACAGCAAAGACGTCTCTTTGAACACGTTTGAAAGACCAAAATCAGCTATCTGTAAAAAAAGTAACGATTAAGGGAATGTAGATTTAATTACGCAAATATTAATGTCGAATTCTGAAAGTACTGACCTTCGCACTGCCCGTGTCGTCTAATAATACGTTTTCCAGTTTCAAGTCTCTATGGCAAATTTTGTGTATATGGCAATAGTATACAGCTGTGGCGATTTGACGGAATAACCTGAAAATAAACGTTACAACTGTATTGCACAGTCGAAAGGAATTAAGCCAAGGCCTTGAGAGCCTCACTCAGAAGGCCGTGGCTTGGAGACATAGCGAATCGAAGTTAAATTTTGCCAAAAAGTTTCAAGGACACAAATCGAGGTTTTCAAATGAAACCTCATACTATGGTATGGTAGACGAGAAATAACATTTCGCCGGCGTGATTAATGTGTATATGCCAAATTTCAGCTTTCGTATTAGGTGGGTTCGATTACCACTGGAGGCCGCCATGTTTAATTTGTACAAACAGCCTCAATCGGGGCGTATTTTCATCTTTGTGATGTCCTCTCTTGGATCCTTTCCATAACACAAAGAATACAAGCTCGGGAACAGAGCAAGTGATAGTGTTTCTTTGAAATTTATTATGATAAGGTAAATAAAAGTTCTATGGGAGAGAAAGAGAGCAATTTGAAGTCTGGTCGTTTGAAACCGGTTAGTACCTTCTAGCTTCTTCCTCCTGTAACACTTTTTTCTGACTGAGGTAGTCGTACAGCTCTCCGCCCGAGCAGTACTCCATCACGAGAATCATCTTCTCGCTGTTCTCGAATACTGAAAATGAAGGTACAAATTAGTATAAGCAGCGCCTTCCGCTTTAGGAAAATATTATCTTAGACGAAGGGTGCCTTTTGGTATTAAATGGTTTTTAAAGCAACTTATGAATCCAAGCCAGAGGGCGGCGACAATGCCGTAGGTGGCCTATCTCCGGCATTTCCAGAATTTATGACCGAGAAATTATTTAAAAAAAAAAACTGGAGTGCTGAGTCCTGGAATTAGGCTATCTTGTTCTAGACTAGAACATGTTTCCGCACATTAATATGGGTGATGTATAGTAATGTTAGAATAAAAAAGTCTTGTGCTCTGATACATCCTAATGCAGGTTAAAAATATCTTCGACACTTTACACAGTGGGATCAAAATGACAAGACAGGTCACGAAAATTAGGAAACTACTTGTGTCTAGCCTTTGAGAACTTCATCTGTTTAGAGACTATCCTCCGGTTTCTACAATCTGTTAATATACTCTCAACAGATGTCAGTATAATTATTACATTGCATGCAATTTTGTCAGCCTCTCTTAACAGTCGATTAACCGATAGTATACGAGAAACAGAGGACGACAAATATTTGTATGTAAGGCCAACCTTATTAGATTGTAGTTTTTTGTAAATATTTTTGTTCGGTTAATTTCGAGAGTGGACAATGTTACTAAGACCACGATATAGATCGAAGAGGAATGTAATATGATGGTTTAGTGCTGGCTTTTTATAATACATTTGGACAATGTTCGGGATGCTCTGCTAACTTCTGCTAATATCTGTGTAATTTCCATTTTTATGTACAATAAAATGCAGTCTGTTCTCAATCTGATTATATTCTGTTTGTTGTATTTTTGTTGCACTAACCCGTGCTAAGGACAATTTTAAAAACCTATTTAGAGGCTAAAAATTCCACTAAAGCCGTGACTCGAACCCGCGACCTCGCACGGTTAGCCACGAACTCGTGGCTAACCGTACCAGAGCTCTCCCAACTGAGCTAATGGGCCATTACCGGCATCAGCGAAATTTCGAACCTCTTTACAATATTCTGTGTATTGTTTACAGGCAGCGACTCTATCTACCTATCTGCGTTTAGGCATGACCATACGGATGCTCACCTTCATAAATATGTACAATATTAGGGTGTCTGACGGAAGACATGATCTGCACCTCGCGCCGGATGCGCACGAGGTCAGCCTCGGACTCGATCTTGCACTTCTTGATGGTCTTGATGGCCACCTCCTGGCCTGTCTTCTTGTTGATGCCCAGCTGGACCTTGCCGTACGTGCCCTGGCCCAGCTTTCTTACTATGTCAAATCTGGAAAGAACACAACCATTATTTGGTATATTTAAGTGTGCTATAAAACAGAGGTGGTGGGAAAAACAATTAGTCTCCGCCCACCCCGCATTGGAAATAAAGCGCTCACACTGAGTCTTGTACTTTTGTGAATGAATAACCGAAAATATTCTGAGAAAAAAATAAAGATATGTTGAATTTAGTATGGTACTACTTGTAATTTTCGCTTGTCTGTCTGACAAGTATCTGCATTTAAGGTATTAAGGTTTGAGGTAGCAAGAGCATGTTGTGAACTACACAACTAGCGGGCACGCATAGTAGGTCAACATTGTTAATATAGCTAAATCAATATCTGTGCCACAGGTTCAGTGACGAATATTTATCGAGAAAAACGATGTTCGACACTATGACGAGTTTAACACGCGCAACTGTGTGATGTACAAGCTAATTAAATAGAAGGGAACAACTTGGCTATAGACATAAAGAAAACGAAAAGTATGCCGAGACGACTGTGTCCAAACAGGTCATAAAGCCTGCAAATCCCCCAGCAATTCAAATACAAAAGCAGCGTGGCCAATGTATGACACACTAAACAGTGGACCGAAATGGGTGTTGCCAAAATCGTTAATTAGCTGCTGAGATTAGCGAGCGGCGACGAATCAATAATTTAAATTGATGGGTCATGGTATGATGTGGGAAAGAAGGTGGAAACAGTATTTCTTGCAGTCGCTTGCAGGCTTTGATTAAACTACGAAAGTTTAGGACAAATCCGCACTTGGCCCCCGTGGGGGAGTAAGGCCAATACCTTCCTTAGGGAAGAGACCCGTGCCCCTCGGTGGGGACATAATTGGTTGATGATGATGAAGATGTCAGTACAACGTAAAATTTGCACCAGATTAGCATCAACCATCGAGAAACACGAAGAACAAACTCACACTCGTTGGGATTAATGAGTACTAATATCCACGCCCGGCCTCGCAGAATCAGCTGAGTCTCGTGAGTTATTTATTTATTGCATCAAATTACATGGAGTCATTTCTTTTGGCGAAAAACCACGTCACGAACGATACGGCGGATGTTCTGAACGAAGTTAGTTTTAAATGCATAAGACATGCTGTGGTAGCGGAGCGGTAGAACGTCGGCTTCTCCATCGGGAGGTCGTGGGTTTAATTCCCAGCATGTATCAATGAGTGTATTTTCTGAGATATGTACATTTGTGACTTTAAAGTAGCAATACCACTCGCTAACTGTGAAGAAAATATCGTGAGGAAATCAGGAAACCCTAGTGGCTGAAGTGTTAATATACCTCAGCGCTTGCTACGTATAGTAGCTCAACTATGACAAATGGGGAAATCACAGGTCTTTTATTAAGCATAATGTCGCTTAAAATGAAGCACATTTCGTAGCATTTAATCCGATACAGTCGAAAATATGTTAAGTGCATTTATTATTCCTACCCTAACTAGAGCGAAAACTTTCCTTTAAAGAAATCGAACGTCCAATAAATCACTCCGGAATTCCTTTTCATCTATCATTAATTAGGCCGATCTAACGGCATGACATTATTGTTTTTCATTCAGATAGGCGTCAATTCAACTCATCACTTAGCGATGATTGCCTGTTATTACCAATACGCCGCCGCCCACGCACTTGCATACTTGCAACGCATGCAGAGGCACACGTATTTCATCTATATATATATGTGTGTATATATATATATATACACATGGAGAAATCCGCTAAACAATTTCCAACCTCAATTCCATTTCTTTAAGAACTACTACCAGGTTTATGTACTTTGTTCAAAGCCAATACAATTTTTCTTCAAGTTAACGAAGTATGAAGTACGTTGTACGAAGATTCGCCGCCGTTTTCACGTACTTATTAAAATGCTACCCAGTGCCTTATATTATGCATCGTTTATTAGTACAGTTGTATGTCAGTAAAAGTTAAGTCAAAGTATAATTATTATTAATACGAGTAAAATTGATGCCATGTCACTGATATCCAATATCCACTACGACAGATTTTACTACATTAGACATAAGAGCAATAATCGAACAGCATGTTTCACGTATTTAGAGGTTGACTCTACATTGGGCACGTTATTGTGGCACGGCCTCGCATTGTAAACAAAACACAACATTCACCTGACAGACGGATGTGTATTTTCCATTTCACGGAACAAAATATGCAAGTGAACGGTACTGTGCAAGGAAACGCATTGAACGCACTTTGAGGTCTTTGGACATTTTTGTTATTTTGAAAGAAGACAATACGATGAGGACGGATTGGAAGGTTCACGTTAATACATACGCGCACATGTCAGCTGAACGATATTCACATTTTGTATTATGGACTACCTTACGGCATTACCTTTTCAAAGTTCATTGTACACCTGCGAATTTGTAGTAGCAATACCACACGCTAACTGTGAGGGAAACATCGTGAAGAAACCCGCGGCTTGGTTAGCTCCGCACGAATTGACTTGTTTTTCCTGTGGGCTAGGCCGACTAATCTGTCAGGACTAGTCCGAGTAAAGGTGTCATTGGACGCTATATAAATCATCTTATAAGGTAGATGCAAATGCCAAAGTTTCTTTTTAAATGTACGAGGGCTGCTACTTATGTATGCGGAATAGAATAAATAAACAAATGTATATGGCTAAATATGCTTTTATTGTTTTTCAAAGTATTCTCCACTATGATCGATGCACTTTTGCATTCGATGAAACCAATTTGTAAAACACTTTTTCCACTCTGATTGAGGTATCTCCAAAACGTGCTGTTTGAACGCATCTACGGCATCTTCATGGGTCGAAAATCGTTGACCACGTAATTTATTCTTTACATTTGGGAATAAATAGAAATCATTGGGAGCCAAATCAGGGCTGTACGGTGGATGACCCATCAATTCTATTTTTTGACCATCCAAAAATGTACTTGTTTCCTGAGATGTATGACAGCTGGTATTGTCATGGTGAAGTATGATTCTGCGTCGCTGGTTGTTTTGGCGTATTTCTTCAAATACTTCCGACAAACAAATGGTCGTGTACCACTCCGAATTAACCGTTCTGCGATTCTCCAGTGGTATTGTAGCCACATGGCCATTAATACCAAAAAAGCAGGCACCATTTGCTTTACAGTGCTTTTTGCGCGAGCCACTTTCGTAGGGTTCGGCTCATTTTGAAACACCCAAACTGTTGATTGTTGTTTAGTTTCGGGATCGTACGCGTAGATCCAGGATTCGTCATCTGTGTAGAAATTATAACCAGATTTTGAGTCGCCTCCGTTGAATTTTTTTAAGGTTTTCTTGCACCATTCGACGCGAGCATCTTTTTGATCCTGAGTTAAGTTGTGCGGGATCCAACGCGAACAATTTTTTTTACAGACAAATGTTCATGTAATATCCTATGAATGCTCGTCATACATATGCCCAGAATAGCCTCTATCTCGCGATACGTAACATGGCGGTCTTGCATATTAGTTTTCGCACAGCTTCAATATTTTGTGGCACAACCACCGATTTCGGGCGACCTTCTTTAACTTCGTCCGTGAGCTTACTGCGCCCGCGACTAAACTCACTAAACCAGTGATACACAGTCGTTTTTGATGGAGCTTCACCACCAAAAGTCGAAGTTAATTGATCTACGCACTGTTGTTGCGTTAAACCACGTCGAAAATCGTAATAAATCATAGCACGAATATTTTCACGAGTGAGTTCCATTTTTTCAGCGATATGACATTTTAAAACCAACAAAAACAAAACACTAACGTATATAAGATAAAAATATTAGCGGCCAGTATTTAAAAAAAGAACGAATTTGACCATGGAGGTCAGACATTGCGTTTAAAATTATTGGAATCCCAGATTCAGCATACATAAGTAGCAGCCTATGTATGGGTAAAATATATTTATCGTTTTTTGCATTTCTGAACGTAAATGCTCTCAATAAGTGCTCAGCTTCGATTTAGTTATCCTGAGAAAAAGCTTCATGTAAGGACCAAACCCATTTGCGATAGCCTTCAAAAGACAGTTGCTGCTGCTCCGTACTCGCTGCCGCATGAGACCGTTTAGCGTTTAGGAGGAATTTAGCGGGTGTTGATTTTAGTTTACACCCTCAATCCAATAATATTCCAATACGATTATTGGTTGAACGAGGCATTAAAACTGCGGGGTGCGATGCCAGATAACCTTCACGTGTACCCCTCCGCTTTCCGTTCCATCTGATTCCATGAACCCAGGGTCGGGGGACCCTCCGCGTCCATCACGGCGGGCCGGAAGGCGCCCTTGCGTGTTCCGAGGGTGCCTTCTGGCACGGAGGGGGCCCGCGCGGTCGCTCACCGCCTTCTCTGCTTTCAGAGAAGTGCTGGTGGGCGACGTGACGGGCCTCGCGTTTGGGGCGTGTGGGGGCCAACAGGACATTGGCCCCCATGCGCCCCAACGAGGAGGTGCGCCGCCCTCCTCTAACCCCATTGGACCACACAACAATGGGATGGAGGGGGCGGCGCGTTGGGGCGTGTGGTGGCCAAGGGGTTCGCACTTGGACACTATGCGCTCCAACGCAGAGATGCGGCGTTCCCTCGCCCCGTCGTTCGGTCCGATGCGATGGGGCAGGGGCGCCGCCGAAGGAGTGCCCGAAAGGGCGCCCGCAGACGGGGTCGTGGAAGTGTGCGTAAGCGTCCCCGTGGCCCCGTCCTTTGCAGTGCGGAGGAACACCCCAAAAAAAAAAAAAAGGCATTAAAACTGCCATTGTTTTTGTGACGCAGAAACGTGGCCATAGAACGTGCCACGTCAAGTACTGTTGGTACTGACTAATACAGGTTTTTGTGGGCCCGTAACAGTTACAATCGATGACAAACGAGCGGGATTACGTATGACGCGAGCGGATCACCTTAACGCCAACACACTTCCGAAGTTCCGATTACTTGAGGTGTGGGCGTCGCGGCTCTATCACAAAATAAATATGTAGGTACTCTTATTTTACCCTGACAAAAGGAGTAGCAGGAGAAATATATAATTTTCATTGTATCTGTATTTTATTTTTGTACATCGCGTGTATACATTTTTACATGGAGTAGTTCCTGTATTTAATATTACCATACGAATCGATATATCGATCAATTTAATTCAGGTTTTTTCCTGCATTTATACCTTCCCACCAATTGCAATTGCGTTTACAAAGAAAACAAAACATAAGATAAGAATATTCATAATTGTACAGTGGAAAAAAACAACCAATACAAAATATAATATCTAATATTTTATACATATTAACGATACATGGTAATATGTTGTTAGGTAATATTTGTAAATAAGGTTGCATGTCTATATGCGACCACTCTAAGTTACTGTGACTGCAACGAAGCTTCTAATCGGAGTACACTGTACTTCTGTTCTTCTCCCTTTCGGTAAACCCGCGCCTAATGCCTACACAAGTAGTTGAAATGACGTGACGTCACCCCGATACACTAAACATAGAAACTAGTACGTTTTCAAATGAGACCTACATCCAAAATACATACGCTAAAATCTAAAGTTGCCGTATGCATTGACGTCGAGGCGCGAAAAATATTAGTTTTTTATTCTTGAAGAGCAATTTCAGTTGAAACATACTACTTTCCTAAGATGCTTTCTGCAAATATAATTTTAAATCATACACTAGCTAGATTATGATTTATACAGCGCTATCTCTAAAATGCGCAACGTCGTTGGAGTTTGTAATTTGAAACAATTATTGTTTTAAGATGTTAATACATTTTTCTTCAATTTCATTTTGTTTAAAATTAAAATTCCAAATAAGCTTCTACGTTTTATTTACTATATTATTTGAGTACAAACGCTGTAGCTGCTTTTAATCAAACAATATAATTAAATGGTTAATCTCTATGTATACAGTGCAATGAATTATCAGAAGTTGCAAAGGTAGTGATTCGCAAAATTTATAAAAAAATATTAAATTTGCGCTATACAGTTTCTGGCAGATGCTGGATGCGGCAAGCTGAAGACAGGGCGATATGGCGCTCATTAGGGAAGGGCTTTGTCCAGCAATGGACTTCATAATAAAGCCTGAAGAAGAAGTTACTGACGTCACAGTCACCGGTAATTCATTCCCGGATTTATTAATTCATACATAGAAGAATGTCTTTGATTTATTATATTGCATATAGCGCAAATTTTATAAATACCCAGATATTTAAAAAAATATCAATCATAGAAAACACTTATAGAAGAAAAGTTGTAAAATAAAAACCCTATCATTGCGCGGTATTATAGTTCTGAATAGTTTGTTGAATTTACATTGTAGCGTGGGAAGCTGGTAAGAGCAGAATGTAATGTTGAAACAAGTCAATCTTACTGCCATCGATATTTCGACGTTGCTGGACTGAATGGACTATTGCCTGAAGTTTCGTGGTGGCAGCATTCTAATCTCAATGTTTTCAATTAGAATATAGATTATCGTGTCACTGTACTGACGGTAAGAATCAAACATTTTAGCAAGCAAAGCCTTTTTACAGTCTGTTAGCTTTTAGGATATACCTCGGGCTCTAGAGTAGACTTCGGTTTTCGCCGAAAGCACACGAGTGTAATACTACTTCCTGCTCTGTATAAAACTTTTCTTCACTATTTAAATAAGTTAAGTGTCATATTAGTTCCGATATTTGTATTACACGAATATATCCGATACTATCCAATAGTAGCCGAGGTATATACTAAAAGCTAACAGACTACGCATTACATCTTCGATCTATACCTCGACTAGGCACTATCTACACTACACTTTAGGGTTAATCAATCTCAACGATAACCATATTTGAAGGGTTCTTTCCGTTTTTAATAAACAATCGATCCAATCAGCCCATAAACAGAGCCCACTGATGTGCATAAGCCCCTTCTCTTTCACGCCATACCATCCAAATAAACAATAACACTAATGATTTAAAAGTAGTTTTCAATGTTTGGCTCAACAGTAATCATAAATCAAAAACCAAAGCGGGATGTATATTGGCATCGAAAAAAAATCTTATACGTTAAACATTTAAGGTTACAGTCCAACATGGGTGCAAGTAAAATTATTGAATTGGCCGGTGTCGACCATAAGACGCTCGAAGCACATGTTTTTGGTTCTTCAAATCTTGGTAGCTATGGCGAACTTCGTACAGTCACTATAAATACGTCCATACGATTCTTGTTAAGTACCATGGCAACGCAATAAATAAATATCTTAGAGTTTAAAAATAAAATAGGTATTATCCCACAGGAACGCATTACCGCGATATCAACAAGTTTCATGTAAATCCGTTGAGTCGTTATTGCGTGATTTGTGTATGATATTGATAACCATAAATATAAAGCTGTTAGCATTAAATTCGCCTTTGTAATTTTTTTTTGTTTATGAGTGCAATAAGAAATTTTAATTGATAACAATAACGTAAAGTTTGCTATGTAAATAAAGTTATTATATTATTTTTAATGCACTAACCCGTGCTAAGGACAATTTTAAAAACCAATTTAGAGGCTAAAAATTCCACCCATGCCGGGATTCGAACCCGCGCCCTCTGGCTATCCGTGCCAGCGCTCTTTCCAACTGAGCTAATGGGCGATTCACCGGCGGCATCAGTGAAATTTCGAACCTCTTTACAATATTCTCTGTATTACATACAGGCAGCGACATCTGACTGAAGTTATTTCATTGAAGTAAATAATCCCGGCATGGGTGGAATTTTTAGCCTCTAAATTGGTTTTTGAAAAAGAAAGTTATGTTATAAAAAAACTTATTTCAAGACACTGTGATCCGACAAAATCAATAATAAAGAAGACCTAATCTATTTGGTAGGTATTATTTAAATTCATGAAGCGCTCGTGGCTCAGTCGAACCGACTGATTGGAATCAATCACTTCAGTTAAACAACAACTGGCGCGGTCAGGTGCAGGATGGGTGACCGTCCCGTGACTACCGCTAGTGGCATTTTTTCCGAGCGCTTTGGTGCTTCGCAAGGCACGTTAAGCCGTTGGTGTCGGCTATCATGTAATGGCAGTCGTTAAGCCATGTCAGAGACCTTATGGGCGGCTTGGTAACTTCTGACAGTAAGGCCCGCCACTGTCTTACAATCCTCCACCAACCCGGACTTGGCGCCCGTGGTGGAGTATGGCCTAACCTTCCTGTGATGCAGGAAGAGACCCGTGCCCCAGCAGTGAGGACATACAAGGTTTGATATCGATCGATATCGATTTAATAAGTGCTCAGAAAGTGATAATGCTAATACGCCGTGGATTTCCTATTACATGTTTTTCATTCGCAGTTACATATAGCACGCATGTCTATTGATTTAGTATCATTCAGATCGTTGTAAAGGAGATAGTGTTACATAGTAATGATATTCCAAAGTACTTCGTATTTCTATCGTTTAAGATTATCAGTTTTCAATAACCTTACCTTTGTTTCAGTCGCAACCGGTGGTCGTGCAGTCGCACGTCCCCGGTGTTCTCGATCCCGTCCATGATGTTGGTACGCTTGTCATTCTCGCCCACCACCATTGTGGCTGTAACAAGCAAAAAACACCTTATTAAGTGATCATATATGTTAAAGCTAGATCAGGTTGATAAATTATTCTATCTTACTAATATTATAAACGCGAAAGTTTATAGGTAAGTATGGCTGGATGTTTGTTACTTTTTCACGTAAAACTACTGAATGGATTTTAATAAAACTTTATATAATGTAGCTTATAAATAAGAATAACACATAGATTCCAAATTATAAAGATATTGTATGACAGATAGATATATAGAGAACACTTTACTGTACATAAAAATGTAAATTACACAGTTCGCCGCATTGTACTGTTTTATTGTGCAATAAAAGTATTAATAATAATAATATTTCTCAAATGGTATTTTTCAAATGCCACCGAAAAATTAGTTATGTGATAATTTTAATGACATAATGTTAGTTCTTTTCTACTGTTGTTAGTTCGAGCCATCACTATGTGAATCCGACGATTTATTTTAAAAGACATCTCAGCAAAAGGGAGCGGAGGACGGGAGGACTAACTGACATAAATATCCGGGTAGAACCAACCGATATTGATAGAACTATCTGCTAGCTACTAAGGCTCACTCTTTCAAAACATTAATTCGATATTAAATCAGGGAAAACTATTACCACCTGTGCCCAAACACATCGCGTTTGCGGGGAAACACCTCAGCAGCGTCATCTAACCGCCTAATCTGTAATGTAGTGACACCTTAAGTCAACCAGCAAAACAAGCTCAATGCAATAGGCTATTTGACAGTTTGAAAAAAGTATTAATTATATACATTTGTATCAATTATGAGTATGAGATTTAAAACCGATTTAAGGCATTTTAACTAAAAAAAAGATAATTTCTACAAAAAAATAGGATTAAAGTTGATAATTTTGTATCTGTAGCAAATTTTATCGAAAAGGGCCAGGATTGGTAGAATCGATAATGACGTTACAGCTCAGTAAATATAGCGATCCGAGAACCCGAGAGTTCACTTGACGTTTGTTTTCTTTCTGGACAGTGACATCACTAATTCCTGTGCGACGCGAATTTTATTTGTTTTTTTTTTAGAAGAAACACACAAAAGATTTAAAAAATCACTTTCTAAGCACGTATCAAATACCTAGGAAAATCTGACTTTGTTTTCAGACATCTGTCAAATAGCCTATAGCTCCGTACTCTGGTAGGAGCGCCCGTCATTTGTCTGCGTGCCGACTGCCAAGCTCGCTTATAAGCTGGCAAGGGAATCCGCCGTAAAGCCAACTGGGACCGCTTGATATATCGTCGGTGCGTTTCCACTAGTCGACTGCTTGTTTGAGTTTTGATCGATGGTGCCAGCGGGTTGTGAGTTAGTACTATATTATTGCGATGACCAGACTTTAATATTCAGGTAACTAGGGGACTAGTCATAGGTAAGAGGGAAAGCGAGAGAGAGTTTTATTGAGCTTCTACTAACGTTCACACGCTGTCGAGTCCACGGATTTATAGTATCTATCCTCACGAGAACATTTATTTCTTCGGGATCGGTGGTCGGATTATAATTTTTTTGGAAAGATGTTACCACTGCAATAGGCGGTCGTCCTACGCAGTTCAGGATTTCTGCTCAAGAAACTTTTTCTCATTGCCTGTAATTTCCTTTCGGCTGCTGAAGCCAAGGCAGTCGCCTGGTCTTGGTTTAGAAGTTTTGGTGACTTTGAAGATAAGATAAGAATATTCTTTTTTGTACACCAGAGCACATTTTCTTAATTTCCTTAAAAAAATTTTGATCGGTGTGGAAACGCGCAGTTGCTCACGTTAGCAGCCAATGAATGTTAATAAGTTTTAATGTAGCAGGGTGGCTGGCGCCCCGACGCGTGACGACGTGGCTGGCGTCACGAGCGGCTATAAGCCCGCGTACTATGTCGACAACAGACTTGGTTACCCTATGGTTAGAGGCATAAGTGCGAATATCGAACAGCACTGTCGCCGGAATGGCTGCCCGCTCGGAAGCCCCGAATACTGTCACGAAGAAGCTATCGCCAGACTAACTTTTCTATCAAATGATAAGAACAGACCAACTGCTATAGTCAAGTATAGCTTTACTCCAAAGATTAAATATTATAAAGATAAAAACAGATAATAAGTAATCAATTTATATGCCAGTTCATTCAAGTTAAATGTGTGTTACTACTAAAATGGGCAGCCAATAAATTTAAACAAATCTCCTGCATCTCATGTTAGGTAGCGCCTGACAAATACTTGATTATCTTAAATGACTTTCATTTTGCATGAAAGGAATGCCTGAAATTTTAGTCAAATTAACCAATAGTATAAAAATAATGGCTTTTAAGTGTAATTTTCTAACTAATTCCGACTGCGCCGATTTTTGTTCAACTTAACTGCGGAGCATTCCGTTTTAACTATGCTACTTCAGCAGTCCACACACGTACAGCTTTCCAGTGTGGAGTATGGAGGAGGCGAGAAAGTCCCCAGTGGAGTACGTAGTATGAGGAGTGTCTCGCGCCATAGGTTTCTTGACAGTCTTGTGAGCAGGCGACAGGAAAGTCTCGAGGGGAATATGAACAGGGGACGAGTCTCTTAAACGCATTGTTGTTTAATACATTTATATTGTTTGATTACAATTATTACAATGCTCCACAGGTGGCTTGACCAAAAGCGTTTGCGTCGCATGGTCTCATTACGTTTTTCGTTGGCGG
Organism: Yponomeuta sedellus; assembly: GCA_934045075.1. Taxonomy (NCBI): domain Eukaryota; kingdom Metazoa; phylum Arthropoda; class Insecta; order Lepidoptera; family Yponomeutidae; genus Yponomeuta; species Yponomeuta sedellus. The sequence goes on from OW203726.1 coordinate 16,809,424, forward strand.
GCGACGTTGTGATGAGGGTAGGACTTCTATAGACTTAAGTTTTAGTCAAATTAACAATTATTACTAAAATTGAATATGTTTGCTCTTGCGCGTATATCGCAAGCTCATTCTGAGTTTGTTCAAGCTATTTTCCGAGCATAGCACTAAAGGAAGGCTAAGGAGACGAAATAAAGAATGTAAACAAACGGACCGTAACTGAGTTACATAGCGATAGTGAGCGATTATTATCTCTGTCCTTGTCACACGTATGCAGTAATGGCGTCATTTGATCGACGACAGCTGTCGTTGCGTATTTCGTGGTACAGGAAAACTTTCAGTACGGCAGTTGTCAACATTTGGTTTCATCCGCCATTTTGTGAACTATAATAGTTCATTCCTGTTTAGATTGCGTTCAAAGTGATACGAGGACAATTTTTATAGCCATATTGACAACTTCTAGAACAATTAAACTTTAGAGTTCCATCTCGAGTTACGCGTTCAACTGACCTCTTTGCTATCCACAAGAGTAACACGAATCTCAGGGTCTCACTTCGCAGAATCTGTGAAACCTACAACAAGCGTCTGACCTCGGTTGACTTATTCAATAATTCGTTGTCTCAATTTAAGGTAAGGGTTTATAATTTGTTATATTCTGATTGCAAGTGTAGCTAAATAACCATGTAATTTGTGGCATATACCTGGTTCAATTTGATAAAATCTTCTTTTTTTTTTGCATGTCCGACTATAGTATGCGCCTCTCGCTTTTACATTACCTGCCTTAACTATAAGTGAGAAATGTTTCATAGGACAGATAAGTCCATAACCAATATTGTAAAACATATAAACATTCATTATCTGTGCCTGTATTTTCTCCAAATAAATTAAATTAAATGATTCATAATACTATGGATAGTTTCGTCATAAATACGGCTGATTCGTACTCTTCCAAAATTTGTATAACCATAATTTATTCAAATAAAAATGTTTTGAACCCCTGAAACTTTGTTTACATTCTTTATCTCGTCTCATTGGCCTTCCTTTAGTATATTATACTATTTCCAACGTCATGTTAAGCTGGTGACTACTAAACCCAATCCACAGATAAACCTTGTCGGTTTCGGGGAATGGGAGGCATTATATTGCATGTATTTTTTTCTTACTTTAAATAAATAAAAAAAAAATTGACACTATTGTTCGTCTATTAACCAATTGCCACTACAACTTAACGCAGCGCCTCGCGCGATACTATCTTCTTCGTGAGAAATGCCTACTATTGTTTAGTAGATTACGAAATACACGCAAACGACAGTTACTGTCATGCTAATTCTGTTGAACAACTATGTTAAAAACCTATTTAGAGGCTAAAAATTCCACCCATGCCGGGACTCGAACCCGCGACCTCTGGCTAACCGTGCCAGCGATCTCCCAACTGAGCTAATGGGCTTTATATATTGTAGCTTATGTGTTATTCTGATGTATAAGCTATATTATAGTAGTTTCATTAAAATCCATTCAGTAGTTTGTACGCAAAAGAGTAACAAACACCCATCCTTCCATACTTACAAACTTTCGCGTTTATAATATTAGTAGGATATAAGAGAACGTTGCATTTTTTTAACCTAGTCAGAAAAAAGAGTTTAACACGGATTCCACCATCAAAGTATAATTTATCGGCATTTGCTTTGCATTTTTGCATATCGTAAGCGTGAGTGCATGCGTGGAACAAAACGTGAAACTAACGCCTCGCTGTTGTAAAGCTGGTTGACTGCCTGTTGAACTAATTGTGGAGGATACCCGGTCACCAGATAGTCCTCGTTCGTCGTTTCTGTAGGAAGGTGCCATTAAGGAGGTTTCTTATCGACTGGCCTTAAATATAATTTCCTATCAGTATCAACACCAAGCCCGTAACGCTGCACGCAGCAATTGAATTCGTCTGAAAGCAGGTACTTGCTCGAGCCTGAGACATGTAGTGATTGAATCCATTTGAGTGATTAAGGTTGGGCGCATGCTGAGACGCAGGCGACGCAGCACAGTTCAGTACAGGGCAGGGCAGTTGAGGCAGACATATGCCCCCTCCGCATGCTGCGACGCAACGGTTCACTCCATTCCTTGGCAATTCTCACCCATAATAACTCTTTCAATGTCTTTTTTTAATAGGCTGGATGATTTCATCATACAAACAAGGTTCACAGCGAACTAATTCAGTTAAATGTTCTGTCATTGCAACAAAACAGCAAACACGCCTCGACGTGCACGCTTCGCGTAGAAATCTGTGCGGGTACTACAACGAGACGCAGAGCAGGGCAGACACATGTCTGCGTCGCACGTCCATGCGCCGCAGCATATGCAGCTCAATGACGTTCCATGGTTTACAAAATCTGCGCTGCCCTGCGCTGCGCTGTTTTGCGTCGCCTGCGTCTCAGCATGCGCCCAGCCTAAAGCAGCGTACATTTGGGCTCGATAACCATTAGTCACTGTGTCATTATGAACTAGCATGTTATTTATTTATTGATACTTTTATTGCACTTCAATTCATCTAATCTATTGCATCTAACTAAGAACAAGGACAAACTCATCACACCATCTTGGCTCACGTCTGGAAGAGATGGCTTCAGACAGAAAACAATAATGTTAATGAATCGTTGATGTATTGAGAAAGTAAAGAAAAGAAAGAAAACATTTTTATTCAAATTGCCACAAAAGCACATAGTAAAATACTGGTTATATGATACAACATTTTCATTAACTTAAGAAAAGCTTAAATCAATCAAAATTATTATTATTCAAAACTAGCTGACCCAGCGAACTTCGTACCGCCTAACAGTCGATTCTTTATTTTTTTCAATTTTTCTCTCCGTAAGAACCATCCTCGTACTTCAAGGAATATTCTAAAAAAAGAATTAGCGAAATCGGTTCAGATGCTCTCGAGATTTGCGCTTACCAACACATTCAGCGATTCATTTTTAGATTTATAGATAATACGGAAACGGCAACTAAGTAAATGAACGTTACAAGATAAAGTATGTTAAACTTAAATAATTTAACGTATCAAACGAATTCTCAATTTCCTTCTTTTGTATTTCTTGACAAGAAATGTCTTTATTGAACTTCGCTCCCTTTTCCGCCCATTCCTTGAGATTGCTGAGCCACGATTTCTTCAGTTTTCCGATGCGATGCTATGCGATGTATTTAGTTTGTAAGTAAAGACATGTTGAAATCTACGCATATTACCAACCACATGGCAGCGTTTACGCGACACTAACTGTATAAAATATTTTTTATTATGTATTATTAAGGCGCTTTGTGGTGCTAACTAGAGCCACCAATGCAATGAATACCATTTTTTTATTTTTTTATATCATGTTTTTAGGAATTGCGAAATTATTTAAGAAATCAATATCTCCTAACCGATTACTTGCCATTGCCGGTCTATTTAGTATGTAATTATAATAGAGATTATGTTTGATTATCACGTAAAACTTTTATTATTACGTAAAGTAGTGTTTGAAAGTTTCCAAACAATTATTAATAAAGCACCTGAGGGGCCAACCCTGGTGGGGCAAAAGACACTGAGAGTTAAGACTAGTGGAATCTGCCCCACTACATCCAGTTTCAGTGAGGCAGATTCCACTTTCAAATTTTAGGTTTCCACTTTGCCCTACCAGTAAGACTAAGCCTGGCTTAGTGGGGCAAAGCGGAATAATTCGAAGTTACGCAATGCGAAATGAGTTAACTTAGTTATTTGTTTGTATTCCGTTTACGGTGGTAGCCCTGTGGGTAGAACAATGGACTCGGAAGCAAGAGACCCAGGTTCGATTCCCAGTGCAGGCATTTAGATTTATTTTCAAAAATACGTACATCGCAAATTTGTAGTAACGATACCACACGCTAACTGTGAAGGATAACATCGTGAGGAAACGCAGGGCTCGGTTGACTCCGCACATATTGACTCGCTTTCCTGCGGGCTAGGTCGACTAAGCTTTCAGGATGGTATAGGCAAGCCTACTCTATTTAAAACACAATGTCCCAGACACAGCAGCGCTCTCAGCTCTGAGTGGTCCCTTGACACATCAAGTGTGAGTGAAAATGCCACTGGACGCTGAATAAATAGTCTCATTACGTTGATGCAAAGGCCATTTTTTTTTCATTTCGCAGGGAAACGGGCGGCCTGCATCAGACTCTTCTCCCTAATCACATAATGTCTACAATTTTGGTACATTTCAACTTGTCGATAAGCAGCATCAGTTTCAGTCAACGTTTCAATTCATCACCGTCTTAAATACATCGTCCTAAAGTAAAACCACTACAGAAAACTACAAATTTTATCGCTGGTAGACAGTTTTCTGAAAGAAGAGATTATGGTTCCTCTGGCGAAATAAATTAGGTTTTATTTTATTTCATGAACAGTGACAGTCTACGTTTTAGCTAGACCGTTAAACATACCCAGTAAGGGGTAATAGCCAGATTACGCAGCCTGAGGGAGTTTAGGGTTATGTTACGAAATGTAGGAACGGTGATCCGCAGAAGGTCAACGGACGACGTTGATGGATAGTCCACAAATGCCAACCGATTGTATGCGAAGAGACCTTATAAATAATGTCGCTCCGCTTTTGTATTGTTAGTACAAACTTTCTACAGCTGATACAAAGCCACTGAAAAATTTTGCATTATAATGATGTAGAGACGGAAGATGGCGCTTGGCTACTTCTCCCATGACATTACCCATGGACATCTTTGTTTATCTTAATCTTAACTACGTTGCGTAAGGTTACGTAGTGAAGAAATACCGCCATTGTAAAAAGCTCCTGCTTACTGGTTATTATGATTTATTTACAAAGCCAAATTACACGGAAAGCTGATTTGTCTCAAAATGCACCGTTTTCCTAAAATATAATTTCGAACGCGAGTCATCGACAAAAAGTCAAGATTTTCATCCGACTTAAAAAGCTTTACGTTAAGGTTCACGATTCTCTTTTTGTTTACTTCCGGTGAAGAAACTGAACAGGCGTCACCACTACACTGTAGAACTGTTTGTTATCGTGAAGGGAACAATCCCTAGGCGTGTTAACATACACGTCTCATTCGAATTCTTGACAGGTAAACGTTCACACCCCGCAGCGTGTTAACTTCAATTAGTGTGATTAATGTACTTTTGCACCTAAACTAATTAGACATCCTACACGCGCATGTCACAGTTGACAACATACTCCACGCAATTTTTCATGTTTACCGGCTATAGGTTCGCGGCGTGTTCGCAGCTAAACTACAGACTAAACTATGATTATCGTGAGACAAATAAAACTAGGAAGTCGTTGTAATTTTACCGGCTACAGCTTCGCAGCTGAACCACAGGCTAAACTTTGATTATTGTGTTACAAATAAAACTAGGAAGTCATTGTAGTTTGGGCGAGCTCTCGCCCGGTGTCCTTGCTGCTCTTGAGTAACTAGGCCAGTTAGGTGTCAATGTCTATCGGTCGGAAGCGAATCGGTCTACGTGACGCTCAACAAAAAATGCGGTATTCCGCTGAGGCCGGCGCGGCGCCTCTATAAATATCAGGAGAGGAGCGCCCCGCGCCTCGGGCTCCGCACGCAGCCGGGGCGCCCGTCGTCGCCGTCTCCGCCTCGCACCGACACTACCACATAAATCCCCACGTCAATCGTTTACTGTCGTATGTACCTACATCATAAAACCCACGCTACACCTTTACTTTCGTAGCCACTTTATTAGACGTTGCTACATCTATCAATAATCGAGTGTGACCTTTGTCGCGCCATCTCAATGTTTCAACTCAAGTTTTCTTGGAAATATTATCTAGTTCATCACTCTTTCACAATAGCAAGGCGACGGCGAATATGCGCGACCTTCTACGTGAATCTTTAGCATAGAAATATTTTCTCGCCTGATTGAAATAAATCCAACATTGCGTATTGGGAGAGTTGGCAGCTGACTTCCCAATGCAAACTTCACTTTATGACGCAATGTACACCTACTACATTAACAACAACAGCGAGTAAACGCTATACTTCGAGATAAAGCACGAATATTGATTTCTTAGGCTGTTACAGTAATGTTGCTGAGGAAATAAAAGCTTTTACACTTGAATCTGCGGCGCGTTGCGTACGTTTGTGCGTCAGTTCAGAATCCCGGAAGCATCGAATCCCGACCAGGGGAAGTCGTCGGCTGTCTGCGGCGCAAAGCAAAAGAAAACTAACTCTCGTGTTTCTCCAAAACATATCTGAATCACTGTCCATATTAGAGAAAAGGGGTCATTGATCAGAATGGCAATCACCTCTGATCTCTGAATCATAAGTTGCATGTTAGATCCGACGATATGCAGATTACACTCGAGTCTTGTTCAAGACCCCTTAAGCCAGTTTTATTGGTGGTGAGGGGGCTCACTAAGTAAACCTTAGGTTGTGGCCTTCACAGGCCTTCCAAACGCGTCCGTCCGTAACGTGGGACATTGACAAAACGGTGCCCGAGCGGGAGAAACCGCGCGCGATCGCGCTATTTTAGTCCGGACCAGTTGAATAACCTCCAATCAACTATTCGAATAGCCTGGGAATTGAACTACTACACACTCGCCATGGAGACCTACTACACACTCGCCATGGAGACCTTATGTATCCATAGGATGTTTAGTGCATAACAAGTTCAAAGACAAAAATTTGGTACCTGGATCATTGTAGCTATAGTTCGTCGCGATGAAATGCCGAAACTATTTCCGCAGCAGATAGGACGTCCTATGCATATTGACTGCTGTTTACAACCTTGTTTTGAAAGCTCGGAATGTTGGATACGGGAATGCCCTGCTTGAATGTTTGTAAGAAGCCGAAGTCCCGAGCTAGTGATTCAGTCCAGCTAATTTTACGCAAAGTCGCACAGCGCACTAGTTATTGACGGATAAATGGGTCAATCTTTGTAGTCTGGAGACGCGGTGCTTGGGCACGCCTTGCTGTCTCAGAACAATCCTTTGAGATGATAAGAGTCTCTCAAAAGCCGGGCTCTAGCGAGGTTACAGGCTAGCAATTACTTAATCTGTTACAATTTACCATTAACCTACGTGCTCGTCTCGATTGACTTTGGAAATGCGCTGTGATTCGCGTCGATGATGAATTTGACCGGGTGAAAAATGACACAAAATATCAAACGTTCAATGAAGAACTCTTGTATCGTTTCGGGGCTCTCATCTCGATTATATTGTTTGATTTGAGACTTTATTGAAACAAATACAGCAAAATACACTTCTGGACACATCTATTGGCCCACCTTCCATTTTCAGTTTCGTTTAGTCCTAGCTAAAAATTTATATTAGGTTAAGCACAAAGTTTTTATGCAGTTTTGAACCTGATACATTTTACCATCTTTTTCGATCGCATATGACATGGAGCTACGCCTAACAAGTCGGGTATGCGCCTTGATAAAGGCAGTTGATTTTTTAAATAAAAAACATGTTTTATCAAAAGTTTTAATTTCATTATCAAAAAAAAGTTTAGTTTAATAACGCGTGTTGCCTCCATGGGCATCTACGACAGCTCTCGTACGGTTAGGCATAGAGTTAATCAACCGCTCTATGAAATTTTGAGGGATGATCTTCTATTCCTCTTCTATGGCAGTTTTCAACTCCTGCCTCGTCTGGGCAATTGGCTGACGAGCCCTAGCACGTCTTTTTAGCTTGTCCCACATGTGCTCAATCGGGTTCATGTCTGGGTTTTTGGCTGGCCAGTCCATAACTGTGATGTTCCTATCCCGAAGATATTCCCTGACGATGCCGGCCGTATGGGCTCTTGTATTATCATGCATAAAAAGGAAATTTGGGCTCACATGGTCCACGTATGGCATCACGTGAGGTTCTAAGCACTCACGAATGTACCTTTCAACATTTAATGTTGGCAGCCGTGGTCCTGTAACAACCTCAAGTTGAGTTTTGCCGCTCGCGAATATACCGCCATGCAACCCTCTCTGCAAAGCAGCATTGCGCAAAACGCTGCTTTGCAGAGAGGGTTGCTTATGGCGGTGGCTCATGGACGATATATGTTTTTACAAAACGTTGTAAAAAAAAACATATATCGGCCGGGCGTAAGATTTCAGGTTGCATTAGGAAGTGCCCTGCTTGTTTTTTTGTGTCAAGCCGATGCCCCAAGGTAGTGATTCCAGAGAAAAATGTTTGCACAAACGTAACATTTCGTAAAATTTTCAAGTATTGATATAAAGTGTCATTTTGATGTTTTTTTTCAGCCATGTTTAGCCTATAACATAAACATCTGAAGCGAGATGACGCAGTTGCATATTTTTGTCGTAAAACTTTATAATTTGGCAGAGTCCAGTCTGAGAGTAGAGTAGAATGGACGAAAATAGACTATAATTCCTTGGTGCTGACTCAACATCGTATTTTAGCCTAAATCATCATAACACAACAAAGAAATTCGTTGGGAATTAAAATGTTTTAAAAAGTTTGGGCCTTATTACTTTTCATTTGTTCTTTATAATGCCTACCTACCAAGAAGGTTTTGCGCAAAACATTCTTGCTTTCTTCCCAGAAAATAACTTCTGCCACCTAACTTATATATATTATGCATTATATTTTTTTTCAAATGTACAATACAATAAACCCAGATCTTATGAAAAATTGGGCAAATTGATGAAAACTATTGCTGATTTAAGGAAAACTGAATAAAAGTTCTTGATAGTAGACAGCAGGTGATTAATACTAGTGGTGGATGGGACTTTTTTACTCTAATTACACAGTATATAAGTTTTTATTTAATTTTTAGTTATGAGATAATGGTACTTTTACATATCAAATTTATTTAACTGAAAGAAGTCTTTAGATACTTGAATACATAGTTTCCAACTAAAAAAAAATATTTGATTTTATTAAATGGTTCAATCAATCAAATCAATTTAAAATGTTATTTTCAAGGTCAGAATCTAACAGTGATTAAAACAATTATTATTATAATAAACAAAGTAACTTAAATACCAAGGCAAACTCAATTGTGCAATTCAACTGCAAGTGAATTATGGTACCCCTGTATGGGTCTAAGCCTCCACCAATACAATACATAAGTCCCTGTCCTGTCCTAGCTTTTGCTATCCAGTGTGGTCTTGCTGTTAGTATCAGACCATCTCTTGTAAGGTTGCATTTCCCTTCTGGAGGCCGATCGATTCTCGCCCATGCGAATTGAAAGCGTTGACGCAAAATATAGACATTTGTCGCATAAAAATAAGGTAAGATAACTCGACAAAGTCATTAATTAGACACTTATTTTCTCATTCATATTCAATCTAGCATGCCATTCAGAATACAGATTTTGGCTGCCGCTCGACTATTAACGTAGAATCCCAAGTTATATATAAGCCGTAAGAATCATATACGACTTATTTGCTAATGAAGTGAGAATTTACTCCCAGGTCCTCTCCATGCATTATGGCGAGGCAAAATCCAAGTTGAAGGGCCCCAGCAAAGTTAGTGTGTCCAGAAGTTATATTATAATTTATTATTCAGACCAGAGAGGATGAAGGAAGAACGATTGACGAAACAAATACATATTGCGAATGTGAGTGGAAGGGCTGGTAAGGGACGTCCCAGACGGACTTACATCGACCAAATAGGGGATGTATTAGCAAAGGGAAAGATAAAAAGTACCCGGAACCGGCTTGCGTGCATGCAACGACTTATGAACTTTGCAACGACTTTCGGCTGCGCCTCGGCTCGGGTAGACATTTGTCGGAACTCTTTGCAATGACAGCCTTTCCGCACTTGTAATGAAATATACTATTTTAATACAGTTGCTCAAAAAGTGGCGTATTGCAGGGACGTATAGCTTGTGGGATGTGGCTATTACACCTTTCCCGCACTAGTGCGTTCTCTTTCCCAACTGTCAAAATGTCTATTAAAAAAAACCAACCATGAAGTTTTTACTAAAAAAAAATCCTAATGGGTATTTTTCCTTATCTCAAATATAGTTGGAACCACTGTCAAACTCCGTGCACTGCTCTATAGTTTAAAAGGAAACCACAGATAATAGACCGAATTTGACAGTTATTGCAACAGAATTTATCTGTGATGAAAAACGCCCATTTTGATTCACATATTTTATGATTTGAAAAAAATTATGATTCATGCAAATACATATATTTCTAAAAAGAAGCTACTAATTTGTTTCATTACTTTATTAAGTAAAAGGTTTTTTTTACATTTCATTTTATTAAATTTCATATCAATAAAAAAAATCTACTGAAGACTTGGCTGTATGGGCATAGTTCCCTTTGCGTACCAGAATGGGTGAAGAAAAAAAATCTCTGCTTATATTTTTTTATGCCACACCTGGCCATAAAGTGGCTTTTTCCGCACGCTGCGCGTACGGAAAAAGCCGCTTTCTGGCCAAGTGTAGACATAAAAAGATGCACACAACACGGGAGGTAATAAAGAAAGCTCTCGATCGCATATTTACGTCCCTCGCTTGCAGCTCGGGCCGCAAACTTCTGCGATCTCGGCCTTTCTTTGTATTACCACCCTAGTTGTGTAATGTACTATTACGGTTGGCGCCATTTTCCAAATAATTTTTCTTTATTAAATTGCTTATTTTTTTCGCAACTGTATTAAAAATAGTCGTTCAGTACACGTGCGGAACCGCCATTGCAACTTGTTCCGACTGTCAACCCTTGCCTTCGCTGCGCCTCGGCTCGGGTAGACATTTGTCGGAACTCCTTGCAATGACAGCCTTTCCGCACTTGTAATGAAATATACTATTTTATGTTAGACAGAAGACACTTTATTGTATTGATTGTAAAACTTTCTTTGGTATTACCTAACAATTTTAAATAATACACCTTGGCGATATATTTTTTTGTGAATTTGTGCTAAAAATGCATTTGCTTTCAGAATATGCCCCATTCCAATCACCAAGCTGTAATTAGGGTTCTGTCCCCAAAGAGTGTCAACGCAACTTCTTATTTTCAGTCTTTATAGGCGCAAAGTCCCTCTAAATATCCTTTTTCTCTCAGACCTCTATAGGGAGTCAGTTATCTTCACCAAAATTCAGCAGATTAACCAACAAATATTTTGTAATGAAAAATAATTAAAAAAAAGGAAGACCACACTGTGTTTTTGGTCCACAGCTAAAAAGTAATACAATTTGTAAAACTTGCTGTGCTATGAAGTCCCAATAATATAATAACAAATAAGAAAAACTGTGTTGGACTCCAACTTTTACTTCAATTTGGACCAATAATTATAGTATTCAATAAATAATTTTAAGTATGCATTCACATAATTGGGAAAATGGAAATCTATTTTACGTGTATGTATTTAGGTACTTAACATGATAAATCTAGGTCTTTGCCTTGTTATTTCCATTAAATTCCCTGTAATCATTGGTTGTGTGCTAAAGTATAGTCACTGAAAAGTTCGAAAATTATAGGATATATTATAGATAGATATTTACAGTTCAATGGAAGGGTTTTTCATTTTCTATGATTAGAAAGATGAGTGGAAATAGAAACATTTTGAAGTAAGGCTGGTTTCTAAGTAACTAGTGGGATTGAACACTGATGAACTGATGGGGTTACAAAAAAAGTATCTTGATGTAGGTATATGTATGGTTTCAGATTTTTGTTGCCTAGGGGTGTAAAACTCCACGGATGAATGGCAAAGTATTCGATGATTCACGCTCCATAAGTTTACTGCACTACCTACTAACTATGTATCGAACGCTGATGTCATATCATTTCTTCCTAACTGTACACGCTGGTGATCTACAATTTATCAAGAGTGAAAAGTGACTACATCATGCACTAAATACCGTAAAACTACCGTATTTCCTTGGATTTATTCTAAAAATATTCCATTTTGAATCTCGGAAGAGGCGAAGTTCTCAATGCCCAATGTGCGTAAAGTTGACATTATAACTTAAGTAATAATCCTCTAAGATTCTGGTAATATACCTCAAGGGGAAGTTTCTGAACCAGTAATATTAGTCTAGATGTATTTTATAATGCGTAGGAGGCGTAATTACCTTAGTTTTGTGTAATCCAATATCCAGATGAAAGTCGAAGTCCTAATAACACACGATTAACACTGCAATTCATAAATTACTACACACTATCACAAAGCAGCACTACACAATTTTTCACTTATATTTACTATTTTATGTGAAAATATCACATAATGCGCCATTCTCGCGATAAATCCGAAGGACAGCAGCAGGCGGCAATCGCTGCCATCTTTTTTGTCAAATGTCTAAAACTAATTTTAGCGCCTCAAACGAACTCTGGTGATATTTTTAGAAAGTAAAAGAAACTTACGAAACTAGTGCTACCATCTAAGGAAGTTTTTGTTTTACACCTCCTAGACACTAGATGGCGCTTTTTCTTTATGTTTCTCTAAAGATGGCGTGAGTTGTCTTGACTCTCCTTATGTAGAGTCAAAATTAAATGTAGATTCAATCACAAAGGAAAAACAGTAGAGACTAACATTTTAGGTTTCCGTACCCGAAGGCTGCCAAACGGGATTCTATCTTTTCTACACAGAAGTTTACCAAGATTGCAGTTGACAATAGTAGTGTATTATACTATTTTTATTTTTAATGCATTAACCCGTGCTAAGGACAAATTTAAAAACCTATTAAGGGCTAAAAATTTCACCCATGCCGGGATTCGAACCCGCAACCTCTGGCTATCTGGCACAGATAGCCAGAGGCTTCAACCTCTTAACCTCTCAACCTCTGGCACGGATAGCCAGAGGTTGCGGGTTCGAATCCCGGCATGGATGAAATTTTCAGCCTCTAAATAGGTTTTTAAAATAGTAGTGTAAATAGACTGATATTTTACGAAAATGACTATTTAATAAATGTTTACAGTTTTAGGGTTCCGTAGGTACTCAACGAGCAACCTTTATACTCTTAGTTTCGCCATGATGTCTATCCATCTATATGTCCTAAGAAACTGTCCGTGGAAAATGTCCTAGCGACACCGAGGAAAAAATAGCTTTTTTTACACATCGCATTTCCTAATAGTGTCTACAATATCTCAATAATTTTAATAGTGACTTTACTTAGACTTTATATCTATCTATCTATCTATCTATCTATCTATCTATCTATCTATCTATCTATCTATCTATCTATCTATCTATCTATCTATCTATCTATCTATCTATCTATCTATCTATCTATCTATCTATCTATCTATCTATCTATCTATCTATCTATCTATCTATCTATCTATCTATCTATCTATCTATCTATCTATCTATCTATCTATCTATCTATCTATCTATCTATCTATCTATCTATCTATCTATCTATCTATCTATCTATCTATCTATCTATCTATCTATCTATCTATCTATCTATCTATCTATCTATCTATCTATCTATCTATCTATCTATCTATCTATCTATCTATCTATCTATCTATCTATCTATCTATCTATCTATCTATCTATCTATCTATCTATCTATCTATCTATCTATCTATCTATCTATCTATCTATCTATCTATCTATCTATCTATCTATCTATCTATCTATCTATCTATCTATCTATCTATCTATCTATCTATCTATCTATCTATCTATCTATCTATCTATCTATCTATCTATCTATCTATCTATCTATCTATCTATCTATCTATCTATCTATCTATCTATCTATCTATCTATCTATCTATCTATCTATCTATCTATCTATCTATCTATCTATCTATCTATCTATCTATCTATCTATCTATCTATCTATCTATCTATCTATCTATCTATCTATCTATCTATCTATCTATCTATCTATCTATCTATCTATCTATCTATCTATCTATCTATCTATCTATCTATCTATCTATCTATCTATCTATCTATCTATCTATCTATCTATCTATCTATCTATCTATCTATCTATCTATCTATCTATCTATCTATCTATCTATCTATCTATCTATCTATCTATCTATCTATCTATCTATCTATCTATCTATCTATCTATCTATCTATCTATCTATCTATCTATCTATCTATCTATCTATCTATCTATCTATCTATCTATCTATCTATCTATCTATCTATCTATCTATCTATCTATCTATCTATCTATCTATCTATCTATCTATCTATCTATCTATCTATCTATCTATCTATCTATCTATCTATCTATCTATCTATCTATCTATCTATCTATCTATCTATCTATCTATCTATCTATCTATCTATCTATCTATCTATCTATCTATCTATCTATCTATCTATCTATCTATCTATCTATCTATCTATCTATCTATCTATCTATCTATCTATCTATCTATCTATCTATCTATCTATCTATCTATCTATCTATCTATCTATCTATCTATCTATCTATCTATCTATCTATCTATCTATCTATCTATCTATCTATCTATCTATCTATCTATCTATCTATCTATCTATCTATCTATCTATCTATCTATCTATCTATCTATCTATCTATCTATCTATCTATCTATCTATCTATCTATCTATCTATCTATCTATCTATCTATCTATCTATCTATCTATCTATCTATCTATCTATCTATCTATCTATCTATCTATCTATCTATCTATCTATCTATCTATCTATCTATCTATCTATCTATCTATCTATCTATCTATCTATCTATCTATCTATCTATCTATCTATCTATCTATCTATCTATCTATCTATCTATCTATCTATCTATCTATCTATCTATCTATCTATCTATCTATCTATCTATCTATCTATCTATCTATCTATCTATCTATCTATCTATCTATCTATCTATCTATCTATCTATCTATCTATCTATCTATCTATCTATCTATCTATCTATCTATCTATCTATCTATCTATCTATCTATCTATCTATCTATCTATCTATCTATCTATCTATCTATCTATCTATCTATCTATCTATCTATCTATCTATCTATCTATCTATCTATCTATCTATCTATCTATCTATCTATCTATCTATCTATCTATCTATCTATCTATCTATCTATCTATCTATCTATCTATCTATCTATCTATCTATCTATCTATCTATCTATCTATCTATCTATCTATCTATCTATCTATTTATTTAATAGGTTTTTTAATAGCCAACGGCCCTCTTATAAAACACTTAAGCTTAATTAGGGTATAACAGTTTCAGCCTTATAAGGTTGCCAATTAAAGGCTCACACAACATTCATAATTAATTAGGTCTAGTTATTAGTTATGTGTTAAATATAACGAAAAAAGTCTTATTTTGACTTATAAAAATTAAAAAGAATTTGACTTTAAAAAAATTAAATTAAATATAATTAGAAGAAAATAGGAGACATTTAGGAACTTTTAGAAACTTAAATTCTTGGGAACTTAAATTCTTAAATTCTTGAGGAACAGTCTTGGAGTAATTTGCGCACTTTAACCTTTAACCTTTACACTTATAACGAACGCTAACACGGGCAAGGGTCTCAAAAATCACTATGAACACATAATATGTAAAAATATTTCCATTTTTTTTCCCGGTAGTGCTAGTCCTACCCACTGGATTCTCTACCCAATATTTTTTAGGATACCTCCCCGACACTTAAATGAGGCAAGTTTTTTTTGCCATACTGAATATTGATGAATTTAGATCATAACAGTTTTTCTATTAAAATAAATAAAATAATGTTCTCACACGATGCATTGAGAACTGAAAAAAAAACTATGATTAAAGCTTAAAATTGTGAGATCTGATCTAAAGATTGTGATCAGTACCGTTACATCAAATTAGGTTCCCTTGTTATAGGGAATTCATGCGCCATCAATTCAATCAATTCGTTGGTCGTTTGTTATACGGTTGTTTTGAACATTTTTCTATGTTTTAGTGCTCACTTAGATCGTGTTAAAACCTTGTTAAATATTAGAATGGCCATTTTTTTATAAAGTGAAATTATTACTGAAGGCTGTGACAATGGCATAGCGCATAAACCGCGAATTTATGATTCACCGTAAATTTTGGTAAACCCTTAATCTTTTACACAATATCAATCTGAGAAAAAAACTGATATCGAACTAAAGGTATTGTAAAACACAAACCTACATTGACATCACATCAATCTTTGCAATCGTGCACTCTACTCGACTTTACAGCAAAAATGTAAAGGTAAAGGTGATATGCTGTCGACTGCACCTACCTTCTTAGATCGTTTCACTTTCGTAAAGATATGCGTAGCTCAAGAAAAACCACAAGCATCAACGTAAATCAGACAAGCCTAGATTATTTCCCCACCTATTTCTACGCGTAGAATACCAAAGAAACAGTAACGGCTTTAGTTGCAAAAACACAATTCCCTAAAACACTCCAAAAACGCTGACACTACTAGTTTGTGGGGGAGATTTTACAAGAATAGTTCGCATCTGAACACAGATTAAATAAAGCGCCTCCAGGAGTGCTTTAGTAGAATCGTGTTCCTATAAATAAGGCCGTTAGCGTCTTTGCTTGACTGACCTAGGACAGGCAAAAATTCGAACACTTTCACTGTTCGTCATTACGTGGATATTGTGCAAACAGTAAAAGCCCGAGATGAGATCAACCGTCCAACAGCCACGGAACAAAAAGGTATTTAAATGTAGAGCCGACAGCTGGGGCCTCATAGAACAGACTATTTTCTGTTCCGCGAGGGGCCTGTTTCGTATAATTAATTGTTGACTATGACAATTCGATGTTCACATCGATAGCAAAGTCGATTCACCCACATATGAACATATGTGGGTGAATCGATTCACCCACATATGTTCAAATCAAAGTCGATTCACCCACATATGAACATATGTGGGTGAATCGACTATGCTATCGACTCTACATGTTCACGTAGAGTGCTGCGCAATATACCTACCTCGAAATGTAATAAAAGCAACATAACATAATGACGGCCTCGGTGGCGCAGCGGTTTGGCACGCTGACTGTAAAACCGAAAGTTTCGTGTTCGATCCCCGGCCGGGTCAAACTAGGAAACGAACTTTTCCAGTTTGTCTCGGGTCTTGGATGTTATCTATGTATTTATTGTATTAAATCTATCGTCGAATTAACAACACAAGTCATTTAGTTGTACTTAGTATAGGGCTAACGAGATCTGTGTAATATGTCCATGAATATATACAGATACCAGGGACAGTCTCTTGCTACGATCCTGGCAGATCACTTTCGCTTTATAACGAACTGTAATGTATTTTTTTATGTAGCCTCGATTGTGTCCCACTGGGCAAAGGCCTCCCATTTTGGCTTCCACTTCATGGCCACCTCCTGCCAGCCCGGCAAAAAGGTCGTGAGGACGTCCGGCCATCTCCGCTTGGGTCGGCCACGTTTGCGATATCCGTTGCGATATCGCGCGGAACCCAGTTAGACGGAGTTTACACGTTCAGTCTGGCGTCAGTTTTTCCATCAGTCTGGTGAGACTGACGGCAGACTGATTGTCTATTCAGAGGACTGATGGACCAGACTGACGGATACTCAAATATGTCGATGCTTCATCAGTCTGGCATCAATCCGTGCTTGTTTGAGGTCCCGGTCTGAACCGACGCCAGACTGAAGGTGTAAACTCCGTCTTAGTGACGATTTTTGTCACCTTTCTAGGCCCATACGGCTTAGCGGGCCCGCCCAACGAATAATATAGTACTATCAAGGAATCGCATTTTTTCCGAAATTTTCCGGTTTCGGGTACTTTTCATCTTAGCCTTGACTAATACGTCTCCTATTTATAACTAGACAATTATATGTAGGTACTACAGATTTGTGGTGGAGTATGGCCTAACCTTCCTGCGATGCAGAAAGAGACCCGTGCCCCAGCAGTGGGGACATACAAGGGTTGATAACGAACGATAGGTACAGATTTTCAATGGGGATTATTGGAATAGCCCAGGCTCTTGTTGTATTTGGTTTTCTGATGAGTACAATAAAGATGTCTAATCTAATCTAATCTCCTCAACACTAATTATTGCGTTTCAAATTTGAATAGACCAGGAGTTTGGAGTTTCACTATATTTTTTTTATACAAAAGGATCTAGAATTAGAAAATGAACACCTATTGTGACTTGTAACGTTCATTAAGTCGCAGTTTCTGTGTTAACACTTTAAATCACAATATTCAGATTCGATTGATTTATTGGTGTTCTTTTTTCAACGGCCATCACATCGACATAAAAGTCAAAGGTGCAATGGATCTGGGGCAGCCGGATGATACAAAATCCGGGTGCGATGACGTCATAGGCATTAAAATCAAAATTTAATTCTACATTACAAACATACGTTCACTTTTTTAATGCATGTCATTAATATCTTAATAAATTCTGCGATAAACTGTAGTAAACAACATTTAAAGCAAAAAAGGTAAGTATAATATTATGTTATGTAGATACCTACGTAATTTTTTAAGACCAGAAGATTCTAAGATCCATCTGAAGCTATAATATTATCTATCGATGATAGACTACATACGTTTCTGCTAAACATTTTAACAAACATGGAAAATGCTATAAACTAAAAAAATAATAACTTTTCAACACTACAAATAAACTTGATAGTTTCATGATTAAACCGTAAAATATATTAGTACCTATATCGTAGTCCTTGGTAAGTAGGACATGAAAACTCCTCATATTAATTACTTCAAACTTTTTAAAGCTTTCAGTTTTCGATTTGTTTACAGATTCAGGGGAACATCAGACAATCGTAACAGAACCATTGATAGTTTAATAGATAAATTTGTTGAAAAAAACTCATAGAGTAAGTTAAGCATTGGCATACGTAGCAAGGCTACGTAATGAATAGCAGAGCCATGATGCCGCTGCCGGCGGCGTCATAGCACGGCATCTGTTTACAAGTTTGGTTAACACAACTTAGCAGGAGAGGGCAACGGGTGAAAGTTGTTACGTAACCTAAGGAACGTCGTCCGTGGCTCGGTGAAGCTCAGGCACGTACACAGGGGAGGGGGCCTATGTTACTTTCAATCAAATTTAATTGTTGGATGCAGATGCAGAAATTATCGTTAGCGAAAAACGAAAAAACAAACCTTTTTTAATGTTAAAAAACCTATTTAGAGGCTAAAAATTCCTTATTATTATTAAAATATTTTTTTAATGTTTCTTGTATTTTTTGACCGTAGATGAGAGTGTAACGGACTAAATAAGCCAAAATCGTGTATTAAAAAATAGGTTGATTGTTTTAAGATTATTTATATATATAGGTACTCTTTGATGATTATTTTCTCGGTGTAGGTGACGGATGACGTATTTTTGTTGCGAACCAAAAACAATTATGGATGTATGCTAAGTTTTATTTGCCCCTGTGGTGTTGTTTTTACCCGACTGCAGCGAAGCCCAAAAGAAGGGTAATGTGTTTAGTGCGTATGTATGTATGTATGTATGTATGTATGTATGTATGTATGTATGTATGTATGTATGTATGTATGTATGTATGTATGTATGTATGTATGTATGTATGTATGTATGTATGTATGTATGTATGTATGTATGTATGTATGTATGTATGTATGTATGTATGTATGTATGTATGTATGTATGTATGTATGTATGTATGTATGTATGTATGTATGTATGTATGTATGTATGTAAGTATGTCCGATTCTATGTTCCCTCATAACTCATTAACCAATGGTCAGATTTTGTAAAACAAGGTGTCATTCGATTCGGCATCCTTGCGCGGGTGTCATAGGCTATATAAAATCATAATTATGCGATCAGAACCGTGACGAAAAATAAAATTCGTTAAGAAGCTTCGTTAAAGTACAGCTAGGAGCCACTAGATGGCGCTGTTATATTTAGTTTATTGAATTCGAATACTAATTTTATTGAACTACCCCTAACAGGTGTGAAATATTTAAAACAGAATTTTGCGGATGACGTAGGTTACATAAAATCAGCATTAATAGAGAACCAACGGAACAACAAATAACATTTACTTCTAAGCAATTAAAGTACCACTTTTAGCCACTTGATGGCGCTGCTATATTTTATTTATTCTAATACATGTGTATACATAATTTCGGCTTTGGTCTACATGTAAACAAACCATTTATAGAATCGGTACAAATGCGGAAAGAAATAATTCCTATAAAGTGGTTTGATCCTTCTAGATCATTCATTTAATTAAAAAATATAATTTTGTTTAACTACGCCTAACACGTGCAAAGTATTTAAAAGAGAATTTTGCGGGTGTCGTTGATTACATAAAATCAGCATTAATAGAGAACAAACGCAACACAAATAATATTCACTTCTAAGTAATTAAAGTACTGTAGCATTAGTTCCTCTACCCAACCACAGATGGCGCTGTTTGTGTTCTAAATGAGGGATTTTCCTAGAGCAATTTAAAAACAAAAAATAGTTCTTGAAACTCCGACAGATGGCTCTGATAAAACTTGACTTGATTTTTTTTTTCACAATATATCTGCAATCTGTGAACTTCTCTCATTCCGTCTCATATAGTAATTTTCTCTGTGTTCCGTCTAGACCACAGAACAATAACCAACTCTAGTAATTTCTTATAAAAAACAAACCGGTTGTTTGTAATTTGTTTTTTTTTCTTTTGTATCAAAGAAGTCAATCAACAAATCATCAATTTATGAGAAGTCATGAAAATGCACTGTTAAAAACTTAAAATTAAGTAGGTATAATGACGTCTGTTTTGTAATAAAATCTTCGACAATGCTAACAAAACTTCAACTTCGACGACGACAGTGATATACAAACACAGGACTAATAAAGGCGTAGAGGAATAAAGGCGTAGAGGGAGTAAAATAAAGGTCTCTCAGCGGTATTAAAAAAAAACAACGTACATAGACAGCATCGCCATCTAGTAGCGAGATTGGAACTATTTTTTAGGAGCTGTCAGAAAATCGCTCATTGCGGTATGGTTTTGTCCGAAGGCCCTAAATAATATTAAACAAAATTGGATAGTATTTGAGCACTCGACCAATCACTTCGACCAATGCTGACTGTCCACTAATAATTGGCACGACTAGTGACGTAGGTTATATACCTCGCTTTGCGCTGTGGTGCGAGTAGAACAGCTTAGTAAGTTTCATATTGCTTCAATAAATAGATCCCTAAGTACTAGGAGTGGGTCGCTGTCCGATTTTTCGACGACGAAACGCAACCGTTTTTTCTGGAACGAAAACAGGTCTTCGAAACGGTCCTCGTTCGCAACTGGTTTCATTGTATGCGAACGAGCAAGGCGCAGAGGACGGTCAAACGAGTGCGAACGAGACGAAATCACGAAACATCGGAAAAAATAAGTTGTTATACACGATCTTCGACTGTATATTCATAGACATAAAGATTACTTTATTGTATCACAGACCAAAACGAACGAAACGAGCAAGGAGCCGACGACGACGTCGCAATGATCTCATTACGTTCTAGGCTCTATTAATATAGCACTAAAGGACATATCCGCGTCAAACAATCTAAGGACTGGTCTCGCGACGAACAAACGCTGGCACTGCTTTAGAGTCGCTGGCACTGCTTTAGAATGAAACGTAAAACGGTCCTATCGTCGCGGAACACAAAACGGTCTTATAAAACGGTTCGTCTTTGCAACGATCACGCCTACTAAGTACGTGCTGTCGTGCTGAAACAACGTTTCTCTTCTTGTCTGCTGAAACCCTGTCCTACAGTACCACTTTTAGCCACTAGATGGCGCTGGCATATATTTATTCTAGTACATGTATAAATACATAATATCAGCTTTGCTCTACATGTAAACAAACCGTCTATAGAAACGGTATAAGTGCTGAAAGAAATAATGCCTATAAAGTGTTTATTTCTTTCTACGCCATTCGTTTATCTCATTAATTTAAGAAATATCAACCTCATAGGGGGTAATAATACATTACTGCAGAGGCCGAGAAGTAAGGGATTGCTGGACGAGTTTGGGACCGCACTTTTCCTCTGTGCGGTCATAGTCAGACAAGCTGGGTTCAAAGAAGAAACAATAAATGATAAAAAAATATTTGAACGCTCTCACTGGTAACCGAAGACGGATCCTCCGTGACCTCGTATCGTAGGACCCATGAAATTTTAATAGCTCTATTCATCTTAACGAATTTTATCTCGTTTCCTCCGAAAATAAGATTATGATTTTGTGTTAGGTTTCCTGTTCACTTGTAAGACCAAAGATTGCTTATCTACACCTAAATATTCAGTAAAAATTTTCAATGCTTTAGGGGGCCACCTCAAGATGAATTTGTTATAGTTTCATTTTAATACCGGTAATATTTTGGCATTCAGAAAACCAAGATTTTGTATGTCTCCACGCCCATGCCACAACTCTAAATAACTACGCCAGGCCGAAGGCCGAGCCCCATCATGCGGGTGCGAGGAAACTTGCCGCGACGAGGTTGAAGGCCGAGCTCAATACAGGTCGCGGCACGGCCGAAGGTTGTGAAGCGGGCTACAGGAATACTCCCACGGCGATTCCAAATGCTGAGCTCTATTTACGCTGATGCCAAATGGAGAGACTATTAGCGCGGCCCAAGGCCGCGACAGTTAGGTACTTAAAGTTGCTGTTAGGAGGAAACCTGTCGCGCCTTTGTACAGGCCGCGGCTGAAGGCTCAGACCATTTATGTTCCCATTTACAAGTCCTTATTCTAAGTAATTTTAGCGAGACCGAAGACTGGGCCCAGCAATGCAAGCACGAAGAATTCTACTCTGGAGATGTCGAAAGCTGAGCGCCGTTCAGGTCGAGGACATAATTCGTGACTATTCCAGTCCCCACCTACAATCGTTAACATTAAATAACTAGGTGCAGTGGAGCGTTTTTAGGCTACATAAAAAACAGACAATTTATGTAAGGATAATAAAGAAAAAAATCTGTCATTTCCTTTGCAAATATTCTAGATAGTTTAACACCATTAGACCATATTCATTATACTAGCTAAAAAATATCGCACGACATAAATTTTTAATGCAGGCAGGTGGTACCTATGACTATATCAAACAAGTATATCAGTAAAAATATTTATGATTTGCCGAGACATGTCCATTGTCGAACAAAAGAAAATAAAGCAATAAACTAAAATTCATTTAGGAAATAAAATAATATAACGATTTAAAGCATGTAAGCAGAACAGATGGACCTTTAAATTTTATCGTTTTACCATTGAATTATTCAATGGTTTTACTGAGTCACTAAAAGGTCAAAAATAAAAAAAATATTTAAAAAAATAAAAGAACCCGACTGCAGTGATATAAATCAACTGAAAGGGAAAAAATAAGATAATTTTATTTTCAAATGCTAATGTCGAATCAGAAGAGTTCATGCTGCTTTACTTGAGGGACCAAATAATATAACTTTATAAGCATTATTTGCTCAAACTGTTGCATTTATTATTTTATATAAAATGATGCAGTCGGGACCCATTAGAGGACTTTAAACAAACAGTAATGGGTCCCGACTGCATCATTTTATATAAAATAATAAATGCAACAGTTTGAGCAAATAATGCTTATAAAGTTATATTATTTGGTCCCTCAAGTAAAGCAGCATGAACTCTTCTGATTCGACATTAGCATTTGAAAATAAAATTATCTTATTTTTTCCCTTTCAGTTGATTTATATCACTGCAGTCGGGTTCTTTTATTTTTTTAAATATTTTTTTTTCCCTGTGTGTGCGGGATATGAGGCCGTGCCTCTTGTCCCGTGCGGCACCCCCGGGACAATTTGCCATCTTGGTTTCACTGTGTGGGCGGGGGGAGCTCCGAGCTGTTGGAGTCTGCCAGCTCAAGGAACTCCCGAGGGTAGGGACGTCCATCTTCTGGCCGGTCGTAGTTGGGGGCTATATGGTGATTAGAAAGATATTATTGGCACCATATAATTGAATCATCCAATTGCAGATAAATAAAATATTTTTTATTATGGAAACGTAGAAATCCTGGATTAAAAAAGGAAAGAAGATATGAATGATTTTATAACTCGCAAGGGAATAAAAATGTTTAAGGTTGCTCAAGAATCATGTTGTTTGGTATGAATCCATATCTTAATACAATTAAAGGAACCATCGGAAAACCCAAAATTTGTAGTTCAATAAAAAAAAGCTAGGTATATAATTATTTACCCACCTACTTACAAGTTTGTACGGAAACCACGATGTCTGAACAAGTCTGAATTGCACTTGATCGGGCTTAGCTTGCCAAATATTCAGGTGATACAAAAAAACTAACATAAAGTTTTTTTATTATTATTTTAATGAGCCAGTCTCACTCTTTTACAATACAGCCCTGGCTCCAGTGGAGTCCCATCGACATTTTATAGTCTATTGGCCTCTTCCTTTCCAGCTGCATCCTAGTCTGCTCTACAGAGCCTTGAGAGGTGAAAGTTGTGTGCAATTCACAAACTATGCATCTGTTCCCAAACCTTGTATACAAGGTAAAACATTTTTTTTTTGGAAATTAGTGAGTACTTATTCAGATAATCATAATAAAGTAACTTTTCAAATATTATGTTGACTGAGCAGTGTTTTATTTACCTATGTTGTTTGAGTACCGGCGTCGACAGCACATCAAACTTTACATGCGTGAACTCTAATCACTCACGCATGAACATTCATTCATAACATTCACGCCCTGAACTCTGTAATTCACGATCTGTAATCAGTCACGTTAAGGGCTGCACCAAAAACGTTATGGTTGAGATATCACCTTATAAGACGTTATTTAATCATTCTTTCATTAACCAATTCTCACCATACTTATTTTAATTTAAAAAATGTACTTCTTAGGTGCATAGGTCAAATAATACCACCGATCCAAGGGGGTTCTCAAATATTAGGCAGCAAGGGCCTCGATACTGTTTGTGCGATTAAGTGCAGTGTTGACGCCTAGATGTTTTGATTTAATAACATGTTACACGCAGAGTTCAGACGCTCGTATTTCCTCACGATGGTTTCCTTCACAATTGGCGAGTGCTATTACTATCACAAATTCACAAATGTAGATATACCTACCTAGAATTTGCACATGCTGGAATCGAGCCCGGATTGGGTGTAAGGCGTAACACTTGCCTCATTCCACATTCAAGTCTAGTGCAAGTTTACCCATTGCGTTACTTCAGAAGGAACCGTGTAAATTGCTTCCACGAGGAAACAAAGCCTATGTAGTATTTTGTAAGGCAGTGAACGTGTTTTTTCTCTTTTCGTCTTGCAACAATCGCTGATTGAACGGTGGACCCACACCTGCTCCGTGAGATTAGTGAGATCAGAAGTGAAACAATGACTGCCGTGAAGTCAACTATAGTGTGTCAGGTTTCCTCTGTTTCCACGGTTTCCTATATTTCCTAGTCTTTTTAATTAAGCCTCTAACTTCCACTGAACAGAGCCTTTTAGAATGAATTTTTAACTCTTTATGTTGAGTGTCGTGACAAAAACGTATGTCTTAAAAAATACAATTTGAATGGCACGAGTATGAAGATAGCATAGTACCAGAAATCTTTGGATAATACATGACATACGATAGAGTTAGTTATCCACTAAAGTTTGATCTTTGTTGTGGAGGCAACGATTCAAGGGGCTACGCGGTACTAACGAATGCCACCAATGGAATAATAATCGTAACTTGTTTCATTTATTATCGTTTCTTTTTCAAAAAATTAACATCTTAAGGGCCGATTCGACCAAACTATTTATGCTTGTTATAAGTGCTAATCTTGGAATAAATCGAGAATTTAACAAGAGAATTTCTCTATTTTTAATCTATTTTTAAGACCCACAGTCTAGAACGTAGAATCAACCACCTACGACTTTAATCGAATTTTGCTAAAACAGCTGTTTTGTCAAAACTTCTTGTCAATAGGTTCTAAAATGTCTGTTAAGAGATTGATGATGTTGACTTTTTCTAAAGGCGCGTTATAAGCGCTCGTGGCCTAGTCGAACCCAGTGATTGGAATCAATCACTCGAGTTAAGCAACAACAGGTGCGGTCAGGTGCTTGATAAGGCCTTGACAGTAAGGCCCGCCACTGTATTACAAACCTCCATCAACCCGGACTTGGCCCCCCCGTGGTGGATTATGGCTTAACCTTCCTGCAATGCAGGAAGAGACCTGTGCCCCAGCAGTGGGGATATACAGGGTTGCTATCGCGTTATAAGGGAAGATATTATGTTTTTTTCCATAGGTGGCGCCAGTTAGCAACCCTTTAACAAATTTAACTTTCTTACCATATCCTGAACGATTCCAATCGCCTAACTGTCAAATTAGTAGGTATGGAATTTGACATTGATAGCTAGACGATTGGAATCGCTCAGGAGTTGGTGCACATAATTAGGCCCCCTGATCTTTGTTAGCTGTATCTAAATCGTTCCGTTCTGTTTTATTCTTGCTGTCTAAAAATGGAGTAAATAGAATAATAAATTCACTGACATTTCTAGAAATTAACTATCAGTGTAACTAAACGGTTTAACTGCCTCTCCTCGCCTCTCTCTAAGCTTTGCTGGAAGAAATTTCTTTCAGAGGTAAGGCTTTTGTTCATGTTATTTCTTATACAATGTCCTGTTAAAATTTCGTGTGCAATAAAGTAATGCTTCTTCTTCTTCTTTCGTCTCGAAAGCGCCGCCCTCCTCTCAGACATCTCGCTCCCAAAACCGCGCCACTGCGAGCGCGCCGGGTGATGCCTCCATGAGATCCCGCAAACTGCACTGTGGAGCTTCAGGGCAGACACAAAGATGCATTGTGGTTTGTGCAGCTCCACATCGGCACAAGATGTCAGCATCTTCGGGCAGGATAATGCTAATGAAGCATTATCCTGCCTTATATATTCATTAGCAAGTATAATGCTAATGAATATATTATGTACTTATTATTTAAGTGTGGTTTCTTTTTCTACGTTCTTTGTCTTATAATTGCGGCAATAAAATTGCAATTCTTGACAATTGTTACTTCCCGAAGGGGGTGGTGAAGTTAGCCCTATTCTTTTGTGCTTTTTCTTCTTTTCTTTGATTGCTGTTCTTTTGTGCTATTCAGCATTACAGATCAGTATATTATTACTGTGCAAATCCATCGTCTTTCCATGTGCCCAATATTTAAAGTTGATTCTTAAAATAGTAGGTAAATAGCCGGTAGTCTGATCATAAAACTGTTTATTTATTATATTTTCAATCCGACGAATCTTCCTAGCGGAGGTTATGTACGATACGGTGAATGAAACATAATATGGAAAGTTGTTGCATAAGAATCTGCAACCAAATTGCAATCAAAACGAAATAAAAGAGTTAGTTATTGAGTAGTGATAGTATCCGTAAGGGTTTATTCCGAATTCGTCAAGCCTAATTATTTGGTGACGCCTCAGTACGATACAATATATTTTGTATACTATTTTAAACCTACAGTTACAAATTCATTCGAGCAGAATCGGAATACTACCCTAAAATGGTGCTATCTGTGAGATACGACACGGTACTCCCATCGCTGTCGCAGTCCTGTCCTGAGCGGGCAGGTCCAGGTGGCCAGGATGCAAGGACGTTTTAACCAAATCGTTCTTGCCAGGATGTAACCAAGTTATTGGTTAGTAAATCTTCGTACTGCACGTCCCACTCGACAAGCTGCTGCATCCGCAAGGGCAGCGCAGCGACTACAGGGTCTGCGTATGCACGGTCTGCGGTATGCAGGGTCCGCACACTTAAATGGTAATAGCACGGTAATAGTTTATTGCCTAAATTAATCCAAAGTGAAAAGACTGTTTTCGATTGTATTTAAGTTGTAGGTACAGTGCTACACAAGAAATAAGTCTCGCGGATGTACCTGCGCAGATGTCCAAATTTTGGATGTCCGGCAAGTAGATCGACCAATCAGATAGTTTCATTTTATGGCAGGCCGCGCGCCTTTGTTGCTATTGGTTGATTCAACGTCATCGATGTAGGTGACTATTAGTTTGGCAATATTAGCGTGAGCGAAATAGGTAGCGCTACTGCGGCAATCAATTCTGCACCTTAACCGTATCGGTTAAAGATCATGTTAAATGTACTTATAGCTTCGGGTACTTTCGTTACACTTCTTCCTAGTCTGCGCGAACGTAGATTCCCGAAGGGACTTTTATGATGTGTAGTACTATACGTCCTTTGCGATACTTAGATTGTAGATATTTAGTTTTTTTTTATTGACCGAAAATATTGTAACCAAAAACAAATTATTGTATGTCACTGCAAATTATGTACGACTAACATACAGAGTAATTATGAGATAGATAAAGACTTATCTACCTAGGTATCTGTAAATAATACTACTACGCACTGGGATAATTTTTTTACACTGCAATAAAACAATCCCACTATAATAAAGTTCGCTTACAAAGTTATTTCAAATTAAATACGTTTTACTTTAAAGCTTTAAAATAAAATGTCACTATAAAATAAAGCTGCAATGACTAATCACGCTTTGTAATTTTTTACAAGAGTTTGCGACTTTAAAATAGAATCTCATGTCATGATGACGTAGTGATCCAAGGTAGGTCCCCAATTATAAATTATAACGTTAAGCAAATAGAAAAACAGGATTCTCTAAAACACTCCTCAAATGCAGTTATCTATCTAAAGTATAAAAATGAATCGCTGACTGGTGAACGCAAATCTCGAGAGCAGCTGAACCGATTTCACTAATTCTTTTTTTAGAATATTTCTTAAAGTACGAGGATGGTTCTTACGGAGAGAAAAATAGACAAAAGTAACAATGAATCGACTGTTGGGCGGTAAGAAGTTCGCTGGGTCAGCTAGTATTTAATAAACAAAATCAGTTTTTCTGTTGAATTCAGTTGACAATTTAATATGCATTTGAAGAGTGTTTTAAGGAAATGTTTATATAAATCAGATTAAAAGTTTTTAAGTTAAAGGAGAAATATTGTTTATAGCTATGCTTTCCCTAAAATAAAGAGCAAGCAATTTGTTATAAACTTAATAAGCCATAATAGTTGGAAAGCACAATTTTGAAGTAAAAATATAATTCCTATTTCACGCCAATTTTTGTGTAAGTCCACATTACGTTGTTTGTGAGTAAGGTGCAATATTGACTGTACCTACAAAGCATTGTTAAGAAATAAACGCAAACACGGCCTTCGAGTGAGATTTTCCGGATTGCATAATTGGTCATAACTCATTTTATTGTTTGGAAACTTACGTGGCCAGCAAATGGGTCATCTTGAAATGGAAAAGTCATAACTCTTCGAACAATTTGTACTCTCGATGACATCATTAAGTGTACAGTCGACAGCACATCGATCTTCCGACCACGCCCTAGAGTCTACTACACACATAGTTTTTTTGATCACCTCGTTGGTCTAGCGGTGTCACCTGTGATTACCATGACCGGAGGTCGTGGGTTCAATTTCCACGGGGCTCGCCGTATTTTAAGCCTTAGTAATACTAATACAATGGCATACCAGTGGTAGCACTCACGCAAATTAAATAGCGGATAACTTGAACAAAAATCCACGCAGTATGCAAAATATGTAAAAAAAGTCAATCAAATAAACCGCCCCGAGACATATCCCACCCAAAGGTACTTATAACACTGGCAGCATTACCGCACGCTAACTCCTTAACAAAATCTCTCCCCGGGCACCCCAAACTCCAGTAGTTTCCAGGGCGAGTGGCACTAAAAATTAGCTGAGCATCAGCTGGCTGTATTTCGCACACTTAAGCCTAGGTGCAGCTTCAGCTGCTGACCCAGGGACGGCACCGTTGAAGCAATGTGCGAAGGTGCGAAGGTGCACATACAGGTGGCATCCCAGAGCAGACACCGAACTCTAAGCCCACGGTATCAAAGTGAGACCGTCCGGTCGCCTCCCATCAGTGCGGATCAACCCTGGTGGCTCAAGAACCGCAGAAATATCCGCCGAAGAAAGGACTCTCCCAGCGATATAATTATTATAATTATGCCGTGAAACTGAATTGCAAAGACGACGCTACTTTTTCGCCCCTTCGCCCCACGTCCTTTCTGTGTGCCGAGGTCTTAGACCAAGTATCAAGGTAAGTAAAGTAACACGCCGTTTACGACTTACTGCTCGATCGAACAACAAAATCAGCGTTACGTAGATTCCTAGGTAGCTGTTACATCTACTCCCACCAAGACTTAATAAGCACTCTATCAAGCAAGATAATTATCCTTCCGGCGTTTTTGAGCTATTATATCAGAGAATGTAAGAGGAAATGAAATGCCTACATGCAATAGTTACATTACATAGGATATAAAGATAGCTAGACGTGCAGCTGTCTATTGATTTAGGTTAGGTAACATCAATACCGTGTTAAGCGGTCGTAGTTGTTGCAGTCAGTAGTAAAGTTTTATTTACCAATGACTGCATTTAATAAGGAATCGTGATTTTGTAAATATCACTGTTCATGTATGTCATGTCAACTTTTTCACGTGTGAGGCGTGCACTCTATATAGTTACGTTACGGGTGATTTTACACTAAAAATTAAGATGGACCTTATGCCAACTGTACACATCGACACATCCTCCTCTTTTGTGCTCTATCTTCTAGTTATTGGGTAAGCGCTTGTAGAGTCTTTGTGCTTAGCAGCTGCAATATAACTTACCTACTTTCTTTGTATAGTTCAGACTTTCCCAAAGATAGGGTCGCGAGTCGACACACTGGGCCTTGAAGCTAGAAGCTGGGTTAAGTCGACAGCAGCATTATGGATAAGATAAGATTGCTAACTTGCCCGTAACGTAACCGAGTGCACGCGTGGTAAGGTTTTGCTGCTGTCAACAGCAATCTGTAGAAATAAGCTGGACTTATCGAATACTCGTACAACGTTGGAAGTCACTATAATAGAAGTTCACCGAGGCTAAAGCAATGCCAAGGGAAACGAGGTAACAAATACATCCTTCTCCTTTAAATGTCAAAGAATATCTTTTATTTTAAGTTGATGTACTTACATACCTACTTGATGTTTTTCTTATAAACATAAGTCCTTCATATAGTTACGAAATGTATGATTAAGTATTTAATCTGCAGCAGCAAAAAAATATTATTACACACTCAAATTTTTTTTGTCACAACTCTTTTCCTCAAGTTAGTACGAAATGGGTCGCGAATTATGGATTCATTTTATTCTGTGTCGCGACTTTGGAGACCACAGGTCTTGTCTATTCTGAGCCTAATTATCCAATGACAACGTTTAGATTTTTGCCACAGAAGTTACGTGCGCGGCCAACGAGCGGAAAGCGGAAACGCGTTGCGAAGTTTTTCGGGCATTGTGGTCCTAATGCAAGAGCCTCCGCCAACAATGATCGAGCATTGATGTAACCGAGTGCAACGGAGGCGAGGCGCTAGCACTTTTCTCTCGAGTTTCTCCGCAACCGCGCTGCCTGCTCCCTCAGTCCTCAGTACCGCACGCGCAGTCTCGACTACAGCGCGGGAAAACGCGCGCGTCTTTCACGTTTACAAACGACGATCGAATTTCAAACTTGTTAAGAAAAAAAACTTTTGTTTTGATACTAGCTGGTTCATTTCAAACAGTGCGTGTGTGTTTATGAATAATATTCGGTTTCTTTTCCGCCGAAGAAAGCTGTGACTGTTTAGTTCAGTGAGGCAAGGAGTTAAATACCTGTTTAGTGCACACTCAGCGTTACAATATAACTGTAAGTTACGTTTTATATTGATTGGTTGTGTTGATAAGTGTTTGTGATGTGTAGATTAGTTTCACACAACATTTTGTACCAATACGTAGGTACACAAAGGTATAAACTTGCTAAGAAAACTCGTGGAAAGTGCATGGAAAACAGATCTCAATAATATAAACTAGATATTAAGAAGTACTTGTGTACAGTCGACACCACAACAATTCTTATATACCTACGTGAACTGTCATCAGAATGTAACAAAACTGTAAAGCGGCTGTCGGCTGTTGACCACTTATTGAATTGAAAAGCTACAACCAGTGAACATTTCCTGGCAACTTACATCACATTCTAAGTAATATGAATAGTAACATCGTATAACATAGTAATAACATAGTAATATGGTTAGTAACAGACCCGTTGTCCAATTGTTTCCACAACGTTCCAATTTTATAACGATATTTTGGGATTGGAATACAAAGTTATTGATTAGCACACTATTCCTTGAAAACTGTATTCGTATTTAAACAAGGGCCTTATAAGTAAAAAATCGTGACGTCTGTGAAATTTTCAGTAATCTATGAGATTTATGTAAAATATGTACCTATATAACTGCTGCTGATAGGTACTTAAAATGACCCTCAAAAGGGCCTTCTATAGGCACGCAGACAATATAGGTACTGAAGTAGCTTGTATACCTTGTAGCTAGTATTTCTTAATTATTCGCGATACTCATACATAGTTATATATAAATAATCCTAAAAAATAATCGCGATTTGACCCGTTTAATATACTACCTTGTAGCTATCACGTTAGTCTAGTCTAAGAGACCATAACATACTCTACTTCCTAACAACAGGCGGACACATTTAAACGCAACAGACAATGCAAACCACACCGGAACCGGACCAATTTACCCAACAATTGAAAAGAACTGGATTAAAATAACTAATGTGAACCCAATTGCAGTAACGCTCGTACAACCTCAATTTCTTCAGTGACCGATTGTTTCGAAAACAATTGCGCGCGGTCACACGGCACGACGCGTGTGCCACATTTAGCCACGGCGAGCACGAATATTCGAACAAATCCCATCGATTTGCCTACCCAAAGGCTGTAATTTGCGGCTGTGACAATAAAGACCAAGTGCGGCCCAAAAAAAGCCGATTCCAATGCGCGAGAAGCCGAGGACAATGGCTCCTCCGTCCGTCGGTGTTAGTTCTGACGAAACCGCGTTCAGTTCACGTGATATATTTATTAAGCTGCCTTACGAAAGTTGTGTGCAGGCTGTAGAGTGCAGTGCAGGTTGCCGGTTCATTGAAGCCCTGATTGGTCGGTGCGTATTGATGCAATAATTTAACCTCTTTAGCTTTTGAACTGAAAAAGCAGCTAATTTATAAAATTTAAGTAAGAATATCCAGTCACTATAACTGTGATACAGATACAAAATAAACTAAATTAGATGACGTTGTTGCAAACTGGCTCGCTTCTGCTAGAATTCTGAATAACGCTGAATTCTGAGCGTTAAGTTCGACGTGCTATCATGTCAACTGTATTTGTTTTCTTGACGGTCAAAGGAGAATAGATATAATAGTAAAATACGGAGTTTCTTTCTTAGGTTCTTCTCCATATAAGAATAATAATATATAATATTTATCCTGAAAATCAGAGCTTTGTTCATGAAATAAATATTTTGTTTTTTTTAAATAATTTAATTAGCCCGGTACTGTAGCAACTCCAAAATATATGTTACAATATATATGTAAATGTATGTATGGAGTATATATATATTTACAAAATGCTATCCAGTAACGAAAGGTATTTAGTAGAGTTATGATGTTTTAACATAGTAAAGATTAAGTTTTTCAGTTCTGCAACCTAGTCTTCTTGTCGTCTTGCTTTCGGCGCTAGATTTTTTTGTAAATATTAGGAATTAGGAATATTGAGAATAGCAATAGATCAACTGTAATTAATTCTTTTACCTTATCATTGTATCATGAGCGAAGGTAAATGTTAAAGTCTACATTTTACTTTGTGATTTGTTAACTGAGAATTTACCAAAATGTATTCGCCTTTTTAACTATCATACCTAATTTGTGGATGAAGCAAACAAGATTATTTGCACTATTATATTGCAAATCTACCGAAAAAATGTCAGGCGATTTAGGCCAGACAGCTATTTGATTATGCAAGGGAAACTCTGTTCGGTGAATAGGTCCGAAAACATCTTGCATTCATAGATAATTTGTATGACTGATAACTCAGCTATTTATTCGTTTATCCGTTGATAAGTATTTAATCTATTTATCTATATAAGCTCACTGGAGCGGGCGCGAATGGCATACGATGAAATAAAAGAATGACCTGCAAATAACAACACATTGTAACAATTGTTCAAAGATTTTTTTATATTTAAGGATAAATTACTACTATTTATCTACAGAGTACACTAGCTAGTATACTAGCAGGCGATTAGATGATACTTTCGATTCTATATCGTCTACTTACGTTCTGCGCGATAGGCGGCGCACGCGCACTCGAGCATGCTCAGGCATTTTTTTTTCTAATTCCGCGTTTGCTTTATTTACTTTGTAGTCGGCGTCTTAGATGATAGCTTTCCACGATGCATACTATTGACCAGGAAAGAAACCGAATTCGAAACATTACTGACACAGTCATAAAAGTCAATTATTGAAAGGCTTTTGACAGTTCGATTTTAATTCTAGTTTATATTAGTTTATAACCATGAGATATTTTTTACGTCCCACCTTTTATTTTGTCAATTAACGAGTGCAATTTTGAACTGTACTGGCATTTATGTGTGGATGATTTTCGAAAGAACAGTTTATCTACTTAAATATGCACCTGTGACTTCAAAATAGCCTCATCAAAACACCTACTGGCAAAATTTGGGTTAATATTAACGGTAGATGAATTATAATTGTTTGATTCAGACACAAAGTGGCGTCCATGATTAGGTAACGTTTATGTTTTAGGAAACGTTACATGCTATAGGATGATAATAAGTCTTAAGGATATGTCAAATCGATTCATTTTCGCTTAAAGGTTGAATGCACATGCGTTAAATTTGTAACTATTGGGCCATTCTTTCAGATTTATCCGTAATTCGGTCCGTTTAGGTAATAACTCAATGACTACTTCACATTGGTTTAAATTCAGACCCAGATTCGCGTTTCTTCTTTTTGTTTAAAACCCTTTTTATGGATAAGCCAGTCGTTTTAACCCACTGTTCGAAGATTACACAAGCCTGGACGTCATGGAGTCTATTTTTTTTTCTTTTTATTTTATTTATTTATTTGCTTTTAATTTCAAATTTTAATTTCAAAGTAATTATTCAAGTACGTTCTTCTTCTTTCGTGCCGAAAGCGCCGCCCTCCTCTCAAGTACGTTTAGAATGGATGAATGCATGGAACTTGAATAGACCTACTTGAAGATTAAAAATACACAAAGATTTCTTACATGACAAGGCCATAGCAATAGTAAATAAGTAGGTTAAATACTTGCCCTACTCTAATTAAAATTGCTTAAGGCAAACGGACCCCTAAATCGAAAACTAGTTGTACTACCTTCGCAATATTTTTAAATGACCAATTCAAAGATTGATGATAGTGTCTTCTTTAACCTATATATGTAAGCTACATTCATTTCGGTCTTGGGCTTTCAGTCCAGTCTTTTCCCGCCACTTTGACCACCCCCCTACAGCAAACAACAAACTTGTTACTATGTTACTAAAACTAAAAGGGGCACTAACTACGGACCCTTAAAAACTGCTTAGCAGCTATGTATTATTTTTTATTAAAATTATCAGTTAAAGCTACGTGGCTTAGTAGTTTTTAAAGAATAATTTTTTGTCCTCTTTCATGCACGCATAAGTACCAAAACGCCTCTATAGTAATCGAACAAAGTTGCAAGCATGCTAGTTTTCATACCTACTTTAGCATTTGTACTTTAGACGCAGGTCATGCACGGCTTTTATTGCCAAAGATAGTGACATGGCCAGCAAAATAGGTTAAGCCATTATGAGAACATTCAATCAAAAACTTTTTTCGATCATCATCTACAGAAAGATATAAAAACTATATACCTATACACGCACACACACAACGACACATTACTAATTAAATAATTTCATACCACTTTACGAAACACATAACAAGAAAATGCACTGTCTATTATTATTTAAGATTTCGATCTTAATTCCAAGGTTGCGGACAATTAAAATTGTAGAACTTACAAGCCGCGCGTTGAACTCTTTTCAAAGGCGAACATGTTTTTATGAGATTGCGAATTTTAATGCACTTTGCAACGGCGACTGGTTTCATAAGATTTTTATAAGAATATTATTGGTAGGTAAAACTTGTTTTAACACGCACACTATACTTATTTGCTTTTTAAGAAATTTGATAGAACTAACGATATTATTACTCGCCCTTGGGTCCTTAAATAAACATAGTTCCGCCACGTGATAGTTCTTCCACTTGCGTTTTTTAGCCTACAATATACTGTCATAGATCTAAAATCATATCACATACGGTACATATTGCATGTTTTACCCAATGAGTATCAATATAAGTCTTGTCGAACCCGTAGTGGATATCTAAATCATTATCGATGGCCCTAATTGAAACTTACTTGCATATGCTTGGTAATTAATACACCATTTAAAACATAAAATGTGTCTTAAAGCACACTTTGTTTTAAATATGCAAACTCTGCCTGCATATACCATCTACGTGACTCGTATAATTTTAATCAGTAACTCGTTACAAAAGACAGTTAACTTAACCTCAATACAGTCTAAAATGTACATAAAGACAAAGCCGCTTAAAACCTCAGCCGGTTGGTATAGCCAGCCAAGTCATAAAGTTCACGTTTTATTCTATTCTCCTACTTATATCGTGAGCGGTACGAGCTATCAGGTATCAGGTACTCGATGTAGTTCAGAGTATTTCACGCAACGATAAACGAGCATAAGCACAGTAAAATGCAATTATTTATGTTAAAATACTATTATCAAAGGCTCATTTAGAATACTAAAACGAGTTACAAGATGCAAGGTTTGATATTTAGATTCGGCTCGTTTTATTCCATTTGAAATAAAACCACTTGCAGAATTATTTGACCATTTTGATTTAAATCCATCATGCACAACAGACAGTAAAGTGCATAGAGAATTCAAAGTATTTCCTAAGTATTTATTATTATATTCCGAGACAAAAAACATTTTTAGTGCAGTGAAATATCGCAGGCTTCTTAAAAAAATTCTTGAACTTATTTCATACAAGTAGAATTTTGCTTTCTTATTTACGATTCCTCTAAAGCACTTAGAGGCAATTTATTTAATGAGTGGTTGAGTTAGGTTTAGACACCGTTTTTGGCGTGTTTTAGGAATTGTGTTTTTATAGTATATTTTTTTATCAGCAATAGAAAATAATAAATTTAAATAACGCCATTAGGGTCTAACCTTTGGACACAGCCGCTCCTTGCTGATACTGACATCAATACCATCAGCTTTAGCTATAGCTTACTTAGCTTCAGGTCCTTAAAATCAAAGCCATTGAAGCGTCGATGTGATAAGAATATCTGCCAAAGCTAACGATTTTTTAACCTGATTCTGTACAATGTAAAATAAATCTATGGCAATAGGGTAGAACTAAACTTGTAATGTAATAAAGTAATGGAAAAAATATAAGCGTCATATACAGAAGGGGGTTAATTAGTACTCCTTTAGTTATCGTAAAAAAAATGTGTAGCGTTTTTCGTTCTCTCGGAGAGAGAGAGAGAGAGAGAGGATTGCCTTTATCGCCAGACATTCGCGGATTATCAATTTCACGCGGTGAGGTATTTGATAACCTTGACTCCATAATTACATAGAATTGGGCTTATCGAGTGGCAACTGTTTTCCCTTCGAACTTTGAAATTTTGTTTTACGTATAAAAATAACACTATCGTCAATTCTTTAACAACTTAGAATCACTATTAAATACAACGATAGAGCTTAAATGTCAACAGTAGTTAATTCTCTACCAGCGGCCAACGAGCTGTCCTTCCATGACGTCACCCGCTTTCACCGACTTTAATTGCATTACGCCGGTTATATACAAGACAATACAGTCGCAAGACAAAGAACTACCAAAACAGTGCAAAGTGGTCACTAAGAGGCCTAATTAGAGTCGCATTTACCTTGAAGGGGTTGACCGAAACAGACGCAAATAATGGGCGAGTACCACAGAAGTAGTGCTCAGCATGTAATGCGACTCAAACTGTATTAAAATTCCTACTTAAGTGATATAATAACATATTAAAATTCATGGCAATCTAATCATCGATAATACTTTATACGAGTATACTTTGAAAGACCAATCTTTGGCCTCCAAACATTTATAGACAAAAAAAATTTAATGAATAAAAGCAAATCATTTTGAACTTACAATTAAACCCATAACATAGTAGTTAAGTACTCAATGGCCCATATTTCCACAGATTTTCGATTCTTTACACGGTTATCAGTGAATATCACCGTTCAATTATGGTTAGCTGTATATTTCGCGGAAATTTCACTCGAAACGTAACATTAAATACTCTCGGGCACGTGAACTCAAAGCAGTTCTTCTACCGCGCGTGTATCTTTTGTATTTTAGTGTCTGAGATCGAACGTGAGGTCACGCCGAGATGAGACCAAGTGAAAGTCGGCCTAACCCTCCCCGCGCAAGGCCGATGATACGCCGAAGCCTTATTCTGAATATAAATGGTCGATTTGTTCGATAAAACTCGCGCTCTACATACATTGAGATATCTATTTCGCTAGATTGCTCTCACAAGAAGAGACCCCCATGCAAGAGTTATTTTAATTATTTAGAATACAAAATAATGCCAGAATAAGGAGAAAATCATAACTAAGGCCGCCTTGCGCCACTAAATACTTCAATGTTCCACAAGTAAACGTTTTAAAAGAATTTTATGTGGAGAATTTTAGTTAAATGAGACTTAAATGAGACTGAAGACAGGGCGCCATGGCGCTCATTAGGGGAGGGCTATGTTCAGCAGTGGACTACATAATATAGCCTAAAGAAGAAGAGACTAACCCTTATTAAGAAAATAATGCAATTCAATCTGCATACCAAATCTAATTATATTATTTAGCGCACTAAACAATGAATTGGTAATAGTTACAGCATGACATATTTTATTCATATTTAAATGTCTGTTTTAAGCAGGTTGCAAGCTTGCATAAGCAGTCAGTCACAAATCCAACAACAAAAACTTTGCGACTCGCTTCTTAGCGCCAAGACAATATGCTGCCGATTAAAGCCGCTCCAATGTAGACCTGCAACCTTTCAATGCTGTTGAATTAACACCTACTTCGTTACTAAACTAGAACTGGAATGCACAACAATTTTCACGTTGAACCTGCATTACATTGCCTTCAGCCTTTCAAGCGGATCAACCGGATATACAATGCATCTTGTGCAAACCTTGCAATCACTATACACGTAATCAGCGTACTCGGTGCAACGCAACTATCAAGAAGTATTTATATTGTAATTACTTCATCGGAGGGGGAAAGGTTACGCATCTTATCGCATTAAAACTATCGGTACTGAGCTTGGGTCCACACCCAAGATGGGAATGTGATCACCGAAAAATCACCATCATCATCAACCCATTATGTCCCCAGCGAGGGGCACGGGTCTCTTCCCTGAGGAAGGTAGGCCATACTCTACCACGGGGACCAAGTCCGGATTGGTGGAGGCTTGCAAGACTAGTGGCTGGTCTTACTGTCAGAAGTTTTCAAGGCGCCCTAAGGCTTCTGATTAGGCTTAACGACTGCCATCTATCGACGGCAGCCGCCACCAACTGCTTAACATGCTTTACGAAGCACGGAACTGCTCGGAAAAATGCCACAAACGTTAGTCATAGACGGTCACCCATCCAACTGAACGCGCCCTATGTTGTTTAACCTTCGTGATCGTTTAAGATCACTCAGACAGCCGGGGCTACGAGCGGTTCGGAATATTTGAAGCAAATCAACCTTTAACCAATCAACCAATACGCATATTGTTTGTACTTCAGTTACATTACAATACTACAACATTTTGACTGCCTGGCTGGCCATCAATCTAATCGAAGACAAATCTGCCTGGTATGTGATATAACAGCATCACGTCTGATTACTACGCCGAAGGTCTTTGATTCGATTCTCACTGGGGGCCGCCGTTTGTATAACTACAGTCTGAGTGTATCTCTACGATGTTCTTACCTGGTTACCATAGCTTAGGGTATCCTGGTTTGTGACCAGAACAAGTAGTTCTGATGTATAGTGAGTCTTCTAAAATATACCACGCAAAGTGTTGATTACAGTGAATTATACAGTTGATAATTTACAAGTCTTCATATGCATATCTTGTTCATACTAGTTGATCACAGCTCGCACACTTCTGTCAAAACGTACTTGACAACTGTGCGTGCAAAAAGTAACGTCTTCATGTTACTTAATGCACCTAACAGATAACAGACTGTGTAATCTGAAGTTTAGAATTTGCTCCAAGCCTGGTTGCACAGAATTCGACGTTGGTTAACTGCTTACATTCTCTCCGGACGTTCGTACACTACATCTGTCAATTGCTTCGAAGAAAGTGTTCGAATGCTGCATTTACATAATGCCCGCACAATATACTCGAATCTCACACCACGCTCTGCCGACTCCGCATCAAATCAAATAAATTGCAACAACCAGAAGAACCATCCATTAATTTTTGGCAGACTGACTTTGAAACCGAACCTAATTATTTCAAATTTACGCTTCTCCACGCTTGCGTAATCAGAGCGAAACCTCATCAGAGGTGAATCTGGAAAAGTAATATCTATAACATATATACGGGTTGCTTAGTTTGTAAATAAACTAAGAGAATATCTTATTAAAAAGTGCTATTATACAATAAAAGAATTTATGGAAGAAAGCCAGAGGTATTAATAATACATATTAATTACTTAGTAGATGAAGCTGGTGTAAGTAATCTTAATGATTCTATTGGTGTTATATAGTTTTAAGTTAGCCTTTTGGTATTAAATAGGTATAAGTAACAGTGTCTAAACTAATTATTTTAAAAATACATGACACTCAGTGCATAAAAATAATTAAGTAGGTACTTATTTTTCTAATACGTAAGCTACTTATGTATAAAATTGCAGTGCCCTTACAGAGCTCATGTTGCGCACTATTATACCTAATGTTAAGACCTATTCTGTACCACATGAAACAATAAACGATTTTAAACTTGAAGAAAGAATACCGATGTAAAATAAGAAGTGCATTTATTGGGTTTGATTGGCAATCAGCGTAAAAGTAAGTAAACGGAGTTGTAAATGGAGTACTTAGATGGAAAGATAATAATCCAAAAAAATGCGGAAGGGAATGAGAATTAAACCAAAAGGTTTTTTGTAAAAACTTAACACGGTGAAGTAATACAAAAATACAAGATTCTTTAAATACCTTAATACCAGCAAACCGTCGTTGCGTCATAGACTAGAGGGCCTTTGACCTTTCATAAAGCCATTATCATCTACAACCTTCGCATATATGATACCGGTCCTTAGCTGTCATTAGATCGTCAAAGGAAGCATATGACTTGACGATCGATTGCTCAAGCAATGGGAAGTAATTTGCGTGTTCAACTATGCACCTGAAAACAAAGGCTACCTCACCGCTGAAGGTAGTTAAATTTATGTCAATGTAATTATATATTGACATACGCCGCTTTGATACAGGCAAGTCAACCATTACATTTATATGAAAGTAGTAAAACGAAAATTTGGTTACGAACGTGGCTGAAGGGAAATTTTTGACAATGTAATTATATATTGACATGCGACTTCATTATAGTATTAGTATTATATAGGTAGTAACAATACCACTCGTTAACTGTGAAGGGAAACATCGTGAGGAGTGTCTGAGGTGTTCAATAACCTCAGCTCTTGAAGTTGCCAATCCGTGGTAGGCACGCGTGGTAATTAAGTCCATACTCTCTCTTTCTGTGAGGAGGTGCATTTTGACGAATATAGACTTTGTAGATAGTCCGGATCTACTTACGGGTGTTGTCATATCGGAAGAGT
This sequence comes from Yponomeuta sedellus, assembly GCA_934045075.1. Taxonomy (NCBI): domain Eukaryota; kingdom Metazoa; phylum Arthropoda; class Insecta; order Lepidoptera; family Yponomeutidae; genus Yponomeuta; species Yponomeuta sedellus. The sequence goes on from OW203726.1 coordinate 16,851,130, forward strand.
CCGAGAGCTTAATCATGGTGAGCAGAGACGGAGCTCGCGTCGTCGGTTGCTCGTCTCTGCTCACAATGATTAAGCTCTGCGAATCGGAGCGAAACCTGGTCGGACACTTCCGATACAACAACACCCGTAAGTAGATCCGGACTAAAAGTCTACAATGTGTTGTGCTTACGAAAGTTTTAGTTCAAGAATATAGACTTCATAAAAATACGACCTCAACTAGGTCAACTGTATATTTTCATAATTAACTTAATTTCAGATTCACTTAGGTACATGCTTTTTTGTCGATCGAGTCCAACCAGGTATCGCTCTGATACACAGAGCTTAATGATGGTGAGACTTAACTCGTGTCTTCGGTTCATTCATTTTTCGGATTGTAAATTTTGGTCTCGATCAATGTATTTCCTGATATACAATAACGATATTCATTTTTTCGGGGCTTGATTACAAGTTTCGTTGCGAAGTCGTTGAAATGAAATGAAAAAGTTTTATTCAAAGTAGCGCAGACACTGCGGCTTAGTAAACGTTGCAATTCAAACTAAGTGCCCATTTCAAAATCTAAATCATTTTGGAGACAAAATTGACATAAAATACTCTAAACTTGTCTTTTCAAACTCCTTAATTAACAGAGTTTACATAATTATTATAAAACATAGAACTCATGCATTGTACCGGCTTTAATTCCAGACATGGTCGTATAAATAATCCTCTATGTCATAGTACCCCTTGTGGTACAAAGTGTACTTAACACATTTTTTAAGCTTCGTTGTAGTTTTTCCTGCAAATCATGATGATAATAAACGCTTCAATTAATAAAACGAGCTTAGTGTTCGCTTAGTGACTTTTTAGACAATTTATGAACTTTCTAACTTCTACAAACTATTGGCTACTCATAGCACAGGGTATCCTAGATTGGGAGCCAGGATGCACTCATGTAAATAAATGACCTCTGTGGCGTAGCGGTAGCCCGTCTGCCTACCATGCAAGAGGTCCCCGGTTTGAATCCCGGCTGGAACCAAAATAAAATAAAGTCGAGGTCTTGGATGTTTACATGTTTGTGATTTCGTTGTTTCTGGTTCCCACGACACCGGGTATCCTAGTGTGGGGCCAGAAGCAATGTATGTGCCAGTATGTAAAATGTTATGTTATGCAAATAAATTATTTTCATTTCATTTCAAACCTATATGACAGTAAGAAAAACTGCAGGTAATAAGATGACATTCAAATTATTCAATGTCGGTCAATCTTGTTTATGTTGTAAGTATTAGAAAATATTTACACTTTTTAATCCCTGTATAGTGTATAACTCCGTCAAAATTGGTCGTATAAATCTTTACTCGCGTGTAGCACCTTATTCTTAGATTAGTGGTTGGTACCTAAAATGCAAAATCAGCTTACTCTAGAATTTAGTAGTGATTTACTCTCGAGTAAAAAGTTACTCGCGTTTGGTCGATTCGGCCCTTAGTGTAACAACTACGTAGGTAGTATTTTTTGTGTTTTATTTGAATTTTTCCTGCTGTGTGCTTAAAACTATAGTCATCATGGCTGGCTGGAAGACATTCCTCTAGAACTAAGTCCACCTTTGCTTAAACTCTAAGTCAATCCTGTTACTTAAGAGCTAAATTTTGCATTTTGTGCAATAAGGTGTAACAAAAGGGTGCGTGAAAGGAGCCTCCCCGACCGACGTACTCCCTGAGCCCGTACGACTTGGCAACAATCAGCGAGTCCTTTACGATGTCCCCACTGCTGAGGGACGAGTCCCTTCCTGCATCGCAGGAAGGTTAGGCCATATTGCGCACTTGGCAAATATTAACCATCGACTGCCGGGTTTTCTTTCAATGATTTTGTAAAACCTGCGATGTATTATAAATCATCGGCAAATACGTGAATTCTGTGTCACTTTAAAATCTGCTTATTAGCCTCGACAACATACCGACTTTGTTAATTCTTCCTGAGCCTCTCCACTGTTCTGTCGTTACGAACTCACCAATAATAGATTCATAAAATCCAAATAGATTAGATTAAAACTCTTTATTTCACACCATACACAAAAGAAGGTACAATTTTTTTAAGTATTTAGGTAAGTTAAAGCCGCCAGTTTTGTAACTGGCGGTGTAATCGCTAAAAGCGATCTCTTGCAGGCATCCTTATTATACAATTGTTAAATAATACTTCTGCACCACAATCCTTACATGCCTTACTGCCAGTTTACGAGAAACAGGGGCTTAGCTGGGTTAGTAGCAGACATTAGGTCATTGAGACGAAAATATGTATCATCAACTCCTAATAAAGCATTATTGCGGGCAATTTTCTCTATTGTCATTTCCCAGTCTATTCGGCGGCTCGATAAATGAGGTCAATGTTACCATCACAAACTATACCATTATAGGTACAGTCTGTTAGCATTTAGAATATACCTCTGCTACTATCGGATAGAATCGGATATATACGTGTGATATGGATTTATGATATGGGAATTAATATGACCCTTTTCAAAATAGTTAAGAAAAGTTATATACAGAGCAGGAAGTAGTATTACACTCGTGTGCTTTCGGCGAAAACCGAAGCCTACTCTAGAGACCGGGGTATATTCTAAAAGCTAACAGACTGTGGAATGTTTTATGAATATCGAGCTGACGCATTGGGATAATATACTTACATCCAATAGGAAGCCAGAGAGTCTAATCCATTGGTCTTGACACTGAGCAACTACCTGAAAATAAACATTGTGTTGTGTGTGTGATGTTGACAATGATTGATATTGTGCGCGACACCAAATCCTCAGGTCACTGCCATCGATGTTATTGTAAGCGTTGTTTACTTACAGTGAAAATAGGATTAATTCTAAGTTCTCTGAGAACAGTAAGTTCTCGGAAAGAACTCAACATACTTACAAATTAGGAGAGAGTAGCAAAGTAATTCTGTAAAATTTATACGGGTCAAGAAAATGTCTCAAGGCTAGTTTAAGCCAGCTCTAAGCTAAGGTATAGCTTAGAGCTGGCTTGTAATCTTGGTCGTCTTACTAAAAGCACCAACATGTCTTTAGTAGTCTTTAGTTGAAGCACCTGCTCTAGATTATTGGTGGCGTCTATTCTGTAGGTACAGATTTCTTGAGATTTCCGCAGTCAGCTTCGTAGTTGCCCAAAAGTTGTGTTTGTGATATCAGTGTGTGTTGTAAGTACCAGCTGGACAATTGTAAGTAACTCTATTACCAACAAGACCAGAACTTAGAAAAATTGTGATTTGTGGACTTGTAAAAATTCAACTTCTGATCTTGGACTTAGAATAGTATTGTTTTTGAGCATAGGTAGGTAGACCAAAAAGGTCCAATAAATATTACCACAGCTATGCACCTTCTTTAAATAAACAGTACCACCCCCCCCCCCCCCTCACCCCTCTACTACAGTGTCGAACATGGTCGTGGTACCCACGATACAGGCTTGCCTAGTGTGGGGCCGCAGTGAAAATTGTATCGCTAAATATTGTTTATCTACTGTTCTACAATTGTCAACATATAGATACTTTAATGTGTCACTTATGGTTAATAAAGATTTATTTTATTTTTATTTATTTTTTTTATATAATGTGCATTTGCTTACACTTGGCGCATAGATAGATAGAGAACACTTTATTGTACATAAAAAAGGAAATTAATTAGATAATTCTTAACCTAAGAGTACAGACGGCGGCCTTGGGTATGGAACAACTAAAATATTCTGGTTTCCTATCGATGTTTTCATTAACCGGGTACTATTGCTACAAATTCTCAAATATTCGTAACTCAGAAAACAAAGTCACGCCGTGATTTGAACCCACGATGTCAAGTGGATGCCTTGAGCGATGATGTGATGACTGGCAAAGAAAAACTGTTTGGATCGAAGTTTACGTCTGCGCGTTCACACGGACAGTAGAGTCGCTTTCGGAGCACGCTTGTTGCTTGCAACCGACACCGAACGACTTTCCAGACCGACTTGACCAGCGGGACATGAAAATCAGAATTTAAGATTATTTTAGTCCCGGGTCACTGACTCTACTTGTTATTATAATTCATAGTAGTGCCTATTTTTCTACTTTCAAATGAAGATTAATAAATTAGTAATGAAGATAAGTTATTTATCGAACGGGTCGGGTCAAACTAGGAAATGAACTTTTCTAGTTTGTCTCGGGTCTTGGATGTTATCTATGTATTTATTGTATTAAATCTATCGTCGAGTTAGCACCTACAACACAAGTAATTTAGTTGTATTTAATATAGGGCTAACAAGATCTGCGTAATATGTCCATAAATTTGTATTATTATTATTATTTATTTACTAAAGTTTGCATGGTAGAGTTTAAGTCTGTATCGCATAACTAACATAGGTTTTCAAATACAATACAATAAAACACAACACAACACAACACAATACAATACAATACAACTTGACCTTTTTTTTTTTTTTTTCACCCAGGAGAAACCCCAATTACGGGTACCACCGGCTCGGGGGAGCACAGTGGTTATGTCGGACTCCCCGCCCTGAAAAGGGCGGTATACCGACTAAAACTCCTGGGGTGTTCCTCCGCACCGCAAAGGACGGGGCCACGGGAACGCTTGCGCACACTTCCGCGACCCCGTCTGCGGGCGCCCTTTCGGGCACTCCTTCGGCGGCGCTTCTGCCCCGTCGGTGCTCGACGACGGGGCTAGAAAACGCCGCATCTCTTCGTTGGAGCGCATAGGGGCCAAGTGCGTATGATCTTGGCCCCCATACGCCCCAACGCGCCACCCCCTCCATCCCATCGCAACCCGGTCGATGAGACGGGGAGGGCGGCGCACCTCCTCGTTGAGGCGCGTGGGGGCCCAAGGCTCGGTCCCCACACGCCCCACACGTGAGGCCCGTCACGTCGCCCACCAGCACTTCTCTGAAAGCAGAGAAGGTGGTGAGCGACCGCGCGGGCCCCCTCCGTGCCAGAAGGCACCCTCGGAACACGCAAGGGCGCCTTCCGGCCCGCCGTGATGGACGCGGAGAGTCCCCCGACCCTCCGCGTCCCGGCGGCCACTCTGGTCCGACTGGTACGAGGCGCGCGCGCTTCCGCGCAGCGGCGCCCCCCCCAGTCGGTCCTTCATTCGGTTGGTCGCCTGGGTCCCGCTCCACAAAGTGAAACAGGGCCCACGCGACCCCTCCCGCCAGATTTTTCGCCGCTGGCCAGCAAGATCCCATAAAGAGAAGTTACTGACCAGCGCCCAGGGTGCACCGGCCCTTGCCACTTACCCTTCCTACTGGTTCAAAAATGAATCAGTAGGAACGGAAGCGGAAGGGCACACGGGAAGGTAATCTGGCATCGCACCCCAATACAACTTGACCTGTCCCAAGCTAGGATAATCTGATAACCAGGCAAGGAGATTACAAACATTAGCAGCACAAATCAAAGACGGCGGCAAGCAGTAAAAATCGAACCCGCGACATCTGTTTTGGCAGTCAAACGTGTTAATCGCTTGACTGCCAAAACATACGATATATTGCCATACGATAAATAAAAATAAATCGCTTACCAACGAGGCAGTAATAAATTATAATTTGTTTTTCTGTTTACATTTCACTTCACTTAAATCACTGTCAAAACAATCGCCATTCTAATGTTAAACGCAGAGTTAACAACGTAGGTACTTAAATTCTGATTTGTTGTTGATCTTGAACCTATTCTCCAAACATAAGTGCTTATTTCGCCAGACTCGAGTGATTTACTCTACATTTTAGCAAGTTCCTTCGTGTATTTCATATCTTCACGGCCAGAATGATTATGGAAATGCAATCGACTTATCTTGCAGATGGAACATAGGTTAGCGCAGAGTATGCCAGTGACCTATAAAGCTTAATTACGGCCTACACCGTTAGGTCTATCAGTGGCTACAGAGAGGATATTTCCGCGAATTTATCGCGTATGCCAATCTAGTACCGTTAGTAGTTATCATACGTTAAATTGTGTAATCTTTATGACATAAATATTATTTTATGCAGACTTGCGTAGGTTTTACGTCAGTTTTAGCTGTCATGATGGTATAGGTGCTGGGCAAGCCTAGTTTATCTATAAATAATGTCATAGGCGCTGCAGCGTGCGTGTGGTCCCTTCACTCATAACTAACATAGTGTCAGTGAAGGTGCCACTGGGCGCTGTATAAATCATCTCATTAAATTACGTAGATGCAAAGGCCAGTTCTATTTAGGTAAGTAGTCTTACTTTTATATAGTAAACTCTCAGATCTAATTCTCTTGATCTCTAGACTAATTGACCCAACAGATATTGTCCTGCATGCAGCGTCATCTGTGAATCTAAACCATCCAGGACGCCACCCAAATGCATAAAAAAAATCATTCAAATCTGCCCAGCCGTTTAGAAGGAGTTCAGTGACATACACACGTACAGTAGATTTATATATGTAAAGATGTAAAGGTAATTTCATTTGACCTTTTCGGCATGGAGGGTACTTAGATGCCCTTAGTTCCTCCGACTTCTTCTTCTTCTTCAGGCTATATTATGTAGTCTAAAGAAGAATGTAGACTTCTAATCTAGACTAATCTTCTTCCTCCGACTATCTAATCCAAATTGGAGCCCATGTCTTAATAAGATTTATCAAACGATTAACAAAACTTATTACATAACTTTTACTTCACTTTTAACGACTTGAGACGTAGATGATATTTTGCATTCCAATAAATTTATTTCATGGAAACTTCCTTATTCAACCCATCGCAAACCATATCGTGTGTCAATTTCGAAGCTTTGTGGAAAAAAAAATCTATGGATACCATGGTTTTGAAATATTGGCTTTATTCAGAATACGTATCACAAAACGGTCGATTAAATTGTTGTCATGTCAGGATACATGACGTGGGATACAGCAGGGTAATTGGTAACCTGGAACGGTCGATTAAATTGTTGTCATGTCAGGATACATGACGTGGGATACAGCATGGTAATTGGTAACCTGGAACAGTTACAAAGTACTCGCTTGGTATAGATATATTTTATCACCGGACACCACGTTATTACTTCAGTTTGCACTCTATCTACCTAATTCAGACAAGTTACAGTTACTTCTAAATCCAGGCTTTGGAACCACTCTCCTCAATAGTTGTAGAATTAAACAAAGACTGTATCTTATGGTCCACGATATAAGAGCGAATGTCGATAAGATAGCTATAGGTGCTGATTGTTGACTTGAAACTTAGTATTCTAAACACGAGACGTTTGGGTCTTACCAAGACTATTTAGCATTCAACAAAAGGACTCTAGTACAAAACTAAACCTTGTTTCGTAACAGTTTACTATGCCGTAAGCGATTGGCCAGGGTAATGTATCAAGTCTGACCACTTAAATGTACAGTTATGTGTAGTTGTAGTGCTACCGAAAAATCTGTCGGTAAGGTTATTTTGTTAACTCAAAAGTTATTTCAGCTGTTGTTTATTCATCTCTTAAATTCGAATACTATTAATTAAATGGAGTAGGCTTGCCCAGCACCTATACCATCCTGACAACTTAGCACCTAAAATAATATTCCGGAAATTGCAGCGACCGAGTGGTACTTCACACATTAAGGGTGAGTGAGATGGTACCCCTGGACGCTGTATAAATCATTTCATTCGGTAGGTGCAAAGACCGAAGTTTTCTAAGGGCCTTTTTCTGCATTGAGAATTTCACTAAGTAAATACTTACGTAACGTTCTGTCACGCTCTTTTCTGGGAAATTCGAAGAAACAGTTTTCTTAGCGAAATTAGGTTTTTAGCGAAATTCGCTTAGGTACTTAGCAAAATTCTCAATTCAGAAACTCGCCTTGAGTAAATAATTGGACTATAGGATTAAAGAACGCATGAAAAAAATGAATGTGAAAAAATAATGTGTCGTGTTCTTTGTTTGGGCATTGAATTTACTTAAAATTCAATGGTTTGAGTAGGTAAGCAATGTAATGTAGAAACATTAGAAAAAGATTTGAAATAACACGCATTGTTTTCCGGATAAACAAAAGAATCGCGTTTCTGTTTCTACAGAAGTGACAACAATTTTACGGCTGCCAACGTTTGTTAAAATTTCAGCAAGCTTTTGAACAAAATAGCACAATACCTAATAGAAGGCGTTGACGCTGTGAAATAAACATTTCCGATGTTTTTTCCACACGTAAATGTCCTGTCTGCATTTCAAACATAACTCTCACACAGCACATTTACTTATCCAAACGTTTATAGGTAATTTGTAACAAAAGAACTCACCAAATGGTCTGAAAATTATTAATGATAAAATTGGAATTACAAAACAAAGTTAATACAATTCAATTATAAATAAATATAAATATTCATGGACGTGTTACACAGATCTCGTTAGCCCTATACTAAGTACAACTAAAGGACTTGTGTTATAGATGCTAACTCGATGGTAGATTTAATACAATAAATACATAGATAACATCCAAGACCCGAGGCAAACTAGAAAAGTTCGTTTCCTAATTATACCCAGCCGGGGATCGAACCCGAAACCTTCGGTTTTACCTACAGTCAGCGTGCCGAACCGCTGCGCTACCGAGGCCGTCAATTAATAATTGTAAACACAAACCCCCTTATTCATAATAGTCCGTTAACTTAAAGCATAGCTAATTCTCACTCTGTCTTCTTCTATTGACCTAAGTCAGAATGAGAAATAACACTCTTTAGCAGCTGTTTTAAGTTAGTGGACCATTATGAATAAGGGGGAAAATGTTTAGGTACTTAAGGAACGTCCAAGTTTTTGTCAGTTTCACAATTACAATTAAACTAAATAACAAATGCCTTTGTATATACCAATTTCTAGAAAGCTTGGAATGTTTGATGGGTAATGTCAAAGGAAACATTCGAGAGATCCATTCATTCAGGTCCATTGTAGGGCACATTATTGTTAGATGTTGGAACTTGTAATAAGCGAAAGAATCTTTGAGGGCGGTTCCCATTCCCAGTAACTCCTTTTTTCACAAACAATTCTAAGACGGAAGTTGAATTTTTACAAGTCCACAAATCACAATTTTTCTAAGTTCTGATCTTGTTGGTAATAGAGTTCAAATTACTTACAATTGTCCAGCTTGTACTTACAACACACACTGATATCACAATCATATGGAGAAGAAACTAGCAAAGAAACTGCACATTAATTATTTTCAAAATAAATGTTTAACTTAAAACTAAATTTTTAATTTAAAAATTATTACTCCTGAATGTGTTGAACACTAGACACTAGCTAAGTTGTTATTTAAGTATAAGTTACCTTAAAGGAAATTGAATACAACTTACGTATGATGAAGAAAGAAGGTGCGAGGCCGCCATGCACGAGGAAACGGAACCGTTACGACTAGTAGTTACGTACGGTCATCGGTCGAACTTGGTGAGGCATTGCAGAAATCAATAACCGCTCGTGACTTGATTGAGACTTTATAACTTCACAACTTCACGAGGAGCCACGAACAACGACATTAGAGGAGCCACGTAACATTCATATCTGGGCCTAGATTCTGCTGATGCATTGTAGTACAATGACCATTGCATGAACATGGGGATTTAATTTCATTGCTGCATCCAAACTAGGCGCGCTACGTCAAACCTTTCAGGTGTTAATGGTATGAAAAAAAGTCACGTGAGCCGACCATGTCATGGTACTAAAATGCACTTAACAGAATCGAGGCCCTTGGCCCACGACGTAGGGCCAAGGGCCTCGATATTCTGAGTACAGTATTCTGAATACATAGAATTGTCATGAATACTGTATTCATGACAATTCTATGTACATTCCTTAGTCGTTCGACCCACATATTAGTAAGTACGAAGATTCCGTTATGCAATATTCATCGAATTGTCATAATAAACTAGGTATGAGTTTTAGTTTAATTTTATCGAGCAAAAACTAGAAATTAAAGAAGTCTTCTGTTCTTACTTCATGTTTGTTTACGTTTCATCCTACCTCCTCCATCCTGATAGGTATCAGGATAAACATCTTACGATCATCTAATTAAGATGCAAAACCACTTTAAAAATATACGACGCTAGTCGAGCCAGTGTTTGATAGAAATCGTTCGAGAAATCCTGTTTTAATACAAAGAAGAAACTGGTATAATATTTGGCATTCATTAATATTCGATCAAGTATGAACCGATCAGGTTTCACGATGCCGAGTAGTTGATGACATTATTATCCATCGAACTCCACTTTTCCATGTCGCTGCCTGCTACTACCTATTTCCATAAGGCCAGTGCCGCTTTTTGCCTATTCCCGGGGCGTTTCAGTCAGTCAGTCAATTCTATCCGAACCACTTCGTTTCAATCTTGCCCACCACGTTTCATGTCTGAGAAGAGTCAGGACCAGTGACAGTTCCCCCCTCATGTACAATGTTTGTATCACCAAATCGAGGGTTGGCTCGAAGAGGTTTTTAATGAAATAAGCTTGCCAAATACACTGTTTTATATTTTTTGGTCTTGAATGATTTTTGTGTGTGCAATAAAGTATAAAGTAAAGTAGGATACTTTATTCGTTGCTCAGAACGCACAGAGAGCCGTTTCTGCAGCTCACAGTTGACAGCAGCTCGACTTGAACATTTTGCACAAATGTCGGTAAAGTAACTGAGTTACACGCATGCCAAGGTCAACATGAAATTAAATGAATTTTTTTTTTTTTCATTTTTTGATTCACTTCAACATTTACATGGTACAAAGATAAGATACTTTAGTAAGTAATATGATGTCGGTTGTACAGCAAAAATGATTACCAGCCTTTGATAGCGCCTCTTTCATGCATTTTATACTTTTTAAAACTTATTCTGTTGTACATAAACTTAATTGTAAAAGAAACTGGTTTCTTACCACAATTATTTATTTATTAGAGAGGGTACTCAAATAAATTAAGAAGAGTGATCGTTGTATAATTTACATGCCTATACTCTTCAATTTTGTCATAGAATAGTGTCATCACATCACGCCACAGTTACCAAACAGAAATGCGATACGCCTGTGTGCACATGATACATTCTTAACTTTTCACGTTTGATACCGATGCGTTAAAAGATATCAGTTGCAGATTGACTATTTTTTTATTGTCTTGTGCCTAATGTTAAGTATATCTTTTCAGAGTGGCTGTGTGAATGCCCGGGCCGCATGGATGGCGACGCACATCTGGCGATCGCTCGCCCTACTGCTAGCTCTACTCAGTCTGGTATTCGCTAAATGTAAGTGTTTATACATAAACTCACGCCTGCATCCCGGAGAGGTAGGATACGGCTTCGCCGAACGGCGTGGGAAGGAACTCCGTGGGGTTTTAGCTGGTAAGAGTCGGCATCTTCGCAGCGGCAGGGTATGAATTCATAAAGATATTTTTGCTACGTTCTTGGGATATCCTCATGAAGTATTAAATTCTAAAATCTTATTCCTTCATGATGATACGACACCGCGGTCTGTGCCCCTCGCGGGGTATCTCTTTGGGACCAAAATACGTCACACGTTAAGAGGGAGGGAGGGGGTCGACGAAGTGTGACATTGTGTGACGGGGGGGTGAGAGGGGTTCTAACTTTCTTGACGTCACATTTCCAAACCTACGTGTTAAAACACGAACTTAACACTATTAACGAAATAGTCAAAACATTTGCAACTCTTGATATTAATAAAAACAGTTTCGGAACTGCTGTTTGAATTCAATAAATTGTAAATTTAAAATTGCAAAATATATGACGTCACACTAGGGAGGGGGGAGTCTCACAAATGTGACAGACTGTGACAAGGACGGGGGAGGGTTCGAAATCACGAAATTCCTGAGACGTAATTTATGGATGGCCTCTTTGCAGTGGCTGAAAATCAGCGCTGAAAGCTTGCCCATCTGTATACTGCTGAGTCAGCTGCCATTTATAATAGCAGTGACACGCCGTAACCTTTATTTTCCTTCTGTTTTTTTCTTGTATGATTTTTATTTTGTTTTTGTGGCGTGTGTACTGTTTCTATAATAAATGTTTCTTCTTCTTCACAAGCTCACGTACTCTACATTTTGTTGTAGCGCAGATTGCAATCTACACACGTGTTGGGAGACGCAGAAACGAAATTGTAAATGTTAACCCTGACCTGACAACTTGTCTTTATTACAAATACAAATCGCGACATAACACAACAACAGAACAAAAAACAGCCAAGTGTGAACCAGTCTTGCGCACCGACGAAAATATTAAGAAATCATAAAAGTGTGTTTCTTTCATGCAGTTTGAGACCCTTAGCGGGAGTCATCACACTTAGCTGCTTTTTATTATTTGTCATACTATAAAGAATGCTCTAGAATCATTCATAGTACCTATGGTTATAGTGCATTTTTGATATAACGCAATTAATGTAGGGGTAGGTATCACTTTTAGAGCAAAAACAAAAAAAAAACTGTTAAAAAACATTAGGTAGTCGACCATATTCTCTAATTTAAACCATTTGTTAACTATTTCCATTCAAGAAAAAAAAACCTTTTACAGACGTAGCATAGGAATAATTATTGATAGGTCGGGTAAATAACGTTGAATAAGACGTATAAATACTGTTCAAGTAAAAAAAGAAACATGTGAAAAAATTTTAAATATATTTTTGGGTAAATAAATAAAGGGTTAATTAAAGATGTTACAGCAATGTCCTAATGTCCTTACAGCAATGAACAGAAATTTTTGGAACATCCCGAATAGCTTTTTCACAAAATTTAAGGTCTTTTTCATAGCCCGACAGATTAACGATGTTAATGGAGTCATAAATTCGAATTCTATCTTGGCTAGAATACCTACATAGGTTGTGGATAATTAAGTAGGTAATTACTTTATCTAGCTCTAGCCGGTTATGTGAGTACTTAATCTAACTGTACCTACACGGTTATCAAACAAATGCTAATATCTGACTTAAACTTAAAAAAAACTTGACTTATCTTAAAACAAGGTATGTAAAGTTATAAATAAACGTGGTCTCTTTACTTAAAATGTAGTCAAACTGGAAAACACAGTCTTATAAGGTGGACCAACAAATAGAGAGGACCTTGGAATTCTTCCGCGTTCTCTAGTTCCCCTTTTATCTCATTTTAATATTTTATTTCAAATGACTCTATGTTGTTAAGACCCTCCTCACCCGGACAAACTCCATGAATGATGATAATTATTTTGAATTTCGGCCATCGAGTTAGCCCACGGAGGCCTGAGATACCACATTGGACTCGTATTTTGTTCTCATGATTGTGGATATAGTAGGATGTATAGGCAGCTGTGTGGTGTCGGCCTAGAGAATAGCACCAACCCAAATTCTTCCCGCGGGTGTCGTAAAAGGCGACTAAGGAACACAAACAAAAGGGGGGTGGGCAGCAGCGCCCCCTGCAGTACAATTCCACCGAACTGCGGTCCCCAACCCGCATGCCCAGCGTGGGGATTATGGGCACTACCCCCCAATGATGGCACAACCTTGCGCTATGGCGCTCATTAAGGGAGGGCTATGTGCAGCAGTGGACTAATATAGCCTGAAGAAGAAGAAGAAGATAGGCCATAATATTTTTAATCTACTATCTTGATGATTAAGGTGGTGCAAAAAATCGCTGTTACATCCCATGATATGTAGAAAGCAATAAGTCCAACCTCCACCAACCTGGACTTGGCCCTCAGTGGAGTATGGCCTAACCTTCCTGCGATGCAGGAAGAGATCCGTGCCCCAGCAGTGGGGAAATACAAGGGTTGATATCGAAATTAGCACAAAGCAAGAAAAAGCTAGTAACCAACCAAAATTATTCAATTTCTAAATCCCTACAAAGATAATTAAAGTTTATTAGCTTTTATAAATGCCCCTAAATCATTATTCTTACAAATCCAGTACGTAAAATAAATATACCACGGAAAATGTAAAGGAGTCTTTTACCTGAATGTGGACGTATCAAACATAGTCCGAGTGGGTCAAATTCCCTTTTTCTGTAGGTATATAGGGACGGCAGACATGGTCACTTGGCAGAGACGAAACATGCGGGACAAACGAATTCGTGACCTTAATTTTGGTATGGTTTTTCCCATTTTCGTAAGCATTTACAAAAATGGAATTTCCTTACCAAAATTATTTATTTTACTAAGCCTTATCTTTTTCGGTATAAATTATTATATTTAGTATAGATCTAGGTATTTGATATGGCTCTACAATATATATACCCCAAATTTAACTGAAAAAATATATGTTTTCCATGTCGTGAGAGTCCTCAGACGTATTTAGTTTCGTTCGGAGCCGGAGTAGGTTTTAATTTAACGTAAATTTAACAGAGCTGAAAAGCCATTTCGCACATATAAAAAAGATGAACCTTTTTCAGCAAACCGGCAAGAAGTTTTACTTGGTTGTAGGGACCCCTTCGGAATATCTACCAAGAAATTGGCTACGATACTCCACATGTAGGTACCGAAGTACTTAGATTTTACTTTCTACCATTTCGCACAACTAGATATATCTGTATCAACTAGGTATCTGTAGCACAACTCAATTGTCTTTCTTTTGAACAAACCAACTGCGTTGATACCTACTATGGCTAGTACAGTCGCGAGCACACTAACCTGTATATGCAGGCACTCAGTTATGTTACGAGTGACTCTGAAACTAAAATCCAAGTTAGATGTGCAGGTTTAATCAGATTTCTCAAAAAAGAGATCTAGGTACTTAGAGAAATTCTCAATTCAGGAACAGGCAATCACGAAGCCACTAACTGAAAAAATATAAATTAGCTAAGACTATTGACGGTGGCGGCAGCCTAGTGGGGAGAACAATGGACTAGGAAACGGGCGACCCAGGTTCGATTCCCAGTATGTAGCAATGACTTTGTTTTCTAAGTTATGTCCACTTGTGAAGTTATAGTAAATACCTACCATTCGCTAACGGTGTAGGAAAACTTTATGAGAAAACCTGAGATCTGTGGTGTTCAAATACGGTGTGGTGTTCAAATTGCCAGTCTATCGCGGTGGGCACGGATAGTGATTAAGCCCATGCTCTCTCTCTCTCATAGAACACTTGTGCCCTGCAGTGGGCACGTTTGTAGGTAGACATAGTCTATCTAACGTCCCACTGAAAGGACATTTATCTATTCTACTAGATAAATATCATAGGTTGGCCGTTTTTCCCTTGCCGGTTTAAGTCTACTTGCAAAATTAAAACCATTGGCGTCAGTGGCTTAATGGTCTAAACCATTGACAGGATTTGTTAACATCATATTCCTCCCTCAGTTTCCTAAAGTAAACTTGATGTTCTATCGTTTTATGGGCTTTCTGCGCCACCTCTTTTGTACCTTTGTACGTGCCTGGTTTTTCTTGGGAACGCTCCGCTCCACTTTCGTCCACCAGTTTATGGAGGCCAGTAAGGTACACAGAGACCTACAAAACGCTATCAAGGCCATTCACTCGTGTAGTTACTGACGGGTACTTTGAGTAGATACCAACAACAGAGGAACGACTTCGGTTTACGCATTCAGGTGAACTCTGCCTTTTTTTTTTTTTTTTCACCCAGGAGAAACCCCAATTACGGGTACCACCGGCTCGGGGGAGCACAGTGGTTATGTCGGACTCCCCGCCCTGAAAAGGGCGGTATACCGACTAAAACTCCTGGGGTGTTCCTCCGCACCGCAAAGGACGGGGCCACGGGGACGCTTACGCACACTTCCGCGACCCCGTCTGCGGGCGCCCTTTCGGGCACTCCTTCGGCGGCGCCCCTGCCCCATCGCATCGGACCGAACGACGGGGCGAGGGAACGCCGCATCTCTTCGTTGGAGCGCATAGTGGCCAAGTGCGAACCCCTTGGCCACCACACGCCCCAACGCGCCGCCCCCTCCATCCCATTGTTGTGTGGTCCAATGGGGTTAGAGGAGGGCGGCGCACCTCCCCGTTGGGGCGCATGGGGGCCAATGTCCTGTTGGCCCCCACACGCCCCAAACGCGAGGCCCGTCACGTCGCCCACCAGCACTTCTCTGAAAGCAGAGAAGGCGGTGAGCGACCGCGCGGGCCCCCTCCGTGCCAGAAGGCACCCTCGGAACACGCAAGGGCGCCTTCCGGCCCGCCGTGATGGACGCGGAGGGTCTCCCGACCCTCCGCGTCCCGGCGGCCACTCTGGTCCGACTGGTAAGAGGCACGCGCGCTTCCGCGCAGCGGCGCCCCCCCCAGTCGGTCCTTCATTCGGTTGGTCGCCTGGGTCCCGCTCCACAAAGTGAAACAGGGCCCACGCGACCCCTCCCGCCAGATTATTCGCCGTTAGCCAGTAAGATCCGACAAGAAGAAGTCACTGACTAACGCTCAGGGTGCACCGACCCCACCACTTGCCCCTCCATCTGGTTCATGGAATCAGATGGAACGGAAAGCGGAGGGGTACACGTGAAGGTTATCTGGCATCGCACCCCAGGTGAACTCTGCCTCATCCAACTTACCCAACTTAAATTTGAACATAAGCCTCCCCCAAGTCACAGATCTTTCTCACCTCAGCCGTTCTCATGCAGCTACTGACAGAAATCTGCCTAAATCCAGTTCAGCCAACTGGATTGGTGTCCAACGCTGCATTTCTCAGTTGTGGTCTTTGCTTGCGGATATTTTTGCTCCGTCGGTTATTTGTCTTCGGCAGATGTCAATCACCTTACTTCTTTCACAAATTGAGTGATTATAAATCTACTACTATAGAGTAGAATAGGATAAGAGGATGAAGGAAGAAAGATTGACAGAACAAATATATCAGGCGAATGTGGGTGGAAAGGCCGGTAAGGGACGTCCCAGGTGGACATTCTTCGACCTAATAGGGGTTGTATTAGCTAAGGGCAAGATAAATATACCCGATACCGGCTTGCGTGCATGCAACGAATAGTGAACGTTGATGAAGCGAAGGTGATCTGACAGGGTCGTGACAGCTGGCAGTCCCTGGGCTCTGCCAATCCCTATGGGATACAGGCGTGAGTTTATGTTTTGTTTTACTATACTTAGGGCCGGTTTCTGAATTGAGAATCTCGCTAAGTAAATAGTTTACTTTAGTGCTGTCTCTTCAAATTTCTCAGAAAAGAGCGTGACAGAATGTTACTCAACTCCCTTAGCATCCCTTAGTTTGATAGATAGATAGAGAACACGTTATTGCACAACCAGAAAAAA
Source organism: Yponomeuta sedellus (assembly GCA_934045075.1). Lineage (NCBI taxonomy): Eukaryota > Metazoa > Arthropoda > Insecta > Lepidoptera > Yponomeutidae > Yponomeuta > Yponomeuta sedellus. The sequence continues at coordinate 16,868,254 of OW203726.1, forward strand.
TAATATAACCATAATTTCTTAAAATTAGTAATGTTATACAATTGTCGGTTTCGTCGCTAAGAGCGATTTCTTCCAGACAACCTTTGAACCAGTTTGAATGGTGCATTTGAAACAAAGGGCCGGTCAGACGTAGTCGTATTATCCACTGAGTAATATTTCTATTTGGTTTATCTTCTGGCACGATTCCCTGCACAAAAACCCACCCGGAGTCGGCGGCACAGATGTACGTGTGAGTCGTGTGACTGTCGCTGTTACAATTCTCTGTGCGAATTACTGACACCGACTTTGTTTTCAAATTGCTTACTTTAGGAAGTATATATCACAATCTTGGTTCGAGCTAGATTTGTTTAGCCACACTGAACTGGCGTGTGTCTCCTCCAGTCGTCTTGTGTCACAGTCACTTGTGTTTCTTTAGGGAATTTGACATATAGGTACGCTGGACAATTTGTACAGCGTCTAGCCATAGTATAATGGTTTAGCGGCATCTCTTACTTTACCAGCCAGACCCTCCAGTATTTAGACCATATTTTTAAAAAGGAGTAATTTTACCTAGTTAGTTAGATTTGACATTTTCGCACTTGGCTTTATAGTAGGTTGTACTGTACGTAGCTAGCGCTAACGTATTTCAGCACTTCGGACAATAGGGTTTCCTCACAATGTTCTCCTTCACGGTCATCGAGTGGTATTGCTACTACAACTTTACAAATGTACGTAACTTAAGAGACAGCAAAACAAAGTCATTAGTGCATGCCGGAATGCGAACTCAGACCCTTCCGAGTGTGGCGTTCAACCTAATAAACACAATCATTTGTCCTAGCAAACTTAACACCGCTGCATTTTAATAACCATACACTAAGATTGTTTTAGGACATCACAAACATCCAGACTGCTATTGCATCTAGGGAGAAGCAATAGCACTACGGTGAAGTGAGGAAACCTGAATGATTGCAGTGTACACATACCCCGGCGCTTGAAATTGCCAATCCGCCTTGGGCACGTGGTAATTAAGCCCATACTCTCTTTCTGAGAGAAGGCCTGCGCCCTGCATTGTAAAATACAAAAAAGTTATTCGTTCTGACAAGTAGAACCTCCCAATTTCGGATGGTATGGGCGTTTTGTAACACCCTGTATAAATTATTTGGCTTGAAGCTTAAGTTATGAAAATAGTTAATAGCCGTGTCGTTTGCACAGCAATTAACTTCTAAAATTACTCATTCAAATTAGCTGGACAGAAAATATTATAGTGACTCTACATGCAAGGTCTTGAATGTTCAAGTAGCGAAATGGGACAATTGGGACTCCAGCAAGTAATGAAATAGTAAAGAAAATTAGGTAGATAAATGTTTATTGCGATTAGGAGTCATAATGATAATTGGGTCCTACCATCGATAATTATCATGATAATGATAGGTTGATAATTATCACTGATTGTAAAATAACGCATCTGCACTTACTGGCTTTACAGGGTGTCTTCGAATTCATTCATTATTTCATAAGCGGACGTTCTATCCATGATTTAGAAACAATTGGCACGAGATGTTCCTCAGTAAAAATTTAATTTATTAGTATTAGTTGGTATTAGTTACGATTACTGGGTTGGGTTCAGCAACAACAGGCGCAGTCAGGTGCTGGATGGGTTACCATCCCGTGACTACCACTAGTGGCATTTTTTCCGGGCGCTCCTGTGCTTCGCAAGGCACGTTAAGCCGTTGGTGCCGTCTAACATATAAGGGCAGTCGTTAAGCCATGTCAGAGGGCTTATTGGCGACTTGATGACTTCTGTCAGTAAACCCCGCTACTGTCTTAAAATCCTCAATGAACCCGGACTTGGCCTTCGCGGTGAAATATGGCCTAATCTTCCTGCGATGCAGGAAGGGGCCATACAAAGTAACAGTATCTACACCTTAACTGCCCTTCAAATTCCATCCACAAACACATCACACTCTGGTACGTTAGCAAGTAGGGCACAGAAATGCCTCATAGGCTATGGGAAGGCCTGAAAAAACAATGTTTGAGCTCCCCCACTAAGCAGCATAAACTTGGCCTCGCCAGATGCGGAGTTGCAGCCGTGGCGCGGCGCGGGCCGGCCGGCGACGCAGGCGCAGGAGGCCGAGGACGAGAGCCGAGACGCCGAGCTGCTGGCCGCCGTCCGCAACTCTATGCGCGACTGGGAGCTGAAGAAGGGACGCACGAGGTAACGCTTCAGCAGTTCGTTTTTAAGCTAGTCTACCTTTTTACGAGTATGTAGCCTATATACGTCCTATTGTAGGGCACAGGCTTTCTCTCAGAGAGAGAGTATGGGCTTAATTGCCACGAGTGCCCACCGCTAATCGTGCGAAACTAATCTATCTATAAAAGAAAATTAAATGCTCATCGTTGGTAAGCGTATCATGATCCGATCGTGAATAATGAGTGACCAAAAACCATGGTGGTTTCACATTGGACGATATTTGTAACGACACGATCTCTACGGACTGATAGTTTCAAAATTTCATTTCCTTAGTAGGTATAAAACTTGGATTAAATCGAAACTAAAAGAAAGCTGCTTTTTATTTAAAATTAAATATTCGTGGACATATTACACAGATCTCGTTAGCCCTATACTAAGTCTAACTAAATGACTTATATTATAGGTGCTAACTCGACGATAGATTTATAAATACATACATTCTGTGTACTAAGTATCGGGAATTTACCAATAAAACAAAAAATACAAATTATTAATCTAAATTTATTTTATCGCCTTCAAAGTAGGCCCCATCGCTTGCAATACAACATCTCCACCGCTTCACCCAGTCTTCCATACATTTTTCATAGGCTATTTGCGGTATGGCCTTTAGCTCATTCAGCGAATTTTCTTTTATGGCTTCTATCGACTCAAAACGTTTTCCTCGAAGTGGTAATTTTAACTTGGGATATAAAAAAAGTCCGACGGAGCCATATCAGGTGAATACGGTGCTTGGTCGAGAACTTTTGTTGAATTTTTTGCTAAAAACTCTTTCACTATAATGGCTGTGTGTGATGGTGCATTATCATGGTGCAGCATCCATGAGTTGTGTTGCCACAAATCTGGACGTTTTCGGCGGATACTCTCACGCAAACGCTTCATGACGCCTAAATAATATTCTTTATTCACTGTTTCTCCCTCTGGAAGGAATTCGGAGTGAACCATACCACGGTAGTCAAAAAAAAACTGTCAGCATCACCTTGATTTTGGAGCGACTATGCCGCGGTTTTTTGGGTTTCGGCTCGTTTTCGAGACGCCATTCTGAAGACTGTTGGCTTGTTTGCATGTCGTACTCATAAACCCATGTCTCGTCGCCAGTTATTATACGTTTCATAAGGGTCGGATCCATAGAAGCTCGGGAAACCATGTCTTCAGCGACATGCTTTCGCTGCGCTTTTTGAACGAAATTGAGCTCTTTTGGAACTAGTCGAGCGGCGACGCGTTTCATGCCTAAAATGTCAATGAGAATGTTGTGGACGGACTTAAAAGATATGTTCACCTCACTAGCCAACTCTCTCAGACTCATACGTCGATTTTCGAGCACTAGCTTCTTGATTCTGTCGATGTTTTCTTTGGTCATAGCGGTTGAAGGTCTACCAGAACGAGGCAAGTCTACTACTACTTCTCGGCCTTCTTTAAAAGCCTTATACCATTCATAACCCCTTGTTTTCGAAATACACGATTCGCCGTAGGTATTTCGCAACATTTTTAGTGATTCACCACATGAAATATCATTTGAAACACAAAATTTAAGGCACACTCTTTGTTCAACAATATTTTCCATTGTAAAAATCGCCGAGGACTCAAAACTATGACCAACAAAAAGTGTAGTTTAAAACAAATTAAATGACAGACCCCGCTCAAATTTTGCCCGCTAAATCAGTACAGTGCTACGAACATGCAGTAAAAAAGTTAAAACGACCTCTTTTACGCGGGTCTTTTTATTGACATATTCCAGATACTTTTTACACAGAGTAGTATGTAGATAACATTCAAGACCCGAGACAAACTAGAAAAGTTCGTTTCCTAGTTTTGACCCGGCCGGGGATTGAACACGAGACCTTCGTTTTTGCAGTCAGCGTGCCAAACCGCTGCGCCACCGAGGCCGTCAAAATTAAAACATATTACATATACTTACCTGAAGTAGTAATGGTAACTAAGTTTGTAGGTAGCCTAGTTTCATTACACTTTCGATGACTATTACTTTTACACCTACGATTCGATATTAGGTACAAACGAATAATAAACCATCCCAATAAATGCTCCATAACAGGCCACTACTTATCGAAAACGTGATTCTAATTACATTAGCATCAACATACAAGTCTAGTCCAATAGCCGTCAATGGGCAATAAAAAAATACAGTTTTTTTTTATGCCAAACCAGCGACTGCTTTCTCCCGTGCCTCTCTAGCTGCAAACTTTCTATAGCGAATTCACTTCGCAATTCCGTGCGATTTACTTCACTAATTAAACTTTGTGTTTATTGTCAACTTAGGAACAAAGGAAAAAAGAAACTGGCACACCTTCCTTCTTGATTGTTTACTGTATGTTTTACTCGTCACGTAGAGAAATTGCTTTCAGTAATAAGGCCGCCATTTGTATATTATTTCTGTTACTGTAATTTCCGTGTACAATAAGTTCAAGTTCAAGTTCAATCGTTTATTGCTTCATGTGGTACATTTGGCTCTTAATATAAATAGTAGTTCTCAACATGAGCCCTGTAAGGGCACTGCAATGTAGTTACATTATTCACTAATAATGTCATAGGTTTGTTAACAAAATATTAGAAGTAGGTAAGTCAAATACCTACTACTCTAATATGAGTAGGTACTTGCTCAGTACTAACTTAGTCTAACTTATCACTAACACTGTTATATTCATCAACTATACCCCCTTTTTTATTCATATTAATTTATTCTTAACTATTCTGTATGCCTAATGGTTTTCTTCTGTAAAGTCCTTTAAAGTGTAATAGCATTTTTTTATGAGATAATCTTTTAATTTATTGACAAATTTGCTAAATACCTTTTCTAGCAGAATGTATTTTGGTAATTTATTATATAATTTAATTGCCATTACATGTGGACCTGAACTATGGAGTTTTAGTGTTGAGGTAGGTATGGCTAATTTATTTTGATTTCTTAAATTCAATGGTTTCGAGTATTGGTCCTTGGCAAGAGAGAAGAGTTGCTGGTTTTTCCTAACAAACTTACAGATTTCAAGTATATATAATGAGGCAAGTGTAGGGATGTTAAGTTTTATGAAATGTTCTCTACAGCTTTCCATTTTGTCTACATTATTTATTATTCGAATGCATCTTTTTTGAAGTACAAATAAGGTGGGCGCATCAGTACTATTTCCCCACAGTAGTATTCCATAGCTTAACCATGCATGTGCATAAGCATAGTAAGCTGAGAGTGCGGTTTTCACGTTTGTGGATCTCTTTAGCTCGTTTAAAGCGTAGGTGAAACGGGAGAGTTTACCTGATATTATTTGTATGTGAGCTTTCCAGTCAATTCTTGTATCTATATTTAGACCTAGTAATGGAAAAACATCTACAGTTTCTAATTTAATATTATTATAAAAATAATCTATATTGAGTTCTCGTTTTTGGTAAGGTTTATACTGCATGAGTTTGGTCTTTTTGAAATTAAGTTCCAAATTATGATCACTTAGCCAGTTTATTATGCTAGAGAGGATATTATCCAAACTACTTTTGAGATCATTATTATTTTCACAAGGCAGAACCACCGACATATCATCGGCAAAAAGAATGCACTTATTACTTATTACTTTCGGAAGGTCATTTATGTAGATTAAAAATAGAATGCATCCTAGTACACTTCCCTGCGGAATTGACTGTGTTACTTGAGATGTTGCTGATGTGATTTTACAAATTAAGCCAGATTTTAAGTTAATGTGGTCAATCTGAACTTGCTGTTTACGGTTGTCTAGATAGGAGGCAAACCAGTTAAATGCTGTCCCTCGCACTCCTATACCGTAAAGTTTCTGAAGTAATATTTCATATGAAACTCTATCGTAAGCTTTACTCATGTCGAGAAGGATCCCTATTGCGTATTTTTTGTTATTTATTATGTTTAGTGCCTCATTAATAAACTTATAAACTGCCAATGTAGTAGAATGGTCTTTTCTGAATCCATTTTGCCCCTCATCTAAGATTTTATATTTTTTGCAGAATGAGTACAATCTATTTGACATAGCCGTTTCAAATATTTTAGAAAATGTCGGTAAAAGTGCAATTGGACGATAATTATTACTGTCTGTTTTATCATCTTTTTTATGTACAGGTTTTATAATTGATATTTTAAGAAGGTCCGGCACGGCGCCTTCAGCGAATGATTGGTTTGTAAGGAATGTAAGCGGTGGACATAACTCATCTATGCAATGTTTTACCAAAGCCGTTGGTATTTCGTCGAAACCAAAACTATTCTTATTCTTTAATTTGCGTATTATGTTATATATTTCGCACAATTCTACGGGGCGGATAAATATGGAGTTGTCGGAGGATGTCATGACTGGCCGCCCTCTTGGAGTATCGGAAGAACGTGTGTCGTATGTTTTAGATTTTCCTACAGCTAAAAAATGAGAGTTAAATATATTTGCTACTACAGAAGGATCATCTATTACATGTTTGTTATGTTTGAGTTTAATATTTTGTAATTTATTTTGCGGGAGTTTATTTGTGCATTCTTTTACAATCTGCCACATTGTTTTTATTATGTTGTCTGAACTTTCAATTCTGTGTATGAAATTTAGCTTTTTAGATTTAAGGACTGTTTTCTTTAGCATTTTTTCATATTGTTTATAATGATTATGTAATATTGGATTATTTGTTTGAGACACAATGATTTTAAGGAGGCGTTTGTTCTTACACGACACTTTTATACCAGCCGTTAGCCAAGATCTTCTTGGTTTAATTTTATGCTTTGTTATTATTTCGGGGCAGTGCCGATCTAACAACGTTTTCATTATATTATGAAAAGCCGTATAATTTTCATTCATACTTTTATCGTGGGATAACACTGTGTTCCAATCAAAAGTTTGTAACTCGGATTTGAAATTTTCTAGGTTTTGTTGTTTAAACTGTCTTGTTTTTTTAAAGTGTATAAGTGGTTTATTTGTTGACTTAATTGGAATTTTTACTAACACACCTAAATGGTCCGATATACCATAATCTTTTAATGAAATGTTTAATTCTGCTTCAAAGAAATTTGTAAAGACTAAGTCCAAGCATGTTGCAGAATTCTTTGTAATCCTAGTGGGGTCATTAAGATGCTGAAAGAAATTATGACTTTTAAAAAGATTTAGAAATGTTATTGTTAGTTTGTCTTTGTTTAGTATATTAATATTAAAATCCCCACCTATCATGATATTTTTACCCCGATCTTTAATATTTAAAATGTTTAAAAGCTTTTCAACTAAAAATAGAAATAGATTCGTGTCTCTGTTTCTCTCTGGCCAGTATATAACAATCAACAGAAGATTATGCTTAGGGATTTCAGCTGCACATACTTCGAGAACGTATTCAGTAGATATATTAACTAGATCTACCCTATTTATAAACTCAATATTATCTTTCAACATTATACATACACCACCACCTCTATGTTGTTCTCGACAGAAATAAGAAGCACAATTAAAACCTTCTAACTTTAACAGGTCTAATTTAGTTGAATCTATCCATGTTTCAGTAAAGCAATATGACACGACACTTACGTCATTTTCTATTATGGATTCTATTATGTGTTGTTTGTTACTGAAACTTCTAATATTTTGAAACAAGGTTTTAAAGAAAGCGACGAAAATTAGGTGCTCTTGGCCTAGAGGTGCGACGTAGTTTTGAATTTTCATGAACGTTGCTTATGATTTCGTTGGTACTTTCTGAAAGTGATTCTTGCCGCTTAGGTGAGGTATTTGGGGATTGTTTGTCACTCTCTCTTAATGTATTTTTTTGTTCCGAGGTGTTTATGGTCTTAACAATTTTAGCTGACTTCGTTTTTTCGTCTTGAGTCACTTGTAGACTTTCAATCTCATGTCTATACTCTTGACCATCAATGATTAATAAGTTATTTCTGACAATCGCATGTTTTCCACAACGACGGGCTTCAATAAGCTTTTCCTTTATTTTATACCGTACTTGGAGGGAGTTTTCGTCCAAAAACTCATTTACAGCCAGGCCTGTATTACGGAAATAATCCTTGTTTTCAAGTATGTACTTTGCAGCTTTTTTGCTTAGAAGTTCGACCATTACTGGTCTTCGTCGGTTTCTTTTGACTTTCCTTCCAACTCTTATCACGTCCTCTATATATCCGGTTAGGTCGACATTCAAAATATTATAGAATATGTTTATTATTCTCTCATGTAACTCATACTCTTTTTCCTCCCAGTAGTCATCAACTCCATATAGGACAATTTTCTTTGAGTTCTCTATGGATTCATGCTGACAAATTCTCTGTGACGAAGTTATAGTTTGGAGGTTTTCTATTTTTGCGGGCACAATCTGACTTTCTATCGTTTTTAGGTCTGATTTTACTTTAGTGTTTTCCGCTTTTAAGCGAATAGAATATACTATCTATCTATAAAGTGTTCTCTATCTATCTCTATTGCATTCGGATACGGATTGACTCTGTAGCAATGATTTACCATTTTCCACCTAAGTAGGTACTTAAAATAGTGAAAAGCGAAGGTTGACCATAATAAATGCACAATAAAACGTCTGAATTACGATCACAACTTTAATGATTGCTATTCAGTAATTTTATGGCCTTTTCAAGAATAAAACCCGAAGTAATCGGCGGTCAGGCTGCGGTCAAGGCTGCGTCTTTACAGTAATCGGAAGTTAGAGAGACACTTCCTACGCGGTGAAATCGGGGATTTAGCGATTATGGTAGGATCTTAACGAGGTCTAGCTACATACTTAGGCTGGTACCTTTTGTTAGATCCCAACTACCTTCTTTAAGTGCCGTCTCCTGTCGGAGGTTAACAACCAATCAATTCGGCTATCTTGCTTGCGTAGAAGGTATTTAGAGGGCGATAGAGTCTAGTGTCAACACATACTTACATGAGTAATAATTTTTAAGTTGATAACTTTGTTAGTTAAGAAAGCATTTTTGAAAAGAACAAATGTGGTGAAGTTTTTCTTTCAGGTTCTTGTTCACATAATCTATTAATTTTGAAACTAATAACTTTGAGGTTCATTAAGCAAACAATTTGTTGTATAATGAATAAAAATATTTGAATTGAATTGACCCACTTTTAACTAATTTTGAACTCTTACTTTGATAGGGATATTGTTTGGGCCTAGCTTTAAATACCCGCAGAACCGGAATCTAACCCCGATATGACACACCCTCTTTTTTCTACTGTAATGATTAACTGCCTTGCATTAAAGAGGTAGGTAGGTAATTTGAGTTTTTATTGAACGCCATTGCTTGGTATTAGGGGCCAAGAAAATTCTCAAATTATATTTATAATAGTGTATTGTAACAACTGTCCTTTCACCTTTTCTCACGATGTTTTTCTTCACAGTTATGTTTTTGTTGGTTATTAATGTAAAAAAAAGTTAGCACGCAATGGACGCGTAACTTTCAGCCATCCTATGGCACCGAACGTCAGTAAATACAGGATATTTGAGACAGGTTCGTCTTATTCCGCCTCGTTGGCCTAGTTGTTAAAGAGCTTGACTACAACAACAGAGGTCGTGGTTTCGATTCCCACTTGAGACCGCGCTACTTGTTTTACAAATTACCTCAGTCTGGATGTTTTTCCATGTTTATATCTTGCCTTGGGCCTGTTTCATAAACTACAATTCGTGGTTTACTATGACAATCTGATGTGCATTGTAAAGTTGATTAACCTACAAATTAAAAAGTAGACTCTGCCACGCAATGCACCTCGAATTGTCGTCGGTAATGTACTACGAATTGAAGTTTTACCATACCATAGCACCGAGTATCCCACGTCAAGACCAGGGGCATTATTATGTATTATTATTATTATTTCATGATATGGCAACCAGCCGATGTCGACAAATTCTGCCACAGTCAAGTCTTGACACGAAATGAGCAATTTTTTTTTTTTTTATGTTTACCTACTAATTTTGTTCAATGGTGTAAGTAAGTATGCACTGAGTTGAGTGATGTTGATTTTTTTTATTTATTTAAGCTACTCCGGCTGTCAAATGCATTCATTTTTTGACACTTCGGAGTTGTCTCAATGCTTCACTCGATAGTATGGAATGCTACGTAACAGAATGGATATTTTTATTTTGTTTTTCTTCAATATGAGGTGGCCTGGAAGGAATTTATTATTAAATAGCAACAAGGCCGCCAATTATACCTTTTCTTTGATAACTGCTGTTTCTGTAATTATTTTCCGGTATACAATGTCTCTAATATATAAACATCTCGTGTTTGTTATCGAACTCCTCCGACACAGTTTCACCGATTTTCACAAAATTATATATCTTCTTCTTCTTCTGGCTATATTACTCCACTTCTGGACATAGCCCTCCCCTAATGAGCGCCATAGCGCCCTGTCTTTAGCTTGCCGCATCCAGCATCTGCCTGCACTTTTCGCAGATCGTCATCCCACCTAATCTGAGAATAGGTCGTAGGCTAATATAGTAAAACAACGATTACGGGTTAGCTAGCAGCTCGTAAGCCCTTGATTTACCGAGCACGGTTTATTTAGGAAAATCTTCGACCCTAATGATGCACCTAACACGTGAGATTCTTAAAAGCCGTTGGATGTGCCGAATTTTCTTAAAACTAAGTTTTCTTTTGCTCTTTCAGGATCAAGAGGTCACAAGGCAGCGTTTGCTATGGAGACTTCGGCTGCTTCGAGGATGCCGGGCCCTTCGCCTACCTGGAGACTCTGCCCAGCCCCCCGCAAGAAGTCGGCACGCATTTCCTACTCTACTCTACCATTGCTAGGTGAAATTAGACGATATTAAAACTTTTTATTAGTCACACCAGAGGAAATACATTAAAAGCTATATCGTCGTGTTCATTTTCAGCTGATTTTTTTCCCAATGGCGAAAGCAAAAGAGGGTTAGGTTAGGTTTAATAAATTTACTAAATTACTAACCGTATACCTAATATGACCATATACTAAGGTCTACTAATGTCTCTTCATCGTCATCATCGGCCTACGGTTGTCAACTGCTGGACATAGGCCTCTCCCATAGGTCCTCGGCTACTCTCATCCAGCTCTTGCCAGCCGCACTGCGAAGATCATCGCTCCACCGGGTCTGAGGACGTCCTACACTACGGGCGAGATAAATAGTCGCTTCTAAGAACGAGTCTTAGCGAAAGCACTTGCTTAAGAATCGATTTGTCTATCATAGACAGTACTTTGGCACTCTCTAAGTCGCGAAACCCGGACTAATTCTTAGCATTGGCCTAAGAACATGCGTAGCTAAGCAAACGTATATTTTAGTAACGCATTGATACTTAGCTAAGTTAGCCTGAAGTAATGCTTAGGGAAGCATGAGTACGGACTTGGGCTAAGCAACGACTATTTATCTCGCCCTACGTTTACCGATCCGCGGTCTCCACTCAACTCTTCTACCCCATCGGTAGTTCTTCGGGTGATATGGCTGGCCCACTGCCACTTCAGCATGCTAATTCGGATGGCTATGTCGGTGACTTTGGTTCTCTGTCGGATGACTTCGTTTCGAATTCGATCTTTCAGAGAAACCCCGAGCATAGCCCTTTCCATAGCACGCTGAGCGACTTTAAATTTGTGGATCAGCCCCACCGTGAGTGTCCACGTTTCGGCACCGTATGTCATATCGCACTGTATGACGCACTGGTTGAAGACAGCGTATGGGAAACTACGTCGAGTCTTCACATCGCCAATCCCACAGAGTCTAAAGACGAAAGTCTTCAACCAGTGCGTCCTACCCGTCATGACATACCGTGCCGAAGGTCCCTTGAAGTTGTAAAAAAATCAAACTTCTATTATCCTGCAAAAAAATTGTATTTCGGTACTCAAGGAAATCATATTTATGGGGTACTCCCGTTGATCTAGAACTATAAAATTTGACAAGTATTATCGTCTTTTACTATGTCTATGTTGAATACCGTGTCAATAAAGGTAGTTTAATTTAATATATGCCTTAAAGACATACATCCTAAGCCTATTGCTTATTTTTAGTATTATAACTGCTGCTCATGAATCAATAAAAAAAAACAGAAATCACTAAAAGCAAAATGCCTATACCAATGTTTACGTAATACCTGGGGGGGTTAAGAGCTATGCTTACTTTTGCTGACAAGGGGAAAGGGGTTTTACATTTGTAATTAAATCATTAAAAAAAAATGATGTTCGGAAAAAATGGGGACTCGATTTCTAAACTATTTATACCTAATTTTGCAAGAAACCTTCGATGCGCGAGTCCGTCTCGCACTTGGCCGGCTGATGCATGTTTGTCTCTTTAGATATATTCAGTGTCAAATTAACTTGCATCGCATTCAATGGCATTATCTTTTTATGGAAGTGGTATGCACATAAAGCCACATAAGGAACAAGTAGGTAACATTTTCTAGTTACATACACAAGGTGCCAACACCATTTATTGCAGAAGCCGTGCGGAAGAAGGGAGTTTACAGATTTCGAGGCAGCAGGTAGCTTTGTATTAACCTGTAATACAAGAATAATTACATTTCATGGTCCATTGATTGCCTTGTCACTCTAGCGGTAACATAGTTGACAACCAAGACAGAGGCCGTGTGTTGGATTCCCGCTGGAGGCCGTTCTAGATTTGTAGTTTGCTCAGATAACCTCAGTCTGGGTATTTTTCCATGTTTCCTAGTAAGGACCGAACAACAGATTGTGTCGTGTCGAAGTAATTATTAATGTGTGGGTACCTAGCCAATAGAACTGACGATTCAGCGACGTCGTCCTACGTTATCTTCCTCTTGAAGTCGTATCCAAACTCCCTTGGCTTTGGTTTTATGATCCCAATGAGTTCATTAGCTCTGTGGCGCCAAGCTTAATGCCGTATTAAAACATATTGTACATTAATGAATGAAGTCGATCATTCTAGTATTGCTCCGTTTTATCCAAAGGTTGTCTGGAAGAAATCACATTTTGTGATAAGATAGCCGTCTGAACTCTTAGGTTAAGAAATATCTGTGTAAGTTCCTTTTTATATACTCTATCTATATAAAATGAAATTCAGGCTGCAGCTGGATGATGATGGCCGCAGACAGAAAGAAGTTGCGTGCCTTGACGCTTTGATTGGTGGAAAGTGTAGCAAATGCGAACTTATCTCTTAGCAGAGCGAAGGCCCGTAAGCATACGTACCGTTTGCATAAGCCTAATACACCATCACGCTAAAGGGGCTGGTCAACCATCCTTTCAGAGGCGACCAGCCACTCCTGGCGGTTTCTGCCAGCAACATGTCGGCGGCGTGGGGATGGGCGGCACGTGCTTTCGATGCAGCCAAGCCCACGCGGGTCATCGTGCACGGCTTTGGCTCCAACTGTGATAACGTGTGGGTCTACGAGATGAGGTCCGCGCTCATGGCTGTGGTGAGGACCCTTCTATTTCTCCAAGAATGCTTCCTATCTCATCTTGCTCCTGCCGCGATCAGCCGGAGACTTGGGCCCCTCAAGCTTTCCCTACAGAGTGTAGATAGGCGTAACCACAAGTGCTCACAGCGGATTATGAATCTCAAGCACTGAGGTTAAATAGGTAAAAAAATTTTCGATGAAATAAATGAATAGCTATGTTTTCGATTAAATAAATTTATGAAACTGTTTTTTTTTTTGGCGACTTAGCAACTGTAGTATTTCTTAATGATTCGCGATACTCATACATAGTTATATAGTTATTATTCATAGTTTTACCTAATAAATAATCGCGATTTGACCCGTTTAATATAATTATGACTTAGCAACTGCCATTGCATTAATCGAACTATTTTCCATTATCTACGAATAAATTACACTATCACTGCCCAACAGGAGGAGTGCAACGTTGTCTGCGTGGACTGGGAAGGAGGAGCTACGATGCCCAACTACCTGCGCGCAGCAGCCAATACAAGGCTGGTGGGAAAACAACTGGCTATGTTGTTAGATGGTAAGTAAACTAATCTTTAGCTTACCTACTGTGTTACAATTTCCTAGGATTTTGGTCTTCCGAGGTATTTGGAATATTTTAACGAAAAACCAGAAATAAGGCATAAGAAAATCTAAACTTAGCAAAAGTTTCGCTAAGCGAATAAAAGTAGCATCCAACTGCCCCGTGGGCCTCCGTTTCTCAATTATATGACATCATTGTCCAATACTTGTTTAAACCAGTGTTCATAGTCGCCAACGACATTGGCAATAGATTTATTTTACCCCACTGGCCCAACTGTCAGACTAAGTGCGAAAATCCCAGGCCTTACTAGTAGTCTATTGTATGTGCCTGCATGTTGTGTTATTGGCAGTGATAGTTTTATTAACTCAATTCCGGAATTAAGTGATAGTTTTATTCGCAATCCATAGTTAACTAAACAAGTGGTATTAACACGAGTTTTTGCAGCCGGAGCATACCTATACTCGTATACAAATTTAGTTTCCCGTATAACACTGGTAAGTGGGTTCGAACCCCGGCATGTACCAATGACTTTGTTTTCTAACTTATGTACATTTGTGAAATTATAGTAGCAATATTACTCGCTGACGGTGAAGGAAAACAGTGGCGGAGCAAGACCTAAATTTTATGTGGGCAAGACAGATTTCGCGAGGCCCTGTGGCGACCTGAAGACTGATAATATAAAATAACTAGCGACCCGCCCCGGCTTCGCACGGGTGCAAATAACAGTATTTTTTCACTATTTAATGGATGTTATTATACATAATTATAAACTTTTCTTTTCAATCAGTCTATCCAAAAAAACCGCCTCATAATTCGTTGCATAGTTTTAAAGATTTAAGCATACATAGGGATATAGGGACAGAGAAAGCGACTTTGTTTTATACTACGTAGTGATAGTGATAAAAAAAAGAAACAATTAACACTGCTAAGTTTTTATTCATAAAAATACAAATTAGATTGATATTATGTAATGAAAAATTACAAATAGTAAAAACCAGGCCACTCAGAAAGTTTTTCGAAAAAAAGTTTTTATGTATAAGACACTGGCCACTTGTAATTGTTTTGAAAACGTCGATTATATAAAAGTAAAAATAATACTCTTCGATTTTTAAATTTCCCTCCTCATTTTTTTGAGAGCCAATTCAAATTTTCTTGTCTCATTAAAAAATGGATCTGAATCGAGAACATTTTTGTGCTACGATTTTTTACGATTTCAAATGTGGCTTAAAACCTGATGTCTTGATGAGTCATTTCATCGACTTCGGATTGCTTTTTTGGCTGAAGGACCTTCAAAAGCAACCATCTACCGCTGGTATAGCGAGTTCAAACGCAGTCGTCTTACTTTGGGGGATGAACAAAGGATTGGTCGTCCTACGACGGCTGTCACCAAAGAAAGTGTGCTGGGAGTAAAAAAATTAATTCAAGAAAACAGACGAATTACGTACGAAGAGATTCAGCATACACTGCAGATTGGTTCAGGAAGTGTTCACAAGATTTTGCATGAGCACCTTCGCGTAAAGAGAATAGTTTCCCGCTAGGTGCCACTGCCGCACAACCTCACCGAAGCTCAGAAGCAGGCCCGTGTGGATTGGTGCCGTGATATGTCACAAAAATTTGATGCTGGCTCATCACGGCGCGTTTACGACATTGTGACAGGTGACGAATCCTGGATTTATCAATATGATCCAGAAACAAAGCGTCAGTCCACAGTTTGGCTGTTTCAAAATGAACCAACGCCCACGAAAGTGAAGCGATCGAGGAGCGCAGGAAAAATTTTGATCGCTAGTTTCTTTACTTTGACGGGGTACCTAATTTCAATTCCATTTCGAGACCAAAGCAGCAGCAACGCTGAATGGTATAGCACAAAGTGCCTGCCAGAAGTTTTTTCTGAATTGAGCAACAAGCGACCGAACACCGGGCTCCGCGGGGTCCTTCTTCACCACGACAACGAGCCCGCGCACTCTGCGATCAAAACGAGGGACTTCCTGGACTCTACACCGGTCAGAGTCTTGGGAAACCCTCCTTAGAGTCCTGATTTGGCTCCGTGTGACTTCTTTTTATTCCCTAAAATTAAAAATCAGCTTAAAAGGATACAGTAACTGTATCCCTTTGAGCTGATTTTTAATTTTAACGCTGCTAGCGCGTCTTCTGGCAATGAAAACTGTTTTCATCACCGGAAGACGCGCTAGCAGCGTTTGAGAAAGCCGTGGAAGAGGTGTCTGCGGAGGGCTGGAAAAAATGTTTTGAAAATTGGTTCAGACGCATGAAACTTTGTATCGAGGCTGGTGGAGAGTTCTTTGAAAAGATTTTTAGTTTCTCAAAACTTTCTGAGTGTCCCACTTTTAAAGGTGGAGATGACAATACCAATGAAATAAATATCGGCTTTCAAAGAAAGGATGCAGTTAGGTTGATGAAGTTCATCATATTTAAACTCTAAACCTGGTTGGATGCAGTTCTTTCAGCTTTTATTTTTATTTTTGCTGATTCAGACTCCCATTTTCTTCCAATATTTCTATCACGGCCGGACATATCGATAACGTCGTATCTTTATCCTGTAAACAAAAGCAATAGTTAACATTTTTTGCAGTTTTATCTAGCTAATATTGAAAAACCTAAATTTAAATTAGTTTTGAAACAAAAATGTTTAAGATAGCTCTTACTACCTTCTTCTTCAGACTATATTAGTCCACTGCTGGACATAGCCCTCCCCTAATGAGCGCCATAGCGCAAGGTTATTCCCTCATTGGGGGGTAATGCCCATAAAATAAGCACATAGTTTTTAAAATTTAAGAATTCTATACGTTTTTTACCGTTAAAGCTTTGGTTTCCTTCAAAAGATATTATTGAGCGTACAATTTTATATACCAGTAATTACTGCGAATACTGCGTTATTTATTTATTACCAATTAATTATTTCTTACCTTATGTAAAATAGATGAGTACAG
Source organism: Yponomeuta sedellus (assembly GCA_934045075.1). NCBI lineage: Eukaryota > Metazoa > Arthropoda > Insecta > Lepidoptera > Yponomeutidae > Yponomeuta > Yponomeuta sedellus. Next base: position 16,885,320 of record OW203726.1, read on the forward strand.
GTACCGGTGTGTTACACATCACAAAGAAAATAAAAACCGGTTGGTGTGTAAAGTTAGGGGCGGTTCGCAACAAAATTAATTTATATCTTTTTTTATTTTTTTCTCGCTTTGAAGCAATGCATAAAAATTTTTGAGGCGCGAGGCCCTTTGTACCGCGAGGCCGTAGGCGGTGGCCCACGTCGCCCACGCCTTACGCCGCCCTGAAGGAAAACATCGTAAGGAAACCCTAGTGTCCGAGGTGTTAGTGTACCTTAGCGCTTGCTACGTACAATGGCCCAACTATGGTCTAACTAACACTGGTAAGTTTCGTAAAATTTCGTAATTATGTTGCATATCTGTCCCCAGGTCTTGCAGAACACATCGACCTCCGCTTCGAAGACGTACACCTGATTGGGTTCAGTTTGGGCGCTCATGTCGCTGGCTTTGCAGGATCTGAGCTTCGGAATATCAGTCGAATCACAGGTGAGGTAGAATTGGAATTTCTTTGAAACAGTAGGTAGATAGCTGAAATTCGATATCGATATCAACCCTTGTATGTCCCCACTGCTGGGGCACGGGTCTCTTCCTGCATCGCAGGAAGGTTAGGCCATACTCCACCACGGGCGCCAAGTCCGGGTTGGTGGAGGATTGAAAGATAGTGGCGGGCCTTGCTGTCAGAAGTTATCAAGCCGCCCATGAGGCCTCTGACAGCTTACCTATTATGGCTCATCGACTGCCATAACATGACAGCCGGCACCATCTGCTTAAGGTGCCTTGCAAAGCACGGAAGCGCTCGGAAAAATTGCCACTAACGGTAGTCACAGGACGGTCACCCATCCAGCACCTGACCGCGCCTGTTGTTGCTTAACTCAAGTGTTTGATTCCAATCACTCAGTTCTAGCGACTAGCAAACGAGCGCTTCTAGTTCTACTTCTAGAAGTAAATAACTTTACTTGTAGCTGAAATTAAATGTCTATAAATAAACTCTAAGAAGTGGTCCTTTCGGTGAGCTCGCGTCAATGCAAAAATATTGACTTCACAACGATCATTTGATAGGACTCTTAGGCAGCTCTACAGTTAATCACCAATTACTTCGTAGGTTTGGACCCGGCGGGTCCGCTATTCGAATTCCAAGACCCGCGCGCGCGTCTCGACCGCGGCGACGCCAAGTTCGTGGACGTCATCCACTCTAACGGCGAGACCCTCATCTTCGGCGGTCTGGGCGCAGCTCAACCACTCGGACACGTGGACTTCTACCCGAATGGAGGGCGAGTGCAGCACGGTTGCTCCAACTTGTAAGACTGGCTTGTATTTATTACATAACATCCACACAATGCGAATAGCTTGGGGGCATAACATGGCAGACGTTTTATCTACGTTTGTCCCAAATATTGGCACTGCCCCTTCCACTGTTCGCATCATCGTGGGTTAGCTAGGAGAAAATACTATCTCGTATTAAGCTCGCCTTTGTACAAATTAGTTTTAAGTGCAATTAAGATTCATTCATTCACTCGAATATACAAAATTTCGTGTGAAGTCTTGAGCGAGTGCAGACTAAATGATAGTTTATGCCTCCTATTTTAGCGGCTACGCGCGATGGAAATATCTAAATCTGCTTCAAAAAATAAATCAAAAAATAAAAGGCGCGGAGAAGATTTCAGTGGATGAATAGGCCTTTTGCTCAAAACGGTTGTCAGGACTATCGCCATCTCGATGATGATGGAACACAGTTTTAGATTATGCTGTTAGTCCCCACACCAAATTATTTCTTTCAATTCTTTAGTCTCACAACTATCGTTATCCATGCTACGTAGCGACAGAGCGTGTTCGCACCGCACATACCTACCTAGGGTACTGTCCTCTACTCGATCTAAGGTAGATAAGTCTTTATTTATCTACCTTCTCGTCAAGGTATCCTAATGGTGTGGGGTCATAAGCAATGTACATGCCTGTATATAAATGTTTATGTTTAATGTTCTAGATTCGTCGGCGCCGTGTCGGACTTGGTGCTACCGTGGGCGGCGGCTTCGGTGGAAGGACGCTCGCTGTGCAACCACCGCCGCGCCTACAAGTTCTTCACAGACTCCGTCTCGCCCAAGTGCCACTTCCCGGCGTTCCCTTGCAGCGACTACGACACGTTTTTAGAGGTAATACATTGCACGTGTATCCTCTCAATGACTGGTGACTGGTGGTGCCCTGGCACCGCACCTGTGGTATTTTGGTTTATCGAAACAAATAGATTCTTATCCCCTACGTAATAACATAACATTTACATACAGGCACATACATTGATTCTGGCCCCACTAGGAGACCCTGTGTCGTGGGAACCAGAAACAACGACATCACAAACATGTAAACACCCAAGACCTAGGTTTTCTTTTGTTCCCAGCCGGGGATCGAACCCGGGACCTCTTGCATGGTAGGCAGATGCGCTACCGCTGCGCCACAGAGGCCGAATGAAGACATTCTACATTTCATGACAACTCTGTTGGCGAATTTGTAATAATTTGCACACAATCACGTGTTCTGATCCCAAACTAGGACTATGGTAAACTGTGCTATGGTAAGCACACAAGGTAATCCCAAACACGTTAAAGTTGTATTTTTATTACAGGGCCGGTGCTTCCCTTGCGACGGCGACCGGCGCTGCGGAAACATGGGCTACTATGCGGATCGCTCTCTCGGCCGAGGTCAGCTGTACCTCTTGACCAGGGAGGAGGAGCCTTTTTGTGGTAAGACCACAGTACGTTTAGTAAAAATAAAGATAGTAGGTAGTCTTCGGGCTAGCGCAAAGCACACACTTGCACAACAGGCGAGAGTTTTCGCGACGGAGGAGTGCGCGAATGGGAGAGGCAATGTCATGAGCGACATGAAGTGACAACTTGACTGAACATTGGTGAACCGTCTGAACACCATTGAAAACTTTGCGAGGATCGGCTTTGTGTGCGTTTGGCGACTTACGCGCAAGGGAATGTGACTGCTGGTTATGCGGCTGCGCTCGTGCCTTTCTATGGAGATTACCTAGCGCGGTCAAACTGCACGGTGGACGCAACACCTTCCTGTCAATGGGTTACTATAAACCTATTTACTTTTGGTGGTACTACAAACCTTTGTGGATCTTGGTTTTCTCCACAATTTTCTTCATTTTATCGAAAAGCTTGGCTACCTTTTTCGAGTTGGTAAACTTACTATCGCCCACAGATCCTCTGCTGATAGTAGTTTATAATCTATATTTAAGGGTGATATTAATACACTTATCAAATATATTTTGGAATCGAACCGCATCAGTGCCGACGATATCATATGAACACTGTATAAATATCGCTCCTACGCGCTCAGCAACGCTATTTTGGTTGTCGCAGATTGAGTGATGCATAATTTTAGGTGTTTTTACCATTTAGTATTTCAAATGTAAGCTTTGGACAAAAGTACTTTTGACTGATTTTAGCAGTCAATACTAGTTTGGACTGATTTTAGCAGTCAAAACTAATTTTAACCGTCTAAGACTCTTGACTGTGACATATACATTCCATTGGTTACACAGCAGACTTGTTATGTTTAACTTTAATTTCTTATTCTATTTGTGTAGCCCTATGTATCTAAATAAATTAATAGCGAGCTTAACGAACACGAACTTTGAATATACCGCGAATTAATTTAAGTAACGGTCACACGTAAATTATAAAATTTCAAACCTGAATATTTTAGCGAACCATAAACAGAAATCACCTTTTTCGTTAATTCCAGCCCACCAGTATCACGTCTCCGTGTGGGGAGGTAGCGACGCTGGCGAAAAGGCGAACTACGGCCGGGTGACGTTAACTCTGCATGGCGACTCGGGACTCAACGAGTCTTTCCCAATGACCAAGTGAGACTTTTACTAGTTTCAGGAGTTTTTAATTGGTCCCATTTTAAGACCTATAACTTCCCAGAGAAGCGAAGATACAACGAACTTCGGCACTCGCTTCACGCTCATGATCGTGCCGCACACAGAGTTAGCAATATAACCAACAACACTGTATTAGCGAGTTGCGAATAGTTGTCTAGTCTTCTTATTTAACAGTGCCATGGAGGGCCTTTTAATTGTTTCGATTTTTAAAGCAATTTCTTCACCAGACGCGAAGATACGACGAAGGGCGGCGCCCGCTTCACGCGCGTGATCGTGCCGCACCCGGCGCTCGGGGTTCCCCTGCGCGCCACCGTGCACTACGCCGCTTACTCGGGCTGGCTGTCCGCCGGCGCCAAGGCCATCCGCGTCGACAAGCTACTCATAGCGGACAGCTTCGGGAAGACGTGAGAATGTTACAACTTGAAGAGGTCAATTCGTATGACTGGAAGGGTTCAAGGAATCGATACCGAAGAACCTGGTCCGACTATCCATTCTTTATACATTTCCAAAATGGTTTCGTCGTCGTTTGACGAAGGAGCGTGACAGATGGCTTATTCGAAAAGCCTATACCAAGCAGATAATCCCACGGTGCCCGTGGGATGTACACATATTTTCTAGTGAGAGTTAGTAAGGAGAAGGCGATTTCAATCTAAACAACAACACTGCCATCTGTTTCTGTTGGGTTTACAGTTGTTTTAAATACTTTGGGGAACTTTAATGCTTGGACGAATAAGACACCAGTGCGACAGCTGGATGAGGATGGCCAAGTACCGACCGAGTGGTGTGCCTTGAGGGTGTCCTATGTCCAGCAGTAGACGAATACGAGCTGATTGATTTATAGCCCCGTACCATGCCAGTAGCATTATTCCATCATGGCGTATTAACGTGAGCTATGTATTTTACAGGTCATCATTCTGCAAGAAAGGTCTCGAGCTACTGACTGAGGAGTCCGTCGAGTTACCACTTTACCCTGGCGACTGTCAAATACCACAGGTGTGAAACTTTAACACTTCTTTTCTCATCCCAAAATAACGTCAACATGTAGACTTCTTGTTCTACATACACCAGATATAGATCCACAAATATGCTGTGCTATGATTGCCAGGTCAAATACATTGTAGAGGTTGGCGGTATTCAAACTGCTGATGTACAATAGAATGTGCTCATTAACGTAATCCTCTCCTGATTTTTAGAGCGATTTTGATGTCAGTATTACTAAATGTTTAGAGTATTCGTCACTGTACACCAAATTAAATTAACAGGAGGAGCCATTTGCGAAACTAAAGAGAACAATTACATTCCAGGATTACGACACAAACGCCACGAGCAGCAACCAAGAGCTAATCAAACGACCAAACGCGACCAGACAGCAGCCGGTCGATCTCCAGGACAACGAGCTCCCCGAGGAGGCGCCGCAGCGTCCTTTCCTCCTCGTTGACACCTCCGAATGGACCGGCGCCGATACTGGCCGCGCCTTCGGCGTCACTAACACCAAGACCGCCCCCAGCGGCCTCATAGAGATAGCTGAGCCCGTTCTGCGGCCGCGACCCAAAAAAACCGCCAGGCAACGGGCCGACAACCCCGAGGAACAAGAAATATCGGAGCCGCTACTCAGACCGACACAAGCGCCCAGGTCCACCACGACTCCCCCAGCACGAAAAGCCAAGAACTACGACATGTCGACGACACCCAGCTCCGAGGCTTGGGGCGAAAGAGCCAACGAGAAAGAGACCAGCTTCGTAGTCCAGTACCTGCCAACGAGACTGGCCTCCTTCATAACAAGAGCGGAACGTTACGCTAGAGACACTTTACTCCCGTTAGTATCGGCTTACGCCCCTCGGTTACCAATCTTCGGCTCCCGGGAAGCCCCGAGACCGACCACCAAGTATATCCCGACGGAGTTCATGAATGCCACGAGCTCAGTCCCCGTACCGACACCGACATTGGAGGTTAAAATTGAGTCGCTCAGAACCGTCGGGCCGCCGGAGAAACGGTCCGAGGAGTCGCCGGAGGACCCAGATATTTTGGAGACCACCAGTACGACCACCAAAGCGCCCTCCACCACAACGACCACGACAGAAAACATCTACGCGGCTCAAATGGACGCTATAAAGGTGGTCTCCGGTCCTTCGGCGTCGACCAGCACCGCGTTACCGCCAGTCGCGCTGCGCGGAGAGGGGGAAAAGATCGTGATTGTGTACCCGAGCAATGCTCGGGACGAGCGGAAGATTCGCTCCCACTCTTATCCCGAGGAGCTCCAGTTTGAGGCGTTATACCGGCACACGGCGGCGCCGGCCGCGAGGCAAGTGAGGGTAGACTTACCCACTTTCACGCCTCCAACCTCCACTTTAGCCCCCAACACGATTCCCGCGTCTAAGGAAAAGTATATCCCAGTACTGCCGTTCACGAAGGGGTCCAATTCCACGGCGACATGAGAAAGGGCCTTAGGTTAGTGAATTGAATGAATTTGTGTGTAAATATTGGTTTATAAGAGATGCTGTTGTAATTAGTGGAGATCTCCCAATCTGTAAATGAAAGAGCGTTCCCAGTGTTGTATTTAAAATTCTGCCTGTAATATTAGATTGCCTATTTTTGTACGATCATTTTGAAGTTTGATATTCTTTGTAAATACTTAGGAATATTTGTCTAGAATAAGAACCAAATTATTTTTTATAAAATAAACCTTATTTATTTTACAATTAACCTCTTAATCGACAGTACATTTGGTCAAACTTAGCAGAACCGAACCCAGCATTAACTTGCTTCCAGTACGAAAACAAAACGAAATCATTATTAGGTACTAAAAGCTGACTAAACAAAAATATATCACATTAAAATTCTGTAGAAATAAGAGAAACGTGTATCACAAAATAATAGCTCAACATTAAATCGCATTCTACCTAGCGAAATACTTTCGGCCTTATAAAACACGATTCCACTATCAAACTAACTTAACTGTAAGGTATATTCGATCCTAAATGTGCTGGCTTCGTCTTGAGATATACTTTTATCTTATCATACCAAGTAGTTTAGACTCGCGTGTGAACCTAGTCTTGTGAACCTTGCGAACCCTCGTCTTTTCTCGCGAAGCTGAATTACATGGTAAGATAAAAGTAAATCTCAAGACGAAGCCAGGACAATAAGCAATTGTGTTTTTACAAATGAGGCCGTTTATCTATATGTAGATGCAATTATTAAACTACATTTGACGCCATTCACTTCTATCTTTCCTCATTAAAAACAAAACATACATTCGACTCTTAACATAGGTTGCTGTGAACTTAAAAACCAATCGTTCTACACATGAAATACCATTTTACTGACGAATCGCGCTTTATTCATTGAGATATCCCTCGACTCTGGTTACGGCGGGTTAAGCCTTCTCTGGACTATCCGCATTACAATATAGACTAAAAGAAATATTGACAGCAATTACCGAGGTATGGGACAAGTCTTCACAGGCCTCTACCCTGGGCTGATCATCGCGGTGCGCAGGCGTCGAGGGCTACCTACTTCATGTATTCCACTACCACGCCATCGTCGGGTCTTCGTAGTGCTGAGCAGGCAGCAGGTATAACTAGATCAAATTCTCATTACCACGCCATCGTCGAGTCGTGCCGAGCGGGCGGCTAAGGGCTATCTACTTCATGTACTTATCGGCCTGCGCGTTGAGAATGCGCGCCGAAGATTTGGCGTCGAGGAAGAGCGCGTGCACTGCTTCCACGTGCGCCGGTGCGATACGCTGCGCGCCGTCCGCGCGCGCTGTCAGCATTGCGGGCGTCAGAAGCTGGGCGGCGTACCTGCCGGGGTCACATACGGTATGAGGCAGGGTTTAACAAGGTAAATAAATAACTTCAAAAGCTGGGCGGCGTCCCAGCCGCGGTCCCGTGCATTATTATGATAAGGCCGCCAATTGTACTCTGTACCTTTAAATGTTTTATACCATGTGCTCTGGTGTACAACAAAGAATATTCTTATGATACAGGGTGTAAAAAAAGAAATACGAAAGAAATCAAACCTGCTGACATAATTTACTCTATGCCATCCCTTCGATACAAAAAATTGTGCCAACAATTCCAGTGAGACAGGCAAGGAGTTGGCAGATGGGAATGACCACATTCATTCATAGCAGGAATGGGAAACAATATAATACATATTTTAACTCACAACGGCGGGCAAGCTTTTAAGCAAACATGTAAGTCAGAACAGATTCTCTTGAATATTATATCTATAAATCCCAATGCAACAGGCCCTCCCCAGAGGGTATCAACAACATGCATCCACCACAGTTTTGGTGGTTTTGGGATTTCAAACGGCGATACAATAAATTTCTTAGACGCTTAAAAATTGTTAATTGCAGAGAGTTACATATTTCAACCATATAAAGAACCCTTTCATGCGTCGCGTAGTTCACTGGCAGAAATCACCTGAGGGTACTGTTGGCGCCAACTTCAGACAAAGCAGCGAGCGCGTCTTCATCGATGGAAATGCCCTCAGTCGCTGCGCGGAGTTTCAAAATCTGCAAATTTCAAATAACCGTTCAGTAAAGTGACCATTTTCGTCTACTAGTTTTATCAGAAATTTATGTCAACGTAATTTCAACGTAATAAATTTATGTCAACAACATTCTATTTGATGGACGTCATTGTATTTGTCAATGAACGTCAATGTAATATTGCTGTCTTCAGGTACAGTACTTTGATTTTATTTCCGGTTTTTGTCGTCACCAGCACATTAAAAAGGCTTCAAAGGCAACACATATGCAAACCATTTACTACAAAGTGAAATAATAGAGATGTCCTCAGAATATTTTTATAAATAGTGATGTAAACCCAGCAAGAAAGTGGTTTATACATAACGATTATCCTATGGCATATATTTATTCTCTTAGTAACAAGACCTACACAACATAAAAGTATTTATAGAACGCTACAAAACTGTCATTCTACATTACCTGAGTTAGTTCAGCTTTGTTGTACGGCAAAGTCCTGATAATAAGTAATCTGTCGAGTAAGTCCAGTGGGATCCCGTGCGGTGAAATTATATCTTCGGTGCCCCTAGAAGAAAAAAGATACGAAATAAATATCTTTTTTTCCACTGAGTAGACTGCTGCTACGTCTGTCACGCTCACATAATCAAACATAATAATGAATGTAAAAAAATTGGATATTTTCGATACCATGCATGTACTGTAGTACAATGACTTTGTTTTCTAAGTTGTGTACATTTGTGAAGTTATATACATAACAATACAAAATACAAAAATCTTTATTTCTCCATCCACAAATAAGTTGAAAAATAGCAGTGGTACAATATGGTGCAATAAAAGCGATTTGTGGACAGACTGGGTCCCAAACTAGATCAGAGATCTGTATCTTAGGATGCCAGGCCACCCAAAAAACTAGTACAACAAAGTATGAAACATACTGTAGACACTAAGTCGGCTCAAATTACGACCGACAGACAGAGATATTACAGAAAAAATATAGAAAATGAACAAAAATTATAAAATACAAAAAAGCAAACAATAGTAGGTACTCATATTTATACTCAGCCCTACGACTAGGTCTTGGGATCGGGTTTAGCCACTGAGTGAACAAATAACGAAGTTATGTACCAATCGCAAACTGTGAAGGAAAACATATTGAGGAAACCTGAGTGTCTAAGGTGTTCAAATACCTCAGCGCTTGAAATTGCCAATTCGGGGCGCGTGGTAACAGACGTGACGACAATATCAAATAATCAATGATTTAACGATATTAGGGGAAAGTACATACTAAAACGATTTAAAACACTGATTTAGTTTTATATAAAAAAGAGATTAACAATATTTTCTATAAAATAAAAGATTATAAATAACACACTGCGTGACGTCACGCTTAGGTTAATATTGGTTAACTTCACCCGTGCTTTGTTGCGACTACTAGTGATTACGATGTCGCGTGACTTTAGGATCGACGCCATGACACTGCGAGCGGTTTTCAGGCTTTCAGGCGCTGGATCTAAACTATACCTATTGATATTTTGGTTTCCATAACAGCTACGCGTGCGGAGTTTTAAAAATATGAAGGAAGCAAATGGGCACTAATTGCTGCCCTAGGAGTTATTCAGTGATTCTATGAAAGTTTGATGATATGCCTGGGTGACCGGTCAATCTGACGTCAGGATGTACGGTCACCCTTAAATGTTGTTTCTCTTTTAAAATATGATGGAAGAAATTCTCTACATAGGGGAAGCAAATAGAAGCAATACGGCACTAAATATTCATCACAATTTCCGACGATAATACGAGTAGTGACCAGTCATTCTGACGCTGACCCTATTTTCGCTTACCTACTTTGGGAAATTAACTTGACAATTTCGTCAGTTTTGTTTTCGGTCGATATTCGCTTAGTATTTCTGATGTGCTCAGACTGAGACCGTGAGATAGCGATGGTGAATGAATGGACGCATATGGCGTCCGTTAGAAATGGCATAAGGTTAGGCGTTATAAAGAATGGTAGCAAATAACATTACCTGATCTGACATCGGCCCCTATTCGTGGCGAAGATTACAATAGGTGCTATAGCCGACTCTAACGCGCGATGCAGATACGTAAACGTTTCAATGTCCAGCATATGCACCTGAAATATAGAGTAAATCATGAAATACGTATAGTGACATAAACATATGTGTAGTTTTTTTTAATTCAAAAATTGCACAAAAAAAAGAACATCCGACAAAGCTATGATTTTGTACATGTAGTCCTAATTATTTATGGTATTTTACCTCATCAATGAACAGGACCCCGGGTACTAACTCAGCGATGCCTTGATCGATGTACTTATTCACTACTTTGTTAATCTCCTTCCTCAATTTGTCTGTAATAACAAAAATCCAATTGTTACCACTATTGGTACACAACATAGTTACAAAATACTAGAAAAAGATTCTTTGAAGGTATAAAATGTCGTCATCCTATGGGGTGAAATGTATATTTTACCACTTTTTACCACTGACTCTCTCACTCTCTCAGTTTTTCCAAGTCACTCTTTCTATTCACTTTCTCCCTCTCGCTTATTCAATCACTTTCTTAGAATGATTTCACTTACTCATTCTCACAAACCGTCACTCCCACTTACCATCACCCTCACTAACTCTCACTTCCACTAACACTCACTCTCACTAACACTCATTCTCTTTAGCCATCCCTATCTCTCACTCACTCAAACTTATTCTCTAACCCACTTCACCTCACTTCCTCTCTCTAGGACACATACACTTTCTCACACTCTGCCTTTTAGCCTCTAAATAGGTTTTTAAAATTGTCCTTAGCACGGGTTAGTGCATTAAAAAGAATATAATCACACTCTCTGGTTTATCTCACCAGTAATCTCAGTCTTCTTCGGCTTCATGAGCTGCCCCATCATGGACATGATGTCGTGTCCACCCTGCGGACGTGCGTTGGCGCAGTCCAGGTCGTGCAGAGTCACGTCCTGCACGACCTCCTTCTTTTTGTGCACGTCGCCCTTCGGGAGGGGCACGTACTCCTCCGCCTGAGGAAAGTACTGTCCTTGAGCAGAAGGGATTGGCTGACTAGAAGCAGATTATTGGCACTTGGGTAGTTCAACACCTCCGATATTTGATACCATGATAAAAGCGATCTGTACAGAAAAAATCACGATTTTATTTATCACTAGCTGACCAAGCGCACTTCTTACCACCTAACAGTCGATTCTTTAATTTCTTAATTTTTTCTCTGCGTAAGAACCATCTTAAGGAATATTCTAAAAAAGAATTAGCGAAATCGGTTCAGCTGCTCCCGAGATTTGCGCTTACCAACACATTCAGCGATTAATTTTTATATTATAGATAGGATAGGTAACCCTACAATAACATGACAACTAAGTTTACCTCGAGATCAAACTCAGTAGCGAAGGTATCGCTGCGGCCTTGCCGCTTCACCGCGCCGGAGTTGGCCTCAATATAAATGACGTCGCCCACTTCCACCTTCTCCTTCTGCAGGGACTCGTAGATCGTCGGGTCCAGCTTCAGCTGCTTCGTGCCCTTGGCCGTCTTCAGGCCGATGATCACGTGGGACACCGTCTTGCCGTAGCCTGGAGAGTTAGGAGGGGATGTCGTGAAGAGTGCAAGAATCTGTACTTCAAAGTTATAAATTAAACGGGACCCGTTAAATATATAACTATGTATGACCATTGCAAGTCATGAAGAAATACATTGTGTACATCTTACTAGTTACCAGTTGGATCTAAGCAAACCGTTACCAAAAACCTACAGGGCGGACCGTTCACCGTGTTAAGGAGACATTCTGACCACGATTTAGCGCTATTCAGTACCGCTACTTTAGAAAAAAATTGAGTCTCAAAAATATTATGTTTTTTTACCCAAAAATTACTACAAACCATAACTTGACCTTAGCAGCTACTGATGAGATGATTATTTGCAAAGCCTGGGACATTGTTTTTAGATGAAATAAAAATCGATAAAAAACAACGGTTTGAGCGTTCAAATGTCGGCACTACCGGACAGTACCTAGTCATTTCAAACTTCGCGGGAAATCACGAATATTCACAAATATGTTAATACCATTACTGTTAATGAAGAGGACATTCTCACTAAACTGTAACAATTACAAAAGCATATTGTAGTTCGGTGATTCAAGAAACTTATTTGAAAAATTGTTCACATCTAGGAAAAAATCTGTATGTGAATATTTTTATGTTTTATAAGGAGTTGGCGATAGAAAGCCACTCAAAACAACGCTTGTGGTGATAATCAATTATTGGTATAAGATTATAAGTACAAAAATTATGAATACATTGATTACTTCGAGAAAAATCAAGCGAAGCAAAAACTACGACAAGTTTTCCTTCTACTTCATGTGCATACAGTCTATTTATTCTTGCTTGTCCAATTTAGTAAACAAGATTCTACCCTTAAACTGTGACTTTTTAGTCCAATACTGCCATATTTCCATAAATGAAGCAACTTGGAACACTCTTTTAGATAACACGCTGCCAATTTTATAAACATAGTTCATGATAGTTCATGAATTTGCGAGAAAATGTCTAGTTTAGGCATCTAATCTCAATTTTAAGGTTAGAATCTTGTTTACTAAATTGGACAAGTAAGAATAATTAGACTGTAGTGGTGATTGGTGATCAATTATAAAAATATAAACAACACCTTTAGGACCAAAATTACTAAATCGTTTTGACCTATTTCAAACAAAAACTTTGTAATGAAACTGTTTTCACGAGTTACGATACGAGCGTGTTCAATAAGCAGTGAGAACGCGGTATGAACTCCTTGAATAGAGAAAAAAATACTGGCAGGTAGAGCCCACTTATTTGTCGACATAAGAAAATAAAGAAAGTTTGATAATCTTTTGCTTTTTTTCCATCATAGAAGGTTGTGTAGCAACGAGTAATCGAAAATGGAGACAATTGAATTTCGCGCGATAATAAAATATCTATTTAAAATAAAAAAATACAACGGAAAAAGTAAATCAAGACTAGCAATATACGTTATGGGTTCAATCTACTCCTCATCTAAGGTTGCTGTTCTGATTTTAAGGGGGAGAACATCCACTAATGTCGATTCGCGCTCAGGGGCGCCCTATACGACTGCAGTAACTGAAGAAATTATAAAATATATAGAAAAAATGTTGAGGGCGTCCGTCGTACTACTGTTCGTTTTATAGCTGAAGAACTAAGCATTTTAATAGGGAGTGTCCATAATATTATTTTGGGAATGACAAAAGTCCAGCGCGTCGGCTGCCTAACTGCTAACGGCGTTTGCTGTTTGGAACTGTTACAAGATTCTTCACAATTACGAAATTGAAAAAAAAGTCCATGACTCTGAAGAGACCAACATCGCCTCAGTCATGTAGTCACTATTACGGGAGAATGTGCGCAGAACAAATCAAAAAGTTGCGTGACGAAATATGCGAAAAAAGGCAAACTCGCGAAGTTGCGATGGCTGCCATCAATGATGCTGGCTTCGAATTGGTGGATCATTGGTGGAGATTGAAAGAATATGGCCTCGTCCCCATCACTACGGTGCGGCGCCGCCACCGTGTTACGACACGGCATGGCACCGCCGCAACACCATACGGCGCCGTGTACTCGTACGGCGCGCCGCGGCGATACACGGCGCACCGCATCTTGGTAGTTTGTGTTTTGCTATTGCATAGCGCTCACGCTCACCTACCCATGTTACCAAAAAATGGCTGAAAATTTACATAGGTATCAACTTTTGATATTCTCTAGTGGAAGCACGTCCCGTTCTCTGGGACAAGACGAAGGAGGAACATAAATATAGACATTTGAAAACCGAAGGGTGGAAAGCAAGAGCACAATACGTGTTTCGCGGTCCACAGTCAAGTATGTTTTGGGACGATCGTTACTACCGTCATTGAATAAAATTCAATGCCACCGTGTGCCGCCGCGCCGCGCTGTGGCACGGCGGCCGGCGCTGCCGCCCACGTCCTAAGGGCTCCCACACATAAACACGGTAGGTGGTACCGTGCTACGACACGACATCGTGTCACGATGCGACGTCGCGTCGTGGAAATATACGACACGACATCGTAACGTGCCACAATGCGCTGCACGACGTCGCGTTGTAAAAATTTACGATGAATTTCTGCAGTTGTTGTTCAAATTTCTTCTCCCGTTATTCATTGTTAAAACAAATGGGAGGATCCAGTATCTTCTGAGTATTTTTTTTTTCTTTTTTCGTCTTCTGAATAACAGCAGGCGCATAACGCGTTTAGTACGGTCCATTTTTAGGAATTAACTGACATTCACCCTGCATTGTATCGACGGCGTCGTCGTGCCGAGCATAGTGGCACGTAACGATGTAGCGTTCTAAATTTTTACGATGCTAATCGTAGATTTCCACGACGCGACTTCGCATCGTGAAACGACGCCGCATCGTAGTACGATGAGACATCGTAACGTGGTTATGTGTGGGAGCCCTAACTAAGATGCGGCCGGAAATTCGACGATGAAACCACAGTACAAGGTTTTTTCGAGAATCAAGGTTAAAATATTTTTTAAGAAAGGAATTTTAAGTTTAGAAATAAGATTTGCTGATCTGGGGTTAAGTTAGGTTAGATCGTGCGTTGACATTTTTCGTAAACAAGCTTAACATATCTTTTTTTCTAAAAATAGCATATCTTTTCATTTGACAAAAGTTAACTGAATCTTATTCATTCTCACTACTTATAAAATCATAAGCAGTGAGAATGAATAATACAGTACATAGTTATATGAGTAATGGTTACAAAATTATTATTTTTTTTTATTAAACAAAATTTAATAAGCTAAGTAGTTTTCTGTATTTAAGTGCTTGTTGTTGATTCTGTTTTTTCTCCTTTATAAAATAAAATAAAAATAATAAAATAGTCATACTATTTTTATTTTTAATGCACTAACCCGTGCTAAGGACAATTTTAAAAACCTATTTAGAAGCTAAAAATTCCACCCATGCCGGAATTCGAACCCGCAACCTCTGGCACGGATAGCCAGAGGTTGCGGGTTCGAATCCCGGCATGGGTGGAATTTATGGCCTCTAAATAGGTTTTTTAATAAAATAGTCATTCATATTCCATATTTACTATGCGAGAAAGCGCAAAGCACACACGACGCTGATCCGCCATTTTACCATTTTTTTCTATTACCTCAGAATGTAATCATTTCAGAGTAACCCCCAGGTCAGAAACAAAAGCTATAGTGTTTTGTTTGTTAAATAAAGAATATTGATAGAGTTAGATAGTTACCTCCTGCTGTATTCTCTGTCTCAACTGGTGTGAGCTCTGTGACCTCTCCTTCGTAGACCTCCTTGGTCTCCCGGATGCGCAGGCCGATGGCGCGCCGGAAGTTCTCCATCAGAACTTCTGTCTTCTTGATCTCTGTGCTGTAGACCTCGCTGCCGACCATTGGACAGAATGGTACCTAGGAGGAAGTAAGTACCATAAGGATGACTAGAATGAATGCAACATCCTTTCCATTCAAATATAAACAAAACAACATATATGTATATTTAAAGCAGGTTGTCTGGTAAATAGTTATTTCCGATGTCTATGTAGACTTTATAAAGTTGTTAAGTATTACTGTTAAAACATATTGAAATGCACAGAAGTAGGGTAGCAGTACTTATTTTTTATTGGACTTTATGTACCTACCCTCCGCTGGCACCAATATATTTATTTACCTTTCTAGTATTTCTAGGTATGCTGGAAGTTCCTGTTGATATAAGTGCTTTTGCACGTAACAAGCCTATTATTATTTTTATAACATAAGCAGCTTTTAGCTGATGCATGTATATTGCTTCTGTGCACTTGTTAAATGTTTATATAGTCTGTTTTTAACAAGCTTAATTTGTAATAGTTGGAATAATAACAAACCTTCACTACCACTTACCTTATTTCCCAATTCCTGTGCTATGGCCAGAGCGATGGCAGTCTTCCCCGTGCCGGGAGGGCCGGCCAGTAAGAGGGCTCGTCCGGCCATCTTCTTACTCCTGATCATGTCTACCACTACTCCAGCAGCCTACAATGTGAAGCAACACACAAATAACTTTTTTTTCAACTATGTATTGCTATTCCCAATGTGTACAATTATATGAAATACTGTATATGTTGACCATTATTGTCCATTTCACAACTTGATAAATTAAGAATGCAACACAGATGTCGTCTGCGGAAGGAGATGAATGAATGACCCAGGATAAGGATAAAAAACTAAGAAGAAATTATTACTTTCCATATTGAACTTTTTCTATCAATGTGGCAGAAGAACAATCCCATTTTGATAGAAATACTCTACTGAAATCTGAATCGCCTTTTCCTCTATTCCTATAATGGCTTTGAGGCTAGATAGCTGCTCAATTGATCGCCCATGTGTAATTTCTCTTTGCAATGTTTTCCACTGCTTGCTGCTGTCAGATATACCACGCTGGGTGGTTCGCAATTGTAACAATAGAATTCAAAATTTACTCTAGACCACATGTTGGCGTGCGTGCATGCAACGACTTATGAATGTTGATGAAGCGAAGGTGATCTGTCAGGATCGTGGAAAGTGGCAGTCCCTGGTCTCTGCCTAGGGATACAGGCATCCCTCTGGGATACAGGCGTGAGGTTATGTATGTATGTACATGTCGGCAACATGATATCAAACAAAACATATCAAAACAGCCATCCATTAAATAATGCTATTTCGATATCTTAGCAACAAGAAATGTCTACATAACCTCAAAGTTTGATCAATAACAATAAAGCTTTTACTACGAATCCGGCATCTTACTGCAAGTGTGAAGAATTAATGAATGCTCAATATATACCGAAGATGTAATCTTAGATTAAAACAAAACCCCTTTTTGTTTTAATCTAAGTATGTAATAGTTTATGTACCTCTCGTGCAGATTCTTGACCCACGAGACCGGCAGCAATCTGAATAGGTACTCCATTTTCATCAAGACCCAGACCTTTTATATGGCTATGAGCCGATATTCTCTGGGTCTTCGCAGTGCTTTTAACTTCCTCAATCTTCATTGCCGAGATAAACGATTGTTTCGTTTATAAAAATCGCAATTCTCACTGCAAACTGCAAACTTCTCTTTCAAGTTTTTTTTTTTTTTGCGTTATGGCTCTGCACGGTTTGTGCCTACGCCAGTGTCAAGTATTTAGGGTAAAGGTAGGGAAACGGAATTTATTTTACAAAAAATGGAACGGAATTTGGAAAGGTATTAGGATCAGTTGTTAATAACATTGGGAATAAAATAAGCAAAAATTAATCTTCAGGATATACATACTTCGAAAATACTATTTACATAAGGAAATATTACATATTATACAAAGAAAACTAAATTTTAATATCGTTCTTACTTAAAAACTTTGCTATACATTTATAAATATTTACATTATAACTACATAAGAGGCAGGTTGCAGAGGAAGGAAAAGGAACACCAAGGGAAATCAAGGAAGCAAAAAAGAAGGAATGATCACAATCAGGGCAGGAAAATAATATGTGATTAATATCTCCCACCTCAGCTCCACAGGTACAGGCAGGACTCTGCACAATACCAAGTCTAGCAAGGTGGGCCGGAGTTGAAGTGTGGCCTAGACGCATTCGGATCAGGCTTGATGTAATTTTCTTACTAAACTTGGCATCGGCCCTACAAAACCAAGGCTTTGGCGAAATATTGGGTTGGATTCTGCGGTAATGAATGCCTTTTGACTGGTCCTCTTCCCAGGTTCTATCCCAGGAAACCTGGAGATAAGCCCTAGGGAGAGTGGCCAGGTCGTTATAATGATTTTCGTACGGGAACACGTCTCCACACTCCACCGCAGAATTCGCAAGTTCATCAGCCTTTTCGTTACCTACTATGCCACAGTGGGATGGGACCCATCCAAATTGCACAGTAAGATCTTTCTCCGAGCATATACGTAGTAATTTGCGGATAGCAAAAATTGTTGGGTGAATGGTAGTAAAAAACGGAAATTTAATTAAAGCCTGGAGAGAGCTCAATGAATCTGTCAGTACTAAAGTATTCCTAAGACCCATTAGTAAAATATATTCTACAGCTTTTAGGAGACCAAAACATTCTCCAGAATATACTGAAGACTCAGGAGGGAGTTTAATTTTTTGGACTATTGTATATTGTGAATGAAAAACACCTATACCTACGCAACTACCCTGGTGTTTTGAAGCATCCGTAAAAATGGTGTGCCACCCCTGGAATTGGTTGTCTAATAGGTTATTAAACTCGCCATTTTGACAGATGTCATGTTTAGATATTCTTAAATTAAGACTAACGTTAGGGATTTGAACTAAAGAGTTGTAAGGACAGTGAAAAATAGGAAGCAAATTGGAGTTACTGCATGGAGCCTCAATAGAGTTAAATTTCAGGAAACTCTTAACAAGACACGGAGTAGCCCTGTGAGACCAATACTTGGACATTGTAATAAGGTCTGAAAGATGTTGTAATCTGCCAAGCAAAGGATGATTAGAAAGCTGCAAACAACGACTCAAAAATCTATCAGACAGATATTGACGCCTTAACCGCAGAGGCGGCTCTCCACACTCTACTTGCAAGCAATTAATAGGACTAGATTTCATTGCTCCTAAGATGATTCTTAAAGCCTTGGACTGCACAGCATCCAATTTCTTAAAGCCAGCAGCACTACCTGGCTCCAATAAGAAGGTTCCGTAATCCAGAACACTTCTAATTAAAGCATTATAAAGCAACCTCAATGAAAAAGGATGAGCACCCCACCAAACCCCTGAGAGGCATCTGATAATATTTAATAAGCGATCACACTTGGCAGCAATGTATTCACAATGTGGGAGTCCGGTAAGTTGACTGTCTAAAATAACTCCTAAAAATTTTACTTGAGTTTTTACTGCAATGGGAGAGGAATTATATTCAACACAAATGTCTGGACGCTTTCTCATTCTTGAAAACAACACCACAGCACTCTTACTGACAGACAGGTCCAGACCATTAGTGGATAGCCATTGATGAAGCATTGACAGAGAAGCAGTTAGAGATGAGCACATAGTGTCTATAGAGTTACCCGTTGTATAAAGAAGAAGGTCATCTGCATATTGCAAGACTTCTATAGAGCTACCAAGAGCAGAATCTAAATCATAGGTATAAATATTGTATAACAAGGGAGAGAGCACTGACCCTTGAGGGAGACCTCTCCAAACTACTCTAGATATTTTTTTGTCATCTATGTACACATTAATTGACCTTTCTGAGAGTATATTTACAATAAAATTGACAAGCAAATTGGGGACTTTTAATAATTGAAGTTTTTGTTTCAGGACAGACACAATTACACTGTCATAGGCAGCACGAATATCAAGAAACGCTGCAAGAACTGAATTATTATTTGAAAAAGCTATACGAATGTCAGTTGTGAAAACGCTTATGCTGTCAATAGTACCCCTTCCTTTTCTAAAGCCATACTGGGAAGGAGATAAAAGGTTATTGCTCTCAATGAACCATTCAAGCCGAATTTTAACAAGATATTCAGCTATTTTAGCTAAAACAGAAGATAAGGCAATGGGTCTATAAGAGGAAGGGTCAGCAGAAGGCTTACTAGATTTTAAAATTGGAATGATGATTTGGGATTTCCAGGAGAGAGGAATAACACCTGAAACTACAATAGAGTTAATTAATTCTAGGTAAGTTAAGAGAGTAGAGTCACTAAGATTAACTATGAAAGAATAAGGAATACCATCTTCTCCTGGGGCAGAATCCTTAACATGGGAGAGGATCCCTTTTAATTCCTCTAAGGTAAAAGGAGAGTTTAAACTAGACTCATAATGTTCATTATGGCAAATGGGAGACATGGAGGTTTGTTCTGGAACAGAGGGAGGAGCTAGGTGATCCATATACTGATCAGCCAAGGAAAGAGACATCTTAGGAGTGTGAGAATCACTGAAGGCTGCTCTAAAACGTCTTACATTTTTCCAAACGGCAGAAGGTGGAGTATTTGGGGAAATAGAACTGCAAAATTTTTGCCAACCATCATATTTTTTTTGTTTTAAAAGCTTTTTAGTTGACCTGGAAACTTGTAAATAGCTGTCGAAATTCTCTGAAGTCATTTGATCACAATACAACCTTTCAGCTTCTTTTCTTTTTTTAACAGCCTCAGAGCACTCTACATCCCACCAAGGCGGAGAAGGAATTTTAGACATACAATTTTTAAAAGGGAAAGTCTCATCTGCTGCCTCCATCAAAACCTTAGCGAACCTCTCTGCATCAGTGACACATAGAGATTCACAATCTTTGATTTTTGACTCAACACATTCCCTAAAGGAAAACCAATCTGCATTACTTAATCTATGCTTAATACGAGGTTTATATGTTGAATTATGATGACGATTACTACTAGGGAAGGAAACAACTAAAGGAAAATGGTCACTGCCATATGATGAAGACAATGGGTACCATTCTAAAACTAATGCAAGATCAGGAGTACATATAGATAAATCAGGGGCACTAATTCCCTCATCAGGCTTAGTATGACGGGTTGGTAAACATGTGTTTAAAATGCATAGATTATGTGATTGAATAATGTCTAGTAGTTGTTCCCCATAACATGAACTCACAGAGCTACCCCATGCCTGGTGTTGACAATTAAAATCCCCTAAAACCAGAAAGGGCTTAGGAAGAATAGAAATAATATTACTAATTTCAGATAAAATATTTACAGATGGACGAGCAAAATATACAGATAATATACAAATGTTATTTACAACAGCAGCAACAACCGAAATGTCATTGCTGTGTGAAGGGAGCGGAACAGATGAAAAAGAGAGAGACTTATGGATGAGTATAGCCACTCCACCATACCCATCATCTCGGTCTTCTCTAAGACATGAGAAACCAGACATTTTAAAAGAAATACCCGGTTTTAACCATGTCTCTGAGAGAGAAACTATGGAAGGACTATGTTTGTTACAAAGATGAATGAAATCAGATTTTTTACCGGTTATACTGCGGCAATTCCATTGCAGGATTTTGCCTAAACTGGCCATTGTTGGAAAGTGAATTAACAAGCTGAATAATAGAGGCGGCGTTGGACGGTACAGAATTATTACTATTGGAAAAGGAAGATGATATTGCTTGTATTAAAGCTGAGATTAACTCCAAGATGGTTTGATTATTCTCCTTAGAATCTTTAATTTTTCCTTGAAGGGCACAACCATTAGAGGAAGATGGGGGGTCATATTCCGCAATAAGGGATCGATGAGTAACTTGATCATATCCCTTACTTAATTTTGGAATGGAGGGGGTACGAAAAACCGTTTTTTTGTGTGATTTTGGCGATTGATCAGAAGGAAGCGAGCATGCAACAGGCTGGGTTGAAAATCTGGCTGTGGGGGCAGAATTAGGGCATCACTGTAAGACCTGCTGACAGGAGGATGCATTTTAATTGCTTCAGAGTATGATACGCAGTTCTGGGCCATATAAAGTTTTACTCTAGACTGCCTATCATATTCAGGGCAGCACTTGTTATTTGCATAATGATTGCCATTGCAAGAAATGCATGAGGCATTACCAACCTCCACATCGCATGAGTCACCAGAGTGAGCTTTGCTACATTTGTAACACCTAGGTGTGGAGTTACATTTAGTTTTAGTATGTCCAAAGCGACAACAGTTATAACATTGGATTGTTGGGTATGTATATAATTCAACAGGGAGAGCATTATAACAAAGAAAAACCCGTTTAGGTAAAACTTGTCCATCAAATGTTAGAACTACTGTCTGAGAGGGCTTCCATGTAGGAATTGGGCCATGCACTTTATAGTTGAATCTTCTAACTTTGATGACCTTACCACAGCCAATAGGTACTGATATATTTTCTTGGACTTCTTCAGGTGTCCACTCTGCAGGAACTCCCCGAACAATTCCCATCCTAGTCACACTAAAGGTTGGTATAAAAGCTTTGAAGTTATTTTTTTCCAAGTCTGGGTCTGCTACAAATGCATTGGCATCATTATAATCGGAAAACGAAAGGCTGAGCTTGCTTCTACTTAAGCGTTTTACACTGCCATTAATTATATTTTTTAATCCACGTCTCTTTAGGTATTGCCCAAAAGAAACTGGGTGGAGTGTGGGTACAGGAGAAGACTCTGTTTCATTTCTCTGAATATGTATTACAAAAGGGGATACATCAGTAGGTTCATAAAGAGCCCTACCTATCTGAGGAGACTGTTGGGACGTAGAAGCGGGAAAGGATGGCAGCAACACAGAAGATACCGCATCTTTACGGGACGAGGCATCCAGAGTGTTGACCGGTACTACAGTTTCAACTACGGGTTTTTTTGAATCATCACTGTCACAACCACAAACATTCAGTGTCAGAACCGTACTTGTGATGTTTCCTTCTCTTGTTGCAGTGTCTGCATACCTTGCGCTGCGCCCTGGATCTCTTTCTTTTCTCGGACCTGATGGAACCATCAGTATCCATTCCGGTAGATTCGTTCATATTGCTAGGAGGAGGAAAGGTGATATTGACGCCGACCGAGGGGACTGAGCCCCCCGGATCGGGCGGCTCCTCCATGGACCTCAAAGATTAAAGATGAAAAAACTTACCAGAAATGAAGAAACTATCTACAAATTTTACAAATATATACTACTACAATAATTTAACAAAGTTATATACAACTGATGCTAAAAACCTATGCTAATTAAATATTTAAAGATTTTCGCCAAAAAGACAAACCCGCCAACTTTAACGTTTCCCGCGCTTTTCTCTCTTTCAAGTTGTAGGCAAAGCGTAGACCACAGAGTATATGCGTAGACCAGGGTAGGCGTGATCGTTGCAAAGACGAACCGTTTTATAAGACCGTTTTGTGTTCCGCGACGATAGGACCGTTTTACGTTTCATTCTAAAGCAGTGCCAGCGACTCTAAAGCAGTGCCAGCGTTTGTTCGTCGCGAGACCAGTCCTTAGATTGTTTGACGCGGATATGTCCTTTAGTGCTATATTAATAGAGCCTAGAACGTAATGAGATCATTGCGACGTCGTCGTCGGCTCCTTGCTCGTTCCGTTCGTTTTGGTCTGTGATACAATAAAGTAATCTTTATGTCTATGAGTATACAGTCGAATATCGTGTAAAACACCTTATTTTTTCCGATATTTCGTGATTTCGTCTCGTTCGCACTCGTTAGACCGTCCTCTGCGCCTTGCTCGTCCGCATACAATGAAACCAGTTGCGAACGAGGACCGTTTCGAGGACCTGTTTTCGTTCCAGAAAAAACGGTTGCGTTTCGTCGTCGAAAAATCGGTCAACGACCCACTCCTAGACCAGGGATGTTAGATGCCAACTTTTGAATTATGGCACCAGACGCTCAAAATTATGGTATTTTAGAAAAAAATAAGGTACGGGTAGGAAAACTCTTACAGATTCTCTATTTTTATTTTTAATGCACTAACCCGTGCTAAGGACAAATTTAAAAACCTATTTAGAGGCTAAAAATTTCTCAAACCATGATTGAGCGGGATTCAAACCCGCAACTTCTGGCACGGATAGCCAGAGGTTGCGGGTTCGAATCCCGGCATGGGTGAAATTTTTAGCCTCTAAATAGGTTTTTAAACTCTTACAGATTTAATAAATTAGGCAGGTCCTATTAAGGTATTAAAATTTCTTCGAATTTTCATAAATTGTTCAAACACTCTACTCACTTTTTTTCTTTTTAGTCTGTGCTATTCGCTACTTCTAAGTTCATAAGTTCAACTTTTTGAAAATTCACCTGTGAAGTTCACTTACAATCCACAGACTACAAAAACTATCACAGATATGAACGTTCGTAACAACTTCCTGCACGAAATGAATGAATGATTTTTCAGTGTTGCTAGATATCGGTATATGAAAAAAAACTCGTCAACAGCAAAAGCGAAAGATGAAAATGTGTTATGCAAAAGTGCTTGTGATCAAAAAATGGCAAAATTATGGTACTATCGCGTACCATAATGGATCTATCATGGTACATTGTACGAACAACTGAATTATGGTACATGTACCATAATTATGACACGTATAACATCCCTGGCGTAGACAGAGGCAAAGAGTAGGTATATAACCACCACAGAATAGTAGGTAACCAACCACAGAATATTGTATTGTAGGCAAATTATTATTCTGTGATGTGAGCTCTCGCTACGGCTACGCCACAGAACACATATCGCCACACACAGAATAATACTAAACAGAAATAGATACTTCTTGCAAGGGGTAGCAGCTCAGAATAAGAGCTTTGAGCTTTAGTTTGGAACGTTGTTTAAAATTTTATAATAATAAATCAACTCTGGAACGACTTTAGGTGTGGTTTTATTTGTTATAATATTGTAGTAATAGTAACAGAAAACTGGATAAAAACGGATAAACGGAGAAGCAGGTAAAAAGTCAGATCTGGTCAAAGCGTAAAGTAGTAGTGGTGAAAAATGTGTGAAATCGAAGAATGTGTGACGTACATAATTTAAATATTTGAAAATGATAGATGGAAAAAGAAATAAAAATGGTGTGAAGAGGTTTGCACCGTTACACTACCGGGGGGCAACCGGTAAAAAAAAAATTTTTAGATATATTTGTTTAAAAAATATATAAAAAAAAATTTTTTTTATAAAAAATATAGTCAAGTTTAAATTATTATTATAAAATTAAAATTTAAAGTCGAAGGTCCAGAGTAAGGTCGATGAAGGTCGGGGATATGGGATGGTAAGTAAATAAATTTAAATATTAAAATAAAATATAAAAGATGGGTGATTTTTTAAAATTTGAGTGTGTGGGGTGATATTTACAATATTTACATTAGGCAGTTCCACTTTTATTCATCATCTATCATTCATCCCTAGCATGCATCATCTAGCATTGTCTTCATCTAAAGTGAAGGTGAAGACGTTCATTCAGTATAGACAAAATCTATTTTTATTAATTAGATTTATCCAGAAACTGGCCTAAATTAGTAAAAGGCTTATTTAGCCAGTTACCACCCGCTGGTATTCGGTAATGGTAAGGCTTATTTATTGAGTCACAATCCGCTCTATGAAAGTTATTTACATTTTAACAATATTTATAATATTGGGTACGTAGTACCCGACGGGGTGGAATCCGTCGTAGTAGTGCTCTCAAGAGCTATGGTGGGGTAAACACCGTAACGCGTAAAGCGATTGATAAGTAAATTGATTGACCTAGGCTTATTTAACGTGTTGTCGCCGCACCTGATTGAATGTTTGGATGTTATAAAAAAAATTGGTTAGCAAATGTCCTGGAGGATAGTGGTGTTAGTGTATAAATAATAAATAAAAAAATAGTTAATAAATAAATAGACAAATAGTATGGCGCAAATGTGTCCGAAAAGGTAATGTGGTGATTATATATACAGAAAATTAAAACTATAAAAAGGTGGCGTTGGTAGGTTTTGTACAAGTTGACAGTTAAATATTTAAAGGGTACGGATACTAGGTATAAAAAATGAGGTTAAGAAATTATTTTAGTAATGAGGTAAGGATGGGTGAGGGTGAGAGTTTTTATTTTATTGCCAAAGAGTTCCTTGTAGTTTAACCTGTGGAGATTTTGTTTTGAATTTTGAAAACTTATACGACCCCCCGTCAGAGAAAGAAAAAATTAATACCATTCGCCGAAATTTAAGACACGAATACGCACAGCGCTTATCACCCAGTGACTTAAACTCTATAAATTCTTTGCTAGAAGCATGCAAATGGACAGAAAGCTGCTTGGAAATATCCAATCCAGCTACTCAAACAGCTGAGTCCACCCATGCTAAGCCACAACCAAATAGGTACATTCCAAACATTCCCGAATACCCATTTAACAATAAAAACTTACACGTACATACTATTAAAAAACCTTCTGACTCGCGGCAAACTATATTTACTTGCCCAAGATGTCGAGTCAATACACATTTACTACGCGACTGTACTAGTACACGCTTAGTCTGTTACCGTTGTGGCAGACCTGACGTAAAATTTACTCATTGCCATTTGTAATGTTCCAAAAAACTCATTAACGAGGATCGTATTTACCCTACTAATAATTTTAACGAAACGGATTGGAAAGAATGGCTACAGACCATTACCATATTCTTCAAATCCTATAATATTTCTACTTTATTCTCTAACAAAGTAGGTAGATACGGAACGCCCGTATGTTGAAGGCAGGGATGTTATACGTGTCATAATTATGGTACATGTACCATAATTAAGTTGTTCGTACCATGTACCATGATAGATCCATTATGGTACGCGAAAGTACCATAATTTTGCCATTTTTTTTTTATCACAAGCACTTATGCATCACACATTTTCATCTTTCGCTTTTGCTGTTGACGAGTTTTTTTCATATACCGATATCTAGCAACACTAAAAAATCATTCATTAATTTCGTGCAGTAAGTTGATAAGAACGTTCATATCTGTGATAGTTTTTGTAGTCTGTGGATTATAAGTGAACTACGCAGGTGAATTTTCAAAAAAGTTGAACTTAGTCAGAAGTAGCGAATAGCACAGACTTAAAAGAAAAAAAGCGAGTAGTGTTTGTTTGAACAATTTATGAAAATTCGAAGAAATTTTAATACCTTAATTAATAGGACCTGCCTAATTTATTAAATCTGTAAGAGTTTTCCTACCCGTACGTTATTTTTTTCTAAAATACCATAATTTTGAGCGTCTGGTGCCATAATTCAAAAGTTGGCATCTAACATCTCTGGTTGAAGGTCAGGTAAACCAATTAACCTTAAACGGCCTGTTAGATAGCGGTAGCTCACTAACAATACTTGGCGACAACTCCCATAAAACTCTCCTAAACTTAGGCTATACTATTGACAAGCAACAAATAATTAAAGCCAGTGTAGGAAACGGCCAATCCATTAGCTCGATCGGCACGATAACACTACCAATTAATTTCAACAACAAGTTTTCACTTATAACAGCACATGTTATTCCAGCTATCACCGAATCATTTATTCTAGGGAACAATTTAACCTAGGACCAGATATCCTTTCCAAAATTAGAATCTTCAATTCTTCTACTAACAAATCATTTAATATCACTACCGATAGCAAACATATCCATTCCTACAATAACCTTTCAGAATGTCAACAAATTACCGCAGACGCAATCATGGCAAAATTCAAAAACATATCCACTGAAGTATTACCACTAGGCAAAACCACAGAATATAAAAAAAAATTTATGTTCTGTGAGGCAAAACCCATATGGCAGAGCACCAAATAGATACAGGCGATCACCCCCCTCTTCGTCAACGCTGCTATCGACTCTCACCAGAAAAACAGAAAGCTCTCTGCAAAGAAGTTGACGATATGGTGGGTGATAAGCGCTGTGCGTATTCGTGTCTTAAATTTCGGCGAATGGTATTAATTTTTTCTTTCTCTGACGCGGGGTCGTATAATTATGAAAATAGTGATTGTATAGCTGTGAAGTATTGAATCACACGTTCATTTGGTTTTTGTTCATTTGGTTTTTTTTTTTTTCGGCTGGCAACTCCAGACCGAACAGCTGCTTTCAAAAGCGGCTCAGTAGATTTTGTTTAATTAATTAGTGTTATTAGTGTATTTCGAGTCAAATTAAACGTAAATTCATTAAACAATACATAGTAGTGACATGCAAATAAAAGTTACTGGTGAAAAATCAAACAAATACAAATTATTGTACTGAAAAATTACAACGGGCGGCCGAACTGTCAAACGGTTCAAATTGCAACGACTTATCCGGGGAAGTATTGTTTTAATCCTGTAATTTTCGCTTCATCCTACAGTTTTCCTACATAAACAAACTGTACATAATCTCATGTACATGAGACACGTCCCATACAAACATTCCGGCTCAGTTCTGGCTCTCTTTACTTGACGCGTAGTGGAAGCAAAGTTGAGACAAAACAACTAGCCTCAGTCAACATAACACGCTCACTCAACATCTATAACGTACCACCAACTCTTTATCAGCCAATAACATTTTAAGTGGTCACACACTGACACCGATTCCCGGTTATTTTCCAGGTGACACCAGTATGTTCACCCGAAGCAAGGTGACTGTGCGAGACATGGAGCTGAAACTGAAAGCCACGCTGCTTGAGCTCAAAAAGACCAAAGAGTTGTGCGACACACTTCTACAAGAACGAGAGGAAAGTGAAGAGGAGATTCATAAACAGAATAAAACCAACTCAGCGCTTAAAGCAGAGCTCAGTGAATTGGACATACAATGCCAAGATCTAAGTGCCCAACGGGATGAGCTGCAACAGCAAGTCAACTCGTTCAACCAGTGCCATGATGTCCATGGTGTAGCACTGCAACGAATACGCTCGCTTGAACACCAGCTTGCTGAGGCGCACCAGGAGCTTCAGCAAATCAGTGAACAAGAACAACAAAAAGATAGCGCTAGAACCATGGATTTGTATAGTGAAGTGATGAGTGAAGCCGGAATACTAACAGTCGACCTAACCACAGCCAGCGATAAGTCCTGCGCTATGGGGAATACCAGTAGTATCAAAATGAACAGCGTGAAAACCATAAAGAAGTATATTAAAACAAATAAATACATTCAGAAGGTACAGAAATTGATAAAACGAAACAGAAAAAGTATAGAAAGTGTACCAATTCTTCGTCAAAAACTACAGTTAGAAACGGAAATGGCCGAATGCCAGAAAGAATTATTTGCTAGTAATGTGGACCATGAGCTAGCGATGGCTGAACTGCAATTACAAGTGGAAGATTTGCAGTTTCAATTACTAGACATCACCTGCAAGTACTCGGCTATGCAAACTCAGTACAATGACTGCATTTCAACTGTGAATGGGTTGATTTCTCTTGGCAAAAGCAACCTGGAACGTGTTGAGTCCACCTTCATCCATGAATCAGAAGACTCAGAAGACAAACCAAGCTGGTTACCCCTGCAGCCACCGAATAATGTGCTTGAAGACCCAGCCCTTCCACAGCTGAACTCAACAGGCAGTCAGAAGCCATGCTTGTCACCGCCGTGCAGCTTGCCCAACACACCAGCCCCTTTACCGCTGGATCGGGCACAACAGCATGAAGGCGAGCCAAACAGACAGCCTGCACCATCAAATGCGATAGCGGAGACCAGTGCGCCATCGACCCGGAATGCAGTACTGGACAGACAACCGACAACCAGGCCAACGAGCAGTTCAGTTCCATTCAATGGTGCCCCTTACAAGACAATAATTTTCTCAGACAAAATAGGTGTAGGTCTAGGAACCAGGCTGCAGATCCATTTAAAACAGCATGTAGAAAACATATGTATGCCAAATGCCTCTTACATGCAATTAATCAACGCTCTGCTCAGCAAACAGTATGATAGAAATACTACTATTGTATTATTAATGGGGAACAGCACAGGGATTCAAGAAAGTGAATTGATAAATTACTATGAGTCCATAATAGCTTTAAATGTAAGGAAAATCATTATCTGTGCTTTTCCCTATTCAAAAACATTGTCAGAGACACAGAATGCACGGATAGGTAAACTTAACCGTCTGTTATATAACATGACATTTGGTCATAGAGATCAAGTTTTTTATTTTGATACGAATAACTTTATTCGAAATTTTATATTGACTAGGGACACAATGTATGTGCCCCTTCGTTCAAAACGACAGATTGCCAAATTGTTGGCATTCAATATTTATGACCCTATTATTGTTACGACAATAAAACAGGTACCATTAGTAAATAAAAACTGTAGAAAAAGTTCTACTAGTAAACCTCTGTACTCAGAGGCTTTAAATAAACCTAACATAAATAAGTTAAGCTTGACTGCTGATTTAAACTGTCAGCGCAGACCACAGAAAAGCCCCTCTTAAAAAAAATCACTTTAGCTAATCAGAACATACAGGGTGGTTTTTCTGGAAAGCTACTAGAGTTAGAATTGTTCTTAGAGCAACATGAGATTGACATACTTTGTGTTACGGAGCACTGGCTATTAGAATCTCATATGAATTTTTCTGTACATAATTATCAGTTAGCCAGTTGCTACAATAGAAAGTTAGCATTGCATGGGGGATCTTTAATACTAGTAAAGGATGGTTTAAAATTTAAAGAAAGGAAAGATATTTGCAGGCTTTCTGTTGAAAAAATAATTGAACTATCTTGTGTTGAATTATCGTCACACATTGTAGTAAGCGTATACAGGCCCCCCACCAGTGATTACAGTGTATTCGAATCTGTATTAGAGGATGTATTAAAAGTAGCCTGCAGTAATAATAAGAAGGTTATAGTCTGTGGTGATTTTAATGTAAACCTGCTTGTAGATTCCCCTTCGAGTGCTAAATTAAAACTTATTTTTAAGTCTTTTAATTTGATGAATATTTTCTTAGAGCCCACCAGGATTACCGAAACCACCGCCACCTGCCTTGACAACGTATACTGTGACTGTGAATTTTCCCATTATTCTACAGTGAATTGTCTTAAATCAGACCACAGTGGTCAAATTGTACATTTTAAAGCAGATTTAAAAAAAATAGAGCAAGATGTACTCTGCAGGGTGATAACAAATAAAAAACTAGAATTGTTTAAACTTGACTTAAAAAAAAGATTACCTATTCAAAAAAATAAAACTCAAGATGCTAATGTTCTCTATCGAGATTTCTTCAAGGCTGTTTCAGATAGTTTTGAAAAAGTTTTTAAATTAAAACAGATATCCTGCAAACAAAATAAATTACAATTTAGTGAATGGGCCACTGCCGGCATCCGAAAAAGTAGGGACACACTTTATTCACTGTATGAGAAAAAAACATATACATACAACCCCAGTTTTATACAGTATGTAAAACTATATTCAAAATTATTTAAGGCCGTCTGCCACAAAGCAAAATGCGAGTATATAAAATCAAAAATCCTTCAATCTTCTAATAAATCTAAAACAATTTGGGCTATTATAAATAAGGAAACTGGTAAATCCAAATTGGGAGATCGCGAATTTGCACTTAAAATAAATAATAAATTAATAACCTCAAATGAAGACATTGCTGCGGCTTTTGAACAGTTCTTTACAAATGTTCCAATTATAACGACAGCTCCTTTAGACTCTTCTCCAGCTCTTGCAGAAACTATTTTGAAAGACAATGTCCCCCTATGCGATCACGATTTTTCGTTTGATTATATTGAAGCTCATACCGTGATTAAATCGTTTAAAAAGCTAAAGCTTAAAAAAACTGAAGATTTGTGGGGTATGTCAGTAACAGTAGTTAGCTCAGTAATCGACACCCTAGCACCCTATTTAGCCAGAATCTTTAACAAATGTCTAGATGAGGGTATATTCCCAGATCTAATGAAATATAGTAGGCTCGTTCCTTTATTTAAAAGTGGTGATAAGCAAGATCCTTCAAATTTCAGACCAGTCTCGGTTCTACCCGTTTTGAGTAAAATATTCGAGAAGATAGTTCTAGGTCAACTGCTTACACACTTCAATGACTATCAACTTCTCCATGGTCAGCAATTCGGCTTTACGCAAGGGCGCTCTACAACGGACGCCGGCGTCATGTTAGTTAAACATATATTTAGTGCATGGGAAGATCGCAAGGATGCTATAGGCGTATTCTGTGACTTGTCAAAAGCATTTGATTGCGTTGACCATAAAACACTTCTTTTAAAATTAAAGCACTATGGTATAAACGGGAATAGCCTAAAACTTATGACATCATATTTAGAAGGAAGAATTCAAAGAGCTGATATAAATAGAACTAAATCTTCAGGGTCAGAGGTCAGGATAGGAGTACCACAGGGATCGATTTTGGGGCCGTTCCTCTTCCTCGTATATGTAAATGATTTGCCGTTCATGGTTCAAAATATGTCAGAGATAGTACTATT
This sequence comes from Yponomeuta sedellus, assembly GCA_934045075.1. Classification (NCBI taxonomy): domain Eukaryota; kingdom Metazoa; phylum Arthropoda; class Insecta; order Lepidoptera; family Yponomeutidae; genus Yponomeuta; species Yponomeuta sedellus. The sequence continues at coordinate 16,917,577 of OW203726.1, forward strand.
TGCAGATGACACGTCACTTATTTTCAAAATTAAGAGACAAGAAGATGACCTTGACAATACTAATGCTGCTCTCTCTCAGGTACTAAACTGGTTTACGTCTAATAACTTATTGTTAAATTCAAAAAAGACAAAATGTATAAAGTTCACTCTACCAAATGTCAAAGTAGTTGACAGCAAAGTTATATTGGGAAGGGACAAACTAGACCTTGTCGAAGAAACTGTATTTTTAGGTATCACAATTGATGCAAAGCTTCAATGGGGTCCTCATATAGAAAAATTGGCAAATAGGCTTAGCTCTGCAGCATATGCTGTTAAAAGAATTAGGGAACTAACTGACGTCGCAACTGCCAGGCTCGTTTATTTTAGTTACTTCCATAGTATCATGTCCTACGGCATACTACTGTGGGGACGGGCAGCGGACATTGAGACCATCTTCGTCTTGCAGAAAAGAGCGATCAGATTCATCTATAAGCTAGGCAGTAGAGACTCGTTAAGAGAATTCTTTAAAGAAACAAACATCCTGACAGTTGCCAGTCAGTATATCTATGAAAATATTATGTATGTCAGGAAAAATATTAGCAACTTTAAAACTGCAGGTAGCCAACATAATGTAAATACTAGAAATAAACATAAACTTTTGATCCCAAGATTTAGGCTGGCAAAAGTTAATACATCCTTCATGGGGCATTGTATACGCTTCTACAATAAAATCCCTGAAGATATATTAAGTTTGACTGAAGCGCGGTTCAAAAAATGTGTAAAGTACACTTTGTGCCAAAAGAGCTACTATAATATTAAGGATTATTTAGATGACAATGATGTCTGGAATTCAAGCATGTAAAATTCACGAGTTTTGTAGTATCTGTGTAAATTCTGTTAATTAAGGAATTTGAAAAGACTAAGTTTGGAGTTTTTTTGTCCATTTTTTCTCCAAAATGATCCAGATTTTGAAATGGACACCTAGTTTAACTTGTAACGTTCATTAAGCCGCAGTATCTGCGCTACTTTGAATAAAACCTTTTCATTTCATTTCATTTCATTTCATTTCATTTCATCAATAATCTTCTCTAACTTGTAGTCGTCGACGTGGTCGACCACAGAGCATATGGTCGACTATGTCAAAATCAGTTACTAGTGCTGTTTTGAAAGATTGCCAATCACGTAATTGATCTTTTTTTGATGTAAACCAGTATAAAGCTGTATGTTGTAAAATATCAAAAAGGTTAGTGTATAGTTTGGTGTGAGGTATATTTTTGATTTCTGCAAGTTCTTCAATTTTTTTTATAAATTCTTTTGGGCAGCTATCTCCTTTAAATACATATTTTTTAAATTCGTTTCCTGTTATGTTGTCCGAAATGTTAATTAATTTTTGGGTTAATGTTTCAAAATACACATTTGCTTGTAATTGGTTGTTAGTGGTTGGTGTGGTTATTGTTGAGTGGTATTGTGATGGGCCTGGGGTGTATTCTAATGTTGTGAAGTGTGTTTCTTGAGTTTCGAATTATTCCCATAGTGCTTTGTATGTATCGAGTTCTTGTGTAGTGTTTTCGGTTGAGATATGTGGGATAACCTTCCCTTAATATGTTGTAAATAATTTTATAATAATAAATAAACTCTGGAACGACTTTAGGTGTGGTTTTATTTGTTATAATATTGTAGTAAAAGTAACAGAAAACTGGATAAAAACGGATAAACGGAGAAGCAGGTAAAAAGTCAGATCTGGTCAGAGCGTAAAGTAGTAGTGGTGAAAAATGAGTGAAATCGAAGAATGTGTGACGTACATAATTTAAATATTTGAAAATGATAGATGGAAAAAGAAATAAAAATGGTGTGAAGAGGTTTGCACCGTTACAAGTTCTTATTCTGAGGGCGAACGATTCATACGGAAAACAACGGAAAAACAAGACCATGCGACTCAGAAGACGAGTGTGACTTATGTCGTAGGTATTTCAAAAATAGATTCATTATACTTTTTAGAGATAAACGAGCTGCCCTCATTAAGCTACCTAACGTAGCATTCCACCCTATCGAGTAAAGCATTTAGACGACTACTAAGTGTCAAAAAATGTTATTTAACGAGCAATAATTTCATAAACAAATTAATTTGTGTAAGTTCTCTACTGATTTATAAGGATGTTTATAAATAGCCAGAATTGTAATGTTTATATTTCCATACCCCTTCCTAGTAGTACTAACCAAGACTATCGCTGGATTAGAAGGTCAAACATTAAATGTTTTTTAATTTTTCCTATTATTTTATTTTACGTGTTCTTCTTGCTTTTTGTAATTCCCTGTGTAATTTAAAGACACTGCTCTGGTTCCTGATACACAGGTTACCCTTCTTCGATTGCGATTTTTAATTAATAATTATTTATTTCAGGTTACCCAAAGATAGCACAATGCAACAAATGTGGATAGACGGCATCGCTTCACGGTCAAATTGGTATTGAACAAAATCACGTACGTTTGCAGCAGACATTTTAAAGACGATGGCTTCATTTACAAGATTAGGTTAGGACTTTATTTTTTAACAAAGACTGTTATTTAACGAGCAATTATTTCATATAAACAAATTAATTTGTACAAGTTCTCTTCTGATTTATAAGTATGTTTATAAATAGCCAGAATTGTAATGTTTATACTTCCATACCCCTTCCTAGTAGTACTAACCAAGACTATCGCTGGATTAGAAGGACAAACATTAAATGTTTTTTAATTTTTCCTATTATTTTATTTTACGTGTTCTTCTTGCTTTTTGTAATTCCCTGTGAAATTTAAAGGCACTGCTCTGGTTCCTGATACACAGGTTACCCTTCTTCAGGAACTAGGAATTTTAAACAATGTGAGTGTGACGCTGGTTGTGCAATAAATTATTTAATTAATTTCCGTAAAAACGTCTTCTAACTTTTGTCAAATAAAGAACAATCTAACACTAGTTATTGTTATACTTCTTTTTCTATGAGCTGCGCTCTAAAATGTTGTATGCACAAAGCTCGCTATCTAGGTATGGTTAGATCGAGGAAAATTTATAGGATGCAAATTAAATTTGTACAAATTGATAGTTTTCTGTATTTTTTTTCAGCTAACCTGGGCTCAATGTCATGTTGTACATACATAAAAACTTACATACCAGATTTAGCAATTACAAGTTACAACCTTAGTAAATCAAATATATAACAATCTCACTGTGCATGTTATCGAACTCTTCCTTAATGGGTTCACCGATTTTGATGAGTTTGTGTATTTGCAACATATAGGTAGGTAAGTGAGAACAAGAATTCGGAGAGCTGAGAATTTATCGTAGGGTTAATAGATATGGCACACCAACGTTTGCGGTGCAATACCATATAATATTAATATGGACTGCTATATTTACAGAATGTTTAGTTAAGGAATAAATAATATAGACGTTTTCGTGTTGAATTTCCCATCCTTATGGATTTCTACTTTTGTCTATGACCCCCTATATTACCTCAGAATAGGGATTCTGAGATTGCCACCGATTGTTTAACCAACCCACTGTATTACCGCGCCTTGCAAAGTTATCTGAGCAATATTTCACATTCCGGTCGATACTCTTTGTACATGCGCAGGCGCATTCTGCTATGTCCTTCCGTAATGTGGCTTTGCTAAAATGTGGAGGATGCCTTGAGAAAATTACAAACGACGAATACGTCTGCTGCTCATTCAAGAACTCCTTCCATACAGACCTCTGCATAGGTGGGCCTATACCGCAAGCGGACCAGAAAGAAAATTGGATCTGCCCTAAATGCAGGTCTGTTATAAAAAATGTTGGACCAAACTGCTCTACGCCGGTACGTGGCCTTGACTCTACAGATTACCTAAATGTGACTGTTCGGCGCAAGACTAACAATCCTGGCAAGGAAGCGGAAACCATCCCGCAAGATTACATCACTTTTGATAGATTCACAACCCTACTGGATACTAAGCTTGAAGCTATGAGATCTTCATTGGCCTGTGATTTCGAAAGCGCTATTGCAAAGTTGCAGAAAGAGGTAAACGATGAAATCACAAGCTTAAACTCTAGAATATTAAAAGTGGAGGCCGAAAATCTTGAACTAAAATCTGCTCTCTTAAATTGTGAACAGCAAAGTGCTTCCAATGACATCACATCCCACAATATAGAGCTACAAGAGTCGATTAACCAACTAAGATTAGAGTTGAAAGAGAGGGACCAAATGGCTCTAGAAAACGTAGTAGAGCTCACGGGGATCCCTGAAACGAATGGAGAAACCCCCATGCATCTAGCGATTGCAGCGGCAACAAAACTAGGGGTTCGGTTGGTCGAACATGACGTCACCAACGTGATGCGAGCTGGCCCTCGGCGCCTGCAAGCCACCAATGCTAATGGACCATCCATTCGCCCTCGGCCTATTGTGGTCCACCTGGCCCGGCGCACACTCAAGGATGAGCTGATGAAAAATTTCCGCGCTCGTCGAGGTGTCACTACAGCTGATATAGGACTGCCTCAGCATGAGCCCCATTCCTTTTTTGTCAACGAGCGGCTTACAAAGGAAAACCGGAGTCTGTTCGGCAAAGCGAAAGAGTTGGGCCGAAGGCATGGCTGGCGCTTTATATGGACCAAGGAAGGACGTATTCTTGTCAAACGTGAAGAAAATACTCCGTACTTTAAGATTCGCTGCGACAAAGACCTCGTCCGTGTTTTTGGAGACGACTCTGATACTAGCTCTAAAAAATAACGAAGCATATTTTGCAGTAATATTCGTTTCAGCCACTCTACTTACGCTTGTAACTAAATACAGTTTAAGCCAAAATACAGAAATTGTTCTAGCAACAGTAATACATTACTACATAAACATAATTCACACAAAACAGGTAAACTTGATATTTGACAATTTGCGTCGTTTGTATATGAAAGTTTTCAATACCCTACTCTACAACTTTTTGTGCCTTATTACGAGCTCTAAAACACATGCATCTTCGATAGTTTAAATATAATAAACTCGATTGACAATTTTAACGTTGCGGTTCCGGTTGCATGTGACCCTGAAAATTTTAAAAATTACCTTAAAAACCCTAACACACATCAGAACATACGCAGCATCAATTGCAATTATGACAGTCTCCATATTATGCTGGCAAAACTAGAGTTTGAATGTGACGTGATTGTATTATCAGAATGCTGGTTATCCTATGCTGCACATTTGCCATCATTGAAAGGATATAACATGCATAGAACTTACAAAACGTTCAACCAAAACGATAGTGATATACTCAAAAGATTATATCAATTGCGTAGTAAAAGAACCGAACTTTGCGGATACTAATTGCCTAACTATAAAAATTGATAACGATACCGTTGTAATAGCATTATATAGACCCCCTAGTTTTTCAAACTTGGACAATTTTCTCCAATCATTGGATAATTTGTTGATGACTCTTACATCTACTAAAAACATAATAATAACAGGTGATATTAATATTAACCTAACAGATACGGGTTCTACTACAGCTGCATATCTCGACATGTTATCTTTCCACGGTCTTCTACCTGCGAGCTATCTCCCCACAAGATCTAAGAACTGTCTTGATCATGTTATCTTAAAAACAAAATTGAGGGCTTATAGTTTTGCTTTAAACACTTCTGTTACTGACCACCTAACTACTCTTCTATGTTTGCATACCGGCAAAAAAGACAATTGTAAAAAGATTAAAATATTTAATAAAATTAACTATGAATCGCTACAATCTCAATGTGATAAAACAGATTTTAAGATTGTTTTCGAAACAAATTGCTTGGAGACCGCAACAAACTTATTTATTGAACTAATGAACAAACTCCGCATGAACTCCTAAATTGTAATGATATCTCTGGAATAAATACAGTAAATAAATTCTTTGCAAGTATAGGGCAATCCTTGGCTGAAAAAATTAATACTGACTTACCTCCTTTAAGCAAATCGATATCTAACATCGAACCTCCTTCTAGTTCATTTGTCCTCCTGCCTACTAGTTGTGATGAAGTAAAAAGGCTCATTATGAATCTAAAAAAAGACTGTTGTCCGGGGTGGGATATGATTTCAGCCAAAGTATTTATTGCCACATGTAGTACTATCGCTCCAGTTCTTAGTGTCCTTCTAAACAGGTGCATGCAGAGCGGTACGTTTCCGCAAGCTCTTAAAAAGTCACTAGTCCACCCAATTCACAAGGCGGGAGATAGATCATGTGTTAATAATTACCGTCCTATTGCTATTCTGACCACTTTGTCAAAGTTATATGAGCGCCTAATCAACACCAGACTAACGAAGTAGCTCGAAGACTTTCATCTTTTGTCTAAAACACAATTTGGCTTCCGAGCAGGAATCTCTACTGATGATGCAGTTCATACGATGGTTGATTGCGTGGTGAGAAAGCTTGACGGAGGGGTTAAATGCCTTACTATCTTCCTCGACCTTGCGAAGGCATTCGACACGGTATATGTCCCCCGCCTTCTGGAAAAGTTAGAGGGAATGGGCATTAGGGGTGTCCCTCTTAACCTATTCCAAAGTTACCTTTCGGGTACGACACAACGGGTAAAAATCGGCGATGCTATAAGCGATGATTTACCGATGAGTTATGGCATACCGCAAAGCAGCATATTAGGACCGACACTCTTCTTATGTTATTTAAACGATTTATGTCAACTAAACTTAACAAACTGTCAAAAAACAGCATACGCAGATGACACCGCCTTAACTTTCTATGCGAATACAGTTAATGAACTTTTTGATGTTTCGCAGGTAGGTTTTACCAATGTCTGTCACTGGCTGGCTTTAAATTGGCTGACCTTAAATGACGATAAAACAAAATATTATGTAGTTTATCAAATCAAAAAAGTACAATGATTGGCAGTGCCATTTGTCTACAGAAGGTTGATTATAATTTTAAGTGCATATTTCAAAACAACTCTAAAGTCGCAATGAGAGAGTTTCAAAGCCACCTTCCCACAAAATCCCAAAGATGGCGCTGTCCACCGACTTCAAAAAACTGTGTGGGGATTTACATCTTCTTCTTCTTATTCAGGCTTTATTAGTTAGTCCACTGCCTGCTGGACATAGCCCTCCCCTAATGAGCGCAAGGTTGTGCCATCATTGGGGGGCATCAAACTTTAATCTGTGACAAACTGATGTGTTCGTAAGTGGTTGGTTGCTTGTTATTGTCCGTTGAAATAGAAAGAAAATATCAAACACAAAATACGGCGATTTCCGTGCAACTGGACTGATACGGACTGAACTGGACTGTATGCGTTACGAAGTTTTTTTTTTACCAACTTATCGAGAAACGGGTGGTGTTTGTGTGTTGTATGAAAGCTATTAAGTTAGAAGGGCTGGTAATAAAAGTAAAGTATCCATCAATATGTTCATTATATTTTAAGGACACCTTTGCATTGACTCCGACATCGGAGTCCAGTTTTAGCCAAGCCTTCAATGTAGTAAGTAGATATCAGTGTTCAAGAAGTCGATGCCAGGTTACATACGAGAGCTACTTTTAAAAAGCCAACACGCAGAGAACAAATACGAAATATTCCAGAGAAATAGAGTAGGTATAGAATGAATGAACCGAATGAACTAATTAATTACACGACGACCACGACATGACACATTAGTTTTTTTTAATGTAGTAAGATGATTTTAGGCAAGCAACATAGCCCCATGTAGCCAAGAATAAGTCTATAGACAGCGCCATCTTTGGGATTTTGTGAAAAGGTGGGTCTGAAACTCTCTCATTGATTAAGGTATAAAATGCAGAAGTAAATTCTTAATCCATTTTTTTAATGATTGGCCCCCATGCCAATCAACTGAACCTTCATAGAAAACTTTGGTTACATTTATTGGCTCCCAAAAACTTTGTTTTTACGGATTATTATACAATATAAATAGCATTTTAACCTTTTAACACCCATTTTTAACCAAAGAAAACATAATTTTAACTTCTAGCATTCATATGGACCAAGTTATAGGCGGAAAAACTTGCCTGTTCTTAGTCCACATCCGTAAGAATTTGAACAATTCAAAGAGTATATAACCACTACGTTTTAACACTTGGAACAATTTCCAACGGAATGAGACACGTCAAAAAGAACTTTTTAACTGAGTTGCCAGTATAGTTTTATGCAAAAACTACTAAGTTCATGTGGCTACCAACGAAATGGTAGATTTATTAAAAATATTTGTAACGTTTTCTAACCTGGTAATTCCTTAATAATAGCGCTCAAAGTCCAAAGGGCCAATCATTGAGGGGGTGCCAACAATGGTACGTGTTACCTTTAAAACCACTGGTGTAGTGAGTGGTTATACTTCTGTGGGTTATAGCTCTTTGGTCGTAGTTGCGAACCAAAAAAAATAATGTATTTTGGTTTTTGATTAGCCAACAGCATAATATGGACGATCAAACGAAAATAATTATGAAGGGTAACACAGTGAAACAAAATGTGTTTCAACAAAATGTTTTATTGATATAAGTAAAACATTTATATAACATAATTAAATGGCAATTTGACACTGTTTACCTACACTTACAGATAAGTGTAAAATTTAAATTGATTTAACAGAGTAGAATTTATATTTACCTGTTTAATTTTTTATAACAATTAATAGTAATAAACATCCACATAACACAATCACCTATATTCATCTACTTAGTCGTCAGTTAGTCTGTTAGCTTTTAGAATATACCTCGGGCTCTAGAGTAGGCTTCAGTTTTCGCCGAAAGCACGCGAATGTAATACTACTTCCTGCTCTGTATAAAAGTTTTCTTCACTATTTTGAAAAGTTAGCCGAAATGAAGTGTCATATTAGTTCCGATATTTCTCTTACACGAATTTATCCGATTCTATCCGGTCGTAGCAGAGGTATATTCTAAAAGCTAGCAGACTATACGTAGCTACTCCGAAACCATCAGTCTTCTAACCCTTCGCATACTCTCCTTTCTTCAGTCAGCTCAGTCTAAAATTCTGAAATCATCAGTCTCAGCGTATCTTAAGGACCAATAAACACAAACATACCGCCGATTTCTGATTCAAAGATTTCATTAAAAACTTTGGAATAAGTCTAGCATGTTCTTTATTTTTAAGAAATCTGAAGAGGTAGAATGAAATGTTAAGACATTCAGAAACCGGGATTTCCCTGCTTTACATGAATTAAAAAAGTAGGGAAATCGTCTATTTTATTAGTGTATCTATCTATCACTCGTAACTAAATTTTCACTGTTATGTCTGAAAGTTAAAACGTGCTTAGTATTTTGTGTAAGTTTCTGCACCATGTTACATGGAAGTAACTAAATTCTCAGAGGTTCCCAAAGAGTCCGTCGCGACGCCTTGGGGTTAGGCGCTTGAGAAAATAGAATCGCGCTTTTAGCATAATGCTAAAAGCGCGATTCCATTTTCTCAAGCGCCCTCATAAGGAAGAAAACAGTAACGCACAATTTTGGGAAAATTGAGTTATATATGAGGGCGCCATCTATGAGTGCTTTTAAGCATATTTCATAAGCTCCATAACAGCATTCAACAAAATTAAGTGGTTTTCTGACGCAAATAAAGTTTACGTTTTTAGAATGTTAGGGGAATTCATAGGTAAAAAAACAGCAAGCCACTTTTCATAAGCATAAATGTAGTATTCTATTCCAAAATGCTGCTTTCTTGCTTATGTTTTGAGGTATACTGTTTTATTGTCTATGAATAGTGAAATGCCAATTTCATACTGCAATTTCGCTCTGTGTGTCATGTGCTTAGTCGGTAACAATGAAAATTGGTAAAATATTATAAAAAGAGTGTAAATAATATCATAATAAATCACCATGAAGAAAAGAGGACGGTTTCTAGTAGATTTAGCAAAACCAGGAAAACGACTCTCTCGTGGCAAACACATGTCGAGATAACCTCCAAACATCGAATCCTAGTCCATGCCAGAATATTGAAGGAAGTCCCAATGTTATTTGTGAACTTTTAACAACAATGGATTGGAGCTGCATGGATCCTCAAGAGGTAAACTTTTTTAATGTGCAGGTTTTATAACTTAATTGTTCCAATATTACAAATTCTTATGCAGTTTGTTTTACTGACAATTATTTAATTTACAGATTTTGATCGAGAATGAAATTATTTGTGCTAACACCACAACCGACAAATCTGTCGTCCAGCGTGAAGAAACTCCGATTGTAAATGAGGTGTTTCACCGCTATTTAATCTTACTTTATCTCATTAAATTTTCATAATTTATAACACAATTTTTTTATAATATCTTTATTTTAATTCAGATTTTAATCGAGAATGAAAATATTTGTGCTAACACAACTGATAAATCTGTCAGCCAATGTGAAGAAACTACGATTGTAAATGAGGTACATAACCACTATTTAATATTATTTTGTGTCATTGCAAATTTTTTAATAAGTTATAATAACTTACAGTTTTCTTTATTTTAATACAGATTTTGATCGAGAGTGAAAATGTTTCTGTTAGCACCAAAACCGACAACTCTCTAGGCCAACCTGCAGAAACTCCCATTTTAAATGAGGTAACGGATTATGAGTTTTGTTGTAAATTCTTTTAGTAATATTTAATTGTCATTTATTTCACAGATTTCTTGAAATCTTTTATTTTGAAATTCTGTCGTTTTTATTTTTGCAGTTAGTACCTATCAATAAAAAATATGTTTTTAGAGTTTTTACTTGGGTATTATGAGCGTAATTAATTACTGATGAAAGATATTGTTTCAGGCACCTGAGTCAATTCAGGACTTCGTCATCTTACAAAACGTAGAAATAGAAGAGATCACAGTGACTGCAGAACCAGCACCTGCATTAACAAAAAAAGGAACCATAAGAAAACGGAAACCTAAAATTTCAAAACAAAATCAAGAGGAAATAAAAAAGCAGAAACGCATCGAAAAGCACTCACTTCGTGAGGCTCCGTGCGTAAAAAATGGTTGCAAACTTAAATGCATAAAAAAAATTCCGGAAGAACAACGGAAAAAAATCAACACTAATTTTGTCAATATGACATGGAATGAACAACACACTTTTTTAATAGGACTTACTTCGAAAGAGAATGTCAAGAGACACTACACTACTCCTACTGCAGATGAGGGACATAAAAGGAATATGCCAGTCAAATACTACTTGCTTAACGAAAAAGGGCAGCGAAAAGACGTGTGTAAATCGTTTTTTCTGACCACGTTAGGATTTCACGAAAAAAACGATAGCGTAGTCTACAAACTCTTGTCAAAAAAAGAAGAAGTAGGTAACTCCGAAAGTGTTGCAGCAGATGGACGAGGAAAAACACCAGCAGTGAATAAAATTGATCGTCAACCCATAATCGAACAAATTGAGTCATATAATCCCTCAGTTTCTCATTACCGCCGAGAGCACGCCCCGAACGTACGCTATTTACCTAGCGACGTTACTGTGACGGACATGTACCCAAACTTTTTAAGAAAGAACCCACACATGGAAATATCGTATGATTTATACAGAAAAGTTGTAAAAAGTATGCGTATACATTTCACAAAACTTGGTCATGAGGAGTGCGAAGACTGTGAAGATTTTAAATTACACGACAAAGATCACACAAAAACCCCTGAAAATCATACCGAAACGTGTACAAAATGTGCAGAATACTTGAAACATCGAAAGAGAGCTGAACAGTCTCGACTCGCTTATAAGGCGGACGTAGAAAAAGATTTTCCAGGCACAGACATTTGTATATCTGCGGATTTGCAGAAAATTATAATGTTACCCAGAATAGATACATTCAAAACTGTTCTTTTTACACCACGGCTTATTGCCTATAATGAAAGTTTTGTAAGGGTAGGGACAAAACAAAAAAATCTCTACCCCTATGCTGCAATATGGCATGAAGCCATTAGCGGCCGGAGTAAGGAGGACATCATAAGCACGTACTATGCATTTATGTCTCCACAGAGATGCCAAAAACATCACAATATGGGCCGACAACTGCTCCGCTCAAAATAAGAATTGGACTTTCTTTTCATTTTTAATTTACATAGTCAATTCAGACGAAGTTGCACTAGAAGAAATCATCGTCAAATACTTCGAGGCAGGACATACATTCATGTCCGCCGATACGTTCCATCATTGTGTTGAGAAGTCACTTAAGTCCCAAGGTAAAACATACGACTTCAATGACTTTGAAGAAGCTGTACGGAAAGCAACTTCCACCCAAGTTAATGTAAAATTAATGGGAAACTTGGACTTCTTTCAGTGGAAGAATTACTCGAGTATCACAGTTAGAGCTGTGGAGGACAGAAAGATCCTACATCCAGCAGTGAGTGGACACAGGCTGATGATGATGTTATTAACCTAATGAAAAAGGCAATGTCACTTACAAATAGGTTTACTGCTTATGACGACATACGCCATTAAAAGGCTTAGTTCATACGCAAAAAGACAATATTGGCTGATACTGGGGTTTTGCTTATGATTAGTTGGAACAAAAATAATTCCGTCATAAAAAATAATACAAAAATGTGCTTTTATACAAGAAAAAGTTGATTAAACACAAAAATGCCTATTACCACATTAAAAGAATGTTTAAATAAGTTTTTCCACACAAAAATATTTACATATTAATAAACTTTAGGTATCAAAATGTTGCTTGGAAACCATGGAAAATGTTGCTTGGAAACCACGGCATTCCACTTTTTTGGGGTTACTGTTTTCTTCCTTATGAGGGAGGGAGTAACAGTAACTGTTACTTGGAAATTTAAAAAACTACCTTTATTAAAAAACCTCCATATGATTATACTATTTTTATTTTTAATGCACTAACCCGTGCTGAGGACAATTTTCAAAAACCTATTTAGAGGCTAAAAATTCCACCCATGCTCGAACCTCTGGCTATCCGTGCCAGCGCTCTTTCAACTGAGCTGGTTCGAATCCCGGCATGGGTGGAATTTTTAGCCTCTAAATAGGTTTTTTAAAACCTCCATAGTTAATATTTTCTCTAAATTTCCTTTTAAAATAATAAAAATTGTTTTTTCGTCTTAGTTTAAAAAATTGTCAGGTCCATTTTTGGAAGTGACTAGCTTGCACGACGCAGGATAATCATAGTGTATAAAATGTACACAAAGCTTTTGAAAAATGCCATTTCGGAGAGTTTTTTGCTGTTGTTTTCTATGTATGACAGGTAGTCTAGTCAAGTGTTTCTTACCCATAAAACTTTGAGACAGAGGCTATGGTTTAATAGAGGCACGACTTGGACTACTGTTATACATGTACAAAAAAGGACATAGCCAAATGGTTCCGTTTTTCAAAAAAACGCGCTTGTAGTTTGCCAATTGAATTTTAAGCGTCACAAAGACATCTAAATAAGACATCTACAGCAACATTTTTTTCCCCGTTTCTAAACCACGGTGCCCCGTAGAGAGATAATAGGGGGCGCGGGGAAACGCTCACTTACTCTTTACATAGTTTTCATTTGGATCCATTTATTTCGATTTTTATTATTATATTATGCACATATTAGGACTTAAATGCCATGCCATGACAACTACTAAATAGCGCACTAAATCTGACTCCGCCGATAAATTACGCTGTAGGATGCCTAGCATCCCGCAGCATACGCTAAGCGTCCAGATCTTTTGCCACGCTCTTACTTACTCTAGTACTTGCGTGAAATAAAATTTGATAAAAGTAATTTAGTATCTAAGTTTATGAGTGTAAGAGATCCTTTGTTCTTGGCAATAAATGGTTAGATATTCATTAGTTCAAATACACCTATAATTGCGCCGCGAACTGAACATTTTGGGAACTTCTGGACACCCTATTATGAAGGCTGCCGGCTGGTCTAGACAGAGATCTTCTCGTAATAATCTATGAAATTAATAAAATACAGTAAAGGAACTAATCAGTTTCTATCAACATAATAACTATAGCTTCATAAATGCGTAAAAAAGATGGAGCTCACCCAGTAGTTAGTTAAGCAGTCCACCAAGTTAATAAATATTTCTAAAACTTAAAATTGAACTTCATCTGGACCAAGTACTTGACGTTGACTTGTGCTTCGTCGTACACGATAAATCTGAATAAAACAAGGTATGTAAGGAAATAAATCAACAAAAATTCAACGCTGCTTTGGATGAATGCTTTGGAATATCAAGAAAAAAATCAGTAATGCGATGAGATTTATTTTGTTGGAGATTTCTAGTGGCAACTCCTACCTATTGTAAAAGACAGGCGGAGTGGCCAATCGGGCACTGTAAAGCACAGATATTTTATATTTACACAGATAAAGCAGAGCCCCTTGAGAAAACATATAAGTTTTATTTATACATACTCGTCAAATGCAGTTTAAATAGTACGTGAAAATAAACGAGAACTAAAAACTGTATTTAAGGAATCATGTTCTTATAAATAGGTAGAACTTTTTTAATCTTTCTCAATTTAGAAAGGCCCAAAAGTCGGTGGTAAAATAAACGTGAATTCAATGTATTCGAGAAATCGTGTTAAATATAAATAGCACGTCTTCCTCTTTGCCTTTGCCTCTCAGCCCATTATTCGGGCCAGCTCTCCTCGTTCTGCTCCAGGATTTTCTGTCCTGGGCTGTCCGCTCGCTCGACTGGGCTCGCTCCAAGTCCTTTGCTACCTTTGTTTAAACTTAATCATATAGTTAAAAAGGCTAGACGATTTTAACATGAAATTCGTGAAGCACTCGGAGCCGGCGATGTATTACAGTCAATTTTATGACAATGACAGAGCGGTGGTAGCGGAGCGGTGTAGAACGCCGGCTTCTCAATCGGGAGGTCGTGGGTTCGAATCCCGGCATGTTCAATGACTTTGTTTTCTAAGTTATGTACATTTGTGAAATTATAGTAGCAATAATACTCGCTGACGGTGAAGGAAAACATCGTAAGGAAACCCTAGTGTCTGAGGTGTTAGCGTACCTCAGCGCTTGCTACGTACAATACAACTGTGAGGCTAAGTGCGAAAATCTCAGGTCTAACTATGATAATGACTCGACACACGTTTGTAGTGTATTTTGAAAAGGATACTCGTTGTAGAGCAGTGAGGTATTGAGGTCCCTGGTCTCGGGCGGCCCCAGCGGCACGAGCGTGCCGTCGGGCAGCGTGACGCTGTCTGCCGGCCGCGGCTGCGTGCGCCCCACGCCCCACACCGAGTGCCGCCCCGCCGGCAGCCGCTCCACGTGCTCCGCCCGCGTGCACTCCTTCCTGCGGACGCCACGAGGAAGCCCCTTAAACGGGGGTCGGAGCTTTTTTATTTTTCAGCCGCAGACTTCACGGAGGAGCACTGCGGACCCACCATACCACTAGCCCTACCCCTGGTGGTGGTGTGGGTCCCAATCCATACCACCATAGTGATGTGACAAAGTATTCGTTTGGTTATTTATCTATGACCGTCGCTACCCGTGCTACCACCCATCCCACTACCATCAATAAGATGGGTACTTTTTTTTCTGAAGCTCGGGGGAACGATGTAAACGTGCGCTTTTTGAACTCACGACAAAACGTCTAACTAAAGCTTTGCTTTCCTAGGCCGTAATACTACGGCCGCAAAAAGAGGGCCGTCTTTACGGTGACGACATGTGGAAAGTTCCACGGACGTATTAACACACCGTCAGTAATTTTTTAAACAAACGTCAAACGAAAAGTATCCAAGAGAGACAATGGACGACCTTTACTTGGAGGATGAACTATCATCAGAAGAGGCAAATAGTCGTATGGCGGAAAACGATTTATTCAAATCGTACGAAATCTATTAAAATTTCGTCGTCCTCGCTGCTCCAAGAGTTGGATTCATTTTATACGTTGTTCCGATGGAAAAAAACACAAATACGTATAAATAGCTTCACCGCTATCAATGAAAACGTTCACGAAACTATCGGTCACCGTCAAGACGGCCGTCATGAAAATAGTGACACCGCTTTGTGACGTTACGGTGTCAGTTACCGCTCTCTAGGAAACCGCGCCATTTTGTTTACATAGACAACGTTCTGTGGCGTCACCGCTGTATTACAGCCGCTATATGACGGCACCGCTATACTTGGAAACCAAAGCATAAGAGAATGGCGTGCAGCGCACCCACCCATTAAATCACACATGTCCTCGACGGCCTAACAATTTTTTGTCGAAGCACTCACGTGTCTCATAATGGCCTAAAAAACAGGTTAAATCGCTTGCATGTATGCCAAAGGCCTACAGAACCTGTAGAATCAATCGCGTGTCTCCCAGAGACCTACAATACCCGTCGAATCACTCGCAAGTCTCCCAAAGTCCTCCAATACCCGTCGAATCACTCGCAAGTCTCCCAAAGTCCTCCAATACCCGTAGAATCATTCGCATGTCTCCCAATGGCCTGCAAAACCCGTCGAATCACTCTCATGTCTCTCAAAAACTACCCGTACAATCATTCGCATGTCTCCCAATGGCCTACAAAACCCGTCGAGTCACTCGCAAGTCTCCCAAAGACCTATAATACCAGTCGAATCACTCGCATGTCTCCCAAAGACCTCCAATACCAGTCGAATCACTCGCATGTCCCCCAAGGGCCTCCAAAACCTGTCGAATCACTCTCATGTCTCCCAAAAACTACCCGTACAGTCACTCGCAAGTCTCCAAAAGTCCTCCAATACCCGTCGAATCATTCGCATGTCTCTCAATGGCCTGCAAAACCCGTCGAATCACTCGCATGTCTCTCAAAAACTACCCGTACAATCTTTCGCATTTTTCCTAATGGCCTGCAAAACCCGTGGAACCAGTCGCATGTGTCTCGCGGGCCTACAATCCCGGGCGCTGCACTCACATGTCTCCCAGCGCGACTTCGCATAGCAGCAGCACGCCGGTGGGGCTGGACTTGGTGGTGCCGCAGTAGTTGGCGGACTTGGACACCATGTCCGCGAAGTACACGCCCTTGCCGAACATGTAGCCCGTCACAGGGGCCTCGGGCGGCGCGATGCGGAGGCCTGTAGAGGGGTTCCTGGTTAAGGTTGCTGTTTCGTCTCGCTCGCGCAATGTCATTTTTTTAGTGATGAAAAATTGATACATATGCATCTGAAAAATCGGTACCACATGAAATGTTTGCATAAAATGTGTGGAACAGTGGTTTATTATATTTTTTTTGCGATTTCGAAGTTTTCCTCTAAGTAAAACTTGTACTTACTTGCCTATTGACAATTTTTTTCTCCTGATACTTGTTACTAATCAAATAATCGGATTTAATATTTCTTAAGTCTACCCGAGACCACGGCAACTGTAACGCTGCCGAAACGTCGGGAAATAAGGTAATTACGTTTTATCTAGTAAATAATCGCGATTTGACCCGTTCAATAATTTAGCTCTTCATATAATTTCTAACAGTAAAAGTTAACACTCGCTATATAACTGTGAAAGAAAACATTGTTTGGAAACTTGAGTCTATAAGGTGTTCACGTACCTCAGCGCGTCAAATTGCCAGCTGTGATGGGCACGCCTGCCAATTAGTAATTTATTATGAGAAATGAGAAAATGCCTGTTCCTGTACAAAAAAGGTGTGCTCACCCTGCGAGAGTATTCCAGCAAAGTTGGTAATCCTGGAGCCGTGCCACAGCAAGCGGCGGTTGTGCAAGTTCTTGAACGACTCGTAACGCTCATCTTCGCCCTCACGTACTACCTTGAACGCCTGCGTACATTTAATGGTCAAGTGTCACATCACACCATTAGCAACGTAGTAGTGGCCGCGACATCCATTACTAGCCGAGGCCGCAAACGTTGTTTTTCCCTAATACCTACCAAGTATACACAGTCATGATTTTTTGATGATATACGAGTAGGTGGTACAGATTGTCCATACGATGAGAGGGTTACCTATTATTGTTAATATACACATTTAATAGAGTGCAATGTTTAATTGATTGCTGATACTTTTTTATTTTATTTTTCTATGGTGCGAGCACAGCACAGCTAGTCGTACCTACCTAATTAAATATTGTTGCATCTGCGCTTTACAAAATACTATAAAACGACTTGTTTATATTTAGGACGAATACTATGGTCACCCTTTAGAAATTTCTTCTACAAATAATTGTAAGTATAACAATAAGGATAATGAAAGCTACGTTGCATTTTAGTTAAACATTTCTTCAATTACTCATCCCAATGTGCGGCAGTGTAGAAGGCCTAGCCTAGTCAACACTGCCGAAAATATTATATTAATACATCCTACCTACCTCTTCGACTTCCAGAGTGTACTGCGAATGTGTAGAGGCGTGTGTGTTCTTCACGTATTCGAGAATCATCTCGAACTCGGACGAAGACCGATCGAGAGGCACGATCTCCGCCTTTAGCTTTGAGTAGTGCGAATCTATTTGATTTGATGCACTGGTAATGGAGTCTGTAAAAATATAGGGTGTGAGGAGAATAGAAATAGAGATGAATATTTGTGAATAGAGCAAAAAAAAAGATGCTTGTATAAAATAGTTTCGTAAGCACTAATCTAATCGTTATTAACTGAAGGTTGTTGTTACGTCTGGCATGCTGCCTCGCTGGCACAATATAACATTTCTAGTGATTGTAAAAAATATTATACACTTGATAATGTGATTTTCATAACAAAATTACGGAAATTTTGGATATATTTTTTTTATCCTATAAATAAATAATTTGGCCTTTTTGCATCTACTTAATGAGATGATTTATACAGCGTCCAGTGGTATCCTCACCACACTAGATGGTTGAAGGGACCACTCCTACGCTGTAGTGCCTGGGACACTATCCCAGTATCACTATCACTATCCATATTCTTATCCTATACGTAGTTTTTAATTGCACCAAATTTGTAGACTTTTAGTCCGGATCTACTTACGGGTAACAAATTTGATTACAAAATGATCAATTTCGGAAACTACTTTTCTTTATAAAATAACTTATAGCAAATAATTTATTACAATAACTTCTTACAATCACTAGAAATCTTATATTGTGCGAGCGAGACAGCATGCTCGAGGTAACAGCTGCCTTAAACCCGGAAGCACTTACTTGAATATGCGAGTAATCATGCCGGAGTTACGTTAATAATAGTCGTTCTATATTTGATAACTTAATTAAGGAATCACTTAAAAGTGATTATTGGACAAGTGTAATAAAAATTATAAATTGTAAGCGGTGGTAGCTCAGTGGGTAGAACCATGGACTCGCAAGCGAGAGCCCCAGGTTCGATCCCCAGTGCGGGCATGTACCAATGACTGTTTAATTTCAAAGTTACGTACATTTGCGAATTAGTAGTCGCAATACCACACGCGAACTGTGAAGGAAAACATCGTGAGGAAACCCGCGACTTGGTTGGCTCCGCACGTATTGACTAGTCTTTCCTGTGGGCTAGGCCGTCTAAGCTGTCAGGATGGTATAGGTGCTGGGCAAGCCCACACCATCTATAAAATCATGTCCCAGGCACTACAGCGTCAGAGTGGTCCCTTCACCTATCTAGTGTGAGTGATGATGCTACTGGACGCTGTATAAATCATCTCATTAAGTAAATGCAAAAAGGCCAATATATAAAGGTAATAAAAATTAAAATCGAACAATAACTTTACAAAATTGGTAAAATTGTAATAAGAGTCTCATCGATGTACCTCTTTTATAACTAAACTTAAATTATAACTTTATTTTGGATGTAATGGATGTTGGTACATTCCAGAGCCTATTGCACAATCCTACCTCAAGTGCAGCCTTATTAATATATAAAATGTACAGTAAAATATTATAAGCTAGTTATTAATAAACAATATATACTTTATGTACTTATATTTAGATAAGGTAGTCTTAAAAAACATTGTAATTTGGTCTGATGGGGCTGACATGATCACATGGTGATCAAAGCCTCTAAATAAAAATAAGATTAAAAAAAAAAAAAAACTTTATTTTGAGCATGCAATCAGATTAAATAAAGAGATTCCATATAAATATAAAATAACAATAATTTAGCCGAACCTGTATCTAGCATGCTGTAAGTGAGCACGATATCCAGAAGACTATCGAGCGTCGCGGCCTTGTTTTGAATGTCCTCCATATTGTCCAACAAAGTTAAATTCGACGTTCCAAAGTTGTGTGGCACCAGAGAGAAAAATCTGTGAAACAAGACCACATGGAAAAAAATAGGAATAAGTCATTCGTGATCATGATCACAGACTAGAGATGAACGAGATGAATATGTTTCTCTACAACTAATATTAATCATACTGTACCTAACCTGCTAGGTAGTAATTTGGTACAAAAACGCTTCATACAAATCTGTGAGCCGTCACATAAAACTGTGACGTAACGAATTACTAGGACGCTTTATGATTTAAATGCTTTCGGAATCTTCGTGTTGTGAAAATCTGCAGACCAGTACTGCTTTAATAAATCCTAAGTAGTTGTCATTGGCGTTTTACCTCCATATCTAAAACCCTGGCCCGTAACAATATGTTATATATAAAACATAATTTTAATTCAATGCTACTCTAAATATCACATGCTCCATAAAAGGTATTTTTTTACTTAACAGAAACATTTCGTGCCAAACTGCGACATATCTAGTCTAAAGCTCGCCTTTCTACAAAATTGTTTTAGTGCAATAAACAAACAATCAATATGTGGTAGAATTTTCGTCCGGATCTACTTACGGGTCTACAATGTGTTATGCTTATGAAAGTTTTGGTTCAAAAATCAATATGTAGCTACATTATCAAACTCACCTGTTGGTAGCTTCTATTATCTGGTTCTGACTGGCGTTTCCTTGCTCCACGAGTTGCATTAGATTATTCAGTATGATGTAGGCCTCCGCAATTTGATTTCTGGACAACTTCCCCAGCGGCAACTTCTCTACATCAAGCTGAGAAAAGAATAGTCACTAGTGACATAATAGACTTTCTAAAACGTATCTATGAACGCGGCGCTCAAAGAGAACATTTTATTGTATAACCAGAAAAAATAATTACAATCATAGTTATATATTAAACGGGTCTATTATTTATATCACTTCAGTCAACTCGTGACCACTGCAACGCTGCCGAAACGTCAGAAATTAAGATAATTACGTTTTGTCTCATGGGCGGCTTGATAACTTCTGACAGTAAGGCCCGCCACTGTCTTACAATCCTCCACCAACCCGGACTTGGCCCCCGTGGTGGAGTATGGCCTAACCTTCCTGAGATGCAGGAAAAGACCCGTGCCCCAGCGGTGGAGACATACAAAGGGTTTATAACGTAACGTTTTGCCTAATAAATAATCGCGATTAGACCCGTTTAATATATAACTAAATAATAGACTGTGTATCTAGAACTTATTTCAACTAGAATCAAGACGTAGGAGAAAGCTAATCAAGAATGACGACGTGAAGATACTCGCGTCTGTAGTAACATTGTAGTGCCAAACTAGGCTAGTAGCCATATACCACGGTATGATTCGCCACGCCTGAAAGGCAAGAATGACCCCATCTTTGCTTCCCATCATGTGTCAAAACCTTACATGAAAAACAAACACGCCTGCAAGAAAGGGCATTTAAAGGCCTTTGCTTCGCAAAAGGTAAACAATTGAATTCATGAAGGTGGTTTGGATTATATGAATGGTGTGTTATATTCAATTGTTTTAATTTATTTTAATATATTTATTTGGGAAGCACACAGTACAATGAACAAAATTACTGAAACATTAACAAGTACCAGACAAGCAAAGCCTATTGTTGAGGCATCAATAAACAAAAAAATAAGTTTTAGACGCCATCTTAAAAGTGAAAAGTCACTTTTAAAATGGCGGCTCCTCTCCTCTCCACCATAATAGTCAACATTTTTCTTTTGTTATTTACCTATACTAAAAACTACCTCAAAACCATTTTTTTCCACCTTTCGCAGAGCATAACTACATACAGATTACTACATGTATCACACTGCAAAATAAGAGCTTTGCTTTCCTTCAATAAAGTGAGTGAATTTACCTCGAGCTCAAGCATAGTTTCTATCATGGCGTCAATGTCGAAAATCTTCGAGACAAGGTGTTGCACAGATAAGGGGAGCTGGCTTTTAACTGTGTCTTGCTGGAAGTCTGGGACGTCGCTGTAGTCCACATCCACAGGAACGTACCGATCGGGGATCTGCAAAGTCGGTGGAGATATTTTTTAATATTTTTGGCTTACCATGTCAAGTGGAATAAAGGTAAAAAATGTTGATGTTGCCGATTTAGGTAAAGTGCGTTTCACGAAATAAGTCCCTTGGATTTAGCAAATATAGTCTCTATTACATGGTGATAAGAATTTCTTGAAAGGAACTATAATGTGAAACGAACTCTAATAATTGGTTTTGTTATATACCTACATTATTATGCCTCAATTCAGAAACAAAATTATTTTACAGTACCTACAGGTTAAAACGGGTTAGAGGCCTTTAAATATTTGACTAGCCAGGCGGTATGCGCTATAGTTGGAATCCCACTACGCAGTATTGGAAAGCGATAAAAAATAAATAAAGCAGTTAAATTAGTACTTATTTAATGACCTATTTAATTGCATTTTAGGATATTAAAACACTTACTTTTTATTATTATATTTTTAGTACTTGAAATTCAACAAGTTTTTTTTTTCTTTTAAGCTAATATAGATTATGTAGATTATACTTTAAAAAATCATAATAGTCGTAGAGATCGTATAGGAGCTAGGCCAGTTACAGTAGCGCAGCGTACGGGCGACGCCTCACGGGGGATACAAAATGTGTGTGTAAGGTGTGTACATACAAAATTTTAATTATTGCGCGAATAATTTTATAACTTTTTATGTAACAGTGATATCTTCCTTAAAAAACTCTTCGGAGTAATTTCAAATATTCTTGTCACAAATTAACAACATAACAACACAGAGTATCCTAGTGTGGGGCACATACTGGCCCCACACTCGGAAACTCTGTGTCGTGGGAACCAGAAACAACGACATCACAAACATGTAAACATCCAAGACATAGGGTTTTTTTTTGTTCCCAGCCGGGATTCGAACCCGGGACCTCTTGCATGGTAGGTAGATGCGCTACCGCTACGCCACAGAGGTCGTCATTTAATATTTTGTTAAAAAAAGACCTAACCAAAGATTTTAATAAAATCTGCCTCTATGGGAGTGTTTCAGAGGAATCTTGTTTTTATTATAAAGACCGTAAGGGTTTCGCACACATCTAATATACAATAACAAAGTATTTCTTAATGATTCGCGATACTCGTCTACCCGAGACCACGGCAACTGTAACGCTGCCGAAACGTCGGGAAATAAGGTAATTACGTTTTACCTAATAAATAATCGCGATTTGTAATATGAAAAATATTTAAGCTTTTACAGCGATTTTTATCGTGGTCCGATGTCATCAATAAATACAATATCCAGCAATAGGACTGCGAGGGAAATCAAATTCTCATCGTCGCATTAATACAAATCGCACCCTCAGAACGAAAGAGGCCTAAGTAAAAAAATAGTGAAATTGAGTTACAATCATAGAGAGACATAAAAAGGTATGCCGTGGACGGAAGATTCGCTATGCTCTTTTTTTACCATAAGTGCCTTTGTTTTACTATTCATCGGATAGAGCATACCTTTTTATGTCTCTCTATGATTTTAACTCAATTTTACTATTTTTTGACTTAGGCCTCTTTCGTTCTGAGGGTGCGAAATGTTCCCTCCTGTATTTTTATTCTTCTTCTTCTTCTGTATAAACTTTACAGGATAGTCACGTTAACCGCTGCGTCTCTCTTCCTCGCGCTTAGGACCGTCACTGTCATTCACCTTATTTAATTTAATAGGTAACATAACAATATTGTTTAAAGATGATAGTCATCAGCACGGAAGTATTCATAATAATCCTAAATCATTTAACAGAAATTTCTATAAAAATGTTAGTAAAAAAGTTTTAAACTCGAAAATATAGTGGATTGTTTAAGAAGTATGTGTGGTGTCACTTGGAATGACATGATATAAGAATGTCGTGATTATCAAACGTTGTGGACTGAAGGATAAAAAATAAATAACTTCCAAACAAAGCCCCTAGATTCTGTTAATGCATTTTAGTACAACGACAACTGCATGAACATGCGTTCACCATTTCATTGTTGCATTAAGTCTAAGCCCACACCTAGGCGCCAATGGTAGAAAAAAAAACGTACCGGTCATGTAATCGACGATTCAGACTCCTGCCGCACGCAATACAGTTTTTTAACTAGCGCGGAGAGTAGTTGTTGCTCTTAAACTGTTACTGTTTTCTTAACCAGCTGATTAAAATATTTACATCAAATTTCAACACGATGAGGTGGATTCTATTGACGTTTTATTTTGTACTAACATAAGCTTTTAAACCTATACCTATGCAACAGTATGAACATTATCTTCCGTGTCAATAAACTATTTGTATCAGTATGCTAGACCGTAAAAGTAAGAAGTAAAATATGCTAGATTAAAATGATAGATGATTAGACAAAATAATATATTTATCTATGTATTGTAAACCTGAGTCTTCCTAGAGTCTAAAATAAATAAATAAATGAATGAATGAATGAATGAATGAATGAATGAATGAATGAATGAATGAATGAATGAATGAATGAATGAATGAATGAATGAATAAATAAATAAATAATAAAAAAATAGAATTCCATGTCAAAAATAAAAAAAAAATGGTGTCCATGTTTTCTAGCGTAGCTGCCATCTTAGTTTACCTTCACGAATTGATCCCTCTGCGACCACCTGTTTCCAGTCTTCTCATTGTAGATCTCTTCAAACTTCCGAATAGCTTCGACAAGTGATGTGTACGACTGCTCCTTCATGCCTCCGTTTTTAGTTCCAATCCGTCCCCAAGCGCGGTACAACCAGTACCTGTTAAGGGTTAAACCATAAAGACGCTACACAACGTCTTGAATTGTCGCCAAATGTATAAAAGTGACAAGTATAATCTTTCAATAAATAAAAGTGGATGGTTTTTAATTTCGTGAGTAAACCTGTACGTCTGAGTGAGGTGTTTAAATACCTCAGCGCCTGAGATTGCCAATCCGCGGTGGGCACGCGTGGCAATTAAGCCCATACTCTGTCTCTGAGAGAAGATTTGTGCCCTGCAGTGGGACGTTTATTAGATTACATTAAAAAATATATATTCATAACATTGTATTGTTTATCACACTATCCTGAAACTTGACATGGTCGATTGACCCTTTGAAAAATAAAAAAAGAACTTCTAAATATTGGAAGTGGTTTGTTTAATTAGCAATCTAACCACTAAAACTTTGATTAGCACGGAGCCCTGAGCACAAGTGAGGATATGTAGGAAAACGTTCTACAATTCCCCGCCGGTTTTGGATTCACAGCGAGGATTATTGGGACAAGTCAAATGTTTTATGTTAATTGAATAATAGGTTTTCAAATTTGATATGAAACTGAGATTTGTTGAATGGATGAAAATCGCTTTTCGTTTATTCATTGGTCGAAAAATCATTATACATTGAGGTTTTGATTAAATATGTAAATTATATAATATTACATACAAACTTTGTAGAACAACACTTTTATTATAAGAGGGCTTTCTGACAGGCTCTTTTTCACGGATACGTACAAGTGTTGGATAAAAGTGTCTTGTAATCTTAGTACTAATACACCTTTTGATCCTACTTTGTTATATAAATAGTTCTAAAAACTTTTCTTTTTAATATGATTTTAATTTTTTTGTACCGCCTGCCGGTATGGACACATAGTCTGAATAAAGTTTTATTATTATTATTATTACATATTATTATTATGTATTTTTGGAAAAAGCTAATTTCAACATTTTATTTTTACTGGCCAAAACGGGGGGGCGGGGCACCGTAAATGATGAAATAAATGTAAAATAAATATAAGTTTATTCACAGCCACGAATACAGTAACAATTCATAGATGAAGCTTTGTAGGCGGTATCAACGTAATAACAATTACAATTTCAAATGGCTTCGAAACTCTCCAATAAGACTTGACTCACTAAAACAACATAAAAGAAGAACGTTTCCCTTGACATAATTCTTGCGTTATCTCTTTTCTGACGTGACGAGGGCGAGTTCTAATACTTCTTAAACCCACTCACTCCTCGTCATCAGTCTCCAAGAGCTGCAGTTTGTAATAAGAGTTCCTCTTGGTGATGACATCCGTCTGTGTCAGCACGGCGGTGTAGTTGACCCCATCTTCGTCCTTATACACGTGAGCCACGCCTTCCAGACTAGAGTCTGGGTCCACAGCAGTGCCACCTGGAGTTTAAATTAGAAGGAGAAATGACGTGCAAAGATTTCAGCTTAGCGATTCGTCTTCTTATAGGTTGGAAACGGGTTCAACTAGTATTCAAGATAACCAATTCGTATTTGTTTTGTTATTTTTTGAAAGTACTGAATTTTTTTCTTTACACCTGTTGAGTTGTAGAACTTTTATAAATAATAAAACTGGAACGACATATGTTTTATTTACAATATAAACAGAAAACTGGATAAAAATGGAATAAGTAAGCAAGGTCTAGTCAAGATGTACAGTAGTAATGATGAAAATGATAGAAATCTAGAAAATGTGTGACATAATTTTAAATAGGTATTTGAAAATTATAGATAGAAAAAGAAATATAAAAAAACCGGCCAAGTGCGAGTCAGACTCGCGCACCGAGGGTTCCGTACAAACCTGTATTATAGACCTGAGTATTTGGTATGAATTTCAATTTAATACCCCTACGCGTTTATGAGGAAATGGGTAGTAAGTTTAAAATTATTAAAAAAATATATAATATGAGATGTAACTAAAAATTTATGGTTTTCGTAATTTTTCCTTTATCTATGCTATAAGACGTTGCTTCGTACCAAATTTCAAGATTCTGAGTTCACGGGAAGCACCCTGTAGGTTTTGATTCCCTTGCAAGTGTCGAAAATTTGCGGCATAAACGGCTGTATCTTTTGATTGCATTGGCTTAGAAGTTTGATTTTTTCACAGCTTCAAGGGACAGTAGACCTGAGTAATTGATATAAATTTCAGCTTCATACCTCCACGCGTTCCTGAGAAAAAGGGTCTTGACAGACGGACGGACGGACAGACGGACAACAAAGTGATCCTATAAGGGTTCCGTTTTTTCCTTTTGAGGTACGGAACCCTAAAAATGGTGTAAAGAGGTTTGCACCGTTACACACCTAATTATAATCTAATAGCTTTAAGAATATACATCGGCTACTATCGGATATATTCGAGTAATAGAAATATTGGAACTAATATGACACTTAATTTCGAAATCGGAACTAATATGACAGACTATACTTTGTGATGTTAAGCAACGGATTAATGTAATAGTACACACAAAAAATGTTAACCACTCACGTACACACACGCCAATTCAAATCAATACTGACTGAATATCAGCATCAGCATAAAATTATTGTTTTCCTTTTTTGCTGTTGAATAGAATTTAATGGAGGCCAGCGCCTCTACTCTTGACTTATGTTCTAAATTGATGTTAGAA
The DNA here is from genome assembly GCA_934045075.1 of Yponomeuta sedellus. Classification (NCBI taxonomy): domain Eukaryota; kingdom Metazoa; phylum Arthropoda; class Insecta; order Lepidoptera; family Yponomeutidae; genus Yponomeuta; species Yponomeuta sedellus. Next base: position 16,945,061 of record OW203726.1, read on the forward strand.
ATCATGAAGGAATAAACGTTCAGTCAGCGTATCAGAAACCGCATACTCGTACCTACTATACTTCATGAAACTTTAGAGCGTATCGGATTATAAAAGCCCTACTTAAAACCCTCCTCAGAGGCAGTCTAAATTAATAGTCTGTAATAAAGGGAAAAACGTAACCACAGATTATTCTGCCTCTTGAGGGGTCGTTTAGAGGCATATTTTAATAAATAAGAGCAAACCGAACCGAGCCACTGAGCGATAAGAGTGAAACCTCACTCAATGCGCATGGGCAATGAGAACTCGCACAAAAATATGTAATTCTCATTAGGGAGGCCGCGTCGTCGTGAATAAGGACAAACTTAATTTCACAACATTAGGATTTCACTCAACAAAGGATTTATCAAGTTAATATACATTATCATTGACGACCTCTGTGGCGTAGCGGTAGCGCGTCTGCCTACCATGCAAGAGGTCCCGGGTTCGAATCCCGGCTGGAAACAAAAAAAAAAGTCCAGGTCTTGGATGTTTACATGTTTGTGATGTCGTTGTTTCTGGTTCCCACGACACAGGGTATCCTAGTGTGGGGCCAGAAGCAATGTATGTGCCTCTGCCTGTATGTAAATGTTATGTTATGTTATCAAACCCTCTCAGGAATTACACACAGTAGGTACTAGTCAAATGAGTAAACAACAGAACACACATAAGCGAGTACCTGAAACTCAGAAATACAAAGTCGCCATAGAGGGCCAGTCTCAGTATGATGGCAAAGCAAAATAAAACCGCCTTCAAAATACGCATCAACAGAAACGACACGGACCGTTCGCTTATTTTAACACTAGGTGGCACTGACGGTATTCTTTATTGCGGTGCTGTGTGCCCACAATGCTGTTAAGATGGCACGTAAATTAAGTAGTTTGATGATTTTCTCATGAATTCCGTCAGAAAAACAGATCTGATCTAGATTTATATGGGACCACCTGTGCGTGGTACCTTCTTTCTAACAATGAAAAAGAGAATCAATGAAATCGGACAACATGGTGTGGAATGGATTAACTGCATCTGTGCCACACTTTTTGTGACCTTAGTCAAACAGTTGTCAAACAATGTCAAGCCGTCAAACATCTTAACGGCTATGACAACTATTTATAGAACCTACAGTATAGAGAACATAGGAAGAATAAACTAGGAATTAAATCGATTTCCGCCAAAAACAGCCGTTTTAGCGGAAGTCGATTAAAGGGGTTATTCCAAAAGTCCTAGGATGTTGATACTACGTTCTAGGATGTATGTTCTAAAAGTAGTTATCACAGATATTAAGATTTTTGAAGTTTACTTAAATAAATATATATTATGAAACAGGTTATGATTTTTATACCATAGTTGGAGCACCCCAAAGCACCTAAGACTCGCGACGTTGTACTACCTATGCATAAAGCAATTTAAAAAGAGGAAGGGAGACAGAAAAGAGGCGGGGAGAGAGAGATAAAAGAAAGGATCACATAGCTATTACACATACCTTTGACTTTCAGCTTTATGGACCGCGAAGAAGACGGAAGATCGCTCAACATGCCACTGAGTTCTGAATAACTACCACTTCCGTCCATCGAGTCATCCGAGATACATTTCGAGGGCTGAACAAATAAAAGATTATTTTATAAAATTGCATGCTGGTTTCACCTTGGTCCCTGCGTAAGGCACGGTACGCAGGGACCAAGGTTAATCAGTTCCCATTATCCTGACAAAATGTCTTTCACTTCTTTAACATTCATCAGTTGTAGAGAGTAGAACGTTGTCGAGAATTAGGTCGGTATATTTAAGTGCAATACTATTTTTATAGCAATATTAGAAGCGCTTGTGGCCTAGCCGAACCGAGTGATTGCAATCAATCACTTGAGTTAAGCAACAACAGGCGCGGTCAGGTGAAGGAATGGGTGACGGTCCCGTGACTCCAGCTAGTGGCATTATTTTCCGAGCGCTTCCGTGCTTCGCAAGGCACGTTAACCCGTTGGTGCCGGCTGTCATGTAATGGCAGTCAATAAGCTATGTCAGAGGCCTTATGGGCGGCTTGACAATTTCTGACAGTAAGGCCCGCCACTGTCTTACAAACCTCCACCAACCCGGAGTTAGCCCCCGTGATAGAGTATGGCCTAACCTCCTTGCAATACAGGAAGAGACTCGTGCCCCACCAGTGGGGACATACAAGGCTTGATAGCGATAGTAATATAATTTGTTTTCTTATATTGGCGTTAGCTTTAAAACGTCAAAAACCACCCTGTTAGTAACTCTACGCCACGATGTCTGTACGTCTACCACAGTCAAACCAAGCAATTGGTTTCGTGGGGCCTTATTTATTACATACAACATAATTATGTAACGTGTTCTGCTGCAACCGTAGAACTTGCTGTGAACTTCCGAATAATCACATACGGAAACAAACATATTTGTTTTCGAATAACGAATAATCAAAACAAGTTGGACACTCGCTAATGGTCCCGTACTGTACCTCTTAAACAATGACCTTGAAAGAAATAATTAAAACCTATTCTGGTGATCCGATAGCGCCTTACCGAATTTTACAGGAGCACCTTGCGTAATATCTAGATATCTCGCTATCCCCGCCCACATGGAATTTGACCCCCGGTCTCGTCATTCCCGACGGGTTGTACAAAAAAATAACGTCCATAGAGTTGAAAATTGCGAACAAATGTACTTACGTCAACAGATCTGCCTCCACTGATATTCTCTTTGTTGTCTTGGATTCTGTTGACAAAGGGTACATACATAAATAGATACATACATCCGAACACATCGGTACTTTAAATTCGCAATCGAAACAAGTCAATATTTTTTATGTAACACAAATACGTCCCACAGCAGCTTCTTTCAGAAAGAGAGAGTATAGAGGTCCCGGGTTCGAATCCCGGCTGGAAACAAAAAAAAAACCCCCAGGTCTTTCATGGTTTACATGTTTGTTGTAAACGTTGTTTCTGGTTCCCACGACACAGGGTATCCTTTTATGCTCATTTTATCAATAAAAATGTCATTAGAAAATAAAATAGTTACCATTGAATTTGAATGTAGTTACTAAACATGTCACACTTAATAAAAAAAAATACATGCACAGAACAATATCCAATAAATTTTCGTCAAGAACACATAAATTAATAATAATAATTTAAACACACAAAAAAAAACACTAACTGAACAAACCACTCCGGAAAATATCTGAGCCAAAGGATCCCAACACGCTGGCAGCATTGCCACGCTGTACCGCCAAAGAGAACCTCTGTCCCAGATACGCACCGGAGCGGCAGTGAAACCCACGGTCCCTCAAACGGCAACCCAGCTCCCTAACAAAGATTTTGGTCTGAGTCCCCCCAACCCCCATTGTCTCTACCGCAAGTGGAACAAAAATGTAATTGTCCATAAGGGCACCATACTTTTGGTAAGTGCGAGGGAGCAAATGTACAGACGCAAGTTTCGTCCCACAGTAAACAACGCCCTTTCTCCCAGGGCACAAGAGTAAGACCGTCCGGGCGCTTCCCATCTGTGCGACACAAGCCCGGAGGCTCTAGCACACAAGGGACGTTGGCGGAAACCAGAGCCCTCCGGACGATGTCGTTCAACGAATGGTGTCTAGACAATCTACCGGCACTCCTAACACAATGCAGCCCGTGACGTCCAAACTCATCCACCCACGCCCCACAGACACATCGATGCGGCTCGCACACGTTGCAACCCAGACGAAGCGCCACGGCTACACGCAGGGAGTCATTGTCCAGCAAGGTACCTAGCTGTGGTGAAGGTAACGCCTGGAGCCACAAACCCGACTCCGGTTCAGCAACCGCGTGTAAACGCGCCAGCTCTGGACCTGTGCTCTGACCGACGAGAGCATCCAAAGTGGACTTGCATATGACCTCATCCCAAGAACTCTGACACTCTGGATACTCAGGCAGATCATTCCCAGGACAGCGAGCCTTCCACAACTCCAAGGCCTCCTCCGCATAAGGGATGCGAAAGCCGCCACCATTAAAATTCAAAATGCGAGTGACGAGATCTAACACCCCGTACGATGAAGCCAAGAAAGCCGGGAGCTCAGTGTCCTGCAAACGCCTCACGCCCAGACCTCCATGTCTAATGGGAAGGGAAGCCTGACTCCACTGAGATGAGGTCATATGCACGTTAAGGATAGTCTCCGACAATTTTTTAAAAGCGCGTCGTATTCCATTGTATACCTCCCTCTTTAGCCACAAAGGAGCTGCACGAATAGTGTAGGTCAGCCTCGGAATTGATAAACAATTGGTATCCTAGTGTGGGGCGAGAAGCAATGTATGTGCCTGTATGTAAATGTTTATGTTTAATTACCACGCGTACCCCTAAGGTTTTTGAACACCTCAGATACTCAATAATTTTGCCAAACTGCGAGAGTGGCTTTTATGAAAATTTATATTTATAAGTCAAGTTTTGTAATTTTAAAAGTTAAAATATGTATATATACATATATATTTATATCGTTATCAACCCACTGCTGGGGCACAGGTCTCTTCCTGCATCGCAGGAAGGTTAGGCCATACTCCACCACGGGGGCCCAGTCCGGGTTGGTGGAGGATTGTAAGACAGTGGCGGGCCTAACTGTCAGAAGTTATCAAGCCACCCATAAGGCCTCTGACATGGCTTAACGACTGCCATTATATGACAGCCGGCACCTAAGGCTTAACGTGCCTTGCGAAGCACGGAATTATTATATACAACCTGCCTATCTTAACTTACGGTGCTCAAATCTGATCTTTGACCGAATATCAGAATTCGAGGCTTAAGATTTGCCAGCGGGCAATGAAATGCATTATTCTGAGTTGAAAAAAGAATTAACCAAATTCATTATACAATGCTGCGGTCCAGCGCTCCAGAACCAAAATCAATAGACAATTTTGGAGCTGCAACCGCCTGACTGGGTTCCGCGCGACGGATATCGCAATCGTGGCCGACCCAAGTGAAGATGGCGGGACGACCTCACGACCTTTTTGCCGGTCTGGATGGAGGTGGACATGAACAGGAAGGAGTGGAAGGCAAAATGGGAAGCCTTAGCCCAGCAGTGGGACACAATCGAGGCGACAAAAAAAGGTGTCCTGTATACCAAGTGGCCATCTGAATTAAATAGTTTCGCATTTAGTGGATTCCCCGCTTCACCTGCACGAATTTGCGAGCACGCAACGCAAGTGCGCTCTATCCCTTATGCTATATTTATTGTAACATTAATTTCTAATGTTACAATAAATATAGCACGATTCATCTAACACTCCATAGACATGAAATTTTACCAAAGAATATTTATGCTGCATTTAAGGAATGTATAAAGATAATAGCGTTTTATAAAATAACACCGTAATATCTCACCTATCAAAGTCTTTCTGCACGAACGCCCTCACACCAACTCTTGGTTCGAATTCGTAGAAAGGTCCTTTTCGGATGTTCACGAACTCTTGTGGTACAGTCATAGCTATCCTAGTCGGCTCCTGCAGAACATTCCGGCACTTCACATATTCATTTACATGTCCTGAAAAAACGCACACTGTGAGTTATCCAGTACAGCTCATACGAGGTTGTCAGGAAGAGATAACTTTTAATCATAAGGCCGCTGTCGGTAATCTTAGGTGAATAAATATCTTTGTAATTTCCATTTTTATATAGAATAAAGTGTTCTCTATCTATATTATATACCAATCTCTCTAAAGAAGCTCTCGGCTTGTAAAACTGTCAGTACGTATTTCAGTCACATGAAATTGTTGAAATACAAAAAGCTATAATGTGTACCAAGTTTTGCTCGTCCTAGGTTATTTATTCTCTTTAAATGTCATTCAAGTCATATCAAGCCCTATTTAGCCTTACCCATATATTTTTGAATTTCAGCGTTTAAAATTGTTTTTTTTTTATACCAAAAAGTGGCGTATTATAGGGACGTCTAGCGTTCGGGATGTGGGCTATTACATACTCGTGCTTTTTTTAACCTTTCCCGAACTCGTGCGTTCTCTTTCCCAACTGTCAAAATAATGTCTATTAAAAAGAAAAACCAACCATGAAGTTTTTACTAAAAAAAATCATAAAATTATACTATTTTTATTTTTAATGCACTAACCCGTGCTAAGGACAATTTTAAAAACCTAGGTATTTAGGGGCTGAAAATTCCACCCATGCCGGGATTCGAACCCGCGACCTCTGGCTATCCGTGCCAGCGCTCTTTCCAACTGAGCTAATGGGCGACTCACCGGAGGTTCGAAATTTCACTGATGCCGGTGAGTCTAGAAATCTCGGACCTAATTTGGCCATTGCTTCACTAGACCGATCTCTGATCAAAATCCAAGCAGTTCAGCGGATAACTCCAAGCTGTCCTATAAAAGTGGTTATTTTCCACTCGTAGGGTACAGTGCTACACAAGAAATAAGTCTCGCGGATGTACCTGCGCAGATGACCAAATTTTGGATGTGCGGCAAGTTGATCGACCAATCAGATAGTTTCATTTTATGGCAGGCCGCGCGCCTTTGTTACTATTGGTTGATTCAACGTCATCGATGCAGCTGAATATTAGATTGGCAATATTAGCGTGAGCGAAAGGTAGCGCTACTGCGGCAAAAAATTCTGCACCTTACCCGTATCGGTTAAAGATCATGTTGAATGTACTTATAGCTTCGGGTACTTTCGTTACACTTCTTCCTAGCCTGCGCGAACGTAGATTGCCGAAGGGACTTTTATGATGTGTAGTACTGTAACATTATGCAAGCATGCGCTGCCACACAGAACAGAACTAACTTGATGCCTCCTGCCACGGCCACGCTACGCTTTCGTACGCAGCTCGGATTCGGTCCGTCAATAAATAATCTTATCCGATATGAAGATTGTCGGACGACGAAGACATCGGATGTCGGAAGCCGGATCTAGTGCGTAAACTACCTTAGAAATAGTTCTACGACTACTTCGGACCGTATTTTCACGGACTCGGATCGGACGTAGTGCGAAAGCGCTCTTATTAATTTCTCTCTTATTAGCTCTTATTATTAACAGCTGTCCCTTCCATTTTATATTCGTCAATGCAAATGCAATGCAATGGATGTTGCAATGAATGAAATATGAACATGTGCAAGGACCCTCACCTGTGCAGACATATCCGAACTGGCCTAGAACCAGCTGGCCATTGCACTCGGGGCACGGCTGCAGGGCTCCAAAGGCCATCATATCGGCGACGCGCAAGAGACACTGAAATAGAGGAAATGGCTTGGGGGATATGCGTCAAACTTTGGGGACAAATAAAATAAAACTTACAGAAATATTTTTTCGAGGTTTTTACAGTCACAAAAATTGCGGAATGTAAATACACGTGTAGCGTAAGTGGACAGATTTTACGCTATGTTAGAGACCTGTCAAACCTGAAAAAATATTATTATACATTCGTAGCTCCCATAAAATTTTGAGAAATTCCCCCTAGTTAATATCGATCAGCCTCAGAATTATCAAGCCCTTGTTATCAAATATGAACTCGAAACATAAACTCTAGTGAATATAAACACGCCTATTTATATTCACTCGAGTTTATGTCTGATTTTGCCAATTGCTATCATCCTGAACTCTTACGTGTCATAAATCTTCGCCCATCGTCGACGTATATTTTGAGACTATCTTCCACAAAATGTATGATTGCACGGCAGTAACGTGAAGAGATCGTAATGTCATGGTTGTTTATATCTGCAGTATTTTGTAATGTTGTATAGCTTATTACTTTATATTAATGACTTTCTTTGCACGAAAGGAGCCTCCTAAACGAACGTATTCATTGAGCCGTACATCTGGCGCACCTGGGCAACAAACAGCAAGTCATGAGTTGTTTTCTAAATTTTTAAGAGTTATTGTGATTGTTATTTATTTATTCTCCTCTGGTATTTGTCGTGAAGGGTGCAAAGCTGTAAAATTACGTAAAAGCATTAACGTTACCCAAAACATAAGTAATTTTAGATATTGTATGGAATCAGGCGTTACTTTGCGGAAATCCATAAAGCCGGGGATACACATGCCTGTAGCTTGCACACTAGCATACCAGCTCCTTGCAAGTGCCAGCTACAGTCATGTGTATTCACTAACTGGCATGCCTGTAACTGGAAGCTAGCTAGTTGCGAGTACCTAGCACAACTTGATTTTCTTGCATGCCCGTTGAGGGAGGGGACGCGGGGGGCTGCTAACCTGGCACGTGTGAACAGACGCGACAGCTACGGGCATGCCAGTAGCCGACTCGTTGTGGCCGTAGGCGCACGTTTTTGGTTTTGATTTCGAAGGTCAACTGTTTCTTTTGTTACGAATTCAAAAATTCAACATGGCACGATGGGGAGGTGAGAGAACTATACAGTTTATTCATTTGTACAGAGAATACGAATTTTATTTAATTCACTTCGATTGTTATCCATGTTTGGCGCGCAAGAATAGGTAGGTAACGAAATACTCTCACGAACTATCCTGTGTATACGCGATGGTAATACTGGCATGCAAGGGTATGCAAGGGTACACAGTATGCATGCCAGTATTACTTGCAAATGTATCCGCAGTATGCCAGTTACTCGTACATGCCAGTAACTTTCATACCACCTACTTTCCCGATTTACTGGCATGTGTATCTCCGGCTTAACCCCTCTAGCGCCGGACGCGCTCGGACAAAAGAAAGTTCAAAGGTGCCGCATAGTGCAGGGTCATTTCGCACCGCCATTTTTTTGCATCTTTTTTGTGGACACAGTTCCGCATTTCTCAAATTAGAGAAAGTACTACGTAATTATTCAATAAGTGTCATATATCACTACAATCTGCATAAAATTCCCTATCCGATTATTATACTTGTAATGCTAATAAAATTATCAATAAACTTACATGATATTCAAATGACGAGATGAATTTCACTATCCACGCCATTTTGACACTACTTTCAACTTTGTCTCACTATTTTTACTAATTACTCATTCACTAGCACTGAACTAACACTTATAATATGATCTGCATATTATCTGTTACTGTTTACACAATTTTCATACTCTAATTCACCAAAATAAAGCTATAAATGAATAATTAACAGGAAGAGGTAAAATGACACTGACCGCCCATACAAACGGCACAATCCGGGCTAAAAGTTCGAGGCTTTTTTCACTTTCTTTTCCATCAAATACAACGAAACTATTATTTGAAACATAATCTACACACTTTTCCCAGTAATTTGATATATAACACATAAACAAATACGCAGCGTTGCCTTCTCTAAATAACTTATAAAACTTTAGCGAGCGGAGCAACTCACGACAAAAACGCAAAATGGCGTCTGACCAAGCAAGCTCATGTGGTTTCGATGATAATTCAATTTTTTTCCACGTCACGTCATTTGATTGGTTGGAAAAAGTAATCCTTACTAACCATTGGCCAATAAAACAACAGATATTGTCCATAGAGAATGCACAGAGCATAGATAAAAAGAGTCCAATCTGAGCGTTGCATAGTGTACATACGTCTGTACACTAAGCGCTTGGGGGATTGCGCGCGGCCGGGCTGATTAGTGTACAGACGTATGTACACTAAACGCGAGAAGGGCTTGGCTTAATAGAGGCCACAGAGTACCTACATTATATAGCTGGAAGAGGCGAAACGCGTCGCGTGTTTTCTCACACAAGTATTGGTGTCCGTGGTGGTGTGTTCGTGTGTTGCTTCTTGAAAAAGTGGGAGGGAGGGCGGTGCATTAACCAAGCATTAACTAACCGCATGGTGCTTGTGAGATTTTTGGCGGAATTTAGCAAAGTAATTTTTACATTTTAATGCTAGAAGTATATTCATTATTTAGGTACCTCTTCCTTTCCAGATGGCACTTTTTGAGAGTTGGCCAATAGCAACCTTCCTAAATGTGTTTTCGTAAACTTGACTGATAACGCGTCTCTATACTTGTAGTAGAGAGTACTCTGCTCATCTATTTTCTTTTCTAGTTCTTTTTCCCGTCGGACCTCCTCTTGATCTTTGGTATCCTCTTTCAACCTCTTAACTGGGTCTCCCGTGTTTAAGCATCTGTAAATAAATCATTGACAATGATACACCATCCTGGCAGTTTAGTCGGCCTAACCAATAGGAAAGATAAGAGTAGCGAGTAACATGGATAGCTTAGCTGTAACCCGTTTGACTATCATGAGTGGTCGTGGATTCGATTCCAACTGGAGGCCGCTGTAGTTACATTCATACAAATGACTTCAGTCTGGGCGATTTTTCATGTTTGTGATGTCCTTGTGTGGTTACCATATTATAGGGTATCCTAGTTTGAGCCCAGCGCCTTGATTACGTAACTTTTCGCTTATAAATTTGTGTTCGAAACGGGAGTGTTTATTTAACTCTGCCTTAAAGATATGAGGCATAATATGTGGTAACACACATAGTGGATACCGCATTTCAGTAGATATCTATATGGATACCGCATTTCAGTAGAGATCTGACTGTGACATTAAGCCACATAATTGTATGATGACAAGTCCAGCGTTTTTGGACACAGAAGTTTACGTGAAAAGTAACATAATCAAGGCGCAGGGCAAGAAATTGTACTGTGTAACCTTTTTTGAAACCTTTACAATCGTATAATCAATAATCAGTTATAGCTATAGGTGAATTTGTAACTAAGATATAAAGATTGGTAGACTGTACATAATACTTATTACGCTACATAATATTTAATGTACTCGCTTGATTTGTTCCTTGATTATTTCCTGGTCCTCCTTCTCCAGAAGCTTGAAGCCGGGCAGGTCTTCACCGCCAGCCATATACAGGAGGTTGGCGCGGTCCTCAGCAAAACACTTGACGTGGTGCCAGAGTGGCTGACCGCCATATTTGGTTTCCATTTCGCTGTTATATACTAGCTTGGAAAGTCTTACTTCACCCTGGAATAGATTAGATCACCTGTAATAAGCACAATGACAACCAACTGCTGCCCAACCTACACATTCAGCCAGATTAATTTCCAAGTGTTTAATTAAATATTGGTCAATTTATAACATTTTTAGTCTTTCCAAATAGTTGTATGAACTTGATAAACAGTCCGTCTTTTAGGAAACCTTCAATTCTATTGGATCACCTGTATAAATCTATTATGCATCTAATAAGAATATTTAGAAGTGCATTCTGGTCAAAAAATTTTTTATCTTTTTACACTTTTTTGTAATAAAGGTTCTTATTTTTTTACTTGCAGTATCGTTCACTTGTTAGGTTCCTATGATGCGGGGTTCCATAGAATAAAATATATTTGTTTAATGATGAACATGCAGTGGTTCTTAATAATTTAATGCTTAACGCTTAATCCTTAGGAAGCACAGTATAGACAATGGATAAGTACTCTATTAATTTAAAAACAAAACTGAAAAAATACGTTATTATTCATTCTTATGCTGTTGGTGTTTTAAATAAATTTTATTAAAAATTAATGCAACAGGAAATGAAGGAAATGGGTTATATCCATATGACAAACCAAATATTTACTGATGCTAATTGATTTGAAGTTAGCTTCAGAAGTTAGCTTGTACAAAGGGTACCTTAAGGTGGTAAAGTGGTTACATAATAAATTGAATATATTTTGACTTTGTCATTTAGTAACATTGTATTTTCTTTCACTCAGGGACATTAGAGGGTTCAACTATAAAACCATTTTCTATAAATAAAAATCTTTATAAGTCAAGTGGATGGATGGCCAGAGAGATGTTGTAGGCATATTAATTAGGTCCCATTTAGCACCCTTTAGAATGCCTAACAAGGTCTCTTGGCACCCTTCCAGAGTACCTTATACTGAATAATTATTAATATGAGCTCACTTAAATTTTATTTGTTTACAATAATTCAGCGGCACCTGTGCTTCAGGAGAAACAAAGTGGATGTTAATGTTACTTAGTGAAAAAGCTAAACATAAAAAGATATCTTTACCTCGCTGATGTTATTAGCGCATACTGCGCACAATGCGGGGCTGGACTTGCAGTAGTCCACAAAGAAATCCTGAAGCGGATCAGTATTCTCATATGGACGCTTGGCTTTATTGAACCTTCCTAAACGAACAAAAAACAGAAAAATTAAGAACTTATTAATATTATTTATAATAATATAACATATGGTATTTAGTAAATACTTGCAATCACCCTTGTTAAATCATAAGATACCAATATTATCCTGCAGTAGAACGCATATGGGCTAAATAATAAAAACCAGCCAAGTGCGATTTGAGGGTTCTGAAGATTTGTAGGTAGGTATTCACATAATGAAGTTTAAGAAGTATTCGTCACAGTTTATTTAGAACTTTTCCTGAACTTCAAAGATTATTTTTTTATGAGAATAAAAAAATATTTTTTTCTAATGATTAATTACATACTACAGATTTTATGCCACACTTGGCCAGAAAGCATACATAAAAAGATGTACACAACACAGGAGGTAATAAAGAAAGCTCTGGATCGCATATTAACGTCCCTCGCTTGCAGCTCGGGCCGCAAACTTCTGCGATCTCGGCCTTTCTTTGTATTACCACCCTAGTTGTGTAATGTACTATAGCGGTGTTATAAAATAAGGTCATAATAGTTTTACTATTATATTAACAGCCTTATTTATAAAAACATGATTCTTCACTTAGTTCATTTATTTAGTCTAAATATAATCTTGTCCTTGTCAAATCAGCACCACAAACTATTGTGATGAGCATTTTAAGATTTTTTTAATGTATCTTGTTTTTATAAGTAAGCCTGTATTACTTTAGTGAGATATTTACCTATTGTTGCAGCAATTCTATTCTTATCCTCATTTCTTAGAGCGGATATCCCTTTGATAAGAGCAGAAGACTTAGGACGTACTTCTGCCAAGAAGCAGTCTTCATGATACCATTCTGGTAATATTTTATCACAGAAAGTAGACTAGAAAGAAGTTATAAATTAAAAGGGAAACTTATGGTAATAAGTTTAACAAAAGTTGGGATTTAGGCTACTGGTGAAAGCGAGCTAACGTAAAGGATGAAATGTCTGTTAGCCAATGTGTGAACTACCTAGATGGACCTGATGAACCTCTTATTACCTGAACCATTACGGCGATTCGCAACATTCCTTTTAGGATCTTTCGATAACATCCTTTGCAAGTTTGTCGTCGTGTTGCGTAGTTTGTTTGGTAAGGCAAATTGTCCATTTTCAGGTTAGGTTATACTAATAACACAAACCTACAAAAGGCCGCTACAATTTCAAAAACTGATTCCTACAGTTTAGGAACCAAATATTTTTTTTTGCTGACTAATAGTTCTAAGTACTAACTACTAAGAGCACAAGAAACAACTTTTCGAACAGGAACAAGCAAAACCCAAGACATGACCGGAAAATTAAATAATGAAAGAAAGAAAAATTAAGAAATGAAAACATACCACAGACTAAATATACGAGTAAAATAAAACATATAAACCGACTTCAGTACACTAAGGCACATAAAAATGCAGTGTAAGGTTTTTTTTTAGAAAAAAATGTTAAATTTATTTACTATTTGGGATTTTCTTATGAAAATAATTGTGCGTATAGATGATTTTCAACGATAAAAACACTCTAAAAACCAATTTACAGTTATTTCATTGAAAATCTGAAATAAACCTTTTACAACATAAAAAGAGTGCTATATTTTATTGCGTTAATGGTTTAAATTGAGTTTGTCTTTCTTTCACTTAAATTCTACTTAGTGTAAAAATGAGTTTTTCTTTTTCTACATCCTTTTTTATTTTACTTTCGGTGGCGCAGTGGTTGGGCACGCTGATTGTAAAACCGAAGGTCTCGGGTTCGATTCCGAGCTGGGTCAAATTTCTAGTTTCAATGTAAAATACTATACTCTGAAATACTCTTTCGTTAATTATCATCCAAAGAAAAGAAAATATTTTAACCAATATTATTTCAATCAATTTTTGGGTAAAATGGCAATCAGCCGCTGTCGACTATTTCTGCCAATGTCACGTTTTGATAAGACATGAACTTATAAGAAAATAAAAAAATAAAAAAGAAAAACAAACAAAAAATAGGAAACTTCCTTTTTGTGGGCTTTGCATGCAAGACGTACACAGAATCTGTAAAGAATAAACATTGATTAGGTATTTACCACAGAACATAAAAGTATTTACAGCAACATACGAGTACAACAGTACAACATAAAACATTTTACACTGGATGACAATTGCAGGTTATACTTTAATATCGTTTTCCCCAATGAATTTAATAAGGATAATAAATAGGTCCATAGAGGATGGTAGGTAGGATAGCAGACATCTAAAGTTAATAGGAGGGGGATTTTTAGTGGCGGAATAATACTATATAGATTAAGAGACCGATTGTTTCTGGGGCAATTGAAAAATAAGTGGTCGAGGTCACCATCCTCAAGACCGCATTCACAGATTGATGAGTCCCGTACCCTGATCTTATTCAAGAAAACGGGTGTGCAGCAGTGCCCAATACGCAACCGGCAAATTACCGAAACCACTCTCTTGCTAACTTTTTTAAAAGCGTGAAACCATGGTTTTGACAGGACAATAGGCTGGATGGAGAAGAATGTAGAACCCTTGTTGCGACTACTCTCTTGCCACAAAAGTTGCCAGTTTTCATTCAGTCTTTGTTTAGGCAAGGAAAGTAGATCATAGGCTTGGTGAGAATAGTGTTTCATGTCTCCTTCATGGCCACAAGCATGCTTAGCGATTGTGTCCACGTTTTCATTGCCTACAATGCCGGCGTGTCCAGAAATCCAGACCAGAGCCACCTCAAGGTCCTTATTGGAACACTCAAATAGAGTTTTTTTTATTTCCAGAATTATTTTGCTGTTAAGTTTACACTTGAGTTGGCTCTGATCTAGGGCCTGTAGGCAGCTCAATGAGTCAGTGAAGATTACGGCATTTTTGATGTTGTGTGATTCCACAAACCGGGAAGCCTCCAAGACTCCGATGCACTCACCCGTAAAAACAGACGATTCCGGTGGGCATTTAAACTGGATGGCTAGTTTGGAGTTTTCCAGAAATATGGCTACACCAACAGGGGTGGATGGGGACAATTTTGAAGCATCAGTAAAGAGTCTCTGGCAACCAGGCCAACGTTCGTTTACGACAGAATTAAAAATAGAGTTCGCCGCTGGATTGTCCTTTTGTATACCAATATTCAATACAGTATTGGGTTTGAACTGTAGTACGTAGAATCTGTACTCGAATATAGGTACAGTTACTGCCGTCTCCAAAGACCCTTGGAAGCGCTGCAACTGTCTAAAGCTTAGTAGAATAGTAGGAATTTCCTTGTATTTCCAATAATTACTGGTACGGGTCAGTGCATCAAGTTCCCGGAGCTTTTGAGGGAGTATATGCGAAGATCTGGAACAGACCTTAGTCATAAAGTGATCCGCAAGGAGCTTGCGGCGCAGGTGGAGTGGGGGATCGACGGCTTCTATTTGCAAGGTATTAGTAGGGGTAGATCGCATACAACCCAAGATTAGGCGGAGACATTTATATTGGATCCGGTCAAGTTTGACCAACGACGTCTTGTTGATCGGCTCCAAAACAAAACAGCCGTAGTCCATCACGCTTCTAATGAGAGCATTGTACACTAATTTAAGACAAAGGGGGTGGGCTCCCCACCAGACTGCGGCAAGAACCCTAAGGATTGAGTATACTCGTTCACATTTCTTCGCCACATGTTCAATGTGATGGACACCAGAAAGCTTGGGATCCAAGTAGACACCTAGAAATTTGACTTTGTCCTTCTTGGGAATTATATCATCACCAAGTTTTACTTCAATATCAGGGATATTGTTCGACCTTTTCCGAGTAAAAATTAAGAGCGAGCTCTTATGTGCTGAAAGTAAGAGGCAATGGTCGGAAAGCCATTGGCCAAGGGATCTTAGAGATAAGTTCAGAGATTCAGCTGCGTCTTCTATGGAGTTATCAGAAACATAGAGCGCAACATCATCTGCATACTGTAAGATGTGACAGTTATAATTGAGGCTGGTATTAATGTCCTGGGTGTATTTATTAAAAAGTATGGGGCTCAACACGGAGCTTTGCGGGAGGCCTCTCCATATTAATCTGCAGTATGGTTCTATGTCCGGTACGCGAATGGCAACAAATCGAGACATAAGGAGTGAGCATATGCACCGAACCAACTTAACAGGTATTCTCAGTTGTAGCAGCTTTTGCCTGAGAACTGAAAGGAGGACGTTATCATAAGCTGCTGATATGTCCAGAAATACTGCCACTACAGAGTTGTTACCGCTTAGTGCCACTCTTACGTCTGTGACCAGTACCGCAACGCTGTCCATTGTGCTTAGTCCTCTTCTGAACCCGAATTGCGTGTTTGGTAAAAGACCTCTACTCTCCACAAGCCACTCGAGACGATTTTTCAAGAGATGTTCTAAGACCTTAGATAGTGTGGACGAGAGGGCAATGGGCCTAAAGCCGTTAGGGTCTGCGGAACTTTTCCCTGGCTTAAGAAGGGGCATGATTAATTGCTTCTTCCAAGGCTCTACCCTTTCTGGTAGGGATTTGCCAGGTAATGTAACTGTTAACGGGAAGTGATCACTTTCGTGGGTGGAGTTCAGGCGATCCCAGTTACAGCAGGGAGCCAGAACTATAGAACAAATGGTTAGGTCCACACAACTCTTCCTCTCCCCAATATTGCCCCTACGGGTAGCTCTACCGTCGTTCAGAACACAAAGCCCCATGTCATCAACCAGCTCGGCCAGTTCTTCACCAAAGTTATCGCAGTGTTCTGAACCCCAGCAATAGTGGTGCGCGTTAAAATCACCCATGATTATACAAGGTCCCTGTAGCTGGGTGAACAAATTTCTTAGAGAGCTAATTAATGAAATGTGAGGATTAGATATATACAATGATACAAAAGTTATTCCAAGCACTTTCACAGCAACCATGTTCATATACTCATCGTCATCATAATTTAATAGAGGAAGCGGGACAAGGGAAAAAGGAGTTTTATTACTGACAAGCAATGCACAACCTGCATAGTTGTCAACTCTATCGTCACGGACACAATAGTAACTATTTACGTTAAAGTGGGAACCTGGTTTTAGCCAGGTTCCTGGCTCAGGGCACAGCCATTTCTTGAGGGGGAGAATGAGTAGTCTTGAATCAAGGCTCGATGAGTGCGTCTGTCATAACCTGGAGTTAAGGGGGAGTGGGACCTTTGTTTTAGGGATACTGATTTTTTGTGGGACTTTGGTGGCTCTTGATCAAGTGATGCTCTATTGGAAGGACCCGGACGGGGCTGAGAAGTGGAGTGGGGGTGGCCTGGTTGTGACTGGGAAGGCCAACGTGGGGCCATTTTTGTGGCATTTGCATAACTCCTTGAAATTGTAGGTATATTTTTCTCTGCTTCGACATACGAAATTGACTGCTCAGCCATTAATAATTTGATTGCACGTTGTCTGCCGTACTCTGGGCAGTCTCTACTATTAGCAGGGTGTTCTCCATGACAGTTGACGCAAAATGAGTCACTTATCTGCACACTACAACCATCACCAGGGTGGTCAAGACCACACTTGTAGCATTTGGGCTTAGATCTGCATAAGTTTCTTGTGTGGCCAAAACGGCAACAGTTGTAGCATTGTATGGTAGGGTACAAGTATAATTCTACCTCAAGCGAGGTATAACAGCAAAAGACCCGCTTTGGCAAGATTTGACCGTCAAAAGTGAGGACAACTGTCTGGGTTGCTTTCCATTCAGGTTTCCCTTCATCGGATACAAATTTGCGGTTCATCCTCCGGACTTTCAGAATTTTGCCACAGCCTGTTGGTACCTTAACATACATCATTACTTCTTCATCCGACCATTCAGCTGGGACAGACCTCACCAAACCCATACGAGTAACATTAAATTGTGGGACCACTGCACGCTATTTATTGGCTTCGAGTATTGGATGTGAAATAAATACATTTGCATCTTCGGGTGATTTAAATTCCACCGCAACCTTGTTGCGTCCAAGGCGCTTTATGCCATCAGGAAGTATATTGCCGATGTTGTGTTTAAGCAGAAATAGACCAAACTTGATGTGATGGAGCGTAGAACCAGAGTTCTGCTCGGCTTCTATCCGTGAAACATGGACTATGTATGGTGCTTTGTCGAGGGCAGAGTACTTCATTCTTCCAGGTGGGCTGATAGTGGGTCTAGGCAATTTTACCGGCATTATAGTTGGAGAACTGGGCAATGCTGCGCGCTTTCTAGACGTGTCTGACGTGTCCATTTGGACCGCAGGTAAAGAATTTTGGTCATTAGGAAGGGTGACTGTACAAACCGGGGTATAAACAAAAGGGTCAATGTAGGGAGGTTTAGGGGGGATCTTTATGTCGTCCATTCTGATTTAAGTGAATGATTGGACTTACCGGAGTTGTTGTTTATACAAGCACAGATAGTCAACACGACACAGGACAAAACACGATAAGGAAGCGAACAAAAAGTAGGTACTTAAAGAGTGTCAAATTGATGCAGAATTCCGAGAGCGCATGTGCTAACCAAGAGCCGCGACGACAGAAAACAACCAATATTATTTGTCATGATATGAATTATGTGACACTGACAGACAGTTGTCAAACGTCAATGTAATTAATTTTTTTTAAAAGCTTGGAAAGAAGCAAAGGTGCGTTCATAATTATTCCTGTGATGACGTCATACTAACTAAGCTAATAGAAATTTTAAATAAGCAATATAAAAATAATGGCATCTTAAATTAAGAAAATATTCAGATAAGTTTCTTATATTAGTCTATATTTACGATTTCTAGAATTAAAAATTGTGTTGAACAATGCCCATTCAAACTAGGTGTCCAATTGTGACAAAAATGGCTTCACGGAAATAGTCAAACTCGATGTTAACCAATATGCACAAAAAAATATTGTCTTAGTTCGTTCTATAAGTCGTCTATCTCAGTTGTTATTAATCCTATAAAAATATGATAACGACCATTCTGTAGATTAAAAAACTGAGTTGATCTGAGGTTTAAAAACCTATTTTGAGTCGAGCCTTTTTTTTAGATTTATAGGTGCAAAAGTCATCTAGTTATTGAGCTATCGTCATCTGACTCTTAATATTCCCGGAATTCAAGTTGAAATGTTATAGTTTCAAGTGTTATTGATACTATACAATTTCAACTTAAATTCTGGGTTTCTAGGTGCAATGGTGCCTCAGATCTGAGTGTACTTGAGCTGGTCATCATCGGACTTCCAATCTTCGGCTGTAGAAAGTGACAGTGCAATTCTATACAGTCAGCTTTTAGAATATACCTTGAGCTCTACAGTAGGCTTTCGGTTTTCGCTGAAAGTACACGAGTGTAATACTTTTTCCAGCTCTGTATAAAACTTTTCTTCACTATTTTGAAAAGTTATGTAAGTAACAATTCAAAATAAACCTTGCCTTATTGCAATATAATCAGTTCTATCCGATAGTAGCCGAGGTATATCCTAAAAGCTAACAGACTGTACTTGAGTTGAATCTGCATACCTACTTATATCTAGAATAAAAGCTTAGAACCGCTTGAAAACGACATTCGAGTTTATTATCTTCAAAACAATGTCCACCAGACACCAGAGAATGAGTTACTGAATGAAAGTATTATTGAACAAAGGGTTTGAAACATCAAACTTAACTTAATTTTTTGCCATAAAATTACCGTCTCTGAAAGTCTTCACCGGAACGTCATCAAACTACCCTTTTTTGTTTGATTTTACGCTATATTGTATAAAACATATGCGAATACCAAAGGACGGGCCCCAGTAAGTCTTATTTGCTGCTGTCCATCGAAGAGTTCCGTTCTCCATCTCCGACAGTCATTATCAGATCTTCAACAAATTTCAGTGGAACCAATGGAACGTTCAGAGAAAAAAATCATCAAAACCGGTTAAGATTTCATGAATATATGCTAGAACATAATGAAAAAAGGAATATACGCGTCGAATAGAGAACCTCCTGCTTTCTTTAAGTCGGTAAAAAAAAGGCGCGAAGCCGCGACAACGTAAATTTTAATGCAAATGTCACATACACTCTGTGGATATCACACAGAACAATTAAACAATATCATGACTCAGGTACTCTGTGGTAGTATCTCTGTTTAGTCTGTGGTACTAGCACAGAGAACTTTGAAGGTTGCGCCAGCGTTGCCATTTTGTGACTTTTGTCACAAATTTGTAACTTTTGAATTCCCTTTGTAAATATTTGTGACGGCGTAATTTGTAACTTTTTACAATATAGGCCTGTCTGTAACTCACACATCACACTAATATTATAAGAACGAAAGTTTGTATGTGTGTTTGTTACTTCTTCACGTCAAAACGGATGGAGCGATTTTAATTAAAAATTGGTATGGATAGAAAACGTACCTAGTCTTTGTGTTAATCCAAGGCTGACACCTTGGATTAACACAAAGACTACGTTTTACTACGGGAAAATATCTTATTTCTATGGGAAAATCGATAAACCGCGGATAGCACCGCGGGGCACATCTAGCCTACAATAAAAATGAGGACTCGAAAATGATTTAAAATGACTTTCAAGAGGTTGTATCACAAGAAAAGTATTTGGAAAGGATTGTAATTTTTGGATAAATTTTGTGAGTTTTTGACATAGCTCGTGTTCGTGTAACTTTTGACGTGAGGGCTCTGGCAACATTGGGTTGCACATATCGTCGGTCGGACGGATTATCGGATATTTCACTATTTTGATATTTTTGCAATCAGAAGCTGTCATAATTCGTAGAAATAAATGAATAAAATAAACAAGTAGAGCAGTCACTCTAACTGTATTTATTTTTGTAAACTATATTTATTATCATTAGTGGATCTAATAAACCGTAGTTTAAGTCCGAAGCTATAAGTTTAATGTTTTTAGATTTGTGAGCAGTCGTTTACTATGATTTGAGGAGGTATTCATACGAAATCAACAATAACGTTGTCTTAAATGGAGTATACAGTGCAGAATTTGGAGTATGCGGTGTCTGTATTCTACAACAGTGAACAGAATGAGAGAGCGCAGGCTCACCTATGGCTAACGGCCGCACAGAGGTGTCCTGAGGCCTGGAGTTTCGTGTGGGAGCTCCTTCATCCCGCTAAGGTAAGCCGCCATACTAGCCACGCAATAACTTTCAAACGACAGGATTTTGAAAAAGCTGCTGCTATGTATTTCCAATTATACCATCTTTACCTACCAAGCCATTCATGCATTTAAAATACTAAATGGAACAGAATGGAACTTGATTTGGAATGGATGTGTATTTACTATAATTGTTTTATTGAATGCAGCTTGCTTAAAACTGCTTTGAAATGTCAACCAAACTTTACTGAATTGGAGATACTTTATTGCACTTTGGAAATGGCGAGCTGGCTGGTGACCTTAAGCGAGCTTAATATTCCATTAATTTGACTGGACCATTATACAAAGCTTACAAACTAAGAAAGGCAAGTCAATTCCACCTTATATTTCTATAATTTTCTTTCTCATTTGTACTTTTTCAAAAATTTCACTGGTTGACATTCCCGCCTTAAAAGGTTATTGTTAGCTAGCTAACAGCACTTTAAAAATTGTTTCTTTAATTAATTGTTTAGTAAGTACCTAGTTTTTTCAACAAAACTTGCGTCGGATCAACACTACATGAGTAACAAATGTTTTATTTTTAAAAGAAGTTCTTGTCAAAGAAAAAAGAAAGAAGTTGTTGTAAAAGAGGCTAAGAAGTTTTTAGCCTCTAAATAGGTTTTTAAATTTGTTCCTTAGCACGGGTTAGTGCATTAAAAATAAAAATAGTGTAATCATGTGAGTACAGTGATATCGTTCCGATGTTAAAACCTAACTGCAAAGTAGGTGGTCGGGGCTGTAAGTAATGCAATTTGCTTAAGTCAGATGTCGCTGCCTGTAAGTAATACAGAGAATATTGTAAAGAGGTTCGAAATTTCACTGATGCCGTGAGTCGCCCATTGGCTCAATTGGTAGAGCGCTGGTACGGATAGCCAGAGGTTGCGGGTTCGAATCCCGGCATGGGTGAAATTTTTAGCCTCTAAATAGATTTTAAAGAAGTTCTTGTGTTTGGAAGTGAATACATCTTTCATTAAGAAATAACATGCTCACCGTTACATATTTAATCATAGAAAATTGTCCCAATCCAATTGCCTAATGTACCAGGCACTACATAAATTCCCAGTAGTCCATTCACCACTGGGTGTCTCTGGATGCTATATAATTCATCTCATTACGTAGATGCAAAGGCCACAGACAATTATTAAGCTTAATCTGAATTTAAAATTTGTGCGAATTTTTTGTAGGTTGCCCTAAAAAGTTTTATGTATCTAGTTTGGTTGTACTAAATGTTAAGAAACATTGCAATGAACAGAATAAATAAAACGATCTCATCGTTTTATTCTGTTCATTGTAATAAATAATTACAAACTTTTTGCACAAAAAAAATTCTGCCCTAGAAAGGAAGATGCAACAAAAAATGTTCAAATGCTGCGCAATTCATTGCCAAAAGCCCGGGCTCGGTTGAGGTCAAGTTCTAGTAGCTCATCCAGCTCTCCTTATCAACATTGGATTACACATCCAAATGAAAGAAGCGTAACAAAGCCAAAAGGGGGCAAACGTAACAACCATGCCGACCGTAAATTATGTGAACGAACTAAAGAAATGCAACTGCTTTGTGAACAAATGACTAACAAAGTGATTTTGGTAACATTGTTAATGATAATCATGAATCTCAGAGCACCAGTAATCTTCATCACGAGATTTCCGCGCCTCAGTATCACGAGTGTCTGGGTAAAAATGTAAATCCAAATAACGACGCACATTCGGTTTTAAATCGATAGATTGTAGTAGAACTTTGTACGACGAAAATGTGCTACGAAATGATGATCGTAATTACTAAAATTAGAAACTAAAATTAAGGAACCTTCTGTTCCTTAAGCTTCGGAGGTCGATTTGAAATTGCTTCTCGAAGCACAGCGGTTCTGTGCTTCGAGATTCGAGATTTCGATTTATTCACAAAGCAGTTGCATTTCTTTAGTTCGTTCACATAATTTACGGTCGGCATGGTTGTTACGTTTGCCCCCTTTTGGCTTTGTTACGCTTCTTTCATTTGGATGTGTAATGCAATGTTGATAAGGAGAGCTGGATGAGCTACTAGAACTTGACCTCAACCGAGCCCGAGCTTTTGGCAATGACTTGCGCAGCATTTGAAAATTTTTTGTTGAATCTTCCATTCTAGGGCAGTTTTTGTGGAAAAAGTTTGTAATTATTTATTACAATGAACAGAATAAAACGATGAGATCGTTTTATTCTGTTCATTGCAATGTTTCTTAACATTTAGTACAACCAAACTAGAAACATAAAACTTTTTAGGGCAACCTACAAAAAACTCGCAAGAATTTTAAATGCCAACAGATTCAGCTTAATAATTGTCTTCTTTCAATTGGAAGTTCTAGATTTCGCCTTCAAGGTTACCAGGCGATAACAAACACGTCTCATTGAATTCAACTTAATGAAAGCGTTTTACCTACGCTAATAAAACGCTAATTAACTTAGCTTATACGAAGCTTACGAGTAATCTTTACTTGGTTTAATTTCGACTCAATGAACAAGCAAAGTTAACCAGTAAAATTTTGAAACCTGCAGACAGTAAAAGTGCAAATAGGGTAGAAAGAGATAAAAGGGATCACTCGGAATCTGTAGTACCAGGAGCTCTATTTTTGAATCACTCGTATGAAATTGTATCGTCGAATGCGACATAAGTCACACTCGTCTTCTAAGTCGCATGATCTCGTTTTTCCGTATTTTTGAATCGTTCGCCTGAAGTGTTGCCAGTACAATTTGAAGTATTGTATTTTATCCGTTCTACGCAGAAATTACAAAAACCGGAAACTACCGTAACGGAAACGGAACGTAAAATATTTCGTTTTATTGGCTGTTTAGATGAAAAATCCTTGCCTTTAGTTGCAAAACAAACAAAACACTGTCATAGATCGTAAATAATAACACTTTGGTTTGTTTTTGTTCGAAAATGTCAAAACAAAAAATCAATTCGGCACAAAAGCACAAACTCCTCGATTTGAAATTAACACAAATTTTGACAATTAATCTATCGATCGACATACGAGACGTGTGGTAAGGACCATTCGTTGCAGTCGAGTGATTCAAAAATACGGAACTTCGTATGTCGAACGAAAATAAGTACGATACGTTTACGATATATGACTAGTGTTTTGTTTGTTTTGCAACTAAAGGCAAAGATTTTTCATCTAAACAGCCAATAAAACGAAATATTTTACGTTCCGTTTCCGTTACGGTAGTTTCGGGTTTTTGTAATTTCTGCGTGGAACGGATAAAATACAATACTTCAAATTGTACTGGCAACACTTCAGGCGAACGATTCAAAAATACGAAAAAACGAGATCATGCGACTTAGAAGACGAGTGTGACTTATGTCGCATTCGACGATACAATTTCATACGAGTGATTCAAAAATAGAGCTCCAGGTACTACAGATTCCGAGTGATCCCTTTAATTAAGCAATCGGATTGAGATAATTTTCTATGATTAAATATGTAACTGTGAGCATGTTATTTCTTAATGAAAGACATATCCAGTTCCAAACATAAGAACTACTTTTAAAAAATAAAACTTTTGTTACTCACATAGTGTTGATCCAACGCAAGTTTTGTTGAAAAAACTATGTTAATAAGAAAAGAAACGATTTTCAACCTTTCAAGGCGGGAATGAAGATGCCAATGAACAAATAAATGAGCAAAGTCAACCAGTAAAATTTTGAAACCGGTACCGACTTGCCTGGAGAAGAGACAGAAAAAGTACAAATAGAAAGAAAAAGACGTAAATATTAGGCGGAATTGACGTGCCTCTCTTAGTTCGTAAGCTTCGTATAAGGGTAAGTCAAATATTGGAAAATTATGCTGAGGTCACCAGCCATCTAGCCATTACCCAATGGGCCAATTGCAGTAAAGTGTCTCAAATTCCGTAAAATTAAGCGTTTTATTGGTAGGTGAAACGCTTTCAATATTTTCAGAATGTAACATACTGTTATGGGCTAGGGTTCTAGATTTGGAGCTAAAACGCCAATTACAACTTCTTAGGATTTATTCACACAGGGTCTGTCTGCAGGTCTTCACAACACGAAGTCCACACGAACATTAGGTGCAATCGAAGTCCAATAGTATCGCTGAGGTCGTAGGTTATCACTCGTTTCGCAGTTAGGTTCGCTCGAAGTTTACTCTTCGCAAGTCCAAACTGAACTGAACTGCGCGTCGTTCGTAGTCTTCTTACACTTCCCCTTTGGGAGGTGGAGGGTGGGGTCAGGGCGTGGCCCTCTTCCCGAGGGATCTACCGCTGTCCGCGGCTACGGACAGGTCGATGGGTGGCCTTCCAGGCGGTGGTCTTTACTGGGGGTCACAGGGGGTCTTTTAAGACGTGTTGGCCGTGGTCTCGACCAGGCTTCGGGGGACAGGGTGGCTGTGGGGCGGTCGCGCGTACAGCGGCGCTAGCCCGCGCACTTGCTGCAGCTGCGGCCGGTCCGCACGCGCGAACATATCGGTCGCCAGGCGCGCCATGAAGGCGTCCAGCTCTTCCCACTTGAGGTACCTCGCAATCGTCGCATTCTTTACGTAGCGAAGCGCGCCGACCATGGTGCGTAGGGAGAGGTTCTCCTGGACCCGGAGTCGCTTCTTGTTTGACTCCGAGACGAGCGCAAACCATGCCGGCGCAGCGTCCGTGAGGCGGGGCCTGACATAAGTCTTGTAGACCCCGAGCTTCGCTCGCAGAGGGAGACGGGCGGTGAAGATTGGACGCATCTTCGCCTGCTTGACGACCGCGCTCACGTGCGCAGCCATCGTGAGTCCACGGTCGATGGTAACCCCCTGATACTTCACCTGGTTCTGCCACTCGATGACCCGTCCGTGCAGTTGGAGCGGCGGCGGCCTGTCGGCATGGCCTATGTCTTCCCGACATTGACCGACAAACGCCATTTCTTCAGCCAGTCGGGGAGAACGTCGAGGGAACGCTACATCTTGGTTGCAGCGTGCTTGGGTGACATAGACGAGGCCAGGTAGGCAGCGTCATCGGCGTACAGCGCCAATTGGACGCCCTCTGGGACTGGTATGTCGTCGGTATATCGGGCGTACCAGGCCGGTGACAGGCAGCGTGATGGGCCTGTAGCTTTCGGGCTTCTGCGGGTTCTTGCCCGGCTTGGGCAGCAGGATGACCAAGCCGGTTTTCCACGAGTGTGGGAAGCAACCGGTGCTCAGGATGCCGTTAAACAAGCGCGTCACGGCAACAATTGAGCGTTGCGGGAGGTGCCGGAGCGGCATGTTCGAACTGAACTGCGCGGCGCGGCGGACGATATTTATATCCGCCGGCAAGGGTACTCGAATATTCTTGTATGTACTCTCCTTTGGTGCGCGTGGTAACGACTCTGGTAACTAACAACAGTTTCATCTCATAGAGTTGTGAGCCTTATGTGAGTAGACATACAAGTCATTATTGCTTGCAGCGTTATTAAAACTGAACATGCGGAGATTATTCGGTAGGATTCCAGAAGGCTCAGATGGTTCGAGTTAGGACCGCGACAATACTATGTAACTTATTAAAACTTAGGGAATCAGTTTCAAATGTTATTTAAAATGGTTCAACTATTATCCAGGGCACAGAAGTGCAGTTCTTCGCTGCGACAACTCTGCACACAAAACTGCTCCGATGTTGGAATGAGGTGCCACCAGAAAGTCATGAAGAGTTGAAAGACAAGATCCTACAGGCTGTATTTGGATATGCAAAAGGACCCAAGATTGTGCTCAACAGATTATGTATCAGTGTAAGTATATGCAACTCTTATCTTTTAGTATGTCAGGAGATTTCTGCACTTAGGCTGTTACTTTGATACTAAGTCATGGATTAGTACAGACAGGCGAAAATTACGAAAATGGTACCGAGCCGTCTGTAGTAATTTTAAACTTTTAGTATTCATCTGTATCACGGCAATTGGTGTAGATTCTATTATCTGAGGGGAGCAGGGAGGGCCCCATGCCTCTGAATATGTACATCATGCTCAACCAAAAATGTTGGGTAAGCATAGACGGTTTGAGATTTAGGCTGGTAGACCACTACTTTTCAAAGGCCAGCCCCCCTCTTGAAAATAACCCTAGATACGGCAATGGTCAGACAAGTTTTCCATTAAGAAGTGTTTGGACTCCTCTTGTTTACTAAATTTGTTTCTTTTTAGTTGGCAGCATTCATTCTCCAACAAGGCACAGTAGATTTAGCGGCAATACTAACACCATTGTCAGCAGCTGAAAACAGAGCTTTATTACTAGAAGTTTTGACTGTGATACCTGAAGAAGTAAGTTTTATAAATATATACATAAACACACACCTGTATTCCAAGGGCCTACCCAGCATAGTGGGCGAAATCCTGAACGAACTGGAGTGGCAAGAATAGTTCTATCTTCTTCTCATGCAAAATAGGCTTTTAACAGTCGAGTTGCGAAAACCAAAATCCGCTACTTGACTCGTATCAAATTTGACGCGATAAATGAATATTTCCTGTAGTATTTACCTTAAGAAACTGAAATATATTGACTTTGCTAAGTAGGATGGCTGCAAAATTCGCAAATTAAAAAAATATTTACCGCTTTTAATTCGGAACGGTAAAAACGCTATCCGCCATGTTGAAAGCATCTTTCGGTTGTAAACCAACATCTGTCAGCCAGAACCAGTGGACATTGATTATTATAGGACTTACATCAAAGTGATCTTCACGTAAATACACCTTAGTTTCAATTGATAAAGTCTTGGGGTCTCTATTGGCAAGTTTGAGCCAATTTTTTCGTGTGTTTATTTCACTGGGTACACGAATCCACAACTTCCCGGGGTTCTTTATTGGCATGTGCAAAGAGAGTCAAATAGCGGATTGTCACCAATACCAGTGGTCAGCGTTGGGCTATAATAATGATGATAATGTACCATATGGGTACACAGAGACTCACAGTATCATGCTATTCGCCATGACCCTGATAATGTGTAAACAGTATTATTTAATTCATGTGTAATGAAGGTCCTCCACCAACCCGGACTTGGCCCCCGTGGTGGAGTAGGGCCTAACCTTCCTGCGATGCAGGAAGAGACCCGTGCCCCAGTAGTGGGGACATACAAGGGTTGATAACGATGTAATGAAGGCAGCCGAGTATTTTAATGTTTATAGAACAAAATTCACGTGGTTTATATACATACACATCATATGACATAGTTATATATTTAACGGGTCAAATCGCGATTACTTATCGCGTTTTACCTTATATATAATCGCGATTTGATCCGTTTAATATATAACTATGTATGAGTATCGCGAATCATTAAGAAATACTACATCATATGACAGTTGGTAAACATGAACTTTTCTTAGAAAACACTGTTTATAGAGTTTCAACTGCAAAATGGTTCAACTAATTATGCCTGGGTTTAGAACTGACACGCACAAATTTATAAAACCATTCCTCTAAAAAACTCTAAGAGCCATAGTATTTAGTTTGTACATAGTATGGTTAACACCACAGTAAATGTTTAAGTATTCCATAAAAAGAATTAATTGAATCTTGAAAGTCATGATTTGAAACAACAGTTATTGAAATAAACTAGGTAGGTATACTTGATGTTTTAGAAGTCACCCTATATCGTTTAAATAATATATACAATTTGGCTGTCAATGTTTTTGTACTATTTAAAAAAAGCTCTAAAATTGTAGAGAAATGTTTATTTGTCTTCATATGAACACATATTTAGCTATATTTAAATACCAAACAAATCAACTAGACATTTAATATGAAACTTTCGTTTTGTTTCAGTTTACTAGCATGACAATGGGGTCAAGTCTTCGAATGAAGAACCGCAGTGCCCTACAGCAAGCTTGCCCAGCAGTATTAGATGACATGTTACATTACTTACAAACTTCTTATAGGTATAATTATTATATTAGTCAGTTCGATGCTTTTGTGGTGCGCAATAATTTAGTGCGCTGTAGGACTTACAACAGTTGTAAGTAAGTCCTACAGCGCACTAAATTATTACTTACGTACGTGTCAACCCGCTAGACTAGTGGTTCTTAACCGGTGGTCTGCGGTCCACTGATGGTTTCTGAAAGCATTCTTAAAATTTTGCGTGTTTTATTTATAGATATATCAAACAATCTTTTTTTTATTTACATTTAGGTACCATATATTAGCAATAAACTAATTTGGAGGTTCCTGACAAGACAGAAATTTGATCAAATTAAGACCTCATGACTAAAAGGTTAAGAACCACTGCGTTAGACCAAAGAAGCATTCAAAGACGTATCAAGAAGGAGTACTGAAATACTTACCAAATCCGTCGGCGAAGGGCCATCAGAGGTTAATATAAATTGGGCGGGATCCATTTACAGCATGATTTATCTTCCACGGCTAGATACCGTAAATAGTGAAGTCTAACCTGACGAGTGAGAAGCCTTCACCTCCTTCCAGCACGTCAGTTATCAGTGTTAACACATAGGGTACGATAGAACGTCAGAGATGGGGGTTTCACTTGCATTATAAACGAGCACCATAGTAAAAACATACGGTAATAATATGAAGGGCGTATCCCCTTAAAAATGGTGAACGAATTCGGAGTCACCTGTAGTAGTACGGAAGCGTCGGTGCGGGAGTCCGACTCGCACTTGGCTGCTTTTTGTACGTAGGTACGTCTCAGCTTCTGTATCCGGCTGGTAAGTGAAGACGAGGCCTTTGTAGTGTGACGTCAGTAGACATAACGTTTAAACTTTGTACAAATGTGTAGAAATTAAAGAGTAAGGTTTGGCTCAGACTTTTTGTCAGTGTTAGTTAATTTCCTGCACTAACAAGCATTATAGAAATAAAAGTTACAGTCATTTCATTAAAAAGATGTATTATGCTTAATCAAAGCTAGTTAATGGACTTAATTTTCGATAATACCACTAATAAAGTTTCACTTCCGGTTTCTTCAATTTTTGGACAAACTATACACATGTTTGCACTTATTGCATAGAATCAGGCGTTACATTGCGGAAATCCATAATAGCATTAAAATGTGAAAATTACTTTGATAAATTCCTCCATCTTTCGGCGGAATTTAGCAAAGTAATTTGTACGTAATTATACTATTTTTATTTTTAATGCACTAACCCGTGCTAAGGACAAATTTAAAAACCTATTTAGAGGCTAAAAATTTCACCCATGCCGGGATTCGAACCCGCAACCTCTGGCTATCCGTGCCAGCGCTCTACCAATTGAGCCAATGGGCGACTCACCGGCATCAGTGAAATTTCGAACCTCTTTACTTACACTATTCTCTGTATTACGTACAGGCAGCGACATCTGGCTTAAGCAAATTGCATCACTTACAATTAATTTGTCCGCCCATTGGCTCAATTGGTAGAGCGCTGGCACGGATAGCCAGAGGTTGCGGGTTCGAATCCCGGCATGGGTGAAATTTTTAGCCTCTAAATAGGTTTTTAAATTAATTTGTAGGTTTTAATACATGTTTGCACGACCGTTCATCGCAGCAAAGAACCGCCATCGGAGGACAGTATCCAGACGTGGTGTTGCGCGTCGCAGTGTGCCGCGAGCTGGCTGTTCCTCGGCGGTGAGGACGGCGAGCATGGCGCCAGCACCCCGCTCGCGGACCTGCTGCCGCTGTGTCACGCGCTGCACAATGTACTGCATGTGCTCTACACGTCAGTGACGCCTCTTTCGTTTTTCTCTAAAATTTGTTTTGTTAAAAAACGAAACATAGGGCCATTGTGCACTACAAGGAATTTTACTGACCGAACATCCGATTTTTTACGGTGCGAAGTGGCATGAAAAAAACGGATGATTGGCTTGTGCACTTGTCCGTCTTTACTCGGATGATACGCCTCAGTTTAGGGCAGTCTGGCGAAACTTCAAAAGAAAAAGCAATGTACGAAACGCCCGTAAACTACAACCCGACTATGTTAGGAAGTTACAAAACGTCTCAGAACAATTATTGTTCTAAGTGCACAAGCATAAACACGTTTTTCATTGCTGTCATTTCGGACCGGAAAAAACCGTTCCGGAATGGCGGAAAGTAAAATGTCGGACGGTAAAATTACGTATAGTGCACAAACTAGTATATACATTATATGGCGTGCCATATCGGACCGTAAGAAATCGGACTGCCGGACAGTAAAATTCCTTGTAGTACACAATCGCCCATATTTTCTGCAGTTCCCGGCCGGGGAGCACTGCAGGAAATGTGTTATCCTTATCCTCCGCTACTAAACATAGCGTCGTCTGTTTTTGCATCATTTAAGCAGCGCGCTTTGAGGATGGCTCCCAATATAAAGCAAAACATCCGGAAATACCAAAAACTCAACCAAAACCTTTAATCTACCTCCCGGCGAAAGTTTTGTTGTTTGCGGTTTTCAAACAATATGCTCGGAGTTCCTCTGAAGGATAGGATTCGTAACGAATGCATCCGACAGAGAACCCAAGTTATCGACATAGCTCAGAGAATTAGCGAGCTGAAGTGGCAGTGGGCTGGCTATATCTCGCGAAAAACCGACAACCGTTGGAGTAAACGTGTTCTAGTGTGGAGACCGTGACTCAGCAAATGTAGTGTAGGACGCCCTCCGACTAGGTGGGATGACGATCTGCGAAAAATTGGTGGCAGATGCTGGATGCGGCAAGCTGAAGACAGGGCGCTATGGCGCTCATTAGGGGAGGGCTATGTCCAGCAGTGGACTAATAAAGTGGACTAAGAAGAAGAAGAACCAATATTTTGCCACTCTCCTGCAGGCACCATGAAGTGATAAGCGACACAGCGCTAGAGGCGTGCGAGGCGGCGCTGAATGCGGTGCGGGCGGCGGGGACTATCCCAGACGCGGACCGCCATCCTATCGCCGCTTTGCAGCTCATCACCGAGTTTGCAGCGCTCGCGACCCCTATAATGGCACGAGATAATGTGCCTAACTCCATCAACGAGGTGATATATTCATCAATAAGATATTTTGTGACCGCCACTGTGGACGAGCGGTATCAAATCTGCCATATCGGAGGTCGTGGGTTCGATATCCACTAGGGGCAGTCGTACATTTGTACAAATGACTTCTGTCTGGGTTTATTTCCATTCTATTATGTGTAGCAGGACTATGAGTTAATTCCAGTTAGCCTATCTGTTTCCAAAAACCCAGAGGGCTATGAGGTCACTCCAGCCAGCCTATCTTGTTTCCCAAACTAGGATAGCCTGAGCACCATAGCACAGGGTATCCTAGTTTGAGACCAGGGTAAGTAATAGGTTATTAAAATAGCTTTTGATAATGTAGAACTGGCATCAAACTAAGATTTGAGTGACATTGTTTTAGAAAACGTAAAATAAACTCTGAAATGATATATCATAAAAATATTATTTTGTACACGTCTTTGTACACATCTCCGAAATGGGGAATATCTGGTAATGAATTAATAAATTCCTTATTAATGAAAAAAGTATTCTAATAAAGGTGTAGGTAGACGCATAAAAACTTTACCAGTTAACGAGCCACACACTGTGCAGTCTGTTAGCTTTTAGAATATACCTCGTCTACTATCGGATAGAATCGGATAAACTCTAGAAATAGAAATATTGAAACGAATATGACACTAAACGCACGTTAAATACAAAAAAAATATGAATATGTTAACTAAATTAAGATAATACTATTTTTATTTTTAATGCACTAACCCGTGCCCCCGTGGTGGAGTATGGCCTAACCTTCCTGCGATGTAGGTAGAGACCCGTGCCCCAGCAGTGGGGACATATAAGGGTTGATAACGTAACGTAACGTAACCCGTGCTAAGGACAAATTTAAAAACCTATGTAAAACCTAATTGCAAAGTAGGTAGTTGGGGCTGTAAGTGATGCAATTTGCTTAAGCCAGATGTCGCCGCCTGTACGTAATACAGAGAATAGTGTAAAGAGGTTCGAAATTTCACTGATGCCGGTGAGGTGAGTCGCCCATTGGCTCAATTGGTAGAGCGCTGGCACGGATAGCCAGAGGTTGCGGGTTCGAATTCCGGCATGGGTGAAATTTTTATCCTCTAAATAGGTTTTTAAATTAAGATAATTTTGTTATGTAAATCCAAATGTTATTCTGATTGTCAGTGAAAACCTGTTATTGGCTTTAAATCTAATACATTTTATTCTTTGCAAAAATGCCTCGTGTATAATAAGTTATTGGTTTTCTAATAAACAATAAAATAAAACTTTACATAACTTTTCAAAATAGTGAAGAAAACCTTTAACAGAGCAGGAAGTAGTATACACTCGTGTGCTTTCGGCGAAAACCGAAGCCTACTCTAGAGCCCGAGGTATATTCTGAAAGCTAACAGACTGTATTTCGGTCCCAGGAGTTGCTAGCGGCGATCGCGACGTGCGCGGTGGCGCTCGGCGAGTGCCACTCCCGCTGCCTCGTGCAGGCGGCCGAGGAGCGTCACGAAGGCGCGCGACAGTTCCTCGAGCTGCTGCTGGCCTGCCAGGCAGCGCCCGGACACTACCCGCTGCACGAGACGCGCTCGCAGCTCGCCTTCGGCCTGTGGTACACCCTGCAGGTACGGTACTCGAGCTGCTGCTGGCTGCCAGGCCGCGCCCGGACACTGCCCGCTTCAAGAGACGCGCTCGCAGCTCGCCTCCGACCTGTGGTACACTCTGCAGGTACGGGGTGTGCTGCGCTATGTGGATACAGGCTGTGCTGTACTCTGGGTTCGGGCTGTGCTGCACTCTGTTGGGGTGTGCCGCGC
Organism: Yponomeuta sedellus; assembly: GCA_934045075.1. Classification (NCBI taxonomy): domain Eukaryota; kingdom Metazoa; phylum Arthropoda; class Insecta; order Lepidoptera; family Yponomeutidae; genus Yponomeuta; species Yponomeuta sedellus. Next base: position 16,978,898 of record OW203726.1, read on the forward strand.
TATGTGGGTACAGGCTGTGCTGTACTCTGGGTATGGGCTGTGCTGCACTCTGCGGGGGTGTGCTGCACTATGTGGGTACAGGCTGTACTGTACTCTGTGGGTACGTGCTGTGCTGTATTATGTGGCTACGTGCCGTGGTGCATTCAGCATGTACACTGTGGTATTTTTTGTAGGTACTGTCTGTGATACTTTCGGCAGTTACAGTATGTGGTGCACTCTGCAGGTACTAATTGTGGTATACTTTGCAAGTAATGTCTGTGGTACTTTCTCCAGTTGCAGCGCAGGTGTGTCGTCCACACTACAGGTATGGTCTGTGGTGCACTCTGTAAATACAGTTTGTAGTATTTATTTTCATAACGTGTATTTATTGTTCGTTAAACGCACGATTTCTAAATTGATATCCTTTATTCATTTGGCGTCAGAAACAAGTTGCAGCCTTTGCCTGTACTTTTTTATCTAGCTACTTAATTCGGTAAATCTTACAGAATAATTTTCAGTTTATACTTGTATTTAAAGATATAAAACTATAGCAAAAAATACACGTGATTTTAGGTAGGAGAGGGGTAGTCTGAAACCTCACCATGTACCACCAGGGGAAGGGTGAGATTTAAGGAGGTTGCTAACAAGCACCACGTGATTGGGCGAACTCCAAGTCTAAGCTTCTTTGGCCTCCGCAGGACGAAGTGGGATACTTGTGGCAAGACCGCGAAGGCGTCGGCCCGGTGTGGCGGGAGCTGTTCTCACGACTGCTCACTACGCTCGTGCACAAGTCGGAGGCGCCGGCGGAGGAAGCCCTCTCGCGGGACGACGCTGAGTTGCTGCGCTGCTACAGACAGGACGTGGCCGATTCTGTGGTGCGTACTCTAAACACACCTGAGGGCGTGGAAACGCAAAGTACCACCAGCATTGTCGGCATTAAAGCACTGCTGGCTTTCTGGAAACGGATAGCCTCCTGAGTCATGACTATGAAAATAACAGTGGTTTTAAATTATACTGTTATTTTCAAATTAATGAATAATGTACAATTATAAAATTTTTAGTAATGCAATCTACTTCAGCCAGATGTCGCTGCCTGTACGTAATAAAGAGCATAGTGTAAAGAGGTTCGAAATTTCACTGATGCCGGTGAGTCGCCCATTAGCTCAGTTGGAAAGAGCGCTGTCACGGATAGCCAGAGGTCGCGGGTTTGAATTCCGGCATGGGTGGAATTTTTAGCCTCTGAATAGGTTTTTAAAATTGTCCTTTGCACGGGTTAGTGCATTAAAAATAAAAATGGTACAATGTACAATTAATGCAATAGAAATGAGGTCCTTGAGAAGTATGTGTAGTGTTACTTTTAATGACAGGATACGCAATAGTCTGATTAGAGAAAGTTGTGGACTGAAAGAGGATGTAATGACTAGAATTAAGAAAGGAATGTTGCGTTGGTTTAGATATGTGGACAGGATGAAGGAAGAAATATTGACGAAACAAATATATATTGCGAATGTGAGTGGAAGGGCTGGTAAGGGACGTCCCTGGCGGACATACATCGACCAAATAGGGGATGTATTAGCAAAGAGGAAGATAAAAGTATCCGGACCGGCGTGCGTGCATGCAACGACCTATGAACGTTGATGAAGCGAAGGTGATCTGTCAGGATCGTGGCAAGTGGCAGTCCCTGGTCTCTGCCTACCCCTCTGGGATACAGGCGTGAGGTTATGTATGTATGTTTTTTTCAGGGTCAGTATTAGGAGGTTGTGTAATGTGTACCTTCCACTATGCAGAGGCTTAAGGTGTGTAAGGCCCTTACACACCTGATGGACGTAGGACGAAGGTGCAAAATAGATGCTACGCTTTATTTAGTTCGCGTCCTCGCCTCGTCTTATTTGTGAAAGTCATGTCCTATCACTTCAGTACGTATTTTACGAAAGTGAATAGAAGTGATTGACACGTACCAGCTCGCTAGACCGTCGATCTGAGGTAGATCTATGGCAGCCGCTGGATAAGGATGGTCGAAGATGGTAAGTTGTCGTGAGGGCAGCCTATGTCCAGCAGTGGACGGAATATGAACGGATGGTTGATTGAATTGAGCAGCGGTTTGGCACGCTGACTGTAAAACCGGAGCTCTCGGGTTCGATCCCCGGCCGGGTCAAACTAGGAAACGAAATTTTCTAGTTTGTCTCGGGTCTTGGATGTTATCTATGTATTTATTGTTTTAAATCTATCGTCGAGTTAGCATCTATAACACAAGTCATTTAGTTGTACTTAATATAATGCTAACGCGATCTGGGTAATATGTCCATGAATATTTATTTATTTAATTATGTTCAACTGTCTGTTCGCATCTCCCGTCGCCAGATGTACTGCTACAGAATACTGGGCGACTGGTGCCTCTCGCTGGTGGAAGGGGCTTGGCGGGAAGCCACCACGGATGCGCGACGCGAAGCGGCGCTACACGTGTTCCTGGCACTAGGCGACACGGTGTCCCAGCACAAGGCGACCGAGCACGTCGTCAATATGCTGGAGCATGCTGTCAACGCTGCTGCCACGTCCACTGACAACCGACTGCTCAATACTGCGCTCGAGTGTCTAGGTAAGCTCTGCACTAATAAACCTTTACAAAAAAAGATATAGAGTTTTGGGCGATTTGTGCCTCTCTGTAGTGAAAGCAGCATGACCGGAATCAACCAAAGATGAATCGCACGAGGTGGCACTAGGAGACACGATGCTGTGGCCTATTGCGACTGAACATTGACCAAATGGAGGTAGGCAGTGTCTGGAAGAGGAGAGCCGTAGATCGGGCTCAGTGGCCTGTCTTGATAGAAGCCTATGTCCGGCAGTGGACTGACACCGGCTGATTCTGGTGGTGATTGGCCACATATACAGCCGCTTTGCATTTTGGGGTGTTTAACGTCACTGACAACCCACTTAAATTCAGCTAATCTTTCTAAAGAGAATAAACGAGGTCGATGTGGGCGATTAATGCCTATGTTGTGAACGCGGCATGTCGGGAAGCCACGAAGGAGCGCTTGACCTGTGGCCGGCACTAGAAGATGAACAGAGCGAGTTTTCTTATTGAATAAATGTGATAAAAAAAATGGCTACGCTCGTGATTCTACTCTAGAATATTGCGCTCCGCGTTGGATTCAAAGAAATATTCTCGCCTTAAAAATAATCAACATACTATTAGATCAGAACATTTGTGCCTAGTGGAACCCAGTGATAGGAATCAATCACTTGGGTTAAGAAATAGAAGGCGCGGTCAGGTGCTGGATGGGTGACCATCCCGTGACTACTGCTAGTGGCATGTTTTCCGAGCAGTTCCGTGTTTCATAAGTCGCTGAAACACGGATTTCGCCGTCGTTGCCGGCTGTCATGTAATGACAGTCATTAAGCCATGTCAGATGCCTTACAGGCGGCTCGATAACTTCCGACAGTACGGTTCGCCACTGTCTTTTAATCGTTCAAAGATCCGGAATCTGCGCCTGTGGTGGATTACGGCTTAACCTTCCTGCGATGCAGGTGGTGAGACACATAGAATGATATTGACGGCCTCGGTGGCGCAGCGGTTTGGCATGCTGACTGTAAAACCGAAGGCCTCGGGTTTGAGGCCCGGCCGGGTCAAACTAGGAAACGAACTTTTCTAGTTAGTCTCGGGTCTTGGATGTTATTTATGTATTTATTGTATTAAATCTATAGTCCAGTTAACACCTTTAACATAAGTCATTTAGTTGTACTTAGTATAGGGCTAACGAGATCTGTGTAATATGTCCATGAATATTTATTATTATTATATCGTAATTTGTGCAAACCACCCATTCCCCGGCCGCTTCAGGCGCGTACTCGTGGTGGCTGAGCGCGGTGAAGCCGCCCGGGCAGCAGCTGGCGACGTGCGCGCTGCGGGCGGCCGGCGCCGCACTACCGCGCGCGCCCGCCGCCGCCGCGCTGGCGCTCAAGAAGCTCTGCGCCGAGTGCGGCGCGCCGGCCGCCGCCCTCGCGCCCGAGATCGTCGCCGCGGCGCAGGTCAGTGGCCACATCGACACTTCACATGTATGTGTGTCAGGCGCTCAAGAAGCTCTGCGCCGAGTGCGACGCGGTCGCCGCGGCGCAGGTCAGTGGCCACATCTACAGTTTACATGTATGTGTGTCAGGCGCTCAAGAAGCTCTGCGCCGAGTGTGACGCGGTCGCCGCGGCGCAGGTCAGTGGCCACATCTACATGTATGTGTGTCAGGCGCTCAAGAAGCTCTGCGCCGAGTGTGACGCGGTCGTCGCGACGCAGATCAGGGTCCACATCTACAGTTCATATGTATGTATGTCAGGCGCTGAAGAAGCTCTGCGCCGAGTGCGACGCGGTCGCCGCGACGCAGATCAGGGTCCACATCTACAGTTTACATGTATGTGTGTCAGGCGCTCAAGAAGCTCTGCGCCGAGTGTGACGCGGTCGCCGTGACGCAGATCAGGGTCCACATCTACAGTTCATATGTATGTGTGTCAGGCGCTGAAGAAGCTCTGCGCCGAGTGCGACGCGGTCGCCGCGGCGCAGGTCAGTGGCCACATCAGTCAGGGCCTCAAGACGCCGCACTCGCGCCCGAGATCGTTAGTGCGGCGCAGGTTAGTGGCCATATCTACAGTTTACATATTGTGTCAGGCGCTCACGTGTGCATGTAACTCAGGCGCCGCTGGCGCTCGAAAACACAGCGCCGAGTGCTGAGCGTTAGCGGCATGCCTCGCGCCCCAGATCGTCAGTGCGACGGCAGGCAGTGGCTACATCTATAGTGTACGTATGGTGTATCAGGTGCTCACGCGTATGTATAACTCAGGTGCTTAAGAACTCAGCGCTGAGTGCGGAGCGCTGATGGCTGGCCTCGCGCCCGAAATCGTCAGAGCGGCGCACGTCGGTGGACACATCTACAGTACACGTATGGTGTATAAGGCGCCACTAGCTCTCTATAAACTCTGCGCCGACTGCAGATCGCTGGCGATCCAACCTCGCGCTCGAGATTGGTAGTGCGGCGCAGGTAAATGGCCATATCTACAGTATACATGGTGTCTCAGGCGCTAACACGTGGGACTTAAAAAAACCGAAACCATTTTCATTTTAGATACCAATTGCTCATAAGCAGATCAAGCAATTTTAATACAACATATCTAAGAACCATCGGTAGAAAACATTCTATCAAATTTAAAAAAACCGCAGCAAGCCGGTTCATCCATTTGAGAGCTATGGTTACACAGACAGATTTACATACACATTGCGGTCAAACTTATAATACCGCCTCTTTTTGCGTCAGAAGTTAAAAAGTATTGCTACACCCGTCCCCCGCCCGCGCATGCAGCTAAAGGCCTGCGCAGACGAGGGACTATCCCCCTGGTACTTTTTCGTCCGTCGATATGGATCTCTTATAAATTGTATCGAGTAACGCACACGACGGACTAAAAGTACCCGGTACAAAAAGTCCCTCATGTTACCGAGGACATCAAGAGACCGGAGTGATCAAAAGTTCGGTGTTCTCTTTTAAAACGCTTTTTCTTTTTCAACTTCATGTAAATTACAACACGATGTTATCTCAGACTATTTGCTTCCACAGTGTACGCTTCACTTGATTTCCGGGGAACAAAATGACCGCACAACGTAGGCGTTACGTCCGCGACAAGTACTCGGAGGACATTTTTTACGATTTGGGGGACTTTTGTCCCTCGGCTGCGCAGGCCTTAAGCCACGCCCATCTTAGTTCGATTTAGTGGTGACATAGCGTGTTAATGTCGTGCAGAGCGAGAGCAGTCGCAGCGACGCGTGGGTGCGGCGCCAGCTGCTTGAGGCGGCGGGCGCCGCGCTGGCCGAGGCGCCGCCCGCCGCCGCCGCGCCGCTGCTGCGGGCTCTCGGCGACTCGCTGCTCGCGGACATCGCGCTGCAGGTACGTGTGCACACCACTAGATAGATAATAGTATATTTCATTACAAGTGCGGAAAGGCTGTCATTGCTAAGAGTTCCGATAAATGTCGACCCGAGCCGAGGCGCAGCCGAAGGCGAGGGTTGACACTCGGAACAAGTTGCAATGACGGTTCCGCACGTGTACAGAACGACTATTTTTTATTATTTTATTTATCTGGCGATTTATTATTTTATTTGGAAAACTAACAGATTATCACTAACGCAATAGATCACATGCATAGCAACAGAAAGCCAACAAAAAGATAGCCATATTTTGAGCAATTAGCACAGGTGAAAGAAAAACAGTACACGAAACATCAGGCTTAGTAATTAGGTACATCCAAAAATAGAAGAAAGAAGATGGCACACCATTTTAATGGGTTATATCAGTAATGAAGCCTCTACCGAGTCACAGAACTTAGACGTTAACACTTTGCGAATAACGGAAATACTACCAGTGAACAAATCAATGTCTTCGTTTTCAATACAAAGGTACAAAGGGTTAGATAGATAGATAAATAATTTATTTACATAAGACACACACACGTATACAAAGTGAAGCCATAGAAATCTAGTTACAAGTCACAGCACGAAGAAATCATAAACAAAACAGTAGCATACATGAAAAGTGAAACACACAGTCAGCTAGCCAAACACGGTACGACAATGCACCCGGACAATGTACTGGACTAAGAGTGACCAACGTAGGTGAGGCAAACAAAAACAAGCAATGTCAGTAATTTTCGGGCTCGCATGAAGCCTACAGTCGCATAAATTGTGAGGGCTGTGGCTCAGCGACGAGCAAGCCCGTGAATATGAAGGGCTGCATAAGGGACAATGCCTATACCGGCGCGCCGGTCAGGCGCATTGGGCAACCCGTTAGAAAAAGACGGTCGATATTCACCTATGTGTGCCTTTGGCGGTGTATACTAAGGGGGAACCGAATGAAGCCGTGTGTCCGCAGCTGCGCTCGCGCTTTTCTATGGAGATTATCTAAATTGGGTTTGTGTGCACTGCCGCCGCTGCTATGGGTGCATGGCGACTCGCTAATAGTGGACATCGCGCTGTAGGTACATTACTTGGCCTGTGAGTTCCGCACTTAACCTTAAATTTATGCTATTATACATGTGTAGCAGGACTATGAGTTAACTCCAGTTAGCCTATCTATTTCCAAAAACCCAGATGTGTCAGTTTCATATTTGAACCATAGTACGTAGTAGGGCTGTGAAGTCCCTCCAGCCAGCCTATCTTGTTTCCCAAACTAGGATAACCTGAGCACCATAGCACGGGGTATCCTAGTTTGGGAGCAGGACAAGAGCTTGTGTTGTGTGGAAGTTATTACTACGTTGACACATTTTAAGATTCCTCATAGAGGCCTGGCTTATTGACGCATGCGTGGGGTCGAAGCCCACGGCCTTTTACCTATTTATTTACTCCAAATGCGATGGGTGTGTGTGCCATATTCTATGTCTGAATAAATATTAAGATTTTATTCAGAGAAAACAAGCATCAGGTACAAGAACTATTGCAAACAGGATTTGGAGAGGAAATATTCAGGCTACGCGGCTGTCATGTAAAATGAATAGGTTTACCGGGTTATGGTTTTAGACAATTGACGTTTCTCACGTAAACTGTTTCACAGGGCTCATCACGGGCAGACGTCTGATTTGCCGCTCACTACATGGGCTTCCTAAATAAGCCCTAATATTATTATTATTACGGGCATTGGTGCTTGAAATTGCCAATCCGCGATGGGCACGTGTGGTAATTTAGCCCGTTCTCTCTCTGAGAGAAGGCCTGTGCCTTGCAGTGAGACGCATATAGGCTACATAAAAAAAAACAAAATGATTATGGGAATCGTTCCCCGAAGAGCCAACCCTTTCATCATCATCATCAATCCATTATGTCCCCACCGAGGGGCACGGGTCTCTTCCCTAAGAAAGGTACAGGCCATACTCCACCTGTTCTTGGAGCCAACTCAGCCATTCCTCGTCTTTGCCGCCTCCTAAATCATTATAGTGGTGTGGTGGATATTCATTAAGACCCTTGAGCCACCATACCAAACTTCAGGTCCCCCGCACATATTGATATTTGTATCTATTTTATATTCTTTTACTTAATTGTACATTTTCAATCTGAAAAACTGGTTTTGTTTGATTACGTAACGTTAAGCACGTAAAATTATCTATTTTTACAACATAGCAATTAATAATGCAACTGTGTTTCACTATAATTAGTTAAGGTACCTTAATCTTTGTTGAACGTCTTAAGTTTGATTTGTATATTAGTTCTGTTCGCGCCACGCGACGATCAGCTCAATTTTGACGCAGACGGAAAAGACTCCGCTCGCTGGCAACACTGCCCCGCCTCGCCGGCGGCGACCTCTCTCAGTCAAGTGTCAGTGTGTGTCGAAGTGTTTCGAACGAATTGTCATAATCTATGCGCGCGCGCCGGCCGGCCCTTAAGCTAAACCTGATATTGGATTAATTATTATGCATTGGACACTCACATTCAGCTCATCAATATTATAATCCTCATCGTCGGCTCATATCATCTCCCAACCAAGGAATCAGCTCTGGTGAGTCCACCATTTCTTCCTTTTTCACCACCTCATATCTCACTCAACCCACTCAAGGATTAGGTCCCCACACCTAAATCCCACACCCCTCAAGTACATACTATTAACTGTTGTGAAACCTAATAAATAAATAACAGTGAAAGAGTGGTCCGTGGTGGGCCGGGTCGCAGGTGCAGCGGGCTGGCGCGGGCGACGGCGGCTGCGAGGCGGCGGGCGCGCTGGTGGCGGCGCTGTGGGCGGCGCCCGCGCTGGCGGCCGCGCTGCTGCAAGCGCTTCTGCCCGCGCTGCCGGCGCTGGCCACGCAGCCGCGGCTCGTGCCCGTGAGTACTCTCTAGTCTAGCTCTGGTTAACGTTCTAAAATTAAAATTCTTCCGTCTTGCCTCACTAGTCTAGCAATAAATAAAAGATGTTACAGTGCTACACAAGAAATAAGTCTCGCGGATGTACCTGCGCAGATGACCAAATTTTGGATGTGCGGCAAGTTTTTCGATCAATCAGATAGTTTCATTTTATAGCAGGCCGCGGGCCTTTGTTGCTATTGGTTGATTCAACGTCATCGATGCAGGTGACTATTAGTTTCAGTCACTGCTAGACTTGGTTGATGCCAATAGGTGTCAATCAATTCTGCACCTTAACCGTATCGGTTAAAGATCATGTTGAATGTACTTATCGCTTCGGGTACTTTCGTTACACTTCTTCCTAGTCTGCGCGAACGTAGATTCCCGAGGGGACTTTTATGATGTGTAGTACTGTACTTAATATTTAATGTTAATTTTAAGCTAGATTGTGAATCGCAATAATAGTACATTATGGTACTAGTGTGTAACCTTGGTGATTACCGCCGAGGCGCTATTAAAAACCTCGCCTACGGCTCGGGTCTCAATGGCGCCTCGGCGGTAATCACCAAGGTTACACACTAGTACCATAATGTACTATTATTCTTCTTATTCTTAAAATCATTGATGTGGGCTATTTATTACCTGCAACAAATGCTAAGTTTGAGGCCTTTTTACCGGTGCTTAAATATACCATATCAATGCACGAGCATACCTAAAGCATGTTTACGATAGCAAGGTATGTTTTCACTTCTCGTTGTCTGAAAGTGCTAATTTGTGCAGGATATAGGCTGCACAAAATCGACTTTTGTGCACATGCGTTAACGTATCTACTCATAAATGTTTCTATATAAGGCAAAAAAAAATGAGCCATACGGCCAAACACAAAAAGTTTACAGATAGAATTTGTTATTTTATAATATTTATTTGCCTTATATGTTTTTTAAGACATGAAAGATATTAAAATTTAAATTGAAGTACGGTAGATTATTTAATAAGAAAATTATTATTACAAAATTAATTTAATAGTAGGCTGTATAGTTCTGCAGCCCAAGCCTAATTTAATAAGATAGATAGATATATAGATAAAAAGAGTGATAACAAATAAATAAGTTTAAGCACATAGGTTATAGATATAGAAGCATACTACTTTTTAATGGCTCAAATCGATCAATAAACGATTAAGTAAGAAAAGTTGAAACTTAGGCTGTTTCAAAACTCGCCCGTGACGTCATAGATCCGACCGGCCGACCAGTTGACCGACGCCACGGTGTATTCCGAAACCAAATTTTCGTAGGTGCCCATTTTTATTACATAAACCGAAAGACTATATTTTCAAATAGTAGACGGAAACAAGATAGGTACCGACCGACATCCTCAAGTTACTCGTATTAGGATGCGAAAAATTGAGAGAAGGAGGTATGTTGGGAGAGGAAGTAAGAGAACGTAGGCAGCGTTGAAGACCAATTTCGCTTGGAGTAATGAAGTAGATATGGAGTCGAGAAAGCCATCTTCCAACCGGGAAAAAGCACAGTAAGAAGAAGAAAGGTTTTATTTATAGAGACGCGTGTATATAGACTGATTTCGTTTATTAGCCTGCTTATATAAGCCTTTGACGAGTATAGGGCTCGCAGGTATCACCACACTACAGATATACGGCGGTGAGAAGAGCTTTAGCTAACGGGGTCACGGCGCCGCTGCGCTGGTGGCTTTAACTCTCAAGTGAAATCAAATAATAATTCGTTTCGTAAGTAACTCACAGTCAAGAATGTTAAGGCAATCCTGTAACTGTTAGTTCGGCTAGAGTATAGGGTTTATGATTTGACCATGTATAGATCGAGAGAACTCTATTATACAAAGCAAGAACATAATATTTCATTTCACCTACAGCCTCTGTTCGCGATCCTCAAAGAAGCCGTCCTGATGGACGAATGCCTGCCGATGTTGGAAGTAATAGCGCAGCTGACTCTGCAAGCGCTGGAGACGCACCCCTGTCCTAGCGGCGTTGACGTTGTACGACTTGTGAGTATCCCGCGATGGTGGATTCTAAGATTATACTATTTTTATTTTTAATGCACTAACCCGTAGGACAATTTTAAAAACCATATCATGTGGGTACAGCGATATCATTCCGATGTAGAAACCTAACTGCAAAGTGGGTACTCGGGGCTGTAAGTGATGCAATTTACTTCAGCCAGATGTCGCTGCCTGTACGTAATACAGAGAATAGTGTAAAGAGGTTCGAAATTTCACTGATGCCGGTGAGTCGCCCATTAGCTCAGTTGGAAAGAGCGGTGGCACGGATAGCCAAAGGTCGCGGGTTGGAATCCCGGCATGGGTGGAATTTTTAGCCTCTGAATAGGTTTTTAGGATTCTAACATGCACACAAAGATATGAGTTATTTAAAGCGTTCAATGACAGGGGTTTTGTATCAAGATTAGCTTAGCTAACGACATGATAGCAGATACCACAGAAATGCACCGGTCATCCGAGCGCCAACAACTCTTTTATTGTTTTTTTGTTAGAAATTAGAAATGTATTTCTACGTAAAGAATTTACATTCTGTTTGCTGATGAGCCGCTGCCGGCCGAATTTACAGTAAAGAAAAAGACAACAGAGTGCTTAGTGCGAGTTTTTTAACTACTCGATCGCGTTAACGTAAACTCATATTTTTATGGCATCGAGGAAGCGCCACCTACCGGCAAGTATGGAAATTAAAATTGTTGAGTGCGAGTTGTAATGGTTTACGTTGTGAAGTGAACACGTTTACCAGCCAAAACACGAATAAACGCGAGTGCGAGTTGTATAGTGACAGCGTTTTGCCAGTTCGAACGGTTAACTTACTCATACTCACTACTCAATGCTCGATTAACGCGGTAGTAAAGTTATTCGATTGGATCTGTCAAACTCGCACTAAGCACTCAGGAAAAAAAACTCCACTGACCATCTCTCCTCAAAAGATTTTAAACATACTGACAAACTGAATGTGACTCGGTCCCACAGGCGGTGCTGAATTTCCGCGCCCAGTGGGCGGGCTGCGACGAGTTCCTACGCGCGGGAACGCGCCTAGTGGCTGCAGCGTGCGCGCGCGACCCGGCCGCGAGCTGCGACCTCACGGAGGCGCTCTTCCTGGCGCTGCAGTCCATCACCAAGAAGCGGCCCGCCTACCTCGACGCGCTTGACGAGCTGATGCCCCATCTGGTGGAACTGGGTGAGCCTTACAGTACAACACATCATAAAAGTCCCTTCGGGAATCTACGTCCGCGCAGACTAGGAAGAAGTGTAACGAAAGTACCCGAAGCTATAAGTACATTCAACATGATCTTTAACCGATACGGTTAAGGTGCAGAATTGACTACCACAGTAGCGCTACCTATTTCGCTCACGCTAATATTGCCAAACTAATAGTCACCTGCATCGATGACGTTGAATCAACCAATAGCAACAAAGGCGCGCGGCCTGCCATAAAATGAAACTATCTGATTGGTCGATCAACTTGCCGCACATCCAAAATTTGGTCATCTGCGCAGGTACATCCGCGAGACTTATTTCTTGTGTAGCACTGTACCTCGCTGTCTCACTACAGTCTCAGCAGAGGCTGGTTTTTATGATGATTATTGATGTCCCTTACTCTGCTGTACCGGGATGGTAAGGTTGTATGACGATGATGTAAAGCCTGATTAGTGGCTTTATGATATTTATTGGACGAGTGCTCGCCGTGGCGGGTGATAGACTACTGGTTACATTTACGAGTAAAATGCTAGATGTGCGGTTTGGCCCGTACGCTTCACTTAATAGTATCATATTCACACGCACACTTTATTTTATAATTATTGAGTTCTTAGCATATATGTTTGAGGCAATAAATAATTCGATTCATTCCGTTGAAGCCGACGTGAATTCAGTTTGTGAAACTTAAAACCGAAGTAAATTACCCGTGTGACTCAAAGCGGAAATGAGTCTAGTCAAGCGAAAAATAGTCGGTACTGATCATAAATAAACGTAACGCGACGGGTCGTTGCGAGCTCTTCGAGGCGCTGTTTCTGACGCTACACGCTATGACCAAGTAAAGGCCGGCCTTTCTCGACCGCTCGAACCATCTGATGAACTCAATATGATAGAAAGTTTCACCTTCAATAAACGTTAGATGTCATGTCAATCCGCCTTACTCAATAACTCGATATGACTATAGGTGTAGACTAGCGATCATGGTATTGAGCGCTAGGCCTGGGATCTACACTAACTGAGCCAGCCCAATTCTACAACTGATGCCAGGTTTAAGAACTAGCATTGCGTGCATGATTTACGAATACTGTGTGACCGAAAGAAATAAAGGTTTTTGATGTTTGATTTGATGATCCTTTTTGTTGTAGGCTGCAACTGCATCCGGCTTTGGGAGGAGAGCGCCGCGCGAGCCGCGTGCGGCTGGCTGGCCGTGCTAGCGGGCGCGCGGCCGCAGGCGCTGCGGGCCTCCGCGCCCGCACTTACCGCCTCAGCGCTGCGCTGTATAGGTACATGCATACAATCACGTCGGGGTCGCCACTATAGGGACGAGCGGGTGATCGTGCTCTATAAAGGGAAAATTTTCGCCACGCAGGAGGTAAATTACAATCCTCCGCCAACCCGGACTTGGCCCCCGTGGTGGAGTTTGACCTAACTTTCCTGCGCTCCAGCAAGAGACCCTTGCCCCACCAGTGGGGACGTACAAGGGTTGATATCGAGGAGGCAATATGCCTTGGGATGGCCGGTCCAACTGTCGTAAGTCGGACGATATATTGATGGTTTGTCATGTGAAACACTGCTTGCGCGATGCAGGAATGGTGGAGTTTATAGTGCGCGCGTAGAGTTGATATGTTCTCGCCAAAGGTACCCACAAAACTATTGTCACTGTTCAAGAGTCTCTTTATACTTTATAAGATATAAGATGTACAAAGGCGAGCTTATCTCTGTAAGAGATTTCTTCCAGCAAACCTTGGAGAGTCGGAGCAGCAGTAAAAAACGGGTCTGTATACGTGTACAAAATAAACTACATAGACTACAAAAACCCTTAGCAATAACCTACGCAGAAATAATACACTACATAAACTAAATACCTGTAAATATAAATAATAAATAAATATATAGCTCAAAGTTATGATAAAGATAAATAGTGCTCTTTCAACTGCTTCTTAAATGTACCAATTGTGGGACTAGCGCATATTTTCTGTGGCAGTGCATTCCACAGCCTAACCGATTGGACCGTGAATGAGTCACCGTAAGCTCCAGTGTTGTGAGCAGGGATTTCAAGAAGGTGGGAGTTAAGAGTTCTAATTGGCCTATCCCCAGAGTGCAGGTACTGAAACCTTTCTCTGAGGTAGGCGGGGGATGAGGGATTATTAAGAATTTGGTATAATAAGGAGAGTATATGTGCATTCCGGCGAAGACGAATTGGGAGCCATTTTAACTCATGACGGAAATGAGACACATGATCATATTTGCGTAGTCCGTATATGTAACGGATACCCAAATTTTGTAGTCGTTCGAGTTTGTCTAGCAGCTCCTCATTGGCATCCAAGTAGCAAACATCCGCATAGTCGAGAAGGGGAAGAAGAAGGGACTGAGCAAGAGTAATTCTGGTTTTAAATGGGAGAAAGTTTTGGAGACGCCGCAGCGAATGAAAAGTCGCAAAGACGCGCCGACTGACTTCGCCGACATGCGCGGACCAAGAGAGATGACAGTCAAAGAGCACTCCTAGGTTCTTGGCCTTTGCCGTATAGGCGATAGGCGTGTCGTTAAAAACGACAGAAGGAACCACTGATTGCTTCATCAGCAACTTGTAGAAGTGCGGACTGCCAATAAGCATCGCCTGTGATTTTTTGGGATTCACTAAAAGTTCAAAGTGCCGAGCCCAGTTTTGAATACGCGCGAGGTCAGCATTCAAAATATCAACCGCAGAGTCAAACTCATCCACACTGAAATGCCTGTAAAGCTGCAGGTCGTCTGCGTACAGATGGTATCGAGACGACAACGTGTCAGTGACAGAGTTAAAGAAAATTGAAAACAAGAGTGGGGAGAGGACCCCACCTGGGGGACGCCTGCAGTGAGTTCACACCAATCCGAGGACGTCTCGTCGGAGCGTATGCACTGCTGGCGCCCCCGGAGATAGGTGTCGAACCATTCTGTTACAAGAGGAGATACATTAAGAGAGGCTAGGATAGCTAGAAGGATGTCGAAGTCAACACAGTTGAAGGCACTGCTGAAGTCAAGCAGTGTCAGCACCGTAAGTTGCTTGTTATCTCTAGCGAGACGTATGTCATCAGTGACCTTCAACAGTGCCGTAACCGTGCTGTGACCAGGACGGAAACCGGATTGGAAATTGTTAAGGAGATTGTTTTGGGTGAGGAATGTCGAAAGTTGGGTGTTTACAAGGGATTCAAAAACTTTGGAAAGGAAGGGAAGGATGGATATGGGCCGATATTCTGAGAACGATGATGGATGCGTAGTTTTGGGAAGCGGCATAACGTGGGCTTTTTTTCCAGGCGGCTGGAAACAGGCTGGTTACCAAGGAGAATTTTATAATATGTGTGATAGTTGGAACCAGCCCGTCAATGGCCAGGAGCAGCATTTGAGAGCTGACCTGGTCATTTCCAACCGCTTTGGAGGATATGGAAAGGATTGCTCTCTTAACGTCACTCGTGGTAACAGACTTGAAGGTGAAAGGAACGCAGTCGGGTTTTCGCTGTGAAGAAAGATTATGGAGAGTGACCTTTTTGGCGTTGTGTTCCAAAGTTAAGGAGGCATTGAAAAGTGTTTATTGAGGGCGTCTAAATCAACATTTATGGGGCTTCTATCAGGAGATTTACCGATCCCGAGCGTTTTAAGAAATTTCCAAACTTCGCTTGGGCTGTATTTATCAATTGACTCGTTTATGTGTCGTCTTTTCGCATCCCGACACATCTGACTGCAGCGATTACGTAGCATCTTGAAGCGAGAAAAGTTAACCTCCGTGGGATCCTTCTTATACTTCCGCTTGGCTTGATCGCGCTTAGCCATTAATTCCTTAATGTCTTGCGTGAGCCAGGGTGCAGGTAGATGCCTGACTTTCACCCTTTTCACAGGAGCATGTTTATCAAAAAGTCTCCTTCAAGGAGCAATTCTCATACAAAAGCAGTTTGGTTTTTAATTACAAAACGACACGCTGGATTGAAATAAAACACTACCAATACGTTTAGAGGACACCGTGCCTACAACTGAGAATAACCTAATAAGAAAGAAAATATACCCTCATAACACTTCTTATATAAACTATCCTCAATCTCAAGGCTATAACTTCTTTATGACAAGTTGATTTCCAATTGTGTACGCTGTAAGTATTACAAAAAAATCATAAGAATTCTGCGCAGCAACAAACGTCGATTTGTGTCTTCTAAAGTTATTGGGACAGTATCATTTCCAAACTATGTCTGTAAAACTATATCGGGAAATGCTCCTTGAGTAGCTCCTTTAATAGTACCAAACTGTATAAACGTTTTCCAATATTTTATCAAAACACTCCTCAAATTACGTGTCGTATAAATAATACTGAGTTTTTATTTTCTCGTTCCTCAGGCGGCGCGACGCCTCGCAACCAAGTGGAGCCGTTAGCGGAGCTCCTGCTAGCGCTGAATCAAGCGCACTGGGCCGACGAGGGCTTAGACGGCTGGCTGCGGCGCGCGCTCGCCCACAGCGGCTTCCCCACGCCGCACGCTACTGATCAGCACAAGCACAAGTTCATCGCCGCCGTTGTTAAGTGAGTCTACCAATAAATCATCGGCGAGTCACTCAACGATTTGAATCAATCAAGGATTCCCCATAATGCACGCCACCGACCAGCACCTCTATTATGTAAATTTCCACTAGGTTGAGTAACATCGATTTTTACGCTGTTCCAGCTTAACAATTAGTGCTTACATATACTCGTAATCAAGTGTTATGTAAGCTTTTGGTTGACTTTTAGATGGACAGAATCGTATAACATTTTTTTTGGCCTCTCTTCTTTCACGCCGATTTACCTATTTTATTAATACTGCTTTTTCGTAGTTATGGATTAAAAGTTAAACATGTATGACCATCGTGAGTAGCGAAATACTACTGTTTTGTCAAATACTATGATTTCTTGTTTCAGGGAAAAGAGCAGCAAAAGGCGACTTCTAGAAACTGTGCAAGAGTTCTCTTTAGTATGCAGAGGCCTAATAGGTACGGAGTACGCGCGGCAAACTTTAGCCTCGAAACAACTCGTGTCGTAGGAAACGTAGGTGGAATCGGATTGTCCAGTAGAGGGCCTCATAGTGTCTACAGTATCTAATAGGCAGATCCTATTAACCTGCAAATACTACCCTATTTAAAGAAAGTTTTATACTGGCGCACTATACGCTCAACAAAGCGCCAATCTAAAAAACATGTCATATGGTTTGCGCGCTAATTCACCTGAGAATTCGCCTTCACTTGTGGAGAATTTGACGCTTCGACTCTGCGCCAGTGTGACCTAATCCTTGTACGCCAAGAGCTGCCCTTTTGGTGGTAAGTTGAGTTTTGCTCATGGTATCGAAACTTGGACATAATCAGTGAGATTGTTAACTCACTGCCTTGTTGTAAGTCATGTTCTCACCGAATTTGGTGTCTGATAAATTTTACAAACACCAATGGAGCTAAGTGTCCCCCGCACCATATATTTTGACCATAGTGGTGCATGGTAAACTAAATTCCTACGCGTTTTCGCCTAGGCTTTGAGGTGACCGTCAGGTCCGCTGGACAAAATGAGACATAGAAATCAACCATGCGTATTATTTACTACCCATTTGCTACTATTTACTACCTATCATAAAGTATTTGCTACCTTTACGGTATCGAATTTATCAAAAGAATAAAGTGGCCAGCCATTCTGACGTCTGGTTGGCTTGCTACTTGGATTTTCATGTCATGTTAGTTAAGTGTTAACGATGTCATTGATATCAGTATTTACTACCTTTTTGCTAACTAGAGAAAACATTATTTTTACGTTGACGACCTTATTTAGATAACAACATTAAAACGCCTGTACTCTAATTCTCACACCACCTATGTGCTCCATGAAGGTAATGGCTAAAATATTTTCGCAGGCGCTTAGTAGATTCTAGACCAAGTATTGTAACTAATTATGCTTCATGCTTATTTATATTTCTAAATTCTTCATTCAGTCTTCTAACGATTTTCATAAAACTCTACTTATTATGGTATCACAAATTCAACTAAAATCCAAGACAGTTCATATAAAATCTACTTCTAATAAACGCCTGCAGAAATATTTTAGCCATGAATAACACCGGTGGTATGAGCATTTGCACAGGCGTTTTATTTTTTTCCTAAATAAGGTTTATGCGAGCTTTTTATCATCGTAAAAATAATGTTTTCTCTAGGTAGCAAAAAGGTAGTAAATACTGATATCAATGACATCGTTAACACTTAACTAACATGACATGAAAATCCAAGTAGCCAGCCAACCAGACGTCAGAATGGCTGGCCACTTTATTCTTTTGATAAATTCGATACCGTAAAGGTAGCAAATACTTTATGATAGGTAGTAAATAGTAGCAAATGGGTAGTAAATAATACGCATGGTTTGATTTCTATGTCTCATTTTGTCCAGCGGACCTGACGGTCACGCTTTGAGGACCAATGTAGTGCAGTAACACATCATGTAAATGTATTGAATGTTCTTGTCCAGGAATGTTATTAAGGGCTTATTGGAGGATAATCATAGCCGATAAACCCACAGGTTAACAAATAGAAATAATTCTACTAATACGCTACGCAATGTTTAATAAACTATGAATTGTACTTTCATGAAACGCAGTCCTGGAAAAAGAGCACTTTACAGGCCTATGTATTGTAATACGAGTATGTATGTTTAAATTACTCTGCATGGGTGGGGGTCACGTCACAATCTACACCACTGTGTCACTCATATAACCACACACATTTTCCTAACTCGATGACAATGCATATTAGGTAGCACGACGACGCGCGTCGCGCCGCACGTTAAATTTCAAAAGTCGCGATTACATTATTGTCAAAATCTGATATTTTAGCGACGCCATCATACTACCAGTAAGAACTTCAGGCCCTTTCGACACCAGCATGTGGTAAAACGGCCGCGGCCTCTACAACTAGATTCGTGTAATCTCTGAAATCAAGTCTTCTCTTAGCTGTAACTTATTTATTCTGTACCTGTGTACATATGTTGTTGCAATAAAATCAAAATGAATTTTTGAAGTCTGTTTATTATTTTGGTAAAGAATAGTTTTTAACATGTTTATAATATGAATGTATAAATGAACCTAGTCTTATGTAAAATATAGGACACAATTATAACCTAAGAATATCTTACCTCATAACGATTTAGACTGCAAATATACTCTTCATTTTATCACCACTTTTATAACAGTCCACAATAGTATAACTTATTTAGAGGCTAAAAATTCCACCCATGCCGGGATTCGAACCCGCGACCTCTGGCTATCCGTGCCAGCGCTCTTTTCAACTGGGCTAATGGGCGACTCACCGACATCAATGAAATTTCGAACCTCTTTACAATATTCTCTGTATTACGTACAGGCAGCGACATCTGGCTGAAGTAAGCATCACTTGCAGCCCCGAGTACCTACTTTGCAGTTAGGTTTTTACATCGGAATGATATCGCTGTACCCACATGATTATATTCTTTTTAATGCACTAACCCGTGCTAAGGACAATTTTAAAAAACCTATTTAGAGGCTAAAAATTCCACCCCTGCCGGGAACTTTTCACTGATGCCGGTGAGTCGCCCAGTAGCTCAGTTGGAAAGAGCGCTGGCACGGATAGTCAGAGATCGCGGGTTCGAATCCCGGCATGGTGGAATTTTAGCCTCTAAATAGGTTTTTTACAATTGTCCTTAGCACGGGTTAGTGCATTAAAAAGAATATAATCATGTGGGTACAGCGATATCATTCCGATGTAAAAACCTAACTGCAAAGTAGGTACTCGGGGCTGCAAGTCAAGCAAATTACTTCAGCCAGATGTCGCCTGTACGTAATACAGAGAATCTTGTAAAGAGGTTCGAAATTTCATGAAGCCAATGAGTCGCCCAGTAGCTCAGTTGGAAAGAGCGCTGGCACGGATAGCCAGAGGTCGCGGGTTCGAATCCCGGCATGGGTGGAATTTTTAGCTTCTAAATAGTTTTTTTAAAACTGTCCTTAGCACGGATTAGTGCATTAAAAAGAATATAATAATATAGGTAACTGCAATAAAAATATTACAATAGCCCCAAAATTACTAGAATTAATAAAAATATCTTATAAACTACCTAAACCATGACTCCATAATCCAAGAAGGAAGTTGGAGATCATAGTATATTTAATTTTAAAGTATAAATAATAGTATGTTGAAGGAATGGTTCCATTGTTTGAATGGATCCATACAAAATCATGAGCAAATGCGTGGCCTCGTAATCTTTATAAAAATTTACTGTAACTATTCTTAACTCAACATAATATATTTTATTTATCCAACCAGTCAAAGTACTGGCAAAAACAGATATGACTCTAAAACAAGTCTCGTCATGCCGTTTGTTTGACTGGCTCCGGCTTTAAAAATTAGACCCTATGTGTTACAGGCATCTGTCTGTATCTTGAACATTAAGATTTGGTTTTAAAAATAAGACTTCACTGCGCTTGCATTACATCAGTCACCGCAGAATCGAATCACTCGCCAGACTCGTCTTTGTCAACTTCCATTTCGTTCTTACTAAGCGCCAGACTAATAGTCAGCGTATTATCAGTCTCAGTGTTCCTGTTTTTCCTCCTTAGGTAATTCACTGCTTGATCCAAAGACAGCCGGAAGCAATCCTGCCTGCTCACACTAACCGAGGCGCTTTCTAAATCGCTATGCGTGGCCCTAGCATAGACTAGTTTCCTGGAGTTGTGGTTTCCGACCACAGTGATCTCGTAGGTGAAGGTTTTAGCGTTGTTCCTTGGGCCGATGTAGGCAGTGTAGGCGGAGATGCTCCAGGTACGGATGTCGACGTCAATCCGCAGGTGGAAGATCTCGTCGAGTGCCAGGATGAGCCAGTTGTCGTGTTGCTCCACGTTCACCTTCACGGTGAACTTCTGCCGGCGGCCGTTTCGTAGAATGGCCGCGTGTTTGCTCTGTAAATTAGACAGGAAGAGATGTTTATATTATTATTTATTATGTATTATGAAGCGCTCGTGGCCTAGGCGAACCGAGTGATTGGAATCAATCACTTGGTTAAGCAACAACAGGCGCGGTCAGGTACGGGATGGGTGAGCGTACCGTGACGACCGCTAGTGGCATTTTTCCGAGCGCTTCCGTGCTTCGCAAGGCACGCTAAGCCGTTGGTGCCGGCTGTCATATAATGGCAGTCGTTAAGCCATGTCAGAGGCCTTATGGGCGGCTTGATAACTTCTAACAGTAAGGCCCGCCACTGTCTTACAATCCTCCACCAACCCGGACTTGGCCCCCGTGGTGGAGTATGGCCTAACCTTCCTGCGTTGCAGGAGAGACCTGTGCCTCAGCAGTGGGGACATACAAGGGTTGATAACGATAACGATGTATTATTATTATTATTATGAATGTATTATTATTTCCGCCGTTTCGTAAAAGGGCCGCGTGTTTGCTCTGTAAATTAGACAGGAAGAGACTCATCATCGGAAAAGACTAGATGGTTCGGGATAGAACCGCGACAATACGATCACCATTTGGTGACCGTCGGAATTCTGAGTTTTGCGCCCATAAGCCATAGCGCGTCAGCCTACCATGCAAGGACCAAAAAAAAGCCCAGGTCTTGGATGTTTACATGTTTGTGATGTCGTTGTTTCTGGTTCCCACGACACAGGGTATGTGCTTGTATGTAAATGTTATGTTATGTAGCTGCATGTCGTTCATATGTATGTCAAAAAACACTATTTTCGGTTTTTCATCTAAATTGTAGGAAAACTTGATTCCGAATGTAAGTCTAAGCCATTATAATCTCAGCCCGAGTAGGTAAGGATTATGATGTCTTGCTATTTTCTTTGTATTTTTTTTATTTTTCATAATATGTACAAATTCAGTGGAAAAACGTAAATATTTTTTCGTTGAAATGGCGCATTTTGCAATATGAACAACGTGCAGCCGTATGTACGGGTCGTTAGCCATTGGCGTTTTACCTCCAAATCGAGAACCCTAGCCCGTAACAATACGATCACCAAATACCGTCGGAATCGTGAGTTTTGCGATAGCAATATGTATTGGATTTGAAGAGCCAGGGCCTCACAACCCGTAGCTGCAGCTGTAGGTACGGGTCGTTTGTCATGACGTTTTACCTCCAAATTGAGAACCCTAGCCCGTAACAATACGATAGTATTAAGCTCGCCTTTGTACAAATTTGTTTTAGTGCAATAAAGAATTTTCATTCATTCATAACCAAATACCGTCGGAATCCTGAGTTTTGCGTTAGCAATATGTATTGGATTTGAAGAGGCAGGGCCTCACAACCCGTAGCTGCAGCTGTAGGTGCGGGTCGTGACGGCCGCGACGCCGACGGTACAGTGCTACACAAGAAATAAGTCTCGCGGATGTACCTGCGCAGATGACCAAATTTTGGATGTGCGGCAAGTTGATCGACCAATCAGATAGTTTCATTTTATGGCAGGCCGCGCGCCTTTGTTGATATTGGTTGATTCAACGTCATCGACGCAGGTGACATTAGTTTGGCAATATTAGCGTGAGCGAAATAGGTAGCGCTATTGCGGCAATCAATTCTGCACCTTAACCGTATCGGTTAAAGATCATGTTGAATGTACTTATAGCTTCGGGTACTTTCGTTACACTTCTTCCTAGTCTGCGCGAACGTAGATTCCCAAAGGGACTTTTATGATGTGTAGTACTGTAACGAGATGTTATAAAAATAAATATCAACCCGTAAATACGAGTAGGGTTCTCATTTTAACTCACTGCTATTATTAATTGCGTTAGCTGGATTTAGGTTTGTAACTGAATCACGCTAAAACGATTGAAAGGATGTGGATGTCATTTGCTACAAAAATAGGTTATTACCTAGAAAAGCACGTTTAGCAGACAGATTTAGGCTACTGCCTACCTCACCGCGTGAGCCCATGTTCGTCACAAAGTGTGCGAGCGAGAGACGTGTGGGAGCGAGAGAGCGTCACACCATACTGTCGCAACAAACTACTAACTGCGATCTTGTAAATTTGTATATTAGTAGGGAGATTTGTAAATAAATTATTATGGTATTATAAATCGACAAGTTTATTTTATTTAAACACTAGTCACCTATTAATCCCTACACACGCATTCAACTTTTTATTGAGGAACATATGTGTGTAGTACGGTACCTGGAAGTGCGGCGGCAGGTCGTGCCGCGCGAGGGGCGCCCTGGCGGCGCAGGCGGGCGCGGGGCACAGGTACCGGCGCCGCGCGCAGCTGGCCTCGTGCGCGGCGCGCCGCCGCAGCCGCACCTCGCGCCCGCAGCTGTGCCGGCACGGGTAGCGCAGCATCTCCGCCACCTGCGCCAGGAAAGACGCTCCATTAGTATTTCTTAATACAATAATATTCTCTGTATTACGTACAGTAGTACAGTGTAGAGGGTCGAAATTACACTGATGCCGGCGAGTCGCCCATTAGCTCAGTTGGAAAGAGCGCTGGCACGGATAGCCAGAGGTCGCGGGTTCGAATCCCGGCATGGGTGGAATTTTTAGCCTCTAAATAGGTTTTTAAAATTGTACTTAGCACGGGTTAGTGCATTAAAAATAAAAATAGTACAACAATAATACCCCGCTTAGCGCGACCCCGTTACGCGCGGTTTCACTTTAACGCGAATTTTAAGAATTGTCTCTAGAGAATCTCTAGAAACAATTCTTGAAATTCACAAGAATCTCTTTGAAGAATTGGGAATTCCCTGTCCTTCGACTTTGTTCTATGGGGATTTCCTCGTTCGTTTCGTGTGTTCATTTGTTCCGTAATTCGGTCGGCTGGCAGTTTTGTTTTAACATTTATTGGAGATACATACATAATTTAACCCTACGTTAAAATTTTAAGAATTAAAGTGATTGATTAAAATGATTTGTATTTTTTTGTATTAAATTTTGACTATGTTTAATCATAATCCTCGATATACGCGAATTTCAGTTAACGCGATTTTTTTCGGAACGTATCCCTCGCGTAAAGCGGGGTATTACTGTACTAGTTCTTAACACATCGATATCAACCCTTTGTATGTCCCCACTGTTGGGGCGCAGGTCTCTTCTTGTATGGTAGGAAGGTTAGGCCATACTCCACCACGGGGCCCAAGTCCGGGGTGGTGGAGGATTGTAAGACAGTGGCGGGCCTTCCTGTTATCAAGCCGCCTTAAGGCCTCAAGATATAATAAACCATTATTATAATAACATAACAACATTTTACATACTGGCACAAACATTGCTTCTGGTCCCACACTAGGATACCCTGTGTCGTGGGAACCAGAAACAACTATACTTATATATTATACTTTCTTCTTCTTCTTCAGGCTATATTATGTAGTCCACTGCTGGACATAGCCCTCCCCTAATGAGCGCCATAGCGCCCTGTCTTCAGCTTCCAGCATCTGCCGGCAGTTTTCGTCATCCCACCTGGTCGGAGGGCGTCCTACACTACGTTTGCCGAGTCGCTGTCTCCACTCAAGAACACATTTACTCCAACGGTATTATACTTTATTGCACACAAAACATTGAATAAGACATTACATAAGAAATAGCATGTAGCAAGGCGAGCTTATCTCTGTAAGAGATTTCTTCCAGCAAAGTATGTACCTATATAATACCTTAACTTACCGTACCTTATAGCTTTAGTGTGAAGCTGTATAATTTTGCATGCAGTGATTACTTGTAATTGGCTTGTATACTTATCTTTAAGTTGATTTTACTTAAGCATTTTGTGAACGTGTTGGTATACAAGTTGTTAGTAAATACTAAATAAATTAAATTAAATAAAAATGTGTGATTCGCGATACTCATTCATACTTATATATTAAACGGGTCAAATCGCGATTATTTACTAGGTAAAACGGAATAAGGTAATCACGTTTCACCTAATAATCGCGATTAGACCCGTTTATTATAAAACTAGTTCTGGGGTTGATGAGGATTCCTCTTCCTCAAAATAAGGAATTTCCTCATATTTTTGAGGACCCTCTTCCTCATATTTTAAGAGGAATTTGATAGGAAGGAGAGTTATAAGTTTTGTTGAAACGAAATGTGTGAGAGGGAGAGAAAGAGAGAAGTCTTCTGCATCCTCTTCCTCTTAGTCTACCAGATTCCTCATCCTATTCCTCAAAATCGATAAAAAATTATCTTCCTCATAACAAGTTCCTCAATAACCCTAGTTAGCTCTCAGGTTCGGGCGTTGGGTGATGGTGACAAACATTTATTTGAAGTCTTAGGCTAGTGATTCGGGCGTGCCCTCTCAGATGCAAATTTCACATTTAAACGAAGCAGCCGTTAAAAAGACAAAAAACTAAAATATACTTACCTAAATAGGTTTTTAAAATTGTCCTTAGCACGGGTTAGCGCATTAAAATAGTATAATCATACTTCACTAAGTATGATTATACTATTTTTAATGAATAATTTAAGAAATTATATCAGCAACGCATAAAACGCACTCGTTTTATGCGTTGCTGATATAATTTCTTTTATCCTTTGCTGTCCGTAACGGGCATTCTATATTAAACGTTTTTGATTATGGATCTCAAGGTTTAGAAGTAATAATGTATTTCTGTACTCATATAAAAAACTGTTAGTACCCTAAATAAAAAGAAACAAAAAGACTGATACCATCGGTCTCTTGTCTCGGGTCTTGGATGTTATCTATGTATTTATTGTATTAAATGTATCGTCGAGTTAGCACCTATAACACAAGTCATTAAGTTGTACTTAGTATAGGGCTAACGAGATCTGTGTAATATGTCCATGAATATTTATTTATTTCTTTATCTAAATAGAAAAAAGACATTCAGCACCCGTCTCGCTGTAATACCCGGCCCGTATTACAGCGAGCGGCGACGTCGGACTCACCTCCTCCATGGCGCGGTTCCGCACGGACGAGAAGGCGGTGCGGCAGACGGGGCAGGCGGCCAGCCGCGCGCGGCACGCGGCGCACACCAGGTGGCCGCGCCGGCACTGCGACATCGGCGGCTCCATCCACTCCAGGCACACCGGGCACTCCAGCAGCCGCAGCAGGCACTGCTGGCACGGGCAACTCAAATAGCTTATTATAATATTCTTTTTAATGCACTAACCCTTGCTACGGACAATACATAATACAGAGAATATTGTAAAGAGGTTCTAAATTTCACTGATGCCGGTGAGTCGCCCATTAGCCCAGTTCGAAAGAGCGCTGGCACGGATAGCCAGAGTGCTTAGTGCGAGTTTTTTAACTACTCGATCGCGTTAACGTAAACTCATATCACTATGGCATCGAGGAAGCGCCACCTAGCGACAAGTATGGAAATTAAAATTGTTAAGTGCGAGTTGTAATCGTTTACGTTGAGAAGTGAACACGTTTACCAGCCAAAACACGAATAAACGCGAGTGCGAGTTGTACTGTGACAGCGTTTTGCCAGTTCGAACGGTTAACTTACTTATACTCACTACTCAATGCTCGATTAACGCGGTAGTAAAGTCATTCGATTGGATCTGTCAAACTCGCACTAAGCACTCTGAGGTCGCGGGCTCGAATCCCGGCATGGGTGGAATTTTTTGCCTCTAAAAAGGTTTTTAAAATTGTCTTTAGCACGGGTTCTTCTTCTTCAGGCTGTATAAGTGCACTGTACAGGCTAACCGTGCCAGTCCAATCAGTTATATTTCGACGTTAAGAATTTACGTTCTGTTTGCTGAATGTCTATGTAAAATGTAAGCCGCTGCCTTCGGGCCGTAGTGTAATGGAGCAAAAGGCAGCGGGAAAAAACTCCACTCTGACCTTTTTCTCAAGTGATCTTAAATCAGGCGACAGTATGTAAGAATGTGTTGAGCATAACGAGGGTGACATGGTCGCCAAGTGCACAGAACCCTCCATTAATAAAAAAGATTTAAAAAAAAATTCAAATTTGTCAACCCATTTTTGTTGCAAAGTCGCCTGTAACGTAACTGAGTCGAAGGCACGCGTGTAAAGGTTGATGTACTATACATTGAAAGCATGCACTTCAAAGACCACGATACTTTTAAAAACCTATTTAGAGGCTAAAAACCACGATACTTATTTGTGAAGCACAAAGATATTTCATTTGTGTAGCATGAGTACAAGGAGTACCTACGAATTATGGAAAAGTGCACCACCAAAATTTAAATATTGCCTATTCGTCGTTCATATTCCAAAATGTCGTATGTCAAAAAAACGTGATTTTCGTTTTTTCATCTAAATTAAAGGAAAGCTTGATTCTGAATGTAGGTGTAAGACATTATAATCTCAGCCTGAGTAGGTAAGGATTATGATGTCTTGCTATATTTGTTATTTTTGAAATCCTACATGGTGAAAAAACGTAAATATTTCTTTTTGACATGGAACATTTTGCAATATCAACGACGCTACGTGGCTTCCTTGCGGACTCTGCCAACGACGAATTTTGGAGATAGACGGTTATTTATATGAAGAATCTTCTATTCGTGTTAGCAACTAGATCTGTTAGATATGATATGACTATGAATAGTTTAATTTCTTGTGTAGTATTTTTATTCTTGAATAATTTACGTGAAATTGGCATAACATAAAAATTACACTCATGTAATTTTCATTTTATGCCAATTTCACATCAGACTCATCTGATTAGGGTAATAAATTAAATAAATCTTAAGGTGAAGCCACAACTGAACGAATTTACGTCTTCATCCGGTGCGTAACTTAGGCTGAAGTGTACCTGCCACACTGTTGTAGTGTGGCAGGAACACTTCAGCGTAAGTGTTAATTTCGTGCCAATCTTCGGTTCAATGCGGGCCGTAGTTAGGTACGCGTGGTGGGGCCAGTCTCATTTCATGCAATTGTGCGACGGTGTCGTTTATCCGTCGGACGTCAAATGCATCGACTGATACAGAACGTACAGACGCCAACGTTTCTGCAATTCAGTTACCACGCTCAAAGTACCAAAACATCTTCGGTTATATGTGTCCGATGTGAGATACGAAATTTAGGCGTTAACCAACAGAGATCAGCTACGTTAATTCGCTCAGGTGTAGCTTGGCTCTTATCATATCATATAAGAAAGAATTTTAAAGTCTAGAATGTCTATGACAATTTTTAACCTCTTTTAATTGGTGGGATTTGTTTATGCCCGTTTTAGTGGCGGAACGAAGTCGCCGGATAAAATAAAATGCGGTATTTTGTACAAGATTCTGACCTGGTTAAGCTCCTTGACGGTATCTTCTTTCGATTCCTTCTTCCTTTTAACACTGCGAGCCTCGACGTTCGACGTTGTGGCGGCCTCGGCATTGGGTCTCTGTTAATAAAACATAACTTGAGAAATATGAGAGAAAAGATTTTTTTACAGTTCCGACAAGTTCAGGAATTCTGTGGTATTATCACTCTAGAAATTGTTAAAGCAAACTACTTCGCAAGAACCCGGTGATGGCAGTATTTTGCATGATTTTGCCTGTTGTTTTTCTGTTTCCAGCGCCAATGCTCCTCTCCAACAACCCTACTGACCTATGTCAGTAGATCACTGACCTTCGATCTAATAACGCGAGTCGTCCGCCATACCCATACTCTTCAGAGCGGCCGATCTCGATTTTCACTGACATCGACCTCTGACCGCGACATGGTCGAAGTCAGTGTGAGGTCAGCGGGCGCGCGCAGCGAGTTATCCTCCGTCGCTATATTTCCCTAAGCAGTCGCTCTAGCTAGACCCTCACTGACCATGAAATCTTGACCTTGACTCTCTACGACCACTGCAAGCGTGCCCGGGTTCATCCAACTCTCACTTCAACATCTTACATGCTTTGTAACCGTTACTGTACTTCACTGAGCTGTCTCCTAGCTAGACTTTCACTGACATCTTGACCTTCAGCGCCTTTAACAGGCGTAGCGGGCCCTTCTACATCGTGAGGTCAACGCGTACGGGCGGCGAGTCACCAACGTAGCTATACTTCCCAGAAAAGTAGCTCGAGCTAGACTTTCACTGACCTTGAGATCTTGACCTTGACCCTCAGGGGTCGCTGCGGTTGCTCCAGGCGGGGCGGACTCATCCATCGCCTCCACTACCACCTCCTCCAGCGTGACGTTAGCGGACGTTTGCGGAGATTCGCCCGCAGCCGCTGTACTGCCGGTGCGGTCGCCTGCGTCTTGGGTGCGCGGACTCGAGATTTCCACTGGGAAAAGGGGTTAAAAACTTGAACCATGCCAAGCTGTGGCGGTCCGAGTTATAATTCCGCGCGGTGCTAGCTGTTATAGCACCTTGGCGCTCGCGAACTTAGATCCTATACTACTGGCTCCAACACCTGACGTTTACTTTTTTATTTACAATAATAATGAATAATAAATCTTAAATAAAATAAATTACTCTAATATAACTAAATATAATAAACTGCACCGAGGCCTCTGGGAAGGAGAAGGCGAAGGCATCCTGAAGGCTGTCAGGATGGTAAGGTACTGGGTACTAGACTTTTTTGCCAAAGTATAAGAGCAGCCTGGAGCGAAACTCACCGTCCGAGTCCGAGCCGACCGCCGTCGCCCGGCTGCGCACGACCTCGCTGCCGGCGGCGTGGTACGAGTGGTCGCCGGCGCGGCTCGGGCTGGGCGCCGTGTGGAACACGGGGCGCGCCCGCGGCCCGGCGCCCGCCGCCGGCACCGGCTCCGCGGGCCGGCCAAGCCCGCTCGTCGACGGTATGGCTGGGGACACAGAAACGAGATTAACAGTCTTTGGGCAGGTTTCTGCATTGAGAATTTCACTAAGTAAATACTTAAGTACAGTCCTACACAAGAAATAAGTCCCGCGGATGTACCTGCGCAGATGACCAAATTTTGGATGTGCGGCAAGTTGATCGACCAATCAGATAGTTTCATTTTATGGCAGGCCGCGCGCCTTTGTTGTTATTGGTTGATTCAACGTCATCGATGCAGGTGACTATTAGTTTGGCAATATTAGCGTGAGCGAAACAGGTAGCGCTACTGCGGCAATCAATTCTGCACCATAACCGTATCGGTTAAAGATCATGTTGAATGTACTTAAAGCTTCGGGTACTTTCGTTACACTTCTTCCTAGTCTGCGCGAACGTAGATTCCCGAAGGGACTTTTATGATGTGTAGTACTGTAACGGTCTGTCACGCTCTCTGCTGAGAAATTCGAAGAGAGTTAAGTATAGACAGTTGAGTATTTACTTAGCGAAATTCTCAATTCAGAAACTGGCCCTAAGACTGGGTTTGTGCATATTTGTAGGTCTGAGGTCGTAGACATCACGAACATGGAAATACACCCTGACTGACGCCATTTCTAAACAGGTATGGCTGCCCCAGTAGGAAACGAACCCACAACCTTAAGCATAGTGATCAGACGTGATACCGCTAGGCCAACGAGGAAGTCCAAAGGGCAATTATATACCAAAGAGAACGCGGCTCAAGGCGACCAACATACATATGTTACCTTGTCCAGTGGCCCTTGCCATTCGCTCATTGTATGCTCTCCTCGAGCGACTCGCGCGCAGGTTCGCTTCCAAAGTGGCGGTGGCCGAGCACGGACTGAAGAGGGGGCTCTTCGATGGCAGTGAAGCTGGGGCACCTGCAAAGAATAGTAAACGTTTCGACCAACACCCAGCTATAAGTGGGGTGTAATCTAATTCACACAGTAGGATTTTATTGTAACCCCTTATCACCCATATTGCATACAAAAAACTATGTCTCGATCCACTGTTCTGCGCATCGAACTTAACCCTGTATCCGCATCCACCCAGACTTACCCATGGTGATGCATTAGATGCTAGATGACAAATCTAAACCTATTTAATTTTCACCCACAAATGGGTCAAAACCAGGGTGACACTGCTGGCCTTATTTATAAAGAAAACAATGCTTTAAAATGCTGTGGTGGAGACTTTAAAAGGAAAGGAAAAAACATAACCACAGATTAAATAAAAGGCCGTAGGTCTTTACTGTGGGGTCTAGTAATGTCACCAAATTCAAGACACGACACCAAGCGATTCGTCTTCTTATTAAGTCCTAGCATCATCATCATCATCAGGTCCAGTCTTTGCTATCGTAGCTAATTGCAAACTCAAGTCAATCCTTGAAGCCGATTTTATCCA
This sequence comes from Yponomeuta sedellus, assembly GCA_934045075.1. Classification (NCBI taxonomy): domain Eukaryota; kingdom Metazoa; phylum Arthropoda; class Insecta; order Lepidoptera; family Yponomeutidae; genus Yponomeuta; species Yponomeuta sedellus. Next base: position 17,010,039 of record OW203726.1, read on the forward strand.
CATGCTAAGAAGAAGCAGCTTTCGGACTAGTCAGAGAATAAACAGGGTTACCTCTAAAATTAAGCAAAAGCAGAGAGCCGTGAAGAGTTGTAGTGAGGTTGGGGAAGGAGAGGCTGGCAAGGTGGTGGCCGAGCCCCTTCGCCGCGGCATTTTTAAGGGCGAGGTTACTGCGGATCTCGCGATAACAATCCCTGAACGACAATCACTCACTTCTGTTGCAGAGGGCCCGGCATCGCGCGGACCTCGCGATGACAATAACTGAACGACAATCACTCACTTCTGTTCTGCAGAGAGCCCAGCATCGCGCGAACGTCGCGATGACAATACCTGAACGACAATTACTCACTTCTGTTGTGCAGAGAGCCCTGCAGCGTCGTATTGAGATTGGGGAAGGAGAGGTTGGCACGGTGGTGGCCGAGCCTCTTCGCAGCGGCTTTCTTGAGGGCGAGGATACCGCGGATCTCGTGTAGCGGGCTGACGCGGCGCCCCAGCGCGTCCAACCGCCGGGGGGCGGTGCCGCGGGCCGGGTCGCGGCGCGCGGAGTCGGTCATGACGCGGGGGCTGCTATATTCAATTCAATTCAAATTATTTATTTCAGACAATTAGTCCATATTTACATTTTACATTTTAAATTATAATATACAAGTAATATTTGTGTTAGTAAAAGTCTTATAACTATGTTAATATAGCTATAACATGATCACCAAATCTTAGTTTTTGTTAAAAACGATATGTTGGGTTGCAATGTGCAATGAAACTCTTGGAATATCTATTTGTATAATTGATGTGACAGTACCTGTTGGATCAGCTTGTATGACATAAAAATGATGGTATTATTATTAAATACCGAAATGTTTATGGTACAATATTTGTTAATTTTGTCGATTGAGCTAATAGTTTATTTGTTACAATGTGCAGTAGGGCAGGGCATGGCAGGCTATATCAGTGGCCATACTGATATGTTGTAAAAAGAATAATATACTGTAAATAAAATAATTAACTTTGATCACTGAAAGAAATGTGTTTACTGGCCCTTTTACTAAGCTAAAGCCTGTATTATCAGCCAGTAATATCTGTTTGAGTACAGCAAGATAGACCAATACTGAATGTGAATGGTAGCTTTGTAAAAGTATGTTTAATTATGTGTTATAGACAGTTTCATGTGCAAGAAAGGGATATTACCATACATAAATTATAACAACTGCATCCATTTATTGATTGATTACTTCATCTAAATGGGTCTATCATATTCCTGACAAAGATTTTGATAAAAGAAGTTATGTTACTCAACATTGTGAACAGGTTGAACTTATTTTTTAATTAACCATGTATTAAATCTCTGCAAATACTAGTGAATCCTGACACTTATTATGTCAGGATTATTAAGTTAATAACGATAAATAATTGCAAATTGGGCACATACTTAGATACCATGCCTATGTGGGGTCGGTTAGGGTCACATAGAATTTTCCAGAACATGCTTCTATCCTTCCTGGTCACCTCCTCTCCTGCCTCTGCCGTAGCTGGTACTTGCGCTGGGCCTTGCGGTTGGCCTATAGATTGAATTGGCTTATGTAATTTTACTGTAGAATAGATGTAAATTTCTGCTCTTCAGTACCTGCCCAAAAACCCTGTATGGACATCGAGAGCACATCACATAACCTGCACATAATAAGACCTGTTCATGTATGCAATTAGCCTGATAGTTGGCCCAGGTTACATAACCAGAGCCGAGGCATGTGAGTATCTCAGACACTCAGGTTTCTTGTTTTTCATCACAAATAGTATTTTAGCAAGTGGAACTACTATAATAGACACTCAACTTGTATGGACCTTGAGTACATATCTGTATGCCTGGATTCAGACCCACAACCTGACTGTGTCATGCATTATACAGTTTGCAGTACCAGTACCAACCATAAGCAATCTACTCAGTTACATTATGGACGACTTTGAGAGTAAAATGTAAAGGTTGATGAGTTGTCAACAGTTGGTAACTATGTACTGTACTCTTTACCATACAAAACCTCATTATCAATGGTAATTATTTATTAAACCTCACCATGCTGTACTTACCAGACTGCGTTGCAACATTCATCGTTGAAGTAGATGGTCCAGGTTGTGATGAGGATTGCGCCCGTATCAAAGCTCTTTGAGCCTTTCTTAATTCGACCAGACAGTTATTAGGTGCCTGTGCAGGCGGGCTAGTAAGCTCTTCGTCATCTGTAAGCGACGGTTGGTAGGAACGTAAAGTGACTCGTGGTATTATTGTATTGAGAACGAAAAATTCTTGAGAATCATACTAACCCGAACTCCAAGGATACTCAGAGATCCCCAAATTTTTATGTCCGTCACTCATTTTTACCGTCACGGCGATCTATTATTAATTATACCTGATTACCTCATCAAAATAATCAATTTCAAGACACTCAATTCAACCACATTTTGATGTTGGGATGAAAAAATCTTCTTTAGCTAACAAGCTGAGCAAGCAATGTAATCAAAGAGTATATAACCACTACTTAAGTAATATATTCATATGTTCATTGTTCAAGCAAAAAAAGTGAAGAGTGATCCACCAATAAATCAATAAATTCCACGAATCCAGTAATCTTCCTATTCAATTCAATTCTTATTTGGCACCCTCTAGGATTCTGTCAATGTCGAGTTTGTGGAGAAGAAGCAAAGAATCATCAGAATTCAGATTCAGAATTGATATTTGCGATTTGACCCACAAATTTATGTTATGTTAAGACAGAAAAATAATAGGGATACACAATCGACATAAAATATAGACTTAGCTTAATTTTTTTTCTTTTATAGATTTATCCCACAACTCACGAAAGCTATGTAAGACATGATGAATACAAACTTTTTTATTAATATACATAATTTTGAACACTTATTTAATTTTCTTTCCTAGAAAATGTGGTATTTGCCAACTTTGATATTTTAAAAACCTATTTAGAGGCTAAAAATTCCACTCATGCCGGAATTCGCACCCGCGACCCCTAGCTATCCGTACTAGCGCTCTTCCAACTGAGCTAATGGGTGACTCACCGGCATCAGTGAAATTTCGAACGGGTTAATTCATTAAAAAGAATATAATTAAAATAAAACTGGTTATGTAAAGTATGCGGCAGAAGTATTTGCCGCTCAGTAAGGTGTCACCATTCTGCTACTGTCTCCCTACCATTGCGAATTGAACCTACTAGAATTGGTTTGAGCACAAGGCAAGGGTCATGTCGGAAGAACCAATAAAAGCTATAAAGTGAATGAAGTCAAAAAAAGTTGGATTGAGTTTTTCTGAACGAAATTTTACTTCAAATGTTGAAATTCATGGTCATCCTTTTATTTCTGATAGTATGTTATTTACCAAAAAGTAATCCATAGGATAGAGCCGGCTAGATCGGTGTGAAAAAGCTATAGGGTATTTTTTTCTCGTGTAGTGGGTTCGATTAACCGTGTAATTATTTAAAAATCTATGAATGCAGTTTAGATTGTTTTTGAAATTAAAATAAAGTCTTTTTTCAGTAAAATGTTCCATCTACAATATTAAAGGTACTTTCTCTCCTTCTGGCATAGCCGTGAGACGCCCTGTATAGAGCAGACGAAAAAAGGTTAAGATAAAATGACGAAATTAGATAACATGCATGATTGACGATGTCGTATGTACATTATATAATTTATGTAAGCGATTCAGATACTACGTTAATATCGTCCGATTCAGAATAAAAGTATAGAACCTAAAACCTCATATTTTATTCTAAATTCAATTTGATTTTCATATAATATCGCTACCAACCCTTGTATGTCCCCACTGCTGGGGCACAGGTCTCTTCCTGCATCGCAGGAAGGTTAGGCAATACTCCACCACAGGGGCCAAGTCCGGGTTGGTGGAGGATTGTAAGACAGTGGCGGGCCTTACCTTACTTAGAACTTATCAAGCCGCCCATAAAGCCTCTGACATGGCTTAACGACTGCCATTATATGACATCCGGCACCAACGGCTTAAAGTGCCTTGCGAAGCAACGCTCACCCATCCTGTACCTGACCGCACCTTTTGTTGCTTAACCAAGTGATTGATTCCAATCACCCGGTTCGCCTAGGCCCCGAGCGCTTCTTATAATATAAAATCAATAATTGAAATGAAACTAAATTCTCAATTTTAGGTTGTTTTCATGTAGATTTTAGTGTATTTTAATCATCATTGTATTTATATTATTAATAATCTATTTAACAAATCACTTAGGATCTGTTATATTGGGTTTTCAGGCTTGCCACTCACTAGGCTTTATTTGGATTAAGCAGAATAAAGAAAAAAAAAGAGAATATGACATGAGAATATTTTAAATTATTCAGGTTACCTACATCCTGTTAAAATTATCTCATAAATAATACTTCCGTGATTTGTCACCAACAACAGTACTAAGAAAATAATTGATTATGTCGTTAAATATATCGACTAAAGCATATCACTATTTTAGCTGGCAACTCTTTTTCACTAACGTCGGTTGTGGTCGGCACTTGGTCGGCACTAGAGTTGGGTCGCGGGAATATACCCGAAAGGTATATTCCCAGGTAAATACCCAAAACGGGTAAATACCCGGGTAAATACCCGAAATGGGTATTTATGTGGGTAAATACGTTTATTGGTGTTTTCGTTCGCTAAAATAGATTGCATTACCGTTAAATACATTTTTACTTACGAGCCTCAGGACTATATTCAATATCTTTCATTCTTTTTTGACGAAAGAACGAAATAAGTATATCTCAAGAAAATAACTTTTTTTGATGGACTTATTTCATGAATTATTGAGAGATTGTTAAAGATTCTTACTTAGTAATCATCCGCCCGAGAGTAAATAACCATAAATACCAGTTTCTACTGAGTATTTAACGAAAACTGACAGTAAATATTTTTAATTGGTTTTTTACAGTAAAATCTTTTAAATAGAGTGTTATTTGATCGGTATTGATGAGATCTTTGTTTAAACTTGGGAAGCATGGTCTGATGATAGTGCTGGAAGGTGTGTATGGGATCTCCTCAACGGATAGCAGTAGACCGTTTGAGTTTGTACTTATTCGATTAGTATTTATGAGATCTTTGTTGAAACTTGGTGACAAGTTCTTAGATGGCACAGCAAAGTACCCAAATTCTAGTGCCATCATCAGACCCTTCTCACACTAAATCTTCACAACGGATCGTAGGAAACTATTCGAGTTTCGCCCTATTTAATCTGTATTATTGAGATCTTTAGCAGAACTTTCTGATAAGATCTGATTACGGAAAAGTAAGGTGATTAGTTAGTTAGATCTGGGAAAAAGAACGTGGTTACAGGATCTCCTCAACGGAGAACCTAGAATGATTCATATTCATTTATTTTATGATATTCATTTATTTGATTTCAATAAAATCAAATTAACAAAAAACATAACATACCGTAACATATTTACACACCCGTATCGCTGCCGCAGAGATCAGCGTTTGCCACTTGCCATGATCCTGACAGATCTTTTTCGCTTTATCAACATTTGTTACTCAAAATCAAATTATTGAAATCTTTTTGCAGTATTTCAAAAGTTAGTCTCAAATAATGGAGTCCTAGTAAAGAATAAATATTGAATTATATTTCAATTGGGTCAGAAAAAAATGTTACATTGTTGTATTATCATTTGATTTCACTATAAACATGGCAACATTGACAAAGGATAAATAACAAAATTTCTGTTTGCTCAAATAAGTCATTAACTTATGAACCTATTTAGAGGCTAAAAATTCCACCCATGCCGGGATTCGAACCCGCGACTTCTGGCTATCCGTGCCAGCGCTCTTTCCAACTGAGCTAATGGGCGACTCACCGGCATCAGTGAAATTTCGAACCTCTTTACACTATTCTCTGTATTACGTACAGGCAGTGACATCTGGCTGAAGTAATTTGCATCACTTGCAGCCCCGAGTACCTACCTACTTTGCAGTTAGGTGAGTCGCCCATTAGCTCAGTTGGAAAGAGCGCTAGCACGGATAGCCAGAGGTCGCGGGTTCGAATCCCCGCATGGGTGGAATTTTTTGCCTCTAAATAGGTTTTAAAAATTGTCCTTAGCACGGGTTAGTGTATTAAAAATAAAAATAGTATAATCATTACCTTATGGTTCAATATACAAGAAATTATTTGAAATTATTAATTTATGATTGAAGAATTATATTTACTGCTTTAAAATAATTTGTACCTAATGCCACTCTTAAATGTTTTTTTTTTATGCAAGCTCCACGTTGTATTTTACAACATTGAAGCTCATTATATGGAAACATTAAACGACAACGATATTGAATAAATACTCAGTAGAAACTGGTATTTATGGTTATTTACTCTCGGGCGAATAATTACTAAGTAAGAATCTTTAATAATCTCTCAATAATTCATGAAATAAGTCCATCACAAAAAAGTTATTTTCTTCCAATTTTAAAAACCTATTTAGAGGCTAAAAATTCCACCCATGCCGGGATTCGAACCCGTGACTTCTGGCTATCCGTGCCAGCGCTCTTTCCAACTGAGCTAATGGGCGACTCACCTAACTGCAAAGTAGGTAGGTACTCGGGGGTGCAAATGATGCAAATTACTTCAGCCAGATGTCGCTGCCTGTACGTAATACAGAGAATAGTGTAAAGAGGTTCGAAATTTCACTGATGCCGGTGAGTCGCCCATTAGCTCAGTTGGAAAGAGCGCTGGCACGGATAGCCAGAAGTCGCGGGTTCGAATCCCGGCATGGGTGGAATTTTTAGCCTCTAAATAGGTTCATAAGTTAATGACTTATTTGAGCAAACAGAAATTTTGTTATTTATCCTTTGTCAATGTTGCCATGTTTATAGTGAAATCAAATGATAATACAATAATGTAACATTTTTTTCTGACCCAATTGAAATATAATTCAATTTTTATTCTTTACTAGGACTCCATTATTTGAAACTAACTTTTGAAATACTGCAAAAATATTTCAATAATTTGATTTTGAGTAACAAATGTTGATAAAGCGAAAAAGATCTGTCAGGATCATGGCAAGTGGCAAACGCTGATCTCTGCGGCAGCGATACGGGTGTGTAAATATGTTACGGTATGTTATGTTCTTTGTTAATTTGATTTTATTGAAATCAAATAAATGAATATCATAAAATAAATGAATATGAATCATTCTAGGTTCTCCGTTGAGGAGATCCTGTAACCACGATCTTTTTCCCAGATCTAACTAACTAATCAGCTTACTTTGCCGTAATCAGATCTTATCAGAAAGTTCTGCTAAAGATCTCAATAATACAGATTAAATAAGACGAAACACGAATAGTTTCCTACTATACGTTGTGAAGATCTAGTGTCTGAAGGGTCTGATGATGGCACTAGAATTTGGGTACTTTGCTGTGCCATCTAAGAACTTGTCACCAAGTTTCACCAAAGATCTCATAAATACTTATCGAATAAGTACAAACTCAAACGGTCTACTGCTATCCGTTGAGGAGATCCCATACACACCTTCCAGCGCTATCACCAGACCATACTCCCCAAGTTTAAACAATGAGCTCATCAATACTGATCAAATAAGACCCTAACTAAAAGATTTTACTGTAAAAAACCAATTAAAAATATTTACTGTCAGTTTTCGTTAAATACTCAGTAGAAACTGGTATTTATGGTTATTTACTCTCGGGCGGATATTTACTAAGTAAGAATCTTTTACAATCTCTCAATAATTCATGAAATAAGTCAGTCAAAAAAAAGTTATTTTCTTGAGATATACTTATTTCGTTCTTTCGTCAAAAAAGAATGAAAGATATTGAATATAGTCCTGAGGCTCGTGAGTAAAAATGGATTTAACGGTAATGCAATCTATTGTAGCGAACGAAAACACCAATAAACGTATTTACCCTCATAAATACCCGTCGGGTAGATTCAATGGGAATATTCCCGCGAATCTACCCATTTCGGGTAAATACCCGGGTAGAATCACAACTCTAGTCGGCACCACAAATTAGACAGGTCGGCACTAAAACGTAGTGTTTATATCGTAGACTCTACGGTTTATATACTCCACAGATATACTCTGTGGTCGGCATGCTCTGTGGTCGGCACCGGCACGGCACATATGGTCGGTACCTATTCTGTTGATTCAAAATTAAAGTTCACGAATTTTTATCTTTTCTACGCTGAAAATGGATGATTTACCGTTTCAAGCTGAATATGCTAAGTCCGGCAGAGCTGCTTGCAAAGGATGTAAAGAGAAAATCTCTCAGGGAGAACTGCGATTAGCCGTGATGGTGCAGGTAAAAAGCACGTAAAAAGTGGTTGCTTTGTTTTCTCATCCGGTTTAAATTCTACTGAATTATTCGATGACTTGCGGCTAAAAGCTGGTAGCTTAAATTCCTGCCCCATGTTTCTGAACACCGATATGCGGATGTAATCAGATGTAACCATTTCGTTCTAGTCTGCATTCTTTGATGGAAAACAACCTAACTGGCACCACGAAGAATGTTTCCTGAAAAAGGCTCGTCCTAAATCTACTGCTGATATCAAAGGAATCAATACCTTAAGACATGCCGACAAGCAGAGAATTGCTGCAGCCATAGGTAAATATTTTGAAATAAAATAAAAAATCCAAATAAAATAAACAACGCAACCATGTTCTACAGTGATACTAAGTAATGATATGACTATGCAGATTTGTCCCTCTGTAGGGCACAGGCCTTCTCTCAGGAAGAGAGTGTGGGCTTAATCAGCATGCATGTCCATTGCAGATTGGCAATTTGAAATGTTGAGGTATATGAACACCTCAGACACTTTTCCCTAACAACGTTTTCCTTCACCATTAGCAAGTGGTATAGCACAGTTACTTCACAAATTACATAACTTTAGTATACAAAATCATTGGTACATGATTTGAACCCATAAACTCCCGAATGAGAAGCCGGCGTTCTACCACTCTACCGCTACTACCACTAAGTGTTGGAGATAACAACCAAAATGTACCTGTTACTTAAGAAATGTAATTAAAATTTACAACCTTATCTCTTAAAACAGGTTTCCTTAAAACAATAATAAAACAATCTTAAACACAAACTTAAATAGGGGTGGAAGGAAAAAATGTAGCCACAGATTAAACAACTTGGAGTGTGTTAGAGGAATCATGTTTTTATAAACAAGACCTTACTTTTTTAAGTGAAATAGGCAAATTCGGAATGGCTAGTGTGTAGGCACATGCCAAGCATTTTGTGGCCACAAAATACCATAAAGGTCCTTGAAAGCTGCAACTATGCTGTCTGGGTACCACTTCTGCAAACTGCCAAGTCTGTATGTCAATGCTTTCTTCAACAGATTTTTGTCTCCCACTGACAGGCACAGGCTAACTGATTAGGCTAATCTTCTCCCACTAAACTTTAAAGCGCTTAGGGGCGCTAACTAGAAAGTAAAAAAGAAAATAAAGAACTATGACAACTGCCAAAAATCCTATGTTTTGTAACTTTTTTTTTTGTACCAGTGTTCACTTTATCATGTAAAATAAATTGTATGAAGAGGTAATGATTCTTACAACTCATATTGTTAGGTCATACAACCCATTTGGTCGGAATTATCCCTTGTCGACCAATGCGTCTGTAAATCAGACTGCGACCCCATGCACTGTGGGTGCCTACCTTGCACTCTGCACTGCAATCCTGCAGAGGCAATTGTGCGATAAAGCCTTTTTCAGTTCAATAAGCTTCAAGACAGGAGAAGATGAATAATTCAAGGGAGACTATTCTGTTTTTTTGCCTACCTTGCACTCAATCCTGCAGAGGCGATTGTGCGATAAAGCCTTTTTCAGTTCAATAAGCTTCAAGACGGCAGAAGATGAATAAGTCAAGGGAGACTATTCTGTTTTTTTTTTAAATTTAAACTCTATGTGCAAGTACTTACAAATTGTGTTGCTGTGTGGTGTCGGCCTAGAAAATAGCACCAACCCAATTCTTCCCGCGGTTGTCGTAAAAGGATACTAAGGGACACAAACCGGGGAGTGGGCAGCAGCGCCCCCTGCAGTACAATTCCACCGAACTGCGATCCCCAACCCCAGCGTGGGGATTATGGGCATTACCCCCTATGATAGCACAACGTGGCGCTCTTTAGGGGAGGGCTATGTCCAGCAGTGGGCTAGTATAGCCTGACGACGACGACGAGAAAATTTTGTATTTTTACCCCAAAATTCATTAATTTAATAATTTATCCACAATGTCTATTTAAAAAAAAAATTTGGCTTTTCCAGCACACCTAAACCTAAGTATTTCCTAATCTATTATAGATATTGGCATGATCTTATTTTACACTATTTTTTATTTTTAATGCACTAACCCGTGCTAAGGAACAAATTTAAAAACCTATTTAGAGGCTAAAAATTTCACCCATGCCGGGATTCGAACCCGCAACCTCTGGCTATCCGTACCAGCGCTCTACCAATTAAGCCAATGGGCGACTCACGGCATCAGTGAAATTTCGAACCTCTTTACAATATTCTCTGTATTACATACAGGCAGCGACATCTGACTTAAGCAAATTGCATTACTTACAGCCCCGACTACCTACTTTGCAGTTAGGTTTAACATCGGAACGATATCACTGTACCCACATGATTACACTATTTTTTATTTTCAATGCACTAACCCGTGCTAAGGAACAAATTTAAAAACCTATTTCGCCCATTGGCTCAATTGGTAGAGCGCTGGTACGGATAGCCAGAGGTTGCGGGTTCGAATCCCGGCATGGGTGAAATTTTTAGCCTCTAAATAGGTTTTTAAATTTGTTCCTTAGCACGGGTTAGTGCATTAAAAATAAAAAATAGTGTAATCATGTGGGTACAGTGATATCGTTCCGATGTTAAACCTTACTGCAAAGTAGGTAGTCGGGGCTGTAAGTAATGCAATTTGCTTAAGTCAGATGTCGCTGCCTGTACGTAATACAGAGAATATTGTAAAGAGGTTCGAAATTTCACTGATGCCGTGAGTCGCCCATTGGCTCAATTGGTAGAGCGCTGGTACGGATAGCCAGAGGTTGCGGGTTCGAATCCCGGCATGGGTGAAATTTTTAGCCTCTAAATAGGTTTTTAAAAATGATCTTATTTTATTTAATGCAGTATTCAATTTCTAAATTATATGAGTTGTAAAAAACATACCCTCTTCATATAATTCTTTTGCATGATTGAGTGAAAAATGAAAATTTATAAAAAAAAATTGTTTCAAAACGTAGGATTTTCGGCAGTTGTAGAAATTTTTATTTTCTTTTTATTTTTTTAATGATACATTAAGTAATTCCCTTTCGATTGATATTAATCATTGCAATCGGTTCATCCGTTAGCGTGTCAGAAAATTCGCCCTCTCTGTTTAGAAGGGGTGAAACTTGTGCTGCTGCAGGTCAAATCGCTTACTTTTGTCCCTACTATCACTGTGCAAAACGGCTTGCTTTCATCATAAAATGCAGCTTTTCCGTAAAAAAAAGTGCCGTAGCTGCTAGGACCACCGTGTAGATAGCTACCTTCAGCTTTATCTGAGAATATGAATAAGAATCTACCAATGTTGTATTGTAAAATTTCTCTTTTTCAACCCTTTAAGAAAGCTATACCGGCATAGTGATGCCTGTTGCCAAGAAAGCCAAAGGAAAAGGCAAGGCAGCCAAACGGGCCAACGAGGATGCTGCAGCTGCAACTGCTGCAGCCATTGCTCTGAAAGACTTCTTCATAGAGTACTCCAAGTCTAGCCGAGCTACCTGCAGAGTCTGTGAAATCAAGATCTGTAAGGTAAGAGCTGAATCATAATTGATGATTTCATTTGATAATTTATACTTACGTAATATACACGTAAGTATAAATTTATTATTAACTAATGCTACAAATACTTCTTGTTTTGGTACATTAATTAGCCTAGTCTCAGACCTACCAAATATACACAAATTCATAAAAAAATGTGAAGTCACTTGGGAGGAGTTCCTTAACAAATACTGTGACATGAGATTTTTATATATTAGATGTTGCTTTTAGTTCATTTAGGAAAACAATAGTTTAAATGAATAGAAGCTCACATCTACGAGTAGTGCTGTAACAAACTAGGTTACACTATGGTCAGTTGTCTATTAAAATCCAAACTTATTAAGTCTACATTTTTTTATTATTACATGTGTAGACCCCTGCCTTCTCTTTTAATAGAAAAACTCGACAAAAATACTATGGTACTAAATAATTTTTTTTGGCAACAATAACTATAAACACTATTTATGAATGTCGATTTCGTTGTTCAAGCTTGAGTATTTTCAGGAATTTGGTCTGAGGGTTTGATGCATAATTAAATTATTGACTCGGAAGAGAAGTGTCGGAAAGAAAAGTGGTTTAATTTTGGGATCTTCTCAATCAACAATAATAAGAGGTACAGCAGATAGGGTTGCCAAATGTCCGGTATTTAAGCGTACAGACCAGTATTTTTGGGGCCTGTCCGGTAAAAAATAAACGGTCATACTGGACAGAACAATGTCCGGTATTTCGAGGAACAGTACCTATCGGATGAAGAAACTCAGGAGTTTAAAAAACACGCTCTGATTGCTTATCAACGAGCTGTCTTGGAAAAGTGGTTCCAGTTCGAAAACTCGGTATTTAGAAGCTTCAGTTTCTTGGACCTTGAACGCGGTCCAAGCCGGTACCAACTTATATGCTAGGCCGTATTTTCTTGCGACCTACCATATACCGGTTGGGGTTGTCCGGTATTATTTCGCGACTCACCTGGCAACCCTAACAGCAGATGAAGCAAGTGTACAGTCGGCAGCAGTGACCCTTATAATTTTCTGCAAATTCACCCTAAACGTTACTGAGTGGATTACACGCGTGTCAAGGCTGAAGTGACTGTAATACTTTTGTGAAATTTTATTAAAATAATCCTGATAACGAATAAAGTGGGCAATCCAAATTGGTGTTGCTGCTATAATTGTCACGTGGCACCTTTACAAAGTAAGCTCTCAAGCATTAGTCTGACTCTTTTTAATGAGAAATCAGATGAGCACAACAATATTTAGTAAAAAAAATATTTGGCCATGTTTAATTTTCATGTCACTGTCAGGTTCCAGTCAGGTTAGCCACCTATGAATCCAAACGCGATTAGGCAGCCAGAGAGGCGATGAAATATTATGTATGAAAATTTATTTCTGAAATAAGAAGTATGACGCGTATCACATAGATTCAAATTCCACCAATTGCTGCATTGTTGGATTCCGTTACCATCTAACCAAGAAAATATCCTTGCATCTAACCTGTTTCATAATTTTCGTCGCACCCCACCTACACCTACTGCTGGCATTTAGAATAGAATAGAGTTTATTTAATAATTTGCATGCACCATTACAAAAATGTAGATACGTACCATGGAGGTCAGTGACTTCTGAAATACACACATCTCCCCTGCCATATTCTCGGAACGTGGAACGCGCTGCCCCTATACATACGCCAGGCCCAGTCAGTTGATGTGTTTAAGAGTAGAGTCCATAAGCACTACTTCGGACTTCAGAGTAATACTCCTATACAGGTGTATTTTTGTAGTTTACATATGTAGGTATGTATTTATTTATTAATTTATTTATTATATTTTAAATTATTTATATCATTATAATGTGTATTCTAAGTATTTATGTTATCATTATCATTCGGTATATTGATAGGTTTTTTTTTTCGTTTTAACTAATACGGTGCGATTTTATTATATTTTATTTACTATAACTCTCCCCGGGCTCTACCCACACTACTATCCACATACCCCAAGGTTAGCTGGAAGAAAATACTCATTAGTATTAAGCTCGCCTTTGTACAAACATGCTTATTGTGCAATAAATAATTTTCTAATCTAATTCTTACCAACAAGGTATAATGCCTTAAAAATTCAACAGGGGGATGTGAGAATCTCAAAGACAGTGTACGACACTGAGGTCGGACTTAAATATGGCGGTCAGGCGCTCTGGCACCACGTCAAGTGTTTTGCTGAGGACCGCGCCAACCTCCTGTACATGGCTGGCGGCGAGGACCTGCCCGGCTTCAAGCTTCTGGAGAAGGAGGACCAGAAAATGGTTAAGGAAGAGATAAAGTGAGAGATCATTTGACTGTTTGCTGTGTTACAATCCTTATCCTAAGTAACAATCCCTCGAATCAGTTTGGTTTTTTGAACAAAAAGTCATGTTTCCACAGCTCATATTAATAAGTGATATGAAAAAAATACAAGTAAATAACCAATTTAACAAATAAGTTTAAACATAAAAACTGCTCTTAAATAGATAAAGAACAATTTATTTTACATAAAAATGGAAATTAGACAGAAATTTCTTAACTTAGAGTTCTTAGTTAAAAAATATATTATAGCAAGCTTAATATTCTAGCAGATACATATCAAAGAGCATCTTTACAGATCCCTGAAATTAGAGGAGGTGCCAATAAAGAAGTTGAAGGAGGAACCCAAAGACGAAGCGCAGGTCAAGAAGGACACCGACTTGGACAAGAAATTGGAGAAACAAAACAAGCTCTACTTCAAGCACCGAGATGCGCTTGCAGAGTACAGCAAGCCAGAGCTGCAAGAGTTACTGGAGGCTAACTCACAGGAAGTACCGGCCGGGAAGGAAGAGGTAAATATGAGCACATCACACTTTTATTATAAAGGCGAAGTTTGTGAGTGTGTCTGTTTGTTACTGCTTCACGTCAAAACGGCTGGAGCGATTTTGATAAAATTTGGTATGGAGTTAGCTGACACCCTGGATTAACACATAGATTACGTTTAAATGCGGGAAAATATCTATTACTTCGTTATCAAGCCTTGTATGTCCCCACTGCTGGGGCACGGGTCTCATCCTGCATCGCAGGAAGGTGAGGCCATACTCCACCACGGGGGCCAAGTCCGGGTTGGTGGAGGATTGTAAGACAGTCGTGGGCCTTACCGTCAGAAGTTATCAAGCCGCTCATAAGGCCTCTGGCATGGCTTAACGACTGCCATTATATGACGCCTAGCTATATCGCACCCTCAGAACGAAAGAGGCCTAAGTCAAAAAATAGTTTAAATACTCAAAAAAATCTCAAAAAATTGAGTACCTAACAATCATAGAGAGACATAAAAAGGTATGCTCTATCTGATGAATAGTAAAACAAAGGCACTTATTGTAAAAAAAGAGCATAGCGATTCTTCCGTCCACGGCATACCTTTTTATGACTCTATGATTGTAACTCAATTTCACTATTTTTTGACTTAGGCCTCTTTCGTTCTGAGGCTGCGATATGTGCCTAGCGAAGCACGGAAACTATTACTGTTAATACACAATTTATTTTCCCTAATAATCCGCGGGTAACACCGCGGGCCACAGATAGTATGTTCATATTCAGAACACAAACATGACAAACTTTTTAAATCGGACAAAAGTCAAGTATTACACAATTCAAGAAGAATTGGTCAGTAGACCCAGCAAACAACTTAGTAGACATAGCTTTCCGTGCTTTAACTGTTTTAGAGAGAGCCATATAAAATGAGATATAGTTTACTCTTCATGCCACCCATGGGGCAGTTTAGTCATGAAGAGGGCACATTGATGCAGCATGTTGGAATCTGTGGAACATGCGTTTAGATTAGTACACTTTATTACACACCATACATAACGAAAGTACCTGAAATTTCTTAAAAATCAAATCATTTAGTATATTGAACTAGTATTAAACTGGCGTACCAGGTTTAATGTTCTTCACCTTACTTATATGAGGCATCTTGATGCTTGATTCTACAATATCGGAAATTCTGCGTCGAAACTGCTTTATATACAGAAAAGTTTTAAATATATTTAATTTTTTTTAAATATATTTAATATTTTTAAATATATTTATATATATATATATATATATATATATATATATATATATATATATAGTGCAACTTTTCTGTATATAAAGCAGTTTCGACGCAGAATTTCCGATATTGTAGAATCAAGACATCAAGCATCAAGATGCCTCATATAAGTGACGCGTGCTTGGCGTAGTTTATCTTTGATGTACATTCGAATAAAAAAAAAATTGTTAGAAATATTTTGGATAAACTTTTTTCTCTTTAAATTTATTATTTCCATATTAAAAATATTTACTATCGCCAAAATACTCCATATTGTAATGATTTCAGTGGCATTAAATTGAAATTAAAAATAATATTGTTTCAGTGTCTCTCGCGCGTCGCCGATATGATGGCCTTTGGAGCTCTGCAGCCGTGCCCCGAGTGCAATGGCCAGCTGGTTCTGGATCAGTTCGGTTACAGCTGCTCGGGTAAGGGTTGCTAAATTAAAATAATTTTAATTTGATGGAGACGTTCAGACGATGTTTTCGAAACTTTGAATTTACTTGAATTAAATGAATTTTTAATTCAACGAGGTACTTATTTTATAAATATTTAGTATTACTGAACTACACGTTTTATTTAATTTCTATTAGCAAAAAGGCCGCCAATTGTATTTGATCTTTTGTATCTGCCGTTTCTGTAACTATTTTTCCGGTATACAATAAGGAATATTCTTATCTTATCTTACACGTCATCTATCTATCTATCTATCTATCTATCTATCCAGCCCATGAATGAAGCCCACTGCTGGGTATAGGCCTCTTCCATTTCACGCCAACTCTCCCGGTCCCTAGCCAATCTCGACCACTTACCCCCGGCCGCTTTTTTAATGTCATCCCTCCAACGGGCAAGTGGTCTACCCACCGAACGACGACCGGTTCTTGGCCACCACTCCGTGACTGCCCTTGTCCACCTTCCGTCATCCCGTCTCATCAGGTGTCCCGCCCATCTCCACTTCAACTTACACGTCATGTTTCATACTTATTTATTGTTTATAATATGTAAAGGCCAATATGTTGTCGAATATTACATGTCACATAAAATTTTACCAATAATGAATCTCCGTGAGAAGCATTGCTTTTTTAAAGCAGGCTTTCGTTCTTCCCCTTCAGGCAACGTGAGCGAATGGTCGAAGTGCCTCAACGTGTTGAAGGCCCCGGAGCGCAATAACATGAAGGTGCCGAAGAGATTCAAGTCCAGCTCGGCCTTCCACAAGTACAAGCCCAAGTCTGGCACGAGGCTCTTCAAGGAAGCGCCGCTGCCCAACTTTATTGTCAAGAAGGAGGATGCCGTGGACGGGTGAGTTCCTGAAACGACGCTTAGCTTAGACTGGTAGGCCCCATTGCACGGAACAACAATACAATGTGTGAAACTGCCGATGCTGGATGCAGCAAGCTGAAGACAGGACTCTATGGCGCTCATTAGGGGAGGGCTATGTCCTGCAGTGGACTAATATAGCCTGATGATGATGATGACGAATAATGTTTTACTGTGACAATTCGATCTGCATGTAGCCGATTAGTGCAGCTAATCTTCGTACTGTTAATCTGTAGGTTACATAGTTTTATGAAACGCGGCCAAGGTTCTAAAAATAGCTAGAACCTAGGCCGCTAAAAACTGTACTTTTGGCAAAGGGTTTTTAGGCTGTAGGTCCTAAAAATCGCTTTCAGCGTTATTGAGATGTATGATGTTCACTTCCTGGATTTTTCTGACCAGCGAAACCTGGTCGGACTTTTCCGCCAAAAAATCAACTAAGTTAACCTGCATTTAAATTAATGATGTCTTCAAAATCTTGCTAGAAGTCGCTGTTTCTGCGCTACGAGGACTAAAACATTTCAACTTTGACTATATCTGCAGAACATCGAACGGTGTGAAGAAAGAACGGCGCGCCCCGCCACTGAAGAACCTCCAGTTCTTCCTGCACGGCAAACTCAAGTCCAAGGAGGACGTAAAGAACCGAGTTCTGCGACTGGGCGGGCTGGTAGTCAGCCGTCTGACCGATACCACCGCAGCAGTAATTTCCACCAAGGACGACTTGGAGAAGATGTCCCCTAAGATGCAGGAGATTCAGGAGAACGATATCGAGGTAGGAGGTTTTTAATCTTTTTAAGACTGTATCTTTTTTTACATAAGATTATAAGAGTACGTAAAAAAATTTTCAAAAACTTTTAGACAAACTTGTTTAACAGCCTAATCGATTAGTATAAGTAAAAAATTATGGCGTCTACTAATAAAATAAAAACAGTCTGGAAAGTAATTAACAAAGAAACAGGTAAAACGAGACCTAAGGACTAGGGATTTGCGTTGAAGATCGAAGGTAAGTTAGTTAATTCGAAGAAGGACATAGCAGAAATATTTCAAACTTTTTTTAAAAACATGCCACTGCATATAACGGCTAGCTTAAATTCTTCCTCCCAATTAGCCGAGACCTTACTTTTGGAAAGTACAAATCCATGCAAAGTTGACTTCCAATTCTCCCATATAACTACCTTAACTATTGTCAAAACATTTAAAGAGTTAAACTTAAAAAAGACTGAAGATTTGTGGGGGTTATCGGTTAAATTAATATCCCCTGTAATCAATATTCTAGCACCTTACCTTGCTTTGATTTTTAATAAATGTGTTGACCAGGGAACCTTTCCTAATCTATTAAAATTAAGTAAAATCGTACCCTTGTTTAAATCTGGTGATAGTGAAGATCCAAATAATTTCAGACCTATAGCAATACTGCCGGTGCTAAGTAATGTTTTTGAGAAAGTAATATTACATCAATTGCAAACTCATTTTAGTATAAATAAGCTCTTCCATAAGAAACAGTTCGGGTTTACAAAAGGGCCGCTCAACGACGGAAGCAGGCATAGTGTTAGTAAAGCATATCTTTGAGGCGTGGGAGGAGTCGCAGGATGCCATTGGGGTTTTCTGTGACCTGTCTAAGGCGTTTGACTGCGTTGACCACGAAACACTTCTCATAAAATTGCACCGATATGGTCTAAGTAATAAATCACTAAGTCTTCTTCGATCTTACTTAACAGACAGAACTGTAAAGGTTGATATTAATAGAGTTAAATCCTCAGGTTCTGATGTAAGAGTAGGAGTCCCTCAAGTTCTATACTGGGTCCGTTCCTTTTCTTGGTATATATAAATGATTTGCCCTACCTAGTAGAAAAGCTTTCGCAGATAGTGTTGTTTGCAGATGATACTTCCTTAATTTTTAAAGTAAAGAGAGGTATAAGTAATGTAGACAATGTAAACAATGCTTTATCTACAATTCTAAACTGGTTCACTATAAACAATCTGATGCTAAATGCAAAAAAGACAAAATGCATCAAATTCTCACTACCTAATGTTAAAAATGTTGACACGAGTTTAAAAATATCTGGTGAGAGGCTAGAGCTGGTAGAGTCCACGCTTTTTTTAGGCATAACGCTAGACTCAAAACTGCAATGGGGTCAGCATATTGGAAAACTGTCGGGTCGGTTGAGTTCAGCAGCGTTTGCAGTCAGAAAAATTAGACAACTTACAGACGTGTCGACGGCGAGGCTGGTTTATTTTAGTTATTTTCACAGTGTCATGTCGTATGGTTTGTTATTATGGGGAGGGGCAGCAGATATAGAAACCATATTTGTCTTGCAAAAAAGAGCAATAAGAGCTATTTACAACTTAAACAGTAGAGAATCGCCAAGGGAGCGTTTTAAAGAAATAGGTATTCTTACACTGGCTTGCCAATATATATTCGATAATATAACGTATGTCCGAAAAAATATAACAATGTTTAAATTAAATAGGGACGTTCATAACGTAAACACAAGGAATAGAAACAAGGTTGCTTGTACTAAATCCCGATTAGCCAAGGTAGGCACATCATTTGTAGGTTACTGCGTTCGTTTTTACAACAAAATTCCAGAACGTGTTCTATCCTTCTCTGAAAATAAATTTAAAACTTTCATTAAAAATTCGCTATGTAAAAAGGCATATTATAGAATAGACGACTATATAAACGATCCTAATCCGTGGTAGTAAACCAATTCCACCGCGATTTTATTGTTAAGTATAACTAAGTATAACATATTTTATAATACAAGTGTGTACAGACGACGTGATTGCATATTAATAACTATATGATACATTATATAACTGACAAAAACTTAACTGCAAGTTTGCTAAAGGTTATTCGAATGGTAGCGTGGTGTTCGGGTCATCTATCTCCCTTCAAAATGGTTGAGACTGATGATGGCTGAGCACTGCGTTATGCTCGTGAACGAGTGCTGTTCGTGTGTCTGGCCGCAGCACTTATGTTTTCCCCTATTATTGTAGACATTTGACTAATGCTTTGGCATTTAGGGTTGTTAATGGCAATCATGAAATCTTATAAGGATTACATATGGCAACTGATTTATTTGGTTTTAAGATGATTTGAGAAAAGATGGTCAGAGTGGAGTTTTTTTTCCCGCTGCCTTTTTCTCCACTACAAGACGGCCCGAAGGCGGCGGCTTACATTTTACATTGACATTCAGCAAACAGAATGTAAATTCTTCACGTTGAAATAAAATTAGGAATTTGAATTTTAATACAGTTGCTCAAAGAGTGGCGTATTGCAGGGACGTACAGCGTTCGGGATGTGGGCGTATTCAACAGACTCGTGCTTTTTTTTACTTTTCCCGAACTCGTGCGTTCTCTAATGTCTAAGTTTTTATGATTCATGCAAATACGTATATTTCTAAAAAGAAGCTACTAATTTGTTTCAATATCAGATTTAATGATTTGATTGAATGAGTTAGGTTAGGTTTCATTTCATTTCATCTCATTAAATTTCATTTTCATTTCATATCAATAAAAAAAATCTACTGAAGACTTGGCTGTATGGCCATAGTTCCCTTTGCCTGCCAGAAAAGGTGAATAAAAAAAAATCTGCTTATATTCTTATACGGTTGCCGCCATGGTCTAAATATTTTTTCTTTATTAAATTGCTTCATTTTTTAAATAGTCGTTCAGTACACGTGCGGAACCGTCATTGCAACTTGTTCCGACTGCCAACCCTCCCCTTTGGCTGCGCCTCGGCTCGGGTAGACATTTGTCGGAACTCTTTGCAATGACAGCCTTTCCGCACTTGTAATGAAATATACTATATCGGGTTGAGAGGTTTTTAACGATTAATTTTGATCTTGTTTAGGTGGTCGAAGAGTCGTACCTAGATCTGATAGACCCTGAGAATGGTACAGTAGCCAACAGTATTCAACTGATCAAAGAAAACAATATCGCTGACTGGGGTTCTGATGTAAGTGAATAATGGAGTCTTATTCTTAATCTTCTTTAAAAATAGTATGCACTTTTATTTTATTTATTTTGTTTTTTTTAATAGCCTGCAAAACGCATTCCGCAAGATGTGATGGACGGAAAGTCTATTCCGAAATCCGGTAGCATGTACGTAAAACCTGCTAGCAAGTCCGCACCTACGAAATTGAAAGTCAAAGGTAGGTCTTTAGAATTACAATGATACCTATAGTGCAGGGATGACGAACCTTTAACGATATCAACCCTTGTATGTCCCCACTGTTGGGGCACGGGTCTCTTCCTGCATCGCAGGAACGTTAGGCCATACTCCACCACGGGGGCCAAGGCCGGGTTGGTAGAGGGTTGTAAGACATTGGCGGGTGTTACCGAACCTTTATGAATCAACTTAATTTTGACAAAGGGATTATTAGGAAAGTGATTAATCAAATATTATTAACCAAAAGTTCACTCATTATTATTAGATATACGTATTATACTCATTCCTTACTAGAAGAGAAATTGCACTGCAAGTAAGTAATCAATGTTTCAGTTAGGCCTTAATCCGTGGTGTAGACTCACTCGTGATCGCCATTGTGCTTTATAGTAATCTTTGCTAGTTTCACAATAGATGCGCGTGTCCAAAATACTTGCAAGTCGTTCGCCATCCCTAATAAAGTGTATCTGTTTATTCTCTTAAAATTTTAGCCATTGGCATATCAAGGGTCAATTCCATCAAGCCCGTTAAATAATTCTACATTTCCCCGCCAGGTGGCACGGCAGTGGACCCGGACTCTGGTCTAGAGGACGTGGCTCACGTGTATAAGGACGCAGATGGGGTCAAATACACCTCCGTGTTGGGACAGACCGATGTCGTCGCTAAAAAGAACTCCTACTACAAACTGCAGCTCTTGCAGGCTGATGCTGGAAACAAGTACGTTTTTTTTTGTGCGCTTTAATATTTGATGATTTCTTAAAGAGAGTCACTAGAGCCCTAGCTTATGCAAAAGAATCGACTGCGCCGAACTTAACGAAGTTTTATTAGCTTCGCGCACCTATCCGAAACCGCTCCGCGCCGAAAGTGCTTTGTGCATTCCCGTTGCCGACGTGTTGCTTCCACTGACCCCGAACGCGAACGTCACTGAATGCGAAAGCATCGGTCGCTTCATCCAAACTCGTCTACCATTCGTAAACTGTAAAGGAAAAATATCGTGACGAAACTTGAGTACCTAGGGTATTCGCATACCTCGGCGCTTAAAATCGCCAATCCGCAGTGAGCACGCGTGGTGATTAAGCCCATTCTCTCTCTCTGTGTGAGAAGTGCCTGTGCCCATGGAACGTAAATAAGCTGCATTATGAATTCGTCTGAGTATTTGTTAGGCTTCCAAATTTTCCAGCGATTCCCTCGACCACATCACCAAGGAAACTTAAGTTTCTCTCGGCGGTCCACACAGCGAACGATAGGTCAGTCCCTCACCATTGAAGGAAGTATCGTAGGTCTGTCACGCTCTTTGTTGAGAAATTTAACGAGACAGAACTACAGTTAAGTATTTAATTAGCGAAATTCTCAATTCAGAAACTGGCCCTATAGCTATTCACGCACGGGCGACGTCGCCGCTCCGTTGTAATATCGATGAATCTTTATTGAGTGGTACCATTGAATTTTAAGTAAGGACTTATTTACTTTGTCGTCCTTACTTTAAATTCAATAGTGGTACCTGTTCCACTAGATACTGGGTGTTCCGCGCGTGGGGGCGCATCGGTACTACGATCGGCGGCAAGAAGCTGGAGGCATGCAGCTCGCTTGACGAGGCCGTTTCCAAATTCGAAAACATGTACTTCGAGAAGACCGATAACCCGTGGGAGTGCCGGGACGACTTCGTCAAGGTACCTACGGAGAAGTTGTAACGCAACGATGATGTTAACAAAAATCATACAAATATACCAGTATCTAGGAAAAAAGGGATAATTATTATATTCTTTTTATTGCACTAACCCGTGCTGAGGACAATTTTAAAAACCCATTTAGGGGCTAAAAATTACGCCTATGCCGGGACTAGAACCCGCGACCTCTGGCTAACCGTACCAACGCTCTCCCAACTGATCTAATGGGCAAGTGCCGGCGTCAGAAAATTTCAAACCTCTACAATATTCTCTGTATTATTTACAGGCAGCGACATCTGGCTGAAGTAATTTGCATCACTTGCAGCCCCGATAGGTACTCGGGGTTTGCAGTTAGAAAGTTAGTTGCAGTTCGGAATATACACACAATGATTATATTCTTTTTGTTTCACTCTTTTTGTAGCCTCTAAATAGGTTATTAAAATTGTCCTCAGCACGAGTTAGCTGAGGACAATTTTAAAAAATAGGGTTTTACAATTTAGATTATGAATTTTTACCCTCCAAATAGGTTTTTAAAAAGGGAAAATGTAATTCAGAAGTTTCCTATTTTCCGAATCCAAGGGAGCAAAGTGGCACCCTTGGTTCGAGTAAAACGGGTCAAAAGTTCCTGATGGAACTCTGTATATTGCTTGTATGTAATTATGGCTGACATAGTGGAGCCGGCCTCGAGTGAATATAAGGTAAAAATTATAATGCCGAATTTTGATTTGACTATTTTTTTACTTCAGAAGAGGAAATAAATATGTAGAAGCCTATTTTTTTATTTACAGTGCGAAAAGTTCTTAATCCTCATGTAAGAACTGATCTAAGAAATTAATTCCATTGGATTTTTAAGTAAATTCAATGATAATAGTAACTCAAGATTAGATTAGAGTTACGAGAGTTAAGAGAACTCTTTATTGTCACACACCAGATAATAAAATGAATTAGAAGGCTTACATATCTAAGTTTTGCCATTACTTTACTTTCAGATTCCTGGGCGCTATGCTCCGATAGAGGTAGATTACAGCGACGAAACCGACTCCACCAAGAAACTCGATACGGACACCAACTGCAAGCTTCCCATGCCCGTACAGAAGCTCATTCTGAACATCTTCGACATTAAAGTCATGAAGCAGACACTACTCGAGTTCGAGGTGAGGAAGATACTACATAGAACAAATTAGACCTGGCTTCAGCTCACTTATCGCCGGAGTTTGTACTCATAATTTCAGAAAGTAAATACATACCTTTCGGTCTGTGTTTGGTTACCCATATTACTAGAGTGTTATAGTTTCTCCATCCCACCCATGGTTGGGGACCGGCTAGGCGAGCACAACGTCACGATAAAAGTTTTATGCCAATATCAGCTAACGCCATCTTGCCTTCTCTAACCGCGTAGTGCGAGATGCTGCTACCCTGGAGTGGAATAAAACTTTTATCTTCATTCACCTTGTGCTGTCTTAGCAGGCATTATCTTTGTAATTTTTTAAGAGAATCAAGTCTTTTTATATTTTATAATTAATTTGTCACTTGGATGAAACTCTTTATTTTACACACCGAAAGAAAAAAAAATTGAAAGCTTGTAAGTTGGTATAAAGTTCAATGAAGGTCGAATGCGGAATGAATTCATCAGTGAATGGATCCAACAACATTGAACTGTTTCATTCTGCATCATACATTGACTCTGCCATGATTATGCCTTTGAATTTAGCTTCTGCATTGTGAGACGGTCAACTGAAGAAATTGTCTGTGCCAGTATTTGCTTTGCTTACGATATGGAAAATATCCGTCAATGTGTTATTATCCAAGCTAAACATAGAGATAATCTTAATATTTTTTAACCATTCTTAGGTCAAAGGAAAGAACCAAATTGAAACTTCTTCAGTGTTCGATCAGTGTTTAGTTTTCCGCTTTCCTACAGTATACCGTGTTAATGCATGATGGTTCTTTCAGCTCGATACGGAGAAGATGCCATTGGGCAAGCTGTCCAAGAAACAGATCAAGTCTGGCTACAAAGTGTTGTCCGACCTATTGAAGGAGGTTGAGAAAGGGAGCGCCAGTCAAGGCAAACTTATAGACGCTACCAACAGGTGAGTGCGAGATTGATTTATATTTATAACCGACTTCTAGAAGGCGGAGGTTCTCAATTCGTACTTTCTTAATTTGTTGTATGTACCACGCTGTCCGATCACATGTTTGATCACGTGGACCGCAATGTTGTCCGCAAAGATCATTGTTGTTGGTGGGATGCATAAAAGTATCATTGAATACTTTTGATTACTTGAATCACTTTTTACTTCAAGTCGATTTTTTTACTAATTAGTTTTATTCAACTTCAGTCTGGATGTTTTCCCATGTTTATTATGTCCTTGCTTTGTTACTATTGCACAGGGTATCGTATTTTGGACAAGTAATTTTGTTCTGTGAAAGGTATTATTTACTTAGACGTAATATGCATCAGACACTTTAAGACGGCGAAAACGTGCACCGCATAAAACCACAGTAGAAGGCATCATTCTTTGAAATTCCGACATCCAAATTCTAATAAATTAAATTCACCCAATTCAGACATTGGGAGAATTCTTAGATAAGCCGTATCTCTACAAAAATTTATTGTATTACCATGATACTCCTACGATATTATTAATCATCATAATTTCCAAATTCAATTTGACAGATTTTACACATTAGTGCCGCACAACTTTGGCGTGCTGAATCCTCCGTTGCTGGACAACTTGGAACTAATCAAAAAGAAGGCTGAAATGCTCGACAATCTCTTGGAGATAGAGATCGCTTACAGCTTGCTCAAGACTGGTAAGATCTATATTTACTAATGGTCTGTGCTCTTCGTGGTCTCGAACATTTCTTATTTAATCATATTTTTTATTAGGTAATGATGAAATCGTGAGAAAACTTGAGTGTCTGAGGTGTTCACATACCTCGCGTACGTTTGAAATTGCGAATCTGCGGTGGGCACGCGTGGTAATTAATCCTATGCTTTTTGAGAGAAGTTTTGTGCCCTATAATGCGGCGGAATTAAGCTACATAAAAGAAATAGTATTGTTACGGGCTAGGGATCTGGATTTGGATGTAAAACGCCAATGACAACTTCTTAGGATTTATTCACGCAGGGTCTGGTCTGCAGGTATTCACGACACGAAGTCCACACGTAGATTCCAATCGCAGGTCTAATCGAAGACCAATTGTATCGCTGAGGTCGTAGGTTATCGCTCGTATCGCAGGTATGTTCGCTCGAAGTTCACTCTTCGCTCTTCCAAACGGAACTGACAGCGCGCCGCGGCGACCGCTATTTATATCCGCCGGCAAGGATTCTAGAACATTCAAGTACGTACCTACACTCGGTGCACGCGGCAACGACTCTAGAACAAAGTCCTTGTCAAAGAGATTTGAACCTTATACTAGTGGACATACGAGTCACTATTGCTTGCAGCGTTTCATTGTTTACTAAAACGCAGCATGCGGCGACTATTCGATAGGCTTCCAGAAGGCTCTATTCTAGATGGTTCGGGATAGGACCGCGACACTGCTCCCCTCTTAGAGATGCTCGTCCCGAGCATCTTCATTACTGCCGTGATAAGAAGCTAAGCGGCCGATGTGAACCACTTTTTGTGCACCTCTTGGCTGCCGTTGAATTCGGTACTTCACGTCATTTAACCGAGTTACCACTTTGTACGGTCCCTCCCATCTTGTCTGCAATTTCGGAGATTTTCCTTTTCGTCGAGTTACATTGTGAAGCCAGACTAGTGCTCCTTCTTCGAAGTCGCTTGTATTTGCTCGGCGGTCATACCTAGTCTTCATCTTTTCACTCGACTCCAATCCGTTTTCCCGTACTATGGCATGAATCTCTCGCATTTTCTCACGTAACTCGGAAATGTAGTCGTGAAGAGAACGTGAGTCGTCAGGAGGGCCTCCAGTCAGCAGATCTACTGGTATTCTCAGTTCTCGGCCAAAATTTACACGCGCCGGGGTTACCTTCGTGCTTTCATGTTCTGCAGTTCGGTAGGCCAGAAGAAATGGCGGTATATATTTGTCCCAGTCTCTCTGGTGCCTGTCAACGACTTTTGCTAAATGTCTCTCAAGTGTTTGGTTAAATCTTTCTACCATGCCGTCAGATTGAGGATGATATGGGGTGGTCCTAGTCTTATGCATTCCCAATATTTTACAGAGTTCTTGAAATAATTGAGAGTCAAAGTTCCTGCCTTGGTCGGAGTGTGTTTCCAAGGGCACACCAAACCGGCAAACTACTTCCTCAAACAACTTGGAGGCAACAGTCGTGGCTTCTTGATTGGTTATGGCGAATACCTCTGGCCATTTAGTGAAGTAATCCATAACTACCATGAAATACTTATTTCCTGATTCCGTTACTGGGAAAGGTCTAGCCACATCAACTGCAATGCGTTCCCATGGCGCACCAGCGTTATAAAGTTGCAGATTTCCTCGGCTTCTAGTTGGTGGACCTTTCACCGCGGCGCAAGTAGCACACTTGCGGCACCAATCTTGCACATCTTCTCGACAATGGAGTCAGTAAAACCTTTCTCGAATCTTTGTTAAAGTCCTTTTTACGCCCAAATGTCCACCTGACACGCCGTCATGTACTTCACGAAGGACATCTTGTACCTTATCTCTTGGGACAACTATCTGAAGATGGAACTCTCTGCCGTTAGGTTTCTCCCATTTTCCGTAAAGTATTCCGTTCCGAAGAATAAAACTGTCCCATTGAGCCCAGTATGCCTTGGTGACAGCACTAGTAGGAGCGACTTCGCACCATCTTGGCTTGTCCTCGCCTCGTTTCTTCCATGCGACAATGAGCCGTACATCTTCGTCATCTTCCTGTGCTTCTTTCATCGCCTCATCTTCCCAAGATCTCGAAGGAGTCATTCTTGTCAATCTCAATGGCAAATCCTTTGTCTCTTGTTTGGCACAGTGCTTGCAGTCTTCCGGGCACGGCCTTCTTGACAGTTTGTTCCCATTGCATACTTGTGGGATTCTGGTTACCTGGGCTTTCTCCGCTCCAGCCAGTAGTCGCCTCGGAATCCTGGCTTCGTTTCTCTGATTCACAGTGGAGGCCGGAGCGTCACGCTTCTTTACGAACTCCTCAAAACGCTGCTCCATTTTGTTGAGGCGCGCACCCAGTCTGTCATCTGTTTTGGTCGGTTGCCTCTCCTTCTTAGGACACGTGAACTGCAGATGCCCTCTTTCTCCACACTTGTAACACATGGGCCTGGAGTTCCTTTTGGGCGGTGTCTTGATCTCTTTGACCTCCTCCTTAACTTCTCGAAGTTTATACCGGATATCATGACGCACAGCTTCAACTTCCAGGGCGTGTGCCAGAGCTTCTTTTAATGAAGAATGGTGGCTAAGCTTCACTGCAGCCCTAATTTCAAGATCACTAATTCCGTCGACGAAGGCTTGCAATATATTCGTATCCACCATTTTACTATCCGCAGAAGGGTACGCCTTTCGAACCAGCTTCTCAATTTCCAACGCCCATTGTTGAAGTCCTTCACCTAGGCGCTGAGTCCGGTCTCGTAGCTGGGCACGAAAAACGTGTTCAAGGTGTCGTTCCCCGTATCTAGCCTCAAGTGCCTCCAGCAGATCTTTGAACTCGCTGCCTGAGGTGGGCAGTGCCTCCAGGACAGATAAAGCCGAACCTCTAAGCGCGACGGTGAGGGCTCTCAGGCTCTGTTCGTCCGTCCACCCGTTTGAAGCAGCGACAGTCTGGAACTGATGTCGGTAGGCGACCCAAGATGTAGTACCATCGTACGGAGGCACCTTCACTTTAGGCCCCTGGCTTATGCTGACAACCGCTCAACTCTGACAACTCCGCTCGATGTAACTCCAGCAGCTTTTATACGCCGAACTTCCTGCTCTAGTCCAGTGAGGCCGTTTTTCAGACTTATCACTGAACTTTGTAACGGCAGAAAGGATCACCTGTTGATCTGCCTTCTGTTCTTCTCGCAGGCCTCTCTGTTCTTCTTGCAGGCACTGCATCTGCTTGCTCTGTTGTTCTTGCAGGCACTGCATCTGCTTGCTCTGTTCTTCTCGCATGCCCTTCAACATTGCCATCAGGCACGACATATCCAAAACCTCCATTGTACGTGACAGAGGTTTAATGTCTTCGGTGGGCGTGGCCAGGTGGGCGTGGCTACGAGGCGGAGCCTGTTGGTTGGTTGGTGAATCCTGGTGGTCAAGGCCGGTGGGCGGAGCCTGGTGCGAGGGGACGGTGGGCGTGTCCTGGTGGGCGTGGCCAGTGGTCGGAGCCGCTGGGCAGGTATGCTGTGTCTCCTCTACGGGCGTGGCCTAGTGGGCGGGGCCAGGGGGCGTGGCTTGGTCGGTGGGCGTGGCCTGGTGGGCGGGGCCAGTGGGCGTATCCCTATGGCCAGTGGGCGTGGCCTGAGCGGCAGTGGGCGTGGCTTCCGCAGCACTTCTGGAACTGGTCCTCACTCCAGAAGTATCCTCTCTCGGAGTCAGTGGCATCTCCAAATCCCCAATTCTGACACCAAATGTTACGGGCTAGGGTTCTGGATTTGGATGTAAAACGCCAATGACAACTTCTTAGGATTTATTCACGCAGGGTCTGGTCTGCAGGTCTTCACGACACGAAGTCCACATGTAGATTCCAATCGCAGGTCTAATCGAAGTCCAATTGTATCGCTGAGGTCGTAGGTTATCGCTCGTATCGCAGGGATGTTCGCTCGAAGTTCACTCTTCGCTCTTCCAAACGGAACTGACAGCGCGCCGCGGCGACCGCTATTTATATCCGCCGTCAAGGATTCTAGAACATACAAGTACGTACCTACACTCGGTGCACGCGGCAACGACTCTAGAACAAAGTCCTTGTCAAAGAGATTTGAACCTTATACTAGTGGACATACGAGTCACTATTGCTTGCAGCGTTTCATTGTTTACTAAAACGCAGCATGCGGCGACTATTCGATAGGCTTCCAGAAGGCTCTATTCTAGATGGTTCGGGATAGGACCGCGACAGTATATTTCATTACAAATGCAGAAAGGCTGTCATTGCAAAGAGTTCCGACAAATGTCTACCCGAGCCGAGGCGCAGCCGAAGGCGAGGGTTGACAATCGGAACAAGTTGCAATGACGGTTCCGCACGTGTACTGAACGACTATTTTTAATACAATTGCGAAATATTGAAGCAATTTATTAAAATAAAATTATTTGGAAAATGGCGCCAACCGTAATAGTACATTATGATATAAGTGCGGTAAGTTGAAAATTACAGCCGAGGCGATATTACTAGCCCGAGCCATCGGCGAGGGCTATAAGGAAGCCGAGGCTGTAATTTTCAAAGCGCACGTATGTCATACGACGTTTTATAACATATTTACGAGGAAATTAATAAAACTCTGACTTTGTTATCATCACTTCTTGACGACATTTTCAATAGTATTGTGTCAGTCATGTACGAAGTACGATTAAGATACGTTACCATGCAATAACCGAAAGGAAACGTTTCCCAGTGATAATCGGACATTCGGTATATTCGTTCATTGCCCTCGCGACCGTGATCGCGGTTGGAACATACCGGTAGCATGGGAACCAGTGCTTAAGTGCATGAGACCCCCTTGCTAGAAGTGTGACTGTAGAATAAATAATAAAAATAAATTTAATTTTAATTAATAATCAGTAAGTTCATATAAAGTTATTAGTTTATAAATTTAATTTTAACTTCAATTACTAATAATCAATATTGTTGACTTTATATAAAATAATTGGTTTGTCTATTTTGGAACGTAACTTCATAATTAACTTTTGTAATTTTTGCCGAGGGTAGTAAACTAACCGTTAATGATTTCTAAAGACACCTGTCACCTCAGTCATCCGGGACCACGGCAATGGAAAAAGTGCCGAAACGTTGGAAAATTTTAAAAAATGTAATAAACGAGCATAAATACGTATAAAAACAGTTTTAATTATGTCTACTGCTCGTGTTAATCTTAGAACATACTATAATATTGTCGCGGTCCTATCCCGAACCATCTAGAATACAGCCTTCTGGAAGCCTATCGAATAGTCGCCGCATGCTGCGTTTTAGTAAACAATAAAACGCTGCAAGCAATAGTGACTCGTATGTCCACTAGTATAAGGTTCAAATCTCTTTGACAAGGACTTTGTTCTAGAGTCGTTGCCGCGTGCACCGAGTGTAGGTACGTACTTGAATGTTCTAGAACCCTTGCCGGCGGATATAAATAGCGGTCGCCGCGGCGCGCTGTCAGTTCCGTTTGGAAGAGCGAAGAGAGAACTTCGAGCGAACATACCTGCGATACGAGCGATAACCTACGACCTCAGCGATACTATTGGACTTCGATTGAACCTGCGATTGGAATCTACGTGTGGACTTTGTGTCGTGAAGACCTGCAGACCAGACCCTGCGTGAATAAATCCTAAGAAGTTGTCATTGGCGTTTTACATCCATATCCAGAACCCTAGCCCGTAACATTTGGTGTCAGAATTGAGGATTTTAGAGATGCCACTGACTCCGAGAGAGGATACTTCTGGAGTGAAGACCAGGTCCAGAAGTGCTGCGGAGGCCACGCCCACTGCCCCTCAGGCCACGCCCACTGGCCATTGGGACACGCCCACTGGCCCCGCCCACCAGGCCACGCCCACCGACCAAGCCACGCCCCCTGGCCCCGCCCACCAGGCCACGCGCGTAGTGGAGACACAGCATACCTGCCCAGCGGCTCCGCCTACTGGCCACGCCCACCAGGCTCCGCCCACCGGCCTTGACCACCAGGTTTCACCAACCGACCAACAGGCTCCGCCTCGTAGCAACGCCCACCTGGCCACGCCCACCGAAGACATTAAACCTCAGTCACGTACAATGGAGGTTTTGGATATGTCGTGCCTGATGGCAATGTTGAAGGGCATGCGAGAAGAACAGAGCAAGCAGATGCAGTGCCTACAAGAAGAACAGAGAGGCCTGCGAGAAGAACAGAGCAAGCAGATGCAGTGCCTGCAAGAACAACAGAGCAAGCAGATACGGAGTCTGCAAGAAGAACAGAAGGCAGATCAACAAGTGATCCTATCTGCCGTTACAAAGTTCAGCGATACGGTCGCTAAGCTACATGAAGATGTAGAGGTAGTGAACGAACGGGTTTCCGTGTTGGAGGAAGACCTAAAAAATGTGAAAACCGGCCTCACTGGACTAGAGAAAGAATTTCGGCGTATAAAAGCTGCTGGAGTTACATCGAGCGGAGTTGACAGCATAAACCACAGGCCTAAAGTGAAGGTGCCTCCGTACGACGGTACTACGTCTTGGGTCGCCTGCCGCCAGCAGTTCCAGACTGTCGCTGCTTCAAACGGGTGGACGGACGAACAGAGCCTGACAGCCCTCACCGTCGCACTCAGAGGATCGGCTTTATCTGTCCTGGAGGCACTGCCGACCTCAGGCAGCGAGTTCAAAGACTTGCTGGAGGCACTTGAGCCTAGATATGGGGAACGACACCTGGAACACGTTTTCCGTGCCCAGCTGCGTGACCGGACTCAGCGCCTGAGTGAAGGACTTCAACAATGGGCGTTGGAAATTGAGAAGCTGGTTCGAAAGGCAAATCCTTCTGCTGATAGTAAGATGGTGGATACGAATATTTTGCAAGCCTTCGTCGACGGAATCAAGGATCTTGAAATTAGGGCTGCAGTAAAGCTTCGCCACCATTACTCGTTAAAAGAAGCTCTCGCACACGCCCTGGAAGTAGAAGCTGTGTGTCATGATATCCGCCAAGGGTATAAGCTTCGAGAAGTTACGGAGTAGGTTAAAGAGGTCAAGACACCGCCCAAGAAGAACACCGGGCCCATGTGTTACAAGTGTGGGGAAAGAGGGCATCTGCAGTTCACGTGTGCTAAGAAGGTAAGGCAACCGACCAAAACAGATGACAGACTGGATGCGCGTCTTAATAAAATAGAGCAGTGTTTGGAAGAGTTTGTGAAAAAGCATGACGCTGCGCCCTCCACCGCGAATCAGGGAAACGAATAAAAGCCAGGACTGCGGGGCGGGTACTGGCTGGAGCGGAGGAAGCCCCAGTAACCAGAATATCACAAGCATGGAACGGGAACAGTCTACTAATACGCGGTGCAGTGAACAAAATAGAGTGCAAAATCACCCTAGATACACGAGCTTCTAGAACAATAGTGAGACCAGACCTGGTGAAAGCTGTAGCAGACTTCTCTCCGCTTTTGGCCAGCAGATACCCGTCCTGGGTGAAAGGTCGGTTACGATATGTATTGGGGAAGCGTCATATATTCACAACGTAATCGTAGCCGAAATTATGGATGATTGCATTCTGGGCCTAGACTTTATGAAAAAACACAACTGTCACATCGATGTCACTAACGGTGTCTTTAAATGTGGTGATGAGGAGAACTTCATACTTGGCGGTCCCGATGGAAATGTCACGTGCCTGAAGAAAATCGTAATACCTAGACGAGCATAAACTGAAGTAAAGGTGAAGCTGCCTTCGAGTCAGAAGAATCAGCGGAATAGGTGTGTCCTGATTGAAGATACACGAGACAGTGCAGCCAGTCAGAAATTTCTGACAGCAAGAACTCTCGTCTATGGAGGCAAGACCGCTGTAGTAAGGGTTGTGAATATAGGCGATCGTGAGATTACCCTTAGCAAAGGTGACGTTATTGGAAGGTGTGAGGAAGCCGTTTGGATGAGAAGCTGCCAATCATCTCCAAGCTCAAACACATCGAATACCAGGAGTGAAATTATAGTCACTAAGCTCCTTGGGTATTCTAAGAGTAATCTGAGCTATTCGCAAAGCATGAAAGCTAAGAGGTTGCTACTGCGCTTTAGGGATATATTCTCTGACGAAGGAAATCCTGGAAGAACATCGTTAGTTCAGCACAAAATCGACACCGGACAGGAGCGACCTATTCGTCAGCGAGCGAGGCGCATACCGATTGCCAAAGAAAAGGAAGTACAAAACATGTTGGAAGACATGAAGAGAAACAAGATTATAGAACCTTCTGCTAGCCCATGGTGTTCACCCGTAGTGTTGGTAAAGAAGAAAGATGGTAGCACAAGGATCTGTGTAGACTATCGACGGCTTAACGATGTGACCAAGAAGGATAGTTATCCACTGCCACGAATAGACGATACCCTGGACACATTGAGTGGTATGAAATGGTTCTCGACATTAGATCTGAAATCGGGCTATTAGCAAGTGGAAATTGATCCGAAGGATAAAGAGAAGACAGCCTTGTCAACTGGCAAAGGTTTATGGCAATTTAACGTGATGCCTTTTGGATTGTGCAACGCGCCAGCTACATTCGAACGACTTATGGAGTGCGTACTGGCCGGATTAGTTGGGGAAGCCTGCCTTGTCTACTTGGATGACGTCATAATCATGGGTACAGATTTTGAGGACCACTTACAAATTCTAGAGCAAGTCTTTAAGAAGATAATGGGAGCAAACTTAAAGTTCAATCCGAAGAAATGCAGTTTATTTAAGAACAAGGTTAGCTATCTCGGCCATGTGATAACCAGCGAAGGCATACAGACCGATCCAGCCAAAATCGAAGCAGTGCAAAAATGGCCTACTCCCAAAGACAAGACTGAAGTGCGAGCATTTTTAGGGCTATGCTCTTATTATAGACGGTTTGTTAAGGGGTTCTCTGAAATTGCCAAGCCTTTACACAGACTGACTGAAGACAAGCAGTCATTTCATTGGCATGACACATGTGAGAGTTCATTTCAAAAATTAAGAAAATGTCTTTGCGAGACCCCAATCTTGGGATTCCCACAGCCTAACGGCCAATTCATTGTTGACACTGCCGCCAGTAACACAGCGATCGGAGGAGTGTTATCGCAGAAACAGGGCGACAGAGAGGTTGTGATGGCATATTTCAGTAAATCGCTATCGAAACCTGAAAGGAACTATTGTGTGACAAGAAGGGAGCTCTTGGCTGTGGTAAAGACAGTACAGCACTTCAGCAAATATCTCCTCGGCATGCGGTTTACGCTTCGCACTGACCACGCCGCCCTGAAGTGGCTGTTACAATTTAAAAATCCAGAGGGGCAAGTTGCTCGATGGATCGAACAACTGCAGGAGTACGACTTTATTATTGAACACCGCAGCGGAAAGGCGCATGGAAATGCTGACGCACTGTCAAGAAGGCCGTGTCCGGAAGACTGC
The DNA here is from genome assembly GCA_934045075.1 of Yponomeuta sedellus. Taxonomy (NCBI): domain Eukaryota; kingdom Metazoa; phylum Arthropoda; class Insecta; order Lepidoptera; family Yponomeutidae; genus Yponomeuta; species Yponomeuta sedellus. The sequence continues at coordinate 17,045,271 of OW203726.1, forward strand.
AAGCACTGTGCCAAACAAGAGACAAAGGAACTGCCATTGAGATTGACAAGAATGAGTCCATCGAGATCTTGGGAAGATGAGGCGATGAAAGAAGCACAGGAAGATGACGAAGATGTACGGCTCATTGTCGCATGGAAGAAACGAGGCGAGAACAAGCCAAGATGGTGCGAAGTCGCTCCTACTAGTGCTGTCACCAAGGCATACTGGGCTCAATGGGACAGTTTTATTCTTCGGAACGGAATACTTTACCGAAAATGGGAGAAACCTAACGGCAGAGAGTTCCATCTTCAGATAGTTGTCCCAAGAGATAAGGTACAAGATGTCCTTGGTGAAGTACATGACGGCGTGTCAGGTGGACATTTGGGCGTAAAAAGGACTTTAACAAAGATTCGAGAAAGGTTTTACTGGCTCCATTGTCGAGAAGATGTGCAAGATTGGTGCCGCAAGTGTGCTGCTTGCGCCGCGATGAAAGGCCCACCAACTAGAAGCCGAGGAAATCTGCAACTTTATAACGTTGGTGCGCCATGGGAACGCATTGCAGTTGATGTGGCTAGACCGTTCCCAGTAACGGAATCAGGAAATAAGTATTTCATGGTAGTTATGGATTACTTCACTAAATGGCCAGAGGTATTCGCCATACCCAATCAAGAAGCCACGACTGTTGCCTCCAAGTTGTTTGAGGAAGTTGTTTGAGGAAGTTGTTTGCCAGTTTGGTGTGCCCTTGGAAATACACTCCGACCAAGGCAGGAAGGAACTTTGAGTCAAGTATTTCAAGAACTCTGTAAAATATTGGGAATGCATAAGACTAGGACCACCCCATATCATCCTCAATCTGACGGCATGGTAGAAAGATTTAACCAAACACTAGAGAGACATTTAGCAAAAGTCGTTGACAGGCACCAGAGAGACTGGGACAAATACATACCGCCATTTCTTCTGGCCTACCGAACGGCAGAACATGAAAGCACGAAGGTAACCCCGGCGCGTGTATATTTTGGCCGAGAACTGAGAATACCAGTAGATCTGCTGACTGGAGGCCCTCCTGACGACTCACGTTCTCTGCATGACTACATTTCCGAGTTACGTGAGAAAATGCGAGAGATTCATGCCATAGTACGGGAAAACGGATTGGAGTCGAGTGAAAAGATGAAGATTAGGTATGACCGCCAAGCAAATACAAGCGGCTTCGAAGAAGGAGCACTGGTCTGGCTTCACAATGTAACTCGACGAAAAGGAAAATCTCCGAAATTGCAGACAAGATGGGAGGGACCGTACAAAGTGGTAACTCGGTTAAATGACGTGAAGTACCGAATTCAACGGCAGCCAAGAGGTGCACAAAAAGTGGTTCACATCGGCCGCTTAGCTTCTTATCACGGCAGTAATGAAGATGCTCGGGACGAGCATCTCTAAGAGGGGAGCAGTGTCGCGGTCCTATCCCGAACCATCTAGAATAGAGCCTTCTGGAAGCCTATCGAATAGTCGCCGCATGCTGCGTTTTAGTAAACAATAAAACGCTGCAAGCAATAGTGACTCGTATGTCCACTAGTATTAGGTTCAAATCTCTTTGACAAGGACTTTGTTCTAGAGTCTATGCCGCGTGCACCGAGTGTAGGTACGTACTTGAATGTTCTAGAACCCTTGCCGGCGGATATAAATAGCGGTCGCCGCGGCGCGCTGTCAGTTCCGTTTGGAAGAGCGAAGAGAGAACTTCGAGCGAACATACCTGCGATACGAGCTATAACCTACGACCTCAGCGATACTATTGGACTTCGATTGAACCTGCGATTGGAATCTACGTGTGGACTTTGTGTCGTTAAGGCCTGCAGACCAGACCCTGCGTGAATAAATCCTAAGAAGTTGTCATTGGCGTTTTACATCCATATCCAGAACCCTAGCCCGTAACAATATTTTTGTGTTTTTGTTACAGATAAATGGTTGTAATTTATTGTCAAAATTAATTAAATTAAAGAATTAAATGTTTATTTGTTATATTTTATTTCCCAAAGTTAATTTTATTCATAAAATATTGACCACTTTCTTGACATAAAACCTCTTTGCTAAGATTTTTAAAAGTATCGTTCGTTTTTAGACGTATCTTAAAACTTTATTTATATATTTAGAGTATCTTAAAACTTTATTAAAAAAAAACACGTGCCTTTTACATTATCTCACAAGTACGTAATGGTATATTGATTACGATATTGAAATTGGTGTAATTACAACCACTTTACGAGCAAATATGTTATAAAAGAATATAAGCAGAGATTTTTTTTTTTCCCCCATTCTGGTAGGCAAAGGCAACTATTCCCATACAGCCAAGTCTTCAGTAGATTTTTTTTATTGATATGAAATGAAAATTAAATTTAATGAGATTAAATGAAAAAAATATCCTATTAATAAAGTAATGAAACAAATTAGTAGCTTCTTTCTAGAAATTTACGTATTTGCATGAATCATAAAAAATTCTATGAATTTTTTAGTAAAAACTTCATGGTTGGTTTTTTTAATCATTATTTTGACAGTTGGGAAAGAGATCGCACGAGTGCGGGAAAGGTAAAAAAAAGCAAGAGTGTAATAGCCCACATCCCGCACGCTATACGTCCCTGCAATACGCCACTTTTTGAGCAACTGTATTTAAAAAAACATATTAAGATATTCATTTCATAAATGTATTTCTAGAAAGAAGCTATAAAGCTTCATTTATCTAAGAGAGACCAAACGTGATAATTTTAAGAATATAGACAACCTAGTTCTGGGCTGATTATAGATAGTTCTGTATTGTTCTGTCCTAGTAACATGCCAAGCGTAAACTCAACATTTGTCTTAGTGGCATGGTAATACTAATGTTTCGTTGGCTCAAAGGGGACACAAGACTGTAAGCCAAGACAGGACGACTTTACGTGTGATTCTGGCTCAAGCTGAGGCTAAGGACTCTTACGTAAAATAATCATGCTATTAATATATTGAATGACACGCAATCTTCATACCTATACACGGGTAAAAATAATTAAAAAAAAACAATCCATTACGTGATAGTTAAATGTATTTTTTTTAAGTAGCCTCTATGTTTGTGCCCCACTGCTGGGCAAAGGCCTCCCCCAATTCAGTCCAGAGTTTTCTGTCCTGGGCCACCTCAGACCACTCCGGCAGATGGTTGTCCCCACCGTCTTCTAGGCCGGCCTCAAATGTTAAATGTATAACAAGTTTCATTAATGTTGTAGTAGTTTACGTTTGACAGTTCTAAACATTAACGTGTTCGAGCATCGCGTGTCATTAAAAAATACTATGTTGTAGTTAGAGTTCTAAATTTTTTTCTTATTTCACAGAAAGCTCAGAAAACAACGAGATAAGCCCAATAGAATCGCACTACCTAAAACTGAAGGCCGAGATCGTGCCTCTGCCGCGAGAATCGCCCGAGTTCGAGATGCTCCTCAAATACGTGAAGAACACGCACGCCGCTACGCATTCGCAGTACACTCTGGAGGTGGAAGAGGTACGTTTTGGTCTAAAGCCTATTCGGACCTCTGTTTGTTCATCTGTTAATGACAGTGTAATATTGTTCATGTACATACGTCAATTTCACCGTCGCGCCCGACGGACAGAACAATACAGTATCTGGTGTCATTATCCAATATTAAAGGGCCACGGATGCCCCATTTCACTACTCGATCGCTTTTTTTAAAGGCTACTTGACAGTTATTTCGGTTTTACCAACGTTTAGTCACTCATGACACTAGAAACGTTGTTGCTAAAACGTCCAGCGGAAACGTTTCAGCGGATTTGATCGGAGACCAACTTTCTTAGCCCTAAGTTCTAGGCTTACTACACATAAATTGCTATAACTATTATTTGTTATTGAAATTTCTGTAGGTCACTTTTTATAAAATTGATTATGAAAGAAGATATATGTATATTCTTTAGTTTAAACTATATTGCTATTTAATAAAGAAGTTTAAACTATTGTATTTAAATATTTTATTAAATAGTGCAAATTTTGCAAAATGGGCAGTAAATAAATAAATATTTAATGTAGTATACAACATTCTGTGGAACGTATTAATGGTGAAATAAGATTTTAGGCTACAATACATTTCTTTATCAATCCTACAGCAAATACAAATATTATATTATTTTTAATGCACTAACCCGTGTTAACAACAGTTTTAAAAACCTATTTAGAGGCTAAAAATTCGACCCATGCTGGGATTCGAACCCGCGACCTCTGGTACGGATAGCCAGAGGTCGCGGGTTCGAATTCCGGCATGGGAGAAATTTTTAGCCTCTAAATATGTTTTTAAAATACAAATATTGTTAATTATATATATGTACATAGATTACAGGAGTTAAGGGAGTGATCCGATCAGCCGCGCTAAATAATCACTGCTGATCAAGCACAACTTTGGTCGATAAAAACGGGGATTAGAATCGAAGTCACGGCTAAAAGCCACTTCAAATCTACTTCGCAGGTGTTCAAGGTGGTCCGAGAGGGTGAAGAGAAGCGGTTCAAGCCATTCAAGAAGCTGCACAACCGCCGCTTGCTGTGGCACGGCTCCAGGATCACCAACTTCGCCGGAATACTCTCGCAGGGTGAGGAATGGGGAACATGGCTCAAAGTTTTAGATTGGTTCAAGTGACATTTTGTTTATACCGTAAAGAGGGTTTTACACATTTTACACATCTCAAATAATCCAAAGAATCGCGTAACACTAATAATAAACTTGTGTCCAAGCGTTTTGTTCCTAACTTGTATGGTATATCGGATTATACAACGTATAAATCTGCAACGTTGGCGACTGTGAAAAATACTAGACAAAAATAACGATTATTTATTATTCCCTCTTCAAAGAGATTAAAATATTTTTTCTATTTTTTTTTAAGTTGTTGAGCCAGCGGATTGAGATAGGGCTGTAGCTTCTCTCGGTATAAGCATTGAATTTGAAGTAAGGATAGAAGATCATTCAATAGCTTTTTTCGGATCCTGGCGCTGACGTCGCTCGTTGGAAAAAATTGTAACTAAGTTATGTATTTTTTTGTGAAATAACGAAATTTGAGCATATTTCCCTGATAGTTTTATTTTTCTTTAAATAAAAGTGAAAATACCTAATGATTTAATCCATTAATGAGTGAAATCCGAATAATGTATATTATCGTGGAAAATCTTTCCTACCTCAAGTCAGCTGGCACACTTAATATTGAGTTGCGACTGGTCAATGTCACTAGATGTCACTTTATGCTTATATTCGCTACTCCTCGCTAGATGACGCTAAATATCATTTATGACAATAGCAACATTTTAACATAAAAATGGCAACATTTCATATGCAAATGTCAAACTAACAGCACTACGCGCGCTGTGCCTACATAGGGACAGGCAGCGTTGCCAACTCTAACGGTCTAAATCACCGAAAAACATAACCAAAAATCCCCAAGTTTGGGGTAAATAAAATCGATATTCTCCACATTTTCCTCACAAGTTTTTAGCAGAGAAATAAAAGTACTGGTCATTTAAATCAAATATATTTATTATGAACTTATGCTAGTATTTAATTATTTTAATCAATGTATTGCATGCAACTCTTCAATGTGCCTTTGTTTTGATATCATTTGACGTATCAAATTTTAGGCTCCTGTCTTCATAATACCTTCTCTGGTGGTCATAAGCGCCACTACGGTGTCATTATGTAGACGATTACGATTTTCTGTTTTTTCAAATTCTTTCTTTCAAATTCAACTTCTAAACCGGGACTTTCCCAATAAACGATAAAGTTGGATGTAATACATGATATGATAATACATATCTACTTCTTATAGTAATGAAGGTATTACTTCTAAGTTTAGTTCTAAAGTAGGTCTGTAAGGTCAGTCTGGTCAGTAAGTCTAAATTCCCCACATAAACGTTCTCCTCACAAATTACCCAACTCTGAGATTCCCCGCAGTTTGGGGAATTCCCCACAGATTGGCAACGCGGGACGGCGTGCTTTCTCTCACCAGTGTTGCGATGCTATGGTAATTACCGTTTTCGACGGGTTTTGAGCTTTGAACCTTGTTCTCAAATAATTAGTACATGTTTTTTTGACCTAATAAACGTTATCTCGAGCGAGCTGATCTTTAACAAGATGCTTTTTAGGTAAATTTTTGTCTTTTTTATTTATACTACACAAATAGTTGCATAAATTAAAAAAATGCAGCGATTTCATTAAAAAATATCAGTAAGGTTTTTTATAATTGTTTTGGAACCCTAAAAAGAATACTACCACAGATTAGATAATAGTTACTACGTAACAGATACATCACTCCCATACTAAAGCAAAAATACCTACGCTATATTAGCCTACAAAATCTTAATAATAATAGCTATTGTTCACAGCGAGGAGAAAATGAAATGAAATGAAAAGGTTTTATTCAAAGTAGCACAGAAACTGCGGCTTAATGAACGTTACAATTCAAACTAGGTGTCCATTTCAAAATCTAGATCATTTAGGAGAAAAAATGGACAAAAAAACTCCTAACTTAGTCTTTTCAAAAGTCCTTAATTAACATAGTTTACATAATTATTATAAACATAGAACTCATACATTGTACTGGCTTTCATTCCAGACCTCATTGTCATCTAAATAATCCTTTATGTTATAGTAGCCCTTTTGGCACAAAGTGTGCTTAACATATTTTTTGAACCGAGATTGAGGCAAGCTTAATATATCTTCAGGGATTTAATTATAGAAGCGTATACAATGCCCCATGAAGGATGTATTAACCTTTGCCAGCCTAAATAGTGGGAACAAAAGTTTATGTTTATTTCTAGTATTTACATTGTGTTGGCTACCTAAAGTTTTAAAGTTACTGATATTTTTCCTAACGTACATAATGTTTTCATATATATACTGACTGGCAACTGTCAGGATGTTAGTTTCTTTAAAGAAATCTCTTAACGAATCTCTACTACCCAGCCTATAAATGAATCTGATCGCTCTCTTCTGCAAGACGAAGATGGTCTCAATGTCTGCTGCCCGTCCCCACAGTAGTATGCCATAGGACATAAGACTATGGAAGTAACGAAAATAAACAAGCCTAGTAGTTGCGACGTCAGTTAGTTCCCTAATTCTTTTGACTGCATATGCTGCTGAACTAAGCTTATTTGCTAATTTTTCTATATGAGGACCCCATTGAAGCTTTGCATCAATTGTGATACCTAGAAATACAGTTTCATTCACAAGGTCTAATTTGTCATTTCCCAGTAAAACATTGCTGTCTACCGTTTTGACATTTGGAAGAGTGAACTTTATACATTTCGTCTAGGGCCGCCCAACGGTGGAATAATCTGCCGGTCTCAATAAGGCGCTCTCCTTCCCCAGCTGTCTTCAGAAGCAGAGTTCGTGATCTTTATTTATCAGTATAGTCGTTAAAATTTTGTCCTCTTGTGTGTAGGTTAGTACTTTCCTTGTCTCATGTAGAACTTTATTATAAGATATATATATGTATGTTTATAATAAATTATAAGCTTATATAAGTAACGGTATGTAAGTGTATTATTATTAAGTATAAGTATGTATCAATATTCAAATTTGCACTGGCTACCCGTCTTTCTAATTTCCTTCAGCAACTTTCCATCGTAAGGTTGTCTGGAAGAAATTGCTTTTAGCAATAAGGCCGCCAATTGTACTATGTATATTTGCAATTGTTTTGTATTTGTTGTTTTTCCAGTGTACAATAAAGAATATTCTTATCTTATCTTATCTTTTTTGAATTTAACAATAAGTTATTAGAAGTAAACCAATTTAGTACCCGAGAGAGAGCATTATTTGTATTGTCAAGGTCATTTTCTTGTCTCTTAATTTTAAAAATAAGTGACGTGTCATCTGCAAATAATACTATCTCTGACATATTTTGAACCATGAACGGCAAATCATTTACATATACGAGGTAGAGGAACGGCCCCAAAATCGATCTCTGTGGCACTCCTATCCTGACCTCTGACCCTGAAGATTTAGTTCTATTGATATCAGCTCTTTGAACTCTCCCTTCTAAATATGATGTCATAAGTTTTAGGCTATTCCCGTTTATACCATAGTGCTTTAATTTTAAAAGAAGTGTTTTATGGTCAATGCAATCAAATGCTTTCGCCAAGTCACAGAATACGCCTATAGCATCCTTGCGCTCTTCCCATGCACTAAATATATGTTTAACTAACATGACGCCGGCGTCCGTTGTAGAGCGCCCTTGCGTAAAGCCGAATTTCTGACCATGGAGAAGTTGATAGTCATTGAAATGTGTAAGCAGCTGACCTAGAACTATCTTCTCGAATATTTTACTCAAAACGAGTAGGACTGAGACTGGTCTGAAATTTGTGGGATCTTGCTTATCACCACTTTTAAATAAAGGAACGAGCCTACTATATTTTATTAGATCAGGGAATATACCCTCATCTAAACATTTGTTAAAGATTTTGGCTAAATGGGGTGCTAGGGTATCGATTACTGAGCTAACTACTGTTACTGACATACCCCATAAGTCCTAATTTTTTTTAATCTTTAGCTTTTTAAACGATTTAATCACGGTATGGGCTTCAATATAGTCGAACGAAAAATCGTGATGGCATGGGGGGACATTGTCTTTCAAATATACCATAAGTACCCGCTCAAAGAGTCGAGATTGTGTTGCCCACCGTGCGACTCACGTGCAAGCGCGTCATCGCACGAATGCACCAGGGTTGTACATGTGATGATTATTACTGTAATAAAACGAATGTTGTGAAATAACGATATTTATTTATTTGTCAAAAATATTTTATATAAAATGACAAGCTGACTTTGTTTGAGTTGTTATTAGATTAGGCCTCCCTATTATCTCAAGCCAATTGCGGCGTCTGAAAAGCAAACATTAAGTATCAAACTTAATTTTTCGTCATTGTGGGCGATTTGACCGCCACGTTTAGTCCTGAAATTGGAATGGGTTCTATTTGTCCCTCTCTATTCCTAGACCAATATCTAAAAAGAAGGGGACAGACAAAACTGATTTTAGTTTTTGGATTGGGCTTGGCAGTCAGAGTCGACTACATTATATTGGTTTGAATTCGAGAAATACGTAAATATTTGACATCCATGTTTGTTGTACATGTTTTGGTTCTAATGTTTACTACGAAATACTAAAAAGCTAATTTAGTTGATCCTAAATTAAATTAACATTAAAAACAAATACACGCACGACAAAGATGGTTAACTACCATCAATAAAATATTACTAAAGTACCTAGTAATATTTTATCGATGGTAGTTAACCATCTTTGTCGTTACTAAAGTAGTAATATTTTATCGATGGTAGTTAACCATCTTTGTCGTGCGTGTATTTGTTTTTAATGTTAATTTAATTTAGGATCAACTAAGTTGGCTTTTTAGTACTAGATCAACTAAATCGATGGTAACTACCCATCTTTGTCGTGCATGTATTTGTTTTTCACGACTCCACGACTTTTAGCAACTGCTAAAAGTCGTGGAGCGAACTATTATAAAATTATTATTTTTGGAATTTTACATCAATTTACGACTATGATAATTGTACATTTTTAAAAATCGAAAAAAAGCAGTTACCTTTATGTATTTATTTTACTTTTATAGTACCTACCTACCTAAAAGAAATAAATATAAGATTTAAAATACCACTTACCTTTCTTCGTCTCTCGGCAGTGAAAAAAATGCTAATTCTTCATTTTTTTTAACTAAAACTTTCTTAAGCACAACACATGTGAGACGAGCGACCGATGACGCGAGCTCCGTCTCTGCTCACCATGATTAAGCTCTGCGAATCGGAGCGAAACCTGGTCGAACTTTTCCGATATAACAACACCCGTAAGTAAATCCGGACTAAAAGTTTACAATTCTTCATTTGTTTCTATTACTTTTACACCCATCCACTGCACAATAATTACGTGGTTTTGGCATTTCGAGTAGTAAACGCGGGAAACGTGCGGTGCGAGCGCTCAGGCGCGTAGCGGCCCTTTATAGGTTGTATCGTGGACGATACGCCGAGCGGCATGTATATAACGCGTGACCTTGAGCGAGTGACGGACGCCTGATACTACCAAATTTTTCCCTTTTTAGGGTTCCACACCCAAAGACACGAGCCGGACCCTATTGATATGCCTAATGAACGTATTTTGGCCTGAACCATATTCACATTTTTGAAATATGTGTCGTTATGTCGGATGGATTAACAAAAAACTAAAAAATAAGAGAAACTTTATTGAATGTAGATGATTTTGAACTAAACGTAAAATGACTTAATACTCGTAAAACATTTATTTTCAGAAAAAAATTATAAATTTAGGAAAAAAAACAGAAATAAAAGTGATGTTTTTATTTTTGCTGTTTTGTTAAAATAATTATAGTGCGTACTTTAATTATAGTGTCTAAGTGTCCGATTTAGTGAAATGGAAATGCAGTGCCTTCTTATAACACAAGGGGTAGCAGTTACTCAGTAGAAACTCTTGACAGTAATACCAACTATTATCTAATCTGTGGTAATGCTGCCCTGCTTTCGCCAACCAAACGTTCATATGAAAAAAGAGATGGCTTTATGTCAATTTCTGGGTACTGGTCTAGTATGGGGTCGTGCTATATAACGCGTACTGCATAACTCGCAGTACTTACACATGTCTATAATATAACTTTAATAGGATTCATATTTTAAAAACCTATTTAGAGGCTAAAAATTCCACCCATGCCGGGATTCGAACCCATTCGGGATTTGAATAGGATTAATATTCCTAACACCTTTGTTAGGTTTCCAATCAACTGTTGTTTATTTGTTTCAAAATCAATGTATACAGAAAATGAAAATTTTGAGGCCAACTTAGCTACAGTGTAATTGTTGTGCCAATTTTGTTTACCTGTAAATTTTGTATTTCTTAAATAATTTTCTTTTGATATGTACATAATGAATTTGACTTTTTCCATCTCCATAATAGATACACCTCATAATACATCTTTCGATAATATAGGCATATTTTTGGCGTCATGTTTGGCAGATTTATAGCGCAGTGTGTGGCAGATTCTCTACTTTTGAGATGGTCACACTGGTTCAAAGTTTGAAACATACCTACACATTAAACCATTGAATTTTAAACAATCAGATTTGTTTGCTGTTTCTTTATCGTTTTCGTTATATGTGGATTTCTTCTACTTGACTACTATTTACGACCACCATGACTCACAGGTGCCAGTATATTAATTGTACGAATCGTGGTGAAACGAAACGTATTTTTCGTTTTCCCGTGAAAAACACACCAAGATGTGAACAATGGATTGACGCATGTGGTAAGTGATATACCTACCCGTTGCCATTGAGAATCAAATCTTGTACTAAAGGAGGCTCTTATTATTTTGTGGTTCTAATAAGACGTAGTTTTGTCAAACCCACACCACCGCCATTTTTCCAAAAAAAATCTATATGTGCCGAGCCGATATCAATATATTTGACAAAATATTATGTAGGTACTTATTTTTTAAGGATTCATCATCATCATCAACCCATTATGTCCCCACTGAGGGGCACAGGTCTCTACCCAAAGGAAGGTATAGGCCATACTTCACTTGGTGGAGGCTTGCTAGACTAGTGGCTGATATTATTGTAAAAAACTTATTGTATAAAACTGCATTGTATACTCATACTTTGTATACTCATTGTGCGTGCCTTGAACTCTCAAGGCACGCACAATGCTCATTTATTCTAGATACCTACGACACTACGTTTCGACTTTTTTTAGGCGCGCTTTTTGCTTTCCTATGCTTTTGGGACAGCCAGGATGCTGATAATATCGAGCTACTCTCGTAGTTGTTGTAACGAACTAATAGAAGGCGTGTAATATTTTTCTGGGCAATTTTGTTATCTAATAAATTTTCCAAATTAATACAAAACTCTCTTAGGTCGGCACACGCAGATATTTACAGGTTAAGTACGCCTAAGTACCCACTATTTTTATTTCAGGTAACAATAATTTGGCTTCGCTGAGCGAAAAGGAGTTATATAATAGATACATCTGCATGGATCACTTTTCATGCGATTCATTTGTAAACCCTGATACAATGAACCGTTTGCGGCCAACTGCTGTACCTCAGCACCACAATGTATGGGAAGTTGGAAGGTAATTAAACCTATGATAGTAATTGATGCCTTCAGTTTTAGCTGTGTCGAGTTCGAAATTGTAAAAACCAGCTTAGTTCTTCAGACCCCGCATGATTCAGTAGCAAACGAGGCTTGTTTACGAAACTAAAAAATTTTAGGAAGTTTTCGTTTTATCAGTTAATAGCCTTAGCTGTAATATTTTAATTTTTATCTCATTATAATCACGTGTGCTATTGCCGACGTTTGCTAACAGATGTTTAATCGGGAGAAGAGGAAGAAGTTTCCTCTGGATCCCTGAATAGAAAATAGTTTTCCCCCTCCCACAACATTTTGAAACGACTAATCCAACGAGGGGTGACGATTTTTTTACGGTTTTATACTACCGTGTTGTCAGCTTTCTGGTTCGGTCGAACAGATGCAGACAGGCGGACAATTCGGCATGTGGTACTAGGTATAAGGGTTACTTGTGAACCCTAGAAGTGAGGAATACTATAGATAGATCAATGTATCTAATTCTCTTATTTAGTACCCCTCAATGTAGGTACTTTCAGCTTACTGCTGAATACAAGTAGATTTCTTCCACCTAATGCAACCGGTAACTAGATAGATTGATCTATAGTGAGAATCTTTAAGATATAAAAAATATTGTAATTCCAAGTATAGAGTACAAAGACTAGGCATATTACTTTTTGAATTACTCAAACTCTTGAAGAAATTACAAAGAGATGTTTAAACCTAGGCTGGTTTAAAACGCGTCCGGCGGGTCTTGTAATCTTGTTCGCTATCGTGACGTCTAAGACGGAGTTTACACGTTCAGTCTGGTCGGTCAATTTCATCAGTCTGGTTAGACTGACGGCAGACTGAGTGTCTATTCAGTGGACTGACGATCTAGACTGACGGATATTCGAATATTTTGATTATTTCATCAGTCTGGCATCAATCTGACCTTGATCAAGGTCACGGACTGAACTGACGCCAGACTGAACGTGTAAACTCCGTCTTAGGTTCTGAGAGGCCGCGCAGTTGGCCGGCGCCAGTGTGGCAGACCCGACTTTTGGAAATCCTCATTTTTAGTTCATAACCCGAAATACTATAACTTCCAATAGTAGAGGAGACACCTAAGTACCAAATATATTTAGAACTTACGAAGATATGAATACCTAAAATCAAACTTTTCTTCCCGTAAACCAGAAAAAATATTTGTGTCTATATTTGGTATGATAGCAAATTAATTTGTGTTGCTAAAGTACATACAAATCCCTAGTGTTATATGTACGGTACCTACATAAGTACTTCCCGGTAAATTCCAGTAATTTTGTTTTATTTTCTTTTCAAAGATTTTGTCCCAGTTGGATGATTTAACTAGGTACCGAAGTAACAATACTTTTCTAATATCGAGCTTGCCATTTCAAAACCATGGGATCTCGAAATAACAAATAAATAAAATAACGACAATAACTCTTTTTATAGTAACCTCAAAACAACAAAACAAAAACGATACAATAAAAAAAAACATGAAAATAATTTATCTAGAGATATATATGTATATATTGTAGACTTTTAGTCCTGATCTACTTACGGGAGTTGTTATATCGGAAGAGTCCGACCAGGTTTCGCTCTGATTCGCAGAGCTTAATCATGGTGAGCAGAGACGGAGCTCGCGTCGTCGGTTGTTCGTCTATGTATATATATATCTACTTACACCAGGATATTTAGGTATCAACGAATCTAAAGTTCGCGGCGCTTCGAACATTTACATAAACTAAGGACAATCAGACGAGTTAAAGGAAGTAAACAAACTGACCGTTACTGAGTTACATTGCGATAGCGAGCGATTATTATCTCTATCCTTGTCACACGCATACAGTAATAGCGTCAGTTGATCGATGACAGCTTTTGTTGCGTGTTTTATGGTACAGGAAATCATTCAGTACCGCAGTTGTCAATATTTGGTACTTTTTACGTCTTTATACGCCTTCCTTTAGAATACTCTTATGGGTACATTAACTTTTTTTTCTAGGTCCCCTACAACATTGCATGTACAAACCCCCACGCGTACATATGCACGGAAGAGAAAATTGGAGGACGTAGGTAAAGAATATGAAGACCTTCCTGAGGAGCATGGAACATCAGTTCATATTCCCACTACGCAAGTAACTGATACGCCACGTAAAAAAAAACTTAAGCACGAGCTTAAGAGGCGAGGTAATTTATTATACAAATTAAAAAAAACAACAGTACCTAATCGTTCTAAAGCACCAACCCAATACCCGTCTGAAGCATCAGAATTATTTTGCCGTATGCAATTAAAGAAGCGACATGTTTGGAATGTCAAAGAGAGACAATTTGCAATGTCTCTCTATTACAAATCTCCTGCAGGATATAAACACCTACGGGGAAAAGGTATTGTTTTACCTGCACCATCTACCCTCCAAGGCTGGCTGGGAAAGTTAGGCAGCTTACCTGGTAGTCTCGAAAACGTTAAAAAAGAGTTAATGACAAAGTTTTCTGACAGCGACATTATCGAAAAAGCAACATGCGTTTGTTTTGACGAAATGACAATAATGACCAATGTGCAGTACAGCCCCAAATTAGACATGATTGAGGGCTTTGAAGACTTTGGTGCTGACGATAGACATCCAGCTCCTGCAAAATATGCTTTAGTCTTCATGGCCAGAGGAATTTACAGAAATTGGAAAATTCCAATTTGTTATTTTTTAAGCAGGAATACCGTATCGGGTACAAAGCTCGCAGCTTTGATACAAACAATTACAAATATGTTGTTTGATGCTGGACTTCTACCGAAAGTGACTGTTTGTGACCAAAGTGCACCAAATAGGAAGGCAATGAGTACACTAGGTGTGACAACAGAAAGCCCTTTCTTTTTTTGCAGTGGAAAAAAGCTTTTTTCTCTGTTTGACGTGCCTCACTGCATAAAAAATATAAGAAATAACATGCTAAACAGTGACTTTGACCTTAACGGTCACAACATTTCGTTCAATGTTATACGAGAGCTGTATGACATTGATACGCAAGGTCATAAAAGCAGGTCTGTTCCAAAATTAACAGACACCCATATGACTCCAAATGCCTTCCAAAAGATGAATGTGAAATTGGCTGTCCAAATCTTTAGCCATTCAGTTGCATCGGCGATTAAAACTGGTTACAAAACTGGCGAACTTAAACACAAAGATGCAGTAGCGACAGCCGATTTCGTAAAAACAGTGAATAATGTCTTTGATGCTTTAAACAGTCGCACGAATTCGTCAAAAAATCCATTCAACTGTGGGCTGAGTAAACAAAACACTTTAGTACGGGAAGCCCTATTAAAGGGGGAGGAAGTGTTTGCTAATTTGAAAAAGGTTGTACAAAAACGAACTAAAACTGAAAAGACAATGAATACTCTACCCTGTTTTGAGGGATTGAGGCAAAGTATAAGAGCAGTATTAATGTTTTTCGAAGAAGAAAGTACTGGAGGCATTAATTTTCTTCTTACTAACCGTCTGAACCAAGATTGCCTCGAAAATCTTTTTTCTATTTACAGGCAAAAAGGAGGGTACAATAGGAACCCTACCGCGAGAACTTTAAGGGCATTTTTTAAAACTCATCTTATTCACGCCTTTCTGACGTTTTCTAAATGCAAAAACTGCGAAACTGATGATATTTTGATTGAACACAACAATGTAGAGTCTTCTTCAACAGTCCCTGGTCTACCCAGCACATCAGCTGTAAACCTTACCCGGAAAACAGAACCTATAAAAGGTTTTTCAGTTTGTCTAGCATCTGAGGCCAAAATTACTGACATTCTGTCAGGTCAGTCTGAAAAGCTTGAAGAACAAAAAGGGTCACACGTTGAAAAACCTATTTTAACCGTAGAACCGTCCGAAGGTTCTTCAAGTGGCACCACATTTAGCCCTAATCCTGTCTCTTCTTCAGGTCCGTCTCTGGAACAATGTTCTGTAAAATATTTTGCCGGATATTTTGCTCACTTATGCTGGCAGATCGGCGCTGGTAGCCAGCGTTCTACGTGTATACACCTTACAGACTCACGCCGAGAACACCCGAGAAGCGTGAGTATGAGGAGTTTCTCGCTGTCTCGTTCTCGCGGTCGCCTATTCTCCGATGGTTGTTTGTCGGTATTTTTGGCCGCTTCAAAGGATATATCGGGCGAGAAAAGAGAAGACTATCACCAAACTCACGTTTTGTCTCAGCTCAGTGCCGATTAGTGAGCTGCGGAGAGTAGACGTCCATAGTCCATATCGTATTGTTTTTAAAAAAATGTTTTCTTTTCAAAATATGGAATAACGAACTTAAGTTGAAATTTATCCAATACTTTCAATCCGAGCCTATTTTGTGGGATGCTAAACATCGGGACTACAAAGATAAACCAAACGTTACCCACAATCGTCTGGCTTTTTTTTTAAATATTATTCTGAGTTACGAAGTTCACAACGTTATAATACGCAAGTCCACACAGACAGAGTCAAACCTGCTGCAGTTGAATAGTAATGTCGTCCATACCGGATGGGAAACATCACGAGTGAGAAAAAATGCGAGTGTGGATAAATTGCAAGTTCTCGCGAGAAGTCCCGGCCAAACTTCTCGCCGAGTCTTCTTGCCGTGAGTCTGGATGGGGTTAAATGTTTCGTGTGCAATATTACTTTTTGCATAAAAATAGTTAAGTACTTATTTTTCCTATACGTAAGCTACTTATGTATAAAAATGCAGTGCCCTTACAGGGCTCATGTTGCGCACTATTATACCTATTA
Organism: Yponomeuta sedellus; assembly: GCA_934045075.1. Lineage (NCBI taxonomy): Eukaryota > Metazoa > Arthropoda > Insecta > Lepidoptera > Yponomeutidae > Yponomeuta > Yponomeuta sedellus. The sequence goes on from OW203726.1 coordinate 17,062,156, forward strand.
TGTTAAGACCTATTCTGTACCACTTGAAGCAATAAACGAACTTGAACTAAACTATTTACTTCGTACTGTGGTTACCGGTGGTTATCAGACGGGTTGCGGGTTTCAGACGGCCTGCGCCGCTCGCTCGCTGCTTCTTCTTCCAGGTGATCGTATTGTCATTAGTAGGCCAGTTTATTAATTCTCTGGTAGCTTTATTACAAAATAAAAATTTTGTTTTGGTGAGTCGCCCATTAGCTCAGTTGGATAGATCGCTGGCACGGATAGCCAGAGGTCGCGGGTTCGAATCCCGGCATGGGTGGAATTTTTAGCCTCTAAATAGGTTTTTTAAAAATTTTGTTTTTAAGTGCGGTGAAAATGTCTCTTCATTTTTGTATTATGTTGTAATTGCCAAATAAATCTTATTTTGTAGTTTTGTTTTTATTATTAATGATGTGTCATTGTTGGACAAGCTTCAAGAAGATTATGAAAACATTTTGTCTCGTTTAGTAACAATGGACGAAACATGGGTCCATCATTTTGATCCAGAGACAAATAAAACAGCAATCTTTGCAATGGAAACGGCCATCATCATCGACCCCGAAGAAGTTTGATTTAAAATAGAATAACTTCATCTACCTTTTTGTAATGGTGCATGTATTATTAAACAAACTATTCTATTTCGAGATTGTATCACTAGATTGTTGGTGCTCTAGCGCGATCACACCCGCCTAGCTCAGTTGGAAAGAGCGCTGGCACGGACAGCTAGAGGTCACGGGTTCGAATCCCGGCATGGGTGGAATTTTTAGCCTCTAGATAGATTTTTTTTAAATTCATGGACATATTACACAGTTAGCCCTATACTAAGTACAACTAAATGACTCGTGTTATAGGTGCTAAACAGACGATAGATTTAGTTATTTATATTAAACAGGTCAAATCGCGATTATTAGGTAAAACGTAATTACCTAATAAATAATCGCGATTTGACCCATTTAATATAGGTATAAATATGTATGAGTATCGCGAATCATTAAGACCATAGATTTAATACAATCAATCTATGGATAACATCCAAGACCCGAGACAAACTACAAAAGTTTCATAATGTTTACTATTTTTTTATTTTATTTCAACAAACTTAACTATTATTACCTATGCTGTGTTTTTCATAAAATATACATATACTTTTCTTGAGTAATCGTCAATAAAAGTGACAAGTACCTGGCTCCACCTGTTGATGCGGTTTGCATGGGCCCACAGACGTCACTATGCACCAGTTCTAGAAGATTGCTCTAGAACCACGGCTAGGAAATGATTTTGCCTTCAAGGCACGTGACACAAACACTATTTTCTTTCTGTGTGGAAAACTTCACACCAGTTGTACATTTTGTCAACTTGTTTACATCGGTAAGGTTAAGATGGCCCATTCGCTGGTGCCATAAGTAGGAATCTGACTCTGTTGTTGACATTGCTTGCACATTATCACTGGTGATGCTCAGTCTGTATGCACCATTGATAAGATTAGCATGTGCCACTTTCAAGCCATTTTTATTGTAGATACTGCAGCCATTTTTATCAAACTGTATTTTGCAAACACTGCTTATGATTTGACTTACAGAAAGCAAGTTAGTTCTTAGTCCTGGTACATACAAAACATTTTTTACCTTTAAACTTTAATTTTTATTGTTTTCTGACGTTGTTATGGTTACATTTCCACAACTCTGAACCTGCAAAGATTTGTTGTCAGCGACTCTGATTGACTGTACAAGTATTTTCATTGGTGAGCCAGTCTCGGTGCATTGTCACATGCATAGATGCTCCTGAATCTATGTACCAGCTTGTTGTGTAATTTACAGTTGATGCTGAAAATGCTACTATAAAGTTATTTTTACTTTCATCTCGGGATTTCTCCTTAAACCAGCAATTCTTACCTTATAGGTGCCCATATTTGTTACAGTTATAGCATCTGGGGCCCTTAGGGGTTGAATTTTGTTGGTCACTTTTCGGTTGGTGCTTTTTAGAGTTTGTGTAAAATGCTGAAGTGTCTGTTAATTTTACTTCTTGTAGAAGTTTTGTTTTAATTAGGTCTGCACTTATTTTTATATCTGAAATCTCAATAGCCATGATCATAGGTTTATATTGCTCCGGTAACCCTGCTAGCATCAATGTGCCCAACCATTCGTCATCGACTTTAAATCCTATATTTCTTAATTTATGAGCTGATGTAATTACTTTGATGACATAATCTTCAACGTTTGAACATGTTTCCAAGTTTGTATTTATAAGGTCCCTTAATAAACCTACTTTTCTAGACAACCCAGTCTTCAAAAGCTTTTGCTAAGTTGTGCCATACCTGCTTGGCGGTCTCAGCGTCTTGAATGTGTACATACAACATAGGATCAACGAGTAGAATTAACTTTGATCTTGCCTTTTTGTTCTTTTTTTCATCTTTGTCGGTACCCTCTACACATTCCCATACTTCCTCATGGTCTAGATGCGCCTTTACAGCAAAACTCTATAAAGACCAGTTGTCTCGACCACTTAGTTTTTCTATTGCCATCATACCGTGACTATTATTTGCCATTTTTTGCTGAAAACAACAGGCTGAAACCAAAGTGACTAGACGCGCCGCATATTCTTGAGTTATGTTTCTTTGTTTGCACTTTTTTGTTGATCCTACACTTTATTTCAGAAAAATAACTTTTTGCAGAAATGGGGCGGCCCATAACCTGATGAAATTAAAGACATTTAAAGATAATAAATAAGCTTAAGACTTGGTTTTATTTTATTATAATGAAAAGAAGGAGGTAACAATCAGAGCGTTAATAACCGTTAGACCGTTGATGATCTATGACACAAATTAATAATAAAGCATAGACACAAAAGTAAGGCTGACTGCGTTTGGTAAGACATGGCAGGCGTTCCGTTTATAGCATCCACAATTGCATCAGTGAGTATCATTTGAGGTAGGTACTTGTAAGTTATTGTTCATCTTGTCAAAATGATCACAACTGCAGACTTGGTGTGCTCCCTGAAACAAGTATTTCTCCACTGTAGGCAACTAGTTCATGCACCGTTTAGGAAGATATGAAAAGTGGGCTAATAATTTTATTTATACATGTATAGAATGACCAAATTCATTCCTGATATTTGAGACAGCAATTTGATAGGATTTGGCGCGCGTAGTGTTACTTTGAATGACAGGATACGCAATAGTCTGATTAGAGAACGTTGAGAAAGATAAAAAGTACCCGGAACCGGCGTGCGTGCATGCAACGACTTTTGAACGTTGATGAAGCGAAGGTGATCTGTCAGGATCGTGGCAAGTGGCAGTCCCTGGTCTCTGCCTACCCCTCTGGGATACAGCCGTGAGGTTATGTATGTATGTATGTTGGCGCGCGTAATATTGTGGCTATACTCACTAACCCAATGGATTGAAGGTAGACTTGAGGATGTAGTGTAAGTATTGAGTTTTATCAGATAACAATCGGCAACCACACGAGGTCTATGCGTGTTCAAAAGCACTGGTTTCATTCCTTACGAGTTAAGTAACATATTTTCTTGTCGCTTGCTTGGATCCAGAATTGATGATACATCATTTAGTTCAGTTTTGTAGTCCAACAGGTCTGTTGCACAGTAATATAAGCACTTTTTTATTGTATTCTAGGAGTGATCGTTGCAAAGACGAACCGTTTTATAAGACCGTTTTGTGTTCCGCGACGATAGGACCGTTTTACGTTTCATTATAAAGCAGTGCCAGAGACTCTAAAGCAGTGCCAGCGTTCGTTCGTCGCGAGACCAGTCCTTAGATTATTTGACGCGGATATGTCCTTTAGTGCTATATTAATAGAGCCTAGAACGTAATGAGATCATTGCGACGTCGTCGTCGGCTCCTTGCTCGTTCCGTTCGTTTTGGTCTGTGATACAATAAAGTAATCTTTATGTCTATGAGTATACAGTCGAATATCGTGTAAAACAACTTATTTTTTCCGATGTTTCGTGATTTCGTCTCGTTCGCACTCGTTTGACCGTCCTCTGCGACTTGCTCGTTCGCATACAATGAAACCAGTTGCGAACGAGGACCGTTTCGAGGACCTGTTTTCGTTCCAGAAAAAACGGTTGCGTTTCGTCGTCGAAAAATCGGACAACGACCCACTCCTATTGTATTCCTTCCTTTTCTTGGTTGGTTGTCAATTTGACATACACAGACTATACGAGTAATAGATACGTTCTGCTCTGGACTGAAACGCACTTATCTATTCTCTGCTAACTACTTCCCACTAGAGTACGCTACTTTGCAATGTTGCATAATATTCGTGCAATTACACGTTTCGCTACTCACCGCTAGATGTCGTAAATGGACCCGTAATGAACTGGTAATAATGCCATCTAGCGGTTTTAGACAAAGCGCTCTACACGTATTTTTCGGCTCTGCGCGTATTTTCAGTGGCGGCCTCTGGGCCCGGCGCGGTTTTTTGGGATCCGATTTGCTTGTATGGGAATGGGTTTCTATCCTTACTTCAAATTCAATGGTATAAGTATCCATTGCAAGCATTGGAACTCGCGTAATACTCTTAGAATAAAAACAGTAGATTTGGCGTTATATATGAAGCTACGACACAGATGACAACATTCCACTTTATTATATTTCATAAAGTCAAAATACAATAGACATACCTAAATTATTTACATAGACACTAAACAAAAATCAGTACAAACATAATCAACATTCCACTTGTGTACAATATTCGTAACTAACAATTGTAACAAAATTAAATGTTAAGTTTGTGTTGTGACACAACGCCAGTAGGTCGTCCATTGTATTTTTTATCATTGCATCAAAGTACTGTTCCGTGTGTTATTAACAGTGTTAATCATAAAATTACGATTTAATCAGTATCCGCACTTAACATTTGAAACGTAATTTTCTACGAAGTTGGTACTTGATTGTATTGATTTTAATTAGATTGTGTGCTGAAATGTGCATGAAAAATGTGCGGCGATGCTTCATGCACCGAATTCATTGCCAGAATATATTCAGTACTCTCGTATAATAATATCTTACTTGAACATTCCTGAAGCAAAAGACAGTAGGTTAAATATATTTTTGAGTTTTGCGAGACTTGTTTTCGTACTCTTTTCTTTCCTATCCTCATACACACACGACATGGTTCTTTCACCGCCATAGAAAAGCACTAGAAATGTGATTTTAGTGTAAATGCCCCTAAAAAGTAAAAGCTGTGGTCTCTACAGTGGCGATGCCGGTATCCGCATTGTCGGCGGCGGCAGGGCATTAAACTTCGCCACATAAGGATCAGCAACAGCAGTTGCTGTGTGGTGTCGGCCTAGAGAATAGCACCAACCCAAATTCTTCCCACGGGTGTCGTAAAAGGCGACTAAGGGACACAAACCAAGGGGTGGGCAGCAGCGTCCCCTGCAGTACAATTCCACCAAACTGCGATCCCCAACCCGCATGCCCAGCGTGGGGATTATGGGCATTACCCTCCAATGAGGGCACAACCTTGCGCTACGGCGCTCATTAGGGGAGGGCTATGTCAAGCAGTGGACTAATATAGCCTGAAGAAGGAAGAAGGACATAAGGAACATCCTTAGTCACATACCCTCTGTGGGTATGGTATAATTAATGTGATGACAATAAATTATATCTCACCTAGACGCTGTCGCCTCCGCTACTGGCGATTCTACCGCAGGTCTCCGCATTGATTAGATTAGATTAGAACTCTTAATTGTACACACTAGAAAACTAAATACATAAAAAGGCTTACATATCTAGCATTGCATAGTCGGAGGGAGATAGAAGGCGTTAATCTTATTGGGATGGGACGATAATAATCCTGACGATAAAAGCTGTCGTCTTCGCATTGCATTGCATCGTAGGAGACAAATAAAGGGCGTTAATCTTCTATGGCTGTTATGTGATCACGCTCACGCGGTGTAAATGCCACTAAAAAGTTAGCTATGGCTCCCTGACACTCGATTGTTCCGCAGGCCTCCGCATCGCGCCGCCCGAGGCCCCTGTGACGGGCTACATGTTCGGCAAGGGCGTGTACTTCGCGGACATGGTGTCCAAGTCCGCCAACTACTGCGGCACCACCAAGTCCAGCCCCACCGGCGTGCTGCTGCTATGCGAAGTCGCGCTGGGAGACATGTGAGTGCAGCGCCCGGGATTGTAGGCCCGCGAGACACATGCGACTGGTTCCACGGGTTTTGTAGGCCATTGGGAGACATGCGAATGATTGTACGGGTAGTTTTTGAGAGACATGAGAGTGATTCGACAGGTTTTGGAGGCCCTTGGGAGACATGCGAGTGATTCGACTGGTATTGGAGGTCTTTGGGAGACATGCGAGTGATTCGACTGGTATTGGAGGTCTTTGGGAGACATGCGAGTGATTCGACTGGTATTGGAGGTCTTTGGGAGACATGCGAGTGATTCGACTGGTATTGAAGGTCTTTGGGAGACATGCGAGTGATTCGACTGGTATTGTAGGTCTTTGGGAGACATGCGAGTGATTCGACTGGTATTGGAGGTCTTTGGGAGACATGCGAGTGATTCGACTGGTATTGGAGGTCTTTGGGAGACTTGCAAGTGATTCGACGGGTATTGTAGGTCTTTGGGAGACTTGCGAGTAAATTCGACGAGTAATGTAGGTCTTTGAGAGACTTGTGAGTGATTCAACGAGTATTGTAGGCCTTTGAAAGACATGCGAGTGATTCGACGAGTATTAACTTCGATATGAACCCTTGTATGCCCGCACTGAATTAACAAAATTTTAATTTATTTGGACAAACTACAGGCACAGATATAGAATATTTTATGTTTTACAATATTGGCTATGGATTTATCTGTGCTATGGAACATTTCTCACTTATCTTATGGTTAAGGCAGGTTAGTGTGTTATCTTCTAGGTCTTTCGGAGACACGCGATTGATTCAACAGGTTCTGTAGGCCCTTGCTTTAAATGCGAGCGATTTAACGGGTTTTGTTGGCCATTACGGGACACGTGAGTGATTCGACAGATTTCTTAGGCCGTTGAGGACGTGAGTGATTGAATTGCACGCGATTCTCTTTTTGATGTGAGTTCAAGAAGCGCACGTTTACATCGATTCCCCGAGCTCCGACCCCCGTTTAAGGGGCTTCCTCGTGGCGTCCGCAGGAAGGAGTGCACGCGGGCGGAGCACGTGGAGCGGCTGCCGGCGGGGCGGCACTCGGTGTGGGGCGTGGGGCGCACGCAGCCGCGGCCGGCAGACAGCGTCACGCTGCCCGACGGCACGCTCGTGCCGCTGGGGCCGCCCGAGACCAGGGACCTCAATACCTCACTGCTCTACAACGAGTATCCTTTTCAAAATACACTACAAACGGTCAGCGCGAGTCTGGGTGAAGCGACAATCAGTCCATGTCGACATAGTGCAAATTTCACTCTACGGAAAATCTTTTACGTGACTTCAATGATACTTTTATGGTCTAGCGTGCTCCGTACATGGGTTGGTAATTAGGAAGGCGCTGCGCGACACAAATCTCGTAATAATGTAATTTGATTTTGATTTACGATAATATAACATTGAAATTTTGCTAATGTGTTTAGACACCACAAATCGAGGTTTGATCGTGTTTGGAAATTTCAATTGGGTCCAAAAATTTACAGTAAATTTGAACCTTTGTGAGAAGTTTCTATAAGAATACTTTAAACATTTTTTTATTTAACGACTTCCGTCCTACTGACTAAGTTTCATTATATTCGTCATGCCGTTTGTAAATCAAAACGTAACTACATTTTTATGGTAATTGCCTAGTTTTTAGATGAACCTGTGAAATTGTGTGGAGCTAATTCTGCAAAAACGATGATACAATTCTGCGGTGGGTTAAACACCTGTAGCAGATCGTGCTAAAAATTGTATCTAAAGCATGATTTTTAGTCATTTATATTTAACCTGCCGGGAGTAAGCCTATTGTTGCTGCCGCCGCTTTTTGTGGCAACAACTGTCTCAAATTCTCTCATCGAGTTCGTCTTTTAAAAGTCAACATTATTTCATTACACATTATGTTCGGAGACCCGATTTTCAGATTTGGCCATTTTTATTGAATAACCCCATTTTATAATTACAAATAGTAGACTAGAACGCGAACACCCGATAGCCAAATAGGTAGCCAAATAGTAGCAGGAGATATAAGTACCTACTGGAAATTAGGCCTCAGAGCACACTGCACTACGTTTTAAAAAAAAGCGTATCTAATTTCCTTAGCAGCATTTTCAGATTCATTGTGTACGACATCGCGCAAGTCAACGTCAAGTACTTGTTCCAGATGAAGTTCAACTACAAGTATTAACACTGAAAGTTACTTATTGCTTCAAGTACCATGCATCCATGCTTCTGAATAACCTACAGCTACTTAAGCGACATACTTAAGCAAAATATTCTTGATAATTTGTGTGATTAGTCATGTTACTGTTTATTGACTATTGTGCTGTTCTGAAGGCGATAGGTTTTATATTGTATGCTTCACTAAGACATCAGTTATTATTAAAAGTCGCTCCGTTTCATAAGGAAAAATTTTTTACTCTTACAATTTGTCGTCGTCGTCAGGCTATACTGGTCCACTGCTGGACATAGCCCTCCCCTAAAGAGCGACACGTTGTGCTATTATAGGGGGTAATGCCCATAATCCCCACGCTGGGCTTGCGGGTTGGGGATCGCAGTTTGGTGGAATTGTACTGCAGGGGGCGCTGCTGCTGCCCACCGCTGCTGTCCCTTAGTCGCCTTTTAGTGTCGTAAAAGGCGACTAAGGGACACAAGGTTTGTGTCCCTTAGTCGCCTTTTACAACACCCGCAGAAAGAATTGGGTTGGTGCTATTCTCAAAGCCGACACCACACAGCGACAATTTGTAGGATACTGAAATTGTCAGTAATTTTCGACCTGACGACTGATCGTAAGATGGGCGGAAAGTTTTTTAATTATGTTATTGTCACTTTTTTTTATTACTCATTGGCGCCAAACGGGGCTCAGGCAGTTATTTCTTGTATTACCTAATTGTTATTTGAATTCACTTGAATGATTGTGATAATAATGTTAGTATATTCATGTTTGTCCTAGTTGTTAAATTACGTTAAGTAAATTAGGTAGGTACCTCAATAATAATGATTACATACCATTTTAATTTCTTTGGAAACAATGATTCTCTTATAAAAATATTTTGCATAATCGTCTGTTTTCTTTACGACTGCCCCTTAAATAAATGGAAATACCTTAGAGGAATCGGAAATGACGGCTGCACGAAAATACAGCTCCCTTAGGAGAGTCCATTTACCTCCATTCCACTCCCTCTATACAAAAGAATGGACGTCCACCCGTATTTGAATTCAGTAAGTACAACTGCCTCTTTGAACTTGTGGTTACGACGCTTGACTAAACAACGGTCGTGTGCTCTTTATTATTCCCTTCAGCCACGTTCGTAACCAAATTTTCGTAACCAGTTGGCGCTAGTGAGCCTAATGGATTCCTGTCATTACGTGGAGCATGCTGTCTCGCTCGGACAATATTAAAATTTTGGTAATTGTAAAAAAAATTGTATGTTTTTGATAAATGTAGTCTGAGGGTATAATGGATACTTAATTATATTGCAGATATTCAAGGCATATTTTTCTTATCCTATCCCATAGATGAAAAAAAGAATCTTATACCATAGGGGTCTGTACAGTCTAGTTCCTCGTTGAGTTTTTGAGACAATTTGATTCCCAAGTAATAATTTTGGGAGCAAGTTATAACAAACCAACATTTCAATCACCAGGAAAAATGTAATGTGCGAGCGAAACAGCATGCTTCAAGTAAGAGTACATAGGTACCTACGTGTTTTGTATTGACCATAGAGTCAATAGTCATATTTTAATTTTGAAAATAGTTTATTAGTCTTTCAAAAGCAATTGGTAAACGTTTTCGGTACACTAATTTCTAAATAATCTCCTCAAACCCAAAGTTTTGGGTTGTAAAGTAATTGGTAGGTACCTACCATAGAATAAGTTTTTATTCTCTATCCTATTCTTAAATAGGTACCTGGCTGGTCAAGGATAGCAAACAGCTTATCAAACAGAGACTTTATCAAACAGAGACTGAAGATCTTGAGTATATCGCTCGACAAATGTCAAGATAAACCCTCTTTCCACTCCGACCAACTGGACTTCCAAATTTTTTATTTGCCATTTGTCGAGCGATAAACGTGACCGTAATAGGCTTGCTGTAAGGGACTTTTTGCGAAAGGGTTATTTTGCGAAAGGGACATTTTGCAAAAGGGTCATTTTGCAAAAGGGTCATTTTGCAAAAGGGTCATTTTGCGTTAGGGTCCTTTTGCGAAAGGGTAGTTTTGGATTAGGGTCCTTTTGCCAAAGGGTCATTTTGCGATAGGGTCCTTTTGCGAAATGATTAAGGGACATTTGGCGAATGGGACAATGTCCGCCTAAATCACAAATTGGGATATCAAATACCGCAGTGATACCAGTTTTTTTTCGGAAAAAATTCCCGAAAAGTGGAGAAATATGTATTTGTTGCATTTATTAGTGCTTTTCTATGGAGTTATGGAAATACGCAACCGTAACCCTTATAAAATAACATATCTTTATTATTTTTAAATATCTAATTGTATGAAATTTGCCGCCTCATTTCTGTACAAGCCGTGCTGTGTGTGGACATCTAACAACGTTGTGCATGAGCCGTCTATTTCTTTTTATAGTGCCAATGGCTATACCACAAACATAAAAAACAAGAGATAACCTACAATAATTATTGACAGCTGATATTAGTTAAGTTGTCAAACACCCGCCACCGTCGTAGGTGGCAGTGATATTACTTAGTTATTTTGTATCCTAAACTTTCCACTTATTCGTCACATGTGATAATGTGAGTAAATTGAGCGCGTGAGTTAGTTGGTGACGCTGTTTCACGTTAATTTGTAAATGTAATTAGTTTCTCTTTCTAATTCTTGTTTCTTATTCGTTTTTATCAATGTTTTAAAAATTGAAGAAAAAATAAGAGGCAGTTTTTATAGGTATTGTTAAGTTTATGAATCTTAATGGAAATAAACTTCAGAAAGACGCGTAATGGAAAATATATTATTTTGTAGTAATTGTACAAACGAAGACAGATAAAGAATTCACTTATTTTATAAAGTCAATGTGACAGTCAAAAAGACTAAACTGTAGAAGAAGGCTGAGGCCGAGGCTGTATACCTTGGGACAGGTACTTGATGCAGTTTTGCTTGTATGCATACTTCACACTCTGATAGTGATTCAGTGACATCGAAGTTTAAGCCAATCAAATTCTCGTTTCTCAGAGCAAGTTTCATGTCTCTGACGTTCATGTGTCCGAGTTTCCGGTGCCAATCGTTGATGTTTGATGACTTCTTAGTTGCAGTTGGAACCTTGTCACCGTTATCACTGGTCAGATTGTTGCGTTCATGCTGAGAGGGTTTGATATAGTAGAGACCGTCTGCGTATTTGGATGCAGTGAGTGTTATTCCAGATTTTGGATTCTTGACCGTCGCCTTTTTCTTGGTGAAGAGGACAGAGCACCCGGCATCTGTCGCCTTGCCGACGGACATCAAGTTAGTACTGAGACTAGGTACGTAGGTACAGCGTTTCTTGTAGGTTTGTGCGTGCAATGCCATCTCCATTTTTTGTTAAGAATGAGATGGTGCCTTTTCCCTTAATCTCTGCACTGTGTTCCTCAGTTGCAAACTTGAGTTTTCGTGATGTCGCTTCGATAGTCATAAACAGGTCTCTTTGGTACGTCATGTGGGACGTGCAGCCACTATCCAGGACCCAAATGTCATTTTCAGGTTTCTCGTTCTTTGAGAGGAGACACTGATTGGCATAGTTGGTCTTGTGGTTGTGAGGCTGATTTTCGTTCTTTTCCTGTTTCTCACGGTTATCCTTCCAGCATTTAAACAGATTTTGTGATTTCTCCGTTTAAATATGTTGCCTTTTCGTTTGCATATTTTGCACGCGGCGTATAATGCTTCTTCTTGTAAAGCTAACTCAGGTTCGTCGCTGTTAGTCATGTTTTGGCTATGACGTGCTTCACATTCTTCAATTATTTTATTTTTAAGCTCCTCAGGCTTTGGAAGAGTGTCCATATCCGCTAGCTTGTCTACTACGTCCATAAACTCGTTTAGGTGTCGGCGCACATCGTGGCCTTGCAGTTTGGTCAGGACAAGCTGTTTCAGCAGGGAGGCTTTTCGCGCAGGTCCCTTGCTAGCGTATGTGTCTTTCAATTTGTCCCATAGTGCCTTTGCAGTCGAGCAGCTTTTTATTTGTTTTAGTTCAGAAGGGGCAATAATAAGGATTAGTTCAGACCTTGCTAATCTGTCGCCTTCTTTCTCTGCGGCTGCAGCATCGGTGCTTGGGGAAGTCTCAATATATTTCCACAGTTTGTTTTTAACCAGTACGGCTTCCGCCTGGATCACCCAGGTGTCGTAATTTTCTCGAGAGAGAGGGTCGATTTTTGTCGACATTTTTTTTGTTATTATTACTTACGACCGGACTATTTTCGCTCTGCTACCATGTTAAGTTTATGAATCTTAGTGGAAATAAACTTCAGAAAGACGCGTAATGGAAAATATATTATTTTGTAGTAATTGTACAAACGAAGACAGATAAAGATTTCACTTATTTTATAAAGTCAATGTGACAGTCAAAAAGATTAAACTGTAGAAGAAGGCTGAGGCCGAGGCTGTATACCTTCACAGATATCTGCTACAAAAACACTAAATTTGTCGATTCCAAAACTTCCAAATTTTTTTTATACAAAACTTCACTCCATATTAGCACCTTCAAATAAGTAAATATAGTTACAACCGATTTGATTCTATAGTAACAAAATAAAAGAAAGTGCTATCAATGCTAGCTAACATCTCAACATTATGCAAATATGCATCCGATTGTCCGATCTCTAGTCATAACCAATCCCTCAATCGATGCCCCACTTCCTTCATAAAAGCCTTTTAAGTCACTCAGTAATGTATGATAAAAGTGAAACCTTCACTAGATTAGGTAAGTTTACTTTTCTGATAACATGATTTAAGGCGTTTCGGAGCAAATCATAACTTTTTATAGAACGTTTTTATCTAAAAGTGAACATGAGAAATCTTAACACCTGTAATAACAATTTTTCAAACTTACAGTCTAGAACATATGATCAATAGATTAGAACTTTAATGGATTTCCGTTAAACCGGCTGTTTTTGGCGGAAAGTGATTGAAGTCCTTGGTTGTTGATTGTAGTTTCTAGACTGTATGTTTAAAAAATAGTTGTCACAGTTGTTAAGATTTTTCATGTTTACTTTTAAAATAAAACGTATTATAACACAACTTATGACTTTTTTCCATTAGTGACGCTAGTTAGCACCCTGAAGCACCTTGATTTGAAAAAGTGGGCAAAGTGATATTAGTCTGGCAACACCGATGGCACGCATACATAAAGAGACGGCGGCTATTTGTCTGCTTCACTCGTGACTAGAGAAGGTTCCATCCGTAGATAGAGTAGAACTATCCCTCTACGGTTCCATCCGTCTTTTTTTGACATCCGTGGAACCACCCTCAGAATTTTCTGAGGAACCGCCCGTTCTGTGATCTGTGAAATGAACCCACGATGAACCGTTCGTTCATTTCATTTTAATCTGCATTTCATCCACAGAATAATTCCTTCAAATGAATGACAGTTATTGAAATTTCATTCGTTCGGCTGTGATTTCATTCGTTCGTTTTCCGCGCTGTCGAGTGGTTGTTTATTGACAATTTATTACAAAAATTTTAAATTATCGTAAAAAAATTGGGTTCTTTACTACTATTTACATGATGGTGTAAAAGAAATAAAACGTGGTGATGTTGCAACATGAACCTTCAGTGTGACATTTGTTAGAAATCCCAAGAGAAAACGAACATGGAATCGCAGAACATTACGAACTGGAGCAACAAAGACGTACTAGAGCTATTGCACAAAGAGAAAATATCGCCGTCGATTGTGGAGATATGCCAGAAGAATGACATAGATGGACAGTGCCTTCTGTCTCTGGTCGACAGGGACTTCTACGAGGTACCTTTCAACCAGCTCCACTTGAATACCTTGGGCGAGAGAAAGCGCTTTGTGTTGCTCGTGAAGAAGCTTCAGCGCAACAACCGCTCAGCCATGTTTGAGCTCGGTTTGAGCGACGACTACCCCTTCAGCAACCCATCCACTAACATTAATTTCCTGGGAACCAACCTGTCCCACCTTAGCTATAATCTACACAGTAAGGTCCCAAACAGCGAATTTCCCTTCGGGAGAAATTCTGAGTTCGTCTCCAACTACGGCCCTGAAGTGAAGGCCTCCAGACTAAAACCCGAGATTTGGAAAACAGCCATCGCTTTAGGTGAGTCTATTGACACTCATTTTGGCATGTTCTGTGATAAAACATTATATTACATGGTTTATATTTTCATACATACATTTTATAATGTTGTTTAGTTTGTTTTGCACCTTGGGTTTGTGCCAAACTCCAGATAGTGGCCATGAGGCTTACAAAGTCATGTGAACTCTTCTACTTATGAAGTTAAACATTCTGTGTAGAATAATATTACTTTCATACTTAGCTCTTGAGTCATATTTACTCTACTTTCACTTCTAAAACGGTTGCAATTAAAATATTAAAACTCTTTAGTTTTGCATTCTAAACTCCGTCATTATGTCTGAATTGAGATGAAGAAAAGGAAAGTCTTCATCCATTATTCATACTCTCCCAGAAAACCCACCTAAATCCACCTTGACGTAATATGTGCTCTTAAAAATATAATTTTATTATTCCCAAAGGATTGGTTCTGTTTATTTATCCTATTCAGATTTGTACATGTACCTACTTCCAATTTTTATTCTTGCACTATTCACAAAAATGCTTGCCAACACTTGTATGTAACTCTCTAATCTAGCTAATTTATTAAAACAAGAATGACCCCCAACAGGCTATGTATTCCTCGTCACGTGGGTGACGGCAGTGGTGATGGTGATAGTGCACGATAAAGTGCCAGACATGAAGAAGTACCCCCCTTTGCCGGACCTGTTCCTCGACAATGTACCACACATACCATGGGCTTTTGACATGTGCGAGATCACGGGCTCACTGCTGCTAGCTATTTGGCTAGCTGTGCTGTTCTTCCACAAGCATAGGTGAGGGTATTCCTTTGTTTAAAGGTAGGATAATACAATAACAAAATGTTATTCAATTTCATAATTATTATTATCAGCTATGGTTGTGTTGTGGCATTGATCCGGCTTGATAACTTCTGTCAGTAAGACCCGCCACTGTCTTACAATCCTTCACCTACCCGAACTTGGTCCCCATGGTGGAGTATGGCCTAACCTTCCTGCGTTGCAGGAAAAGACCCATGCCCCAGTAGTGGGGATGTATATATCATGGTGGTGGTGCCTGCGACTTTGTCCATATAGAATTGGGACATCAATTTGGCCAAATTCTATTGGTCCATTTAACTTAATATCAATTTGGCTGATTATCAAGAATTGGTTAAAACATCCTCGCTTTTTAGGCATGATTATTGTTATCTTTAATTTTGTTTATTCAGAAAATAAATATAATTTATTCATATTTCAATGTAACAAATAAATAATGCTGGGTGATAAGAAATTCTACATAATCCTTAAAACAGTCCCAAGTCAGTTCCTGGAATTGTAAAAAAAATCGTATAAATTCACAATTCACGCGTATAAAATTCAAACTGTGTTCCGTAAAGGGAAATACGAATTTAAACTGCATTTGTGGAGAGTTTAACGGAATTTGGTATTTATAAATAATATGGGTAGTTTCTAAAAAAAAACTTTTCTATTTTATAGTTTTTCAAGTCTAGTTTTATGACCCCATCTCATATACATAGGTGTTAAATCTAATCTTTATCGCGCGTGGCTTGTTAACAGAACTAAACTCCAATATCAACAGTCGATAACAACGTTTTTCCACACGAGAAAACTTTACGCGATTAGGTGTTTGACTGTTAACTCAACACAATGTCCTTTGTACCGCCTTGTTCGTAAACACTAGGTATAGGCAATACAATATCCTGTGGCGAGAGGAAGCTATTGTTGATTTACGGTGTAAAAGAAGGCTAAATTTAAAATGAAAAAAATAGCCTTTTGTGTCGTCGTCATCATCATCAACCCACTATGTCTTCACCGAGAGGCACGGGTCTCTTCCCTGAGGAAGGTATAGGCCATAGTCCACCACGGGGGCCAAGTCCGGATTGGGCGAGGCTTGCGAGACTGGTGGCTGGTCTTACTTTCAATGTGTACTTTTGTGTCGGTTTAACTGCAATAAACCTTACTATACTAGCCTATAGTGAGCTAGCCTCAGAACAATAAGCTTTAGTTATTATTCTGAGGAGCTAGCCTATTGACAAATTTACCTTGCACTCGCTTCTTAGATTACTTGGAAACTTCGCTGTCGTGTCGTTAGCGAAATGTACCCCGGTTATTTATTTATTCTTATACGGTGCAGCAAAACCAAAACATGTCCATACTTTTTATAATGTTTACCATTTAATGGTGAACACAATTACTTTCAGGTTTACGTATTATGAATTTGCTTAGAATGCAAACATAAATGAAATAGAATACACAAATAAATTCTCTACGCAAAACAATCACGTTTCCTCAAATTTAAATCCAAATTAAAATTGTTTATTTTCATTACAAAGTTTACAAAAATACTACACGGGCTGGACCCTCCTAGTAAGTATAGAAATACATGTGTTACCAAGGACTTTAATCACTTTCCGCCCAAAAGGGCCGTAGGTATTTAGCGGAAATCGTTTAAAGTTCTAGTATATTGATCCTAGGTTCTAAACTGTAGGTTCTAAAAAATAGTTGTCACAGTTGTTAAGATTTGTCATGTTCACTATTAGATAAAAACTTAGTCGGCCTTACTAATTAAGGTTATGAGCTGTATATACAGCCGTTATGCGAGGTCTGACAAACTGGTTATTTGTACGCTAAATGCTATTAAACAAGTTTAAGTTGATCTACGTCAAATAGTTATTCAGAGTGTATAACTTATTTATTAGTAAGGCCGTAAATGATTTTCCATTAGTTAGCAACCCAGCCATACATAAACCACTCCAGTCGATAGACCATAAACCACTATTGTAAAAAAAAAGGTATAATCGAAACCAAAAACACGACTTACCTCGGTACCTACGGCATAAGGATTTACTTATTTCTGCATGCAGCCGTTACGGTAACGAATAAAGACAAACATTGAAAAGACAACACTTGATCTCTGAAAACATTACACCTATTTTTTTTAGTTGGACAGTCGAGTCACGTTGAATCACCGTTCGAAGTCCGATTGCCATAGTGGGGAACTTGCGTCAAACTTAGGTTGAACTGGCGCTGCTTGTATACCACACAAGAGACGTATATTTTTTTTTTATAAATACACCGATAAGCCTTATTTTTAACGATAAAAATTAATGCTTAAATTTTTATTTCGGTGTCCCAATAAATGCAAAAAATTTGGAATTAAGAAAAATCAATTATCATTAAATTTATGTTTTCTGAACTAAACGTTTTCTAAAAAGGGTGTAGATGCATAGAAACATTATTTTGCAAGATAATCCGAATACTGATAAGTCTGATAACCGCTCTTCAGGTTTCGACGTCATAGTCCGAGTCCTATTTTCAAGGCGCGTTTTTGTACCACGTGATCACAATGACTTTTCGACAGTTCGCACATTATTCTGAGTACCTATTAGTTGCCGAGAAAAAAATACAATGGCCTGTCCAATCCGCTTTTTGACTCTCTTTTCGAGTAATTCTTAAACGGTAAATAACTCTCCCATTAGACCAAAAAATATTTTAGTATATTTTTTGAGTACCTAAAAGCTACATAAAAATATATTTTAAAACTTCATTTTCCTAAACAGCCAAAAACGCCGTCAGCCATTTTTGTCTATGGTTTAAAGTCAAAAAAAATGTAAACAAAGTTTGACATTCAATTTTCTGTGAGTGATCTCTGAGCATAGTGAAATAACAACAACGCACCAAGATTTCATCGAATTTACATCCAAAATATAGCAATTATCATTATTGCATTGTTCGAGAATGAAAAAAACACGTCAATAAAGACCCCCGGAAAGTTGTGGATTCGTGTACCCAGTGAAATTAACATACGAAAAACTTGGTTCAAACTTGCCAAAAGAGACCCCCCCGACTCTTTATCAATTGAAACTCTGGTGTATTTATGTGAAGATCACTTTGATGTAAGTCCTATAATAATCAATGTCCACTGGCTCTGGCTGAAAGATGTTTGTTTACATACTTTCAAGACGGCGGATAGCGTTTTCGCCGTTACGAATTAAACGCGGAAAAAAATGTTTTACTTTGCAATTTTTGCAGCCATCCTTCATACTTACTTAGCAAAATCAATATATTTCGGTTTCTTACGTTAAATACTATAGGAAATATTCATTTATCGCGTCAAATTTGATACGTGTCAAATAGCGGATTATATCACAACATATTTTTTAGCAAATTCTCCATTAGCAAACGTCTCACCCGACAGGTTCATCCTGCTCAGACGGTTCTTCGCGCTGGCCGGCACCGTGTTTCTGCTGCGGTGTTTCACGATGCTTATAACCTCGCTGTCGGTGCCGGGGTCCCACCTCAAGTGCGAGCCCCGCTCGTACCCGCCCGCTGACGACCTCACGGTCTGGGGCCGTCGGCTACGGCAGGTGAGCCACAGAAGAGTATCGCTTGTCGTAAGAAATGTACAGGATGAAATCATCGTCACTATCAGCCGTTTGACGCCCACTACAGGACATAGGCCTCCCTCGTGGTTTTCCGAGCTTCCTGATCGTTTCATTCACACTATCGGTAGTCTGGTATCAATCGTATTGCAATGGTACAACCCGTAATATTTAAAGGGCTCCTCACGCGATTCAATCTTCTTCGCGAGAGATGCCTATTTACTTTGCGCGGGTTATACCCCTCGAATGTCATTGTACCGCTATTGCTTTTTAGACTACCAAATTGAGGCAAAGAACAACGTGCTTATATATTTCTATTGAAAAACGATGTAGACTCTAGGGCCCGGTCTTGTGCCGCCCGCATCCAGCTACTCTTCGCCGCCGTAACCAGGTCGTCAGACTATGTGAATGAAATACAAAATCCCTATTATTATCCGAAAAGGAAGGGATTGACTGTTCAGTCCCGACGAACAACTTTTACTTCGTGAAAATAAGATCGGCTATCTCATACTAACTTAAGGGGTTGTTCCTCACGATCTGGGGCCGGAGACTTACGACTGGCGAGCTATAGCAGGACCGCTGCAATCGAAGAAACACCGATTTGCAGGATGTAACAAAAAATATTTTTTTATCTGAAAATTTATACTAATTAGTCGATTGGAACAACGATTACTACTTAGATCTAAATCACAGTAGTCAGCCCCCTTAAAATTTAGCTAACGAATTCCATATCACCTTCGACATACGCCAATCGCACTAGAGTCGGGAGGACCGTTCGTGAGCTGCCTGACAAACCCAGCTAGTCAATGGTTTCGATAACCCTTGGCTAATTGTGAAGTATCGTGTCGGAAGTTCGGTTTCCTGTCTCTGTGACGGCGACCGACTGCAGCGGGTGTGCACACTGGCAATAGAGAAATACAATCGAAGAATCGAATTTTCTCGGATTCAGCCAAAAGCATTTTTGCCTTACCCGCAGGCCTACGACATCTGGAGCGGCGCCGGGATGTCGGTGCGCGGCGTCCGCACGTGCGGCGACTACATGTTCTCCGGGCACACGGTCGCGCTCACACTGCTCAACTTCTTCATCACAGAATGTGAGTGCGTTCTCCGTACCCTCTGACGTCGCTCATATAATTTACATACCAAGTTTGTTAGAGAGATTTCACGCTTATAATTGACCCTAACAAACGATGCAATAAAAGTACACGGTGTAATTTTTAGATTCGGTTCGAGTCAGGGGTATCAGCAAGCGAATTTTCAAAAATGTGGCATGCAGTTTTCTTTCGATCAAAAAATATATGAATGTTTTATTTCTCCCTTCAGGTGGCATTACAAAATGCCACCCTGTTTATTTATTTTTTTGTTTTTAAAAATATATATGTTTTCGATATTTATGTTTTTGTGTAATTTCCATTTTGATGTACAAAAGTGTTCGCTATCTATTTGTCATCTCTTCAAGATTCAAATTTGTGAGTACCGCCGCTGTTCGATTACGGTGAATATTTAGGAATAAATTAATTTAATTTAAATTTCAATGAATTAATTATTATGGACAATCCTTTTTAGACAATCATTACAATAACACAGTGCATAATTTGTAAATAACATATATTATACGTAATCATGCCTTAGATTTGCTTATGACATCTTTGTGATCAAGCCGTTTGCTTGATGCAATTTTATAACTGCGTGTTTTATATCGAAACCTACATCTATATAGTAAGCTTTGTTTCTTGAGTATTTTTTTTATAGAAACATACAATGCCCTATAAAAGATGTGTTAACCTTTGCGAGACCCTTATTTCTAATAGGTTTTCATCTTGTACTTATCTACATTAAATCATCTTAGCACATAATTAAGAACTGTAGCGAATATTATGGTACCCACGCCAGTCTAAGCGTTGGGTGTTGGCATGGAGAGACAAATTCAGTGGTTGTTAGAGTCCGAATTGCTTACAGGTACCAACCGGTTTGACGTACGTTACGTCATAGTGTGTTAAGTACTGCTAACAGTTGTGAGTTGGCTCTGTCACGCAGAAAAAAACAACTGTACAGTTAGTTCAATTAATTGTTAAAGTTCGAAAAATACTGCTGTGCAAACACAGGTTCATAACCCGCTTTCTCCCGAAATGTTTCTGTACAATGTGTTTGTTTATTCTCTTTGTTGTGGTAAAATCCGCGTATCGTGAGTGGACCTCACTGATATCTACTCTTTTTGATCTGTATTCGTACCGTGCGTGATAAGAGCTATCGCAGATTGAGATCCCACACCTTTACAGTAGCCGTAATAATAAATTTCAGCTCTATCTCTTCACAAGTAGCTGCTCAAAGTACAATACTAAAGCTTCATTGGTGCCGCCGTGTAAACCTTAAGTAGAGAAAATTATGTATTCACACATCCCTGCTTTCCGTGATGAAACAGTAATTGCGTATTAAGTTACAGTTACAGACCACAGTATTCAATCACGTTCTTGTTCCTGAGTTTCTAAGGCAACGAAAGGAGAGGCGTGTTGAACAGAGAGCTAGTCACAAGATGATTGATTGGTGCTCGAGAACTTTAGGCTGATCTCGCTTATTCACCTTATTTTATACCTAATACATTAATGCATGCTTTTGCAATGTTAATTATTATTGTTATTTTTTCCGAATTCTTAAAGCAACTAATTCTTGTGAGTTATCCGTGGGTTAAGCTGTGGGTTTAATTAAGTCTTTTTTATGCGTACTACTGTTTATAATCCTAAGTAAACAAATAAATGTGCTTAAAAAAGGAATTGCTTACCTTTAGGCCAAATAATCAAAGAGGGTATTAGATTTGATGCTGAGCCAATCTATATAATAAACTAGTTTAGGTAGGAGCAGTCACTAATTTGTGTCTACGAATTATTGTATTTTGCACAAAAACCCTTTTACTTTAATTGTACGAAGAAATCTATTGAAAAAAGTACAAAGATATCCTTGATGATAAAAATCGTGTGCCTGGGAACCATTATGTCGCAACGCAGTCGGTGACTCGAAATAAGTGTCTAATATCTCATTGATATTGAAGCAAAATTGAAGCACACAAAAAGTAAATGTTAATCATCGAGAGCTCCACTTGAGACAGTTAATGACACAGTGGGCCCTTGTTTAAAGCAATTCAGCGTCAAAGACTAACCGATATGATGTTCAAGGTCTTAGTAAAAAATGCCTTCCACTTATTTGATAACCTTGACTGTGCTCAGTATCCTCTAATCACGTCTGTAGGCCGATTGAGCTCTTTTGTCGGGATGTTATCCTTCAGCATAACGAACACGTTTTTTTGTGTAAGTTGGTTCAGTGGATGGTTAAATTTAAGGTTAAGATTTTCCATTAATACCAATAGTTACAGAAAATTTGAAAAACAAAAATTATTATCCCGATTTTTTTTATTCCTGCTAAAAGTAAATTAAATTAAATGTCATTCCCTTTCGAATTAAATTCTACTTTGAAGATTTACTGTGACATTTTACAAAATTCACCTCACGACAACAAACCTATGGAGACTAAATAAAATCATTGTCTATTATCCTAACGACCGATGAGCGGCTTATCATCCCAATGATACATGATGATGATAAGCAATTGTTTACCGAGACTGTCAAATTGAGGCGCACGTAACAAACTTCGCCCTTAGCTTGCAAATACTCGGCCCGATTTAGTCTATCTAAAAACTTATTTATTTATTTGTTCATTTACATTTCTAACTTACAGCTAATGCCAAATCGCTACAAACTTAGTTATTCATCGAAAAATCAAACATCGCAATGGACAATATAAAAGATATAATGTAGCATTAACAATTTAAATACTAAAGAACAAAAAACCATCATCCCTCATCAAGCATTCCCTTGCATTAGCCAATCATTTTCCCAATCCCTGTGGTAAATATATCACATTGCGGCACCCAATAGACCTCCCCAAGGGCAGAAAAAAGTGTGTCTCTCTCCTCGGCCATCCTCATTCAGCCGCTGCAGACCTTAACTTAGCTAATATCAAATTACGATTGAAGTAAGCAAAGCAAATTACCAAACAGCTTTTTAACTATACTATCTTCCGTTTGCATTACATAGCACCAAGGTTAAGCTATATCTCTCGTTTTAAAGGTGTTCACTAAAATGGTCATGGCCAAAGCGTCGAGGTACTTGTCTTGTCTAAGAGGAACTATGATAATTGGACTATTTCATAGAAAAAAAGTGTTTTATGTAGCAGATACAATGCACGTCCCACTGAAAGGCACAGGCCTCTCAGGGAGAGTAAGGGCCTAATTGCCTTGCTTGACCACCGCGGAATGGCAATAGTTGGCGCTGAGGTATGTGAACACCTCAGACACTCATGTTTTTACGACGTTTGTACGTAACTTAGTAAACAGTATTTGGTACATGCCGGGATTTGAACCCAACACCTCGCGAATCTGAGGAGGTTCTACCGTTGTGATAATATTCCCCATTGATTGACGAATTGGCAAATGTAATTTAGTGACTTTAACATTTCAATCAATCAATTTAATTTATTTCAACGTAAGGAATTTACATTCTGTTTGCTGAATGTCAATGTAAAATGTAAGCCGATTTTTGTAATGTAAAAAGAATTTTGTATCTTATAATAAGTTTGTCTATTCTAATTTTCTTCTCAAACAAATCCTCATTTTTTTGTCACTGCCTGAAAAGAAAGACTAATTTAAATTAACTTCAAGGTCTAAAACGTAGAGAAGAGAAAATGAGGTTTAGTATTGCTACATCGTGAATCAGAAGGGTTTGCCACTTTTGTGAGCAATCGAAATTATCATACAATGACTCCGTCAAGAACACTGTATTGTCCTAATTTTTAATTGATGAGCAAATAACACAAATTACAAAATTCGTGATATTTGGTCCATTGCTGAAAATTACGTTGTCGTTTCTGTTGATGAATTTACCGCCACTTTTGTTCACATAGTGTCCATTCGCGAAAGAAAGAATTTGTTACATACGCTAAATCGAAAACCATTTCGAGGTTTTTATCCAAATAGCAGTATTTTCAATGTTAGAGCTAATGAAATCAAAAGATGGGCTTTATTTTCTGAAATTTAAATTTGTTATCAATGTTAACCGTCGTACGACGTCACGCAGCGACGTCGTACGACGGTTACAGTACTCTGTAGGCAACAGAACAAAATATATAGGTATACTGTGAACACAATATCCAGATCGAGCTGTCAATATTTGCTGACAGACACGTAGTACCTATCTGTATCTGTGACTTGCTTGACTGATCACGTTTGGTTGTTGTGGATTTCTTTAGTGGTTTTCAATTTTTCTTGGCAATTTTTATTTGTATAGCTACCACCGACGATTTCGCATACGCCCTGGACACTGATTTATACATTTTTAACTATCGTCTCTCGACTTTTTACATAGCCTGTGGCTTTTTTGACAGTATTCACAGACTCCTGACTTTGACTCACTCATATGCTAACGCAATCGCGTGACACTCTACACGGCTGGGCCGCCGTATGACGTCACAAATTTAAATATTTCAAAAAAATATTTCATAGTGATAAACTTAATTAATCGGAAAAAAAACGAAATTAGTTTCTTAAAATTACGTCTAATAACAGGAAAAAAATTATAATACAGCTATCATAAAAAGTTTCCTTCCCTAATTCAGGGAATTACACAGGTTAAATTTACCTAAAATAACCCATTTATCAACAACAAAATTATCCGACATCTGGCCGAATTGTTTTTTTCTTTATTTTTTCTACTCTTGATTAACTAGGAGCAAACTTTCTGTTTTTATCTCGTCACTTTCGAATTTAAAACACGTTGCGTTGCTTTGGCCGCTAGTATGTCAAGCAATGTTAACAGTTTGCTTACAAATAATGTTTATCGATCGTTTGTTATTGTGATTACTTAAATACTGACGACATCTACTGCGTCATTGTATGCATAGTAGAAACATAATACGGAAGTGCTCACAGACTTGTTTTGATAAGAAGCCAAAACACTTCTAGGGGCATAGGCGCCTAGAATGCTATTTTAAAATCTAGTTAATATTCGTATTTTTAGACTTCGAAATAACATTTACAATTACAATTTTAGTACCTATCAACGAAAGCAAAATATCGTTTGGAGCTACCTACGTGTTTCCTATTAATGAACGACATAAGGATACGAAATGTTGTGATCTTACTAATCGACTTATCGTTTAGAATAGATGTAAAGCTAGTTTCACCCTGTGTAATATCTAGACAATGACAGGAAACAGGGTTATACCCAGCAGCGAGAATAACTATTATATTCTCAAATATATTTGCCGCCTATTTGGTACTGTCGACAGCACACAGATAGTATATGAACTGTTATCAATTAATCAAACAATTACACAACCTGCAACTTCGCAATAAAACGTGCATAATTTATCTGACTGCAGTAGGCATTATCCTAAATAGTGACAATAGTATAGTTACAAATGACACGCCATTTAAAAGGTATATAGGTCAGAAAATGAATGTACCACTAAGAATATGAACTTATATAGATATAAAAACCTATTTAGAGGCTAAAAATTCCACCCATGCCGGGATTCGAACCCGCGACCTCTGGCTGTCCGTGTCAGCCTAAATTGGTATTTTAGCCTCTAAATAGGTTTTTAAATTTGTCCTTAGCACGGGTTAGTGCATTAAAAATAATATAATTATACAGATATATTCAACACTTTTTTATATATTTGAGAATAAATCTGACTGAACCTTTTTGAGTAAAAAGGATTTTGAAGTGACTTACGGTTTCGTTTCGTTGCGCAGTTTTCCGCTTTAATAACATCGATAGAAAATTAAGACGACGTAACCTATGTCGTAATTGAAAATTACGACATTGGCTGCGCTTCGTCGTCATTTTCAAGTAGGCACTAAAATTACCTATTTAAAAAAAAATCATAAACAGAAAGAATATTTCTTATGAATATTTTTTCCGTTAGGTACTTAGAGTATTAACTCCTGTACACTGATTGATAGCCAGGCACGCGCCGCACGCGTGGTCAACGCCGGCCAATTAAATTATTCTTTCAATTGAAATAACTACTTAGACTGTCGGGGAGATGTATTAGTTCAAGTACTATGGCCGGTATTACAGAACGATGCTCAAGCACAGATTGATCTCAGATCGCCCAATCATTACTTGAGCGCTGAATCGATGCTCAAGCACTCCCTTTATTTTCAAACAGTTCTTGAGTAGAGATCAGCCAATCACTGCTTAAGTAGAGATTCAGAACTGCAATCAGATTGTCTATGATCAAAGTTTGTTTTCTATGACAAGAAAAATACAAGTGTAGATTTTTATTCCGTTGTACGCATGTTACAAAAACGTGACGATGAAACTTAGCAAATTATGTCAAATATACAGAGGAAACTAAAATAATGTTTATGTATTCGTAAATAAAATGTTCAAAGTTTCTTTATTTAGTTATTAGTTTGTAATGAACCGTATATTTAAAGGAAGCAAAACGTTCACGCTTCTTGTTTATTTATTCGCTTTGAGTACAGAACGGAACGTAACAAATGTCAATAAAATAATTATCTTGTTGACGTCTGTCAGCTGTCTATTTATTTCTAATTTGTGATTTATTTAAGTTTACTAAATTACTAATATCTGTACATAGTCGGTGTGGTTTAATTTGAAAATGAATCGCTGTTTTGAAACGAGATGTGAAAACAAGGATCTTCACCATAGTGGAAAGAATCCTCCTTGTGGAACATAAAAAGTCAACTTCACTGCAGTAGAGAGGGTCCTCCTCGTAGAAGACAAAAACTCAACTTCATCGCGGTGGAGAGGAACCTGCTCATGGAACCTAAAACTTCAACTTCACCGCAGTGCAGAGGAACCTGCTTGTTGGACATAAAACTTCAACTTCACTGCAGTGAAGAGGAACCTGCTTGTTGAACATAAAACTTCAACTTCACCGCAGTGAAGAGGAACCTGCTCGTTGAACATAAAACTTCAACTTCACCGCAGTGGAGAGGAACCTGCTTGTTGAACATAAAACTTCAACTTCACTGCAGTGAAGAGGAACCTGCTTGTTGAACATAAAACTTCAACTTCACCGTAGTGAAGAGGAACCTGCTCGTTGAACATAAAACTTCAACTTCACCGCAGTGGAGAGGAACCTGCTTGTTGAACATAAAACTTCAACCTCACCGTAGTGAAGAGGAACCTGCTCGTTGAACATAAAACTTCAACTTCACCGCAGTGGAGAGGAACCTGCTTGTTGAACATAAAACTTCAACCTCACCGCAGTGGAGAGGAACCTGCTCAGTAAACATAAAACTTCAACCTCATCGCAGTGGAGAGGAACCTGCTTGTTGAACACAAAACTTCAACTTCACCACAGTGGAGAGGATCCTCCTCGAGGAACATAAAAAGTCAATTTCAACACAGCGGATTTATAGAATATGTGTCAATTATGTTACAAATTTATGAGCAATAAAAAAGCTGAGATTGTTTTACTGATTATTTTATTTATTCCTCTTTGTGACTGTCTTCCGCTAAGGCGCTTGGTTACCAAGACCGAGCTTGTGAGTTCGATTCCCACTGTGGGCCTATATATTTGTACAAGTGACCGCAGTCTCGGTGTACTTTCATGTTTGTGACGTTCTTGCCTGGTTATCAAAGTACAGGATATCCTAGTTTGGGACCAGGTGAAGTGATTGTGTTCGTTATCAACCCTTGTATGTCCCCACTGCTGGGGCACGGGTCTCTTCCTGCATCGCAAGAAGGTTAAGCCATACTCTACCACGGGGGCCAAGTCCGGGTTGGTGGAGGATTGTAAGACAGTAGCGGGTCTTACAGTCAGAAGTTATCAAGCCGCCCATAAGGCCTTTGACATGGCTTAACGACTGCCATTATATGACAGCCGGCACCAACGGCTTAACATACCTTGCGAAGCACGGAAGCGCTCGCGAAGTGATTGTGTTGCGTGAAATTTATTCAATGAAACCACCCCAATATTAATGTAATTGTTTTTGCACATAAACACTTATTAGAATCCATGCAGTAGGGGTCTTCAGCGTCCATTAAATGCCTAGGGGCTGCTGCTATCATTAACTATTTCGTCATAGTAATCAAGGCTTTGGAATATATGAATTTTGCAATAAACATTCCAAATTGACAACTATAATAACTGGCCGATCGACTCTCAAGCGTGGTTCCGACCACACTTGAGTAAATACAGATTTGATCTTTACTTAAGTAGAGATTGCTACCCAAGTATCGTTCTCGAATTAGCTATTACTCAGTTGAGTCGCGCTTGATGAATCTCGACTCAAGTAACGTTCTAAAATTAAATCCATACTCAAAACTAGTCTTAAGTAGAGATTGGCGCTTGAGTACGCTTCTGTAATACTGGCCTATGTCTTGTTCGCAGATACGTCGCGTAACCTGTACCTGCTGCACATTCTTACGTGGGTGATGAATATGTTCGGGATTTTCTTCATCCTGGCAGCACACGAACACTACTCGATAGATGTGTTCATCGCCTTCTATATAACCTCACGCCTGTTTCTCTATTACCACACTCTCAGCAATAACCAGGCGCTGATGCAGACTGACTCCTCCAGGTGAGATCTCCGACGTCCCAACCATCAGTCTGGAGTCTTTAAGTTTCCCTCAAGGAGCAATTTCCATACAAACGTAGTTTGGTTCTTATTTACAAACGACATGCTGATTCGCAATGAAACTAAGCTATCAAAGGTTTACCCAAACGGTCAATTAGAAGTCCGTGTTTCATGGCTGCCGGACATTCAATGACCCATTTTTCGTAGAACCCAATAACAAATGCAAGACGCTGCTATAGATATTTTGCCAATGGCTCATTTTTAACTATAACTGTAAAATCTAACTGTGTATAATTTTATGTACGACAGTTGTGTACCTACTAAAGGTATTGCGAAAATACCTACACTAGTTGTGAGTTGAGACTTGTACTTTTCTTTTCGTCTTTGCATCTAAGTAATTAGGTGATTTATCACCAGTCCAGTGGCACCTTAAATAAAATTTATCATTAAGCGTAACCGCGCCGAAGCTCAATTGACAATCCAGTTTTGTGTTGTCTGTTGATAAATTAGAACGCAAATGTGAAGTCTATAGGTGCTAATTCCAGTAGATGTTTTTTTTAAAACAACATGACAACTTTTTCCATTCCATTTGTGTTTGTAAACAACGACCGATAAGAAGCATAGGTATTAAACTTGGCTACCGAATGTTGGTTTAATCCTATGAAAAGGAATTTGGCACAGTTTTCTTTCATCGATCAATCAACGTAATCTACGAAGTCGATGAACTCAATAAGACTTAATAACTGCAGTCATTCAACTACCATGCTATAAATTTTAGTAATTTTTCTCCTACCACGATCAAAGAAAGCTACGTCAAAAACTGACTCGAGCGCTTGTTTCTTTCTTCTTCCTAGGACGAGAATCTGGTTCCCGCTTCTGTCTTTCTTCGAGTCCGAGGTCGACGGTAGCGTGCCCAACGAGTACGAAGGACCCATGGCGATAGTCAGCAACCTGCGGCTATGGCTTATACAGCTGGTCTCCGAGGTCAAGGAGTCCACCGTGGCCAAGATAGCCGGCTCCAAGCTACAGGAGGGTGCCGCTATGGGAGAGTACTCCGTAGTGAAGCTGGTAGACGGCATCAAGAGGAACCTCAGCCTCGTCGAGGAGCTGAAGAACAGCCAGAGGCTCGTCACCCTCGACAAAAACATTCAAGCGACGCTCCTAGAAGACGCCGCGGACTGCGAGCTCAGACACCGCAACTGTGGCCTCCAGGATACCAACGATGACGCTCTCTTCAAAGACTTTAGCAATCCCCCATCGCCAAAAATTAAAAAAAGCATATGAAAGTAAACCACAGAGGCTATTTATAGAACTTTTAGCAGCCGTTAGCCCGTTACTGCATAACATAGGCTACTAGAGAAAGACTTGAATATTTTACATTTCCATTTTAAGATTTTATATCGCGTTATTATTATTCAATGTTATCACTATTTTTGTTATTGTACATAGAACTTGTGTAATGGATAGGATACTTCTATTATTTATTTATCAATTTTGTTTGCTCAAAATTAATTCTAAATAATTATAATTTATTTTTCTTCTAATTGGTTGGCCTTTCGATTTATTGTTACATTGAAGGAGGAAGATATTTTTAAAATCTACTAAATAAATAAAAGTCGTTATGTAAATGTCGTTTTATATAATCATGAAAAATTAGTAGTAAAATTGTCTTTAATAATATTAATATTTGATGAAGTTTTTGTCATGATCAAAAATAAGAATAACTCATTAAAAAATTGCAACACAAGCTGTGCACATTAAAAGTATGAATGCTCTAGCTAGTAGTGAATGGTAAGTACATGCATGATCATTACATTACTATCTACATTGCTCTCTGCGATGAACAGGAAAGAGAACAGGGTATCTAACATCAGTCTGATGTACGAGCACTCTTCTTAGCATAGGACTATAAAAATTCATTGAGATAAAATATCTGTCCAAATATATGCATAATACAATAAAACTTAAATATTAATACTATCAAAATAATACAAAACTTACGAAAAGTGTTAAATAGATTCTTATAAATTTACTGTAGTAAAATTTATCTTGCAATAGATTGATTTCATTTCATAATAGGCCATTTCATAGATTGTCCAAAATCATAACATCAGCCACATAACACAACTTCTAACATATTACCTCTGAATATTTACATGACTAATTATGGCAAAGAAGAAGTGTAAAGGTGTTATAGGCATAACAGATAACTTAATTAAATAGTGCTTGCTTATTGCTAAGGCTTGATTTGAGCTGAGAAGTGAGTGCTGCTATTACTCCGGGGTTGCCTGCTCACTTGCGATCAGTGCCTCTGATGGATCATCCTTTTTTCTTTCAATAACAGATTCAGCTTTTTCAACAGATTGTTCACGAGAGCTAATAGCACCATTTTCATTGACATCATCACCGACTGGCGTGCCTTCCTTTGACAATTTCTTAGATTCTATTTCTTTTTCCACAGACTTTGCTTTCTCAGCAGATGGTTCATGTGCAGGAGAGCTTTCCTTAGATGCAGATTCCTTTTCAACAGAACTCTCTTTAGATGGTGTACTCTCCCTTGCTGGCGTGCCTTCCTTGGACTTGGTTTCTGTCACTGGTGACCCCTCTTTTGCAGGAGTAGCCTCCCTTGATGCTGACCCCGCTTTGGATTTGGGGGTACCTTCTCTTGCAGGTGTTCCTTCCTTGGACTTAGGAATACCCTCCCTGGCAGGTGTTCCCTCCTTAGACTTAGTGGGAGTTCCTTCTTTGGCTGGTGTTCCTTCTTTGGCCGGTGTTCCTTCCTTTGAACTTTTTACCACATCTCTTTCTTGTGAGGTTTCTTTAGATTGATTTCCTGAAGCAGTGCCATTCAGAGCCTAGAATGAAAGAAGAATAATATTTAGTAATAAAATTCAACAATATAGAGAATTATGTTGTACCTAATAAATAATCGTGATAAGACCTGTTTAATATATAACTTAAATATAGAGAACATAAAATTACTGGCAGAAGAATAAAATATTAGGTATAAAAACAGAAATCCTAGAAAAGTAAGTAGTATTTAGCAATAGTTCTACAAAAAACACCTAGTCTTATTTAAAAAGTCTGTTAACCGTTGAAATTTTACATATAACGTAATCATAGATTTAGAATAGCCCGTCTTGTAAAGAGTGCTTTAGAGGAATTGTTTTTTATAAATAGGACTGCTCATCTCTTCAAAAGGCACCATAACAGACATTAGTGGTAATGGAACTCAATGCATTATGTAGAGAATATTCATAGCATAAGAATTTTATAAAGCTAGGTTTTATGTCTAATAGTGTGGGTTAAGAATTTTTTTTAATTGCAAATTGTTTACCGTTCCATTTTCAGCTACAGCAGGCTCTTCCGGTGGCACTTCCACTTTCAGGAACTGTTCCAATGTATCCATCTCATTGGCCATGTCAAAAAGGTCATAGTCCTGGAATTTCAGACACATATTGCTGACAATGAACCTTAATAAGGTTAAACATTTTGTTTACTTGTACATGAAAAAAACATCCCTAATTTTTCTTTGATTATTTATGAAAAATTTTAGCAGTAAAAGAGCAAGTAGGTACCTAGATTCTTGTTCAGAAAATGGGTTTGCACTTTCTAAAGGAATTACAACATAACGCGATAGAAAACAACAACAGGTAATTACGTCTGGACGCTTCGACGCGCAGATAAGACAAACAATAGACAAGTAGGTACAGTTGCCAAGACTCGAGGCATTCTTAAATGAAGACTCACCCCACAGTACTCATCGTCGTTGAAGAGTTGCGGCGGAAGCGCCGACCGCGGGTTAGGGTCGCTCACGGTGCCTCCATTCGATGTGGCATTGTTCTGCATAAAGTCCTTATCACTTTCTTTGCCTGGCTCGGTAATGTCAATGACATCATACTTGATGTTTTTTGAATCTAAGATCATCAACACCCGCTGCTGTCTTTTCTTCACCTGAAACAGCCATCCCGATCACTAGTAATAAAGAATACGTCACGTAATCAAATACTATAATCACTTTGTGACAAGAAATCTAGAAAAGCGCCCAGCCGACCCAGGAATTTTCTATTTAAAACTTACCTCCTTGTTTCCAGAAATACCGCTAATGTATACTTTGACAACCATAGCTGTAATCGAGCTTATAAAACTACAATAATACTAATAAACAATCTCAAAAAGGACAAAATCAGTAAAATATAGGCTTGGCCATCTGTTATATTGTAATAATAATAATTTTGACTGTGCGGCGCCGTGCTTGACAGTTCAGTGCTGGCGGTGTGGCCATACAAAACTTGAAAAAAACTACCAAATAAACATTTACACAAAGTTTTACTTACGAGAGGAAAGCGCGACGCGCCGCCCGTTAGCAGTTAGTATACGTACGGAGTCTGTTGGTGGCGAAAAATCTGACTGCATAAAGGCCTATAAAATGTGGTAGGTAGGTACCTACTAAAGGTGTACGAGCAGAAGTGGGTTCTTATGATTGTTAGTGATGCCCTACTCTGCTGTACAGGGATGATAAGGATGTATGATGACGATGTAAAGTCTGATTTGCTGTTTCTTTAGTACTCGCCGACGCGGCTGGAGTACTGGTTATAGGCGATATATAATATATAGCTGGATATAGGCGAGTAATATGCTAGATATGCGGTTTGTCCCGCACAGAAGGGCGCTAGATTTTAGTTCTATGTTTCAATGCTAGTTCTCCATAATTGACAATTTATTTTTTTAAAACCCTGCTACGTTATGGCTTTGTTAACCTAACGAAGTAATAATACGAAGGCTATTTTGTGAGCCAATTTCTGAATTAAGAATTTCGCTAAGTAATGTCTTTTCGAATTTATCAGAAAAGGGCCTAACAGTATGTTACTTGTTTATTTACTTAGTGAAATTCTCAATTCAGAAACCGGCCCTAAATTATACGTTTTCCGATTACTTGCGCAGCCTAACACCGAGCATTATTACTACAGTCCAATGATAACCATTTCCGTTAGGTTTAATTACATACATACATAACCACACGCCTGTGTCTCAGAGGGGTAGGCAGAGACCAGCGATTCTGACAGATCACCTTCGCTTCATCAACGTTCAATAAGTCGTTGCATGCACGCATGAAATAGATTACGCAATAAATTAACAGCCGCACGTAGATTTAATACTTACTACTTCCTTGGGTAACAGCTATAGAAGAAACTGAGGACGTCAACCATAAGTACATAATAATATGGTAGTTTGGAGAAGAAATAAAAACATAGATGGTCATAAACAAAAGTTTATTATATTAGGTACCTATTCAATCGTCATACACAGGCGTATTGTCCTCTAAACATGAAAATAACGTGCACCACCGCGGCAGCTAAGGAAAGCGTCGCGAGCATGCTGTGGAATGTAATGCTATGTGTTTGGTGACCTACCTTTACTTGAAACCATCTCTAGACAACCGTAAAGGCGAATTCAGACTGTTCACTTTTGTTAATTTCGGTTTCATTTACAGAACCAAAAGCCGTCATCCGAAATCGGACGAAGGTAGACAATATTGTTGGCTGAATCTGGATTCTGGGGCATTATTATGTAAGTAGGTATCTACTGAGTTGAATGACGTTGATTTTAACTTTTATTAAGCTACTCCGGCAGTCAAATGCATACATTTTTTGACACTAAGACTTAGGAGTTGTCTAAATGCTTCACTCGATAGAGTGGAATGCTACGTAATAGGAGGGCTAAAGTAGCGATGGGTGGGACACCTGGCGAGGCGGGACGACGATGGCAGATGACCGACGGGAACGGAGTGGCGAGAGCCGGACGGCGGTCAGTAAGTAGACCAACTGCCCGATGAACGGACGATGTTATCAGGTCGGGCGATCGATTATCGACGGGCTCCCACGTGGATGCGAATGGCGAGAGACCGCGAAGGATGGCGTGATGGGGAAAACCCAACAGTTGGCTCATAATGTTGATGATTTACAGTGAACGCCGATTGCCGAATGAAATCATAAGTGAACACATCTAACAAAGTTGGATCGTTCCAATGCAGATCCTGATTTTCCATTCGGCGGTGTACGCATCTGGCAGAGACATCGCGCGCGCCGAGATTTTTTCATTGAAAATGTTGCTTCAAGTGAAAATGAAACCCTCAATTTTTGTATTACTTCGTATGATCATATTTCAGTACGCTTCAAATTCATTTCTAACCATTATTATTTTAGTCCTAAGTGCAATACCTTCAATAATGTAGCAAAGGAACAGGGTAATCACACTAATATTCTAAAGGCGAAAGGTTGTGAGTGTTTATGTTTGTTACTTGTTCACGTCTAAACGACTGGAGCGATTTTAATAAAATTAGGTACGGAGTTAGCTGACACTCTGGAATAACACATAGGGCACGTTTTACTGCGGGAAAATATCTTATTCCCATGGAAAATCCATAAACCGCGGGCCACAGATAGTTAGAAATGAAATTACGTTGACCTAGAAAACGAGATAACCCACAATAAGGGGCACGATATGGTTAATCCGGTCCCGTTTCAATGCGACGTGCATGAATAAACAGCACGTCAATCACAGTCGAAAAAATTTATCGAGCAACTATCTGCTTCTTGCTAACACGACATATGAGTATAGGTGAGCGAGAGGCAAATACCTCAAATGCTTCTTTAATTTGATCATTGTATTATTACCACCACTGTTTCTCTTGTGCATTAGTCTACATATAAAAATGTCAAGTGTTGGAGGATGAAAAAGAAAATGAACGATAACCGGGTGAATATTCATAGTGAATCATCTGATTTCGCCTTACCAAGCTAAAATCTATTGTCAGAAAGAAGGGCAGTCATATTTAGAAGAAACACGATTCGTATAAAACACTCCTCGGAGCCGGATTATTTAAAGTGCCTCTGGAGAGTGTATCAGAGGATTCGTGTCTTTTTAAATAAGAGCGTTAGTTTATATAAAGAAGTACATATTATTTAACCAATAACCAAGAAAGCAGCTTAACTAAAATGGCAGTTCAGGTTGCCAATTATTGCCTCTCAATCTTATCTAAATTCACATTCAATTCATGTGTGTGAGAATAAAGAGACTGGCTTTGCTATGGCAGCCCGTGGTAAACCGTCCCATTTACCGCAGGTTTCTAAATTGTATCATTATTAGTTTTACTGTTCGGTTTCCCAAAAAATAAGAAGACAGAACGATACGCAAGTATTTACCTAGTAAAATTCTTAATTCAGAAACCGGCAGTTAGAATCTATTGTCTTAGCAGTGTCACCTAATCACATCACAAAAAATTATTAAGTATTCTCGTCAGTCTTATCAACCAAAATCTAAGACCAATTTTCTAGCTTCCAACTCTAACTACGAAATTGTTAAGTATAATTTTATTTTTCTAAGAAAATGTATGCTTCTCACTTCAATCTAACTCATCTTTGTCAATACATATTTTAACAATCAATCAACTATTTTTCCTTATTTTCGCCAAAAATATTCAACATTTTTATCTAACTGTTCCAAACATTTTCAACATTAGAACTTATTTGTTACAGTCTACTTTTGACATAAAAGTTAGCACTCGGTTTGTATGGATTATCCGAGATATTATTGGTTAAAATTAATAATGTTAATTATAATGCTTTTATATTACAGTATACATACACTGAACGTAAAGTTAAGTCTAGTACAAATTTTATCTAATTTACATAACAATTTACATTTGTAATGAGGCAAGTTAGATTAGTTTGTTCGATATTCATTTCTACTGAAGAAATTTATTTGGGGATTTTGTTCACCGATCCAGGGTGCGAAACCACTTTTTACTTGTTAAAGAAATTCTTCACACTTCTTTTTATATAATTACCATAAAAGTCTGAACATTTTGTAACTTAAGATGCCTTTACATTTAGGAGGAACGT
Source organism: Yponomeuta sedellus (assembly GCA_934045075.1). Lineage (NCBI taxonomy): Eukaryota > Metazoa > Arthropoda > Insecta > Lepidoptera > Yponomeutidae > Yponomeuta > Yponomeuta sedellus. The sequence goes on from OW203726.1 coordinate 17,098,440, forward strand.
TTGAAGCTGCGGCCGCATTGCATTTTGACTTTAAGACTATTATTGCAATAAACAATACTGATTTAATCGAAATTCTTAATACACATTTGTATCCAAATAATATTACAATAAAAATCTGAAAGGAATTTAACAATTAAATATCAAAACGATAATACTGCCGTCGTACGGAGAAAGGCCGTAACTCAAGATTTTGACAAAATTTAGTTAAGTACAGATTTGGAATCAGCAAAGAAAAATCTATCTTTTGGTCTATGTAATATCTCTTTCTCCATACATAAGGTATATCTCTTTCTCCAGGCGAAAATAGCAGGGCGCAAAAAGCCATCCTCCAACAAAAATCGCTTGAATTTTAAAATGAAAAGCCGCAATTTTATTTTTACGGCTTTTCACATAATAAATGAAGTTTAACGAGTATGAAAAGCCGTAATTGAATCTAAGGAATTTATAAAAAACAACAAACCTTAATATATTGTTTTGGAATGTTAAAGTGAAAAGCCGTAATTTCCTAGTTGCGGCTTTTCATGTTAATATTTGTACGGGTGCATGCAGAAAGTTCTCCCTCCGAATCTATGAGTTGCGCCCTAGAGGTCTATTATTAGAATTAGGGCTTTCCTGCTTAACATTATATCGCGTAATATATTTTGTTTACTAAAGTGAAAGGGAAATTTGCAAATTGGGAAAAAGGCTAGTCTATACGAAAACAAAACAAAGACTATAAAAATTAAGCATATTTTTCTACAAATTTTAAAACTACTATCATCGGCTTAAATTAAATATTAATGTTCGAGACTTCACTTCAAATAAAACGTTAATTTAGTTAATTTCGAAACCAGTTTCAACTGAGTTACGGCCTTTCTCCGTACGACGGCAGAATAAGACGATAAGAAACAATAGTAAACGCTAGATTGATCAATTTCACTGGAAAAAACTCCGTAAACAGAAGATAAGAGATCAAAAATACTTATATTATTAAAATAATTTGGAACATTATTATCATTAAAAAAAAATACATTTGAGGAAAATTCAGTCGAAGACAACATACAATCCGATAATTTATTTATAACATTATACAAAAATAAAAAATATCTGTATCACAAACACAATATCTATAAAGATTCACGTAAAAATCGCATTTTTGTGCGACGTCAGGCATCTAGCTGTCTGCCTGCTTTGTGCTACGAAGTGAAAGCATCATTGCTTCTATCTATTAGCTACAACATAAACTTTCTCTCATAAACTTAAACTTTCTCATAAACTTTATTCATCCCGTAAACGGCCTTTCGAGTTCGACAAAGTTTAGTAACAAGGGGCGTCCCCTTCCATTCAAAAGGAATGTTTTATAAAGACGACTATAAATTAAAACTTTCGTAAACGCCACACATTAACTTAATTCCGGATTCACTGCCTGGATTTTTGCCGAAACAGTCCGATCAGGTTTCGCTCTGATACGAAACCTGGGAGTCAATTCTCACTTCATTAGCAAATAAGTCGTATACGACTCCAACCCCCAGTTTCTGGTATACTAACAAGCCGTTAATCTAATGTTAACATCTGTGAGTTGGCCAAAGCGCATACGAAAAAACACATTTCACAGCTGTTAACAGTAGATTGTTAGTGTTCGAGTAACTGGTCGTTAGGCTTATGACTTGGAAATCTACGTAATAAGTCGAGCGACAGCCAAAATCTGTACTCTGAACGCCATGCTAGATTGAATTAGAATGAGAAAATAAATGTGTAATGATGACTCTGTCGAGTTATCTTATGTTATTTTTAAGCGACAAAAGTCTAAGCCTTCGAATATTTTGCGTCTACGCTTTCAATTCGCATGGGCGAGAATCGGCCCCCTGGTCGGACTGTACCAACAAAGATGAGGTAAGTGAACCCGGAATGATGTTAGCGACTATAAATTATTTAAAGGAAAGTAACGACGTGATGGCACGTTCTATTACGTTGTTCGTCCTATCCAATAGACAGAAATGAAGAAATGTTATCGGCAGATTTAAAACAAATTTAATTTCGATTTACTCATAATAAAAAAAATTTTCGAACGTTAAGAACTGTTATTTTTTCACAGCAGAAATTAAGAAGTGGTGTTCGTATTTTTACTTCTTGACGCGTAGAGTGACGGAATACTAACTTTGCAATAGGATAACTTGGCAACCCCAAAAATGTGAACGTTGACACAAAGTCTGATTTACATTTTGATTTATTTTCATGCTTTTCAAGTATACTTTTCATAGTGGTACAATAAATAGAAAAGCGTACACACGTAAATGACAGAATTTTTTTCGGGGTGAATAAAATAAAGGCCTTCTCTCAGCCGACGGAAAGTAAGCACATACTGATGTAGTAATCACTACGCTTGCCCAGTGCCCACCGCGGATTGGCAATTTAAGCGCTTTTAGCGCTAAGGTACCTATGTGAACACCGCTGACACTTAGATTTCCTCACAATGTTTTCCTTCGTGGGCAAGATCTTTCTTTTATTCGTATGGTAGCCCCAAAGAATTTGATGAACTTAAGGTTAATTTTTTTTTACTTTACGCTTTGGCGTCCACCGTGGCGTATTATTTCCACCTTTATGTAAAGCGAGCATGAAAACATGAAAATAAAGCAAATGTAAATCAGGCGTTTTAGATTTATCACGTAATTATACGGTTGAGAGGCGCCACCAACCATTGGATATTTTTATACAATTCTTTTTAGTTCCCTTACTGTCCTTGTCCATTGCAGATTCATTGTCACTGGGTCTGTAGCAGTAGTTTTTGACATTTATACAATGACACGCGGGGATGCTATAAACATTTTGTCTAAATTTACTATCACATATTTGGACCACTGCAAAGTTAGGTTTCCACAAGTCGAGAACTAATCATCACAACTAAGCATCTTTGTAATATCCAGTAGAATCAAAGCAAGCTGCCGTCTAATCGGCATAAACTTATAGGCAACCGTTACATCTTATAGGCCTTAATGGTTCTCGAGAGGTCACTCAAACGGGCGTCCCAAAGTCGGGATCCCCGTCGCCGACTAATTGAGCCGGGTATTTGTACTTCTCCACGTGGTAAGCGTTCCCGTTGGGTAGTGGGGCTGCGTCTAACACTCTCTTGGCCGACCCTATCCGGAACGTTTTACTTTTGCTAGCCTTATCGATGCCGTTCGGAAATGGCACTTTGGACTTGATTAGAGGCGACACGTCAACCTCTTGCGGCGGCGAAATGCTATTTTTTTGCGAATGTTTGCTATTGGTCGTAGACTGTTGCGCCACCGGTTGGCTATTGGTCGGCTTTTGGTGGTTGAGCGTCGAAATTTGCACTAGCTCCGGCTGAGGCGACGAGAGATCGGATATCATTGACTCCTGGGATTTAGGCGAGGAGTCCTCGTTCAGGCTGACGATTCTCACGGAGGACGGTTCCGGCGGTGGCTTGTCGAATACGGTGGAGATGCCGTGGCCGTTAATGGGCGAATCCTCGACGGGGCGTATTTCGTCCGAAGAGTGGACGTCGTCGTCGACGGCTTTGTAAGTGCCTTTGATCCTCCAGTCGAGAGGTTTGACCCTCTTCTTTTTCAAGCTGGGGCGTCGGCCGTGGACGGGAGTGGAATGTGGCGAGTCGTTGGAGGAGGTGTCAGCGGGCAGGCCGCGGTACTGGCCGCGCGTGCGGTGGCGGGCTCTCTCCCGCACTAGGACGGGGGAGGCGGGAGGTGTTTCCGGGCGGACGGGCTCCACCGCCGCCTCTATCTTGATGGAGTGGTCGTCCATGTCGAGGATGGAGAGGTTGTTGTTGATAGAGTTATAGTCGGGGTATGGCGCGGGCCGGTACGGCTCGGCGTAGCGCGGGGACTCGCACTCGCTGCCGGAGTTGGCTTCTGATCGCGGGCTGTTGGGGTAACAAGTAGTTGCGGAGGAAATTTCGCTAGATGGCGTCGCAAGTTGTTGTGTTGTGCTTATTACGCCATCAGGCAAATGTTCCTTCCGGGTTAATATGTAGTTATGTGAAATTCGCTAGATGGCGTTATTGGTACAACAGGAGCTAAGTAACGTATTGTGTGACCAGTGTTTCGTTCGAAAGTAAGGTTTCTGCAATCAGAATTTTGGTTTCCCAGACACATTGGTCACAATTCGCGTATCCGAACGCAGGTCTGAGTTGTATTGGTCGAAAGAAGAAAAAAGATCGAAACACAGATCGAAAAAAGAAGTATTTAAGCAGTTGGTAGATACCTGTTGTTATAGTCGGGAGTGCGCGGCGCGGTGGGCGTGGCACCCGAGCCGTCTTGCTCGCCTCCAAACACTTCATCGTCCTCAGGATACAGTGGAAATCTAAAAGCGTCAGATAAAAAGTTATAAATTGCCACAATCACAGTCGTTACACGTACATCATTTGTAGAACAGATATTACGTAAAGTGTAGAATGCAGACGGAATAAGAGCGTGGAGTTTCATTTTGTTCTCCACAATAATACACAGAGTTTAAATACTTTGTGCAGTAATGTTATGTGGTACAGAAACCCACCAAGTAAAAGTAATTATTAAACCAGTTTCTGGTGGGTCCCGACACTTATTGAAAAATTGATAAAAGGAAAGCAAAATCTCTTATTAGCTAAATGATGGTGTGCAGTTAGGTACCTATATCTGCTGAATATCCCTCTCCTCACAGCAGCGGTGGTAGCGAAGCGGTAGAACACCAGTTTCTCAATCGGGAGGTGGGTTCAAATACCGGCATGACTTTATTTTCTAAATTATGTAAATTTGCGAAGTTATAGTGGCAATACCACTCGCTAATCGTGAAGGAAAACGTCGTGAGAAAAACCTAGTGTCTAAAGTGTTAACATACCTCAGCGTTTCCTACGTAGAAAGGCCCAACTACGAGGCTAGGTACGGAAATTTCAGGTCTAACCATAACTTTCCCTCCCCCTACTTAATCCGTCATAAGGTAGCCGCTGAGAAGCCAGTGTGAGGTTGTATGATAAAGTTAATTACCTATAGTTGTCTTCCGACAGGTGATCGTCGTCATCCGTAGCGATGAATTGCACGCACAGTTCGCAGTCTCCCTTCACACTCTGCAAAGCTCGCACCGCCTCTTTGTGGCACGCCTGAAATGATACACAGATACGTTTGAGAAAAACATGTATGTAGGGATAACATTAGGTACTTTTAGTAGGGATAACATTAGGTACTTTTTTAACCCTTGGCAATGGAATAGTAGTTCCCATCATAACAACGTATCGCTTTCAAATAAAGTCCAAAACCAATAAATAATTATACTAGCTCCGCCCGTTAAAGAGTTGCGTGGCCCGGCTTGGTGTTAATATTTGTTTTTATTTTTGAAAGTTTTATTTTCAAAACAATTTTGAGGTTTTCGATCTTCTTTAGCATAAAAGCAATGCCACTTCTATTGAAGTTTTTGTGCACGTTCTACATTATGTATTAGTGGCCAGCATGAGCACCGACCTGCGTAAAGCGAGGATGCCAACGCTTATGAATAAAGGCGTCACCGACGAGTACCGGTCACTGGAAGATCTTTGATCCAGGCTTCGGTTTATGGCTGTCATAGCCAGAGAGACAGCTGAAAACTTTTTGTGTTGGGCTTTGGTGGACAAAACCCAAAGCAATTTTAGAATTGAGCTATAGTTCTTGTCCCGTCCTAGATATGAGATTAGCGCTGACAGCTGGAGTCGAAATTCAGCCCTGTCCAGGTCAACAAACCTGTGCGTGGTCCATCTAGACGCTGCTTTTGTTTGAAACAAACCGCTTCTGGAAGAACGTTAAAGGCAGCTAGGTTCGAATTTAAACTGCAAATCTAGAAATGACTTTAGGACGTCCTTGAGGATCTCGAAGGCGGTCTTTCTGCTAACAAGCAGCACGAACCTGCGTGAGGTCGACGTCGTCTATCGCGAGGATGGCGTCGCCGACGTAAAGCTCGCCGGTGAGCGCGGCGGGTCCGCCCGCCTCCAGCTCCGAGATTAGAACCGGCACGCCGTGCTCGCGCCCGCCCTGGGACAAGCAGACATTGAATCAGTTGTGATGTGCACTGAACGGGGCCGTGCGAGATTGGATTTATGGAAGTCAACATGAGTATTAGATATATAGAAGCGCTCGTGGCCTAGGCGAACCGAGTGATTGGAATCAATCACTTGGTTAAGCAAGAAAAGGCGCGGTCAGGTACAGGATGGGTGAGCGTCCCGTGACTACCGCTAGTGGCATTTTTCCGAGCGCTTCCGTGCTTCGCAAGGCACGTTAAGCCGTTGGTGCCGGCTGTCATATAATGGCAGTCGTTAAGCCATGTCAGAGGCCTTATGGGCGGCTTGATAACTTCTGACAGTAAGGCCCGCCACTGTCTTACAATCCTCCACCAACCCGGACTTGGCCCCCGTGGTGGAGTATGGCCAAACCTTCCAGCGATGCAGGAGGAGACCCGTGCTCCAGCAGTGGGGACATACAAGGGTTGATAACGAACATGAGTATTAAAAATCTTCATGTCGCTAAACGTTTTCTGTTAATGTTACTTCGAAATTAAAAAAAACGTTACCCCTGTAGGTATTGGCGTAACTAGGTGAGCAGGTAAGTAGAGACTGGTAGGCCTACCAGTCTGTACTGCGAAAAACTCAAACTCAAGCGAAAAACTCGAAACATAAAAACATAACAGTGGTATTGAGGACCTCCTCCTTTTTTGATGTCGGTTAAAAAATCTAAATGAAAAGACAAAAACAAACTCACTTTAGGAAATTGAGTTGCATACATGCATCGGGAGTCCGTGTGGCGGCACGCTTCGCTTTTCCAGACCAGACAAATCCTATATATTAAGTTTATGCTCTCGTTCACCCAATATATACGGCAACATCGTATGAGCGAGAGGCAAACAGTTACCCAGGACTTATACACCCCACATATTTTCGACTCACAGTAACGGAGATGCCGAGGCCCAGATGCGGCGAGCGCTTGACCCGCACGGTGCGCGGGCGCGCGGGGCGGGGCGAGCGCGCGGGCCGCGGGGGGCGCGGGGCGAGGCCGCGGCACACGCGCACCAGCGTCTTGTGCCGCTGCAGCAGGATCTCCGCCTCCACCTGCGGGCACCACCAATAGGATCGTACACTAGCTATTCACTAAAAAATCACGCCTTTTTTTTAAAGATAACGTTAGTAAAAAGTGTCAGATCAATCTCACTAATCAATATCATTTCTGTTATCAACCTATCTATTAATAGTGGTTTTAAAGATGTTCGACCGAGAACCTAGGATCCTGTGACTAGATAGCGTGTATGCCAAAAACGTCCGCCTTTGGCTGTAATACTATCTAGTCCTGAGAGGTCTGTCAGACCCTGGTCACTCCTACCACTCTGGGATCCAAGCGTTGGTTTATGTATGTGTCGCCGCCAAATCATAGGTTTCATAGGTTCACGGTCACGGACTTATAACGGAGCAAAACGCTGATGCATAAATTATTACTTTGTGAATGACTTGACTGAAATATTTAATTAAGAATTTGTATTATCAAAATTGACCAAATTAAACTAAATTTGAAAAAAAAAACAGGTTTGGAGTTTTTCTTAGGAATTCAGGAACTTTCTGGAGAATTGTCTTAAGTTTAAATCACCTCCATTAGGAAAAAGGTGAATGTTGTTTTTTTTCATACAAATTATGCGTCTCTAGTGTCAATACAAAATATAAAATTTTAAATTTTGCTCATAGAAAGCAGTTCACTCAGTAGTGCCAGGGGCATATTTAGATATAGGTATATAAAATAGCGGCTTCTCAGTTCAGTCTATATTGCTTCAGTTCTATATGGCTGTGGAGCTGTTGTGCAAAATCCAGCTTACCTGGGCCCACAATGGGTCTCTGATCTCGGCCCTCATGTCTCTACCGAGCAGCTGCAACTGCTGTATCCGGCCCGCCAGCTCTTTGTCCAGGTATTTCGTGGCCAATCTGAAAAGAGAAACTTTTGATTTATTTATACAGCGTCATACAGGCTGAGATTCCCACGCAAATAATTGATCGTAATCGCAATAATGAACAATTCTTCAAACATCGTTCAGTTATAACTCGAATCGAATGAGACTTCTATACGTAAAAATCTGCGAGTTTAGTTAACATAACATACATACGCAATAATCATATTAACCCTCGTTTAGATCACCGTCCCAATCGGGTAATAAAATCAATTGACAAAATGCCAAATTCCGGTAGCAGATCAAAAATAAACGTGAGTTTATAGTTACGTAGGTACTCAAATTCAAGTGCAAGCAGATTATATCCGCAAGACGTTTAATAAAAGACGAAAAATATTACTTTCATCATTTCTAGTCATTCTGAAAGGCTCAAAACTCATCCATTTTCAAGTTCTATGTGGTAGTGGCGTTGGTGAGCTCACAAATGGCTCGTTTAACAACCTCTTTAGGATTGCGTACTCGAGGGTGTTTACGGGACCTTATTAACCTCCTCAGCCTCCCTGACATTCAAAACAACAATAGAAATCCATAATTATTTTTAAGGTCAGAACTGAGGAGGTTAATATGCCTGCACGTCTGTCTGACTGTCAGTCTTTTTTCCATTTAAAGGACTTCATCTCTTGAGCCGTAATAGTTAGTTGGAATTTTCACAGCGTATTTGTTTGCCCTGTAAAGGCTGGCGTTCACTAGCCTGAGTCAATAAATCGCTTGCTATACATTGACTATGAAAATGCAATTAGCGACGCGCTGAGCCTAATAGCCCACGGAACTAATTTGATGCGTTTCAGCGGGCGTTGCGGCTAAACTCTGCCAGGCTTAATAGTCACTCAAAAGGAATGATGAGTATCCTGTGACTCATAAGGGTGAAGTCAGCTTTCGCCTCGCAAATTATAATTGTGATATATTATTCAAACTTGTCAGCGTTTGTCATATTGTCTTGTGCAATAGGCTCGAAACGACTACGTTCTCACGAATCTAGTATTCCTTCTTAGCCTACTACTCAGACTCTACGTCAGTGGTTCCTAAACATTGATAAGTAATCTAGGACCACTGCGATGGCTTTAGTTTTTATTAAAGACCTTAGAAAGATTTATTAAAGTGGGTTTTTGCGTACACATTGACGTTTAGAAGATTATTTTAGCTCAACATACCGTGAGTGAACGGATTCAGCGTTAAAGACCTATCTCGCTTGGCAAGAACTGAAGAATAATATGGGAGCTGACGGCCAACCTCCATTAGTACAAACGCCCAAAAAAAAGCAGAAAAGAAGGTCAACATATGATATTGATCAGCATGAATGTATTCAGCCCAAAGCATCTCTCGAGAAGATATAGAATCGGGTAAGGTTGCTAGACAACCAATAGTATCAATATAACAACCATTACCGTACCATGATTCAATTGAAAAGCTCATAATTCTTCACCTGACGCTGAAGATTTCCGAATGAAGCGACAATGCAGCGCCAGCATCGTCTCTACCTAAGCCATAGACGTCATCGGTTGAGTATTTCGTCCTTAGCGGCATCGTTGTAAGCGGGTCACAGCTCCTCACCTGGCCCCGAAGAGCTCCGAATGCAGCGCTAGCACCGTCTCCCGCAGCGAAGTGTTCTCTCTTGCCAATTGCGCGGCCTCGGCCCGCGCCCGCGCCGCGTCCGTCGCATTGACGGCCGCGTCTCCGCCGTCTTGTCCTGCACCTTTCAGACATCCAGAAATTATCATTTCAAATTCCTTCATTAAAATCGGCGCAACTAACAGTAACACAGTCAACGTTTCTAATATTCTAAGTCATTACTATGTGGACATTGAGACACGAAGTACAATGCCATGAAAGTACGCGTACGTTGGTACGCTTGCTCGAGGCGCATTTGTTTCAAATGCTTTAAGTTATACATTCTGTGTACTAAGTATCGGAATTTGCCAATAAAACAAAAAATACAAATTATTCATCTAAATTTATTTTATCGCCTTCAAAGTAGGCCCCATCGCTTGCAATACAACATCTCCACCGCTTCACCCAGTCTTCCATACATTTTTCATAGGCTATTTGCGGTATGGCCTTTAGCTCATTCAGCGAATTTTCTTTTATGGCTTCTATCGAATTAAACCTTTTCCTCGAAGTGGTAATTTTAACTTGGGAAATAAAAAAAAGTCAGACGGAGCCATATCAGGTGAATACGGTGCTTGATCGAGAACTTTTGTTGAATTTTTCGCTAAAAACTCTTTCACTATAATGGCTGTGTGTGATGGTGCATTATCATGGTGCAGCATCCATGAGTTGTGTTGCCACAAATCTGGACGTTTTCGGCGGATACTCTCACGCAAGCGCTTCATGACGCCTAAATAATATTCTGTATTCACTGTTTCTCCCTCTGGAAGGAATTCGGAGTGAACCATACCACGGTAGTCAAAAAAAACTGTCAGCATCACCTTGATTTTAGAGCGACTTTGCCGCGGTTTTTTGGGTTTCGGCTCGTTTTCGAGACGCCATTCTGAAGACTGTTGGCTTGTTTGCATGTCGTACTCATAAACCCATGTCTCGTCGCCAGTTAGGTATTATACGTTTCATAAAGGTCGGATCCGTAGAAGCTCGGGAAACCATGTCTTCAGCGACATGCTTTCGCTGCGCTTTTCGAACAAAATTGAGCTCTTTTGGAACTAGTCGAGCGGCGACACGTTTCATGCCTAAAATGTCAATGAGAATGTTGTGGACGGACTTAAAAGATATGTTCACCTCACTAGCCAACTCTCTCAGACTCATACGTCGATTTTCGAGCACTAGCTTCTTGATTCTGTCGATGTTTTCTTTGGTCATAGCGGTTGAAGATCTACCAGAACGAGGCAAGTCTACTACTACTTCTCGGCCTTCTTTAAAAGCCTTATACCATTCATAACTCCTTGTTTTCGATATACACGATTCGCCGTAGGTATTTCGCAACATTTTTAGTGATTCACCACATGAAATATCATTTGAAACACAAAATTTAAGGCACACTCTTTGTTCAACAATATTTTCCATTGTAAAAATCGCCGAGGACTCAAAACTATGACCAACAAAAAGTGTACCTAGTCTATAACAAATTTTACAAATTAAATGACAGACCCCGCTCAAATTTTGCGCGCTAAATCAGTACAGTGCTACCAACATGCGGTAAAAAAATTAAAACGACCTCTTTTACGCGGGTCTTTTTATTGACATATTCCCGATACTTTTTACACAGAGTAGTATAATGCTATCATATCAGTTTTCATGAATTTTGTCCAATTTACTCGTACTCATACAATGTGAGTAATCCAACAGTGATATTTGTGTGGCAGACCCAAAATCTCCGGCTCTGAGCCATGCTCGCTTCGAGCTTTGGATTCGAAAGGTTAGATCGTTGGTCAGATCAGACATTTGCGACCGAGGCATCCGGCCCGCTTTAAGCTAGAACCACACTGAGTCTACGTACACTACATACGCGAGTCATGTGCGATTTGGCCGCTTGAATTTGTTTGCCAGATTGGCATGTGGAGAAACAGTCAGAATCAGAGATCATATTTGACATTATTATTACATAGATCGCAGAGAATGATAGTGCACGTCGACAAGTGAAGCCCGCGTTTGATGCCATGGCTTACATACGTAGGACCAGTGTACTCACAGACCTTTCACCTCGCGGCGCGTACGTGGCGTACGTAGCCTCTGTGTGGTTCTATCTATAAGCGTTGCTGTCAGCGGACTACTTACGTCAATTCTTAGTCAATTGCAAGGTTAATTCGTCACCGTCTCAGGTATCAGTATAAGGGACGTCCCAGACGGACTTACATCGACCAAATAGGGGATGTAATAGCAAAGGGAAAGATAAAAAGTAAGTTCATAAGTCGTTGCACGCACGGTGCGTGCATGCAACGACTTATGAACGTTGATGAAGCGAAGGTGATCTGTCAGTATGTTTTAATAGGCTTTGAATCCTGGGCTAGAACTATACAACAGTAGGTGCTTTCGACCATATAGGAGGGCGTCACAAAGTAATGGGAAACCCCCAAGGGCGTCATAGTCAAAATAAGTTTGGGAAGCCCTGCTTCAGGCAATATAAAGCTCACCAGCGCACGCCGCACGCGCCTGCACCAACTCCGCTCGCATGTCGACCAGTTCCGCCTGGAAATAAACAAGAAAAGCATTCCTATAGCGAAAGTTTAACAATACTCGATATTGAGGATTACCCAGAGACCGGTCGGGGGAGATTACCCAACTGGTAATCCGCAGTAAATGCCGTATCTGCCGAACGGATCGCGAGTGTCACATAACACTCACAACAATGGGCAAAGCACAAACTAGTAAGTGATACAGAAGTTTAATTGGTTTGGCCTGACGTACCCAAATATATCGATTTTAATACGTAAAAGTTCAAAATGGTTGTAGAATTTAAATTTAATAATCATTGGTTTATTTTATAATCAAGCGTTTACGGCGTAAAAAATCGTATTACCTTTGTTACGAACTACGTGACGTCACGGCTGAGGCTGAGAGAGTTTAGAAGTTATTTTGTTTTCAAGTCTTAAAAGTCTAGTATTTTTTACGTTCTTATGAAACAAATATAATCAACATATGACCAATTTAAAAAAAAGGTGTCAATACAAATATGCCGAATGGCATATATCCCGAACTCCTCAAACACCTAATAGGTATATTAAATACTAACGATTAATTTTGTGATTAAGTCGTTCAACGACTAACATTTCAGACACTGAGCTTGAGGGGAATGATCAGGGGAGCGTTGACCCAATAATGTACTTTGAATTGATCAAACGCTTTTGAGTGGAAGGCTAAAAGAAAAATGAAGTTCCTTGTAAAATACTAGGAGTGAAGCTTTCATACATTTCTACTTTACATTGCATTGTAGCCATATGTTCGCGGAATAACTGGCTGGCAACAATAGAAGCATAATCTACAGCCGAAATCGATGGCGGCGTAAATCCGTATTAACTACTGACAGATGGTGGCACCCAAAATAAATCGCCTGACCTCAGCCCGGAGTCCGTCGTTTCTCGCGCCCAACCCCTCATTAACTTTGATATGGCATCTCGAATTTCATTGTTCTTCCGAGCTTGCATTTCGATACTCTATCTTCGGATAACGGACAAATCTTTTGTTAGACGAGTACGTTGCCCTTACACTTTAGTTAGTTACTTAGACCTGAGATTTTCAGTACTTAGCCTCATAGTTGGGCCATTGTACGTAGCAAGCACACCTCAGACACTAGGGTTTTCTCACGATGTTTTCCGTCACAGTTAGCGAATGGTATTGCTACTAAAGTTTACAAATGTACATCACTTACAAAACAAAGTCATTGGTACATGCCGGGATTCAAACCAACGTCCTCCCGATTGAGAAGCCGGGCGTTCTACCGCTTTTCCGAGCTTGTGTTTCGATCTTCGGATAACGGACCAAACTTTTGTTGTACGAGTGCGTTGCACTTATACACCTTCTACGAAGCTTCTTGCAGTTGCACAAGGGCCAGCTGTGAAGCCCATCTACGTTTTTAGCCGATTTATTGTTTTTTTTTTTTAATATGTATGTTTACACCGATTTTTAGACAGGTACAGGTTGTTAAAGCTTTAATTAAAGAGCGATATATACGAGGTTATTTCTAAAATGCGCGAAACGTGAAATACCTAATTAGAACTAAAACTTTCGTAGGCAATACACAACAAATAATCAAAAACAACTCTCGGACACTTCGTCTTTTCAAAGCAAGTAACTGATTCTTACTACTGAAGTTAATAATACCTAACTACAGTTAGTGTTTTTAACAACTACTATTGTTGTAGTATTTTTTTCAGACGGATATTCATTGAAATATGTATAAACTTGGAAGGGTTCTTGCGGTTAATAATAATAAAATAAAGTGTTTATTATAATTATTTTATTGCACATAATGTTTTTATTCATATGATTTTAAACATTATCTTTCAAACAACGCTATTAAAAAGCATAAAATCTTTTTTATCGATAAAATGTTTATTTGAACAATACCATTTAAAAAGTGGTAAAACGAGTTGTTGTAAATTACACTAACTCTAACCGAGAAATGTCAGGAATTTTGCATTTAACAAATATGCAAAATCCCTATGCCCCCAGATCCTTCTACGTCCATATACGCATAGCTTTTGAAACCTCGTTACACGGATTTCGCTTTCGACCGAAGGAAATAAGTACGTATCGTTGCTGTTACTCGACCGGCCAAAGCCAGTACTCAAGCCGTATTATGATGAATCAAGTCGGAAGCGTTGTTACCGAACAGGCGGAGTAAGCAAATAGCAGGCCAGCTGTGCGGCGGGCTGCTCAAGTGGACGGAATGCGATCCACAAGGTGGTCCTTCCGTATTCGGCTGCGATGGGCAGCGGCCATCGAGTATAGCCGCGCAGTTGTTATTGCGCTCAGCATAGATGCGAGAATCTAAAGAGTTGCTCTACAGCGTGATATTGAAAATATTTTGCTAGCCATATTTCGAGGGGACGTTTTCTTCATTGTGAGAAATATTCGACCTGTAGTTCGAAAGCGTGAATCCAAATTCAAAGTAAGTGTCGGAGCGTTGAAAAATGTTGTTTGTTATGTCAAAGAGTAGATACCTACATCGTCCGAGACGCGTTAAGTGGTGAAAGAACCATTGAGATCGCCGACCAAACAAAATTTCGTCCTAATATTCTTTTTTATAAAGTATCCCAGCTGCTATCCCAAAGTATCTATCTCTTAGCCAAATCTGGCATTATTTAACATCCCTCCATTCAACATTTATATTTAGAATATTAGTATGAAGTACTTCAATAACACATTTTGTACTCTGGTAGCCCTTGTTTAAAACTAATAGATCACATGTAAATATTTTGGGGTAGTTTAAAGTATTCTCTATCCAGAGCCACCGTTTGGTGCACCATGTTCATAGGAGATAAATTTTACGACTGTCGTTGGATCCATCCAGGCATAGAGTGCAATACATTTCGAAACGCAGCGGATCGGACCATAAAATCTAGCAGCTTCCGTATGATTGTGTAATTAGATCAAAATGCATTGGGTCTTGTCTTTATACGTCTAGCAATTGTCGTAAAATTAATGCTTTCGACTACTTCAATGCGGTAAAGCATTAATCAAGTGGCATTAAAACATAGCCTCAGAGAAAAATTGCGACTAAATTAGCTGGGTGTGTAAAAAAGCTGATTTCAGTAAGCTTTGCCTTCGCCTCATAAAACGCCATTAACCTTGCCGAACCTAAACTTTAACTACAGAGGTAACGATTTGCGAAATTAGAGAAATGCGCTAAATTACCATTTAGCACAATGTCAACATCAAGTCATATTTAAGAGGTGCCCTGAGTTATCTTCAATTCTAACATTTATAAAATGAAGTTATAGAAATTCATTGCGTATGTTTGTCGGTCTTTTTGCGTTTAGGATAAATAAATAACCAGTATGGATTTTATAGTGAGTTTCCTTAGAATGTCTATCCAACTCATGAATGGAGCGCATTGCTAGGCCAATGCTAACCGCCCAGTCCTGTCTATGAAAAATCTACGAGACACGATTCCTACACTATTGTACCTACCTTCAACCCTCGCTGCGCTACTCCGACTCGCATTTGGCCGTTTTTTTACTTATTAGCTGATCCCGACACTTCACATGGCCTGTCAGGTTGAGTTGAAAGTTAGCAGCTACAGGGAGACAAAGTCGCCAGCGCGTTCGTATCGTAGTCGTAGCGCATTTCGCCAAGACATCAGAGATGCCTGCTGTACCATAATAACCCATAAACACGGCCCACGCTTATTGCATGATCATCATTATCATAGCATTCACAGCACGGTGGGCGTCACAGCGACGCAGACTGTGAATATCACAACAACAGGGAACAAGGGCGATGGGCCATTAGAAATACAGGTCTTCATATTTATTGCACATCATTTGTGCGATTTTATGTGGCTACTAATGATGCTAGATTAATTAACTGGCTGAGAACTATGCATGGTATAGGTAAATCTGATGCTCGTACATTGTATGCATTTTAAAACTCAGTTCTGTATCCAGGAGACGTAACACATTTTAAACTTTCGCGACTTGAACACACCATTAGAGTATTTTCGGGGCTTAATCGCGTACGATATCGAGGTAAAACAGCAATAAATTACCACAAGGTACTAAGAAAACTCCTGCGCTTTATCTACTTTCTTTAGTCCCTGTATGCACGCATGCCGGGTTCGGATATATTTAGATATTTTTTATGGTGCCCTTTGCCAATACATCATGCTTTTGATCGAATATGTCCGCCTGAGACACCGCATGCCGGCCCTCAAATCCACATTCGATCGATATTAATTTCTTACGTGAATCTATTCTTCCGTCAACCTCTCCATATTTCGAAACCAACGCAACACAACTCTTTTCGACCCACAACGATCTCTAATCTCACGGTTGCGTATTTAACGTCTTTCGCTACAGAATAGATTTTTAAATAGTTATTTTTTTTCTTTAAATAATCTAAACTGGCCAATAGCAAAAAAAAGTATTAGTTAAACCGACAATTTACAAATACCGTAAATCGGATCGCTAAATGATAAGCAAGCTGTATCCAGAGACTTTTTTTGAAATATATAATTTTTATTTTTACTCTACTTTCACTCATTTTTCGGTTCTTTTAGTGTCAAAATAAAATTATGTAAAGTACAGTAAAAAGATTTATTTAAAACTAGCTGACCCAACGAGCTTCGTACCGCCTACCATCGATTCTTTATTTTTTTTTATTTTTATCTCCGTAAGAACCATCCTTGTACTTCAAGGAATATTCTAAAAAAAGAATTAGCAAAATCGGTACAGCTGCTCTCGAGATTTGCGCTTACTAAAATCTTCGGCGATTCATTTTTATATTATATAGAAGATAGATGACAGTTCTATACAGATGTACAGTTCTAGATATTCTATTCATTCATCTGATGGGCCACTCAGTTGTATGTCCCTATGCCATCTGCATCTAATTTACAGACTAGCGGTGCGTCAATTTATGCCATCGGACTATGTATTATCTGTTTTTGCTGGTTACAAAGCCTAAAAGCTTCCTAGTCCCAATTGTTGAACGTGAAACAGAAAGGACTCAAGTCTGTAAAGCAAATGTGCAGTAACGGTAGCCTATAAGAACTACCTCCTTTGTCACCAATGTGTTGTTTCACAGTTTAACAGAACTCTAACAAGCTTGTAATGTTTGCATATTGACTGGTAATGAGTGGAAAGGCGGCGGGCATTTGTCGCCACGACGCGGTTAGACTCACTAATCGAGTGTGTTGTAAAGAAAACTCATGTAAATTACGTTCTTCGATATAGCCTACAGTAGTAACCAAGAAGTTTTAGAATGGAGGGCACAAAGGACTATACAGTATTGTTGGCAGTATTGTATTTACGTGTCGCGTAGGACACCGAGTATCGTGAATTCTACAATGAAATCTATCAAGATATTAAAGACACGAATTTGTAAAGTACACTTTGAATAATCAGATCTATGCAGTTCCGGCTCTACATAGAATATAAATAAAGAAATTTAGTAACTTTAAGTAAAATACGAAAGTACGTTGTATTTTCTCTCAAATTATCGTTTAATTTATAGAATACTAGCTGACCCAGCGAACGTCGTACCGCCTAACAGTCGATTCTTAAATTTTATTTTCTTTTTCTCTCCGTAAGAACCATCCTTACTTCAAGGAATATTCTAAAAAAAGAATTAGCGAAATCGGTTCAGCTGCTCTCGAGATTTTCGCTTACCAACACATTTTTACATTATAGATAATAACAATTTTTTTACTCATTTTTAAGGTTCCGTAGTCAACAAAGAAATCGTCGAGTTCCGCCAATTCCGTCCGTCAGACTGTTTGTCCGTGTCTGAGTTCAAAGAC
The DNA here is from genome assembly GCA_934045075.1 of Yponomeuta sedellus. Classification (NCBI taxonomy): domain Eukaryota; kingdom Metazoa; phylum Arthropoda; class Insecta; order Lepidoptera; family Yponomeutidae; genus Yponomeuta; species Yponomeuta sedellus. The sequence continues at coordinate 17,116,291 of OW203726.1, forward strand.
TATTAGTATGTTATTAGTATGCAGTTGTTACTCGTAGTTCTGCAACGCAGGTAAAAAAACTCTTCCTCTACGGAACCCTACAAAGCGCGTGGCCCGACTGGCACTTGGCCAGTTTTTTTATTTATAACATGGGTGTAATCTAGACAGGCGTCTAGATTACACCCATGTAAAATTGCATTGTGTTGTCGTAGATACTGCACATAGTTCTTTTTTCTTCTTACAAAGTTGAGGAGGACCACAACTTTGTAAGAAAACAAAAGAACATCGATGTACCAATGTGAGTGCCTCCTACTATGTGTACCTGTGATTGCTTTGTCTTAGCGAACCGAACTATAATGTTAATATTTTTATTTATTTTATTTATTTAATTAGGTTTATCAACAGCATAAACATCCTTACGTGCTAACAATTTTTATGAAGTTATGTTAAACTAGATGTATAACTAATTATAGATAAACACAGCATGCATAACAAAAGTAGGTATCTACGTACCTACAGCTAGATCTTAATTATAAGTTACTACAGTCTAATGACAATAATGTTGCTTATGTGCTTGACAGAAAATTATTAAATACATTTTTTCGATACTGATGTGCAACATCAAAGTGCACATCCAGGACGGTACTAAATTTATTATAAAGGCGACACATACGTGGAATTGGTGAGTTCTGGCCTAACACTGTTTTTCTGTAAGGGACTGAAAGTGGATTTGGGATGATTTTACGGGATGAACAGGGGACCCTGAGCTTAAATTGACTAAGTAATTGCGGGCAGTCGATAGAGTTTCTCAAAACTTTGTACACGAACATTAAATCCAGGAAGTCACTTCGTCTATCCAGGCTCAGCATATTAAATCTAACAAGCCCATCCTTGTAGCTACGCACCTTTTTTGCCTCACCTGTAGCGAATGCCATGTGCCACAGAAACCTTTTCTGGATTCTTTCGATTCGCAGAATGTGTGTCGCGTAATGTGGTCGCCAGACTGTTGAACCGTATTCTAGAATACTACGGACTAAGGAGTAGAACTTTTGTTTTTTTGTTACGAAAAACTGTAATATTGCGTAGCACAAAACCCAGCATTCTAGACGTCTTGTTCACCGTCGCCTCTATGTGTGGAATAAAGGTAAGTTTTTTGTCTAGTAAGATGCCTTGGTCTCGAATTGTATCAACTTCAGTTAAACTTATGCCATTAATATTGTATGTACAGGTTATTATATTTTTTATTTTTCTGGTGAAGTTGATGTAACAGCATTTTTTTTGCATTTAGCTCCATATTATTATCCTGAAACCATGCTGCAAGATGATTTAGATCTATCTGCAATTCGTTAGCGTCAGGCATTGATTCCACTACCTTCAAAAGTTTTAAGTCGTCAGCGTATAGGAAGGGGATGGAGGCCCGCACATGCTCCGGAATGTCATTAACAAAGATATTAAATAACACTGGTCCCAAATGAGAGCGGAACGCCCGAAGCTATGCAAAAACGTTCAGATTCAAAACCATTCAATACTACATAAAAGGATCTCTCTTTAAGATATGATAACAACCAACACAACAATGGACCTGTAAAGCCGCAAGCGGATAGTTTTGAGCCCAGAATCGAATGAGATACTCTATCGAACGCTTTACTAAAATCTGTGTAGATTACATGGAGTTCTCTACCATTGTCAACTGCTCTTAGGACGTTTTCAATGTAGGTGACTAAATTACTGCTAGTTGATCTTGCCTTAACAAATCCATGTTGGTGATCGGTGATGTACTTTTTAAAATAATTTTGAATGGCTGGGCAGACTAAAGATTCTAAAATCTTACCAAAAGTACAAAGAATAGAAATTCGCCTGTAACTACTTACTACAAAGTTGTCATCATTTTTAGGGTTCCGTACCTCAAAAGGAAAAAACGGAACCCTTATAGGATCACTTTGTTGTCCGTCTGTCCGTCCGTCCGTCTGTCAAGACCCTTTTTCTCAGGAACGCGTGGAGGTATGAAGCTGAAATTTATATCAATTACTCAGGTCTACTGTCCCTTGAAGCTGTGAAAAAATCAAACTTCTAAGCCAACGCAATCAAAAGATACAGCCGTTTATACCGCAAATTTTCGACACTTGCAAGGGAATCAAAACCTACAGGGTGCTTCCCGTGAACTCAGAATCTTGAAATTTGGTACGAAGCAACGTCTTATAGCATAGATAAAGGAAAAATTACGAAAACCATAAATTTTTAGTTACATCACATAATATATATTTTTTTAATAATTTTAAACTTACTACCCATTTCCTCATAAACGCGTAGAGGTATTAAATTGAAATTCATACCAAATACTCAGGTCTATAATACAGGTTTGTACGGAACCCTCGGTGCGCGAGTCTGACTCGCACTTGGCCGGTTTTTGAAAATCGGAACCATTTTTGCCACCTTCCATTGTTTCGGAAAAATGCCTAAGCTTAGAGATGTGTTGTAAATTGACAAAAGAGGATCAGCAAGACTTGTCGCGCATCGTTTGATAAACATGGGTGGTATGCCATCAGAGCCAGCTCCTACATTGAGCTTTAATAACAAAGTGTCATAAGTGATCTCAATGAACAACATAGAATCCGAGCCCTTATTCTGTGCGATATAGTCGACTCCGTCTGATGGTTGTTCTTGGCTATGAACAGATGAAAAGAAAGAACCAATTTTTATCATTATATGACATTGTCGATGGATATTTCTGCAGACAAAGAGACTAGGAACCTAAGTATCAAATAAAGTGCCCAGGTTCTAATTGTACGTGGCCAACTAATACTCTACATTCGCATTTGTCCAGTAGCACAGTGTTTCCTCGAATGGGTGGCATAATAAATACAATGAGGTAGTTTGTGCTCTAACAGGAAATCTAAGCGGCATTTTCATATGTCCATTTGGTGAGAAATCTAATTGGCCACAGGAATTCGATAGCTCAAAGTTGGTGTCGGATTACATATCGTCACGTTATCACGTTAGACACCTTAGACGAGATGGTTCGAAGATTTGTCTTTTTTACAGGTAGAGCCTTATTTTTACAAGCTTAAGTGTAGAAACTGTAGAAACAGCGGCTGATTATCACTTACAGACCTATCGATATCAAATCTTGTATGACCCCACTGCTGGGGCACGGGTCTTTTCCTACATCGCAGGAAGATTAAGCCATACTCCACCAGGGGGTCACCACAAAGTCCGGATTGGTGGAGGATTGTAAGGCAGTGGCGGGCCTTACTGTCAGAAGTTATCAAGCCGCCTATAAGGCCTCTGACGTGGCTTAGCGATTGTTATTACCGTCAGGTAATAACAATCGTTAAGCCGGCTGTCAAGCCGGAACCAACGGGGTAACGTGCCTTGCGATGCACTGAAGCGCTCAGAACTTACAGACTTATGCTGCACTCGTTTAAGTCGCACTGTTCTATACTTCAAATAAAAACCTCTTGACTTTATGTTGATTGAAGGTACGATTGGCCGCACATCAACCTTCACACGCATTATACTCCAAATCTGTTTACAACAGTAAAGGTTGTTTGTAAATGTTGATCAGCTATCGACTTGATAGACTATTAGATTTTCATAGTAAGTTATAAGCATCCGACAAGGCGCCAAGTGTCGCTTTCCTAAGACAATGCCTCGTCTCCCCACCCCAACAAGTCCACGTGTACCCGCGGCGCGTGCGGCGCTCCCAATCAGCGCTGATCTAAGATACGTACGTCTGATACCAACCTACGAGTAGAGCGGTGAATCAATCTTCCGACCGCCCGCCTGCCTATCTCCGCCATGGCTACTATGCCCTAGGGGCAAAGAAAATATAGCCAGATGCACAAATGGGCGGAATGGAGTAGAATTGAGAAGATACTACATCAAGGTCTAGACTAACCACGAGACTAATTATAATATAGTCTAAATACTTTCCACTGTATGGCACAGCCGTCTCTCAGAGATACTTTGTATGGCTAACTTAATAACTACGCGTGTCGATCGCGTATTGGTAATTTCAAGCGCTAAGGTAGTGAACACCTCAGACACTCCGGTTTCCTCATGATGTTTTCCTTCATAGTTAGCGAGTGGTTCTGTTACTACACATCACAAATGTACCTACGTAACTTAGAAAACAATTCCATTGTAACATGCCAGGGTTCGAACCCGCTCCTGCTCTCTACTGACCGCGACAGCGATAATACCCCTTCATGCGGCTAGTGATTTTTCTAACCAAACAATGTCAAAGAAAATCGCACATTTTTTTTTTCAACAGAAATAAACAATATAAAATATTTCTTCTTTGCTACTTGAATTAAATTGTAACTAAGTGCGACGGAAAATAAACCAACTAGGTATTATGGCGGAAATGCATCGAAGTCCTAGGATCCTGCCGATGTAGCTGGGTAGTACGATGTCAGGCGTTTTGTGGCGCTAAAATGTCAAAATATGACAATTAATGACTGGAAACTTGAGCATTTTGAAATTTAAAGCGACTAGATTAGTCGTACTACACAGGATGGCTCTAAATTCTATTATATGTGAAGGCTCTAGGTCCTAAAAGCTTGTATTTGTGTTGTGCAGTTTTTGTTGTGCAGATTATTGTCCACTTTGATCATGATTGAGTTATCTTTACCTACCAATTTTCATACAGTGTGACGGAATAAGATTCGTTTCATGCATTACAATGAAGTCATTGTTGTGTCTGAAAACAGATTAAGTCGTAAATAGAAGCGTTCATGGCCTAATCGAGTGATTGGAACCCATAATATGAGTTAAGCAGCATGGGTAACCGTCCCGTGACTACCGCTAGTGGCATTTTTTCCGAGCACTTCCGTGCTTCGCAAGGCACGTTAACCCGTTGATGCCAGCTGTCATGTAATGGTAGTCGATAAGCCATGTCTGAGGCATTATGGGCGGCTTGATAAGTTCTGACAGTAATGCCCGCTACTGTCTTACATCTTTCAAAAACCCTCCCCGGTGGAGCATGGCCTAACCTTCCTGGGATGCAGGAAGAGACCCGTACCCCAGCAATGGGGACATGCAAGGGTGAATATCGACAAGCGCTCCCAATCCAGATAAGTATCTTATGCAAATCTTCAGGCGTCAACAGTTTCGCTACAATACCTTTGGTTATAAACCCAATAGGCTCAAAAGTGGCTTTGATTAAGCAGAACGTGAAAGCAATTCCCGACATGTCTTCGCATGGAATCGGATCGCCGCTTGGCCTACGGCTAGTGTTGCCAGATGTCACAGTTTTAGCGGAATGTCCCGTTTTCCGTCCTCTCAGAGCACTATGAGCAGAACGCCCATAATCCCGTGTTTTTATCGAAGCTATTGACAAGTCGTCAAAATAGTAGCAAATGGCAGCCCTCGTTCTGTCTACCCATTTAACATAAATGCGTAAGTTTAATATAATATTTATGAGTAGCACTCGTTACGTTATCGGCAACGATAATGATTCTGTTACGATATTTGCAGGTGGTCCAAACAATTTTTTTCAGCTACTTGCTTGGAACAAGGTTTATGTAGTAGGAAAGGGGTGGGGCCAAAAGTGGTTAAATTTTCTTATGTAATAAATTTAATAAATGGACAGCACAAAGTCCGCTTAGATCAAAACTGGATAAAATTTGGCGCGTTACAGTGTTAATAGTGTTTATCTTGATGGTATGCGTAAGTATTTCTCATACTTGGTTGGACGGATCGTCCCGAATTTCCATTTCAAGTCCCGTCTTTTCCCACTTAAGATATTTGGAACAAAATGTTCTGGCAACACCAAAAATGGCCCGGAGGTTTAACAGCTTGTCTAATGAACCGCATTCATTTGTTCTAACTATTATTTTATTGTAATAGTTCCATATTAGGTCCGGCTTATCTTTACGTCGTATATTCAGTGCAGGCCACTGCATATTTAGATGTTATGTACAATTATGGCTTCGTTGTCTAATACCATACACTCCGAGTTTAAAGTAAACTTCATACCTATGCTAATTTATTAGTTCCGTAATGCGTCCATTGCGCGCAAAAAAATTTTTAGTACCTCTAAACCAATATTATAAAACACTTTACAAAGTTACTTTTTTTAAAACCTATTTAGAGGCTAAAAATTCCACCCATGCCGGAACTCGAACCCGCGACCTCCGGCTAACCGTGCCAGCGCTCTCCCAACTGAGCTAATGCCCGACTTACCGGCATCAATGAAATTTTGAACCTACTCGTATTTACAATACTCTCTGTATTACGTACAAGAAGTTACATTTTTGCGGACGAATAAACCACACATATTTTTTTTAGTAAGACAGGTTTAGACTTCACACTTGATGAAATAAATAAAAATCTATGGAAAGAAAACTATAATATTTAAAGAAGCAGTGGCAGCGCAGCGGTAAAACGCCTCACATTTGTGAGGTCGTGATTTGCATGCCGGCAAGTACCACTGACTATGTTTTCTAAGGTACTTGTATATTTGTAAAGCTATAGTATCAAACCAATCGCTAACTGTAAGGAAAACGTCACGAGGAAGCCACAATGCTTGAGGTGTTCATATATTTGCCAAATTAAATTGCAACCAAGTGCAGCGGAAAATAAAACTACTACGTGGAAATGAATCGGCCTAGGATCCCGCCGATTTGGCCGGGTAGTACGATGTCAGGCGATTTGTAGCGCTAAAATGTCGAAATTTGACAATTGATGTACTGGAAACTTGCGCATTTTGACATTCAAAACGCGCGACTAGATTAGTCGTACTAACCTGCCCTCCTATTACGTAGCACTCCACTCTATCGAGTGAAGCATTTAGACAACTCCTAAGTGTCAAAAAATGTATGCATTTGACAGCCGGAGTAGCTTAAAAAAAGTAAAAATCAACGTCACTCAACTCAGTTGATACTTACGAATAATGCCCCAGGATGGCCCTAAGTTTTGTCAATATCATTTGCTAAGTTTTGCGCTTGAAATTTCCAATCCGCGGTGGAGACGGGTGGTAATTAAGTCCATACTCTCTCTTTTTCACTCTTTCTGAGAGAAGACTTGTGTACTACAACGGGACATATACAACATGTTATTGAAATAACGTAGAACCTGAAAAGTTCCTCCAGTAACCATGATTAAAAATCTTCCCATAAGCGAAAGTTTAAAGAACACATTTTTATTTTTCATACAAACAGACCGCGTAAAGTTCCAAGGCACTGTATAATATGTAAATATAAAATAAGTAATTTTAATGTTTCACTCTTTGGAAATGTTATCGATACTGAAGAACTGTTTTCAAGTTATTATTCGTTATTCCAATACTGAAATGTATGTATAGGACGCTTTGTTTAAACTTTGACAATTTAAATAGGAGTTTTGCTTGTTCCTATTGCTAAGAATTTGTAAGTAGATAATTATGTATGCATGTTCTGCTATTCGTTTATGCATTGACCGCAGCTCTATTATGTTACTACTATTGTAAGAATAGCGACACTCCTATTGTTACAAGTTTTTGATGGCACTCATTGGATCTTATTCGGTAGTTATATGACTTAAGGATTTTACGCCAGATTTTCTCCACTAGAAACCAGACCTAAAGGCCGCTGCTGTCGTTGTATGCAGTATTCAACAAACAGCATTTAAATTGTTTACGTTGATTTAAATTTCTGATTTTATATTTTATGCGGGTGGTGAGGTGGTCTATTATTACGAGTATTATTAGCGACTAATGAATGTTGATGAAGCGAAAAAGGCTTGCCAGGATCGTGACAAGTGGCTTGCCTACCGCTACGGGGACAGACGTGCGTTTATATATGTATATTTATTATTTCATCAATACGTGCGGAACAAACAAAGCTACGGGTTTTCTCACGATGTTTTCCTTCACCGTTAGCGTATTGTTGTGGTATTGCGACTACAAATTCGCAAATGTACGTAGCTTTGAAATTGAACAAAGTCACTGGTACATGCCCGCACTGGGGATCGAACCTGGGTCTCCCGCTCTCATATTATATGGGCTAGGCTGACTATGCTGTCAGTTTTTTTTTTTTTGATGAGGCAATAAAATTCTTTTTAGTATGGTATAGGTGAACCATGAACCATGTCCCCGGCGCTACAGCATCCGAGTGGTCCCTTCACCCATTTAGTGTGAGTGAAGATGCCACTGGACGCTCATTCTTTTTTCGTTTTTTATTATTTGATCTAACTTGTGCACGAGGTGGTCGAAAACTCGACCTAAGCAACACCTACGCAGCAACCAGAATTGTGCAACTGCACCGGTATAGCATGATCCAGCATTTACTTGCTAGTTGACACGGAATTTACAATCCCTACAACGGTTCCCAACCTGACTCCCCATTCTGTAACTCTTCGCGGGGCGAATTTTCGCTCCGAAATTACGGAGTTATGAATGTATTTGAGAATTAGAAGTAGCAATTACCCGGTGGAGAAGTTCGAGAATAGAGCAACTAGATCTGTAGAGGGAGCCAAGAAATTACACCCGAAATAAAGGAGAAAATATCAAATTCGATGGCTATTCGAAAGAGTCAATAAGATTCTTGAGTTAAAGTTTAGCCGAATAGTCTAGTTTTGTCCTAGTTCAGTTATCTTATGACAGCGAATCCTAGTTTGGGATCAGAACAACTGCTTATGTTATTTATTTATTTTTGGGAAACTTGCAGCTTACATAAAAATGGATGGATCTTAGTGTAACTATAAGCTAAAAATAAGTTTCCGCATATGCTACCTAAGTAACAAACATGTGCAAGTTAATATAAAATGTTAATGTAGTTTAAACTACTTCAGCCTTATTTTATTATAAAAACCTAAATAAGTCCTGGTTTAAACCAAGACTAAAAGATCTAGGATTGTTACGGTATCAAAGTTAGACCTAGATCAAATGTGTGTCGTTATTACAAATAGAAGACTATTCGAGGATCATTTAAACCAGAGATCAGCCATGGTTCAAATAATATTCACTGATTCGTTCATTCAATGCTGCGTTCCGTTTCACTAAATGGATATTATCTTCACATTTTAAACGCAAAAATATTCATCATTGCGTTTAAAATACCTATGCATATGCGTAAATTATTGTTCTTTGTTGAGGTTCCAATCAAACTAAAATGAGCACTATTAATTATTATATTGTTATTGAAGCGTTTTTATAATCAAGTGGCTACTCTCGTGTGAAATGGAGTGAAATATTCGAGCGCGCGCGCCAATCCGAGACGTCAAAAATTTTCTGAAAAAGTTTCATACTGGGAATACGTAGGTATGAAATAATACAATAAATACAAGTCAACAATTTTTTCGCCAAAACGTTTTGTGAACCTATATTTGTATATCGAAAATCTTCGTCACTTAATTCGAAGGGATTCACACGATGACGAAGTCTGCTGGATCGCCGAGACGTCTCCAGCATATCAATGGCGTCCATAATATAAATTATTTATTGCTATCTATCACACACACGAAACCAAACAAATTCAAACGTCAATTTGGAGGTTAGTCCATAGATAAACCATAGATTATGTCCATATTATTATCAAATCAAGAAATGAATGAGTGTTTTATAATTGCAAAGAAATCTGCAATAAATCACTCCTGTAAGCGTTTTCACACAAAATGCAATGTAAAAATGGCAATGTCTTAGCGGACATAAAAATGTCCGCTAAGACAAAATGTCAACCAATGCTAAAGTTTCTTGCGGTATCAAACCGATAATAGTTTCCTTATAAAGTTAGGAATCTCTGATTTATGCAGTACGCTCAAAGTTCATTGCTCCGTTCAATGAAAACAAGAGCACCCACCGACTGACGATTTGTGTAATGGACTTTGTCTTCTTATAGGACCATTCATCTCCGATGGGAAAGCATGCATTATTTAAATGCATCACAGTCTCATGAATCAACCAATTTCTACAATCAAAATTGCTTGATATCGAATGTTACAGAAGGCTTTTGCTACTTCAAAATGGATACTTGAACAAGTCTGACTTTAGGCATCTCGTGCTTAATCGACACAAAAAAAAGAAACTTAGAAACAATGTACATTATCATCATCATCAAAAGCCCCCCTCTCCCCACTGCTGGGTATATACCATTTTCCCATAACGCCATCTTTCGCGGTATCTCGCCATTCGCATCTACGGGCTCTCTGACGACTTGGACACATCATAAAAAAAACACCATATCATCTACAGCATAGGTACTTCATATAAAATCAGTGAATCATCAATGACAGTCATCAACGGAAATGCTCGTTCGTGTTCAATACTCGTCCTTACGCTAGAACAGATAAGTAAGGCTCAACATGGGTTGTTTTTGCTTTCTGTACAGTACAGAGCAGGGAAAGCATCAACCTTTCCCACCGGCACTCTACTGAAATGCGATTTTGTAATGTATTTTTTCTTGTTTTTTTACTTTTTAAATATCTATTGCTATTTTATTCTTTACGTGACCACGTAACCAACCATTTTTTTAATAAAAATGTAAAGGTTCATCAGTTGTTGACTGTACGAAGAGTCGATGACCCAGTGACCGCGAGGCGATGATTCGTCAACGCCAGCAGGGTCAAGGTACATTACTCCGTCACCCAGGGTCCTAAATAAGGGGCCTTATCAGTGGGATCCCTGCAGGGCTCTAAGGCCGGTATTACAGAACGATGCTCAAGCACAGATTGATCTCAGATCGCCCAATCATTACTCGAGCGCTGAATCGATGCCCAAGCACTCCCTTTATTTTCAAACAGTTCCTGAGTAGAGATCAGCCAATCACTGCTTATGTAGAGATTCAGAACTGCAATCAGATTGTCTATGATCAAAGTTTGTTTTCTATGACAAGAAAAATACAAGTGTTGATTTTTACTCCGTTTTACGCATGTTACAAAAACGTGACAATAAAACTTAGTAAATTATGTCAAATATACAGAGGAAACTAAAATAATCTTTATGTATTCGTAAATAAAATGTTCAAAGTTTCTTTAGTTATTAGTTTGTAATGAACCGTATATTTAAAGAAAGCAAAACGTTCACGCTTCTTGTTTATTTATTCGCTTTGAGTACAGAACGGAACGTAACAAATGTCGATAAAAATTCTCTTGACGTCTGTCTGTTTATTAAATTACTAATATCTGTACATAGTCGGTGTGGTTTAATTTGAACATTAATCGCTGTTTTGAAACAAGATGTGAAAAAATGAGAACAAGGAACCTCACCATAGTGGAAAGAATCCTCCTTGTGGAACATAAAAAGTCAACTCACTGCAGAGGAGAGGGTCCTCCTCGTAGAAGACAAAAACTCAACTTCATGGCGGTGGAGAGGAACCTGCTCATGGAACATAAAACTTCAACTTCACCGCAGTGCACAGGAACCTGCTCGTTGGACATAAAACTTCAACTTCACCGCAGCGGAGAGGAACCTGCTTGTTGAACATAAAACTTCAACTTCACCGCAGCGGAGAGGAACCTGCTCATTGAACATAAAACTTCAACTTCACTGCAGTGAAGAGGAACCTGCTTGTTGGACATAAAACTTCAACTTCACCGCAGCGGAGAGGAACCTGCTTGTTGAACATAAAACTTCAACTTCACCGCAGTGGAGAGGAACCTGCTTGTTGAACATAAAACTTCAACCTCACCGCAGTGGAGAGGAACCTGCTTGGTTAACATAAAACTTCAACCTCATCGCAGTGGAGAGGAACCTGCTTGTTGAACATAAAACTTCAACCTCACCGCAGTGGAGAGGAACCTGCTCGGTTAACATAAAACTTCAACCTCATCGCAGTTGAGAGGAACCTGCTTGTTGAACATAAAACTTCAACCTCACCGCAGTGGAGAGGAACCTGCTCGGTTAACATAAAACTTCAACCTCATCGCAGTGGAGAGGAACCTGCTTGTTGAACATTTAAATAAATGTTTTCTTTCTTTCATAAAACTTCAACCTCACCGCAGTGGAGAGGAACCTGCTCGGTTAGCATAAAACTTCAACCTCATCGCAGTGGAGAGGAACCTGCTTGTTGAACACAAAACTTCAACTTCACCACAGTGGAGAGGATCCTCCACGAGGAAGATAAAAAGTCAACTTCAACACAGCGGATTTATAGAATATGTGTCAATCATGTTACAAATTTATGAGCAATAAAAAAGCTGAGATTGTCTTACAGATTATTTTATTTATTCCTCTTTGTGAATGTCTTGTTGGCCTAGCCGCTAAGGCGCTTGGTTACCAAGACCGAGCTTGTGAGTTCGATTCCCACTGTGGGCCTATATATTTGTACAAGTGACCACAGTCTCTGGGTACTTTCATGTTTGTGACGTTCTTGCCTGATTATCAAAGTACAGGATATCCTAGTTTGGGACCAAGTGAAGTGATTGTGTTCGTCATCAACCCTTGTATGTCCCCACTGCTGGGGCACGGGTCTCTTCCTGCATCGCAAAAAGGTTAAGCCATACTCTACCACGGGGGCCAAGTCCGGGTTGGTGGAGGATTGTAAGACAGTAGCGGGTCTTACAGTCAGAAGTTATCAAGCCGCCGATAAGGCCTTTGACATGGCTTAACGACTGCCATTATATGACAGCCGGCACCAACGGCTTAACGTACCTTGCGAAGCACGGAAGCGCTCGCGAAGTGATTGTGTTGCGTGAAATTTATTCAATGAAACCACCCCAATATAATTAATGTAATTGTTTTTGCACATAAACACTTATTAGAATCCATGCAGTAGGGGTCTTCAGCGTCCCTTAAATGCCTAAGGGGCTGCTGCTATCATTAACTATTTCGTCATAGTAATCATGGTTTTCGAATATATGAATTTTGCAATAAACATTCCAAATTGACAACTTTAATAACTGGCTGATCGACTCTCAAGCGTGGTTCCGACCACACTTGAGTAAATACAGATTTGATCTTTACTTAAGTAGAGATTGCTACCCAAGTATCGTTCTCGAATTAGCTATTACTCAGTTGAGTCGCGCTTGATGAATCTCGACTCAAGTAACTTTCTAAAATTAAATCCATACTCAAAACTAGTCTTAAGTAGAGATCGGCGCTTGAGTACGCTTCTGTAATACTGGCCTAAATGTCCATTTAGCTTATCGGTGGGTAAGGCAGTGTTGGATAGCGCCGCCGAAATAAAGCACTCAGCGGCTGGTCATGCAATATCGAAAGGTGCTCTGACGCGCTGCAATATCGAGTTCTAGAATTCGGAATAGGGTATGTTTCCGATAACCAATACTAGAACTAGAGAATAGATTACAAACGAAACAAGTAAACGACTTTCAACCAAAATTGTAAACGTTTGCCTCTGTAGACTTTACCATAACGAGGGTGTACTTTCTAGGAGAAGTGAGGTGTCACGTTGCAGTCTTATCTCTTTGCGCCAAATAGAACACACAAATTGAGTCAGTTTATTGCTCACACAGTCAAATACAAATAGTCGGGAAACGACAATGGTTTCACACTGGACGATAACTATGACTGAACGACATTTGGGTAAATGTGGTGTCACTGTCATCCAGCTTAAAACCGTCCAATGACCAGTTTCACTTTGAACGATAACCGTAACGACACGACATCATCGGACTGGTACCTAGTTTCATACATTTACTAAGCTTGTTGTGCGAATGTTGTGTAAACATTGTATGAATAATAATAACTTTCACATAACACAAAAACTTGTCATGGTCTCAAACTAGGATACCCCGTGCTATCGTATCCAGGGAAGGACATCACAAACATGTGTACAAATGTACGGCGGCACCCAGTGCGAATCGAACCTATGACATGATAATCTAACTAATCCAACCATATTGATCAATTTGACACTGGTTATCGTCCAATCTGGAACGGGTCAATGTCAAATTGCAAGTCAAATTACGAGCAGTTACACAGAAACTTAACGATAAGCCGGAAGCTTGATAAAATCAAGGTAGGTTAGGTCCAGGTGCATAAAATACCATGTGGAAATTCCAACAAAACGCAGTACAAACAGAATCTCGAATAACAATAATTCATGCGAAGCGAACAATGGACGAGGTCTCGTAATCGTTTAACAAATGGACAACTAATTCAAATCCTCGCTATTATCGGACTACCATTGAACTCGATCCAAAGCTCTTTAATCTTACCTCAAGTACAGTCAGCTACATTTTTTCTCGACTGGTTGTTCCGCTTAGTCTCTTAGCCTCTTTCCCACTGCTGGGCGAAGGCCACTCCTCCTGCTTTCCTTCTCTGCCTAGCACCAGCCACTTTGCACTATTCCGCTAATAATGCATTAAGTTATGGTCGCCCGCCTGCCACAACGACAGTCAGTGTAATTTTTGCGGAAACCAGTCGGTCGCAATTTTTCCCACAAATCTGAGCCCATAAGAAAATAATATTCTTTACTGTACGCCAGGAAAAGACAAACATAAAATAATTACAAAGATACAGCACAATTGGCGGCCATTGTTGCTTATTTATAACCTACGATATAGAGTTGCTGAAGGAAAAGTTAGACGGGTAGTTGGTGCAAATATGAATATTGATATAGATAGATAAAAACATTCTGCAATGGCCAGCTACAGTCTATTTATTCTTACTTGTCCAATTTAGTAAACAAGATTCTACCCGTAAACTGTAACTTTTTAGTCCAGAACTGCCATATTTCCATAAATGAAGTAACTTGGAACACTCTTTTAGATAACACGCTGCCAATTTTATAAACAAAAGTTCATGATAGTTCACGAATTTGCGAGAAAATGTCTAGTTTAGGCATCTAATCTCAATTTTAAGGTTAGTATCTTGTCTACTAAATTGGACAAGTAAGAATAAATAGACTGTAAAGTTAGTTGCATTATAATGTTTGTTACTTCATAGTTTGTCTTGGTGTATGTATATCTACTTGGCAAAAAGGTTTAACAAATACCTTATTACAAATGCAATAAGGTATTTGTTAATCAAGGTTTAACAAATACCTTATTATTAATAAAACATTGGCCCCACTATAACACTCTTAAGACAGAGTAAAAGCCGGTTTGTTTTAGTTAAATCGAATTGTTATAAATAAGACTCTAATGGCGTTATTTATAAAAACATGATTCCTCTGCACTCCTCAAATGCAGTTTTTTGATCTTTGCGTACGTCTTTTAACTATACCTAAATCTCCAGTACAGACTATTTCAATTAACGCTTATCGAGTGTTTTAAGAAATCTGCCTAGTTTTTAATGATGTTTTGTACATATTTTAATAATAATCAAAATATTGAAGCTTCCAAAGAAAGCCTAGATTCTTACCTTGTATCTCTAATTAAATCTATTTCATTCAATTCTACTAATACAAAAAAAATTGCAAGTATGATTGTGACCTAATTACGCAAAAAAGAATTGAGCTGATTTGGTACATTTGACAAACAATACATTCTAATTGAAGTAAAATATTATTGTTGTTCAAAACATAGTTACGAGAAATCAAGTTTGTAACAAACTAATGGACCGATGAAGACAGGACACAAAGTTAGTTACGAGTACTTTTATGTTTAAACGTAGAAATAAACTAATTAAAAGAATCTTCTTTTCAATCTTTTCAATAAGAGCTACGTTATTAAACTTTTTGATTTCACTGAAGGTACGAGGTAATCTATCCATCGATGCAATACGCTACGTACTATAGGGGTAACGGAGCTTTCATGATTTGATAACATTGTTAATTTGTCATTCATAGACAGACCTGTTTGTATATGTAGGTGCACGCAGGAATTTATGTAGGCTCTAACTATACGTATACATAGAAAGTCGAAGGGATTCTCTTTAAAACGAGTGCTTACGATAAATAGGTAATAAAATATATACGACTTCGATAACACTGTTAATTTGAATTTATAATTGAATATAGAAACTGGTGATGAGAAACAGCATAAAACAGATAAAAGTTAATTTGCAAAGGTAAAAGTTGTAAATCGTAGTGTTTCGTGCAAAAGTCAAGTAGCAATCGTAGCACTGCAATTAATTCTTTTTTTTTTTTTTTCAAATACCAAAATTTTTACATGTAAATAAATGACTACAATCGTTTGGTGCTAAATCTATTGTACAATATTCTTGTCGTTGCATCCTGTCTCCTAAACTAGGCGAAAAACCTGTATCTTAGGAGAAGGTGAAATTAAATTAAAGCATAAAACATGTGCGTACAAACTTTCGTCGAGATACATTGAGCGGACGACTGTCAGTCAATATAACAATATAGCAATATTATTTGCATGCAAGAAAAACTAATATGACAAAATAACAGTTTTTAGCCACTCAGATTAAGGTGCGTGTGTTTGTTTGTGAGATTGTGTGTGTGTATGTGTGTGTGTGTGTGTGTGTGCTTGTGTGAATATGTGTGGGTATGTGCGAATTACAAAAGAAATCTAGGTAAGTCATTTTAAATTTCAATTTAGGTAATAGTGATTACACCCACCTCGTTCACACCTTTACATCTTGTTTGATTTTGTACCATTGTACCAGCTTAGCAATCCAAATTCGAATTAAATAGACAGACCTTTTATATAAACTGTTCACTCTCTTCTATGGTAATTTATAGAGCGTGTAATAAATTTTACATAGACCTAATACATTTAAAAATGGGTGGTTCTACTCGGCAACACGAATAAATACACAAATACAGTTTGTTTGGTCTTAGGTTCGATTCCCGCTTGAAGCCACCGTACTTGATTTACATTGTAGAAATGGCCTCACTCTGACCTTGCTTGGTTACCATAGCACAGGGTTGTCCTAGTTTGGGACTAGAACAGGTGATTGTGATGTAGTAACCTACTAACAACATTTACCAGTGATTTTTTTTTAAATTGCTAATACCATCAGCTGTCATTTTAATGTCGCAGGTTATAACTTTAGCATGGAAGAGAGATATCCAAGTTTTCCCGTTTATTTATGTATCCTATTTACGTAGAATATTCTTATCCTATCTTATAACTATAACGTAAGATCTTATCAGATAAGTGAAAAATATTCTATAAAATATTGCACACCAGAGCACAAGCATAAAAAATTAAAAAGATAAACAGTTCACAATTAATTGGCAGTAATATAATAAACTAAAATATTATATATTTCGTGCGATTTTAAATTAGATAACCTTCGGTATTATCGCTTTAATTACGTTTAAGTGACTACTTCATGATTACAGTTGTAGGTAAAGACTAAATTCACAATTCAAATTAAACCGGTTTAGGGAAACCCACCAGAAGTAATTTACACATTGGTTCATGTAATTGTACGCACGCTAACAAAACGTTATGAAACTCAGTCACAATGCACAAAACGTCTTTCTAGTAAAGGTTGTAACACATTAAATTTACAAAATAACATCGCTTTCATACGCTGGCACTGTCAGTAGCATCTTACGGAACGTTATTTATGAAATACAAAACAGTAGTTTGTGCTAAAGAGGCCAAGGAATATTTAACAATAAAATGTAAATGCAACAAACAAGCAAGATACAATGTGCGACGCTAGGGGCCTCCGTTTCATTCATGACAATTCGATGTGCTTTGCAAAGTATATTAACCCACAGATTCACAAGTAGAAAAACCCGGCTTCACAATGTACATCGAATTATCATAATAAACTACGAATTGAAGTTATACGAAACGCGGCACAGGGGTGCAGTCCCTTAAGTCCTCCACTGTATGGAGTCGTCTAATTTAGCCTACTCCGAGCTGTCATATTTTGACACTTTGAAGTCGTCTAAATGCTTGTCACAAATTTCTAAACTCGATAGAGTCACAGATTAGATAATAGTTACTACGTAACAGATACATCACTCCCATACTAAAGCGAAAATACCTACGCTATAATAGCCTACAAAATCTTAATAATAATAACTACTGTTCACAGCGAGGAGAAATATACCATAAGTACCCGCTCAAAGAGTCGAGATTGTGTTGCCCACCGTGCGACTCACGTGCAAGCGCGTCATCGCACGAATGCGCTAGGGTTGTACCTATGATGATTATTACTGTAATAAAACGAATGTTGTGAAATAACCATATTTATTTGTCAAAAATATGTAATATAAAATGACAAGCTGCCTTTGTTTGAGTTGTTATTAGATCAGGCCTCCCTATTATCTCAAGCCAATTGCGGCGTCTGAAAAGCAAACATTAAGGTATCAAACTTAATTTTTCGTCACTGTGGGCGATTTTGACCGCCACGTTTAATCCTGAAATTGGAATGGGTTCTATTTGTCCCTCTCTATTCCTAGACAAATATCTAAAAAGAAGGGGACAGACAAAACTGATTTTAGTTTTTGGATTGGGCGTGGCGGTCAGAGTCGACCACATTATATTGGTTTGAATTCGAGAAATACGTAAATATTTGACATCCATGTTTGTTGTACATGTTTTGTTTCTAATTTTTACTACGAAACACTAAAAAGCCAATTTAGTTGCTAAATTAAATTAACATTAAAAACAAATACACGATTATACTATTTTTATTTTTAATGCACTAACAAGGCTAAGGCTATCCGTGCCAGCGCTCTACCAATTGAGCTCAATTGGTAGAGCGCTGGCACGGATAGCCAGAGGTTGCGGGTTCGAATCCCGGCATGGGTGAAATTTTTAGCATCTAAATAGGTTTTTAAACAAATACACGCACGACAAATATGGTTAACTACCATCAATAAAATATTACTAAAGTAGTAATATTTTATCGATGGTAACTACCCATCTTTGTCGTGCATGTATTTGTTTTTCACGACTCCACGACTTTTAGCAACTGCTGGAGCGAACTATTATAAAATTGATATTTTTGGCATTTTCCATCAATTTACGACTATGATTGTTGTGCATTTTTAAAAATGTTCAGTATAGCCACAGTACAGCCGTGAAAACGTGACAGACAGAGACACTTACGCATAATAATGTTAGAACGGATGTGGTTATTTAGAATCAAAATTAACAAGTCCACGAAAAAAAGCAGTTACCTTTATATATTTATTTTACTTTTATAGTACCTACCTACCTAAATGTTTAAAGAAATAAATATAAGATTTAAAATACCACTTACCTTTCTTCGTCTCTCGGCAGTGAAAAAAATGATAATTCTTCATTTGTTCTTTTACCTTTACACTTTACGTGGTTTCGGCATTACGAGTAGTAAACGCGGGAAACGTGCGGTGCGAGCGCTCAGGCGGGCGTAGCGGCCCTTTGTCGGTTGTATCGTGGACGATACGCCGAGCGGCAGGTATAAAACGCGTGACCTTGAGCGAGTGACGGACGCCTGATAGAGTGGAAAGTTACGTAATACAAGGACAGGGTTCTCATAGCGCTCAACGTCAATTCAGGGTTTATTTTGGCAATTCGACGTTCAACGCATTGGTTCACGCAAGTCGCACGTAAACGTATAGCAAGTCGAGTCTTCCAACTGAATAGGTGCTAATCCAGGTCCGCATTTCATAAAACACAAACTCATACTTTATTATGACAACCCCTTCAGTTGATAGTAATTGAGAGGACCGTCAGCGACAGCTCAATCTAGCCGAAAAGTAAGTAGTTTTTTAGTGTCTGAGGGCAATTAGTATGGTGTCGCTAGCCAATCCAAGCACTTCGCAATGAATTAAATGTTGAATTTCGGTCCCGTCTGCTTAGTAGCTAATACCAGGCGTCCGTCACTCGCTCAAGGTCACGCGTTATATACCTGCCGCCCGGCGTATCGTCCACGATACAACCGACACAGGGCCGCTACGCCCGCACCGCACGTTTCCCGCGTTTACTCCTCGAAATGCCGAAACGAAATTTGTGCAGTGGATGGGTGTAAAAGTAAAAAAACAAATGAAGAATTATCATTTTTTTCACTGCCGAGAGACGAAGAAAGGTAAGTAGTATTTTAAATCTTATATTAAACGTCGATTTCTTTAAACATTTAGGTAGGTAGGTACTATAAAAGTAACATAAATACATAAAGGTAACTGATTTTTTTCGTGGACTTGTTAATTTCGATTCTAAATAACCACATCCGTTCTAACATTATTATGCGTAAGTGTCTCTGTCTGTCACGTTTTCACGGCTGTACTGTCGCTATAGGTACGGAAAATTTTAAAAAATGCATAGTCGTAAATTGATGGAAAATGACAAAAATAACAATTTTATAAAGTCGTGGAGTTGTGAAAAACAAATACATACACGACAAAGATGGGTAGTTGCCATCGATAAAATATTACTACTTTAGTAATATTTTATCTATGGTAGTTACCCATCTTTGTCGTGCATGCATTTGTTTTTAATGTTAATTTAATTTAGGATCAACTAAATTGGCTTTTTAGTGTTTCGTAGTAAACATTAGAAACATGGATGTCAAATATTTAGGTATTTCTCGAATTCAAACCAATATAATGTGGTCGATTCTGACCGCCACGCCCAATCTAAAAACTAAAATCAATTCTGTCTCTCCCCTTCTTCTTAAATATTTGTCTAGGAATAGAGAGGGACAAATAGAACCCATTCCAATTTCAGGATTAAACGTGGCGGTCAAAATCACCCACAATGACGAAAAATTTAGTTTATAATAATAATAAATAAATATTTATAGACATATTACACAGATCTCGTTAGCCCTATACTAAGTACAACTAAATGACTTGTGTTATAGGTGCTAATTCGACGATAGATTTAATACAATAAATACATAGAACATCACGACTCGAGACAAACTAGAAAAGTTCGTTTCCTAGTTTGAGCCGGCCGGGGATCGAACCCGAGACCTTTGGTTTTACAGCAGCGTGCCAAACCGCTCACCGAGGCCGTCCGAGGAGTTTGATACCTTAATGTTTGCTTTTCAGATGCCGCAATTGGCTTGAGATAATAGGGAGGCCTGATCTTATAACAACTCAAACAAAGCCAGCTTGTCATTTTATATTACATATATTTGACAAATAAATATGGTTATTTCACAACATTCGTTTTATTACAGTAATAATCATCATCATAGGTACAACCCTTGCGCATTCGTGCGACGACGCGCTTGCACGTGAGTCGCACGGTGGGCAACACAATCTCGACTCTTTGAGCGGGTACTTACGGTATATTTCTCCTAGCTGTGAACAGTAGTTATTATTATTAAAATTTTGTAGGCTATTATAGCGTAGGTATTTTCGCTTTAGTATGGGAGTGATGTATCTGTTACGTAGTAACTATTATCTAATCTGTGCTAATACTCAGCAATAGCGCTGTTATTTGGTCAATGGTCTATTTAAGTTTTTTTAGTACATGTAGGCGCTTAGCGTTAAATTAAATATATGCAAAGTATGAAATTGAAACGCAGAAAGAAAATGATTAAAATCCTCAACGCAAATGAAAACAAAAAAGTTATGATTACTCAGCATCCGATTTGTTATGCATTTGGCATTCGTAGCTACTTCAGCACTGTTGCACCTGGCTTTATCGCACCATGTACAATTAAACTTGATATTTTCTTTCGATAGACGAGAGAGGACGTTTTATTTTAAGACACCAGAAAGGTTCATTGAGACATTAGCTTCACCAGAATACACTGTGCCATTTTTCATTAATATTCAAATTAGTTCACCCACTTATACATACGTGAACCCATTATGACTGCGACCTTTTGTGTCTGTATGTCTGATTTATAATTTTCGCTTAGTTCTATTGAAGCAAGATGATTTTGAAAGAATAAATTTTATTATGGCGTAATACATACATACCTAGTAAAAAAACAAACTACGATACAAACACATATTAAACTAGTTTTCAACTCGCAAAATACGTTGGATTTTTTTGCAAGTGAAATGAAACGTTACCGGCATTCTTAGGCCTCCCGATCAGAAAGGGTGACTAAACTATAGTGATATTTTGGTTTCCATAATAGCTACGGGTGCGGAGTTTTAAAAAATATAAAGGAAGCAAATGGGCACTAATTGCTGCCTTATGAGTTATCCAGTGATTCCACAAAAGTTTGGTGATGTGCCTAGGTGACCGGTCAACCTGACGTCAGGACGTACGGTCACCCTTAAATGTTGTTTCTCTTCTAAAATATGATGGAAGAAATTCTCTACTTAGAGGAAGCAAATAGAAGCAATAGGGCACTAAATATTCATCACAATTTCCGACGATAATACGAGTAGTGACGGGTCATTCTGACGCTGACAATTCCTAGCTGTACACCACCTTCTTCTCCTCTACCCAGATTGTCCCAGTGTCACGTTGTCTGGTGCGAATTAGCCGGTTCCAAGAACCACTCCGTCTGCGTAGTGTAAGTGGGCATGTCTGGCGAGAGGTATGCAAATGCGATTGCCATTCTGCTGGCATATAAATGGCGATCAGTATCAATTACATTCACTGGACGCAGGACGGCACGACTCGATCTCGAGCCTTCCGAATGAATCAATCTTTCTAAAGCAAGACTAGGATTTGAAGATTAGGAAGTGGACTGTGAAGCAAAAAGTGTAGGCAGGTTGATAAATATTAGGGGTTGCTTTATATAGATAGACAGAATATTTGAAGATGAGGAAGTGGACTGTGAAGCAAAAAGTGTAGGCAGGTTGATAAATATAGGGGTTGATTTATATAGATAGACAGAATATTTGAAGATTAGGAAGTGGACTGTGAAGCAAAAAGTGTAGGCAGGTTGATAAATATAGGGGTTGCTTTATATATATAGACAGAATATTTGAAGATTAGGAAGTGGTCTGTGAAGCAAAAAGTGTAGGCAGGTTGATAAATATAGGGGTTGCTTTATATAGATAGATAGAATATTCTTTATGGTACTCTACTATACTATTTACACAGAAATTAAAGTAGGTAATATACAAATATAGTACATAGACTGAGACAAATAAGAAATTGGACACGGGTAATCGGGTCAATTAAGAAATATTGAAATTATGAATTTTAAGTTGAAAGGGATGCAATTTACTTAAGCCAGATGTCGCTGCCTGTACGTAATACAGAGAATAGTGTATAAAGAGGTTCGAAATTTCACTGATGCCGGTGAGTCGCCCATTAGCTCAGTTGGAAAGAGCGCTGGCACGGATAGCCAGAGGTCGCGGGCTCGAATCCCGGCATGGGTGGAATTTTTAGCCTCTAAATAGGTTTTTAAGTTGAAAGTTTATATAAACTTAAAATAAGATAGTAAGTTTATGTAAATTTTCAACTTGGAATTCGTAATTTCTATAGCAATAATCAAATAAATAGATATACATACCTACATACGTAATATTGAAGTGCATAGATCATAGTCGGCATTATCTATTTAGACACAGTCTCTAGATATAAAAAGTCGACGTCGATTAGTCCACTAAAATACCCGTTTAAAATTCCTCTCATAAACCGGCGTCTTAGGAGTGCTTCAGTGGGATAGACTTTTTATAAACAAGATTGTTAGTATTTATATACCCTACTTGTCACCACATCACATCTCCTGCCAATTTCAGGTAGCCCTCTCAAACTGATTCTGTCAATAAGAGCTCCCTGCCCGATGAGACTATTTCATTAGAAACATCTCTTCCATATAAACGTTCATACTCAATTCAATCCGCTTAAAGGATATTTTCATAATACATACTTGCACGGAACATATTTACAGTGACATCTAAATTGAAGAGTCACAACACGATATTGCACGCGCTACGCGAAAAAGACGCGCACAAGGCTTTTCATATAAAGTTTACTAAAGGGCCGGGACGAAGCCCACGCAGAAGAGACGGGGCGAGGCGAGGGCGCGATGTCTATACAATGCAGTGTCTTTCCCACGCCCCCGTCCCACGTCCCTACTGTGTGGTCGCTGGCTGAGTCTTGTACATTTACTTGGACCTTCGCCAGCCTTTGTGTGAAAAAATTTTGAGCAGTTACCGCTATCGTCCAATGGAAAACCGATAATTGTTGCTAGAGCCCGATTAAAGGTCTACGCAGACGAGGGATTTTTATCCTCAAGGTACAAAAGTCCCTGAATCGTAAAAAATGTCCTCCGAGTATTTGTCGCGGACTCAACGCCTACGGTGTGCGGTCATTTGTTTCCCAGAAATTGAGTGAAGCGTAGGCTATGGCAGCAAATATTCTGAGATTACATTGTGTTGTAATTTACATGAAGTTGAAAAAGTAAAGGCGTTTTAAAAGAAAACACCGAACTTTGTCCAGTCCGGTCTCTTGATGTCCTCGGTAACTTGAGGGACTTTTTGTACGGGGTACTTTTAGTCCTTCGTGTGCGTTATTTGATACACTTTATAAGAGATCTATATCGACGGATAAAAAAGTACCCAGAGGATAGTCCCTCGCCTGCGCATGCCTTAAGTATGACGATTCAATAAACACGGTGCTATCGACAAAAGCATTAGTCATATTGCACAAACATCAATAAGAAAACCGTTGCAAAATATAATAGTTGTTTGGGAGAATAGTTAATTACTTACTGCGTCACAATGAACAAATGAAGAAGCAACAGAAAGATGCAGGTAATGTGAAGATATGTTACAACAATATATGTACGTACGTTAAATAAAAACAAAAGTACGAAAATCTTGAGTGAATAACTCAAAATTTAATTTAAATTACCGTTAATCTCGATATACAAGGTGATGTTGAAAGTTCCGATTAAACTTAACGGGGTTATTACACCCATCATTACAAATAACTTTCATACTCTGAAATAGCAAACAAATTTCTGTTCGCTTCGTTCGTTCTATTTCAATAGCAAATGTCCGGTAAATTTCCGTTACACTATTTACGTAGAGGCTCCGTACTTCGCTGTTGCACAGCTACGTAAAGGAAACAGATGAACATGTCACGGTAAAAACGAAAAACCCGAATACCGAATACTCTTAACACGAAGAACAAGCAATAATACTTAATGGAGCTTATTCGCTCTATTCGTCAATACTTTTTTCCTCTGTGTAACTAGCAACTTTATCTATAGGAAAAATTGAGAGAAATAATCAGTTGTTCCATAAACTTTAGTGCCGTGAGTGCAGAAGAGATATTTTTTATGCTGTTTTGAACTTGTCACCATAGTAAAAGTTGATTTTCATGATTTGCCAGTTTTCGGATAGAAGTGGGGTTAAATGCTACTCTGAATAACATCGACAGCAGGCCAATCTTTAAATTTTCGTTAAAAACTGGCCCTTAATGTAAATCGTCCTATGCACTTGCACTCCATAATATACGTAGTTATTATATTATAGAGTGCAAGCCTCCATTGGTCAATTTACATTTAAATGAGGTACACACTCACAGGGAATAACAATTACATTTATACTATTTAAAAGACATTTGTTGTACTTGTTGTGATGCTTCTGTTTCCATTATATGCATTCATTTAATCAAGGCATTCTAAAAATTAACGCTACTTAATTGTTCATGTCTAGCTTATAGAATGACGTAATCACTTAGCAACATAGACATAATCGTACGAGATAATAACAGAAATCAAATCAAGTCACAACTAAAGTACTGTCGACAGCAGATCAACTTTACATGATAGTTTGAAAAGTCTTCCATAATGACACTGAATAAAGTGCATGTACGAGTATGTTAGGGTGGATGTGCTATTATATTAGTGTACAGGTTGACACATTTTGAAGGTAGCGGTGTTTACACTGAACAACCTTTCTTTTTTTATTGAGAATGTAATGCCACGATGTATGAATGAATAAATGAATTTTATTTATTTCGGGAAACGATATTAATACTACGAGATTATCTACATTTAAGAAACCATAGTTGTAAATCTTTTTGTTTTCCGGCTGTGCAATAAAGTGCAATTACAAATTAAAACGACTAATAATTAGATTACAATTACCTATTAATACCTAAATCATTCGTTTTCCTTCGTAAACACTCATATCACTGACCGAAAACACCTAAATAGGTACGGCATAAACCACAAACCGACCTATTTAACTTTGCTCCGGCCGGCATGAAGTTGGTCCTAATATTCGCAATAAACATCAAAATGAAGCGGACTAGTGGTCGGGATTAAAACAGATTTATTGCGCGCACTGAATTAACTGAAACGGCAATGGCCTCGTAACTCTGGCTTTGAGCTGAAAACTACATAGGTACCTACTAAATTTCCATTAGCATATCTGTTACCTACATATTAATTTATAGCTAGCAAGGCAAGAAGACCACCAGTCCGGTAGCCAGACCACCAGCCTAATGTGCCGACTACATTGTGAAAGCGGCTGCGAAAAAATGGACGAGACTATATAAAAGACCGAATGGGTTGGCGTGAAAGCGAATAGGTTTGTGGACAACAGTGGGCTCTGTCTATCGGTTTTTCATATTAAATTCTGAACTACATTTACCTCCTGTGTTTAAAATTTATGGAACAACTGATATTATTTTTTCAGATTTTAAAGTTTTCCCTTAACCTCATAAGCATTTTAACCCTGTACATATTGAAAATGTTATCTCTCTGCATCTTACTATCGAGCCAATATTTTAACAAACCCTACGAGTATTCATTCGTTTCCCCCTTTGTTTGATTGACGTAGATGCGTACTAAGACAGGCTGCTAGTGAAATAATAAGAGGGTTGTAGCATGCAACTCACAGAAGGAAAGTTAAGGTGTCCAGCTTGAATTTAGTTTTATGGTTTTAGCAGTATATTTTATAAGGCCCACGCCACACAGATGGAAGGTGGGACGAGGCAGAGGCAGAGACGCGATGCTGTACAGAGTACGCGTCCTTCCCCGCCTTATTGGCTATGTCCCGACACTAATATTGGCTATGAAAGCATCTTTTCCCGTCCCATGTCCCATCCGCGTGGCCCGAGCCTAACCATCATCTGCTTTAGCTAAGCAGAGATTTGGATTCAATAGATCGTCATAGTCTTTGGTTCGTTGTACCGAAAGGTAGCGTAATATAATTTAGGAAAATTTGGCTCTGTTACTACGTCTGAGCCCCATATAAAAGAACTACAATTCATGATTCACTATGACAATTCGATGTAAATTGCACAGCCAAGCAATCCACAGATTAACGAGAAGGAAGACTCGTACTAATCGGCTATATACATCGGATTGTCATAATAGCCAATTAATAGTAGTTTTATGATACTCGATCCAGAGTACACTAGTACTATAACCAGATTACACAGCCTGTGCTACTGGTTGTATTTATTCAGTAGTGTTTACAGTGACTTAGCACAACTCGCATGTAATATTGATGTTATAAACGAGCCTGTGAATCATTTGAGATGTTACCGAGCATCCAAACCAATAAACTCAACTAAGCCTGGTGACTCAACTAGTATTTATTACTCACAATCAATTTCATCTGCGAATAGATAATCTAGATATTTTAGACGCCAGAACTTATATACAGGGTCACCTCTTGATGCGCAATTCTTGAAACGAGTCAGTTACATTATGTGTTACATCAACTTTTGTTCTAAGAGTTTTTTCTCAGAATTACATTTTTCGTAATATCAGGGTTTATTTAGAGGAAAGGGTGCCAAAGGTGTTTACATGGCTCAGCGCTCGAAATTTCCAAGGTAGGCACGCGTGATAAATAAGCCCATACTCTCTCACTGAGAGAAGGCCTTCTCGAATGCCCTGTAGTGGGACATATACTTGTATAAGGTACATAAAAAATGATTTAATTTAGCGCCCTATCCATGGCACTTACGTTCTTATAAAACAAGATTTCTCTAAAGCACTCCTTAGAGGTAGATTATTTAATATAATCACTGACTACGACTTTTCTTTTAGAAGTAGCCATTTATAAGACACATAAAATATAAGATGCAACAGGCCGATTTTCAAGGTATGTCTAAAAGTTATTGAGTTTTACTGGCCGACTTATTTGTAATACCCAAAACACCGTACACTGAGGCCTTCACAATCGAGCTTTGCTTAACAATGATTACAAAAATATAGAGTGGGAAGAGGCACTTTGTAGAGATTAATAATGTTACATGGACATTATTGGCCTAATTAGGCAGACCAAATCCTATCGGAATCCTGATGTTTGAAATAGCAATTAGTATGGATTTGATGAGGAAGAAACCTGTGCCATAGCAGTGGGGACATACAAGGGTTGATGTAGATAGATGGATTTCATAGCGAGACCACTGGAATCATTCAGGATTTAGGATAATATGCAGTATATCTCACAAGGTTTCCGAAGCTTCCAGCGATATGTTTTATTTTGTGCCTGCACTTCATTGAGGCATGCAAAAAGGTAGGTGCGAAAAATATTCACAGGATAGTATTTCATTCGCGCGAGTTCGTGACTTTACTCTATAACGACAACGATTCACACGTTGTCTGCAGTAGCCTTAAAAGGTGTTGTCATTCAGGCAAGCCTCTTTCCCATTAGGCATTCCAGAGAGCTCCCACTAGCGTTGTATCCTTTCAAGCGATAACCCAGCCTATCTATCTACCGACCTATTATAAAAGTTACAGGTTGTTCGTTTCTTACATCGCAGGCTGGCTGAAATGGTTGCCGAGACAGCATAGGGGGAACTGGTTTCCGATCGTTTGTGGTCGCACAGCCACGCTTGGCTGGACCACAAAGTGGACCGACCGAATGTTCTCCTGTTCCTAGGTTACCTCCACGGCCACAAACAACAGAAAAAAGTTACTGTAAGAAATATGAAAGTTAATTATGAATTGCTGACGACGATAGGAAAGATTCTTTTTGGTGGTAGAAATCGTCTGTTCAGCTAGATATCCTACGGCGCGTGTGCTGAAGCAAATTTTCAACTATCACTGTTTTTTAAAGTTTTTTTCCCACAGAATGAAGGAGAGATAAATCAACATGCGTGCCTACTGTGGTTTGGCGATTACACACATGTACACCCAGATTTCCTCACGATGTTTTTCTTTAGAGATAAGTGGTCTTGCTACCATAGCGGTAAATTACGTAAATTTGAAAATTAAGTCATTGATACATGTCGCGATTCGAACCCCTGTAAAGCAAGCAAGTTCCAGCGCTCACTATCATTGCAATTACTCATTTCCTCGAATCATATTTGCAAGGCATTACTAATGTGTATCGTTGTCAATCCTTGTATGTCCCCACTGCTGGGGCACGGGACTCTCCCTGCATCGCAGGAAGGTTAGGCCATACTCCACCACGGGGGCCAAGTCCGGGCTAATGTGTATAGATAGGTAAAATATTCTTTATTATACACAGAAATTATACCGTGTAGATCGGGATTACAGTTTAGAGAGAAAACTACGTATCGCATAACGACCCAAATAGGCGGCTCATCGTGCACAATAGTAGCGAAGAATAACGCGACGTTTCCAGATAAGCCCTACCAGGCACAATGATGGGCGATTGGGCATATGTTGGGCGCCCATTCACCGGTCACGTATGTCACGCTAATCTGCCGCCCAAACAATAAGCGCACCGGCCAAATTAGCAGCGCACATTTAGGGCGCTTGTCGACGAGACGGTTTCTGCCCGACACGGCGCCGGCCCGGCGTCGAGCCGGTACCAGTTATGTATAAAGCTCCATACAAGTGTGCACATGAAACCGGCGCTACCGGTGCTAAACCGGTCCGGTTCGGAGCCGTGCCTGGCCGGGCGGCCGGCGCCGTGCCGGGTAGAAACCGTGCTCGTCGACACGCGCCCTTAGTGGTATATTTATAACCCGTCCATGGCTTCCTTACCCCAACGCAAAATATGATTCGTATGTAATCAATTTAAATTTCTGGCAATGTTCTTTCAATAAAAAACTTATCTACTGTTTTATCCTAAGTGTTGGAAATATTTTTACCAAAAAAGGCAGGACTTTGACAGCACCCGTATTCGATTCGATGATAAAAAAATATCTATATTAACTGTGCAACTGCAGTGACTTTGCAACGAAGGGGTTTTTGACCACAGTTTACCTGTCTTATTGTAATTTTGATGGTTGTTGTAACTCATTTAAAACTCGCGAACAATAATAAGATTTTAGGTTTTAATTTATTAACTGGTATTTTCCATCAAATCAGGAGCCTATTTAGAGATGTCTAAAAAAATTAAGTGCTAATTCTGTGAAAGTTACAAATTATTTTGCAACAGGTAAGTATTTTCTTAAATTTCCGCGTACCCTAACGCCAACCCCATTGGTATTAGGTTAAGCACAGAAAAACTACGTTCAATAACCGCGTTCATAAAACAAACATACTGCCAATGAGATACCTACTAAATTATGTCCACTATAACTGAACCAAAAGGCTAGAATCCTTGTCGCATAAGCACGAGCAGTTCTCTCTCCCACATCATTCACAAGTTGGAGTGGCGTGTAATTGAAATTCTGCGTCGTAAGCGATATCGGATTATAAGTCACGCACATAATATTCTTTCTCAGAGACAAACATGCAAATCGTATGCGGTTTTATGCGCGCTGCACTCACTGTCAATGCGACAGAGGGACGACTAAGGACTACTTAGTAGAATTGGGATCGAAATCAATTCTTGTACGTCTCCACTCCTGGGGCACGGGTCCCTTCCTGCATCGCAGGAAGGTTAGGCCATACTCCAACACGGGGGCCAAGTCCGGCCATTGGCGGGCCTTACTGTCGGAAGTTATCAAGCCGCCTACAAGGCCTCTGACATGGCTTAACGACTGCCATTACATGACAGCCGGCACCAACGGCTTAACTTGCCTTGCGAAGCACGAAAGCGCTCGGAAAAATGTCACTAGCGGTAGTCACGGGACGGTTGCCCATCCTGCACCTGACTGCGCCTATTGTCGATTTATCACTCAGGTCGACTAGGCCACGAGCGTTTCTGGAAATTGGGATAAAGATTTGTTATAGGTACCTTGTTATAACAGATCTCTATCCCAATTCCCGATCATGGATAATTCTCTCATGCCCGTGATCTGGTAACCAGGCAAGGGCATCACAAACATGAGCATACACACAGACTGAGCCCATATGTACAAATCAAGTACGTATGGCTGCCTCCGGTAGGAACCAAGCCGCGAATCTCTGTTTTGGCAGTCCAGCGAGTAACAGCTAGGCATTTAAATTAATCCATGCAATTTAGTGTGAAAGTTGACTTGGCTTTGTTTTATACTATAACACGCGGTGGATAATTGGATCTCGCATTTCAGTGGATACCTGAGACGTGACACTTTGAGCCCTAAATTGGAGTGATATTTTGTCAAAAAATGCATAACCAAGGCGGGATTGAAAATTATTTAAAGTTTAATTGATAATAAAATTTTCCTTACAATCCTTACAGGTTCACTTTGTTGTCGTCCGTCCGTCAGCCAGACTGTCTGTCAAAACCCTTTATCGCGGGAACGCGTGGAGGTATCCAATTGAAATTAAAAAACATATACTTAGGTCAGGCGAATCGCTCGTAGTACCGGCTGCCTGAGTGATCTTAAACGATCACGATGGTTAAGCAACACAGGGCGCGTTCAGTGCGTGGATGGGTAAGCCGTCTATGACTAACGCTAGTGGCATTTTTCCGAGCGGTTCCGTGCTTCGCATGGCACGCTAAGCAGTTGGTGCCGGCTGCCGTCGATAGATGGCAGCCAAGTCGAGGCCTTAGGGCAGCTTGAAAACTTCTGACAGTAAGACAAGCAACTAGTCTTGCAACCCTCCACCAATCCCGACTTGGCCTCCGTGGTGGAGTATGGCCTATACCTTCCTCAGGGAAGAGACCCGTCCCCCTCGGTGGGGACATAATGGGTTTATGATGACTCAGGTCAACAGACTTTTGAAGTTATAAGAAATCAAACTTCTAAGTTAACGTAAAACCAAAAAACGGCCGTAAAAGCCACGAAAACCATATATTTCGACACTTACGGGAGTTAAAAATGTATAGAGTACTTTCCGTAGGCCTAGAACTGTAAAATTTGGCAAGTAATATTGTCTTATACTACAAGTACAAGGAAAAATCTGAAAACTATACTTTTGTAAAAAAACATTGTCTTTGAAGTTCAGTAAAAATTCGTTAAAACTGCGAGACGCGATTCCCGAACTATTTACATCCTAACGATACATCGGAACGATAGGTTTTAAAAACCTATCGTTCCGATGTTAAAACCTAACTGCAAAGTAGGTAGTCGGGGCTGTAAGTAATGCAATTTGCTTAAGTCAGATGTCGCTGCCTGTACGTAATACAGAGAATATTGTAAAGAGGTTCGAAATTTCACTGATGCCGTGAGTCGCCCATTGGCTCAATTGGTAGAGCGCTGGTACGGATAGCCAGAGGTTGCGGGTTCGAATCCCGGCATGGGTGAAATTTTTAGCCTCTAAATAGGTTTTTTAAAATTTGTTCCTTAGCACGGGTTAGTGCATTAAAATAAAAATAGTGTAATCATGTGTGTACAGTGATATCGTTCCGATGTTAAAACCTAACTGCAAAGTAGGTAGTCGGGGCTGTAAGTAACGCAATTTGCTTAAGTCAGATGTCGCTGCCTGTACGTAATACAGAGAATATTGTAAAGAGGTTCGAAATTTCACTGATGCCGTGAGTCGCCCATTGGCTCAATTGGTAGAGCGCTGGCACGGATAGCCAGAGGTTGCGGGTTCGAATCCCGGCATGGGTGAAATTTTTAGCCTCTAAATAGGTTTTTAAAATTTGTTCCTTAGCACGGGTTAGTGCATTAAAATAAAAATAGTGTATTTATAATATGTTTATTATAAATACATGTTATAGTTAGTTCTATATACCTATAAATTTGTACGGAACCCTCGGTGTGCGAGTTAGTCCCTTACTTCTACGGATTTTTGTTAAAGTATTGTCGGGCTATGAAATATTTTGTAACAACAGGCACGTTACTAGTGTGCGATAAAGACTTATCTATCTACATTTTATGATGCCATACTTCTAGCTTAATCGATTCGGTGGCCGTGGTAACTTATTAGAACTAAATTATTGCCTTCGTAGCACGAAGTCAATTTAAATATCTCTCATCTTTAGAATTCGATAAATCTCCCATTGAAAGGTGGATTTAATAGAATCTGCGCTTTTGATGGAAATTGCCGTTGCAACATTTCCTGAGATACCAAAGCAAATAGGTAGCTACACCGTAAGTGAGATTAAACGTTTTTTTGAAGTTTAGTTAGTATATCGTTTTATGTTACCAGAACTAAGTGGGTCTGGCACACAGCAAA
The DNA here is from genome assembly GCA_934045075.1 of Yponomeuta sedellus. Classification (NCBI taxonomy): domain Eukaryota; kingdom Metazoa; phylum Arthropoda; class Insecta; order Lepidoptera; family Yponomeutidae; genus Yponomeuta; species Yponomeuta sedellus. Next base: position 17,149,304 of record OW203726.1, read on the forward strand.
ACTTTTAAAATCAAAGAAATAAATATGTGCATATTTCTTTCTTACTTTTGCATTCAAAGTCGTTTATGTAGAGAGAGAGAGAGAGAGAGACACTCTGTATAATGTGTATGCGACTATAATACTAGATCTACTGCTACCAAGATTGTATCTACACCTAGTTCCTTGAGAAGTTCCCCTACGGATCTGCATTGGCCGTAGAACGCGCCCTGGTAATAAATAAAAAATGTACTTTAAAAACACTGTCCTAGTGTGGGACCAGAAGCAATGTATGCACCTGAATGTAAATATAAAATATAAATGTTTATTTGAATGTATACCTGTAGATACCTAGAAACTGATGAAATACCGATTAAACGACAAAAAAATTGGCAACTTGGCAAAGTTGTAGTAGAGTTTCGCTATAAGGTGAAGTAGCAATGAAAATCCGACAGAAATCTAAAATAGCACAAGTAATTTACCTTTACACCCTTAAATTGTATTGCTTTAGGAAGTTATTTATCTTACTGCTGGGAATAAGATAAGAAGGACTGGAGAATCAATGGGGCATCCCCTTTGAGTCTTTGGGCGCGAAGTTAATCTATTTTAATTAAAACATGTTCAGTATCTAGTCTATCTAGCTACCTTTTAACGGGCGCTCTACAATTGCAACCTCTTGAGAATTTTACTGCAAGAGTTCTAAGTATACACTTTATAACATCAGTCATTCAGAAGCATTTTTTCAAATAGCTGCACCACCGCACATAATGTGATGGTTTATTGCTAATATTCTGACCGACACAAAGTAGGTGCTACAGAAGAATAACTTTTTTTTTATTGTGTGTGCTCAAACTGATGAAAGGTCATTGCAGTGCAGAATTTAAAGTAAATGTAAGAAGCAAGTCAGAATATAAATAACAAAATTGTTAGTATTTTAGTGAGATAGAAAGGAAACAATGGTTACTCGGGTCAACTCGAGCCTCCGTATCCAGAGAAGTAAGCAAATTTTGGCATGATCCTAACAGCCCTTGTACGCAGAAACAGGGTTAAGATAAGCTGACAGCCATAGAATCAGCTTTTGTCAGCGCTTCGTTTATACCCTACGGACCTTAAAAGTGGTCAAAAGTAAACATTATGATTGAATTGAATTACTAACTCAGGTCATATATTTCATAGACAGAATCATACAAAGTGCACGAAGATGTGCTAGAAAATGTAAAGTTACATATAGGGTCGAGATAAGTCAAGATCAAGTCAAGATGGCAGCAAAAGACTGGATGCGGAAAGTGAGAAAATTTTAAAAACCTATTTAGAGGCTAAAAGTTCCAACCACGCCGGGACTTGAGCCCGCGACCTCTAGCTAACCGTGCCAGCGCTCTCTTCCAACTGAGCTAATAGGCAATTACCGGCATCAGTAAAATTTCGAACCTCTTTACAATACTCTCTGTACCTATTACTTACAGGCGATATCTGGCTGAAGTAACTTGCATCAAATGCAGCCCCGAGTACCTACTTTGCAGTTAGGTTTTACAACGGAATGATTGAGTATATTCTTTTTGTTGCACTAAGCCGTGCTAATGACAATTTTAAAAACCCAATTTAGAGGCAAAAATTTCACCCTCACCGGGACTTGAACCCGCGACCTCTGGCTAACCGTGCCAGCGCTCGCACATCTGAACTAATGGGCAATTACCGGCATGTGCAAAAAAAAGAATATAATGAAATGAAAATATATGATAACAAATCGTCGTATCCATCCCATACCATATTGTAAATATCAAATATCTATCACAAAGTTAACCACCTGCACTGAATATTTTGCGCGAATACAATACCGAGACATAGGCGAAGTCATTACTCCTTTATGTTTCCACATCTAATGGCATCCTGTTTCACAGCGTGATAAATGTTTCTAATTGCATTCAGTAGGGAGCTTTCGAGGAATTAAACTATGTACCCTAACACAGGCAGTAAAAAAAGTTTCTATTACCTAATTGTTTAAAATAAAATAAGTTTATTTACAGTAAATCATTGTTACAGTGGTTACACAATTAATACGACACAAGATCCAACCTGAATCGTAGCAGTCACGGAAAAGATTGCTATATTGTCTTTCGTTGTATTGCGATTGTAACCCTGTTTGTCCCCACTGCTGAGGCACGGGTTTCTTCCTTCGTTGCAGTAAGGTTAGGCCATACTCCACCACGGGGGCCAAGTCCGGGTTGGTGGAGGTTTGTAAGACAGTGGAGGGGCTTACTGTCAGACGTTATCAAGCCGCCCATAAGGCCTCTGACATGGCTTAGCTTAGCATAGCCGGCACCCCGTTCGTTGCATAAATACAAATAGATATCCATAAATCATCCGGCTCCTATGATATAAATATCATAAAAGCCGGTTTAATAAAAGATTTCTAAAGTTATGTTACTCAAAAACGATAATTGTTTAAGACTTACAGACTAAAAACTAAGCTAAAAAACTGAGTTAAAACAGCGTAACTAAAATGTGAATGTATATTATTAATAGTATGTGTAAAGATGAGAAGATCGGTATAATCCACATCATAGATATTAAACGGGTGTAACCGCGATTATTTATTAGCTAAAACGTAATAAATAATCGCGATTGTCTAGCCGTTTAATATATAACTATGTATGACCATCGCGAGTCATTCAGAATACTAATCCATATCATGGCGACCTTTACACTAGTGCACTTTATTCATTTTAAGAGCTACTAATAATAAATGTAATATAAATATTGACTGCTGCCGATTTCTTGCTATGTATGTTCGCAGAATTCGGAGAATTTTTCATCATCACTTCAAACAACATAAAATAAATCACTTGAATGCGAGTAACGCCGCCGCCGCGAGCAAAAGCCACTATGGAAATCTAATCACCTTTCCATTTCGTCAAAGAAAGTTGCCTTTTGAAAAGTCAAACAAAGGGCGCTTGAAACTGAAAGGAGTATTGGCTTTAAGATAATGAATTTCGCTTCGACTTCTCCGGTGCTGTATTCGCGTTACGCCTCTAGCAGCTGGAGGGAGTATGCAAGTGATAGAAGTGTATAAACATGCTATCAGCGTAAAGGTTCTGTCGCGGCGGCGGCAGTCGGCTCGTATATGTAAAATGACTTAATCAGTCCATGGCTCAAATCGGTTATACTCCCGATCGGGTAACATATGTACACTCGTAACATTGCGGTTTCGTTCGTAATATTGAAAAAGCTACTACTCGAATGTAAATGGAGTCTAAAGTCTGTTTGCCAGAGTTTACTGTGAGACTGCAGACGCTGACGCGAATGGCTCATTTGTGAACCGTCGAAACAGAAACGTTTGCGCTCGTCTCTCGTAAACGTGTAATTCCTTTTTACACTTTTTACTGCCCACGCTAGCGATTCTCAAAATTTACAGTCTGCTACTACGGAGATGTCGGCAGGGAGCTGGTGAATGCGAATGGCGTGAGACCGCGAAGGATGGCGTGATGGGGAAGAGGCCTATACCCAGCAGTGGGCTGATGATAATGATGGCAACGGCGATAAGTATACATTAATATCCGATGTGCACGCCAAGCACGTTTTACCAAATTTCAGCTGTCGACCAATGAATGAAGGAATGAATGAATGATGGAATGATTTATTTTGCCACAAACAAATATGCTTACATAACAACAATTATAAAATAAAGTATTCGAGTGACAATGATACTATTTCAGTATCATTGTCACTCGAATAGTTTATTTGCTGTTTCTAATGCGACAATTATATCGATAAATAGATAAACAACACTACGAAAAAAGCAAACAAACGATTCGTTACATATTATGATCCTACATTGAGGCGTGCATGAAAAGCAAAAGGTTGAAGCTCTCTGGACTACATAAAGTTACTGTGTTTATACTAAGTTTAAATTAGCCTAGTCGTCGAATATGCGATTTCATCTCCATTGCAGCAGTAATTAACTGGATCAAACGCGTAAATGGAAGCGGACAGTTGACTTGGCTAGACCAGACAACCAAAAGAAAACGGGGACTTTCTTATAACAGGGAATCGTGCCCGGATACAGATCATGACCATTTCAACTTTGAATGGACCTGATTTAATACTGATAACATAGATGACAACTTCGTGTAGAGAATTGGAGACATCCTTTTATTACAAAAAAACATAACTGGAAAGCTGGGCGTTTTAAAATTATCCTCTATTGTTAAGAAAATTTATTTTAAACAGGATGTCATTCCCATGTCTTCGATACTTTAGCTAACTTAATTTAATACAACTGTCTGGAAAAAATCTTCGAATTCCTGGTTTTCAAAGTCGGGGAATTAATATACCATTTATTTGTGCCGTAATCTTTCTACGCTACACTGCAACGACCACCGAGACGACATGAACATGTTTTTACAAAGGCATACACCGTAATAATTATTCTAACACAGTTCGTAAAAATTGTTCTATAAAGCAAATAAAGCAAAAACCATTTAAATCCCGTGGCGATTTAATTCTCACAAGTCGTGCATCTGGATTGCTATCTCCGACGGTCTCATACGACGTCAACTTAGCGCTGCCGACGCATGTTCTTGTACGTGGCGTGACCAAAGCAGAATGGTTTCTTCCAGCTTTAATTAAAATGTTAAACAGGACCTGGAACAGGCTCGAGTTCATCGTTTTGTTATTCTCTTTTCTTCAACCATCATACAAAATACATACAATACAACTAGGTATTTCGGTCAGTACTTTTGCTCCATACCCACACTTATAACGAGCACGTCAAGAACTATTATGGCGTAGGCATTGAATACCTTCCCGAGTGCACGGTGAAAGCACTCGGTAATTTCAGTGATGGGAAGAACATTGTATCAACACGCGTCAATAAAAGCCAATATCAATGAGGAGCAACCATATTTATGAGAAAAGTAATAAAATATAACATGACTGTCATCAACTCATGAGCTGTATATCATACAGCATTAAGTATGTCAAGTGATACAATAAAATTTATGTTATTTCATCGAACATAAGAGGAGCGACGGACGGACATAATAAAATCTCTCTCATATCATAAACACTGATTGATGTAGTCATTGCTACTTAAACATGCACTTGTAAACGTAACAGAACACAGCCAAATTTAATACGTTTAATGACTTTTACGATACTTAGGTACTGTTAATTATATAGGTCAACTATTTTAACGGTCTAGAATTAGTTCTCAAACATGCCGAAATCGTCAATAAAAATTCACCATTACCTTTCCCAAGTTGTACGTCTATAAGATGCATTGACTTAATTCGAAGTTGCCTCACAAATTCTTTTCGAGCCGATATCAAAAATTATGTTGTTAACATAAATCGAACAAATTAATTTGTTCACCTCTAACTCCGAACGTCGATGAATGAGATACGCAAGCTAATAAGAGATGAATTATGACATTGTTCGCGAATGCAGATATAACACGGCAAAGCACTTAGCCTGTCCGCAAAGATTGTGGGTAGGCCTCGCTTGCCAATTACAGTAACTTGCTAAAGGCACGCTCCTACAAAGATCATAAAGCATTACTGCGTACAAACAAGGTGTGCGAGATTCAGTAAATAGTTTAATATTCATATAAATTTTCTGGTTTTTGTGACATTTAAATGAATACAGTTGAAAATGGTCGACGCTTACAATCTCGATAGATTACAATCTCGTGCTTCTAAGCATCGAATAAGGAGTACCACCGGGTGTTACTGACTGTACCTACAATAATGTTTTTTTAAATCATCAACATCTTTGAGCATGCATATATCTTTGTCTACTTTATACTCAAAATCGTTAATTTTAATTGCGATTGTTTAACCACGCATTTACATTCAAATTCGAAACAAAAAATTACCTCAATTAAAGATGTCCTTCACCAACACAACTGCGCAACTCAAAATTGGTACCTCGATTCCGCCAACACTTTTTTTAAATTCAATTCGAATAGGTTGCTGAATAAATCGACCATATTGAATCACTACTACTTACTGAGCGGTGTTAGTTTAGCGTAACACTACTCACGTATTTCAAACCGTTTAAACGTGCCAAACTGTCAAGCGTAAACATGACCTAACCAGTGAATTGACACAAACAGTGTTCATTAGGTTAGATAGACTGGTTGCCAGTGAAGGCTTATTGCAAACAAATGTAAAGGGCTAGGCTAACATTACAAAGTAACTAAATTTTGATTCGTCACGGTATTATAAGAATGCAAGATGATTAGTAATAAAGTCACAAATGTCTGCTCAATGCGGACAATATGAGGAAATTATTTATTTCTGAGAGAGAAATACTCTTCACACCAAGGATGATTTTAAAAAGTTGATTTCGGCAACATAATTTATATTATACAGTATATAAACTGCACCAATATACCTCTCGTGAAGTCATGTCATAGTCGTGTTCGGTTAAAGCCTTCAGTTCTCATGACGTCATTAGACACAAGGTCTAAGGCCAAGTCAGTAGAAATTTGAATTTACTGCAGCGATAACTCAGAGCCCGGCTGCAGGATATCAATCTGCCCAATGAAGCCTAAAGCACGCGCTTTCTAGAGCGTGACTTATAAATCTTTACTAACCCAATAGATAGGGCCCGGCTCAAACGCCCTGGGAGCTTTTATCCATTATTGAGTGTCTAACAGCAATAAATATAATGGCATGTTAAAATCTCTGACGCGTATTTACAAATCATTAATTACATCTAATAGCGGGAGCATTGTGATTTATGGTGAATGGTGTAAAGCTAGCTCAGCAGACGACATGACAGGCTCATATATCACGAAATTGAGTATTATTTTTATGGCGAAAAGCCAACACCCCGCATTCCGGGCTTGATTGGATCGTTAAGATTGCGACCAGAGCGCAGCGAGTGTAAATAAGTAATTTAACATTTTATAGGGGCTGCTAGATGATGTGTGAAACTACAGTCCAGCAAGAGTACCTTTTTACATATCACTTTCAAACCGTTTAAATCTACAGATGAAATTATTTAGCTTATTTACATAAAGATCTACGATTACCTGAGAGTTAAAAATTATCGTGTGTAATGTCAATCTCGCTGAACTTTCGATTAGATTCCATACATGAAATTTAGAATCTCCCTGGAGATTCACGACGGTGGTGTAAATAAATAATAATTGTGGCAGGTTATTGGGCAGGTTACGATTTTTCGCGCGCCTAGAGTCTCTACCGACGTTACAGCATAGTTTTATCAACACTTATATGGCACCGTGGGTAGCCCTTACGAGGTCAATCTGGGTATAGGTCGAGCATTTAATTACGGAAATGGGTAATTCTGGAATAATTTTACAATTTTAATACGTGGACCTTCACATGAATGAGGAGAACGCATCGAGAACAGCAGCTGCTAGCAGATAAAATTTTAAAGCGGCTAGACCGTTATAAGATAAATATAAGTTTAAAAATATAACTTCTTTTTAACTTTGCCTATTTTGTCTCACATTACTTATTTATGTATAAAAAAACAAACAGCAATGTGCTGTAAACATGTTATCATACCATACTCAATCCTTACAAAACGCAAAGCTTCGTAAAAATTTGTGCTACTACTTGCGCTGTACGTTATCTTCCAAGTGTAACTAAACCTCTGCTCCTGTGTACAGGAATGAGGAATGCCAGCCATCGGGCAGTGCAATGGGCCACTTCCGAAACAAGAGGCGAACTAATAATAGAGACCAAGTGTGTTATTATGTTTATGAGTCATTGGAATCGGATGTAGCGCACTCGACGATTGATGGGTTGCGATGCATCTTCATTTGGGATTTAAATTGATCACAGAATTTCAATTTCTTGTCATGTGGATTAGGAGTGGGTCGTTGTCCGATTTTTCGACGACGAAACGCAACCGTTTTTTCTGGAACGAAAACAGGTCCTCGAAACGGTCCTCGTTCGCAACTGGTTTCATTGTATGCGAACGAGCAAGGCGCAGAGGACGGTCAAACAAGTGCGAACGAGACGAAATCACGCAACATCGGAAAAAATAAGTTGTTTTACACGATATTCGACTGTATACTCATAGACATAAAGATTACTTTATTGTATCACAGACCAAAACGAACGGAACGAGCAAGGAGCCGACGACGACGTCGCAATGATCTCATTACGTTCTAGGCTCTATTAATATAGCACTAAAGGACATATCCGCGTCAAACAATCTAAGGACTGGTCTCGCGACGAACAAACGCTGGCACTGCTTTAGAGTCGCTGGCACTGCTTTAGAATGAAACGTAAAACGGTCCTATCGTCGCGGAACACAAAACGGTCTTATAAAACGGTTCGTCTTTGCAACGATCACGCCTAATGTGGATATACTTTTTCTACTAGCTTTTTGGCTCCACTTTTCATAGTTTTTTGGATCAGACGAACAGACTGAGGATCGTGGCAAGAGTAGACAAGGATATACTTTGTTCAAAACCAGACATCCTGATGCGTGCAGCAATGACCGTTGTGGACGTTGATGAAGCGAAGGTGATCTGTCAGGATCGTGGCAAGTGGCAGTCCATGGTATCTGCCTACCCCTCTGGGATACAGGCGTGAGGTTATGTTATGTTGATATTATGTTACACCCTGATAAACAGGCTTCAGATTCTAAAAACCTATTTAGAGGCTAAAAATTCCACCCATGCCGGGATTCGAACCCGCGACCTCTGGCTATCCGTGCCAGCGCTCTTCCAACTGAGCTAATGGGCGACTCACCGGCATCAGTGAAATATCCTCTTTATAATACTCTCTGTATTACGTACAGGCAGCGACGGCAGACGGCGGCAGCCAAATTCTTTTAATGAACATGGCGATTTCATTTTATTGTCGCTTCAAGTTTAAGCGCCCACATGAAACTTTCAATGGTATAAAAAAGCACGTGTATTTGAGTAAAAATCGAGGTCCAGGGCGGTCGTAGACTCTCTTATGCCTTCGCTTGTCCAAGAGAAATCGATACGAAAAAGTTATATATTGGGGGCTAAGACTAAAACCCAGCGGTCGGCAGGAATTATGAAAATAAGCGGATGTTGTATCGATCCAGATTACTTTTTCATCAGTGATTTTGTTTTCTTCTTGACGAGCAACGAAACCAGTTAACGAAAAAAAGTAAAGAAATGTACTAGACGAAAGTTATCTAAATGTGATTTTCGTTAACTTTCGTACTAAGTACTAATAGATTTTCGTCGTGTTTGTGTATGCATGTAGGAATGAACATGTATTTGTAAATGTATGTAGCAAGAATATGATTTTCGTTGCCATCAGCCCTCCTCACAAAGCTTACTAGGGACTTTTGTATTGCGACTTTGTTTTCTCGAAGGAGCTCTCAGTCATCTCTAAAACGATTCAATTTACTCTACATTTTCATGTTGGTAAATTATTGTAAGATTTTAAATTGCTTAAATCCATATGCAAAGGGTAAAAACGGGTTCTGTTTTATTACTAAGACTCCACTGTCTGTCTGTCGGTCGGTCACCAGGCTATGCTTCTCATGAACCGTGATAGAGAGAGATTATTTTTTTACAGATAATGTATTTCTGTTGCCGCTATAACAATAAAATAAATATTTAAGTGGGGCTCCCATATTAGAAACTTGATTTTTGCCGTTTTCTGCTCGATATTAGTAACGGCAACATGTAGTCGCTTGAAATATTTAAATTTAGCCGTATACTTAGTTAGGAACTAAATAATTAAATTAATAATGGTATGAAACAATTCGCGCGCGAGTCCGACTTGCACTTGACCGGTTTTTTTATTTCACCCTATCTTTAGCAATTTGTTATCTGTTTTCTTACGCATTATCTCAACGTTTACCTTACGAATCATGATTCATCCATCATCAGGCAGAAACTCGAGATAACTAACCTGAAACAAAGAGAAAATTATATGTAAATTACGAACATCCAAATGAACAGTTAAGTAAACGCTTTGGGGCCACGATGTTCCGAGCGGCTGAGCAAGATAGACGAAACTATACTTATCTTGATGAATTTTCAGTATCTTGATAGCTTAAGGGGAATTGAACTAGCGACAGAATAAATATTTCACCTGGTGGGATATGGAGTGTATTATAGTTGAAAACCTATCTGCTGTCCTATGGATTGTATATTCGTGCTGTTCTTACAGTGCGCTGCTTGCTGTATTCTTATACCTTCTTAAACGACCACATCCATAAGATCTAGCTACAGGTAGGCGATGGCCATCATTCAGCGTATCTTTGTCTCGAGTTGGCCCACATGTAGAGCAGGCTCTAGATTATGATATGTTCATCACTTATACGTCCAACGCAGGCTGGCTATCCCTTCTAGGACCCGGTCTACAAACAGTCTCAAGGCCAACCGATGCCTAGCCGCCTGAATCTCAACGCATTCATAAGCAACGAGGGCCACCCGGGCGGTTTCCCTCCAGCTATAGACAGCCGATCATGGAAGTCCAGAGACCCTAGGGTCACCAGTCCGCACAAGTGTCTTGAAGGAATGAGCCCTGGCAGCCCGGCAGTTAAACCAGTAAACCTGTCCCCGGCAGCTGCCACAAAATTGGAATGGACAGAAGGTCTACGGTTACGGGAAGGAATGAAATGGAACGCGGGTAATTAAGAAAGCTTAGGCCCCATCGAAGCCCTCCATGAGGACATTTATTCGGAATAGGCGTCGCCAAAATTATGCGTGATGGAATCTGAGAAATAACAATAATGAATGAAAAAATCGTTAGCAAGAGACGCGTAGGCCGCAGAAACCAATCCTGGGCTGAAATCGCAAATGCCGCCGAGCTCTTCCTTACGAGAGATGGAGGTGAATATGCGGAGCTGACTGCCTTCTATAGTCAGAGAGGCACTATAGGAATAAGAATGTTGGGGACCCTGACAGCGATTTCTCACTACGTCCGATCTGATTCCGTGAAAATACGGCCTGCTTGGATTTAGATCAGAGATCGGCCTAAAGCGTATACAATGTCCGAAATTTCCAGACTCGTATTTTCACGGATTCGGATCGGACGTAGTGCAAAACTGCTCTGAGGTCGAACTTTGTGTGCGCTGTTGATCTGCGCAAAGGCAGCCGGCACCGCGGCCACGCTCCACGGTAATCGAAAATTGTAATTGGCTAATTGCGACGCGACGAGAATCGAGCGTCGCTGATTATATGTGGTCAAAGGGTCTATATCATTCAATGCTACATGGGTACTTGGGGTTTAAGAACGCCTGTACTGGCAGCGAATTGAGAAAGTGATTTTTTTTTGTGATTGTTCTATACAAGAAAATCGAACTATATAACGATTAAAAGCTCTACATTTGTTTCTGTGCTTATCTTTATTTCCCAGGGTTAGCTTGTAAATAAAGAATCACCCAAATCCAGTAAATAATATTTAATAAAAAAATATTTATTGAATCATGAAAATACATTTACAGATAATAGGAAATCTATACTTAGGTACATAGAATATATTTATAATTATGCAGGTGAAGGTAGAGGATTTATTGAAAGCATGTAAAACCTGATATTTCAAAAAGTATAAATTTGCAGAAGCAAAAATACTCTTAGAACAAATTTGTGAAACACAAAATTTAACTGCAGCCTATTTAAGAAATAATCCTGCGTAACAGACACGAATATTTGGTACTCGCTGCTCTAATTTTCCACATTACATCGAAAGCATTGGCGAGGAGCAGTACCAGATATTCTTATTAACGCTAATTTATTCCAATCGATGCTATTATAATTTCGACCCGCTTGCAATATCTGCGAATCAGGCTTCATAGCCCGAAACGCTACCACAACCTTATCAGTATTTTTCCTTTCAAATGTTTGTGCAAAGAAATGTTGCGTCTACCACAAACAAGATAAGTGCCTCAAGTGTTGTCTTAAAGCAGACTCTTGCGCAAATAAACCAAACGCCTGTCTTTGAGCGCAAACCCAACAATGTCACTTGAACACACTTATAAATAACTTTGCACATATAAATACCCTCTTACATAGTGACAATCGGCCATAACAGAATAATAGAAGAGTTAGTCTGGCTGTCTGTTTGTTTTGTTACGTATACTGTATTATCTAGTAGCCGGCAGGACAACCTCAAGGATCAATTCCCATACACAGTTTCGTTTTTAATTATAAACAACATGCCGGATTGAAATAAAACTTTGCAAATACGTTTACAGGACACAAATCGAGGTTTGATCGTGTTTAGACCTGAAAATAAATTATTTAAATTAAAAAGAAATTTTATTATAGCCTTGGAAATAGTCTCTATGAAAAGTCTTATAGACCTATTTCTTTTTTATCCCGTTGTTCTCAATTTTAAGCTCGATCAAACTTCGATTTGTGTCCTTTAAACGTATTGGCAAAGTTTCATTGCGATCCGGCATGTCGTTTGTAAATATAAATCAAAATGCTTTGGTGAAATAGGGTCAGACAAAAGTTGTTTGGGATAGCTCCAGCTACCTTTTTTATTAGGCATATTTTCACGAAATCTTCGTGTCGTTGCCGTAAGCGAAGACGGGGTCTAGGATATTACGCGCTCGCTTGTAATGCCTGTTTGGTTTTTATTTAAGCACAGATACCTAAGTTGTAAATCTTAACTAAACTTTAAAAAAATCACCAAATAAAACAATAAAACGTTTCTGAAAATATACAAGTGCCTAATTTCGGAATCAAGATAATAATGTGTTGTGCTGACGAAAGTTTTAGTACGATAATTAAATATTGAATCTGGAGGTCAGAGTAGAGACAAAATCGGAGCCGCAGACAAACGCTAGTGAAGTAATAACTAAAGCGTTAAATTATGCAACTATTAGCTAATAAAGACGTTGATTGGCTACCATAAATTGATGTGATGATCGATTGCGAACTTTAGAGCGCTTACGCAAGACTTTACACACCCCGAGTGTACTTCAAACCAAGTCTCCATGTGAACGGTGACATAAATTCAGTGTGCTAATCAGAGTTTCTTTTCTTAATTAGCATCCAATCAAAGGGCTCATATAGGCGCATTTGAATTTACGATGTACACGAACGACACAAAACAAGGAAAAGCGAAAGTTTGACTTCGACTCAGTCTGATTTTAGTACAGTTTTATGTGTTGGCATTTTTGTTCTTAATTCTTGATTTTTTTATCTGGCTTACTAGCTGGCATATGGGTGCATTTGGAGTGAACTATAACATTTTGTACGAATAACGGAATGGCAAATTAATACATTTACCTCGGAGAGACAGGGACTAAATAAAATAAAATCAAAATATTTGTAGCTACGTGTTTTAGGACTGAAACTGTTATAAAACATAGGTGTCCATTTCAAGCAATATCTAGTATGTTTTAGAATTATGGATTGTTTTTTGCAATTAATGTTGACATTTGCCACAATCCTGAGCACTGATAAGTCTTTTGCTTCACCGGAATTCATTAGTGCACGTAATGCATGTACACACGCCGAAATTAACAGAATATTTTAAATTTGTTATTTAGGCAATATTAAATATCAATCAAACAAAGTATTTTATTCAAAATTACACCGAACCTGTGACTTATTGAATGTTACAAGTTAAACTATGTTTTCATTTCAAAATCTAGGTCATGGTAAAAAATGGTCGAGAAAACTCCAAACTTAGTCTAAATATCCAATCAATTTTTAATAACAATTTAATTTAGAATTGAGCTCTACTTAGGCGTAAATATTTAACCTGGGCTGTTCTGTTGCATATATTTTGTGGCCGGCCTGCATCGGAGCCTTTCTCACGAGTTTAACTGAATCGATTCAGCTCATCTCGGATCTCGTAACGTTTATCTCGCGGCCCGTGTTAACGTTTTATAACACGGGCCGCGAGATAAAATAATGCATCAGTGTTGAAAACTACTTTCGATCTGACCGTTTATTGAAGGAAGTGTTGGGAAATTATGCATCTGGCGCTGGAGCAGATTATTGATTTTTTTACTGAAATAGTGACACGTTAAATTAAAATTTTGTTGTGTTATTAAATAAATAGGTACACAATTATGGTAATTATAGTACAACCTACATTATAGTACATCCACCCCTTCAAAGAAAACATCCATATGCACAATGAAAAAATGCCTAGAAAAGCAAAGAACTAATTTAGTAATAATCAAGCGCACGGCTGGCAATCGAAGAAAAGCTCAGCGCAAGAAAAACCGCGGCTGAAAGGCTTCAACGGGAGGGGGCGTGGCGTGCGCGCGCGCACCGGCCCTCACAGCCGCTACGGATGCTGCGGTGCGCACACAACTCCACGGCCGCCATTTAAAAAAAAACAATTACGAAAAATAATACACGCGCGTGTCACTTTGTGTTCAGTTTCAAGTGTTTACGTGCCAGTATCTTTTATAATATTTTTTTTGTGATTGTGTGTGAAAGTTTAAGGTTATAAGCAGCCGGCGAACGGGCGGTGTTATCACAACGTTATCACGCCTGAATCAACGCCGGTGTTGGCACCACTGAAAGCTGAAACTACGTAAATGTGACACAAAAAGGTAATTTGCATTTAAATGGTATGGTAATTGGGTTATTCGTGCATAATGTAGTTTTATTTTGTGTTTTTAAACATTTGCAAATTAATTGAATGATTAAACAGTGACCTTCATTAACTAACGCAACTATTGGTACCTATTAAAAAACCAACATCTAAGGTATTTACTAAAATAAAATCTACATACAAACATAGTCAAGTTAACATTTCACATTACAAAAGGACTGTACCAACAGGAAAATTGGTACCGATTCCTACTCGTTGTCGTAGTCAACAGCATATCAACTTTTAGAAACTATTTATAATTTTTTTAACTCTATATATTAACACAACATGCATGATGCACTATGAATGAAATAGTGGCCCAACAATTGTAATTGTTAATGTACATTATTATATTTTTATTAAAACTATACCGACAAAATTGGTACAGATTTCTACTCGTTGCCGTACAGTCGACAGCACATCAACCTTTACGTCTTGCACACTACTCAGTTATGGTACGGGCAACGTTGCAACTAAAATATAAAGGTAGATGTGCTGTCGCCAGCTGATCAAGATTTAAAGTTTATATATTCAGATACTTTTAAATTCACACATGTATCCCGAAGGGGTAGGCAGAGACCAGGTTTTGCCACTTTCTACAAAGATTGACAGTGCCAAAGATAATCTGCTGTCATTTATAAAGTTTAAATTATTACATACATTAAAATAAGGTACTCATTTACGTTCCAGGCGAATTCAACAGATTTTTGTATTAGACTGCTTCATTGGTCTAGCGGTTAACACGCTTGACTGAAATGAAATGAAAAGGTTTTATTCAAAGTAGCACAGAAACTGCGGCTTAATGAACGTTACAATTTAAACTAGGTGTCCATTTCAAAATCTAGATCATTTAGGAGAAAAAATGGATAAAAAAACTCCAAACTTAGTCTTTTCAAAAGTCCTTAATTAACATAGTTTACATAATTATTTTGAACATAGAACTCATACATTGTACTGGCTTTAATTCCAGACCTCATTGTCATCTAAATAATCCTTTATGTTATAGTAGCCCTTTTGGCACAAAGTGTGTTTACTACTAGCAGAGTCCGTGCGATTCCCACTGGACACTTGATTTGTTTTCGTTGAGTCGATTAGTCGGTAACCATTGTACAAGGTATCCTAGTTTGGGCTCAAGAAAGTGATTGTGTTGAAAGTGATAATACCACCCAAGAAAGGGTGGCATTTTGTATAAAAAAAATCAACCATCTTTTATTTACATAACATTTTTTAATAAATCTCTAAAATCTAAAGAAATACTTTAACGTATTTCCAGTGAGGTTAATAACGTTATCGGAGACATATCACCTTTCAAACGATCGATTGACACCAGCAAATACCCAAGATAAAACCGTTGCAGAATTTCAATTCTCAGGATCCCAGGTGCACGTTGCACCTACTTCCTTTCGGTATGCTGACCACCGCAGAAAGAATTAATAGTCTTAAATTTGTTTGGCTTAGCTCGTAAAGTAAAAAAAAAACTCGTCTACAGTATGAGTACCAATGGAACTTGTCACGCGGTTTGTGACTGTAAAATGTCAGAATTTGACAATTAATGTACTGGAAACTCGCGACATTTGACATTACAAACTCGCGACAAGCGTCGTCGTACTTCCTATACTGAGTCCGGATTGACGATCAGAATAAAACGTTACGAAGAAAATTAAGCCAACGGTAAAATAAACTGACAACCGAAATTTTTTATGAACTTTTTTAGTCTTAATAAATGTGTCCGTAAGAATAATGCAACTTTCAGTCGGGATTAAACACTTTATGTAATAAAGTTTCATATTTTTCGAATTAACAGCTTTTATATAGTTTTACTAGCTGTTCCGGTAAACGTTTTTTTACCATATTAATTAGCCTACGACCTACCCGAAAATTTACACAAAAAATTTTGATTGAGATTTTAATATTCAATGAAATTCGCGTTTGTACATTTTACCAACATTGCAACCTTCAGTAAATCATTGTCCCAAATAGAAGAGCGTCCATTCGGTTTATCACATATGGTGTTACTAATTATCTACCAAGCAACGCTACTAAATAGTTAAAGTAAAAATTAACAAATTTTTAAAGTCTTAGAATAAAAGGTGTTGTAAATTTCGAACTCTACCCGACATTTTCAGGATTTGCGCATTTTAGAAATGAGATGAATTTAGAAATAATCTCGTAGTCATACGTCCCAAGTTATACTGCACAAGCAGTCTTTCACAAATGTACGCAAATTAGAAAACTAAGGCCGGTATTACAGAACGATGCTCAAGCACAGATTGATCTCAGATCGCCCAATCATTACTTGAGGGCTGAATCGATGCTCAAGCACTCCCTTTATTTTCAAACAGTTCTTGAGTAGAGATCAGCCAATCACTGTTTAAGTAAAGATTCAGAACTGCAATCAGATTGTCTATGATCAAAGTTTGTTTTCTATGACATGAAAAATACAAGTGTAGATTTTTATTCCGTTTTACGCATGTTACAAAAACGTGACGATGAAACTTAGTAAATTATATCAAATATACAGAGGAAACTAAAATAATGTTTATGTATTCGTAAATAAAATGTTCAAAGTTTCTTTATTTAGTTATTAGTTTGTAATGAACCGTATATTTAAAGGAAGCAAAACGTTCACGCTTCTTGTTTATTTATTCGCTTTGAGTACAGAACGGAACGTAAATGTCGTTATACTAATTCTCTTGACGTCTGTCTATTTATTTATGTTTACTAAATACATAGTCGGTGTGGTTTAATTTGAACATTAATCGCTGTTTTGAAACGAGATGTGAAAAAATGAGAACAAGGAACTTCACCATATTGGAAAGAATCCTCCTTGTGGAACATAAAACTTCAACTTCACCGCAGTGAAGAGGAACCTGCTCATTGAACATAATAAAAAGTCAACTTCACTGCAGTGGAGAGGGTCCTCCACGTAGAAGACAAAAACTCAACTTCATCGCGGTGGAGAGGAACCTGCTCATGGAACATAAAACTTCAACTTCACCGCAGTGCAGAGGAACCTGCTCGTTGGACATAAAACTTCAACTTCACCGCAGCGGAGAGGAACCTGTTTGTTGAACATAAAACTTTAACTTCACTGCAGTGAAGAGGAACCTGCTCGTTGGACATACAACTTCAACTTCACCGCAGCGGAGAGGAACCTGCTTGTTGAACATAAAACTTCAACTTCACCACAGTGGAGAGGAACCTGCTCATTGAACATAATAAAAAGTCAACTTCATTGCAGTGGAGAGGGTCCTCCACGTAGAAGACAAAAACTCAACTTCATCGCGGTGGAGAGGAACCTGCTCATGGAACATAAAACTTCAACTTCACCGCAGTGCAGAGGAACCTGCTCGTTGGACATAAAACTTCAACTTCACCGCAGTGAAGAGGAACCTGCTCATTGAACATAAAACTTCAACTTCACCGCAGTGCAGAGGAACCTGCTCGTTGGACATAAAACTTCAACTTCACCGCAGCGGAGAGGAACCTGTTTGTTGAACATAAAACTTTAACTTCACTGCAGTGAAGAGGAACCTGCTCGTTGGACATACAACTTCAACTTCACCGCAGCGGAGAGGAACCTGCTTGTTGAACATAAAACTTCAACTTCACCACAGTGGAGAGGAACCTGCTCATTGAACATAATAAAAAGTCAACTTCATTGCAGTGGAGAGGGTCCTCCACGTAGAAGACAAAAACTCAACTTCATCGCGGTGGAGAGGAACCTGCTCATGGAACATAAAACTTCAACTTCACCGCAGTGCAGAGGAACCTGCTCGTTGGACATAAAACTTCAACTTCACCGCAGCGGAGAGGAACCTGCTTGTTGAACATAAAACTTTAACTTCACCGCAGTGAAGAGGAACCTGCTCATTGAACATAAAACTTCAATTTCACCACAGTGGAGAGCAACATGCTTGTTGAACATAAAACTTCAACTTCACCACAGTAAAGAGGATCCTCCTCGAGGAAGATAAAAAGTCAACTTCAACACAGCGGATTTATATGATAATAATATTTTTTTCCAATTTTATGAGCAATAAAAAAGCTGAGATTGTTTTACTGATTATTTTATTTATTCCTTTTGTGACTGTCATGTTGTCCTAGCCGCTAAGGCATTGGTTACCAAGACCGAGCTTGTGGGTTCGATTCCCATTGTGGGCCTATATATTTGTACAAGTGGCCACAGTCTCGGTGTACTTTCATGTTTGTGATGTCCTTGCCTGGTTATCATAGTAGGTATAGGATATGGGTCTTGCGTGAAACTTATTCAATGAAACCACCCCAGTATTAATGTAATTGTTTTTGCACATAAACACTTATTAGAATCCATGCAGTAGGGGTCTTGAGCGTCCCTTAAATGCCTAAGGGGCTGCTGCTATCATTAACTATTTCGTCATAGTAATCAAGGTTTTCGAATATATGAATTTTGCAATGCACATTCCAAATTGACAACTATAATAACTGGCCGATCGACTCTCAAGCGTGGTTCCGACCACACTTGAGTAAATACAGATTTGATCTTTACTTAAGTAGAGATTGCTACCCAAGTATCGTTCTCGAATTAGCTATTACTCAGTTGAGTCGCGCTTGATGAATCTCGACTCAAGTAACGTTCTAAAATTAAATCCATACTCAAAACTAGTTTTAAGTAGAGATTGGCGCTTGAGTACGCTTCTGTAATACTGGCCTAGGTCATTGATATATTAACATGCTAGGAATCGAACCCGGAACCTCACACATGTGAAGCAACTTGCCGATCCACTGCCCCACTATTGCTACGACAGATAGTGATTTAGAGCAAAAGTCACGGATAGAATGCCCACCTTTAGTTTTTTTAATAAGTTTTTCAGTAAGTTCTATGTTACGAGTACGTACGTCTATAATTAGGTCCCCTTCTTATAAGATACTGAATTATATGATTTTTTTGTGTAGATTTGGTAGGTCTGAGAATAGGTCGTAGGCCCATGACCAGCAGTGGAGGAATACGGGCTAATTGACTGATTGATCGATTTTGCACGCCTACCAAATTTTATGCCTCCCTAGCACCTCCAGCGAGTTAACTTACTCGAAAATGCAAGTGTAAATAAAGTCCAATTTTTGAATACTTTCTTTTATGCAATAAAGTCAAGACAAAGACAAATTTTTGTTTATTGCCAGATATAAAAGGAACATAAAAGAAAATTAAAACTACAGAATTAATAGTAATAGTACCAACATTTCCTAAAATATAGCTACGCGTCGCATCCAAAATCGTCCCAATCATTCGTCTGAAAGGCCACGCGTGACATTTCGAGTGGCCATCGGTGATGTAGGTTGAGCTGGTTATAACCAGCATAAATCAAACGCCACTGGTTCCAGAATATTAGTTAAATTAGTTAGCTCTGGGGCGAGGCACTGAACAAAAACGTAATTATATGTTTTTGGCGCATTTAAAAGACGAGAGAAATTGAAAAAGTCATGCGTTTGACAAAAGACGTGTCATCATCATCGGGTGGTCTTCTCACACTTCCCTATGAGGAAGTGGAGAGTCGGGGCAAGGTGATGATAGAAACATTCAACAAGTCTTTCAAATTCACTTTTATACAAAATACACTGTAACATTGACCTTTCCATACGTGTACTCTTATCAGTTAACTAGTGACTACTTATCCATAAAAATGTAAGAGTTCAACTGCAGCCGACTCGACTGTACGTGTCACTTTCGAATGTGTGGTGAGATGATTTAATCAGAGCTTTTGTGCGTTCCTGTTGAGAGGTATAGCATGCACCAGATATCATAATCATTGAAGCGGCATAAATTAGCGCTAATTATTCCTAGGCGCATTGCCAAACCGAAAATATATTTGTAGGAAACTTCAGGGGTTTATTTACGTACTATTTTGGGTACTATTTTAGGTACTATTTACCTACATACATAGGCACCTATTTAATAAAGACGCAATATCTACTAAGACATCAAATGGCTATTCTTTTTAATAACAACTTTCAGGTGTCATAAAATTTCAAAACCACAGCCACTGCTTATGTGTGTAAAAAATACCCTACTCATTTTACAGTAATTAATTCCTTATTCTTCATGTGAGTGATTACGATAATTTTAGTTCAAAAAAATTATTTGCGAAACGGCGAATTACTGAATTCTCCATTTCACAAATAAATCTTAGTTACTAGGAAACCCTTAATTTATACGAACGACATAGAGTGTCTCTAGCATAGCAGCAGGACTACTCGTTAACCGTGAAGAAAAACATAGCGAGGAAACCCGAGATAAATATCTGTAGTATTGGGGACCTTTCCTTAGACAAGAGACATCTCAACTACAGCAGTTATGCAAATGTAACATATTTGCGATGGTCATTCGCCCATAAGCCCATACTCTCTAACCAAGAGAAGGAATGCCCTGCAGTGGCGAGTATTTAAGCGTATTTTTTGGTACGAATGCACCTAGGTATCTGTTGGAAATTGCGTAAGCACGTGGGAAGGGCCGAGTGAAGGGCAATATTAGTGTAAATATTACCCGCGAACGATGATTTCATAGCGGTCAAGGAAAGCACGGGAGACTTAGAAGCACAAGTTGCGAGGTTCTGCAAGACGAGCTAAGGAACGTTTGTGATAGAAAACAGTAGATTCCATTCCATAAACTCACACCATGAAGCGCTCGTGGCCTAACAACAGACGCGGTCAGGTGCAGGATGGGTGACCGTCCCGTGGCTACCGCTAGTGGCATTTTTCCAAAGCGCTTCCGTGCTTCGCAAGGCACGTTAAGCCGTTGGTGCCGGCTGTCATGTAATGGCAGCCGTTAAGCCATGTCACAGGCCTTATGGGCGGCTTGATAACTTCTGACAGTAAGGCCCGCCACCGTCTTTCAATCCTCCACCAACCCGGACTTGGACCCGTGGTGGAGTATGGCCTAACCTTCCTGTAATGCAGGAAGAGACCCGTGCCCCAGCAGTGGGCACATACAAGGGTGGATAACGAAACTCACACCTAGTAAATTTCATTCCACATAGTCACGCCATCTTCCGGTGGGGTATCGATGCAAAGACCAGAGTTTGCCATACGCCACGATCTTGAAAAACCTTTTTCGTTTCAACAACATTCATCGTCGTTGCATGCACAAAGGCTGGTTTTGGGTACTTTATTAGCTTGCCCCTTGCTAATACATCAGTCATTTGGTCAAAGGAAGTCCCGCCTGGGACGTCCCTTTTAATAAATAACGCAAAACATTAATATGTATGAAGTTTTTTGCTCGTCCTCGATAATTCATTCTCTCAAATGTGTTCCTACCTCTCTGGGATTCAAGTTCGAATTTATGTATGTATCAAAACCTATTATCAATTTCTTGACTTTGATATTATTTTATAGACATGTTTATTGACATCTAGGGAAAACCTGAATGAATTTAAATACACAATTATTTCATTACAGCTATTGTCTACATGTAAACAACCCGTTAATAAAAACGGTTCAAACAAAGACAGGATATATGTCCAACAAGTTGTTTGCTCGTCCTAGGTAGCTAATTCAACATTTGGCGAATTCGAAATTTTGTGAATATAAATTCAACATCTTAGCAATTCAACCTTTGGGCTTCAACATTTTGCGAATTTAACATCTCAGGAATTCGACATTTTACGATCAACATTGTTCAACATTCATCTCATTATCGACTGCCTCGTTGGTCTACCGGTACCACATCTGACTGTCATACCTGAGGCCGTGGGTTGGAGGCCGCCGTACATTTGTTGAAATTGCCTTAGTCTGGGTGTTATTCAATGTTTGTGATGTCATTGCCTGGTTACCATAGCAAAGGGTATCTTAGTTTGAGTCCAGTACGAGTGATTGTATTGTGTGCATTTTATAATTGTCAATAAAAAAATATGAATCCCTTCTATCATCAACTTCGAAATTGTTTAAAAACAATAGTTTACTGTTATGCCAGGTTTTCACGGTCTTAGTGCGTTTGGTTCGAGTGCGCCATCCGAGTGAGCTAATGCTTCTGATTGGCTATTTTGGTGTTGTCACGAAAAACCGTCCAATCAGAAGCATTAGTTTACTCCGATGGCGCACCCGGTCCGAGCGTACTAAGACAGTGAAAACCTAAGTCAAAATCTGAATGAAATTCAATCAAGGTGCGCCAGGCCAAGTTTACACAACCCTCCAGACACGGGTATAATCAGCAGCTTTCTCCTGAAATTAAGTTTCAGAGCATATATTTTATTCTAGCTTAATTAAGCTGTCGGCAATTCAGTCCAACAGCATAATAGCATGCTACCGGTATGTTTATACTCATTGGCTGCAATAAAACGGCCATTATACTACCAGTTTATATACATTAGCGGTGATCAAGATTCGAATTGAAATCAACAGAGGAGGCTACCGTAAAAACTGTCTTTCGACAACTTATGGAGATTTCAGAAGCACATCAACAACTAAGATATTTGGTTACTACCTTTATACAAAAAAAGAGGTTTCCAGTATTTTTGACTATTTTGAGAACTGTTTGTTCGTCAGCCGATGAATCAAGTAAATCATCAATTCACGAAAAACAAAAGAACCACTTGTCAAAATTTGTTACAAGAAAGAAATAATATGTCAAAATTACATGTCAGATATTAAAGCTGATGAAAATCTTGTGCTAGTGTTTGTCATCGAACTCCTTCGAAACGGCACCGGTTTTTATAAAATATTTTGTGTATGTTTGGTAGGACAGTAGGTCACATTCCAAATTTAATATTATATTATTTACAATTATTTCGTATAAGTACTAAATATGAATTGTTTTCCATTGATAGCTAAGAAGAAGCTTCTAAGCTCTACTTTATCAAGGCTTCTCTGGATTCCCTAATTACTTCACAAATTACCTCTGCCGTTTACGACATCAAGTACATAGTGATCATGATCTCGCTCGTTATATGTTACGTTACGTTACTCGTTACGTTAATGACACACTTGTATCGCATATCAATTGTCAGTTTGATCTAACTAATTCAGACTAGATGTAAAAATTGCTAAACAACGTAACGAGCACAGAAAGTCTTGATTGACACTAATTAATTAATTGCAAATTTCTTACAGTACCTCAAGTCAACTATCAAGTTCATCCCACAGTAGTTTTTGTGGAACAAAAAGCTGTATAGCTGTGTGGGTGTGGTAGCCTGTATAAACGCAAATGAAATAAGAGTAACGTAGAAACAGCTTTATTGAAAAAGCCGTTCAACCCGCTTACACACATCACATTCAATAACCACTCGATTGTAATTAAGGGCCATAAATATTGTTCCTACACACGGAACAGTCTCGCCCAACGACGGCCATTTCAATGGACTTTCATCAGCATCCGCCGTACAATGTGCAAATAAACTGGCAAAGGTTAATGAAGACCAAGCCCTTAAGGCGAGAAAAGAATAAAGGCAATCAGCTAGCAACAACCAACACAACACTCTATAATTATAGAGATCGCGTTAATGAATCTTGTGAGCTGTGTGAAGTAATCAACCAGTGAATATGTCTTCGTTCAGAAGGTTTTATCAATCAGCCGCGGTATAATCACAGTTCGTCTTTGAGTAATCGAAATTGTCACCGTATTTTAGAACACACTTCCCCACCGATCTAATCGACCACCGATTTCAGTGGAAGGCTTTGTCAAATCCCGGTCATATTTTCAAATTTGACCCAATGCGGCGCGGGTTGCTGAATGAAGTTCATACAAAGAATTTCAATAATACGTTTTATCTCGGTTCGTTCGACGCGTTCGGCACGCTTAGGTTGAAACGCGACATAGATAGTAAAAACTATTATACAAATGAGAAATAGTCACCGATTCTATACAAATTGCATGACTGTTTCACCAATTACGCCGATGCCTGAAAATTCGGATACAGATTCAAGTCTTCTTTCTGTCTTCACAAAATATTACGCTTCCTACAATATCAGCTGCGTTACATAACCTGCCTTAAGAACCTTTAGTGAGCCCGTTCATGCATGTTTTCTGTTTGAGAGTCGCCCGCCCGGTGGTTAATCCCCATTTACGTACATCCACCCGCTCTGCCTCTCGCCACAGTTTCGATATGAGTGGCGATCAGTGGACCAGACAAATCATTTAAATTAAAATATCACCTAATATCTAATAGGTGGCTTTGTCGATGCTTACTACAAAAACATTCTATGATGCGTAAACCAAACAAATAAATACCTTTAGAATAGTTCCTCCACTTCAGTCTACGCGAGACCACGGCAACTGTAACGCTGCCGAAACGTCGGGAAATAAGGTAATTACGTTTTAGCTAATAAATAAATAACTAAGTTCCTTAGTGTTTTTGTCTGTAATAAAAAAAAAGTATTTAATGTTTTTTGGTGTAATTAATAGTTTACCCGAGGTAAATCTTCTCTTTATATTTTTGTCTTTAAAAATGTATCTTCTTCTCCAATTTGAGGTTGCCTGGAAGAAATCGCTATTAGCAATAAGGCCCCCAATTGTATTTGATCTTTTGCATCTGTCGTCTATTTTTCCGGTATACAATAAAGAATATTCTTATCTTATCTTATCTCCTTAAATCGTTATTGAATTCATATCAAGCTGTAAAGTCGTCCACTGCGTGAAAAGCGTAGGAACGAGTATACTGTTTTTACGGAAACATTCTCACTTCTGTTGCAATGGGCTGAACCTAAACACGGCATAAGGACGCGGTATGCGCGTGACAAAACACAGCTCCCGAATGTCATACAACACAAGTGTCTGGTGTTTGTCTTTGGCCAATACCAGTCGGCTCCATGACACTTTAGTCCTGGAATTTGTGCATAAACATGGGAGACTTCAAGTTCAAGTAGGCAAAACAAAATTAAGTTTAAATAAATAGGTATTGCTACAGACTTCAAACCACGCGGAATAAGAGAATGGAAGTCGCGGAGTTACAGGTAGTCTCAAAGTTGTATACAATTCATTTTCTTGTTTGTATCACTAAACGTTAGTGAGCAAATGAATTCAACTTAAAACATACAAAGTGGCCCGAAGGACTATGCAAAGCCTCACGCAAAACTAAGTCAAAGTTAGCCTACATTACTTCAACTCCGTATTTTACAGCAAAGTGGAATCGAGTGCACGATCCAGATGAACGTGATTAAATTAAACATTTAAATCGAGATAGGTAGATTGCAAAATCTCCACTTTACGACTTCTAATAAACCATCAAGGACTTCAAAACCGGACATCCAACGAGGTTGATTTGCAGTAAGCAGGTACCTACAGCCACCTGTTTATTTTATTGATTCTGGTAATCTCATCGACATGCAAAAAGAAACTAATGTTTTCTTAACCTCCTTAGTATCAGTTGCGATGCGTAAAGGCAAGTGAAAGTCGAAGAAAGAATTAACATTTCGTAATATTTACTTATGAAACTTGTAAGAAAAGCGATTATTGTTTTCTTACAAGACAATGCACTTCTGCAACCTCCGAAATTGAAACAACATTCAGTAGGCGTGAACACACAGAACAATATTATTATCTCAAAGACCAGAACTGCCGCCTACTAGTTATAGACAGACATGTCCCCATCTTCATCTAAAATCGAAGCGTTCGTGGAATGAGAAATTAGCACAATTTGAGATACATATCTATCATTATCTAATAGCCGCTTCGCAAACTTTGCCGCAGGCATCGGTAAATGAAGTTAACACCAGTCTAACCGCATGAGTGGCACACCAAGCGCAAATGAACGGAAAAAGTATAAATCGCGGATGAGGCGTATTTAAAACTATTGGATATTAATGAAGTCAACACAGTTATCGCCAAATACTTTGAACATGTAAAATTAATTACCTAGTGGTGGTAGCTTAGTGGGTAGAACCATAGACTGGCAAGCGAGAGGCCCAGGTTCGATCCCGAGTGCGGGCATTTACCAATGACTCTGTTTAATTTCAAAGTTACGTACATTTGCGAATTTGTAGTCGCAATACCACACGCTAACGGTGAAGGAAAACATCGTGAGGAAACCCGCGGCTTGGTTGGCTCCGCACGTATTGACTAGTCTTTCCTGTGGGCTAGGCCGACTAAGCTGTCAGGATGGTATAGGTGCTGGGCAAGCCTACACCATCTATAAAACCATGTCCCAGGCACTACAGCGTCGGAGTGGTCCCTTCACCCATCTATTGTGAGTGAAGATACCACTGGACGCTGTATAAATCATCTCATTAAGTAGATGCAAAAAAAGGCCAATATTATTATAAAATTAATGAAGTATAACAGGCCCTAGATTTTGTTAGTGCATTACCGACTATCAGTCTCTTATTTCCTTCAGCAACTTTCCGTCGTAAGGTTGTCTGGAAGAAATTGTTTTTAGCAATAAGGCCGCCAATTGTACTTTGTATCTTTACATGTTTTATAATATATGCCCTGGTGTACATACAATAAAGAATATTCTTATCTTATCTTACAGTACAATGACAGATAAATGGACGGTCAAGTGACGTGTTTTTTTATACCATTGGCGCCTAAAAGGTGTGATACTTGTGCCGGCTTAGACTTAATGCAGCAATGAAATGAAATCCTCATGTTCATGCAGTCGTCATGGTACCGCAATGGATTAACAAAATCTAGGCCCAGGGTCGTTTTCCAAAATGTAAAAAGAAAAACATACGTACATCCCAAATGTAGTGAGACAGATAATAGATACATCCAGTGATAAAACGGAGAAAATCCAAACAAATCCAAGATAGTCAAAAACAGGTTTTTTTTTGTTAAGGACATGAAATAGTATCCTTCAATTTGTTCGGTTGATGTGTCCCGAGCATGTAGCTGCCACCTGTCATTAGGTGTCCGCTAGAGACGTAAATCGTCATCAATAAATGTCAAGTGTAAATACCTCGGGCACGAATGATTTAAATTTGCATGAGGATCCACGCACTATCTACATAATTACAGCACCCGATTCTAAAACATGAAAAAGGAATATATCGATCCTGCCTGCCCGTGCCATTATGAAATAGGAAGAACGATTTCTTTAATTCAGGATCACGTCATATTGTTTTATATTATAACCCTCACAACTTGCGGAGCAGCTTATCTTCCACTTTTCCTAAATGTCTCCAAATTCATATCCATAAAATGAAGGTAACATCGATATTCGAAAGTTATCAAATTATATAAAAAATGTTATGGTATAGTTTGTTAAATATTGCAATCCGTCGAGAATAGGGGGCTAATGCGTATTCAAAGCAGATCATCAGCATACTAATATCTTGATTAAGATAATGTCACCGGAACCGGTTTGCTAACGTTTGCCACTAAAATTACGTCGCCACATGCAAGTGAAGGTAAACGTCGTAGCTTTTGTTAGATGGACTTGATCATCAAGTTGGTTTTATTTAATTTCGCTAATGACGAAAGCGGAAGTCTAAATCGCCAATCAGCCCACCAAAGCCAACAGCAAACAACTGAGTATTCGCAAAAACGATCATTTCGTGGTCAAATTATCGGCACCACCTGGCATAGTCCTAGATCCTGGCGTCCCAACAGCTGGCCGTATTTCTATGTTATATAAATTACTTCGATTTACGAATTCATGTTTTTAATTATAATTTTTTTGTTGTGTGCATAAAGTTTTATCTATCTGCGCGACCCCTAAGAGTTACGGCCAGGGGGGATGGGGGCGCCTAACAACTTTGATATTAAAATCGTATGTGCCTATTAATATAAACAAAGGAAATGGCGCCTAAAGTACGTTCATACGGCGGACCTTTTCATTCCTTCTAGTAAAACATATCAAATTCAAGGATTTTAAATTTGCCTTCCGAATTATAAAAAAAACAGATAGCTTTTCGATACTTTTGAAGAGATTTCACTTTAAACATTCGTCTGACCAGAAGGGCCTTTTTTGTTTAATAATAATTCTAATAGCTAAATTATGGCCCGACCAAAAATATATTTTGGCTGTCATTGTGTACACCTCATTGCTTTCATCAAGAACTACTGTTTTGAACTACTAACATTGGAATTTCTTGGTCATTATTCTCAATTTTCTCAATTGTTATTAGGTGATACAGTCAAAACAAAGATAAGTCTTATGGTATTTTTACTCAAAACTTTCCGATGCCGATAAATTTAAAAGCTTAACTTTTAAGTACTTTTTCTTTGCCCCAATGAGCTCTTAACACGATCTCGTTATCTACACACTAAAATTTTTGACAGTAGATATTATTGTTTTACTGTAATGTAGTCCTTCACAACGCTACGTAAAAAACACAAGCACCTTGTCTATTTGACCCCAAAGTGTGACAAGTCTACGAGCTACCGTAAATCACACAATATCATGATTCATCCTTCACTTCAAAATTCCAACGACTATTAGTGAAACATACGAATTTGGTTTTCCTCTGGCATCACTCACGCTAGCAAATTTCAAAATTTTTATTTATCATAAAATATTGAATATGTGAAGTAAAATTGTAATTAACATTTTACATAAAAACATAACATAATATTTACATACAGGCACATACAGTGCCCTGTGCTTCTGGACCTGTGTCGTGGGTACCAGAAACAACGACATCACAAACATATAAACATCCAAGACTTGGGTTTTTTTAACTTTAACTTTTATATAATCTAACCATACGAAGTTAGTAACTTTTCAGGATAGTTTTTCTTATCAAATACGGAAAAAAGCTTGTATTGCGAGCCATTCGTCCATACAATTGCTGTTCGTCCGTCCATACAATACAAATCAACGATGAGATCCCCGCATCCTAAAATAAAAGACTTGTTTCACCAAGATGGTGACAAAGACAACACTTTGAATTTTGAATTGGACTGCATTGAGCAAGCGTATTGTCTTTCAAACGGATACGTATTGATAACGATCACTCGTATTGGACCAGGCTGGGTTGGGCACGTGAAAACAAGCGGAATTCTCAGAGTGGTTTGCAGCTGCGGGATTATCTGATTTTAAATTAAGAAGATTAGAGTAGGTCACGTATATATCGACATATGTCTGAAATAAATCAAAGGTTTGAAGGTGCACATACTCGTATACAATAAACATTAACATTAAATCGATCGTAGGCAATTTGTGTCTATGATATCTTAACGCGTTAGGCGGGCCCTAACTAGCGCCACAAATGGCACAAAAGTTATATCGTGTTTTATAGTACGTTTTTTTTTTGTAAAAGTAAAAATCATAAATCTTACCAACAGTGACAACTATATTTAGAACCTACACTCTAGAACCAAGAACCTAGGACTTTAATCGAATTCGCCGTTTTTTGGCAAAACTTCTTTGAAGTTAGTTTGGTCACTCTCGAACCCTAGGTTCTTGTCAGTAGGTTCTAAAAAGAGCTATTATATTTATTTATTAAGATTAATGATGGTCAATTTTATTCAAAAAGAAGATATGAGATTTTGCCATTGGTGGCGACAGCCTTGTAAGTGGAAAAGGACGATTTTATGTCTACTGAGGTGACTACGCAGAAATAAAATTTGGTGCCATGCTTGAATTTATCGTGCCCGGCAAAAGTTCATCCACCCCGTTCATGCTAAAAATTTGACCTAATGGTATAAACCCCGGGTTATTTTGGAGATGTTTTGAAATACACTTTTCTTTGAGTTTACTCGGGAATAGCTCTGGCAAAGACGAATTCATAAGACAATTATCTCGAAACGAGATTGAGTTAAATGAGTTAAATACTATTGCTAAAATATTGAACTAACGCTAAAAAGGGCTAAATGTACAAAAGTATAATATGATCCAGTCAGTACTGATCACGTATCCAAGAAAAACTAAACAACAGGGGAATTCACTGAGGCAGGTTTCAAGAATTTTACTATGTCTGTATGAGATTGAAGCGCATCAAGATAAAGGCGTTTCTTACAAACATTGCACAATGAGAGATCTAAAGACATAAGAAGGAATTCAAAGTATTTGATGAAGATATAACAACTTGTTCCGGTTTCTATTACCAAACCACCTGGATAGTTTCTTGATTCGAGGTTGACAGCTCATACACTATCTGATAAGATGATAGGTGTCAGTCTATGCTTTACGTCATTATTTTCTGAGGATTAACCAATCATGCCTTGTGAATATCAGTTACTTTCATACACCTCCTGCGGTTGACTGGTAGAAAATGCTTGTAACAAAGTCCGTCATTGCCATTGTAATACTTTACTTATGTACAACAAACGTATTAATAATAATATAATATCTGATTTTTTGTCCAAAAATGCCATCGTGGGAATGCCACGAATTATAAACTATTGGAGTACATTAACATTTAAAGCGACTAGGAATTTAAGCGAATTATACGAGTATTATAGAACAGTACACAAGAAAAATGCACCCAGTCCCAGGCTAAATTGATTCATGAAAAAACTATGCTTTTAAAGGGATCTGTACCCGAAGGGTACCAATGGCACGACTTCGGCGAGTGGTCTCTCCTTATCTGTCTTGTTATAAAGTGTCTTGTATAAAGTGCTCTATCTGTTGAACCTTAATAAGTGCCTACCTAGCTGAAATTAAAAATAAAGGGGAAAGAAACATGTTTTTTACGTTTCCTTTTTTGTTTTGCCTCATTCTTAAAACAGTACCTATTTCAGACATGTTTCAAACTTGCACAAACTTTAATAAAAAAATTGCGGGTTGTGTAATTTTTCCAAGTAAAACAATTAATAAAAATTTGATAGTCGAACCTGAGTTCGAACTCCCGCTGAGAGCCCTGAACTGAATGGAAGAAAACACATATTGCTAAACACGTAGTTTATAAGTCAATATTATTATTATTTTTATGTAGTCTATAAACGTGCCAAGGGCACAACTTTCTCTCAGAGAGAGAATCGATATTATGATAAGTCAAATTATGTAGTGGTGAGGAACCCTCGGCCCGCGTCTCCGACTTGCACTTGGCTGTTTTTTGCCATCGTCGTCGATTCTTTGACTTGTGGAAAGATGCGTGAGATGAGTTATTAAAAAACAATCTGTAGACGCATCTTACATGGAAAAAGTCGATTAAAAACGTAGGGATGTTACGTAATTTAGGTATCTACTAGTAAAAAATGCACCAAACAGTCAAGATCACGCAACCCATCGTTTTTGATATGAATCACTGCCCACTTTTAAACATATTGAAGCTGCGGCTCCGATATATTTTATTTTCAGTATTAGACACACGATTTTTGTTTTATGTTTTTGACAAGATAAAGTATTATGTTACAATAAATAATTCTCCTTAAAAATTTATATTTATTAGGTGCACCAGAATTTCAGTTACCCACTTTTGTTCTTTCGATCAATGAACCGTTGTACGACATTACCTACTTTAAGTTTAAGTCAGCCAATAATACTTTACTTCAATTGAAATAAAAATAACTCAAACGGATGGCGTGTAAAAATTCTCAAATAACAATTGCTACTTTTCGTAAGATCTAAATATTGGAAGTAGATAGTCAAGAAACGGTCAACATATTGTATAAACGATGCATGACGTCCAGACAAACCTAAATTAACACCAAATCTCTTTGTACTACCTATATCAAATGCAGCTCGTCACCTAGAGTGCAATGAAATTATATGTACTTTATGCACTCCTGTCCGACTTGCATAAACACTTAAGCAAACTACATAAGTAAATATTTTTGTTATTCGACCTAACTTTATCCGTTCCATCTTTTATATAATTGAATTGTTTTGCTTTACCTTATTTGTAACGATAAAGTGCCTTGCCTTTTCTTTCTTGTGATGTGTCTTTCTTCTTCGTAAGAACTGCCTTAGTAGGCGCCAAATCTACTACCATGTTTGCTCCTAAGTTGATAAGGACTGAGGGGACAGTTCATATCTAGCGCACTATAAAACTTACGACGGGGTTCTGAATTGAGAATTTTAATAACTACGTAACCAAGTCTCGTACTGTGTCTTGTTTTTCGAGAAATCTACATAAACAGACTGTTATTCAAATATTTACTTTTTAAAATTAAAAGCAATGCGATAAATAAACTTTTCGAAATGATCAATTCAGGAACTGGCGGTTGGTATTGTAACCAGAATCGTAGAAAGAACGCCGATCTTCTCAGATGGTAACTTTTTTTTTCTATGTAAAAGAAAGACATTTAAATATAAAATAGATAAACAATAATATATTGGCACAGGTTAAGATAGTTAAAATAGTGCAAGATTTAAGTTACCTTAAAACCTGTGCCAAAGTAATAGGGGTTAAAGTATGAAATTGCCGTTTTATTGCAATAGGTAGTGGAAGCCGATCCTAGTCAAACTACCCAGGAATTAGCGGCATGGTTTAACGTTACCTTACCCACAATATTGACTCACTTACGTCAAATCAATAAAATAAAAAAATACGAAAAATGGGTGCCTCATGATTTGACTGATCTGCAGAAAGAAACGCGTGTACATCCATCTTTCTTGTCTAAATTGAATAACAAAAACAATTGAAAGTCGATATTCAAATGTTTCACATTTTTTAAAAAAAGAACATCATAGAAACCATTTGAAAAAAGTTTCATTCGAAAACCTCAAACCATGAAGATTCTATGTCAATTCAAAGAACCTATTGCAATAAAACGGCAATTTCATACTTTAACCCCTATTATTATTGTTTATGTAAATGAAAAGTAGCTCATTGATCATTTGGTGCGATTTTAGTAAAATTATGATGAATAAATCAATGTTCCCTGCACTAGATGCAGCCTGTATCGTAGGGAACGGTGGACAGTTATCTATCTAATATTTAAATTTCTCCTTTTTACATTTCAATTCAACTCACAAATTGTGAAAAAATTCAATCACATGTTTTCCAGGCTAAGTACTGAAAAAAAATTATGTGGACTGTAAAAACATGTGATACTTTACGGAATACACTTTACAGAGAAGTAAAAAGAGAAGTCAAATTGTTTATGACATGTTTCAAATTTAAATAAGTACCAGAATCTATAACTAAGCATGAAAAGCGTTACACGAGTCTTCTACAACTTCTTGTTTAATACCAAGACCAAGTCTTCAGGCTTTTCCGTGACCACTTTCACTAGCTACGTTATCTTGAAGTACGTTTTCTTTTGTCACTTCCCTTTCGCTTTTGCTAATGCTGTCATCGTAAATCATCCCTTGACAATAAATCTCAGCTGTGCATTAGGTAAGTGAGCACAAGATAAATATGAATTCAGTAACATAAAATATGAATCCAGTAACTACATGAACCTAAGACATGCTGGCCATCGTTGAAATTCAATTACGTACGTTTACCTACATGTTACATACACCTTATGCGCGTCTGTCTCTGTCAATCTAACGTCAGTCAGTCCAACACTGAACCTATACCGTCACAAGTGTGGATAAGGTTTTTAGTGAAATTTCAACGTTAATATTTTATGTCAAGGGCCTCTACAGATTGGTCGCTTCTGAGTGAAGCTAACCATTTGGCACCCGGTTAATTGCCGCGGTTTGCGCAAGCGCCGCGCCGTCTGCCGCCGATAACCCACTTGTGAACACTTTGTGAGACAACCTCCTTGAAAACCTCTTCACCTGAAGCCTAGCTCTGTTAGACTACCAAGGACAGCTACTTTGTGTTTGGAAATTTAGACGGTGCTTAGACCTACAGTACAGATGCAGTACCACAGGGCAGTAATTAGGGTCCACTCTTATTGATTAAGAAAAAATTGGTGATTAGTAGCTTTTGTGTGACTCTATAAGGCAGTAAGTACAAACGCATCGTCTGATATAGGCAACTCAATTGTGACCACTTGAAACGAAAGGTTCTCTAATAGTGATTTAAATAAAACTCTGAATTAATATTGGCTCTGTTCATTAACTGTGTTAAGTATCCACACGGGATCCAGGATATTTTCTTCCACCTACTGCGGTTGACGGGTTGAAAATGCTTATTGCATTAAGTCCACCGTATTGTCCATTTGTTAAAGTGCAATAAAAGTATTAATAATAATAATAAATATATCTAATTATTTCCTTTTTAAACAAATGTACAATAACACACCTACCTAATAAACGGTGTGAGTAATGTATCTATAAACAAGTTGAGAAAGGAAAACGGAGTTTTGCAACTGGAGAACTGTTGAAAGCAGACGTGAGGCACACATTTTCCGGATCGGGGCCACACTGGTGACACGACCTAACGCAAGCTGATAAGGCGATCTCAATGCATTCTTACTAGCTGCATAGAATAAAGACAAACAGAAAGATAAATAAAATTTTTCATTACTCATATTCGGAACTCAACAAATTATTGACAACAGCTGACAAATTATTTAAAAAAAACTAGTTCTATTTTTACATTTCTGTTGAACTGTGAACTTTCTATACAGCCACTCAATCACAGCGCGATGTAAAATGTTATTAACATAATTACTAACAGTTAAGTATTAATAAAAAAATATATTTTATTAAATTATTATATTATAATTTACTTTCAATTATGTCTGTAAAAATAGATTTAGGAAAAATCTTTACCACTTTTTGAGTGATGAAAAATAATGTCTAAATAACTAGTCAGCCACAGAAAAAAATAGGCGGGAAAGCGGCAATCCGATCTTCATTTGTTTTTTCGAGTTGTATTTTGTGTATACCTACTTAGCTTATATTCGTAATCAAAAGCAAACCCCGTCTAGGGACTAATTAAGTTACTATCACGTCTAGGCTAACAATGCACTATAAAATGTCAGTTTAGTGGCGACCCCTGAACTGGCATGGTAAATCGTCCGATAAGCAGAATCGAAATAGGTAGGGTATAAGTACCTATCTACAAACTACTTTCTTTTGTAGAAAGTACAATATAGTTTTCTCTAACCTACAGATGGCGAGAAGACATAACATGAAGTTGTGACAATTGCCTTGAATATTAATTTATTTTTGTTGAGTCCTATTGAAATCCCGGGAGCCTGCTTTGGTTAAACTGACCTTTGCACTGCAGCCAAACACGAATTTCAATTCAAGCTCAGCCGCAGGTTTATAGGCTTTAACAACGCCAAGTTATCACTTAGTTCACTGTAGTATTAATTTATACTCTTATTGGATCTCTGCTGATAAAAACTATATATTACATATAATATTTTTATAAGGTACTAGCTAACCCAGCGAACTTCGTACCACCTAACAGTCGATTCTTTAATTTTCTTTTTATCTTCCCCTCCGTAAGAACCATCATCGTCCTTCAAGGAATATTCTAAAAAAAAGAATTAGCTAAATCGGTTCAGCGGCTCTCGAGATTTGCGCTTACTAACACACTTAAGCTATTCATTTTTATATTAAAGAGATACTAACGTACATTGCGCTATTGAGTGGCACACTATCACCGAAAGCTCTATACGGGGCTGTACTTCTCAACAACGCACCTTTTTCACACACACGGTAGAGACGAATATAGCAGGACTGAGCCGAACAAAAGGGCCTTCAAAAGGTGTTTTGTTTTTTACGAAGAATAGCCAGTAGGGCCTTGCATGTCAACGGGCGGATTACGAAGCCGCGGTGGGTGTGCCGCATCAGCATCACGTCTTCGTGACAGGGGTCTAACGAATAACTTTTGACACGACAACTAATTAGTACGGGTAATTTGACGTCAGGAACAAAAGCGTATTCATAAATAAACATGTACAGGAAAGGTTTTGATTGATAAAGTTCAGCAGTAGCCCATGAATGTTTTTATGAATAAGATTTTTTAATTTGAATTTGTTTTAATCTATTGCAGACTAACCAATATAATAATATAACAAACTCCGCAATGTTAAGATCTCGTTTGTGCCGCTTGTTCTGTTATCTAGAATATATAAACCTCTAAAACAGTGTAGACTTTTAGTCCGGATCTACTTACGGGTGTTGTTATATCGGAAGAGTCCGACCAGGTTTCGCTCCGATTCGCAGAGCTTAATCATGGTGAGCAGAGACGGAGCTCGCGTCGTCCGTTAAAAACAGTGTTTGTTATTGCACTCTCCCGAAACAGCTTCACCGATTTTCATAAAAATGTTGTGTATATTTTGTAGACCTGAGAATAGGTCGTAGTAATTAAGATAGCAACATAGGGTTTGCAGACTCAGCTAGTATTTTTTATAACATACCGCAGTTAGGCCATTATCGAGAAAACGGAAGAAAAGAATTTCCAACCGCAGGTATATGGGCAGAGGTAAGTGATAGTTATCTCGTTTAGTGGAAGGCAAACCTGCTCCCGCAATATTTTCGGCATGCGGGGGTGACTCAAGCCTGTCTGAATTGCAAGTGAATGTAAATTCAACAATCAGGCCCCTGACGACATTCCGCGGCTCGCTGACAGCTGCCTCACTCCGAAAGTTAACATATTAACCAAATCAGCATAATGAGTAATGACATACCACTGCTGGCCTTTGTCCACAAAGAAAGCCTTCCACATCGGCGGATCAACAAATTGGTCACATTGACATTGGATAAATCTGGGAAACAACTTTTATTTCTATTTAGTGGGACGTTTTTATAGAATATATTAAAAGGTCCGACTGCAGGGTACAAGCCTTCTCTCAGAGAGAAATGAAATGAAAAACGTTTATTATGTACTAAAAGTTACAGTATTTGTCCTGGCTCCCAAACAAGGATACTCTGTTTATGTTAGAGAGTATGCGCTTAAATCCCACGCGTGCCCACCCCAGATTGACCGTTTCATGCTCTGAAAGTCATGACTTGAAGTTATAGAAATTCACAAACATACACAACTTAGAAAACAAAGTCATTGGTACCTGCCCGCACTGGGAATCGAACCTGGGTTCGTATAGCGGCGGTAGCCCAATAGTTAAGAATGGACTCGGAGGCAAGGGAAATGGAATGTAGTGAACAAAATTGCGTTCGTAAAAAATCTTCAATATTATCTACCAACGAAATGTGCAACATGTCAGATGCTCCGGTACCCGCGATAAGACGTGAATCTTCTTCACAAAATACACCGGTCGTGGATTATTATATGATAACATGCATTTCTACAGAAGGGGTGAACATAGGCACAAACTCATTGGTGTCTCCTCATATCGACGTTTTCCAGAGTAAATGACCAGGTAAAGCAATTCTTGAAATACCCCAGCTACACGAAGAATTACGCAGCATTGGCAATCACACAAGACGCGCGGATAACAAAATGCCATTTGTTACCAATGAATACGAATGAATGACGTTGCTACAAACAAGAAACTGTAAGGAATGAACCGTTGTCAGGCAATGTTTCAAACGAAGAAAAGCGAATTATTACAAAAACACGAGCAAGACTAGAACGCAGTTTAGGTACCCTAGATAACAATACACTAGCACATCTAAAACATACGTACGTGAATGCTGAAAACATTATTCTTTGACTTGCCCAGTCAAATAATAATGTTTTCAGCATTCACGTACTTATAACAACTTCTACGAGTTAAACACAGGAAAGAGGTCATGCCATGTGTTTCGTGGAAAATGAGAGTTAAGAAAGTGTAACCAATAAATTGATTTACATGTCCTGTGGTCTATGGGTTTAATTCAATGGGTCGCTTTAGCTTTCTTTCTATTTCGAAGATTGCCCATCTTGTTAAATACGAAGAAAAATCCTCTTTCGAAATAGGAAGAAAGCTAAAGCGACCCATTGAATTAAACCCATAGACCACAAGACATGTAAATCAATTTATTGGTTACACTTTCTTAACTCTCATTTTCCACGAAACTCATGGCATGGCCTCCTTCCTGTATTTAACTCGTAAGTTGTTATAAGTAGGAAACGTTATTATTATGATAATGTGCTAAGTCAAGGATTGTAACTAGCTGCTTAGCACAAATTCGACGTGATCTGCCATTTATCTTTATTAAGATCTGTCGTGGTGGGCCCGGCATTCAGCGGGGATTACCAACTCGACATTAGTAATACTGACGACTTGTCTGAGCTTTAATCTCGAACACTTTAACCATACTTATATACATAAGTGTAATGACTATTCAACTAGTTCCTTTTTCAACATGCGCTGCAATTAATAACGTACTTAACGTAACGTTGACATCGAATTTCAAGAGATATTTTAATTGCATTGATGATGATGCAGCACGCATGTTTGTGGTACCGAAAAAGGGATTAGGACATCCTCGGTCGCTACATTTCAATTTAACAACGGAAGCCGCATGACTCAACAAGAAAAAATCCGATTAATTTTCACCGTTGTTGTCCCGCGTCTCAAAATAAATTGCTTCGTAACATCTCGAAAACGACGTGGCATAGACAAAGGACATTGTTACAGCTAAACTCGCAGAATATACGTGATCTCACCAGGAAGCACGTCTGCATAATGGGACAAGGAGCCAGAGAAAGGGGCAATGAAATTCCACGCCATGTGCTACGCAACGTGACAAATGCTTGTCTTAGAGTTTCCTCGTTAGGATTCAGGAAGCCGGGATTAATCCGTCGCGTCAGGTTATAAAAGCACCTGGAAGTAGGCGTGAGCGTACAGCGCGTACAAGCCCAGTTGGCGATGCTCCAGCTCTACTGAACTTTGACAAGGAAACGCAGACGAGTGGCTGTTACACGCAATACACCGTGCATCAACCGGCACTCGCGCCACCCGCAAGATCATACAATCTAGCTAGATAACTAACAATTTGCATGCATTCTGCGCAGAATCGGTCTAAGACCTTTATGTAGAACAGCGATTTAAGTGTAGATTTATCATTATGGTTCTTATCGTTTTGCAGAACTGGAAGAAATTAATTAACGCTCAACCTCGGAATGCGCTACATTGGTTTTATCGTTCCTGTTTGTACCAGAGTTGCAAAGCTCAAGTGCGGAGGTTAATGCACTCCAAATACTCTATACATTTTCTTATGACTTTTCGATTGCCTGCCAGGTACCTATGGCAACAGGAACAAAACTGTAATAAGGGGTCCCGTCAAATTGAAAGTAACAATATTTCTTTATGAGCCGCCCTGACACTCAACGAGGCTTAAGTAAAGACGATGTGTGAGTGCTTTCTTTATCGATTCGTAATCAGGCGAAGCGCCCTTTCATAAGGCCTGATTAAGCGGAATTGCTGTAACGGGGAGCGGATCCATTGATCACTATAACACATGCCGTGTGAGCAACGTTAAAGCTGTTGCCGTCTGTATATCGCCGATGAATCTTGGTTCTGACAACGGAGCAGTCAATTAATAGAGTGATATACATGAAACGAGGACGGGGCGTGACGAATTAAGAGTGCCGGTAGCCGAAGAGAGCGCGTCTACGTGATAAAGCTGGCACCAGCCACGGTTAAGGTGGTCATAAATAGTTCAGATGAAAGAATAGCGGCTCTCTTATAGAACTTTCTTCGAGTAGAATGAAAAGATTTGTAAACTTTTTCATTTTATTTTGCAATCCCAACGGCAAAGTCTAAAAACGAACTATCTGAGGACGTCTGCAAACCTCTAAACTGTTTTTCATGGTGTGAAACTGAAACAAATTCTTTAACAAGAAGAAGAAAGCACCATGCAAAAGAAACAGTTCGTTGTGGCATAATATAAGACAGGTCGCACAGCAGGCGGCAACAATTTCATAACCGCTTGGGATATCAGCGAGTTAAAAGATTGACCTCTACATACGTGGGCGATGTTCGACAATGGCCATGCTTCTTCGGCTCTCTAGCGAGATTTTCTTGCCTGTAAAACAACCATAACATAAGCAGCCTACACAGGATTGCCTCTGAAATCGGGTATTTCTGTAACATGTGAAATAGAGTTTGTCATTTATAAAAACTTTTGTCCTGAGACTGTAATTTTTTTGATCACTTTTATTTGTTTTTTGTGGGTTTACGATTTTCTGTATAGCAGTGGCTTTGTCTGCCAGAGCCAGATATCACAATTGTCTGTGAAACAGGAGAATCTTTCATTTACGCAAGACAATGATTTAACAAAAGTGGCGACACCAGTACACCCTGACATTATGAAAAAAAATCTAAGAAACACTAGTACATAGTACAAAAGTTGTTACGAAACAGAAACTACAATAAACTACAGAAAACACACTTTCAGTAATTCCGTATTAACACTGCACTGTATAGTCCTTTTGCCAGTTAAATAAGCCTTAAGCTCGTATGTATGCATACCATACTTTATGGCATTATTTGGAGTCGGCGCGTTTATACCATTTTTAATTGCTAATTACATAAACGCGGCTTTCAAACCACCCAGATTTCAGCGCGTATTTACTGTCGATATAGGACTTAGTAAGTACAAAAATTGCTAGCTCTGAAAGTTCTACAACTCGCAATGTATAGCAACTTTAACACGACATAATCGCATGCTCTGGTCCCAAACTAGGATACTCGTAATGGGAACGTAACCATCGTTCCAATCTTGCAGATTTATACAAGAATTATTTGTCAGACCAACAATGTAATTTGGTGTCATTACAACCAACCTCGATTATTAAGCCCTCAAAAGCTCGGCACTCCGGCATGGAAACCCGTTGCATATTTCTGCATACAATGCCAATCTCGCAAATCGCCTGGGGGTTCACGAACTGCATCGGCATGCAAAACAAATAGATGGCGCGGCATCAGAAACAGGACGAGAGGCGCACCTGTTCGATGGGCGTAAACAATGCGTGTCATCGCCGATGCGGCGTGAATGATTGAACGTGTCGTGTTACACCAGACGTAGGTCTGCACCGCGGCTTCCTGTCTTCTTCCTCCTACGCGATCGAGCGTCGCTGACAGCTTGTTGCAGTGCTGGGCATATTGCTTTTATCTATTAGATTGTAAAAAAACCGTCGCGTTTTTGGCCACAATGTCTGGGCGAGAAATGTGCGGCGCGGCGTACGGTGGTGGGTTGTATTTAATGAAGTTTACTAGATGCAACTTCAAAACTTAAACAGTTTAAACTTCTCAGCGTTTTCGCCCGATCCTGCTCGCCGAACAAAGACGGTCAACTCAACAGCCACGTTCGTGTGGGCGCCCCTTTTCTTACGGCCGGCGCCCCTGGACGGACGCCCGACCCTATCCTTCTGCCGCTACTGGCATGTGTGTAACTTCAAAAATATATGAATTATTGGTTGATTCGCCTTCATTGCAGGCTTTGACTTCATTTCGACGAATAAAAATCCAATCATATTTCCTAAGCCTAAACTTGGAGATCCTGTATCCAGACCCGACCAAGACACATCAGTCACGCATGAACAACACAGAGACTGAATCATGAAAGAGGACGCAAGAAATTGCACTATCATCGCGCAGAAAAAGCCGCATGAATCTGGTTTGTCCCTTTGCAATATCAGCGATGTGATTAAACCAGCTAAACAGTACAGATGGTTGCGGTTCAACCATAAAACTGCGGTCAAATGTGTGGTCGACTACACTCAGCTAAAGGGGTAAAAAAAAGCCTTTTAAGGCTCTGGCAAAATCGTGCTTGTCCGGTTGATATCAAAAAGGA
Source organism: Yponomeuta sedellus (assembly GCA_934045075.1). NCBI lineage: Eukaryota > Metazoa > Arthropoda > Insecta > Lepidoptera > Yponomeutidae > Yponomeuta > Yponomeuta sedellus. The sequence goes on from OW203726.1 coordinate 17,191,203, forward strand.
TTCACAAAAGGGCGATAAATAGTCACTAAGTAAAGAATCCCTCGGGAACAGCTTTGTCGGAGGCGAAGCGTTTGTTTATAAGTCGCTTTGCGATATCAATGACCTCGCCCGTCTGCGCCTCGTTGAATGATCTCGCAGTACAATAGCGTAGTAAATTGAATATATGTGCTGGTAAAGCAAATCTACAGGCTGTTTTAAGATGATTTCAGTGTCATTCTCCTTTCTATGTTTTACTAATCTAATTATGGCTAACGGATTTATTCAGAATCGAGAAAAAGCTTTCGATTTTTGTTTGTTATTTGACTGCAACTTTGGTCCAGCCGTTAGCAGGCATGACTAACAAAACAAAGTCCATGGGTCCTATTCCTACTGGAGGCCGCCGATCTTGGTTAGTACAAATGCTCTCCATCATGACATGATGACCTTGCCTGGTTACCATAGCATGGTATCCTAGTTAGCGGCCAGGGCAATTTATAAGGTCAGTTTCTCAATTGAGAATTTCACTAAGTAAATACTTAAGTAACGTTATGTCACGCTCTTTTCTGGGAAATGTGATGAGTCAGGATTACAGTTAACTATTCTAACTATATTTAAAAACCTATTTAGAGGCTAAAAATTTCACCCATGCCGGGATTCGAACCCGCAACCTCTGGCTATCCGTACCAGCGCTCTACCAATTGAGCCAATGGGCGACTCACGGCATCAGTGAAATTTCGAACCTCTTTACAATATTCTCTGTATTACGTACAGGCAGCGACATCTGACTTAAGCAAATTGCATTACTTACAGCCCCGACTACCTACTTTGCAGTTAGGTTTAACATCGGAACGATATCACTGTACCCACATGATTACACTATTTTTATTTTTAATGCACTAACCCGTGCTAAGGAACAAATTAAAAAACCTATTTAGAGGCTAAAAATTTCACCCATGCCGGGATTCGAACCCGCAACCTCTGGCTATCCGTACCAGCGCTCTACCAATTGAGCCAATGGGCGACTCACGGCATCAGTGAAATTTCGAACCTCTTTACAATATTCTCTGTATTACGTACAGGCAGCGACATCTGACTTAAGCAAATTGCATTACTTACAATTTGCTTAAGTTATCGTAAAGAGGTTCGAAATTTCACTGATGCCGTGAGTCGCCCATTGGCTCAATTGGTAGAGCGCTGGTACGGATAGCCAGAGGTTGCGGGTTCGAATCCCGGCATGGGTGAAATTTTTAGCCTCTAAATAGGTTTTTAAATTTGTTCCTTAGCACGGGTTAGTGCATTAAAAATAAAAATAGTGTAATCATGTGGGTACAGTGATATCGTTCCGATGTTAAACCTAACTGCAAAGTAGGTAGTCGGGGCTGTAAGTAATGCAATTTGCTTAAGTCAGATGTCGCTGCCTGTACGTAATACAGAGAATATTGTAAAGAGGTTCGAAATTTCACTGATGCCGTGAGTCGCCCATTGGCTCAATTGGTAGAGCGCTGGTACGGATAGCCAGAGGTTGCGGGTTCGAATCCCGGCATGGGTGAAATTTTTAGCCTCTAAATAGGTTTTTAAATTTGTTCCTTAGCAGGGGTTAGTGCATTAAAAATAAAAATAGTGTATTCTAACTATACTTAGCGAAATTCTTAATTCAAAAACTGGCCCTTTGTTTTCTAAGTTCACTCACTAGCGTGAACGAAAAAATTGTAAGAAACCCGAGTGGCTGACGTGTTCACAATTTTTTTTTTATATTCATGGACATATCACACAGATCTCGTTAGCCCCATACTAAGTACAACTAAATGACTTGTCATACAGGTGCTAACTCGACGATAGATTTAATACAATAAACACATAAATAACATCCAAGACCCGAGACAAACCAGAAAAGTTCGTTTCCTGGTTTGACCCGACTGGGGATCGAACCCGAGACCTTCGGTTTTACAGTCAGCGTGCCAAACCGCTGCGCCGGCGAGACCGTCGAATTAAGCCTATACTGTCTCTGAGGCCAGGTTTTCACGGTCTTAGGCTGACATTCAGAGACGAAAACTAAGCTAAGACCGGTCTCAGAAATGTCAAAATCACGTACTTAGAATTATTTCGTATTCAGAATCGAATCTTATCAAGTTGAGTATGAAATGGTACTTAGCTAAGTGTAAGTAGCCAATATTGGTGACTTTACGTGAACTTAGAACTGTCATTTGGTTCTCTTCACTTTGAGTTTGTGATTAGCATTGTGTTTACTGCGGAGTTTTGTGAGAAAATGAATCGCTTTGAAGTTATAGACTTTTTAGAAGAAGTGGACGCCTTGGGAGACCTAGGTCTGGATGATGAATAATGAATAATAATTTACTGAATTGAGAATAGGTACAGTTTTCGCCAACTTATAAAACTCGCGCCAACCGCTTACCAAAGAATGTAAAAAATTCTTTCGCTCACAGACGACTCCAAACGTCACGCGTTATTTCACTGATGTTCTACGAGCATTATCTGTGAGCTTTTTATTTCACTCTCACATACATAAACTTGTATGATGTTGTCCTGCTCTCCTGTAGCGATATAATATTTAAAAAACCGGTAAGAACTACATCACTAAAAAATAATAGACAATATAGATGACTTTCTTAAGACAGTTCTTCTCTTAGCTCATGCTTAACTCCGGCTCCCGATCGAATGTGAATACGAAAATTTCGGCGCTTTACTAAGTAGTATTGGCCTTTTTGCATCTACTTAATGAGATGATTTATACAGCGTCCAGTGGTATCTTCACTCACACACTAGATGGGTGAAGGGACCACTCCGACGCTGTAGTGCCTGGGACATGGTTTTATAGATGGTTTTTAGGCTTGCCCAGCACCTATACCATCCTGACAGCTTAGTCGGCCTAGCCCACAGGAAAGACTAGTCAAAACGTGCGGAGCCAACCAAGCCGCGGGTTTCCTCACGATGTTTTCCTTCACCGTTAGCGTGTGGTATTGCGACTACAAATTCGCAAATGTACGTAACTTTGAAATTAAACAAAGTCATTGGTACATGCCCGCACTCGGGATCGAACCTGGGGCTTTCGCTTGCCAGTCCATGGTTCTACCCACTGAGCTACCACCGCTTACTAAACTAAGTATGACTTTAGTTTACTTTGCTAAGACTGCTCTAAGCGTGAACTTGGGATCCGTCTCTGAATACGTACGGTCAGTCCGAGTACGCCATCAGAGTAAACTAATGCTCCTGATTGGACGGTTCTTCGTGACATCACCAAAATAGCCAATCAGAAGCATTGTTTACTCGGATGGCGCGCTCGGTCTTAGTGCGGCTCGGATCGAGCGCACTAAGACCGTGAAAATGCGGCTTGAGAGTAGTCATGTGTCCTGCCAGTGGGACGTACATGTATAAGCTACATTATATATATATATATCTGAGTCATCAGGGTGCATGCAAAGCTCTTGCTCTTGCTTGACGAGTCTTTTCTCTTTTGTTTTCAGTCAGGGCGATGTTACACGCATGCGTGGCGGCGTTGGCGTGCCTCTGCGTTGCGCATGCGGCGCTCGCTAACGAAGGCCTACGCGCTCTCCACTTTCAGACCTCGCATAAGGTTTGGAAATATAATCCACTTATACATAAAGAAGAATAACTATAAATTGCTGCCTATGAAGTACCGTCGGCACAACCAAGCTACCTTGCTTGCTTAAACTTCATTTCCTTTTTGGGTAAATTTAAGTATTCTTTTTTGTCTGACGCGACATTTTAACTTGTAAAACCTTGTGTGTTTTTTATGGAAATCCATCGAATTGTAATAGTAAAGTTGTTATTGATTTTTAGGGTTCTGCGCCCAAAGGGAGCCCACGCCTGCAACTTCATCTGTCTGTTAGACCTATATTTATAGGTTCAACAAGCTTAACATTCTTTTGAACCGTAATAGCTACACTGTTGAATTTTTCACAGATGATATATTTCTGTTGCCCCTATTATTTATTTATGTAATACAAAATCTTACACCATTACAGCCTTAAATAACGCGCTATAAGGTTATAACGTCAAATACTAAAAATAGAATGAAATAAATATTTAAGTGCGGCTCTCATACAACATACGTGATTTTTTTGTCGATATTAATAACGCTAACAGGTAGACGCATAAATATACAATGCTGTATAGATAAATAGCTGCTGCTCACGACTTCGTTCGCGAAGATATTTTGATATGTGTAAGTCTGGGATGAAAAGTGGCCTATGTGCTATTCCAGACTATATATTATTATATCTTCATGCCGAATTTCATCTCAATCTATTCAGCCCTTCTAGCGTGATTGAGTAACAAACATCCATACATACTTACACATTTATAATATTAATGTTGTCCATGAATATTTATTATTATTATTATCATTATTATAGACAAAGCCCTGCGCAGACGAGGGACTATCCCCGGGTACTTTTTTTCCGTCGATATAGATCTCTTATAAATTGTATCGAATAACGCACTCGAAGGACTAAAAGTACCCCGTACAAAAAGTTTTTCAAGTTACCGAGGACATCTTATCATCTCATCGAGGACAGTTAACGAGGAGAGACCGGACTGGACAAAAGTTCGGTGTTTTCTCTTAAAACGCCTTTTCTTTTTCAATTTCATGTAAATTACAACACAATTTAATCTCAGAATATTTGCTTCCATAGCGTACGCTTCACTCAATTTCCGTGAAACAAAATGACCGCACACCGTAGGCGCTGAGTCCGCGACAAGTACTCGGAGGACATTTTTTACGATTCAGGGAATTTTGTCCATCGGGGACAAAAGTCCCTCGTCTTCGCAGGCTTAATGGTACGGGGACCCTTCATACGCGAGTCAGACTCGCAGTTGGCCGATTTTTTTAATCACCTTTTTGTCGTCCGACTGCCGGATGCGAATATAGGCGGACGGAAATAATGTATGAGTTGCACATACGAGCGCCGCAATTTCTAGTTATCTTCTCTAAGTTTTCGCTCTACCTATACAACCCTAAAATGCCTGCTAGACAATAAATTGGACAATATGTTTTGAGTTCACACACATTTGACATCGTTTACGACAAAGCGAGGTAAAAGAAAAGTATCTGTACGTGAACGCAAAAAATTAATTACACCCGTATTCCAAAGACCTTAATTTATCAGCAGAGCAACAATTTCTCTTACACGGACTCAAGTTTTATTTTTCCCGGTAAGGCACATGGCCACAACGTGAAAGTTGCAAAGCCGTATCGGAGTCCAATTTGACATACTCGAAGTGCTTAGAAGGTATTATATGATGACTAGTCAGAGATTCTTCCAGACTTCGTATGGGAAAGTCGATTCGAACACTAACCTCGATCAGCTAGAATCTAGCAAACGGTAAAGAGCTTCTAAAAATTCGGCCAAGTGCGAGTTGGACTCACGCGTCGAAGGTCCCTTACCACGAAATATTTAACAAAATCACGTTTCTTGTAGGACCGTCCCCATTTCTTTACTTTACTTTTCAATCCACAGTTTAGACAAACAGGCCTACGTCGACATTATACCTTAGACCTAGGGTCTAAATCTAAAACGCCAACTTAAAAACATAATCTTAAAAACACATATTTGAAACGATCCACTTTGGCTGTTACACCTACGCTTCATCATGATCGTTGTATTTGAACAACTGCAAATTTGAATAAACACTTTGGGATTCCCCGCCTTCTGTCTGCTTTTTATGAAATGTCTCTATGAAAAGGATATATAAGCAAAATACAGTATACATTGAATAAAGATAACCTTCCCCCAAACAGGCGAACAACCTGACATGTCATAAACAACCCATGTTAGCGCTAACACCTATCGACAGTGTGATAAAGAATCTACAGGCGGTTCAGACTTACGACAGAACGAATTCGACATTTATATTTCGTTTCATTCAGCTCTTGTCTAGGTGTAGTAAAAGAATATTGAAATACTAACAAAGTCAAGAAAATTATAATAAGAGTTGATATTTCTTGACTTTATGAGACAAAGCCATTATTGATAGGCATTATTGCTTCCCGTAATTAAACCATTTTTATCAATGGTTTGTTGCATGTAGAAGAAGAAGAATATTCTTTTTTGTACACCAGAACACTGTAGACCTAAACTGAACGAAATCACAGATACAAAAAGCACGCACGGTATTAAAACCGACTATTACGATCACCATGTTCATTTTCCCTATTTCACTGTCAAATGGCAACACCTAAAATATGATAGCATATTATGCAACATCCTGCATCCTGCAGAGGAATAATGCACATTGACATGTACATAAAGACATAGACTTAAGATGGCAATCGACGGTTACATTGTTGCAGGAACTAAGCAGCGTTCTCACAGCCATTGATGAGAAACTGAAGATGTTGGACACCATTACAGCTGTGCAAACGAAGCAATCGAGACGGCTTGACGTCATACAGGACAAATTGGGTAACATTTTATTTGACGTTTTTTGTACTCTAAATTTTCTTTTTCAAGAAGTTTGTTTGTAGTCAGCACTAAAGCGCTGTTCATCTGTTTTTGCTTGGAGCAGCCACCGTCAATTCCGAACTCGGAAATAGTTGCAAAACGAAGCGAAATGTCCCCAATACTAATTTCATCCGGGAAACGGACCTATGAGACCCGATCTCATTGTGTCACATCCTATTTGGGAATTGTGAACGAGGACTTTCGCAATGGTCTTTGTTTGTACCATACAAAACAATTGACCGAACGAGAGCTCCGTCCAATCAATTGATAGGATCCGGCTGGCTTGAGTTAGGAATAAATTAGACTACGTACATCTTAAAGAAACCGGCGAACCCTTGCGTTGAACTCATTTCACTTTGTAACATGCTTCCAACATTTGTTTTCGATGTGTCCCTGCTCTTTATGCGGGATAGTTGTATGTGTAATGTCTGTAAAGTCGGCGACAGACTGAGGCATATCTTAACTTTATTTCTTTCTAGGCAGCAGCTACTACAGTTTAGTCGTATAATTGGGGACCATTTCGCATCTGGTAAACGTTATCAATTAACTTACACGTCCGCTTATACAACAAAAAACGTATTTGTCACTATTATACGACACAGAATTGTTAGTTGGGTAGAAAGAAATACAATTTTAAAATTATACTAGAAAAAAATAACACTATTGCTGAGCTGTATGTTAAAGGCACTGAAATTTATGAAATCTACTTGTTGCATACTCGTGCCTGCACTTTTAAATGCATCTCACGGACAGTGTTGACTAAGCTACTAGTTTCTTCTGTTATTAATTCCATGTTTATTTGATTCACAGATCGAGTCGAAACCACAATAATGCTTAAATTAGAGCTGGCCCAGTTAAAAGTCGAGGGATTAGAGCAACGTTTGAAGGATTTGGAGACTAATATTCAGGTAATGACCATTTTCCGTACCTACAGCGAACATCGCAGGCGTAGACTACGCGTACTGTCTACGCCTGCACTAGAGAAATCTACTTACTCTGTGATTTTTAATAGCGACGAAGTTTTGTCTTGCGAGACTTAAGTCGTGCGGAGTAGCGAAACTAATTTTTCGCTTAAGCCAGTAGACTCTCTATATTTAATATCTTCTTGCGCATGTTAGCCCTATTATAGAACTTTAGACATTACCTACTAGTTTAGTTGGTCGTGACGCAACTATGTTTCCATACATTTGGTTGGTAAAAAGTTATAGCAGCCACAAAGTATGTTATTAGTTAGTATAAAAAGCCTTTGATATTTAAATTTCATAGACATTAAAAAGGAACCCCAACTGATATCAGGGCAGCATTTTTAAACACTAGAATACATAACCTAATATAATAATTGCGCGATGCGACCCGATGCGATGTACATTGCGCAGTCGAGTACTTGTTAATGGACTTTGCAATGTACATCGAATTGCCGTATTCAACCATTAATTTTAGTTCTATGAAAAACGCCCCAAGAATTATTTTTGTTTCGCCCGAGTAGGTACCTTTTATGGACTTTTCTTTGTCTCATAAAAACCATTTTTTTCCAGACAACCATAAAAGAAAGCACGAATCGATTGGAGCGGAGCCAGACGAAGGTCACGGAGGTAGCGCAGAACTTGACGAGTCACTTGGACACACACAGACATCTGTTAGAAAAGGTAACACACAACTATGGAATTTAGTTAAGCTGCGATAAGGTGTAATTGGATTTAGGGTACTGACATTATGGACTGGAATAAAACGATGCGAACGTCAAGACCAGGGATGGCGAACCTGGGCACGCATGCGATAGATGGCACGTGACAAAATATTTTGGGCACCCGCACTAATATAGGTATAGGAACTTATTTTTTGTGTAAGAAATAAGCAAGTACTTAGCTGTAAAACAATTAAAGGAAACCTCAAGTTATAGGACCGCAACGCCTTCAAACTGCACAGCAGTTTGGCGACATTTGTAAATCAAAAAATGTAAAGGGTTTTTTTTGTTAATGATTTAATGATTAAAACATGTTGTTATTGTATAGTTAGTAGTTATATAGTTAATGTATACAGTGTCACATTGTTATATTCTATAATATAAAAAAGTATCGCTGAATGTGTTGGTAAGCGCAAATCTCTAGAGTTACTGAACCGCTAATTCTTTCTTTACAATATTCCTTGAAGTACGAGGATGATTCTTGAAAGAGAAAAAATAAAAATAAATTAAAGAATCGACTGTTAAGCGGTGTTAAGTTCAAGAAAAAAAAAATCGAGTAAGTAACAAAGTTGCTAGGAAGGAACTGCACAGCAGTTTGGTGACATTTGCAAATCCAAAAATGTAACGGTTTATTTCTATTAATAATAAAAAAACGTATAAGTAACAAAGTTGCTAGTATTTTAATGGCATGACACATTGATCCATAAAGTATCGCCATCCCTGGTCTAGAGTATTGAAAGGAAATGAAATGAAAAGGTTTTATTCAAAGTAGCGCAGATACTGCGGCTTAATGAACGTTACAAGTCAGTCTATATGAAAGCTAAACAAAGCACCGGCAATGATAATTTTATAATCGCGAAAAACAATCTTTTTATGAGATAATAATAAATTGTCTATTTTATCGTAAAATTATTAGAAATACGTGGCTTTGGTCTAATTATGTAATTAAATCATTCGTACTTACACTGGCTAGCCTGAAGTCGACGCAAAGATTTCATGCTGAAAGCTTTGAATACATACCCGTTCCAGCCGTCCCCAACCAGAGGTTAATGATCAGGGACATGTTACGGTCATTGAGTTGAGCTTTCAATTAGGGCGATCAATACTTGTCTAACTCGCCGTTCGACATTGCTTAGTCTTTAACCAAATGACTAGCCACCACACTACATCTCATGCCAATTTCATGTGGCCCTCCTAAACTGATGTCCAAATACATGGTTTCACTTGCGCCCAGTGGGATTCATTATCGGCAACATGTCTTCCTTACGAAGTTTCATCACCTATTCGAGCCACTTAGGAGACGAGGAACTCTATCTAGTACATACAAAATTTCAAGCTTTTAGGCAGACCCACCGGTTTGTTGTTTTCTGTCAGTGTTGGAATTTTATTGAGGTGCCCCAACGAACATTCACCATACCAAATAGCATACATACATAAACTCAACAATGCATGTCAGAGGGGTAGAACGAGATCAGGGTTTACCACTTGCCACGATCCTGAAAAACCTTTCGAGTCATCAACATCAAGAAATAGCCTCCAACAGACACTCGATTGCAGTTAAAATGACAAATGGCCTGAACGGGAATAAATTTATTGCGGCAAAAAAAATATACATAACCTCACGCCTGTATCCCAGAGGGGTAGGCAGAGACCAGGGACTGCCACTTGCCACGATCCTGACAGATCACCTTCGCTTCATCAACGTTCATAAGTCGTTAAAAAAATATGTCGCTATAAATTGTCGAGCAGAGTTAGAGAAGACTTTTTTCGAGCCGACCACAGGCAACAAATTTTAACATACTATACCAAAATATAAGAAAGAAGTATAAAGAACAAGCGCCACTTACTAGAAGCAGCCACAGAGGAATATTCTAGTATTCAGTCAATATGTATTGTAGTAACATGGATGAAGCGGTGGTAGCTCAGTGGGTTGAACCATGGACTGGCAAGCGAGAGCCCCAGGTTCGATCCCGAGTGCGGGCATGTACCAATGACTTTGTTTAATTTCAAAGTTACGTACATTTGCGAATTTGTAGTCGCAATACCACACGCTAACGGTGAAGAAAAACATCGTGAGGAAACCCGCGGCTTGGTTGGCTCCGTACGTATTGACTAGTCTTTCCTGTGGGCTAGGCCGACTAAGCTGTCAGGATGGTATAGGTGCTGGGCAAGCCTACACCATCTATAAAACCATGTCCCAGGCACTACAGCGTCGGAGTGGTCCCTTCACCCATCTAGCATGAGTGAAGATACCACTGGACGCTGTATAAATCATCTCATTAAGTAGATGCAAAAAGGATTACATTAAAACATGGATTACGGCAGGAAAAAAAATCTATTGCAGAGCGATGGATTTAAGTTGGTAACAAGCTGCTGTCGTTCCGATCGAGAAGAGGGAGGAGTTTGCATTATGCTGAAAATGTAGACTCTATGGAGTCAATATCCGTAAAATTATGAATGCGGTTGGGAAACACTGGACGTGACTAACAAAGGACCGGATAGGCTGGCGTGAAAGAGAAGAGGCCAATGCCCAACATTGGGCTCTGTTGATGGGCTTATTTGATAGATAGATCCGTAAAAGTATAGACCTAACCATCTCGGTTAATTAAGACCGTAAACGTTTTGCAGGTCAGCGGCACGTATGCCGAAACATGGCGGCGCGGGCTGACGATCGAAGGCATGCTGCGAGACGGGTTTCCTCTGATTAACATCACTAGGCGGGAGCTGGCCGACGGCTTCAGAGCACTGGCTAGGAGGCAACGTGGGTTATCTTCTGTAGACCTGGAGACCGCTATCACAAGGAGATTGAACGAAAACACTGACAGGCTCGACTTCAAGGTGAAATCAAGTTCTTTTTGTCATAACCATTAGCAAAATAATAATAATAACTTCCAGTAACACAGTCACTTGACCTGGTTTTAGGCCAAAATTCCCTGTGCTAAGATAACCAGGCAAACATGAAAATACACCCGACCCTGACGGAGGTCAATTGAACAAATTGTATTTTTTTCAACGTAACTGTCGATTCTGTTTCGTGTGCCTGGTATATCGGGCTGCAGTGCTTTACGAACTTTAATCTAGGTCGATTTTATATAGCACTTGTAAGTTCAGAATTGTATTAAACAAATCAACCCAGTTAACAGTTACAGAACTAGCCAGACAAGACAAATTTCTGCATCGTGTCTTTATGAAAGAACCGAACAAAAGTTCTCTATCACAAAGATAAAGAGGATCCTTTATATGTCCATTAAGGACACATGGAAATAAGCTGTACTCGGGATGTTTCAGATCCAAAATGTCCTAGACGGTCAAAAGAGTTTCCTAAGTTCATGCAAGAGTCAAATTCAGCAGGACGATCCGAGACAAGTGACTGATGTCTTGGACAAACTCTTCAACTCATTAATTGCAAAGTAAGTATCAATGTCAACTATTAACTAAAACACAATGAATAAAGTGGCATCGTGACTTTATTCATTGTGTTTTCTCGGATCTGTAGTACAGATATAAAGGCTCAATCAAATTAAAAACAGGTGATTGATCTGTAATTTTAAGTCAAACAGGTATTTTCACATTTTCCTAATTGAGAGAATTTTAGAAATCAGCTGCGTACAAAACTACAAGCGCCAGTTTAAAAAAAATGTTGACGGTTTTGCAATGTTTTGCAATTTTGATTTGGGCTACGCGAAATAAGGCGACTTTTGGGCGACTATTTTTCCAACTTTTGGCGACACTTGGATAGCAAGCGTCAGGTAACACACGTTATAGACTATAGGAGTCAGGTCACGAGTCGTCGTCGGGCTGGGGGTTGTTCCCGAGCTTCACAGAATAGCCTCCAACTATTATTATTTTAAGTACAAAAGGGTTATTTAGATCTCGTTACGCACGGTCCCCGGTCTTTTACCTTAAAAAATAACTTAAAGCATAGCAGGTAAATATAGATTCCTAAGAACTCAAACTAAATAAAGTTGTAATATTTCAGAACTGCATCTACTTTCCGTGAGCTGCAAACTATTCAGACATCAATGCGTAATCACGATACTAGAGTAATGAAACTTCTCAGTGTGAATCGAAACAATCAGGTAAGACTGGCGAAATTAATAGGTACTTTAACACCATTAACAAAATATTATATTATATTTATTAAAATATAAAAAAAAAACTGACACTTGAGTGTCTGAGGCATTACAGACATCAGCGCTTGAAATTGCCAATCCACGGTGGGCGCGCGTATTGATTAAGGCAATACTCTCCATATTATTCATTTCAAGAATTTATGTGTGTTGTTTGTCGTATTTGAATAAATGTTTTTCAATACCAATTTCATCCTGTCGCTGAGAAAAGGCCTGGTCCATAATATGGGTCCCGTAACGTATCTGCTAGTTTCTTTGTAGTTTTTTTTTTCGCTTATGCCGAAGAACCTATATTCGAAGAGGTAAAACGGTTCTCGAGTGGAGATCCCTGGAGTTCAAAAACTGGCCCACGCGGCGTAAAACGTCCACCAGGTTGCTACAGCTATTTACCTTATCTACTCCAGACAACAGCAATGCAGGTCTCAGAACAGTCATGGGTCTGATTAGACGATATCGTGAAGTCAGGTTCATAGATGCATAATGGCATACATAAAATACAAAAAACTTATACCCAGACTTGGTGGACTGATTAAATCGTACTATCTTCTCTCGTACTTAAAACCTTGCTTCTCGTTTTCAGAATGAAGGCACGTGTCGTCGCCTCGAGGCCGCGTTCCGTAACTCCAGCCACGGTATTTTCAAGGAGACTGAACTACACCAGCTGACTGAGAAGTTCGTAGCGCTGACTAACCAAGCTGACGCAGCGCTGCAGCGTCTGCAGAAGCAGTTGGGCGACGAAGGGCCGGCCCCAGCTTCTGACGTCACGGCTGAGGCTGATAAACTTCTATTTAGGCTCAAGGGAATAAAGTATGTCGTATTGGAATAGTTAATGAAAAGTTTAGTATGCGAGTCTTTTTTGGTTGTGTGTCCAATGCGAAAAGAAGTCTCCAATCTGTAGCAATATATTTTTCGCAATAAATATGTTTTAGAATTATGGTTCTCTGCAGTGATAGTTTTTGTATTTTTAGTATTATCTACATGTACCGATATTTCACCACCAACAAGCAATTTTCGTAATTTTGTCCAAGCAAGGGTAACCGGAGCAGCGTAGATTTTAGGGCCAAATCTGAATCATTCTAAACTTTAAGCTTTATTCACAGGGCTGAGGAAGAAGAGGACTACAACGATGATTTGGATGACGACGAACAGGACATTTACTTCGACGGAGGCGATGATAAGAACTTCCCCAACGGTCTCAAGCCGAAGCAGACGCGGCCCATCAGATACTTCAAAGATGAAGAGACGCGCAGAGTAGCCGGGTTAATGAAGAAGTCCACAGGTTACTATGACGATGGCGGTGGCGGAGATATGATGGACGAAGACAAGGAAATCTTAACTGGCCTTGAGCCGAAAAAAGCTTCTCTGACAACGCGTGCCCCGCACCGGAGGCATCTCCACAAACACCCTTATGATAGAGGTCCTGGATAGAATGTAAACGAGGTAGTGAGTGTGTTTTTTGTATTATAATTTGTAAGATATTAATTCATTTGTGTTTTATTTGAACCTTCTATTACACGTAATTATATACATATACGTACCCAAAAAACCGTAACTTAAATATTCTGTCAGAAGAAGTTTTTGATAACCAATATACATTGGCTAAAACTGGTTCACGACATAAGTCTTTTATAACCAGCAATTACAAGGAATTCTTACCATAATTTCGAAAATTGCTGAGGACCAAATAAAGGAGGTGTAGAGAGCGTGAGCAAGGACCTGAAGTAATTCCTTGAGAATTCCCGAAGTTAAGGTGAACTGGAGGCACGTTAAGTTTTTTTTATTTTTTTACTTTTCTGAAAACAGATCACGCCCTAACACGCCCTATTAGCACATTTTTTTACTGGACTGGTCTATCAGCTTTACAGCGAAAAGAAAAACAATTTTGAGGATTTTTTACATATTTGTACATACCTCCAGCTTGGCACTGTTCTGGAATATGGAGAGGGCTTTGTGTGTAAGCTGAGCAAAGCATGAGCTTAGGGTAGCAATCTTCTGGCGCGCGTTCAACACTGCCAAAGCCTCCTCAGTCTCCAGGTTCGCTAGAAAATGAAGGAAGTAAACTTAGGCCTCTGCATAATATCTCCACACCGCACAATCACTCTTCCTTTGCCTTGATTATGTATCTATTAAGGCATGTGGTTGTGTGCAAAAACATTATATATCATTAGTAAGTTTATTAGCAGTATATTTCAGTCCATCCAATATTACAATATGATATGGCTCAATATCACATCTCAGATATACACCCCAATGTGATTTATATGTGTGATACATAAACTTCATAACTTTACTATAAAATTTATCTGAATCATTGGCCAAACTGTTATACTGATAACATAGAGCATGCATGAAGGCAAATGCAATAACATCGAGAGAAACTCTGAACTGTTGATTATACAGGGTTAAAATTGATTATGGGGCTGCTAAAGGAACTACCTACCTGAAACTTTGTAGCTGTTGGAAGTCATTCTTATAAAACCACATCAAAACAAATTTTGCAACAGATTCATCATCATCATTAACCCATTATGTCCTCACCGAGGGGCATGAGGAACGTATTGGCCACACTACACCATGGAACAGAATACAGCAAGAAAACCATAATTTCTTACTTTTTTTTAAGAAGCCCTACGTCTCTGCTGCTTATAGGAATAAAAGTGTGTAGCCATTAAAATACTTGACTTCTAAATTAAACAGAGAATGTGGATTGATTCCCACTGGTGGCAGACATAATAGAATTGTACAAATGGCCTCAGTCTGGGTGTATTTCCATGCGTGTGATTTTGTTGCCTGGTTACCATACCACTGGGTCTCCTAGTTTGGGAGCAGGGCGATGATTGTGTTGTGAGAAAGTTATCTTCTATAATATAAAAATGAATTGCTGAATGTGTTGGTAAGCACAAATCTCGAGAGTAGCTGAACTGATTTCAATAATTCTTTTTTTAGAATATTCCTTGAAGTACGACATGGTTCTTACGGAGAGGAAAATAAAGAATCGACTGTTAGACAGTACGAAGTTCGCTGGGTGAGCCAGTTATTAATAAATGGCAAAGTCAACAAAATTTTCGATTTTCTCACATTTTGACACAACAAAAGGTAATCGAGGTGCTGACCCAAGAACTGGAGACTGTATGCTATGGTAACTAGCCAAGGACAAAACAAAAATAGAAAAAATGGCCATAGGTGATACCTGTTTTGCCCAAAACCTCTTGCATTGATAGGTTATTTGTACATTATGCTTTTTAAAACTTTTATATTAAATCTCATTTCTTTTACAATGGGGAACTTGTGTTGAAAAATAAGATTGAATTGACATTGTTTTTATGTCTTAGAGATATAGAAACGCTAAGAAAAACTAAAACAAACAAAAATTATGTTTTACAAGTCTCAAGTGCAAAAATTTTATTTACTCTTAAGTAATGCTCTCTAAAACAATAATACTCAAAAACTAATAAGGTTTTTCATAGAATGCTTGAAATAGAAAAGAATAAAAAAAAAATCCGTAAACACTTAAATGCTCTAACTTACTAAAATAATCACCACAAAGATCTGAAGAAGCGAAATTTCAGACTTTGCACAGGTTGCAGATCTTATGCAAGAGCTAGCGATACCATGACGTTTAAATACAATACACCGCACGCACATTTTCCTACAATAATACATATTGTTTGCGAAGTTTTTAGAGTGGATAATTCACGGTAATTTCAGACTAAAACGTAGAAATTGATCCACGAAGTTGGGTGTAACAAATCGAAACAAAGGCGGTAGCTTCCACCTTCTCGTACAAGTCCAAGAAGGAGATTCTGCCAAATATATGTAGTTATTTCACTTACTTACCTAAAGAGGTGTTTATCTCTACACATGCTTTGTCGAATTCCTTCTCCAATAAGTCCAACCATCGAAAACCAATACCCGAGGTCGCCATTTTCACAATACAACTTTTGTTGACAACGAAAACGTCAGCTTGACGTTTCTCCGCTTGAGTGCGAACGTTCAGAAACAAAAAAACACAATTTCTATTTAAACAGCTTCAACGTTTCATTTCTCAGGTTATTTTTTATGACATCAGCATAATACTACATAGTGTATCCGTTCTTAACGAGTAAACAAACCTCACTCGACCACAAAACACGAATTCCGGAAGCATCACTCGATGTAGGTTACCACATTTAGTTGTAAACACTAGTTAAGATACAGGGGCATCATATTTTACCGAAAACTGGCTGAATTTGTGATTAAAACTATGATTTTTTGCCGAAATTCTAAATACACTGATTTTCTGATCACAGGCAGGTTAGCAAAAGTACACAGATTAGTTTGTAATTTTTTTTTAGTGTTGGGATGCGGTTGTATGAGGTGAATAAAAGAACGAATGAACGAAAATGCGCTGTTATGTTATTTAAGAAGTGCACATAGCACCGGAATAATAACAATAACAAAATAGAGGAGGTATTGCGATGGGTATTGAATAAAGAATTGAAGTTTGATTGATTTTTTTACTAAAACCTTGCATGTTAAGCGGGTGTTCCATTAGCGAGCCACCAGTTTTCTTTACCACCGTTTTTAATTTTCTGCGAGCCAATGGTATAGACCGCAACTACATCACCCCAAAATCCGGCGATTTTGTTTTCAAATTTTACTCTGTGGGTTATACCGTTGATTCTTCGAGCATGCTTGAAATTCTGTCAGTTTTAATGCGGTATACAAAACTGCCAGTGGATCAGCCGAGCCAGCGATCAAACAGTTTTTTTCACGTTGTTGTAGCCACGGTTGCCAGATGAGATTTTCTAAATATCTCCAAATCAGTATAAAAAAAACTAAAAATGAAATCTTTCGCAGCACAAACCCCCATTTTAAATGGTCCAATATCTTTAATTCTACACGTTTTTCGATTCTACTTTTCCCCATAATGATCTTAAGAACTCTTTATTGAGGAGATAGCATTACCGCCAACATTTATTAGCGGAAATTTCTTAATTTTTTTGTCCCCGTTTGTTGGTATGTATGGGTCAAGTTCAGTGTAGCAAATGGATTGCGAAACTAATATTACATAATTATTTAGATTATTTTATGACTTAAACTTCATTCATTCCATTCATTCAATAATGAAATCCGTCATTCATTCAGTAATAATAACCAACACTATGAAATGTCACATTTTATTGGTCAGCCATGTTTGTTTACTCGTTATGCCATTTAAGAACAGATACACTGTACCTCAGAATAAGGACTTTAGTCCTTATTCTGACCACTGTACTAAAACCTCTTACATCCTCAGAATTTAAAGACACTCATTTTTATAAAGACAGTAAATAAATGTATGATGAACAAGGGTGGGTGGGGACATCAAGCCATTGCTATTTGGTGCATGGTTTAAATTGTTCTTGATATGCTCGTATATACAACCAGTTGGGTATATACTTGTTCATAAAATGTTAGTGATTGATCGCTGTTGATTGCACAGACAGATAGAATAAATAACTGAATATTACTACTTTTATGTAATAAAACTTTATATTCTCATTCCAAATTCAAATCTCTTTTCATCCAGGATCAAAGATATATTTCGGTCCCTTTTGTTTACAAGAACTAAAATAAGTCTTAGAATATACAGATGTGATAGAAATGCTTTTTTCAGGGAACCAAATTAAATAATAAGACTACCACAGCACAATAACTTCACCTGGGCCCAAACTAAGATACCTTGTACTATGGTAACCAGGCAAGGATATCATTCCAAACCTGGAAATAAATTAAGACTGAGGCCACTTATACATAATTATGTGTAGCGGCCCACAATGGGAATCGAACCAATGACCACTGTCTCGGTAGCCAAACGCCTTAACGGCTAGACCAACGAGGCAGTAAGTTTCATTACGTTCGGTCTCAGATGCAGCCAGCCATAGAGTATGTCCTTATACCCAGCAGGACATATTCAGACAAAAAAAAAATCATTTTCATCCAAAGCCAATCTCTGTTACCTGTACAGTGTATAACCTCATGGATGGATTATAAAACTTATGGATTACCGGTATGTATTATAAAAATTGAGATCTGCCCTTCTATTACGAAGCATTCCACTCTATCGAGTAAACCATTTAGACAACTCCAAAGTTTAAAAACCTATTTAGAGGCTAAAAAAGTAGTCGGGGCTGTAAGTAATGCAATTTGCTTAAGTCAGATGTCGCTGCCTGTACGTAATACAGAGAATAGTGTAGAGGTTCGAAATTTCACTGATGCCGTGAGTCGCCCATTGGCTCAATTGGTAGAGCGCTGGCACGGATAGCCAGAGGTTGCGGGTTCGAATCCCGGCATGGGTGAAATTTTTAGCCTCTAAATAGGTTTTTAAATTTGTTCCTTAGCACGGGTTAGTGCAATAAAAATAAAAATAGTATAATCATGGGGGTACAGTGATATCGTTCCGATGTTAAACCTAACTGCAAAGTAGGTAGTCGGGGCTGTAAGTAATGCAATTTGCTTAAAGTCAGATGTCGCTGCCTGTACGTAATACAGAGAATAGTGTAAAGAGGTTCGAAATTTAACTGATGCCGTGAGTCGCCCATTGGCTCAATTGGTAGAGCGCTGGCACGGATAGCCAGAGGTTGCGGGTTCGAATCCCGGCATGGGTGAAATTTTTAGCCTCTAAATAGGTTTTTAAATTTGTTCCTTAGCACGGGTTAGTGCATTAAAAATAAAAATAGTATAACTACAAAGTGTCAAAGCCGGAGTAGCTTACAAAAAGTAAAAATCAACGTCACGCAACTCAGTGGATACTTACATGATAATGCCCCTGTTGCCTGTGTCACTAATAATGCTGAATATGGGATCAAGGTTCTTACAAAAACTGCATTCACTGTTGTTGTAGTTATGTTTTATGGACCAGCAGGTATTTTTGTATTCACATAATATTACATATGTACAAATGATACTTAAATTCAAAATTGCCCCCTCATACATACCTACTTGATAGAGAGCAATGTGCTAAGGAGAGGAGCGGAGCATTTTGTACTTAACTAAAGTATGCTACTTCTAGGATACTTAGGTACCTAGCATAGATTATACATCTAGGTCTGTGGTACAGCCTCAGTGGACAGTGTGATCTACAGTTATCTTGGACCCGAATTTCGGACGTTGCACCCTTTTTACCTATAAACCGATACTTCAAATAGTAAATGAAAACACCGGAGTGCCAAATATGCTTAGTAAAGAAGATATGAGGACCGCTGATGAGGACTTGTAGAGATAGTCGTTCGGTATATGCAATTAAAAAGGGGCACATCCATAAATCGGGTCTTAGTGAGTAGGAGTGATCGTTGCAAAGACGAACCGTTTTATAAGACCGTTTTGTGTTCCGCGACGATAGGACCGTTTTACGTTTCATTATAAAGCAGTGCCAGAGACTCTAAAGCAGTGCCAGCGTTCGTTCGTCGCGAGACCAGTCCTTAGATTATTTGACGCGGATATGTCCTTTAGTGCTATATTAATAGAGCCTAGAACGTAATGAGATCATTGCGACGTCGTCGTCGGCTCCTTGCTCGTTCCGTTCGTTTTGGTCTGTGATACAATAAAGTAATCTTTATGTCTATGAGTATACAGTCGAATATCGTGTAAAACAACTTATTTTTTCCGATGTTTCGTGATTTCGTCTCGTTCGCACTCGTTTGACCGTCCTCTGCGACTTGCTCGTTCGCATACAATGAAACCAGTTGCGAACGAGGACCGTTTCGAGGACCTGTTTTCGTTCCAGAAAAAACGGTTGCGTTTCGTCGTCGAAAAATCGGACAACGACCCACTCCTAAGTGACAGTGATTGCACGCTGCCTACTTAAGTTCCGCATTACTGATCACGACAGGGGACCGATGTGTAAAAAAAATTAAATGCCCGTAAAAAAATCAATGTTTTAGCAGGAGCTCTATTATTATAGTGCTTAGCTCCATGAAATCCATGTTTTAGAAAGTGTCGTACTAAGCTCTCATTTTTAAGTCCAAGGTTTTCAGTTGTGAATCCTAAAAATCTGATTTTATATTTATGCTTGAGAGATTTGTACCATTAAAAAAATATGCGGTCTTACTTGTAACATGATTTCTCTAAAACACTCCTCACAGGCTGTTTAAATAATCCGTGGTTAAATATTTCTCTTTCCCACGGACTCTATAAACTGCACGTGAAGAGTGTTTTAAGGAATCGAGTTTTTATAAGATTCATGATATTCTACAATTGTGGCTATAACGAGCCCCATTGAGCGTTTAAATGTTTGCAACATACGTATAAGCTTGAACCACAAATTTGACGAAGATAATGCACACATTCAGCCATGATAGAAGTACCAGAGACATGATTTAGACACTCTGGATAAGTTTGGACTACCCTATCTGGCAGGTAATCTCATACACATTCTCGTAAATAGCGATTCTTAATTTTCTACATGTTTAGAAAATTATGAAACAATATCTGTTACATTTGTTGATATCTGAACCCCGTCATGTATACATTGAATGGGCTTAGCTATGACATCATTGTTCGTTGTAAGAATGATTGCTAAAATACGTTAGTGATACTATAGATGAACTTGTAGTTCGTCTATGGTGATACACAGCTGCCTTATAATTAAAATTGCTAAAAAATTAAAAATACGCACTTATTTACATTATCATAACAATAAGTAGATACAAATTTAATTTTATCTCACATTCAAAAAACTTAATATTATTTTATTTGCCTCTAAAATATTTCAATTAATGTATGTTATGTTACGAAAAGAGCGTAACGTAATCTTCCTATTTAACCGAAGAGAAGTATTTTTTAAAGGAGATTCTACGGCAACCATTTTTATCTACGAACCACAGCAGATTTTTTTTTCGCTTAATTCGTGTAAACGACTAGAATCTCCCGTTTTTTTAATAGTTTAATGTGAAGTTAAGAAAAAAATTATTAAAGATTTTAATTTTTGTAGTTTTCTAAGCCTTAAAATCAATATTTTGACGGTCTGATAGAACAATTACGAACAACTTAAGATAAATTTTAGCAAAGAGTACATTAGCGTATTATTTATAAACTTAAGGTCTTATTTATAAAAATACAATTCCTTAAATAACATATTATAACATCACGCCTGTATCCCAGAGAAGTAGGCGACATCAGGGACTGCCACTTGCCACAATCCTGAAAGATCACCTTCGCTTCATCAACGTTCATTAGTCCCTTTGCTAATACATCACCCATTTGGTCGAAGTATATCCGCTTGGGACGTCATTTACCGGCCCTTAAACCCACATTCGCTATACAATTCATTAAAACACTATACAAACGCTTTTCAAAATAGTATGTGGTGGATATTTTAAAAGATGTAACCACAGATTAAATAAAACGCGAGGATTTTATTGGCATTGTGTTTTTATGAATAAGGCCGTTACTGTCTTTACAGTCTGATTCTGATTCATCAAATTAAAAATAAATAAGAAGATTATGTAACACTGTACAGTTAACATAGACGGGTAAGTAAGCATGATATGAGGCAGCCTCTATATTTATTATTTATTAATTACAGACAAAGCACCAAAGAACCACTCTTTGCATACCAACTGTATAATTATTAATTATAGTGATTTTTGTTACCCGATACTTTGCAAGTAAAGTAAATGCAAACTATAAAAGTTTAAGATGATGAAATCAAGTTTTACTCCTTATATTGGGACTGGGACTACTGATCTAATGTGAAACTGATTCATTTATATATTCTTTGCAATGCCTCCTCCTTTTTTTCTAAAGGAGCGCTCACGGCCTAGAAACCGAGATTGGAATCAATCACTTGGGTTAAGCAACAACAAGCGCGGTCAGATACTGGATGGGTGGCCGTCCCGTGACTACCGCTAGTTGCATTTTTTCCAAGCGCGTCCGTGCTTCGGAAAGAACGTTAAGCCTTTGGTGCCGGTTGTGATGTAATGGCAGTCATGTTAGACGCCTTATGGGCGGCTTTATAACTTCTAACAGTAAGGCCCGCCACTGTCTTACAATTCTCTATCAACCCGGACTTGGCCCCGGTAGTGGAGTATGGTCTAACCTTTCTGCGATGCAGAAAGAGACCCGGGCCCCAGCAGTGGGGACATACACAGGGTTGATATCTAAAGTTGTCGTCATGCGAGCGAGAACATTCTACGTAGCCCATCAAAACGTGGGAACACGCGTTTGGCGCGGGTAGGGCTAGAATCCAATTGTTTATGTTCTGTTGACTGTACCATCCCAGCATTATCCAGTAGTGGCTAAATGCAGTGAACAAGCCACCTATTTTTATGTAGAACATATGATGTAGATAGGTATAAGTATGTACATTTTAGCATAAAAGTTAAATTATAAAAAGACTTACAATTATAAATCATTAGTGCTTTACTATATATCCAAGAATATACAAAAGCTATTAAGGCGCTTTCGGGTATTTATTAGTGCCACCAATGAAAAAAAAATTATAACCTGTTTTATTTTGTAGTTGTGTGAGATGAAGTCCCAAGATAAAAGCTATTATTAGTATGTAAGTAATGTACTTATAATAAAATTTAGTTTCTAATAATTTTCATTACGGTAAAACTAATTTGGAAGTAGCCTAGCAACCCATAGCACAGGGAATCCTACTTTTGGAGCCAGTAACCATCATTGTAACCCTGTTTTACAATAAAGTTATTTCATTTCATTAATTTTATTACACGTTGTTTTCAAAAAGTAACCATAAAAAAATGTAATATCTGTGCATAACTATTTTTAGAACATACAGCCTAAAACGTAGTATCAAAAACCTAGGACTTAAAACGATTTCCGCTAAAGACGACCGTTTTAGCAGAAATCGATTTAAGTCCTAGGCCCTAGGTTTATTTTTAGAACGTGCAGTCTAGATCCTAGGTTCTAGACTGCACGTCCTAAAAATTGTTGTCATAGTGGTTAAAATGTATCATGTTTACTTGAAAAAAAAACGTATTATAAAACAACTTATGATTTTTATTCCATTGGTGGCGCTAGTTAGCACGCTAAAGAGCCTTAATCATATCGTAAAATTATCGCTACGGGTGTTCCGCCAAAATTACTACCTTTATTTTAAGTTCTAGTTGAGAATTCAATTCGGGCAGTATTTCGCGCTACCACAAGATTGTCTGGTCTACATTTAGTATTTGTCTATGCATTAGGGGCAAAAAAACTTCACCCTAATACAGCAAGCAGCTAGAGCGAGATGGCGACTCAGGGGACACAGGGCATTAAGTCAATCCAGCAAGCACTTTTTTTTTTCTATCTCAACTCTGCTGTTAGAGCTATACTATTTAACTCATCATAATAGTATTATGATGTTTGTGCGAATGTGGATCATGAAAGATCTGAGTATATTGTCTAGGCATTAGGGGCAAAAAAACTTCACCCTAATCAGATAGAGCGAGATGGCGGAGTATTGTGGACGCCCTCTGCCCCACTCAGGGGACGTAGGCCATTAAGTCAATCCAGGAAGCACTTTTTTTTCTTATTTCAACTCTGCCGTTACAGCTATACTATTTAACTCATCACATCATAATAGTATTATGATGTTTGTGCGAATGTGGATCATGAAAGATCTGAGCACCAGCCCTTCTAACTGCCCGCTCAATCGAGTTAAACTATTTGACGAATCCAAAGTGTCAAAACTATGTATTAACAGTTTGGAGTATGTTAAATCGAACAGCTTCATACAGTAGAGGACTTGTATCGCAGCGTCACAGTTCAATGATAAGTCTGACAAGATCAGGGCCTAGATTCTGTTAATGCACTGCAGTACAATGATAACTGCATGGACGCGGCGATTTCATTATAATGCTGCTTTAAGTCTGAGCCCGCACACGTATCACGTATCACACATTCTAGGCACCAATGGTATAAAAAAACAAGTCACGTAATGACGTAACCCGTCCATTTATCTGTGAATGAACTGTAATGCAGTAAGGGAATCGAGGCCCAGGTCTGAGGGCCTGATGTAACTAACAATCTTAACAGGTAAATGAAAACTAACTATAATTATCTGAAAATGTACAAGACTTTGTTCAGACCCAACTATTATCATTGGATTGATGTGCATATACAATGTAATCATTATCATTAGATCTATTTTACTTAAGCTGAGTAAAGCACTTAATTTAAGGTTATTGGTTCCATTAAGAGATGACACATCCATTTTTTTCTTGTATGTTACCATCCGATCTCTCAATCTCTTGTAGCATTGCGTGGAACATGTCCGTGACAGACTGGAATTAAGATAGTATTTTTAATAACTCGCGATGCTTAGTTGTATATTAAAAAACGGGCCTCATCGCGATTCTTTATTAACGTCGGGAATCCAAGGCAGTAACTACTAATAACATTTTAGATAATAATCGCGATTAGATCGTTTCTTCTTCTTCAGGTTATATTAGTCCACTGTTGGATATAGCCCTCCCCTATTGAGCGCCATAGCGCAAGGTTGTGCCTTCATTGGGGGGTAATGCCCATAATCCCCACGCTGGGCATGCGGGTTTAATATTGAATAAATCTTAATTTAATATTTACGTCTACAAAATTAAGATATATTCAAATTATGTTCACGAAGCGGTGGTGGCTCAGTGGGTAGAACAATGGACTCGCAAGCGAGAGACCTGGGCATGTATCAATGAATTTGTTTAATTTGAAAGTTACATACGTATGCGAATTTGTAATACCACACGCTAACCGTGAAGAAAACCATCATGACGAAACCCGCGGCTTGGTGGGCTCTATTGACAGAGCCGGATTGACCCTATATGGGCCTGTAGGCAATTTCAAGTAACGTATTTCGAAAGTTTCGGAATGATTACGCTACAAATTATTATCACGCTACGGAAGCTTACAGAACGCACCCAACGAATCGGGGTTTCCCCCAACGTGAATGAAGTCCAGTTGCGTTCCGAAGGATTATATTAGTTCTCATATTAGATACTAGATGGTTCTGTATGTATAAAGTGTTATGTACATGCGTTGAAAAAAAAAAGAATAGTATTGTTGATTATCATTTTCGATCCATAAAACTTTTTTTTTTGTGGGCCCCTGTCGATCCTGGGCCCCTAGGCAGTTGCCTATTCTGCCTTAAGGTTAATCCGGCTCTGTCTATTGACCAGTCTTTCCTATGGGCTAGGCCGATTAAGCTTTCCGGATGGTATAGGTGCTGGGCAAGCCCACACCATCTAAAAACTATGTTCCAGACACTACAGCATCCGAGTGGCCCATTTACCCATCTAGTGTGAGTGAAGGAGTCACTGGAAGCTGTATAAATCATCTCATTATGTAGTTCATCAAAACACAAATTGTTGTTTCTAATACAAAGATTTTTTTGAAAGTAATTTTTAATAAATAAAAATAGTGTCCTTTAGGGTCACATAACATAACTAATAAGAAATATTAAGTATAGTTGTAGCAATAAAGATGTGTAACGAATTATAAATAAAAAATTACAACCCACTAAGAATACCGAACAGTCCGCTGCAACCATAACAGAGAAAATACTTATTTCTCGAAAAGTTGTCATTAATATATGAAATAATCTTGTTAATATTTAACATTAATTAAACCATTTCTTTTCTAATCAGTAAGATTTGGTTTTTGGAATATATTTGTTGCTGGTTAGCCAATGTATGGGCTTAAAATAACTTACAGAGAATCGCCCTTAAATCATCAAAGATAAAAATAATTAGTGTGTAAAGTTGGTAAACTATAATATTTACAACATACACAACTAGAGAAGAAAAAATATATTTAAATTGGCACAGAAAAACATAGGAAACAAATAAACAAAGTACACAAAAAAAAACTGTGTAGAGAACATTTCAGGCATATAGAATCAAAGTCAGCTGGGTACAGTCGACAGCAGGTCATCCTATATATTTTTGTTGCAAAGTCGTCCTTAACGTTAGTGATTACAGCGCACGAATATAAACGTTAATATGCTGTTGACTGTACCATCCAACAATGTATGGCATCTAGCTGCCTCCGATTACAAATGCCAACTATAATTATTATAATTTCGTTGTAACTCATTGACTGATTGCGGTTGAACAGGCGTCTCTTCTCAGTGATGAATATTCATTTTCTATTTTACCATCCGATTATTACATTACTGTACACTAAACACGAATAAATACTTATCATAAGATACCCTTTAGGCATTTTGGGGTGCTAACTACCGCCACCAATGAAACATAAATCATAACTTGTTTTATAATTCAATAGTATTAAGCTTTAAGCTCCCTTATGTGCAAAATTTTTATGCAATAAAGAATTTTAATAATAATAAACATAAAAAATCATAATATCTGTGATAATTATTCTTAGAACATACCTACCGCCCAAAAACAGAATGAACATCCTAGGATTTTAATCAATTTCCGCTAAAAACGGCCAAAATCGATTAAAGTCTGAGGTTGTTGATCCTAGGCTCTAGACAGTAGGTTTCAAAAATAACTGTCACAGATACTACAATTCTTGATGTTTACTTTTTGAAAAAAGATATTATAAAACAAGTTATGATTTTTATCCCATTGCACACTGTTTCATCTAGAACAAGCTAGCTGGACAAAATGAATGATTTATTTACCTGGAATTCATGATACCTAGTGACAAACAACCCTTTCTAGGTAGCAATTCCAAGAAAAACGCAATTTATATCGTTTACTAATGAGGGTAGTCCGGGATTAAAGGTGAGTGATACGATCGTTTACATATCACTTTCTTGTTACTTGCAATTTTGCTGCAGTGTCGATAACATCTACCAGTAGGTATTATTTGTGAAATTATTAAGTGTTTTAGTAATGGATACCCACACTCAAGGTATGTTCTATATATTTACATTTTTTAAAGGATATTTTCTGTGCCTTGTTACTTTTATATGTATCTAAAGACATGTCTTTGAAAACTGCACCAAAATCACTAATCGTCGAATATGAAAGACCGTTACTTTTGATCTGGGCATGTCTGTGCTGTCTAGTTTAAATATTGTTGTTCTAGAACTATTAATCCACCAGAATAATAAAAAAAAATACCCCGAAACATCCCGAGTCAAAATTTATCTGACTTGTTTCAGAACACGTCATCACTATGAGGAAACTCGATTTTTTTGAAGAATGGGTTAAATTCAAAAAGATTGAAAGAAATGATCGACTTTTTGAGTTTGTGCTGTCTCAATTCAATACCGCCGATATTTCTGTAGCTTCTAACAGAGCCCTGAAGAAAAAAATTAGCTCCTTAGCTAAGACTTTGGAAGATAAATGGAGCTCAGCTAAACTGACAAAGGATAGTTTTGTAGAAAAATATAAAAATTGATTCGAGGATGGTGACATTGAATTTTGTATTTCTACTGAATAGCCGTCTGCCTCAACTTTTTCTGACATATGTCCACCTGTAGGCAGACCGAAGAAATCGTTTGAAGATTCTTCTTACGAAACGAAAATAAGGCGAGTAGAAGTTTTAGTGAATTCGCGAAGTTCTGATGAACTTATGGTGGCCGCCGAGTGTGCTAGTCGACGCGAGGGTCGTCGTAATGTGGCAAGTCATCTAAAAGACATAAGAGATGGCAGTGTAAAGAAGGATTTTGGGAAAGAAGAATCAAGGCCGTTGAGTGCTGTCTATGGATGAGTGACGGATGTCACTGATTTTACTTTGTTTTCCTACGTCAATGAAAATAGATATTATAAGTTTGCTGATTATTTGATATTTTGGTTTTTTGCTAAAGTTCACTATTATCCCGTACCTAATTAGGTACCTTCACACTGGTCCTTCGAGGAAAGGCAAAATACCTACCTACTTCAAATTTCTTCAAACGTTCAAGCGTCGTCGTCGTACATACTCGCGTAAGAAGACATCTTGGAATTGCAAACGGCCGTCTTTCGACAATCCAATCTTTGAAGATACCTGCAAGAACACTATAGCGAGGATACTTCAAGGAGGGAAAAGTCTCTTATTGGTTGTTACCAAGAACTTGGCTTCAGCGCGTGCCGACATTAAGAGCACCTCGACGTAGGACATCAAGTCAAAACCATGAAAGGAGAAAACAGTTCGTTCCGATTTATTTCCGTTTCATCCTTACCATATCTTCATACCTACAGCCAATTCTTAACTAGTGGCTTGTGGTCATTTTCCATCAAATCTTACTTCTAATGCTTTAATTACAAACTTATTTACGCCCGAGCCATCTTATTTGCCTAATGTGCATCGGCTAGTCGCCTCTTATTGTATAGGTTTCTTCTGTTCTCGGCGTGTAGAATTAAAGTAAATACAATTAGTAAACTTATTAATTGACGTACATTCCTCTTACATAGGAATCTTATAAGTCCCACTATCCTATTATCATGGCTACAGCTAGGAAAACTGATACCGTCCTAACGGACAACCGTATAAAAGAACTTAGAAGGTCTCGTGGAAGCATAAAAGCAAAATTGACCATCTTCGATAACTTCATCAAACAAGCAAAAAGCCATGACATATTAAGTGAAATCCTTGCCGCTGAGTTGGACTTCCGACTTTCAAAAATTGAAGCCCTTTACACTGATTATGATCAATTTCAGAACGAACTCGAGATGCTTTCGGACAAGCCTGAAGAGTTGTACCTCGAGCGCGGTCAGTTTGAGCAATAGTACTTCAACCTGGTCTCGATCGCGCGCACTATGATGGCTTCTTACAACGATCGGGTTCGCAATGAGATACCTCCTGCTACCAATGCGTCTACAGCTTCAGGTGCAAACACAGGAGCGACTTGTCAGCATAAAAGTTATGTACCCGTTCAATTGACAACATTTCAAAATTGTATGGAGCTCTAATTCGAAAACCATTTCGAGATTTGGCTTTGTAAAGCACGAAAAAAATTATTTCAGCTTTTTCTGTGGTTGCATTTCCGAGAAAATGGTAAAAACACAAAAATACGCTGATGACGTCACACCATGGCTCTCAGTGAACATGCCTGTGCCACGATAAAAAAAAAGTCAATTTCAAGATCTAAAAATTACTTTGTGTGTATTTAGTAATTATTCGATACGAAATGATGGGCGATGATGTGACAACTTGGAAACCAATGAAACTGCAGTATTGCTTCGTGAACAGATTGAACAAAATTGAGTAGAGAGAAATAAATTTAATACTATTTTGTTTACGTTACGCAAGGCAAGCCACACAACATAAGTATCAGGGTTACCATACTTTATACTTACCATTATAAATAACCTTGAAAAAGTAGCTACAAAAGTAACAAACTGGCAGCAAAAACACTCCGAACGTAGATAAAGGCTTTGCCAACACAAAGTTCATTTAAAAAAAGGAATAATTACATACATAAGGGATGATGAATTGAACTAAGCTGATTTAATTGTATAAAAAAAAAACATATTTGCATAGTAGACTTTTAGTCCGGATTTACCTGTCTGTACGTAATACAGAGAATATTGTAAAGAGGTTCGAAATTTCACTGATGCCGTGAGTCGCCCATTGGCTAAATTGGTAGAGCGCTGGTACGGATAGCCAGAGGTTGCGGGTTCGAATCCCGGCATGGGTGAAATTTTTAGCCTCTAAATAGGTTTTTAAATTTGTTCCTTAGCACGGGTTAGTGCATTAAAAATAAAAATAGTGTAATATATTTGCAGATGTTAAAAAAATACAGAAACTGTTTTTTAACATGGCCCTGGCAATACTAAAATGACATTTGTTTGTAACTATGTTTTTTTTGGATATTAGGCAAAAGAAAACATATTGTGAGCCTCGTTGTTTCGTCACTTCCGGTAAAAATATTTTAAACTTAAAAATTTTAAAAATATAAGAAAACGTGCGTGTTTTAGAAAATAAAAAAATATGGGTCGTTTTATTTGGTATGTAGTTTCCTTTAAGACAATAAAATACGTATGCTAAAAAAATGAAGTGTTGTCAATTACCAAAAATTGATCTACCTCAATTTAACGGCAGTTATCAGCACTGGCTTGAGTATAGGGACACTTTTCAATCGTTGATTCATCAAAATGAAAGCTTAGATCCTATAAGCAAATTTCACTATCTTCGTGCCTCATTAAACGGCAGCGCAGCTCTAATCATAAAAAATATTGATTTCACAAATGAAAATTATAAAAATGCATGGGATCTTTTATGCGAGCGGTACAATAATAACCGTCTTCTCGTCAACAACCATGTGCAGACATTATTTAACGTGGAATCATTACAAAAGGAGTCTAGCAAAGCAATCCGTTACCTTGTTGACGTTACAAATAAAAATATCAGAGCATTGACATTGCTAAAACAACCCACTCAACATTGGGATACCTTAATTATTTACGTGATGTCAACAAAGTTGGATGCCGTAACAAGCAGGTATTGGGAGGAGTATCGTAACACTTTGACCGATGCACCAACCTTATCACAATTCTGCTCCTTTCTTAACAATAGAGCAGACTTACTAGAAACGATCGAAGATAGTAGGCAAAATAAATCTGTACGTACAGAATTTAAACAAAAAAGCTTCGTCGTTGCACATCGCGTCGAAAACAATGATAAAAGACCTATGTCACAGTTAAAATGCCCAATGTGTAGCATGGAACATTTCTTATTTAACTGCGATGCTTTTAGAGAAATATCAATTGAATCGCGCATCGAGAGAGTTAAAGGCTACAAAGTTTGCCTTAACTGTCTGCGTCCATGGCATTCCTTAAATAAATGCCGCCTTTCACATTGCAAATATTGCAAAGAAAAACATTCAACGCTTTTACACGCAGAGCCTCCTGTTGAACCTGACGTAACAAAAGTCGCCTTGTCCGCCGACTACTCTGAAAACGCAACTGCGCAGACTGTCTTACTTTCCACAGCACTCGTGAAGGTGGTAGACAGCAAGGGGCGCAGGCAGACCGCACGCGTGTTGCTCGACAATGGCAGCACCGTCAACCTCGTCACCGAGAGTCTTTCTGGTAAACTGGGTCTGTCTCGCCGCAGTACAAGCTATAAAGTCGCCGGTATATGCAATCAGACTAGTTCAAGTTCACAGTCTTGCACCTTACAAATAGAGTCGACATATAATGACTATAAACTAAACCTGGAATGCTTAATTTTACCAGAAATTACGAAAGCCTTACCATCTACATATATAAACATAAAACAGTTACCTCTTCCATCGGGGATGCACCTTGCTGATCCATCCTTCAACGTACCCTCCGCCATCGACATATTGGTAGGGGCAGAAGCGTTTTGGGACATAGTGTCCAGCAGCTCAATCGTCTTAGGTAAAAATGAACCTAAACTTTATGAAACCAAGCTAGGCTGGATGGTTTCCGGTCCTGTAGCACATCTCAATTCTTATCAACACTGCAAGCATCTCTCAAAAACTAGGGACAACAGGTGCAAGCCCAAGCTTTCGCGTTTTCCAAAATACGTATCTTGTCACGGGAACGAAAATTTTGTAGAGAGACAAAATTCAAAGAAACTTATTTGAATTTGTTCGATTTTGCTTTTTTCACGACATTATTACTGTCGAAATTCATGTATTTACAGATGTTTCCGAAAGCGTCTATGTAGCATGCGTTTACATGTGATCTATCTGCAAATCAAGTGCTATTCACGTAACATAGACTTAGTTCATACTCTATCTTTATAGATGAAAATTCTATAATTAGAGTTGGCGGTCGCTTAGATAACTCACCGTATAGCTACGATACCAAATGTCCTATTTTGCTTTGTAGCAAACATCATATTACGAAAATGATATTCCCCATGTATCACATCAAATTGTTACATGCAGGCCCTCAGTTGCTTTTGGCCAATATACGTCTCACTTACTGGCCGTTAAGAGGCAGCGACCTAGCAAAACGAACTGTGAGAACATGCCTTAAATGGTTTAGACATAAGGCAACCAACATTCAGCCTGTCATGGGTAACTTACCTAGACCACGAACTGAGCTAGAGTTCCCTTTTTTAAACATAGGAATTGACTATGGTGGGTCAGTGCTGATAGTTGATCGTAGGGTTAGAGGTAGTAAGCTTCTCAAGGCGTACCTGTGTATTTTTGTCTGCTTTGCTGGCAAAGCGGTTCATTTGGAGCTCGTTACGGACCTCACAAAAGAGGCCTTCATGGCTGCTTTAAATCGCTTTATGAGTCGACGAGGCAAGCCCAAGAGCATTTGGTGCGACAACGGGACGAATTTTGTCGGATTTTCCAATGAATTGGCAAGATTTTTAGCATCTTCAACTATTTCCTCAGATATTGCCCAAAAAGGCATACGTTTTAACTTCTCTCCTGCATATTCACCACATTTTAATGGTATATCAGAGGCCACAGTGCGTTCCACCAAGTACCATCTTAAAAGAATTTTA
Source organism: Yponomeuta sedellus (assembly GCA_934045075.1). Lineage (NCBI taxonomy): Eukaryota > Metazoa > Arthropoda > Insecta > Lepidoptera > Yponomeutidae > Yponomeuta > Yponomeuta sedellus. The sequence continues at coordinate 17,223,824 of OW203726.1, forward strand.
TCTTCTACTCCACATTGTTCCCACTTGCCTAAAGGTGATACTGTTATATGGCAAAATCCACGACCATCTTCCACATTCTATTGCCGCCCTTTTAAGTTTGAATTCGCTAAGGAAACAAAATAATTAATTTGTAGAGGAGACCAACAAGGTGTTAGAGGAAATAAACAATATTTGTCAAACATCATGTGACATTACGGCAACCAAATTTTTGTAAAACATGAAATGCTTTTGACCATGACTGACGGAAAAGTTGTTAACGCATTGACAGACACTGCTTCTGTCCAAAGGTGTTACATATGCGGCGCTACACCGAAAGATATGAACGACGAATCAAATGATTTTCCACATAAACCAGAAACCCTGTGTTTTGGTTTATCTACTTTACACGCTTGGATTCGAACCTTTGAATGTCTTCTTCGTATAAGCTACAGGTTGGACAGAAAAAAATGGCAAGTAAGGGGAGAAGTCGAAAAGGCTATTGTCAAAAAACAATCAGAGATAGTGAAGAAGGCATTCAAAACTCGTATGAGTCTCAATGTAGATAAACTGAAGCCAGGGTATGGAAATACGAATGATGGAAACACAGCTCGCAGGTTTTTTGCGAATGCTTAGCAGTGAAGTAACAGGATTGGACAGTGAACTCATACGTAAATTTCACATAATTTTATGTTAGCATCGGGATATGAAATCAATTGTGACGAATTAGAAAAATTATGCCGTGAGACAAGAAACTTGTATTTAAGTCTGTATTCGTGCCCGTCACCGTTCATAAAATATTGGTGCACAGCACGGAAGTCATCAGGTTCTGTCATGTGCCTATTGGGCAGCTTTCTGAAGAAGCCCAAGAAGCCAGAAATAAGGACTGTCGAAGATTCCGTGAACAGAATACCAGAAAGAACTCGCAGATTGCCACAAATACAGACCTATTTAATATGCTTATGATCACGTCCGATCCTGTTATTAACTCATTGAGAGCAATACCTCGCAAAAAACTTGTATAACTACCTAGTGAGTTGCTGAGGCTCATCGTCCAACCCTCTGCACCGGAGCCACAGACACCGAATACGATTTTCCCTAGCATTGGTAAAGAACACTATTTGGTGTCTGATTCTTCAGAAATGGACAATGATGATGAATCTTCTTCAGATTAGATTAAGTATTTTTGGTATTGTTAACTATTGTTCGTAAGTACTTAAGTATGTTGTAATTGTATAGACACTTTGTATTTAGAAAGAAATATTTAGATAAAACAATTTTTGTAATAAAATTTATTTTTCACACGATTAAAAAACAATAAGGTTTTTTAACCGTGTGAAAAATAAATTTTATTTATAAAAATGTGGAAAAACATGTTTTATTTATTTTTTGTGTCTTATTCGTCATATTTTAGCGAGAACATCTCAAAAATAGAATGAAATAATTTTGTCCAGCTAGCTTGTTCTAGACGAAACAGTGTGCATTGGTGGCGTTTTAGTTAGCACCCCAACGCACCTTATCAAAAATATTCCAATTACAGTTTATTTATCTTTACTTGTCCAATTTAATAAACAAGATTCTAACCTCAAAACTGTCATTTGATGCCAAAACTACATATTTTATAGTAAGTTCATTAAATTTATTTATAGGATTGATAGCCTGTTATCTAATTCCAGGGTTCCAAGTTCCTTCACTTATATACATTTAAAAGTTTTCTACTAAAACGTCATTATTTACCGGTGGAATCTTGTTTACTAAAATAAATAAATAGACTGTAGAGAGTAGGTACTTACCTCATTTTGTTTAGCGCTAGTCTCAATGAAGGCTGCCTTCCATTTCTCAGCTAGCCGTTTTCCTTCCTCAGTGCTAATCTTTCTTTCCATGTGGAGATCAGTTTTGTTACCAACTAGAACTATTGGTACGCTGTAAGCAATATAGCATTGAATTTACTCCAGTGAGACTATGAGCATAATTATGTACACCAAATCCAGACATTTGTGATAGCAATTTGTACAGAATTTTAGTGCTTGCAATATAGGGGCAAGTCTAATTAGTTTAAGTGTACTAATTAACTTGAATTAAAATGGTTTTGAGACTGAGTTTCATTTTCAGGTGAGACCCAGTCAGTCTATGTTGGACCTTAGCAAACATGAACTGGTCAAACTATGAACTTGAAGTTAACAATTGAAATAGTCACCAGACAGGTTAAACTTGGTTTTAACAATAAATAAATGTAAACACTTACTGGATTTTTCCTACCATGTCGAGGAGCTTGTCATAGATGATTTGTACTATTTGGAAGCTCTTACTTGATGTGATTGAGTATACCAATACATAACCATGGAAGTCCATGCTGTACTGAGGCGGGAATATACTGTACTCATCCTGGCCTGCTGTGTCTACTAGCTTCACTTCATAGTCAGTAGAATTTAACCGGATAAACTTTGTAAAGGCTGCAAGAACAAAAACATATCTGCATTAATAGTAGTAACACATATATAAAGGTATAGTCTATTATAAAGGGTTGAAAAGGGCGACCTTACATCATGCTGCCTCATTTATTTAGCTGTACCATTTTTGACTATCATAATGGAGGTTATGGGTTCAATTACTGCTGAGGGCCAACATACTCTGATTAGTGCAAATGGCCTCAGTCAGGAAAGTTTTATATCACAAGGTACTAATAGCAGGGGATCCCTTGCAATCCCTTGTTCTGGGACAAGGGATTATGATGGGTGGATGTTAAGTTATATCGACGTGAAGTTCAACGCCTAAAGGTCAATAGATGTGTAACACAATGAACCCCCACACCAATCACCCTGAAGTACCATGCAAACACTCACTGTTCTCAATCGTTGGGTCGTAAGAATCAACAAACTGTCCTTCCACGAACTGGATAATCAAAGAGGACTTCCCTGAAAAATACATATATAAAATTTAAACGCAGTAATGACTAAAATGAGACGCAGCAGTTAGGAAACATTTTATTACCAACAGAACGGTAGCCCATCATAGCGATTTTTCTCTGCTTCGACGGCATATTTATACTGGAAGTTTTTGGGTGAATTAGATATAACACGTTGCACGACCTAAGAAATAAGAAAGACGTAGTTAAATATTTCCTTAAAACACAAAACGTGACGTCCTTTGGTTGAGTGAGTTTGAATGTCCACAGACAATTTTCAACTGTTTGACATTTCGTTTTCACAGATATCCGTCATAAGAATTCGGAGAATTCTGTATTCAGATTCAGCACATAGCTCACATATCAATTCATAGATGGCGCTTACAGGCGTGGCCATCTCTCTCTATTGTCCTGCCTGAGGTGGCCATAGAAATAGAAGAACCGACCCAGAGAACGCCTGCCCTTGAAAATTAATATATTATGCGCTCAGAATAAGAACTTGTTCTGAGATTATGCGCCTGAGTATTTTGACACTTTAGAGACGTGTCGGTTTAAACTACAGACAAACGGACACATGACTCGCTATGAGAAATGAGACTAGTAAACTTTGGTGCGTCATCCATTATTGGTAGATCTACCAATTCTACCATACTCGCTCATTAGTGTAATATTGGTTTAGATGGTTTTAGATTTGTGATCTATCACAAGAATATTTACATTGCGCGCCGAGTAAAAACCTGTGTGTGTGTGTCTTGTCTGATTGGATTTCAAGGAGTAAACGTGTATGTACTTCTAATGGCACTAATCTGCGGACATGAACACAGAGTATAAGCGTGACTCATGCAACTGTCAAAGTTTTGTCTAACTAATTTGTGGTCTGGTATGTTTTTGGGAAATATTTTTCTTTCCCCAATCCCCAACAAAAAAAAATATTTTTCTCATAAATCAATCAATGCAAGTGCGTGATTGATATTTTATTTTCAAATATCTAAATGTGTACTTGAGTGATTGGAATAACAACGCATCCAACAAACAGTAAAAATGGCAAACATTCCGGATTGCCCACTGAGTCTCAAAAATATCCAACATTACCTGAAAACAGCTGCGGAACATGATGCTAGAGATCCAGTCGTTGCCTATTGGGCTAGACTACACGCCTTGCAGACTGGGCTGAAGATTACCACCAAGAAAACGCCAGAAGAAACCAAATTTCTTATGGGTATGTATTTTAAATGCCAAAGCCTTGCAATTTTGTGTCTAAAACTCATCTCGGTCATCAAACTATCGGCCCTTCACCATATGTTTTTACATAAAAGTATAGCATTGCATGCCACTGAGCCCCACCTGGAAATCAAAGCCTTCAAAATGGCTTATCTACACTACCCTGAATTCGGGTTGGCCATAGCTACTGTCTAGCAGACATGATTATAATTGTATAAATCTTTTTGGGGTTCAATCGAGTCCATTCAACACATTTTAGATAAGCAAAGTTTAGAGAGTGGAAATGGAACACCATTTTGTTGTGTGAATAATCAAAATTTGATTTAAACACACAATAATGAAGAGGTCAAATTGGTTGCTGTTAGATTACTATACTTTTTATCAAGGTTTCAAATACATGTTATGCAAAAAGACTATTTTATAACATTAAAGAATTCCTAGGTTTGTCAAGATTGTGGTACCTCTGGGATACCATGTGTTTTATGGTGTAATTGTCCTGACTTTGCATAAGTAGTTAACCAAAATGGTGTATTAATAAATGTGACATTCCATACTCGCTTATGGAACTGCATCGTTTGATAGAATTAATTGATGAATGAATGAACTGCATCATTGAAGTCATATAGGTGGGTGATTCTGTTTCAGAATATTTCAATTTCACAGGCAGCTTGAATTGATACGCCCAACAAACTGAATTCTACCTCATTCTGTGTCATTGAATAATTTCTTATTGTACTAATATTCATTTGGGATTGGCAATTTCAAGTGCTGACATAAGAACACCTCCAAAGATCTGACACTCAGGTGTGCTTCATTCTATATCTATGAATAAATATGAATCTAATCTGAATAGTTTTGTTTAACTATGTTCAGAATTTTGATGGGATTACAATTTTTTTTTTTTTTTGTATTATTCTCCCTTATCTGCGATCAGTCCTAGGACTATGAGCAGATGTATTCCCTGAGTAGTCGCATGAAGAGTGTGCCCTCCAGTGAGGGCATCTACTCATAGGTAACCTAGAGCTAGAGGCGTTCCTGCAGCTCCAGTATGTGATGTCGCTTTAGCCTTTTCACATAACTTTGTAAAGTAAGTTGGCGAGCCAGTTTATTAGGGTGATTAGTTAACCGCTCCTTGTATTTAGCAGTCACTTCTCGGATTTCCTCTTTCACTGTTTTCATTTTCAGTTCCTGGTGTATTTCACAATTTGTTATGTACCATGGCACATTAGCAATGCCTCGCAAGATCTTGTTTTGCTGTCTTTGAAATATGTTAATGTTTGAGTCACTAGCACTACCCCATAGCTGTATGCCGTACATCCAGATAGGCTTTATTAAAGTTTTATAAAGTAGGAGCTTGTTGTCCAGAGAAAGCCTGGAGTTTCGTCCCAGCATCCAGTGGATATTCCTGTGTCTGTGGTTTATTTCATCTCTTTTGGCCTTGATGTGATCTTTCCAGGTAAGGCGTCGGTCTAGGTAAAGTCCCAGATACTTTACACAATCACTATGTGGAAGAGTATTTTCTCCAAGTTTCACTGGTGGGCAGTTTCCTTTGCGAAGAGAGAATGTCACCTGAGCTGATTTTGCTGCACTCGCCTTAATCCTCCACTGCTGAAGCCAGGCGTGTACTTTATGTAGGCCAGTTTGCAGTTGGTCTGATGCCACCTTCGGATCTTTATAGAATAGAATATTTAGAATATTTATTTATTGGGCAAAAACATTAGTACACAGCTTTTACAAAATGGTTTTACTTAATGCTATATACAAAATTAACGATTAGCTTCTGACGCTGTGCTAGGTTAAAAACCTGTGTTACAGCAATCAGTGCCAATTCCCCACCGAAGTGACAATGTTAATTTGAGTTCGGATTGTACAGACAATTAGTTTCACTTAACATACAAATTTTTTTTTTTTTATACAAATTTTAATAATTTTACTCATGTAAAGAATATTATATATATATATGTACTATATAACCCAGGAACCATGTATATAATTATGTCCTAGGATTCAATTACCTTAAATTAGTATATTTGTATAAAAATAGGTGGATAGGTGTAGTGTAGTTGGTGAGTGTATTCCTCTTTTTGTGTGGTGTATGTGAGTGAGTGTGTAAGTAGTGTTATGAATGAGTGTGTGTAAGAGGATGTGTTTAAAGAATAATTTTACTTTTAGTAATAGAATAGTGGGATATTTGCATTTAAGGGTTACTTAAGAATACAGAGTAGGTTTTCAGTTTCATCATATGTCAGATGCTGTAGGAATTTCATAACTTCGTGTTTGCACTCTGTGCTGCTTTTATGATAGATGTTAATTTGTTTGTTTACTTTGTTGTAAATATGAGGTCCTAAGTATTCGGTAAACCTTTGACTAAAAGTAGTATGAAAGCGGCGCTCATATTCACAAACCCTGTCATTTCTTCGTTTGGACATGATGTTTGTGTCGAAGGTAATTTTTTTATGTTGCTTTAGTATAATATCTAGTAAAAACAGTTGGCGGACTGACAGAACCTCGCAAAACTCATACAATTTGGTAGTTGGGTATCGAAAACAAACCTTCAAGACTGCTCTTTGAGCTATTTCAAGTTTTTTAAGACTTGTCTTGGATGCGCCACCCCAAGATGTTATGCCATATGTGACAAGAGATTGAGAAAGTGCAAGATAAATTTGTTTCAAACGAGTGGGATCCAAGACATGTCTCAAGGTTTTAAATACATATATCAATTTTCGTAGTCGTGTGCTAACTAGTTCAATATGATTGTTAAAGTTCAGTTGTTTATCGATAATTACGCCCAAATATTTAATGACATCCACCTTTTCCAATTGCGCACAGTGGCATGTTGTTGAGCGGGGGTCTGTACAGGAATGTCCTAAAATTTTGAAGTTTTTGCTAGGTTGTGATTGGTTACGAATAGAAAAAGCAATATATTTTGATTTATCTATATTTAATGTAAGGATATTATCTTGTAGCCAATTCGTAACACGGTCAAATCCAAGCTGAGCAATGTTATAGACCTCGTTCCAATTTTTTCCTGTAAATGTAAGGGCAGTATCGTCTGCATATGTTGTTATTTTTCCATTGTAGTTACCGAGTTCTAAAAGATCATTAATATATATGAGAAATAACGTGGGTCCAAGGATACTGCCCTGTGGAACACCGTGAGTGAGTGGCAAGTCTTCGCTAAAGTAGTCGCCAAGCTTTACTCTTTGATGTCTTTCACTAAGGTAACTTTTAAAGATCTGAAGTTCGTTTCCTCTGATGCCAATTCTTTCCAGTTTTGTCAAGAGAAGTGGGACAGAGACCGTATCAAACGCTTTTGCTAAATCCAGAAAGATAGTGAGCACTTTTTTACCCTTATCTAGGTTTGTTGAGATGTAATTTGTAATTTCGTGAACAGCGTCATTAGTACTTTTACCTTTTCTAAAGCCGAATTGGTTATTGGACAGTAAATTTTTACTTTCAAGAAAATTTATTAGTCGATTATTAAGTATTTTTTCAAATATTTTTGAAAGCGACGGCAGGATTGAGATTGGCCTATAGTTACTTATACGGTCTCTGTCCCCGTTCTTAAATATTGGCGAAACAACAGATCTTTTTAATACCGCAGGAAAAACACCGTTGTGAATGCAACTATTAAAGATGTGTGTGATTGGTGGAATGAGAAATGACTTCATATCCTTCAAAAGCTTACCTGATATTTGGTCTATTCCTACTGAGGTACTATTCTTTAAGTCTAATATAGCTCTCTCAATTTCTTCTTCGTCGGTTTCCAGTAACACAAATGAGTGCAAATTAATTTTTGGTGTGTAACTGTCAGGCCGCGGCGCTGGATGCTTTCTTTTTTCAATGAGTTCCGCAAGGTCCCTACCGACATGAACGAAGTATTTATTGATGTTATTTAGCGTGTCTTTAGGTGTAGTATTTTTATTCAGAAGTTCTAGTGATGATTTTTTGGGTTTAGCTGTATTCGTTATATCTTTAATAGCCTTCCAAAGCTTTTTACTATTGTTTCCTGCTTGCGTAATTTGTTCTCTTTCGTAGTTTCTTTTTAGTTTTTTTAAAAGAGAATTACAGTAATTTCTGTATCTTCTATAAGTTACTTTTAAAATTTCATTATGAGGCGAACGCTTCTGTTTTTTGTGTAACTGGTCCCGGTTTTTTATACAGCGTAACAGCCCTGGTGTTATCCAGGGTTTTATAATTCTTTCTCGTTTTGGAAGTTTTATAATTTTTGTATTATTTATTATTGCAGTTTGAAGTTTATCACATAGGTATGTCATTGCTAAGTTAGGATCATCGTTATTGTATATTTTGTCAAGGTCTATCGCCAGTATTTCAGTTTGAACAGATTTTATATCTATTATGTTTTTGTTTGCAGCTAGTAAATTACGTTTATGTTCATTTTCCATGCAAAATAGAATGGTTCTATGGTCTGTTAATGACGTTTCTAATACCATTGTTGAAGATTTACGATTTGTTTTAAGAAATAGATGATCAAGACAAGTATCACTTAGATCTCTTGTAACGAAACAGTGTGCTGGTAATAATCCATGGTATGCCATTAATGTAAGGTATCGTTCAGATGAGTCATCCCGTTTACCGTCATTTATTGCAATGTTTATGTCACCAGCTATAACAATGTTCTTATAATGTGTAAGTGTGTTCAAAATTTCATCTAGTGACTGTAAGAAGTTTTCTGTGTTTCTGTAGGATGGTGAGCGGTAAACTGCAACAATAGCTTCATCTTTACCATTCCGTATTAGGAGACAGTTTCCATCTGCTAGGCCAGGTTCATCAACTGTGACTGTTAGGCTATCTTTAATGTATGTAACCACACCATCATTTTGCTTCAAGTTTTGTGTAGTGTAGTATGACGTGTACCCTTCTAATTTAGGGAGATCTGATGATTTTGATAGCCAACATTCAGTCAGCACCAGAATATCACAGGCTATGTTAAGTCGATGTAGTAGTATTTCAAAACCGGACATGTTACAGTTTATACTTCTAATATTTTGAGATACCAAAGTTAAACACCTGCTGGTCTTGGTTAATAAATCCTTGCATTGTTCTACATCGCATTCGCATGCGTTAGATACCGCAAAACTGTCAATATCTTGAGATACATATTCAAGTTTATCTATTTTTTAGGAACTGATTTAGTTTAATTTTCAAATGAATGTGCTTAGGGCTTAAATTTAGCCCTATACCAGTATAGAGAACATGCGACATTAATTCTATTACTTGTGTATTTTGTTCAATTGTGTAATGTGTTTTTGTGTTCATCTGTTTTTTTGTGTGTTGAGATAGTGTTTGTTGTTTTTGTAAGAGTGTGTTAGATAAGAAAAAACATAGTAGTAAATAAAAGTAACAAGTTTCATAAGTAGGAACTATAACCAGTCATGCAGCTTTTCTCAGCACTTCAATGTCGGCCTCCGAATTAATCTTGATTTGAGGGAGATTTTCTTTTTTTCTCAAGTAGACTATACCATTTGACGTCCAGCAGAAATCATATCCATTTGATTTCTGAAACATCCTAGCCTGATAAAACAGTTTTTGGGTCTTCTGGGTCAGTGTTTCCGAGACATATAGTGGTTTGGATGGTCCCTGGTGATTGAGGTGTTTTGTACTTAGTTTATCTCCCTTTGATTTGGTTTTGTTGAAGTCCTTGACCTTTCTGAGTACTTTATCTCTAAGAAAAACCGTGGAAAACTCCGTTATTATTGGCAGTGCTGGGGAGTCCCTGGACTGTAGACGGTACGTATCTTTGATATCATATGGCTGAACGTCTATCTCCAAAACCTTCAAGACATTGGTCACCGCGGATAATACATCCTCCTTTTTTTCGCCGTGTGGTTTGGGAATGTTTCTGAATTCTATACCTGTCAACCGAGTTTTTCTTTCTAGTATCTCAATTTTTTCTTCCAGATAACCAATGATTTTCTTGTCTTCTTTTCGTTCAGCTTCGAGAGTATTAATTTTTTGCAGAAATTCGTCATACTTTTGAGACATCGTTTCTACACTCTTCGTCATTAATTCATTTTGGTTTTTCATTTCTTGAATATTAGATTGCATTTCTCTAAAATGCTGGTTTTGTTCTTCAGAAAGTTTTCGGAACATATCCAATAACTGTGACGATACGTCACTTACTTCAAATTTACGTTTTTTACGTTCGGTAACGCTACTCAAAATCTCGTGTAAATCCGGGGCAGAGTCATAATGTTGTAGCGGCAAGTCGTGTAAAGTGGCACACGAGGCAGTAGAAGATGATTGTAAAGGGGCATCTTGTTTAGGCGGTCGTTGTATATTGCTATGTTCCGGCCCAGTCGCTAGCGGTGCAGGGGACGGGGGCGGCGTGCGAAGGACCATTTTTGTATTTTTAGATGGATTTGGCATAAGATCCGCTTCTGGGGTACTAGGCGAGTATAGCTTAGTAGGACGTTAAAGCGGCCGTATGCCAAAGGGTCAGGCAACTGTGGTAGCGTGCGGATCTACGGCGTGAATACCGGCTTCGTCCAATATAAGTTGACCTCTCACTAGTCCTTCGCAGCCAGTAAGCCCGGAATTGGTGGTTGTCGACGCTTAATACAATTTGACTTCCCCGCCACCACAGCACGATCCTTGTGTCATTGAGGCAAGTCAACAGTTAGATATATGTTTCTCTTTTTCTCACTTGTTTGGTTCAGTATTAGTTAGGGATAGAATGCTTCTTGTTTATATGCACTGAGATGTAGTGTACGTAATATTACTCACACACAGAAGTTCGCTCGTGGTTGGAAGCACGCGTAAATGCTATCTCTTTTATGGTCTGCGCTCCTATTATTCACTGGGTATTAATTATAACTGATTTGTATTTAATATTTATTTATTACTTGGAGAAATAAAGTTTTAACTGCAAACGTGTCTGTTCTCCACAGAGGTCCGGGGGGAAGGGATTATGACTGGCGAGGATCGCAGTATCGTCGGCGGATTACAATTTGGCAAAAAATCTTATTTATAAGATTAGAAGGAATAGAACAGTTTGCACTGAAATATAATGCAATTGTGTTTAAGTCAAATTAATGTGGTAGCCAAGTATGCCAAGTGGCGGTAGCACAGTTGGTAGAACAATGGACTAGGAAGTGAGAGACCCAGGTTTGATTAGATGAAAGAAATCATAGAGAGGAAATCTGAGTGTCTGAGTTGTTCAAACACCTCAGTGCTTGAACTTGCCAATCTGCAATGAAGCTTTATTTGTACCTTTCATTGAATAACACTTTCTGTGCTACAATGAATGCAGTTTCAATTTTTTTATTGTCTTCAGCAATCATGGAATGGCTGGAGGAAGCGAAGATGGTGCACAGGGAAAATGAAGCCATCTCCAACGAGGTTGCAGCACAGGCACACCTTGAGAACTATGCCCTAAAGCTCTTTCTGACAGCTGATAAGTTGGACCGTAATCAGAACTATGGAAAGTGAGTTCAAATTACTTACGAAGTTTGTAGTGGTATTAGGGTTTTCACACAGTGCCAATTTTGTATAAGGTAATGTTATTATACTATTTTTATTTTTAATGCACTAACCAGTGCTAAGGATAAATAAAATATAATAATAAATAAAATTTAAATAGGTTTTTAATAGGTAATGTTATACCATACCAATTGCATTTCCAAGTTGAAATCCTATAATGACCAATCAGAGAAATTATTGTTGTACTCTCAGGTTCAGGGTTACAGTGTATTCCAAAATCTGTGTATTTCCTGTGCACAGGATCCGGGCAGGTTGTTTATTTGGTGCAAATCCCAGGTTCCTAATGTAAAAAAAACTAAAACCTTACACATATGTAAAATATGATTTAATTGCAAGATTAAAAAATATATTCCATAAATATTTAAGTTAGTTAGGCATGTTGCAGGGCACTTAATTCAGTCAAATTCTCTTGGGAATCCCAAAAAAAGCATCCTATGTTTCAATACAATACAGGCAGGTATTCATGTCAATGTGTTATATTATATTAATAATAAATAAATAAATAAATAAATAAATAAATAAATAAATAAATAAATAAATAAATAAATAAATAAATAAATAAATAAATAAATAAATAAATAAATAAATAAATAAATAAATAAATAAATAAATAAATAAATAAATAAATAAATAAATAAATAAATAAATAAATAAATAAATAAATAAATAAATAAATAAATAAATTGATTAATTAATTAATTAATTAATTAACAAACAAACAAACAAACAAACAAACAAACAAATAAATAAATAAATAAATAAATAAACGAACGAACGACAGAACGAACGAACAAATAAATAAATAAAAATATCTAAAATGCACATGTCTATTAGAGATTGTCATTTACAATTTATTCTGCTATAGTAATTTTTTTTTGTGTTCCATTTTCCTACAATTTTTTTGCATTTTGGTTTTAACAGATGTTTACAGATTTTCATCTTTGTATATTTTTATAGTTATTGTACAGTTAGTGTCGCATTGTTATATCCATTCTATTTATTTTTTTACATAAAAGGAAAATTCCCAGGTCCAGGACACTATTTGTGTCCCCCATAATGTCATTTTTATTTGTTTTTCTTTGATTCGTCTTAGTTTTGATTGTCATGAACCACCAAATTAATCCTTTTAATATATTAGTTATTTCAGTATTACTTTTTCACTTAAATTACAGTTACTGGTTGGTGAATTAAGTTGGGGGCAGAGATAAAATGATCTGAAACAAAATTTGATCATCAGTAGAATAGGCTTTGGGAACTTCATTAAAGCTTGTATTTCGAAATTAACTATTATACATACATCACAAAATCTCTAAAAAACCTAAAACCTTCGTCCAAAAAAATTCACAGTAGGTATTCTTAAATATCACCAAAGAGTCAAAGAGAGGGTATCTTTACTAAGATTATTGTATTTTCGACTTCCAGGAATATTGTCAAACTGTTCTATACTTCTGCCATGATCTATGACATCCTCACTGCATTTGGAGATTTGACGGATGAAGCCATACACAACAGGAAGTATGCAAAATGGAAGGCTGCTTACATCCACAACTGCCTGAAGAATGGAGAAACACCTGTTCCTGGTGAGCATTAGAATATATTTCTCACTTATGGCATAGGTGGAGTAAGGTTAAACATTCACTTGTTGTTGAAGTATTATTGTGTAAAAACTACCATGTTTATTACTCAAGCGTGTTTTACCGCTATTGACATATAGCTTATAAGGAACACTAAGATACAGGTTACGCCTTGTTTAGGGGATAGAATATGACACCTGCCTTCGTATTGTATAACCCTATGTTATCTGCCTATTTTTAGTACCACTGTTGCTATTATTCGTATAATGAGAAAGTTTTAACTATTATCCATTTATCACTTTCATCAGCTACCACATTGTGCCTTTATAAAATTTTATGACTTCAAATTTTACTTGATATGTTGGTGTCAGACACCATTATACTTTTGTATTCTGTGATCAAAGTTCACTACATACCTTTTATTATATTCTTTCATTCACTTTACAACATTCCTTATCAGTCAGGCATAATCGTACAGTGCAACACAAGAAATAAGTCCCGCGGATGTACCTTCGCAGATGACCAAATTTTGGATGTGCGGCAAGTTGATCGACCAATCAGATAGTTTCATTTTATGACAGGCCGTGCGCCTTTGTTGCTATTGGTTCATTCAACGTAATCGATGCAGGTGACTATTAGTTTGGCAATATTAGCGTGAGCGAAATAGGTACAAAGCGCTACTGCGGCAATCAATTCTGCACCTTAACCGTATCAGTTAAAGATCATGTCGAATGTAGCTTCGGGTACTTTCGTTACACTTCTTCCTAGTCTGCGCGAACGTAGATTCCCGAAGGGACTTTCATGATGTGTAGTACTGTTTTATTTTAGACTCCAAATATTTTTTATGTCTCAGGTCCGATGCAGCCAGAAGATGGGGGCGAGGACAGCGAAGGAGCGACCGGCAGCGATTCCGCGCCACTCACTTCCCCCGATGTACCTGGTCTCTCCTTGCCCACCAACCCGTCTACGCCCCCTGTGGACCCATTCTCGCAACCGTCAAACGCACCTTTCCCTCCAGTGGCCCCATCCAGCTTCAATAACACTTTACCAGACCCAACAACAGTAATGCGCGCTGCATCCCAGATGCCCCCTGTACCATACACCCCAGATCCTAATCCGGGTGGTTTCGTCCCCTACGATCCATCTCAACAGTCAATTCCTCAAAATAACCGTCTGTTCGGCGACGCTTCTGCGAACTCGGCGGTTACTCTCACCCCTGACCAGATCGCCAAAGCCCAGAAGTACTGTAAGTGGGCTGGGAGCGCGCTAAACTATGACGATGTTAAAACAGCTATATTGAGCTTGAAGAATGCCTTAGAGCTGCTGCAGACTGGACGTGACCCGGCTTGAAGTGCTTCTGGTAAGAAATGTTATTATTGTTGTTGTGCTTTGATCAATTATTGTTTTATTTCAAAATGGAATATATCTATAAGCAAACTATTATATACACTACACTGTTCTGCACACATAGATCATGTTGTAATATGGTTGATATATGTACCACAACTGTAGAAATGTATATCACAAAAAAAATTGGCAAATGGCCTCAAAATATATTTTAAGTCATTTAAATATTTAATACTATGTAACTTTAAAGTTTATGCTAAAGTTCTGGTAACATATTTCTAATTTAAATAAACAGTCAATAAATCATGTTTTATACTTTAATTCTTAAACCATTATGTACTCCAAACACCACAATTACTTAACAGAAATTAGTACAAAGATGCCTATCAATAAATATCTCTTGGCAGCCAAACGATTACCACCGCTTAATTTATTAATATGGTAAGTGTTATACCTACGACGTTATAGAAGAGTTCTTGTGTGATGCTAGGTTTCAGAGGTATTTGAAAGAGAAATTTTAGTTAGCCACTGGAAATTTTTGTGCCTGTATTCGGTAATGGATTTATCACTATTCCTATGGTCTTACAAAATCTCATATTCTATTTTAAATTATGTTGCTGCTGGAAATTAAGATTAATTTGGAATAATCTATTCAAATTAACTTTACAAAGTTATTAGTATTGAGCAAATAATTTATTTAAAAACAATACAGAAGTGCATTAAACTGTATTTGTGCCTGTATTCCCTCTAGAGCTAGATATCAATCGTTTTAACTATTTGCAGTAACAGTTCAGAATGCATTAAGTACTAACGAAACACATTCACTACATCCACACTTACAAAATGAACCTAGTACCGCATTCAAAGTCACTTATATTAATATCACTTTTAAACATACAAAGTTCCGTTGTAGCTGCATAGACAATGTTATTGGTGTTCTAATTGTGGATACCAGTTGGTAGACGACGCAATTGCTATTGGTACATCTCGGGACGCCACACTGTGCTTATTACAATTAATATTGCTCTTAATAAACTGACTAGATCGAAATCACAGAGAACCTGTCTCCTGTCGGTACTCCTAGTAGCAATCGTATAAAATGCTCTGGCACAGTTGTTTTAGTTACCATCGAGTGTAGTTTTAAATTAGATTATGATGAGAACATTTTTCATCTGAAGTGCTGTCGCTTATTTTAGTCTCTCTTGAGTCCGTTGCCGTTCTGTGTTGCAGCGGCCCTTTCCATTTCTTCGCGTCGGCTTGTTTGATACCTGCACAAAAACCAACATATTGTACCATTCACACAAGACACATAACATTATGTCCCCAACACGTTTCTCGTGATTTAAGGTAAAACTGGGACGTAATGGATAATTATGCACATGAAGTCTTCTTGAAACAAAAAACCACGTGATATCATAATCAGATTAGAACTTGACATTGAGAAACGTGGGAAGTCACAAAAACTTAAAAGCATTTTTCTTATATATTTAAATAAAATAATAAATTTTCCTATAACTATATACAGCATTAATACTAAAAAGATTTACATATTTACAAAAAAAATAAAGGTTTAAATAAAAAGGTCTACACCGCTGCCGATGGGGAGAGTTCCCAAGACACAGGCAGCATTCCCTCTCTGAATGGCCAGGCTGATGCGCTGGCCGAGGTAGCTACCAGCTCTTGGGTCGCCCGATGAGTCGATGAGGCGCGTCGCTATTTCTTTTTGAAGTTTACGCGCCTCGGGGCCCCACGGACCCATCGTCTCGACCCCAAACGGCGCAAATAGGTAACCATACCCAAGGACAGAGTATTTGCGCCGCTTGAGGCCTTCGGCCGTAGTCGCCGCCGCGCCCGTGGCCCTGCTGGTGTGGGTGACATGGGAAGACGCCAGTGTGTCCACGCAGGTCGCATCCCACACTAGCGGCCACCCGCTCTGCCACGGCACCAGAGACATACCGTCGGGTCTCTTTCCATCGTCCCGTGCTATACCGTTAGGCTCAAGGATGGCCGGCACGGCGACGCTGGAAAGAGCCCTCCGGTTTATGTCGTTCAGGGACGCGTGACGCGACATTCGGTCCACGCTGCGTTGGCAGGATAGGCCATGGTGTCCCAACTTTTTCTTATGGAAATGTTTATGTTTCTTGAACATAATCGATCTATGACAGAACCACTGTTGACTTGACAAGTAAAGTAAACAGTGATCCAATCAACTGGAATACATGGAATGTCCGCTATTAAACTAAACAAGACAGATATTCGTCATAGCAACCATTTGGCTCGATGCCAAAGCGATGTTCGCCCGAACGTACGATATCCCGAACTAATTTTATTTGGTTACGTATGTTTACATCATATAAAATTTGGTCAAGGTGCTTACAGTAACCATTTTATACACATTCCTATTGAGTGTGAAGCATTTCCTCTTTATTCAGATCATCCGGCACGAAAGATTAATTTCTTATCCACTTAACGGTAATCGTGATTGGTCATTCACGAGGTTTATCTGAAGATTGGCGATCTATTTTACAAGCACTGTCTACCTCAATACCTTGAATATGACGCGGTGGTAGCGGAACGGTGTAGAACGCCGGCTTCTCAATCGGGAAGTCGTTGGTTCAAACCCCGGCATGTACCAATGACTTTGTTTTCTAAGTTATGTACATTTGTGAAATTATAGTAACAATACCACTCGCTGACGGTGAAGGAAAACATCGTAAGGAAACCCTAGTGTCTGAGTTGTTAACGTACCTCAGCGCTTGCTACGTACAATGGCCCAACTATGAGGCTAAGTGCGGAAATCTCAGGTCTAACTAACTACCTTGAATAAGCATCCCAGTAAGTTAGCCCTGAGATTTGCACAGTTAGCCTCGGAGTTGTTCCACTGTATTTAGCAAGCGCTAAGGTATGCGAACATCTCTGACACTAGGGTTTCCTCAAGAGGTTTTCCTTCACCGTTAACCACTGGTATCGCTACTATATATTCACAAATATACGTGATATAGAAAACAAAGTCATTGTATATGCCTGCAGTCGAACCACTTCCTCCCGAATGAGAGGCTAGCGTTGTACCGATGCGCTTCCACCGATCTAAAAATATAAGTATTCCAGATGTCAAAGAGATATCGATGTAAGTCAGTGGCGTATAGCGTATAGGGCGGCAGGGGCGGTCCGCATCGGACGGCACTTTAAGAGGGCGGAATCGAAAACATGAAATATTTCAAAATATCGAATTGAACCCCCAAGAAATTTTCCATAGCTTATTCTGTGAATTATTATTGGGAAATCCCAATTCCGTCACCGTATGGAAAACTTAACTGAATGTAAAACCTAAAACATATTTATTTTTAACATTACATAATAATTGTGTATGACTGATATTTTCAAAAAGTTCTTCAAAATTACTGTATATTTAAGTTTTTGAACTGAAATCCTGTCCCAGAAGTCCGTTAATAAGAGGGCGGCAAAATTGTCTTCCGCCCCGGGCGTTTGACACCCACGCTACGCCACTGATGTGAGAAATCTCGACTTCTGAAGCCGCCAAACGAAACAAAGAGGATAGTAGTGATGCCAAAATACAAATTGATCTTAAACAGGAATCTAAATTCATTCGTTTGATTTACATACATCGGGGATTCTATTGAAGCCATTAATAAACATCAGTTAGATTAGAGCTTTACTGTGTTGTCTCTACCTACATATACTCTTGTTCGAGACTACGTTGGTATGCGGAAACACACTGCATCCAAGACACTAATATACCGTGCCGCTATTATATTTTTAAAGGCCTATTGTACAGGATTCATCAAGCTTTTTTAACAACTCCCTAGGTTTTGAACTAAAACGAGACTACTAGGACTACTAGTGTGAGAGGAGCAACCGACGACGCGAGCTCCGTCTCTGCTCACCTTGATTAAGCTCGGCGAATCGGAGCGAAACCTGGTCGGACTCTTCCGATATAACAACACCCGTAAGTAGATCCGGACTAAAAGTCTACAACTCCCTAGGTGTTTCCACGAACTGTGTTCTGCAATTGCCACCTACGTGCATCACCAACGGAGCTTGCTTAACAACTGGGCTAAATAGAATATACCTCTAAATAATAAGTAGAGAATAAGTAGAGGTACAAACTCATACTTGAAAATATCGATGTTGCTTTTGACTGGTGGTCGTTTTATAAACACAAAAGCGTCCAAGTTCAGAAGAAGAAGTAGTATAAATAGAAAGAAGTCAAAAACACTTTATGTCAATCAAAAACACATACGGCTTTCTTGGTCGCATTTTTTTATGTGTTCACTTAGAAGTATGCTTTTTTCACAGCTCCTAAGATTTCAATACTGTTTGCTATTCACCTCACCTTCTTCTTCTTCAGGCTATATTATGTAGCCCACTGCTGAAAATAGCCCTCCCCTAATGAGCGCCATAGCGCCCTGTCGTCAGCCTGTCGCATCGAGCATTTGCCGGCAGTTTTTCGCAGATCGTCATCTTACCTGGTCGGAGGGCGTCCTCCTTGCCTCAGTACCTCGATATATATTAATAGACAGGCGTACAAGTGACCCTACGAGTATAAGCGTTTCCTTTTGAGGCATGGAGTCTAAAAATGAACTTAATACAAAGTCCTTACCAAACGACGAGTCTACCGCTCAGCATGAAAAAAAACACCAGCGCAGGCGCGCAGCGGTCGAACGGGTCTCCCACCATCACGTGCGAGTATGCGGCCAGAATCATCAGCAGTACGAGGCCGATGTTGGCGGTGTTCTTGATCTTATCTAGAAAGTACAACAATAGCAATAATAAATAACTTCCACACAACACAATCACTTGTCTGATTCCAGACTAGAGAACCCTTGAGAGGGGTTCTTGCGATTCGATATCAACCCTTGTATGTCCCCACTGCTGGGGCACGGGACTCTTCATGCGCCGCAGGAAGGTTAGGCCATGCTCCACAACAGGGGCCAAGTACGGGTTGGTGGAGGATTGTATTGTAAGACAGGGCGAGCCTTACCGTCAGAAGTTCTTGCGATTAGACAATGAAATATATCTATATGACTTCAAAAACACAAAATAAACACATAAAATTGTAGATATAAAATCATACAAGCCAGAATAAACGATAAAAAATACATTTGCTAGTGGTAACTTGTCAATAGAAGTGTTTCGTCGTGAAGGTAAAGGTGAAGTAGAAAATACAAAGAAATGTAGATTGACTAGCTAACGTAATCTTGAATTTTAAAGAATTCTAAAAAAAGGTTTACTCCGTTGCGGTGACCAGAACATGGAAATATAGATAGACTGAAGTCATGTGTACAAATTTAGGTACAGCGGCCCCACTGGGAATCGAACCTCAAATATGACAAATCAGACGTAATAGACCAACGAAGCAGTTAACACTATTTTAGGGCATCTTCTTGGGTGTTAAAAACTGGCGTCCAACCTCAAAAGCGCACACTGGACATGAGAACAAACTATATTCTGTAAAATTTGGCTGGAAAATCAATATATTGTTTGTGTTATCTAATATACACCTAATATAACCGTGTCACAGTGTTTGTTATTGAACTCCTCCGAAACGGCTACACCGATTTTTATTATTTTTGTGTACATTTGGTAGGTCTGGGAATAGTCCTAAGCATGACAAAACAACTCTGTCGAGTTTCTGAGAATATATTACCTACATTATGATATGATTTATGTTGATCATTGGCAGATGAGACAGAGAGAGAAAGGTCTTCTTGCCCGGATGGGAGACAAGGAGGAGTGGAACATCTTGGCGGACGCCCCAGCAATGGGATACAAACAGGGCTAACTAATATTTTTTTTATAAATAATGGCAAATAAAAAAAAACTATTTCTTGGCCAAGAGTAACAGGAGGGAGCGGCATGAACGCAATAAATTAAAGAATGGTGTAAAAAAAACACCTGACTACATAAAAAAATGTTTGTAGAAGTAAATTGTTTCAATTTTTTTAACCCAGTGTCACTTTCCCAATCGAACGATCTGTCGTACAAGGGTTGGTAACGAATTCACAAAAATACAAGAAATCAGTGATATTACTTTATCATTGTAGCGTTGTATTTACTGAACTTTAAAATGTATACCTACTTTTAAAATGAAAACATAGTTATAATTTGTAACTATTGACAATATGACTGAATTAGTTTCGCGTACTATTATTAGGTACGGTACGACTAGTATGCGCTACAAATCCTGAACGATTCTAATCGTCTAACTGTCAAATTCCATACCTAGGTACTAATTGCTATCGCAAACGTCAGGACTCAGACGGGATTTGGTGCCCTTAATTAGGCCTCAGCCAACTTTTAAGTCGTCCGCAAAGAACCTAACCGAGTACAGTGAATTTGTGTAAAAGTTGCTACAATATTACGTGTAAAAGTTGTACCTATGTGGTTGAATGTAGCTATAGCTACAGGAAACAGAGCTTTAGTCTACTAAATACATAATTATCTGAACAGCTAATCGTTGGTACCTATAGCAACGTCGTCATTCAAGTGGTAATATAATAAACCCGTCCGTATTATGTACGCATCTCGGACGAAGGAGTTAGGTAGTAGGTATCACGCGAGGTGCAGAGTTAAATTGCATGTGTTGTAGGTGGTCGGTAGTTCAGTTGCCACGCTACTGGTTATACATAATAGTTAGTAGATTACGCACCACACGCACATAATACAACAAAAAAGTGATATATGCGTCGAATTGATAACCTCCTTCTTTTTGAAGTCGGTTAAAAATAGCTATTGCCGTGTTATGGTTTACATGACACTCGTCCCTCTGTGGGTAACCATAGTTTTTCAAATGTAGCATAAAATCCCTTATACTTACGACTAGGAATCAGTGCTAGGGCGAGCCCAAACAATATTTCGAGTCCTCCAACTCCTCGCCTGTACCATTTTGATGGTAACTTGAAATCCAAAGCTTCGCTCAGCGGGAATACTTTCGCATATCTCACATATTCTTTTCGCTGAAACAAAAATAAAGATAACTTTAATAATTTATCTTAGATCATCAAAAATAGAATGTTTCTAAAATAAGTTTGGTCCTCCGAAACCGATAATTTGATTACTTGATCTAGTTACGTCTGCGATTTAAAACAATAATTTATGTTGTATGGTGGCTGCGTAACCATGTAATTAATTATGACATCGCAACGTCCACTGTCACAGGTATACTTACCAATATTTTATTGTCATTATTATTAAATTAACAAGGCAGTTGGCAAGGGCTACAATTTCGCAACAAAATTAAATTGACAAGACAGTAAAACGTGGTCGGTGGTATATTGTTTAGAATTTGTTGTTGAATTTAAATTGAACGAAATGTATTACCCACGGGTGTGAATGGTGCAGTTAGCAGGTTTTTGCAGTTAGGTATTTAGGTAGGGCCTATTTGTTAGCACTGATTAACAATAACTAATGGTAGCTTCTGCAACTTTGTTTACAATGTACCTAACTGTAACTTTGTTTATAAGTCTTATTTATGAAACTGTACTAATACGTAGTATGTTAACGCAACTCTGTAAAACGTTCTTTAAGGCTTAAAACACTTCAAAAGATATTTTAAGGAAAAAACGTAACCACAGTTTAACTGAACTGTGCTTAGAGCAATCATTTTTACGAACAAGATCGTTATGTAATCGCATAAATTATATTTTAATGAGATCCTATTATAGGACTATTTCTACTTTATATCAAGAGAGTGTTTAATTTAGAAGATTTTTTGTTTAATGCTGCAAGTTTATTACGAATTGTAATTTTATCACACGAGATCCTTCTAAGGAGAAACCGCGGAGACATCGAGCTATCTGTTCAGATTTATTGATAGTGCTAAGTAAGGTGAATAATAATGATAAGTCCCAGCGAGCGTTGCGTGGACGGTCGAACGCCCGCGCCTGCGCTCGCGTCGCTACATACCTAGGTAGCTGTCGCAATGCTGACACTGCGGCGGTATTAGGCGACAGGCCAAATACCAAAATAGCAATCGACATCGCTCCACAACAAAAATCTTAATGCAGCGAGCGACCTTTTAGTGTCCATTTACGAATACACCGTGTTATATCAAACCGTGTAATCTACTTACCAAGTCTTTATGTAACTCCTTCGATATGAATGGAGTTAGTTTTGTTATCCCGACGAATATAAAGAACACTCCTAATAAAACAGATAAGCTTTTTAGTACGACGGAACCCATTTTAATGTAGAGTAGTTTGGTGTAATTTATATTGAAAGCTTATCCATTCATTTATACTTTAAAAACTTATCTTGATTAAGTATTTCAACATTGTAGACACAGTTTTCTATTTTTATGTGTTTATTGATTCCATTTTAAAAGAAAAATAATCGTAATCATAAATAATGAAAAATACTTGGTAATATTCACGGCACAATCGCACACGTTTCGCGCCGGCGCGAAAAAGTAAAATCCATACTGTCTTTGGTGCTGCCATACTATAATATTGGAAAAATGGTAGATTGCGCTCTGAACAGCTTCGCTTAGACACTAATGATTATTCGACGTGCGTCCGCTCCAACAACCTCAAAGGTCTTTCAGACTTTGTCGTACTTTTATGCTCAGAGTGCTTAGTGCGAGTTGTACAGATCCAATCGAATAACTTTACTACCGCGTTAATCGAGCATTGAGTAGTGAGTATGAGTAAGTTAACCGTTCGAACTGGCAAAACGCTGTCACAGTACAACTCGCACTCGCGTTTATTCGTGTTTTGGCTGGTAAACGTGTTCACTTCTCAACGTAAACCATTACAACTCGCACTCAGCAATTTTAATTTCCATACTTGTCGCTAGGTGGCGCTTCCTCGATGCCATAGAAATATGAGTTTACGTTAACGCGATCGAGTAGTTAAAAAACTCATACTAAGCACTCAGGGGCATTATTACGTAAGTATCCACTGAGTTCAGTGACGAGGATTTTTACTTTTTTTAAGCTACTCCGGCTGTGATATGCCTATATTTTTTGACACTTACGATTCGTCTAAATGCTTCACTCGATAGAGTGTAATGCTACGTAATAGGAGGGCTGAACATTAAACCAAATTTTGTGCCGCCGCCACCCTGCTCCATCCACCCACATGTGCCACCCACCGTAGCCTGCCCTCCTATTACGTAGCACTCCACTCTATCGAGTGAAGCATTTAGACGACTCCTAAGTGTCAAAAAATGTATACATCTGACAGCCGGAGTAGCTTAAAAAAAAGTAAAAATCAACGTCACGCAACTCAGTGGATACTTACGTAATAATGCCCCTGGTAGCCGCAAGAGGACCACACGCACGAGGACATTGCCGTGCTCATTACTCTGTGCTGTCCTTCGAAGGATGAATGCGTAGATAGAGTAGATCTACGGATGAATGCCAATGAATGTTAAAATATATAGGTACCTAGGAGTTTACATCATAAAAGGACAAACGTCATATTTTATGTAGGTACATACCGTCAACTGCCCATACTTCGCCTGGTTTCTGAAGGTTTTTGCTAAGTAACTGCCAAATTTATCGATATAAGAATGGTTTTAAAACAGAAAAGTATACTTTCAGGCTGATCTTTAATTTTTATAGTCTATATTCTATATTCTTCTAATAATTCCTTGAAATATTAAGGTTTAAAGGAGACAGGCGAAGTCCGGGAAACTTGCCATGACTTCGCCTGCCAATTTTTCTTATGTTGGTACGAAGTATATGGTAATAATTTTTAGTTGAAAAATATTCAAATTTTAATAATACATTCGCAAAGGACTATAGCCCGTATTAACAATCGGGTAGAAATCATTATATTTTTTTAAACGAAGGTAGGCGAAGTTTGGATGCAACCTGAATAATAGTTTCATACATTGAACGTCTTGGAGTCAGGGTTGCCAAAAGTATTTTTTTTAGGAATTTTTTTTTTTATTTCTCTTTACTTAAAAAACATTGCAAGAACTTAAATTCTAAATCTTATCCTATGGCATATTTTTTCATAGAGGATATGTCGAATTCAAAAAATTCTAAATTGAAATCATTTTATTTCAACGTAAAGAATTTACATTCTGCTGAATGTCAATGTACAATGTAATTAATTTAAATTATCTTAGCGCACCTCGTCGTTCTTCTTTAGGGTTAGGAACCACCATCTCTAAATCTGTGGTGTAAATGGTGCACACATCTTCAACGGTTGGCCAAATAAATATCCCTTTAACTTTGTGACGCAAAAACTTATGAAACAGGAACTACTTAGTTTTGCCAACACTTTTCCGATGAAGTAGCGTGTATTTTTTTCTGTGGAAAATTTTACCAGAACGAACTGGTTTACAGAAACTTCAGTCGTATCACTTTTCATTGTTTCTACTATCTCTTCTTCCGGGTAATCGGGCTCTGGCTCCGACTCAGATGGCATAAATCTTGACTCATTATCCGACGGGTCCAACAATGAATACCGTTCTATGATTTCGTCATCTGAACTAGAATCCCTATAAATGGAGAACGGGTTTTTTGCTCTGAATCGGTTTATAGTTTTCTCAGGACTACTACCAATATTTGACAATATTGTTATGTTTCTTTCTTGAAACGACGTTCCTGCTTTGGGTTCAATGCCATCTTGTCTTGGGTTTTTCCCTGGTGCGCAGGCCCAGGAACGTACTCGTTGACCCGCCCGATAAATTGTCGTCAGATCTGAACCACCTCTTAGAGGCTCGGTCCCAGTCAGACGCGGCCCCCTCCTCTGCCAGTGTCCCCCTTAGCGGGGACACTGCTCTCTCATAGCAGTTTTGTAATATAAACTCTTCTAAGCGGACGCTCCGCTAGGGAGCTCCGCTGTGCGCCCTCCTCAGCCTCGAGGGGGGTCGCTCCCGATGTGGGTTTAGGGGTCTTTAGGACCAAAACCAGTCCCAAGGTGGTGTTTAGTGGGTAGGTGCACTTCTTGTGAGTCCCACATTGGCAGCACGGCCGGGCCCGTGCTGTTATGCATGAGCATTCACCACCTCCCTCCCCCGTGTCCTCCGGAGGGTGCCCTTTATAGGGTTAAAAAAAAAACCGTGTTTACACAGTGGCCCCTCGTTTAGGTTCGTCACCGAACGCTGACCGAGATAGACATAGAGTACTTTTTTTGTTGCGATGATTTTTTGTAAAACTACTTGAATTATAAATCGCCCAAAATGTCCGTATGGCGGAACAATGAAGATAAATCAATAGACCTTCATGTTTATTGATATTATCAATCTGAGCCCGTAATATTGCGCCATTTTTTTTTTATAACTTTGTTGTTGTACATACATACTTCTGTAATACTTGTAAATAAATAAATAATCGGACATTGGCGATTGTCGTCCGCCACTAAACACCATTGCCCCGTGTACACATTGGCAATGTCGAGCAGTGGGCCAGCATGGGCCACTGTATACTGGGGCCATAATATTGTCAAGTATATGCACAGAGTACATTACTTATATAGAGACCAAACTCCGACTATAAAATCGGTAATGCGTAACTAGCGCCATCTGATACCATGTTTCATTACTACATTACCATATAAACATAGCTATACGCAAATACGCTATATAGGTACCCGTATAGGTTCAAAAATTTATTATTTGTAGATTTATTTTCTAGTTTTTAAATAAAGAAAACTCCAAGTAAAATCAATTTTTTATTTCTTTCTTTTAAAACATTTTTGATTGTATTTTTTGGCTTTTATTTGATATTTATAATTTTCATTTTCATCGACGTCCCTCCTCCCAGTTAAAATCTTATTTATATTTTTACAATAGTGGAAGATAAAAAACCTGCTCACCGTATTGATTAAATAATCGGTTACTTTTTCTTCATGTTCCACACACTGAATAAAATTAAAATCTACAAGTGTAATCAAGGCAGTTCTAATGATAATGACTTCTTTTAAATTTGGTTTATTTAAATTCTCTTTTTCAAAATGTGGTCAATGATGTCTTGCATCTGAGATATTAAATTTATTAATTCTGTGCTGGGAGTGCACAGCCACCGTCGACTTTCAAATTCCTTGTATCTGTAACAACACAGTCCTTTTTCTTAACGCAATTTCTGGATGTAATAGCCGGAGGAACAATAGCTCAACTCAACGGAAAACAGCAATCCAAAAACTAAATAAAACAGGAGCCAAATGTATACAGCGCAGACGCAAAGAAAAGATTTATTTACTTTTACGAGCGCAGACGCCACCGCCACGGCTACTATGGTTTTGCTAGGTTAGGTTCAGTGTTGCCAACTCAGAAACTACAAAATATGCGAGATCGATGTCGAAAATATGCTAACTTTTTACGAAATATGCAAAATTAAAATGTTAACGTATGAATCAAAATGTTTATTCACTTAAATGTTTCATAATCTATCACCCACCTGATCTTGTGCGGAATAATAAGATATCAGTGAAACAAAATATCAATGTCCTCGTCATCATCAGTAGGTATCAACAGTTGCAATTGCAACTGATGTTGAAAATTGAGATCTCTCGCAAGTGTCTTTGCTACCAATACAGCGCAGAACACCGGCACTTCGCAGGAATAATAGAACTTCCCTAATCTCTTGAGTCCAAATCATAAATTGTATCTTCCAAATAATCATTAATGTTATAATATGCTTTTTTGCACAAAGTATGCTTAACACGGGCATCGGCTGTAAATCGGATAGAACTTATTATAGAACTGTATACAGTGCCCCATAAAGGATGTAATTATTAACTTTTGCAAATCGTGTAATTAACTTTTGCAAACCGTGGAAAGGACAATTTATAAATAAAATAAATAAACAAATTTTTGTTTATTGCCAGATATAAAAGGAACATAAAAGAAAATTAAAACTAATGTGTACATCTAAATACAACATGGTAAGGCAACATACACTTTTAGAAAAACACATTTTAAATTGACAGGCTCTGGCAAAAGGTGCCACGCTCAGCGTTGTGCCTCTGAATGTGTGTATAAATACACATCATTCAAAAGGCGCTGATTTTCAGCGAGGCCCTTTTATTCTAACTAAACTAGGAAATTAAATATAAAAATAAATAAAGCCTACATGCAAATATTTTACTGTTAATAAATAAATAAATAAATAAATAAATAAATAAATAAATAAATAAATAAATAAATAAATAAATAAATAAATAAATAAATAAATAAATAAATAAATAAATAAATAAATAAATAAATAAATAAATAAATAAATAAATAAATAAATAAATAAATAAATAAATAAATAAATAAATAAATAAATAAATAAATAAATAAATAAATAAATAAATAAATAAATAAATAAATAAATAAATAAATAAATAAATAAATAAATAAATAAATAAATAAATAAATAAATAAATAAATAAATAAATAAATAAATAAATAAATAAATAAATAAATAAATAAATAAATAAATAAATAAATAAATAAATAAATAAATAAATAAATAAATAAATAAATAAATAAATAAATAAATAAATAAATAAATAAATAAATAAATAAATAAATAAATAAATAAATAAATAAATAAATAAATAAATAAATAAATAAATAAATAAATAAATAAATAAATAAATAAATAAATAAATAAATAAATAAATAAATAAATAAATAAATAAATAAATAAATAAATAAATAAATAAATAAATAAATAAATAAATAAATAAATAAATAAATAAATAAATAAATAAATAAATAAATAAATAAATAAATAAATAAATAAATAAATAAATAAATAAATAAATAAATAAATAAATAAATAAATAAATAAATAAATAAATAAATAAATAAATAAATAAATAAATAAATAAATAAATAAATAAATAAATAAATAAATAAATAAATAAATAAATAAATAAATAAATAAATAAATAAATAAATAAATAAATAAATAAATAAATAAATAAATAAATAAATAAATAAATAAATAAATAAATAAATAAATAAATAAATAAATAAATAAATAAATAAATAAATAAATAAATAAATAAATAAATAAATAAATAAATAAATAAATAAATAAATAAATAAATAAATAAATAAATAAATAAATAAATAAATAAATAAATAAATAAATAAATAAATAAATAAATAAATAAATAAATAAATAAATAAATAAATAAATAAATAAATAAATAAATAAATAAATAAATAAATAAATAAATAAATAAATAAATAAATAAATAAATAAATAAATAAATAAATAAATAAATAAATAAATAAATAAATAAATAAATAAATAAATAAATAAATAAATAAATAAATAAATAAATAAATAAATAAATAAATAAATAAATAAATAAATAAATAAATAAATAAATAAATAAATAAATAAATAAATAAATAAATAAATAAATAAATAAATAAATAAATAAATAAATAAATAAATAAATAAATAAATAAATAAATAAATAAATAAATAAATAAATAAATAAATAAATAAATAAATAAATAAATAAATAAATAAATAAATAAATAAATAAATAAATAAATAAATAAATAAATAAATAAATAAATAAATAAATAAATAAATAAATAAATAAATAAATAAATAAATAAATAAATAAATAAATAAATAAATAAATAAATAAATAAATAAATAAATAAATAAATAAATAAATAAATAAATAAATAAATAAATAAATAAATAAATAAATAAATAAATAAATAAATAAATAAATAAATAAATAAATAAATAAATAAATAAATAAATAAATAAATAAATAAATAAATAAATAAATAAATAAATAAATAAATAAATAAATAAATAAATAAATAAATAAATAAATAAATAAATAAATAAATAAATAAATAAATAAATAAATAAATAAATAAATAAATAAATAAATAAATAAATAAATAAATAAATAAATAAATAAATAAATAAATAAATAAATAAATAAATAAATAAATAAATAAATAAATAAATAAATAAATAAATAAATAAATAAATAAATAAATAAATAAATAAATAAATAAATAAATAAATAAATAAATAAATAAATAAATAAATAAATAAATAAATAAATAAATAAATAAATAAATAAATAAATAAATAAATAAATAAATAAATAAATAAATAAATAAATAAATAAATAAATAAATAAATAAATAAATAAATAAATAAATAAATAAATAAATAAATAAATAAATAAATAAAAATAATATATGCATGTAGTCAATTAAAATACATATTTAATAAATATATTTTTATAAAATATAGTTATTTACGTAGATATTACTAGATAAACACTGTTATTTATTATAAGTTATTATGTTAAATAAATAAACAAACAAACAATCAATCAATCAATCAAACAAACAAATAAATAAATAAATTTCTTGTTACGGAACGTGTCGTGGTTTGGTACAGGATTGGTCTAGTACTGGAATTGGTGGACTGAATGAAACTGGATTATAAAAAATTAATAAAAAATAACAAGATGATAGATATGGTGGGTATTTCTTGTCGTGTTTCACTTATCAAGTTCCTTCATCTTTCTAATTTTCTGCGGCTTTCGGCTATAAATATATTGTGTAGCATTGATTTGTGCTTCCAACAGTATGGCCTTTGTTTGAATGACAATGGAGTTATGTTGTCATGGAGCGGTGGCGGTAAGTCATTCCAAATTTTTGCCGCAGAGAACTTGAAACTGCCTCTGAAGCCAGCTGTCTTATTCTTTGGTATTGCCAACTTTTTGCCATTCTTGCTTCTTGTATATTTGGTATGAGACTCTCCAAGCCATTGAAATTTTTCATACATTTATGTTTATTTAAATTTATTTTTTTATTATGATTGCTATCAATATTTCCGTAATGGGTATTTTTCCTTATGTCAAATATAGTTGGAACCACTGTCAAACTCCGTGCACTGCTCTATGGTTTGTAAGGAAACCACAGATAATAGACCGAATTTGACAGTTATTGCCACAGAATTTATCTGTGAGGAAAAACGCCCATTGTTGAGATTTTTTCTAACATACATAATGTTTTCATAAATGTATTGACTTGCAACTATTAAGATGTTAGTTTCTTTAAAGAAATCCCTTAGCGAACTAAAAGAAATTAATAAAATAAAATACCTATTTAATTTTTGTAAGATAATTATTATTTTAAAAAACAGTTTTAAAAAATATTTAACTGTATAAAAGTAGTTTTAAAAGCCCCGTTCATGGACGAACCTAAATATGATTTATTTCAGGCAAAGGACTTAGGTGTGGCATCCTTATTATCTGAAATCACTTTATCTTTAGTGACATCTATTTCCAGGATATGAACTAAATTTATAACGCCATCTCTCCTGAAACTACAAAAACTACTTGAACCAAAATTGTCGTGGGGCGCCATCTCCATCTAAGTTTCAGAAATAGCTGATTGTTATGCTACTTGATTAAAAATACACGTCTTACGAGAACACAAAATGAAATGGCAGTGATTCGCGATTTTATAGCGTAATAATATTATCTATTACTCATTTTTTTGTTTGAAGCTTGAACACTCTGAGTATATGCGACACTTTTGACTTATTTGTGGTTTTACCCACATTGTGCCAGTGGTTATATACTCTTTGGTGCCAATGAGAATTACGCTATACGTAACGAAATATTTGTGTTATTCTTGCCCCGGTGATAGTCTTACCCACGTCTTACCCCACCCCACCTTACATGTAGGGATCAATTTAAAAAAAATTAAGTACATCTTGAAAGGGGGAAAAAAAAAGAGACAAACAGTTCTGATTGACTCAACAAAACTAACTTAACTTTTTAAAATTATATTTTCAATAAAACAGATATGTGATCATTTTAAGTAGTTTGTTATTTTGTAGATGTAACATTGTATTATAAAAAGTTATATTATATTATTAACATTGTAAAATTAACAAAATTTAGACTATGTAGATTTAATCCTAAATCAACCACCTATAGCTAAATATAAAAATCATTGCTGCCTCTGGGATCTGGTCCACTGGTCCCCAGTATGGTGGCTATATTGTCATTGGCTGGCGAGTCTATTTTCTGGACAAAGTAATAGCCAGCCCTGGGTCCCTGGTTGTATGAGTGAGGTGCAACAAAAGCTCTTTGAAGAACAGTGAAAGCGGGGCAGTGCCATCATCCCAGGCGGAATGTGGACCGTGACAAGAGCCCTTGTATTATTAATTTTAAAGTATCATGAAATCTAATATCTTTTGGTAGCAATCTTAAAATAAAATTATATTATCTGCCTGCACACTATTATCTTGCAGCATGTTTCTAAAATGTTGCATAAATTGTACTGAACCACACAACAGAAACTGATCAGTAGCCATTAATGGTTTTAAATAATTAAAGTCCTCAAAGCTCAGTTTATGTCTCACTACAGGTTCTTTGTATTTGAGTGAAATTGTTTCTGTTACTTCCGTTACAAACAGCTGGTAAGAAAAATTCCAGTAAGCTTTTAGTGTATGTAATTCTTCTCTAAGCAGAATAGATTGAGTGTGGCAACTAAAGAAAAGATATATTTTAGTCATATCATCTTCGTTATCCAATATTTGGTTAATTATTGAGAAGAACGGAGCTATTCCAGTTCCCTGTGCTATCATAATTATTCTAGTATAATTATTTGGAATTACTTTATAGATCCCATATGGACCTCTCCATTCCGTGTGCTCTCCAATTGGCAATGCATATAAATAACTTGACACAAGACCCATGTCATACCTTTTAATGAGGACCATGAAATCATAATCAGTGTCAACAGTATCATTCAGTATTATTGGTGTGTAAGCTCTAGTGCACGTAACTTCATGGTGGTGGTATCTGAAAAGAAAGTGAGCTCCAGGACTCCACCCAACCTTAGGTCCAGGCTTTAGTCTTTTGAAGGCTAGAATAGCATGGTTACTATAACTAAGGACCTTTGATACTAACGTAAAAGTGGTGTATTCTAAGTCTGAAATTCCATTCTCATGGTCTTTTTCACTTTCACCAGTTGCTAAGAACTTTTTATATAGTTCTAACTGTTTTTCGTAAACATCAAATATGCACGGATTACATCCACTATTACAACAGTCTTCTTGTTTGGGCTCATTAGGCGGCTTCATGTTTGTTTATTGCCTGTCTAATTTGTGGTTTATTGTCTTACGAGAGGTAGATGGTTTTGGTTTCATATTTTTTTCGATTTTTGACCTTTTTTAACCACGACTGACCACGACCACAATCAGCCTAGCGCAAGTAGGAACCAGCCTAGCGCAAGTAGGAACTTTGAAATTTTTGTTCGCATTTAGCCCCGTTTTAATGGCGGACATATTTTTGTCTCACTCTTTAATACTACAACTTACTCTTTCTTTGCTGTCAATGTCAAACTGAAAACAACAAATATGGCGGAACGCGGCACATATTAGAACGTTTTCTAGTTAAAATTTTTGTGTTTTAAGTTTGTTCAATATCTAGCTGTGTGTATCTTGTTGTACAGTGTTTAGTGATTTTCTTTTAATAATGGCATTGATCGGATGGTGTCGAACTTGTGCCATTTGTAAAATAAGATGCAGCCGGTCAAAGGGTACCAAAAGAAAGTTTATGGGTAAATTTCCTAGGGATGAAGACCGGTAAGTATTTCTGGCTACAGTTTTTGTCATCTTGCACAAGAGCAAGATCATAAGTTATGTTAAATAACGTAATTAATATACTATGAGAAAAATACTCAGATGTTTCAATGTCATAGTGATGTGCCATACACATATTCAATATCGATAAAAAAATATCTGATAAGTACCTTGGTCAGAATTACTACTCCGTGTATGACGGGTGAATTGCTGTAAGCCATAACAATGTTTCAACGATGCACTATTAGTGGCTGCATTTAATGTTGTTTTTTTTTTAGATGCAGACAATGGGTGAAAATTGTGGAAGATCTTATATCGTATATCCCCATCGAAAAACTCCACCAACATAAATATGTTTGTAGAGATCATTTCCGGCCGAAAGATTTTTACAACTACTTTAAAAGGAAGCCGATTAAAGAAATGGTGAGTTGTGTTATAAACTTATAATGTAACACTTACTACATTTCATGAATAATTATGTAATAAAATACAAAATACGCCTTGCTTTACGTCGAACATTTGAATATATTTTGCTCCGTCATTTAGAACGCAATATTATTATTACGTCTTAATACGTAAATGACATACTTTGATAAACATTTTTTTACAGGGCTGTATCTTCTCTACTTATAAATGCGCCTCCTCTTCCTGATTACTTACTAGCTGAGTTTCCTTACCACGTAGCCACGTCGCATCACTTGAAACTGGTTAGTGATTGGAATTACTAAAATATTTTTTTTACTAATTTTTAACTTAAAATATTTTTTTATAAAAATGTATTTGATAGTTACATAGTCAATTATGCAGTTATGTGGTAAACAGGAACAAACTATTTTTTTTTCGGACTATTCTTGCAATTGTTTATTTTCAGATTCAGCTATACAAAAACCTATTAGTTGTCTAGCTTCACAAAACAACTCTGGTACGTAGACTTTTCATGTATCGCTGAAGTTTTTTGTAACTAGAGTTTGTTTACTTTGATAAATTACAAAGTGTTATCATTTTCAGCACCTTGTACAGCAGCCAAAATATCAGCTGTTGCTATTGGTCCAGTAGGGTTTCACCACAATTATTGTGGCCTGGAATCTCAGCATATTTATCAGAACTATCCCGGTAAGTAGCATAGTTTACCAACAAATTAATAATCAATAACGACTCAACTTAACTTTTTTTGACGATTTCAGCACCTGAATCCAAACCACCGATTGATGAAGTTCGCTCAGATTGGACACCTCTAAGGAAAAACCAAATAGCTGCTGAAATAAATTCAATAGACCTTGACCACAATTATTGTGATTTGATAATCAATAATCAAATACTAATTTCATTTGTCGTTTTATTGAAAACATTGATTTTTATTAATTTAGGCCAACTGCGGAGCCCCTGGATGATAATTTATCGATATCGATAAATCTAATGTAAGTGGACGTCCCTAATGCACAGACAAGTTGTTATGTTGGTAGCACTTTTGACATTGCATTTTTGCTCTATTGGTTGGTATTGCTAACGGGGCTAAACTCATTACAAAAGCATATAGGGAGGTCCCGTCTCTTATTTATATGCTCTGTGGTAGGAACTTTGAATCAAAGAGTATATAAACAAGAGACGGGACCTCCCTATATGCTTTTGTAATGAGTTTAGCCCCGTTAGCAATACCAACCAATAGAGCAAAAATGCAATGACAAAAATAAGTGCTACCAACATAATAACTTGTCTGTGCAATAGGGACGTCCACTTACATTACTACATTTATCGATATCTATAAATTATCATCCATGGGCTTCGCAGTCAGCCTAATAAAATAATACAAATCAATGTTTTCAATAAAACGACAAATGAAATTAGTATTTTATTATTTATTATCAAATCACAATAATTGTGGTCAAGGTCTATTGAATTTATTTCAGCAGCTATGCTATTTGGGTTTTCTTTAGAGGTGTCCAATCTGAACGAACTTCATCAATCGGTGGTTTGGATTCAGGTGCTGAAATCGTAAAAAAAAGTTGATTCGTCATTGATTATTAATATGTTTGTAAACTATGCTACTTACCGGGATAGTTCTGATATTTAGAGATTCCAGGCCACAATAATGGTCGTCAAATCCTGCTGGACCAATAGCAACTGCTGATATTTTGGCTGCTGTACAAGGTGCTGAAAATGATAACACTTTGTAATTTATCAAAGTAAACAAACACTAGTTACAAAAAACTTCAGCGATACATGAAAAGTCTACGTACCAGAGTTCTTTTGTGAAGCTCGACAACTAATATGTTTTTGTATAGCTGAATCTGAAAAAAAACAATTGCAAGAATAGTCCGAAGAAAATTAAATAGTTTGTTCCTGTTTACCACTTAACTTCATAATACAGTTATATAGTCAATAGATAACTATCAAATACTATGATTAATAAATGATTATACTATCCTTAGCACGGGTTAGTGCATTAAAAATAAAAATAGTATAATCATGTGGGTACAGCAAAACCTAACTGAGTGCTTAGTGCGAGTTTGACAGATCCAATCGAATTACTTTACTACCGCGTTAATCGAGCATTGAGTAGTGAGTATGAGTAAGTTAACCGTTCGAACTGGTAAAACGCTGTCACAGTACAACTCGCACTCGCGTTTATTCGTGTTTTGGCTGGTAAACTAGGAGTGGGTCGTTGTCCGATTTTTCGACGACGAAAAGCAACCGTTTTTTCTGGAACGAAAACAGGTCCTCGAAACGGTCCTCGTTCGCACTGGTTTAATTGTATGCGAACAAGCAAGGCGCAGAGGACGGTCAAACGAGTGCGAACGAGACGAAATCACGAAACATCGGAAAAAATAAGTTGTTTTACACGATATTCGACTGTATACTCATAGACATAAAGATTACTTTATTGTATCACAGACCAAAACGAACGGAACGAGAAAGGAGCCGACGACGACGTCGCAATGATCTCATTACGTTCTAGGCTCTATTAATATAGCACTAAAGGACATATCCGCGTCAAACAATCTAAGGACTGGTCTCGCGACTAACAAACGCTGGCACTGCTTTAGAGTCGCTGGCACTGCTTTAGAATGAAACGTAAAACGGTCCTATCGTCGCGGAACACAAAACGGTCTTATAAAACGGTTCGTCTTTGCAACGATCACGCCTATGGTAAACGTGTTCACTTCTCAACGTAAAACATTACAACTCGCACTAAGCAATTTTAATTTCCATACTCGTCGCTAGGTCGCGCTTCCTCGATGCCATAGAAATACGAGTTAACGTTAACGCGATCGAGTAGTTAAAAACTCGCACTAAGCACTCTGCAAAGTAGGTAGTCGGGGCTGTAAGTGATGCAATCTACTTCAGCCAGATGTCGCTGCCTGTACGTAATACAGAGAATAGATGCCGGTGAGTCACCCACTGGCTCAGTTGGATAGAGCGCTGGCACGGATAGCCAGAGGTCGCGGGTTCGAATCCCGGCATAGGTGGAATTTTTAGCCTCTAAATAGGTTTTTAAAATTGTCCTTAGCACGGGTTAGTGCATTAAAAATAAAAATTGTATAAATACATTTTTATAAAAAAAGATTTTGAGTTAAAATTAGTACAAAAAAACATTTTAGAAATTCCAATCACTAACCAGTTTCAAGTGATGCGACGTGGCTACGTGGTAAGGAAACTCAGCTAGTAAGTAATCGGGAAGAGGAGGCGCATTTATAAGTAGAGAAGGTACAGCCCTGTAAAAAAAGGTTTATCTAAGTAATGTCATTTATGTATTAAGACGTAATAATAATATTGCGTTCTAAATGACGGAGCAAAATACATTCAAATGTTCGACGTAAAACAAGGCGTATTTTGTTTTTTATTAAATAATAAATTGTTCATGAAATGAAGTGTTACAATATAAATTTATAACACAACTCAACATTTCTTTAATCGGCTTCCTTTTTTGTTAAAATCTTTCGGCCTGAAATGATCTCCACATACATATTTATGTTGGTGGAGTTTTTCAATGGGGATATACGCAAGATCTTCCACAAATTTCACCCATTGTCTGCATCTAAAAAAAACACATTGAATGCAGCCACTAATTGTGCATCGTTGAAACATTGTTATGGCTTATAGCAATTCACCCGTCGTACACTGAGTAGTAATTCTGACCAAGGTACTCATCAGATATTTTTTATCGATATTGAACATGTGTATGGAACATCACTATGACATTGAAACATAGTATTTTTCTCATAGTATATTAATTACGTTATTTAACATAATTTATGATCTTGCTCTTGTGCAAGATGACAAAAACTGTAGCCAGAAATACTTACCGGTCTTCATCCCTAGGAAATTTACTCATAAACTTTCTTTTGGTACCCTTTGACCGGCTGCATCTTATTTTACAAATGGCACAAGTTCGACACCATCCGATCAGTGCCATTATTAAAAGAAAATCACCAAACACTGTACAACAAGATACACACAGCTAGATATTGAAAAAACTTAAAACACATAAAATAACTAGTAAACTTTCTAATATGTGCCGCGTTCCGCCATATTTGTTATGTTTTCAGTTTGACATTGACAGCAAAGAAAGAGTAAGTAGTATTAAAGAGTGAGACAAAAATATGTCCGCCATTAAAACGGGGCTAAATGCGAACAAAAATTTCATAGTTCCTACTTGCGATAGGCTGCTTTGAATTATTTGTTCGCATTTAGCCCCGTTTTAATGGCGGACATATATTTGTCTCACTCTTTAATACTACTTACTCTTTCTTTGTTGTCAATGTCAAACTGAAAACATAACAAATATGGCGGAACGCGGCACATAATAATATTAGAACGTTTTATAGTTAAAATTTTTGTTTTTTAAGTTTGTTCAATATCTAGCTGTGTGTATCTTGTTGTACAGTGTTTAGTGATTTTCTTTTAATAATGGCATTGATCGGATGGTGTCGAACTTGTGCCATTTGTAAAATAAGATGCAGCCGGTCAAAGGGTACCAAAAGAAAGTTTATGGGTAAATTTCCTAGGGATGAAAATACCGGTAAGTATTTCTGGCTACAGTTTTTGTCATCTCGCACAAGAGCAAGATCATAAATAACGTACCTAATTAATATACTATGAGAAAAATACTATAATGTTTCAATGTCATAGTGATGTGCCATACACATATTCAAAATCGATAAAAAAATATCTGATAAGTACCTTGGTCAGAATTACTACTCAGTGTACGACGGGTGAATTGCTGTAAGCCATAACAATGTTTCAACGATGCACTATTAGTGGCTGCATTGAATGTTGTCTTTTTTTTTAGATGCAGACAATGGGTGAAAATTGTGGAAGATCTTTTATCGTATATCCCCATCGAAAAACTCCACCAACATAAATATGTTTGTAGAGATCATTTCCGGCCGAAAGATTTTTACAACGATTTTAAAAGGAAGCCGATTAAAGAAATGGTGAGTTGTGTTATAAACTTATAATGTAACACTTACTACATTTCATGAATAATTATGTAATAAAACACAAAATACGCCTTGCTTTACGTCGAACATTTGAATGTATTTTGCTCCGAAATTTAGAACGCAATATTATTATTACGTCTTAATACATAAATGACATACTTTGATAAACATTTTTTTACAGGGCTGTATCTTCTCTACTTATAAATGCGCCTCCTCTTCCTGATTACTTACTAGCTGAGTTTCCTTACCACGTAGCCACGTCGCATCACTTGAAACTGGTTAGTGATTGGAATTACTAAAATATTTTTTTTACTAATTTTTAACTTAAAATATTTTTTCATATAAATTTATTTGATAGTTACATAGTCAATTATGCAGTTATGTGGTAAACAGGAACAAACTATTTTTTTTTCGCAATTCTTGCAATTGTTTATTTTCAGATTCAGCTATACAAAAACCTATTAGTTGTCGAGCTTCACAAAACAACTCTGGTACGTAGACTTTTCATGTATCGCTGAAGTTTTTTGTAACTAGAGTTTGTTTACTTTGATAAATTACAAAGTGTTATCATTTTCAGCACCTTTTACAGCAGCCAAAATATCAGCTGTTGCTATTGGTCCAGTAGGGTTTGACCACAATTATTGTGGCCTGGAATCTCAGCATATTTATCAGAACTATCCCGGTAAGTAGCATAGTTTACCAACAAATTAATAATCAATAACGACTCAACTTAACTTTTTTTGACGATTTCAGCACCTGAATCCAAACCACCGATTGATGAAGTTCGCTCAGATTGGACACCTCTAAGGAAAAACCAAATAGCTGCTGAAATAAATTCAATAGACCTTGACCACAATTATTGTGATTTTATAATCGATAATAAAATACTAATTCCATTTGTCGTTTTATTGAAAACATTGATTTTTATTAATTTTATTAGGCTAACTGCGGAGCCCCTGGATGAAAATTTATCGATATCGATAAATGTAGTACCAACGTAAGTGGACGTCCCTAATGCACAGACAAGTTGTTATGTTGGTAGCACTTTTGACATTGCATTTTTGCTCTATTGGTTGGTATTGCTAACGGGGCTAAACTCATTACAAAAGCATATAGGGAGGTCCCGTCTCTTAAAACGTAGTGTTTATATGCTCTGTGACCACAATGATATTTTTTTTTTTTAAAGATTTTGGCCTGGATGCAACCACAAAGATAAAGATTGTGGTGAGTGTTGCCAGACTGGCCTTGTGAAAAGTCACCTGAAATAGGCAAAAAAGTAACCTTTTGGTGTAAAAAGTCACCTCACATTGGTGAGGTGACTTTTTACACCAAAAAAAAAGGTACTAAAACGTACTTGGGATACATTAATACTTGTGAATACTCACATGCCAATTTCAGTATTTTATCGTACCTTTTGTCTACATGTAACTACCTGCCACATAATTATTTTAGAGTTTCTACTGCTTTATGGTTTTGAAGTCGGTTTATATTTTTTGTTTAAATTTTTTTCTATAGCTTCGCTTGCTTTCCCGTGCACCTGAAATATGTCATGTCATACATAAAACAATTTAATTCAGCCGTCAGTTTTAATACTTGCTTTAACCTGTTACATTACTAATTTATAAACTAAGGCCTTTGCATCTATTCTCGATGATTTATACAGCATCTAGTGGCACTGTCATCTACACTAGATAGATGGGTAAAGTAACGACTAGACGCTGCAGTGCCCGGGACAATAAAATTTTAATTGTTATCTGGTCGCGCGACCAGGAAAATAAAATATATATATATATATTACATGAATACTAAATGAAATTAATAAAAAATAAAATAATCAATAAATTATACTTTTGTCTTCATAAAATTTAATCGATAAGTATTTAACTTTAGTTTTTAGCATCAATTTTGAAGGCTCAAATGTTATCGCATTGTTGCATTGCTTCTTTTAGTAGCTATAAGTGCTGATATTGTATCAATACCAAGCAGAGTCCTGTGATCGGATTGTATCATTTTTAGCTGGCTAAAAACGTCTTATCAGTTTATTTACACTTTTTCTTTAACTACTCGCTTGCTTTCCCGTGTACCGGTGTACCTGAAATAAGGACATAAATCATAAATATATCATCCAAAATAGATGTAAAGGCCTTAAAAATATAGGAGCTTTTCGGAGACGATGCACTCTAACCTCCTGTTGTCGAACACACTGCCAAATCGAAGGTACTTGGCAGCCCACTACAAGCTGTGATTTTCTAGACATCTCTAATTCGGTAGCATAATGGTAACCAAAGGAGACCAACTGGCGTTCTAAATAAAACAACACACTACTATATTTTTCTCTGTCTAACACGTGGCTGGCGACGTTTCAAACTAACGAAATACAATTGTAATACAATACAATCTCGTAATACAAAATCTTTCTCGATTTTGCTAAAAAACGCCGGGTGAATCATCGAATTCATAGTTTATCCTAATTATGAAGGACCCACGTAAATTAGTGTATGCTTACCTTGTTATCAAGCTTCTTGATCACAAATTAATATAATACTTTTTAATGCATAGCAGAATTTAGTTTAGCAGAGCAAGCAAGCAGCAGCAGCCTGCAAACAGACCAAAACAAAGAGAGAGAGAGACAGGAAGGGAGTAAGTGAGTGAGTTGAATATTATGAATGAACGAAATAATGCTGCCAACAAGCAAAAGATCTTTGTGTTCCGTTTTTTAAAATAAGTAAAAAAAACCTTCACAAAAAAGTAACCAAAAGTAACCTTTTGTGTCCTGTAACCTCAAAGTAACCTGACTTAGTTTAAAATCACCTAAAAGGTTACAAAAGTAACCTTCTGGCAACGCTTGTGGTGAAGTACATCCGTATGGTGAAGATACTCAGAACAAATTATTCTGAGTGAAGATAGTGATCACAGAACAATTAAATCAAAGTGATGCTGCGCACCACAGTTGATTTAATTGTTCTGTGGCGCACATCGCTTAAGTACTGACAGACATTATGGGCCTTTTACACGAGGCCAATAACTGCGACAATCCAGTAAGCCTGGCCAATATTGGCTTCGTGAGAACAGAGCTAGGCCAATGCATTGGATTGCCCCAAGCCAATGGATGATGTCAATCCAATGAAATAGAACGATTTTGAATTTGCTGGCGCCAACGCTTCCCCCACTACTTTCCCATTGGATTGGCTCGTGTATGGGCTTCACGTGAATGTGTTTTCCGGGCCAGTAAGCCAATCCAATACATGTCACTGCGAGTTGCTTAATTATTTTAATTTGTTTTTGACAACCGAAATGGCGTCCAAATTCATATTAAAATTAATCATACTTATTAGGCCAAGAAGAACAACCATTCTCTAGTCCACCATCTTTTAAAATTTATTTGTTCTTCCAGCATATCCAAGATCTCTTCATGCATTAATGACATCTAGCTTAATAACATTTTTGAACGTCGCCTTCAGAGCAATTTTACGGCTGTCCATAGCAATTAAAACAATTTTTTTTTAAATTTGCAATTTATTTGATTACACTTACTGGCCTACTCGACTGGGTTATGTGTAAACGACAGACACGAATTTTGCGCTTTTCATTGGATTGGCCTCTTGTCTTGGCTTACTGGATTGTCTCAAGCCCGCAGTACACAATGGCCGATGATGGCCCACTGCTCGCCATTGCCAATTGTAGGCCACGATCACTTGCTGTTCCCACAATGGCGCGTGGCTCATTTCTGTCTGGCAAACCACTAGCGGAAGTAGTTGCGGCCGCAGCTATTTATTTATTAACTATTTATTTATTTATTTTATTTACAAGTATTACACAAGTATGTACAACAACAAAGTTACACTATTTTTATTTTTAATGCACTAACCCGTGCTAAGGAACAAATTTAAAATTTTAGCCTCTAAATAGGTTTTTAAACAACAAAGTTGTTAAAAAAAATGGCGCAAAAGGCGCAAAATTACGGGCTCAGATTGATATAAATCAAAAACTTGAAGGTCATTTGACTGAACGATGGGCCACTGTGTAAACAAGGATGGTAGGGCCTGTAAGCACCTTGAAATTGGTGCATTGATAAACGTAGTGCCATCTCTTTTTTCTTATGGAAGAATGGTTAGCGAAAGCAGGACAGCATTACTGTCGAAGGTTTCTGCGAAGTTACTGCTACCCCACAGAACAATTAAATCAGGGATGGGCCACGTTACGCCACGATCCTTTGAACTGTGCCCAAAAAACAGACAACTGTCCGATTGCGCGCCAAGATAGGCAATTGTCCGCCACTGCACACCATTACCCCGAGTACACAATGGCAATGGTGAGCATTGGGCCATTGTGTACTGGCCGCACCAATTGCGGCCTCGTGTACAGGGTGACCATTTGTGGAAGATTTCTGCCATTTTGGCAGATTTGGCTCCAAAATTTAAGCTGTGGCAGATGTTGCTGACGAATTGCAAAAGTGGCAGATTTTGGCAGATTTGGGGATACTAAGAAAATCTGTACCTAAAATTAGTTTTTATGTTCAATTTATTCGCTATGACATCGGTATTCAATTATTTTGAATTCTTAACAAAAGTATATTTGGCAAAAAATATTTCTCTGAACTGGCAATCCCAATTCAAGCTCAGATTGTTCGGGGATTCCCGACATTTTCTGTTTATTACTCAGGTACGTCACATGATTATGAACCTTAATGCACTTGGAATAGGATACATATTCCTAATACATTGCATTAAGTTTCACAAGAACTCTTGTTTATTTATTTCTTTGCTATGCCATTCTCTTTCGGCGCGTGCTTACGTTCGTTGGTTGAGTGAGATTTTGATTGTGAAACAATACATTCATTATGAAAAGGAAATACGAGCGTTCCTATCGATCGGAGTGGGAACAAGATCCCTTGCTTACTCCCTGGATTGCAAGTGCTAAGGATGACCAGGACATTGCATTCTGTAAAGCTTGCAACTGTAAATTAGTAACCAGATTGTCTTCTCTAAAAGAACACGCAACATCCCAGAAACATAAAAAGAACATGATTGGGTATAGTGGCCAATCGTCGGTTAGTAATTATTAGGTACTTTGCAAAGACAAAATTAAATATTAACCAAATAATACAAGAGGTGTACGGGTACTTCGCACATAGCAGTAAAAGACAAAGGGAATATGCTGAATACCAAGATTTTCTTGGCACCGAAAAGCATAAGATACTAAAACATTATTAAATCCGTTGGCTATGTTTGCATGCATGCATTAAACGAACTTTGGAGCTATGGAATGCCCTCAAACTTTTTTTTGACAAACAGTTTTTAGAAGACAAAAATATTTCGTCGGAATTCCTGTGTAACAGTTTGGCGGACAAGATATATAAACTATATTTTTATGCCTTGGATTATATATTGCACACAGACAACAAACTAAACACCATATTTCAAGGAGATTATACAACAGTCCCCACACTGCTCAAAAACATTTCAGAGGTGTACGTTTGCCTTTTGAGTTGTTACATGAAAGGAAACTTTTCGAAAAACGCAGATCCACTTTCTATTGATCCAATATCCACCGTAATCTTTTTGTCTCTAAAAGAAATATATTTAGGCGTTAACTTGGGCAATGAAATCGCTCGCTTATCCGCGGATGTGAGTATGAAACCTGAAATCCAAGCATTCCTTCAAAGAATGCAAACATTCCTGATGGAACTTTGCAATCAACTAAAAATGCGTTTGCCACTGAACAATATTTTTAAAGAATTACAGTTCCTTGATCCTCAGAATGTTGTTAACAATGATTTTTGCTCAGAAATTTCCCAACTTAATAGACGAAATAAACATTCAAATGCTTGATGACGAATT
This sequence comes from Yponomeuta sedellus, assembly GCA_934045075.1. Lineage (NCBI taxonomy): Eukaryota > Metazoa > Arthropoda > Insecta > Lepidoptera > Yponomeutidae > Yponomeuta > Yponomeuta sedellus. The sequence continues at coordinate 17,268,190 of OW203726.1, forward strand.
AAGACAAATTTAAGTTTCACACAAGTGTAAGCGATTTGTTGGAATCGGGTAGAAGGAGCACTAGCACAAATATGAGTGTGGACAAATTTTGGGGAGCCGTTGGGAAAATGCGTGATGCAAAAGGGGCCGCAAAATATCCAAATATAACTAATTTTTCAAAGGCTCTTCTAAGTTTGCCAATGTCAAACGATTCGTGCGAAAGAATATTCTCCCAGGTGAATTTAAATAAAACTAAAGGAAGGAACAGGTTTATCAATAAACACGTGTCGGCTATCATTAGGGCAAAAGAGGGAATAAAGGAACACGGAGACTGCATATCTTTTAAACCCACAAAAAATATGTTATCAAAAATTTCTGCAAAATCAATGTATATAGAAAATGAAAACGAAAATCTTGAGGCAAACGTAGATTAATTGTTAATTTTAGTGTTAAAAATATTAAATTGTAAATTTTGTGTCCCTGTATTAAATATTTTTCTTGTATGTACATAGTGCATTGGTTCTTTTATTTTTTCCTTCTCCTTGAAAGCGATATAACAAACAAGGCATATTTTTGGCAGATTTTGGTCTTACGTTTGGCAGATTTTGGCAGATTTTTAGACAATTGGTGGCAGATTCTCGTTTTTTGAAATGGTCACCCTGCTCGTGTAAAAGGCCCATAATGGCCCATAACCCACACAGAACAAAACTGACGAACCAAATAAATGAGAGAATCTGTTAACTTCATCCTATACGTTGACTGTGAACTCTGTTCAAAAAAAAAAAAAGGTGAAAATAAGTGTATATTATCTATGCTTTATACGGAAATGGCGCGAAACTTAAAAGACCCGCCTTCTAAAATTTCCTTTTAGTCATTTGTTTTTGTAAAATACTTGCTCTTCGTTGGCTAATATTAAGAAATTAGTCTGGAAATGCAATTTTAATGTTAATTTGTAGTATAAAATCGCTCAACAAATTCGTAATCCATTGCTGTACTAGGATTTTTCTTCAAATCCAGTTTGCGTCGGTAAAGCGCCACCTACAAAGACGCCAGATAAACGCCGGTTCAGTGCCCCGCCATTGCGATAACGTTTGCTGTAAACAAATTTGGTGAGTATTTTCATTAGAAATATTAATTTATCATTGTAAATTTGTATTTTTTCACATTTTACGTGTATTCAACAGTATGAAATAAAATCATCAATCAATCTTCCCTTCTCACCAAAATCCTGAGTAAATTGATGCGAAGTAGTTAGCCTCCATTGATGTTGCTCGTTAGGTGGCATTTATTTGTAGTTAATGGTTTGAATTTATTGTGTAAGTAGAGTGAGCTTACGAGATCTAATTTTAGGTATGTATTGCTTGAGTTTTCTCAATCCTCAGTCCCCTGAATTATGGAGAAGCGTAACGTACGCTTTTGCGTTCAAGTAGGTACCTTTATTCTTGCTGGCGTTGTTCAATCAACGGCGTTTGCATCGCAGTTATTTCGTCCTAACAGTTGCTGTGCTTTATAATGTGGTAGGTAGTTAGTTATTTACTAAAATTAACTTACGTGCTTCAATATATAATAAAGCCAAGCTTTGGTTGGTCATATCCGTTTAGAGTTCACTCGCCCCGACATTTTGTTAACCCAATACAGCTCCTATTATCTGAGGCATAAGTGATATATTTTTTATTTTTGCAATACATACCATATTAATTTATGGTGGCAAAGTACATAACTAGGTACTTACATAGCGTAATCAGTGTTTTCATAACTTAGTTACTTGCCCCTATGTTGAACTCTGTACTTAACAATTTATTAAAATTTATCAAGTCAGATAACCTAAGTTTTTTCGTTTCAGCTGCTTATTCTCCGTAGAAGTTTAAATTTAACCTACAATGTCTGATGACGGCAATGTTGTAGTCGAGAAGAAAGGTAGAGGCAGACCGAAAGCCAATGGCACACCTGCTGTGAGTATAATTTTTATCTGAATAATAATGAAGTATGTCAATGTCACATAAGAGAATTAAGGTACATACGCTTGCTAAACTGTCTTAGTGCAGCATAACCTTCATACAAAATCCAGATAACCACAAGGGGTCCTACAGTATTCGCCTTATACATTGCTGTGCTAAATAGTACAGTGCCTGTCTGAAAGTTTTGCTCCAAACATAGATTAAAAAGGCTCTGCCGGCGAAGTACATAATGTTACTTAAAAGTATTATTATTGTTAGTTAATACACAAGCACCTTTTAGCTGATCCATGTATATCACTTCCGTGCACTTAAAAGTTATATTTAAATATTCCTAGGAAGCAAAAGCTGAGACTAAGAAAAGAGGAAGGCCAGCGGCAGCCAAAGTTAAGGAATCTGCAAAATCTTCTGATGATGAACAGGCGCCAGTAGCGAAACGAGGGCGCGGCAGGCCCAAGGGTACAAAGAAAAAGGCTGCACCCAAGGCAAAGGTAAAATAGACCTTGTTAAAATTGTAATGTTTCTTATAACAGTAAAACCAAAGATTAACATAATTTTTTTTATTCTAGTCCGCACCAGTAGAGGGCCGAGGCCGTGGCAGGCCCCGCAAGGAAGCTCCACCCCCCAAAAAAGATGCCACTTCTGAGGAGGACCAGGAGGAGGATGAAGAGGATGAGGGTTCCGACCAGTAAAATGTGTTCTGCGACACATTCTACACTCGCTGTTAGTGTAATTTGTTCATCAAGATAATTCTTGTTATGTCTGTCGAGGTATTTGAAATGATTATGATGGCACAGAAAAAATCTGAATAATAGCTTTTCCGATGAGAGATTATCTCGACAGCACAGATTGTCATCCCACACAGACATACCACTTGTTTTATTATGCGAGAAAAAAATTAAATTTGTAAATTATTAGCTGATCCATGCATGAGACAACATTTGATTTCGATTGAGTGTGATTTCTAGAAGCTTTTTTGGATGTTCTACATTTGGATCTATGTATTATTGTCATCTCACATAATGAACATGGTGGTAAACTTTTTCCTGAAACGCCCACAACTTTCGTAAATTTCGGAGACAATGTCGAGTTACTAATTATCTTGAGTAATGAATTAATTTTCACTTTTTTATTCTTTCGTAAGTGAATTTGCATTTAGTTAGTGTTAAAATCAGGACACTAGTAAATGAATGTCTCTAAACTACATTTAAGTATATTTTAAGGTCCTCTAGAACATACAATAATTGTGTAATCTCCCGACTTACCTATTGTAAGAAAAATGATTTTAGTTTATTACTTGACTATACAATACAATCAAGAAGTATTATTTTCGTAACAATAAATCTTTCAATTTAATTTTATTTCGTTTTCGTTGATCATTAATTTTCCTTTTTTTATTTACTAACGTGTTTCATAGATACATACAATACGGTTTTGATAGAAGTTGTAAAAGCCTAACCTTCTGCTGTTCCATTACTGAATTTTGGAAATATGTTATGGTAAAATCGGAGTGCCATTTTGTATCAGACCTTAAATACTGGAGCAGACTGATCTGGCTATTATTTTTCTTGTGTGTATGTGCGTGATTGTACAATTTTAGAAGACAAATAAATATATGAAAAAAAATTGTTTTTATTCAATGTTCTCCGAAATATGCACTTAGGCCTATTGAATAGAGTTCGGTAGGTACACACCCGAACGGTGCCAACAACAGTCAGGGGTTCTATTATGTATAGACTGACTTGAGTGTGATGTTGAATTATTTTATGCTACTCCAGCTGTCAAATTTGATACTTTGGAGTCTTCCAAATGCCTAACTCGATAGAGTGGGATGTTACGTAATAGGACTTGTTCCATGGACCATGTTCTATGCACAGTTATATGCTATTGCTACAGTTATGTTTTATGGGGCGTTCCGTTACTCAAAGGGTGCTAAACGACCCTATTACTTTTTCTCCTGTCTGTCTCTCCCATCCAACCTTTGCAGGACCTCTTAACTTTGAAATCGTAATAGGCAGCCAGCTGAAATTTTCACCTTTATTGATGCCGCCGATACCTATCTGAGGTAGGCCATCGTTGTAGCTTTTTTTGTACCATGATGTTGCGGCCCTGAACATTTGTTTTCGATCTGAACCACTCTGCAAGATTTTCAAGTCACGATGTTTTTCTGGGAGGTCTCCTTTGTCCCTACTTTTTGCCTTGCAAAATGTGTTGCACTTGCAGCCAAGGATCTTGGTTGCAGCAGATTGTACTTGTACGTTTTACGATATTTAAGACTTCAAATTTGTTGTTCATTGTTTGCTAAACCGTGTCGTTATTTACCTACTCTGTTTATTCATGATATTTTGAGCATTCGTATAATATAGGTAGGTACCTACATTTCGAATCACTGATTTTAAACTCTTTAACCCAGACTGATTGAACTCAGTCTGTGTTAAAGCCCAGGCTCTGTTCCTTATAGGAAAGAAAATATCTACCCTCGAGTTCTTTTGCCATATTCGCGATGGGATCTCATCTCATCACTTCTGTGTATCACGTAATTGTCCAATAAAAAAGCTTCATTCATCATAAAGATATTTTTTTGCTAAATCAATAACTGGTTACGGTGGCGGGAAGTCGCCGGATGCGGACGGCACAAGACCGGACGCTTGGAAAACCATCAGGAAGGCCCATTTTCTAGAAAGGATGTGAAATGGCTGATGACGATATTGATGAAATAGCTTTGTTGGAACTAAACAGAAGACCATGAATAACATCTTTGTTGGATGCAGCTCAAAGAGGCCCTGAGATCTCCCTGTCAGTCGGGAACAGACAGACGACAGAGACGCACGACAGACGACGTTATAAATCCACCCGGTAGGCTTGGATAAAAAATATTGATTTAATAGCTGTGTGGCGAGCACATGTCAACTCTGCGCGCGCACTACAAACTCCAACATTCCTGCATCGCGCTATGAAAGTGTTTCAATGACGTACCAATATACCATATATTATATAACGTCCGACTAACAATAGCTGGACCGGCCCTCCCCAGGCATACGATCTGCCTGGCGGGAAATTTCCCTTTATAGTGGAAGAGCACGATCACTCTCGCTCTTCCCTATAGTGGTGACCCCTAACAGAATATTGTCAACCTTCCTTCGCTCTCGCAGCACCCCACATACAGTCTCAAAGCAAGGCCAGCTATCTTCCCTCTCACTTCATCAGTTCCACTACAGTCAACGCACCGACTACTGGGACTGATGGTGATCTTCCCCCAACCCCTCGGCACGGCAGCCACACAGCAACAGCACACGTGGCCAGTGGTACAGCAGCCTTCACCGGTTCCTACCACATGCGCGGGCTCCATGGTACTGTCGCCGGTGAAGTGACTGTTAGCCGCCGAACACCCTCAACCGCTAGTCGACTCACTGACTCCGCGTCCTCTGGCACTTGCAGGCTTTAGAGCACAGACTTCGATTCCTATCAGACCTAGCCACAGAGTACCAATATAGACCTAGCTATGCGTAGCTACGGTCTTGAAGGGGAGTAATGTGGCGAGCACAGTCAACTCTGCGCGCGCACTACAAACTCCAACATTCCTGCACCGCGCAATGAAAGTAGTGTTTTTCAATGACATACCATATATAATATATAACGTCCGACTAACAATAGTTGGACCGGCCGTCCCCAGGCATACGATCTGCCTGGCGGGAAATTTCCCTTTATAATGGGAGAGCACGATCACCCGCTCTTCCCAATAGCTGTATGTATCGATCATATTATACTATTTGCCCATGCCTGACCAGTGCTTACCAGCCAGTTCGCCACTCAGTTCTTTGGAACTAAAAGAAAAAAAAAAATCTTGGCAGTTTGAATTTGCCTGCAATACAATTCCACCAAACTGCGATCCTCAAACCGCATGCCCAGCGTGGGGATTATGGGCATTACCCCCTATGATAGCACAACGTGGCGCTCTTCACGGGAGGGCTACGTCCAGCAGCACAGAGTATATAAACACTACGTTTTAAGAGACGGGACCTCCCTATATGCTCTTGTATTGAGTTTAGCCCCGTTAGCAATACCAACCAATAGAGCAAAAATGCAATGTCAAAAGCGCTACCAACATAACAACTTGTCTGTGCATTAGGGACGTCCACTTACATTAGATTTATCGATATCGATAAATTATCATCCAGGGGCTCCGCAGTTGGCCTAAATTAATAAAAATCAATGTTTTCAATGAAACGACAAATGAAATCAGTATTTTATTATTTATAATCAAATCACAATAATTGTGGTCAAGGTCTATTGAATTTATTTCAGCAGCTATTTGGTATTTCTTTAGAGGTGTCCAATCTGAGCGAACTTCATCAATCGGTGGTTTGGATTCAGGTGCTGAAATCGTCAAAAAAAGTTGAGTCGTTATTGATTATTAATTTGTTGGTAAACTATGCTACTTACCGGGATAGTTCTGATAAATATGCTGAGATTCCAGGCCACAATAATAGGCTATTTGACAGTGTGAAAAATAAAGTATTATTTATACATATTCGTAAAAAGAATATTTTTTTAAACCGGCCTATGCCATTTTAACCGAAAAAAATCGAATGATTTAACCAAAAAATCAAGATAAAACTTTATCATTTCGTATCTGCATCAATTTTATTGAAAACGGCCTGGATTGGTCGAATCTATTGTGACGTCACAATTCAACAACCTGTACTGTCATCGCTAGGGGTGTGAATTGAATTGTCAAATTGTGACGTCACTAATTCCTGTGCGACGCCATATTGCCAAAGAGAGCGTTTTGGCGGCGTATTTTAAAAGTGAATTTTTGTTTGCTTTTCTATGAATAAATACGGGAAAGATTTTAGAATTATCACTTTCTGAAGGCTCATTTAACACTGACGAACATCTGAGATGGTTTTCAGAAACTTGTCAAATAGCCTATTGTGGTCAAACCAATAGCAACAGCTGATATTTTGACTGCTGTACAAGGTGCTGAAAATGATAACACTTTGTAATTTATCAAAGTAAACAAACACTAGTTACAAAAAACTTCAGCGATACATGAAAAGTCTACGTACCAGAGTTGTTTTGTGAAGCTCGACAACTAATAGGTTTTTGTATGGCTGAATCTGAAAATAAACAATTGCAAGAATAGTCCGAAAAAAATAATATAATATTTTTTTTCATAATTGACTATGTATCTATCAAATACATTTTTATAAAAAAATATTTTGAGTTAAAATTAGTAAAAAAATATATTTTAGTAATTCCAATCACTAACCAGTTTCAAATGATGCGACGTGGCTACGTGGTAAGGAAACTCACCTAGTAAGTAATCAGGAAGAGGAGGCGCATTTATAAGTAGAGACAGCCCTGTAAAAAATGTTTATCTAAGTAATGTCATTTATGTATTAAGACGTAATAATAATATTGCGTTCTAAATGACGGAGCAAAATACATTCAAATGTTCGACGTAAAGCAAGGCGTATTTGGTTTTTAATTACATAATTATTCATGAAATGTAGTGAGTGTTACATTACAACACAACTCACCATTTCTTTAATCGGCTTCCTTTTTTGGTAAAATCATTCGGCCGGAAATGATCTCTACAAACATATTTATGTTGGTGGAGTTTTTCGATGGGGATATACGCAAGATCTTCCACAATTTTCAACCATTGTCTGCGTCTAAAAAAAAAGCAAATTCAATGCAGCCACTAATAGTGCATCGTTGAAACATTGTTATGGCTTCACCCGTCGTACACTGAGTAGTAATACTGACCAAGGTACTTATCAAATATTTTTTATCGATATTGAATATGTGTATGGCACATCACTATGACATTGAAACATCTTAATATTTTTCTCATAGTTTAATTGCGTTATTTAACATTATTTATGATCTTGCTCTTGTGCAAGATGACAAAAACTGTAGCCAGAAATACTTACCGATCTTCATCCCTAGGAAATTGACTCATAAACTTTCTTTTGGTACCCTTTGACCGGCTGCGTCTTATTTTACAAATGGCACAAGTTCGACACCATCCGATCAGTGCCATTATTAAAAGAAAATCACTAAACACTGTACAACAAGATACACACAGCTAGATATTGAAAAAACTTAAAACATAAAAATTCTAAACTAGAAAACTTTTTAATATGTGCTGCGTTCCGCCATGACATTTGTTGAGTTTTCAGTTTGACAGCAAAGAAAGAGTAAGTAGTATTATAGAGTGAGACAAATATATTTCCGCCATTAAAACGGGGCTAAATGCCCCGTAAAGAGGTTCGAAATTTCACTGATGCCGTGAGTCGCCCATTGGCTCAATTGGTAGAGCGCTGGTACGGATAGCCAGAGGTTGCGGGTTCGAATCCCGGCATGGGTGAAATTTTTAGCCTCTAAATAGGTTTTTAAATTTGTTCCTTAGCACGGGTTAGTGCATTAAAAATAAAAATAGTGTAATCATGTGAGTACAGTGATATCGTTCCGATGTTAAACCTAACTGCAAAGTAGGTAGTCGGGGCAGTAAGTAATGCAATTTGCTTAAGTCAGATGTCGCTGCCTGTACGTAATACAGAGAATATTGTAAAGAGGTTCGAAATTTCACTGATGCCGTGAGTCGCCCATTGGCTCAATTGGTAGAGCGCTGGTACGGATAGCCAGAGGTTGCGGGTTCGAATACCGGCATGGGTGAAATTTTTAGCCTCTAAATAGGTTTTTAAATTTGTTCCTTAGCACGGGTTAGTGCATTAAAAATAAAAATAGTGTAATCATGTGAGTACAGTGATATCGTTCCGATGTTAAACCTAACTGCAAAGTAGGTAGTCGGGGCAGTAAGTAATGCAATTTGCTTAAGTCAGATGTCGCTGCCTGTACGTAATACAGAGAATATTGTAAAGAGGTTCGAAATTTCACTGATGCCGTGAGTCGCCCATTGGCTCAATTGGTAGAGCGCTGGTACGGATAGCCAGAGGTTGCGGGTTCGAATCCCGGCATGGGTGAAATTTTTAGCCTCTAAATAGGTTTTTAAATTTGAATGAGTTGTTTTTTCGACTTTCGTTCATTCTATTCCAATACTTTCTGGGTTGCCAAATGGTCCCATTTTGGTCAAAAACCGTTTTATTTCAATCAAGATAATTTTAAATCGTCCCCAATCGGCGGTAAATACTAAACGGCATCAAAAGGTATGTTATTTTTATTTTGAGTGAAACGTTGTAAATTACTTTGGAACATAGTATTTTTTTGTTCCAACGCTCGAGCGTGCTTCAAGGCTTATAACAACTGGCATGTATATAATTTTATGATATTTTGGCAGTACTTCGAACGTTTTAACTTGCGAAGAGTAAAATTATTCACTTCGATAGAACGCTGGCTCTTTTATCTATAATGAATTATCATTATAGTTTATAAAGAGCTACTCATTATAAATTTTCAAGCACGCTGCGCACACTTTTAGTTGTATCTGCTAGCTGATTATAAATAGAACAATAGGTATTGACTGAATCAGTTTTGCAGGCCCAGCCTGCAGCAAATGCTGAGTCAGCTACCTGTTTGTGGCTGCGGAGATACAATGCCCTTCTACAATACAATGCAAAATACAAAAATCTTTATTTACGTAAACGGCTTAATTTAACGGTACATAGTATCTGGAGCCACCTTTTAAGCATGTATAATGCCTGTACCAGGTGACACCGCACTTCCATAGCTTGAGAAAATCTTAGTTTAATATGATTTTTTTTTCTTTTTTTAAAAATTACTTTATTACTATTAAGAGAAAAATATAAAAGTATAATACTCAGCCATGTGTTTTTATTGTTAAGGTAGATCATAATCGTATGTGTGTGTGTATGTCTGTGTGTGTGTGTGTGTGTGTGTCCGTGTGTGTGTGTGTTTGATTGATATCGTATTCACTATGTACTTCTAAATTGCAAATGTTTGTTTTATATCCTATTCTTTGTTTTATAATATTTTTCTTTGTTCTTTCTTTTCTTATTTGTCTGTATTATTTCAATATCGTGTTACATTGTGTTATGTGTATTGTAACTTTGTGGCTGCAAATAAATGTCTCTCTCTCTCTTTCTCTCTCTCTCTCTCTCTAATTACTACTACCTATATAACTTGTTACTACTTTGTACGGTGGAATAGAATAGAAAAAACTTTTCAGTGTACTAGGTGGCAATATTTCCTTTTGGGGTAAAATGGAGACATTTTGCATTCCTCCTCCAACTATTCGCTCGCGCGGCGTAAGTTCCATAAAAATCCTGCGCGTGATAAACTCGGCGTTACTGCAACAAAGAGAACACAGGAGTGGAATGCATAAAAAAGGTTTGTATAGTAGAGAGACACGGTATGGTGACATTAAAAATACGGTACGATTCCTTACTAAGCCGCAGGGGATCCAATGATCCTTACGAAAAAAAGTACAACATACTATTAGTAGTGCCATTTCAGATTTTTTTATATCTATGAAATTCTAATTATAAAACATTAAATAATGTCTCTTCTGGTTCTATATTGTAACTCTTCACACAATCATTCATCCTAAATTGGACATATGATTGCCAGTAATGCCAACCCTACTATTCGTACAGTAGATTTACAATGTTTTGTCATGTTTTTTTAATACCTTAGGTAGTAACTGACTCGATCGGTTGCTATGGCTAAAATGTCAACATACTACTGCGGCACGATATAGACGTTGTGTTAGGTATATCTGATAATTGTCCTCGATAATTGATAGGTAAAGGCCTCCCCTTTTGTTTTATTCCCCTCCGGTTTAAACTGCACTCATTATATTGTACACATTATTTTCAGTTATAGTATATTTTTTTAAATATTTTAATTGTTTTTTTAAAAGCATTATTCGTCTCTCTAAACCCAAAACAAAATATAAAACTATTACTACCAATGACTCGTATATTTTCAAATCTACGTACATTTGCGAAATTGTGCATCAATACCAAACGCTTACGGTGAAGGGAAACATCGTGGTTTTCACTCGTGGCTTGGTCGGCTCCGCACGTATTGAGTTGTCTTTGTGGGCTAGGCCGACTAAGCTGTTGGGATAGTTTAAAGGCTGTACCTATATCGACGCCTTACTGCTAAAACCGACTATCTGCATGAAATGTTATGCACACAATAACAAGTTTTAGTATAGTTAACGACATCCGAACCTTAAACTCGAGTTTTCTCGAAACAACATTTCATGCAGATAGTCGGTTTTAGCAGTAAGGCAACAAGTTTTAGTATAGTTAACGACATCCGAACCTTAAACTCGAGTTTTCTCGAAACAACATTTCATGCAGATAGTCGGTTTTAGCAGTAAGGCGTCGATATGTAATAAATGTTGTTTGTAAACAGATTGACATTTGACACCAGTCACGTCTGATTGTAAACAATGACGGGTGTAAGATTTTACGTGCTTACCTGCTAAATGCCGGTTGACTCTAGTTTTAAAGACACTCAAGTTATGTCTTTGGAAAATAGACAATTACTACGTGTTGTCTATTCACAACTGTGCCGTTCTCATTATAACAGAATTCGCGAATCGCTTGATGCAGATTCGGGGAATTGCCACGTCCAAAGCGTGCATATGAGCCAATCGTCTGGCGGTTTGATCGAAGAAAGGGGATGTTATAAAATACATTTTGTAGAAGACGGAAAGCCTAGCGACCTTAAAATGGTACTCCAGACTCCATAATATTGCCTTCGTCAATTCTTGATCCCCAATATTACCCTACATCTATGTAAAAAACAATGTCTCAGGTACTTCCGTCCGAGTGGTCTCTTTACTCACCTAGTGAGTGAATGTGCCACTGGATGCTATCGATATCAGCCCATGTATGTCCCCTCTGCTGGGGCACGGCATTCGTTCTGCATCGCAGGAAGGTTAGGCTTTACGGGGCCTCCTCTACGGGGGCCAAGTCCTATACGACTGCCATTATATGAGAGCCGGCACCGACGGCTTAGCGTGCCTTGTGAAGTACGGGAGCGCTCGGAAAACATGCAACTAGAGATAGTCACAGCTCCTATTTTTGCATAAGTCAAGTTATTGATTCCAATCACTTGTTTTGACTAGGCCACGAGCGCTTCGCTAGGCCACGATCACGGGATTCTGTATAAAATATGATCTTATTACGTGACATGTGGAGACCAAAGTCTTTTCTGAGGTCTCCTACTCAGTTGCTTAGTAAAGTATATTAATTGAACTATATCCTCTCCTATCCTAATGCTAGCTAACGTTAACTTTGAGTCAGTTAGTAATCAGTTTATTTTTGTTTGGAAATCAGTAAATTTTTATTTATTATTTATCGTAGATTGTTATTATAACGTATTTATGTAAGATTATCATAACTATGTGTGTAACTGTTTATGTAGGTACATTGTTATTTATATAAGTAGTGTATTAATATATTCATATTTGCACCGACTACCCGTCTCTAATTTCGCCGCCAATTGTACTTTGTATCAAGTTTTACATGTTTTATAATATGTGCTCTGGTGTACAATAAAGAATATTCTTATCTTATCTTTATCTATTACATTACACATATAAGTATTATTCTCGTACATTCACAACATTCATTGAATCTGTTATTTTTTTTTTAGTATATAAAAACAATAGACAAAAGTTACACCTATGTATTGAAGGTGCAGCCAAAATATTTTTGCAGTTCTATTTTAATTTTTCTATGACGATATCTATGTATATCGATTAAACCGTTGCAAATTGGTCTTAAAGTATGTTCGTCTTTCTGTATAATCATTTAAGTAATTTATTAGGCTCCAAAAAAAAAAGATCAGAGATTTAACATTTAGAATTTATCATTTACTGCTTATGGTTTATTCTCTACTTTTCTTGGTAACACTTAAAATTTATAACTCGCTCATCCAACGTCAACGTTCAACGACGTCATTCATTTCATTCATTCATTCGTTCAATTCTTTATGCGTCGTTTGTTGTGTGTATGCTCCGTCCGTTGAAAATTAAAAATATCTTAAAATTCACGACAAATATTTACGTAAATCGTGTGTTCGATGTTTATTACAGTGCCGCTTTTCGTATTAAGTAATTTCAAATTAAATTCATCCATTTGGGTGATCGTTGCAATAAGATAACGGTGTTACATACCAGTGCCTTGTAAAGTTTTTGACATTTTGTGAAGTTTGAAGTGTTGCGAGTTTTCCATCATGTGCTGATGCTATTGGTTTCTGTGATATTGGATTGTTACACTTCTATGGACTGTGAAGGTGAGGTAAGCATTTCTAATTGTGTGAATCACTATTTATTTGAGACTGCTATTGCTTCTGTGTTAGGAGGTATATCTTTACCTCTTGTGTTGTTGTTGATATGGTTACCAGTTGAAATCTTTAGAAACTCCTAGTGTAATAGCGTATGATGAACTTCCAAGTACAATTTCAAGTTTGGAAAGAACTTTACCCACCAACCAAGTCTTCTATCAGCCATTGTAAATTCTGTGCAATACTGTCCTCTGTATGCAGTAGTTGTAGCTCCCAAATTCATGCACTTGCAATTTAGTTTTGCTTTTTTGTTATATGGTCTATGCTATGCCCCTTTTATTTCCCAATCTCCATTTTCGTAGCCACTTCCCACCAACCAGGCAAGATTAATCATCATTATATTCAGATTTAAAAAATCCTTACTAGCAGGAGGTTACATTGTAATCAAGCAGTGATCATAATTAGGTGTTTTTTTTACTAACCGTGTTTGGATCAAGGGTGCTTAAGGGTGCAACGGCAGCACAATGGCATTTTGCATAGCCAAGGCTAAACTGGACAAAAATTATAATTAAGAAACGAAAAAGTAAAGATGTATTGTTCTGTTCTCTAATAATTTACCAAAGTTTTATAATTGAGCTTAGTTAGCTCAAAACTACAAAAATAGCTCAGTGATACTTTGAATTTTAAACTTAGTTTAAACAACACCACATCGACAATTATTATTGTTGAATGAAACATTGGATATTGTGTCTAGGTTTATTCTGAGCAAATACTATTGTCCACTGATATAACTTTAACCTTGACATTATCTGTCATTACAAGAGCAGCTAGGACTTGGCCCCCATGGTGGAGTATAGCCTAACCTTCCTGCGATGCAGGAAGAGACCCGTGCCTCAGCAGTGGGGACATGCAATGGTTCATATCAACCAGAGCAGCTAAACTGAAAATAGTTAGATATTTAAACCAACTAACAAAGTGGATAGCACTTTAACATCTACATATTTCTGGCTTCACATCATAAGAATGTATGTATGTGCCAAAATGAGATGTATTTATTAATGCATTTTCTAATTCCAACATTAGCAATACACCATCTCTATTTTTTTCATAAACTTTGTTTATTAGTTTTTGAGACAATAAAAACAAAGGATGATATTCTTTTTAATGCACTAACCCGTGCTAAGGACAATTTTAAAAACTTATTTAGAGGCTAGATATTCCACCTTTGCCGGGATTCGAAGCAGCAACCTCTGGCACGGATAGCCAGAGGTTGCGGGTTCGAAACCCGGCATGGGAGGAATTTTGAGCCTCTAAATAGGTTTTTAAAAAGGATGATATGATTGAAAGATATCATTGACAAAAAGTCTAAAGAAAGTAGCTGTAAAAGCCACTCCATTTAGAGTGCCGTATCATGCTATATAGATGTAGAAGTTTGTAGAATATTTTGTTTTGCTACCAGCATGAAAGTAATACAAAGAATATTTGTAAAGAGTTTCGAGAGGCGGCCTCGGTAGCGCAGCGGTTTGGCACGCCGACTGTAAAACCGAAGGTCTCTGGTTCGATCCCCGGCCGGGTCAAACTAGGAAAAGAACTTTTCTAGTTTGTCTCGGGCCTTGGATGTCATCTATGTATTTATTGTATTTAATCTATCGTCAAGTTAGCACCTGTACACAAGTCATTTAGTTGTGCTTAGTATGGGGCTAACGAGATCTGTGTAATATGTCCCTAAAGATTTATTATTATTAATATTTTATAAGTATTATAAAAAAAAAAATTCACTGATGCCGGTGAGTCGCCCATTAGCTCAGTTGGAAAGAGCGCTGGCACGGATAGCCAGAGGTCGCGGGTTCGAGTCCCGGCATGGGTGGAATTTTTAGCCTCTAAATAGGTTTTTAAAAGCATGAAAGTAATTAAAGTAATTGAAATAATTTTAACATGCCAAAGACAAGTGCAAAATAAAAAAAATATATACTAGGAGGAATTAACTCGCACTGTAACGCCAAATCTATTCTATCAATACATATTGCATTATTTTAACTTGACTAATTAAAACCGTCAAATAAGAAAACATATTTTCTATGTTTTTACAAATAGTGTGTGTTTTTGCAGAAAATAAGACTGCCCAGTTCAATATTATCATGCTAAACAAAGGGAAGTGCAGCTCAGAGACATGTGAATTTATGAAATTAGATTTTACAAAAATCTGTCATGCATAGGTTGACCTATGCATTGCTTTCACCTACGTAGAGTTTTAAATTATCTATCCTAACTACCTGTTGTGCAGTTTGGCAGAAATAAAAGGCTTTATTTTATTACTTTTATTTTATGACTGATAGATAATTTAGGATAATGTATGAAATAGAATTGGTAAGAGTAACCCCTCACATATCCGCAATGTTCAAGGTTTCATGGTGATAAAATGTTATAATTATCTACAGATTACTTAAAGCATTGAAGGACAACAAAAAGTGTTGATGCTAGGGAAACATCATTTTATATATAGAACTGTGCCTTGTAAATGATTACAAGAAAAAAAGAGTAGAAGTAGCGACATGACACATTAGTACGAAAACCAGTGTAACCAAACTGATACACATAAACCAAACGCACACTACGAATGCCAAGCTGCCATTGGTAAATAAAGTCAATGCCGAAAAGGTGTACATCATAAAAGTTTCAAGTAAAATATGCACCTTTTCGTAATGTTAACAATGATCAAAGTCAAATGCCAACAATGAAATTAAGGTTGACATTTTGTAGTAATGCTACTCTACACTAGATGGAATTATCACCGCGTTGGACCGAAAAGAACTTTTACCTAGTAAGACATAAAGTTCAAAATTGAAAAACAAGTACATTCTCAGTTTGGGATGGGACAATGCGATTTCTAGTTTGTCGATAGGGAAAACGTATCGACAAATTATACAAACAGTTTTAACACATTAACGGCCGAATACGAATACTGGAACTCTGTATTTTTAGCTATTTCTTTTTTGCCTGCGGGTTGACTGGTCGAAAATCATCTTTTTTTACATTATCTTTTGGGCAATAAAGAATTAATACTAATAGGGTGGATAGATGCACAAATAAAACAATGTGGTAGATAGTATTTTCTAATGTGGTAGAATTCATAATATTTTAAAATGTTCCCTTATTAAAACTAGCTTTAACCCGCTGCTTCGCCGGCGTTAGAAATTATTACACGGGAAATATTATTCAACACTCAATTCAGATCTTTGTCTATCTGTGCGCCATGTTTCATACGTAATACTAATTAACGATTGTACTAATATAATTTCATTTATACGCAAGAGTCTAACCTGGAAGTGAAGCACATTTTTTCTGGTATTGCTGCATCACATAAGTGCCACCTTCCACCTTTTTTAGTTATTATGAAGTGTTCATGAAAATGCTCTGAATATATTGTGCTCATCTTCGTTGCGAACCAATTTAGCCTTCTTATCGCTGCCTTCCATTTTAATTTCGTATCCGGTTTCCTAAGGAAAACTCACTTCCCAATTTTTTTGATTGCGAGAGTGTTGTTTTATCATTGCCTCGGTTTGCTGTTGTCAAAGGGGTTGAAGTATTAAGGGTAAATAGCAGAATAATAAAAAACCATAAAACAAATAACATAACAAAACAAAAATCTGATGCTCGCCAAGAAAACAACCACTTGAACAGGTAAAAAATACAATAAGTAATTTACTTAATGTTTTGAACTGAAGTAACAAAAACCATATGAGTCGTTTTGGATAACCTCACTTTACATCTCGGTTGGAATATTTAAAAATGTAAGATTAAAATTACTTTGATAGTTTCTTAAATATTTCAGTCCCTGAGAAACTGGTGAAGAAAAACTATATCGCGATTTAGCTGTGCTCATGTCTTGTATTTGCTCATGTCATGTCTTGTATGAAAAGTAATGTATGAGCTCCAATGACAGCTTTCACGCACACAACGACCAGCCGGCGACCGGAGCTAATACATTACTACTTTACCCGGCCCGGCGACCGGACATATTCATATGCACCCGGTCTCCGGGTGCATATAAAAGGAAAAGGCACTTAGGAAGTAGGTATAAAATAACAATAATTATTTTACCTACTTAGACGAATTGGAATTTACAATACCTAAGTACCGTTAAGTATGTATGTTGTATGACTACTAAGTCATAGACAATTAATTATCGATAGATTTATATCATGTGTGCCCCCATCCGTAATTGAGTAGAAATCAAATTTTGTAAGAAATTTCTAGAGAATGTACACTTTCTTCGATGAAAATTTAACTTTACTAACCAGTAAATAAAGGTGGTTTCACTTTGTCATTTTCAGATTGGTTTCCGTGTTCATGTCATTACAAATTTAATTAAAAATACAATGAAATACGTCTTACAGATGAAATGTTACGGCATGATCGGTATATTTTGGTCCCCAACTTTTATTTTTGCTCTCTAACACAGCGTATCAAGGCATTTTAATTAAGTTTTCACCATTTTTTCTTTACTAGAAGCGCACGGCAACTGAAGTCAACAAAACTGTCACCGACTACGCATAGGCAATACATTGCTAATGTGAGGCACGCGGGCACCGCCCACTTACGACTTCTACTCTTTTTTTATGTTCTGTGGTATGACATCTCTTAGCATGCACTTTTTCAGGCATGTGTTTATCTAAAAATTGTTTTTAAAATTTTATTTTATGGTGTCCCATATTTTTAAGGATTTTTGTTTTTGCTTATCCTAAGAATGCCATTCAAGTATAAATTTGCTGTGAAAATGGTGTGATGGTGATATACCAACAAATAGCAAATGCCTGCCAAGAATGAGCTGCAGCTCATATTTTGCTGGTTAAACTGAGTAAAATTTTCAAAATATGTATGACTCGCACTTGACTGGTTTTTATGCTTTGTCTTCTTTAGTAACATTCCAAGCAACTCTGCCTGACTGACCTCGTGTGATCTTAAATGTATGAATGATATAAGATGGTATAAAAGCGTGAATGAACTAATCGTATGGGCAGGAAAGCAAACTAACTGACCACCAAAATACTTCAACAGAACATGAATCTGACTTATAAAAAAACGATATGAAAACCTCGTAAACAGCGAAGAGTTCGCCACAAGCATAATGTACACAGCATATCTTACATAGGTACTTAGCTTACTGCACCATGTAGACTACGATCAGAAAGTTCACCTATCACGCTCCGTTGCTCCGGAAATGTTCCGATGCGCCGCCACGACTCTGTGTCACAGATTTGTATGCAAATTACCCTCTCGTTGCCTCTCAGCAAACCATGCGTCTGGTTGTCTGGTGAGAGTACAATGCATAGGAATGCACTTCAGAATAGCCCGTCATACAGAAGTCGTATGGCGTGACGTCACCGATGTTTTTCGGTCTGGTTAAGTGCCTCCAGAATATTCGTCCTCCTATTATCGGTTTTTAGTGTTCCGAAGTCTACAAGGAAACCTTATTAAATAGTTTAGCAATTTTTTTCTCGCTTACACCTAAGTGTAGAGTAGACTGTAGCAAAATAATTTTTGATTTAGAAATCTCTTTAAGAAATATTAAATTTTAATTCGCAAATTTGTGTTCTAGTCCTCCCGGCTCTCCCCCTCTCGGCAAACGTGAAAAAAAAACAGATAACTACACTAAGTATAAACTTCGTAAAAATTCCAGTGAAAATTACTTTGATGAGGTTGAGTTCTGAACAGGTAGCTGCTAGTTAGAATAGATAAAAAAATCCCTCCTTTTTCAGAACCCTAATCTATTTTTATTGTAATACAACATAACATTTCATAAACTCACACCTGACTCCCTGAGGGGTAGGTAAAGCCAGTTTGCATGTGGCACAATCCCTAATTGCTTCAGCGACATAATTTTTTTTTCATCCCACCATCTCGGAAAGAGTATTTTTAATCTTCAATATCTGAGTGGAAAAGCCGTTTTTATTCTCTAGAGGATAAAGTAAATTGAATTTAGAACATCGTGTGCACTAAGTTGTGAATTAAATAGTAGATTATGCATTAAGGGAATAAAACCATATTATATAGTCCGGAGTCCTTCGCTCCGCTCAGGGTATATTGAACCCTGAGCGGAGCGAAGGACTCCGAGTTAAATTTTAACTCCTGAGCGAAGCGAGGGAGTTATGTAGAGTCCTGAGTGAAGCCAGGGGTTCATACCGCCCGAGACTAAGACATGTTTTATTCCAGAGGTGAATACTCTACTTTTCACACCATCTGGGAGACAATATAATTTTTCTTTTTTTTATTGGTGTTTCGCGCGGTCACACGACACAGTAGTTCAGAAAAAAAAGAAAAAAAGGGGTGAGTTTCGAACAACAATTCGAATTTCGAATTGCAATGCGGGGGCTTCTTCATAGTTTTCATGCGAATTTTGACATTCTAAATTCAAATCACTTTATTCCCTAGGGAAATTCTTCATTATTATTGCCCTCGAGAGACAAGGCTATGCTTTACGATGATATTTGACGGTACGTAATAAGGCATTGTCGAGCAGGAGGTGTGAAAAAAATATTACACTCTATTTAAATAACTGTAGCAACGTTACTTTAAAATTTTCTTAATTATACCTTAGTATTATTTTGTTATAATTTAAAGATTATTCTGTAATACTTACCTGTCATAATGTAGTAATTAATACCTAAACTGAAATAAAAGTGTACCTATCTTGTGATTGTAAACGTTTTTTTTTTTGCATTTAGTCATTTCCTCGCTGAGGTGGAATGAAAAGTTACGTGTTGCACTCGAGTGCAAAGATTTTTCACCTCGTGCTCTTTTGATTCCCTCGCTAACGCTCAGGATTCTAATTTTGAATCACTCGCTGCGTTCGTGATTCAATTTTAGAATCTTTCGCTTGCTCTGTCATCAAAATTGAACACGCGGTTAAAAAGCAACTTTGCACTCTTGTTAACAAATAACTATTAATGTAGCCATGACATCTCATTCCAGCGCAGAGTACTGCTCTCAGAGAGAGAGAATAGGCTTAAATACCACGCGTGCCTGCCGCGGATCATATGTTTAATAATCATAGTTTTCTTATAACATTCATTCAATAGCTAGATGTTACCCGATCACCACATTCCGAAGGTGGCTTTCGACTGGATACCCGCCGGAGGCTCACGTCAACCCGGAGGACCGTAACAGACGTGGAAGCGATTCGTTCTCTCTGACACGAAGAAGAAGGGAAAAACTTGACTGGAACTACCATCCCTAGCCATGAACAGAGATAAATAGAAAGCCCGTTTGTGTCAGCTTCAGACTCCACGGAGGAGTAAAGGGACCAAAGAAGAAGAAGAATAACTAGATGTAACAATAAAACTACACTCTTCCTTATAGTAAGTCATCAGAACCCGCAACGTGACACGTGCCCAGAACTATGGAACTATCCGCCTCACGCCGCGCGCTGCTTGCATGACGATATAGCCATATACGAGCAATACATTCTAATTAGTTTGTATGGTCCGAACAATAAGCCAAGACATTGGGGCCCTATTGTTGCACTATGGTACCGGGAATACCAAACGCTTTGGTATTTGGCCACTAGCTTTAGTATCATTAATGTCCTCAATAAGTTATCGCGATGAACTAGGTATTGCCTGTCCGCATTCCAAATGAAAAATCAATTTAATCCCGCGCGTGTCTATGTCAGTTCTAGAGCTCCGAGAACCCCAAGTTTTTGCTTTGCCTTTTCATGTAAACCTTTTGAACTGTTGTAATTTGCATGCCAAAAATTGTAATGACCCAAGTAAGCTACAGGTTGCGGAGTCGGATTCCAGATTGCAATGAACTCTTTGTTCTCAAACACAGCTTCCAGGGGTTCCCGGGATTTATACAATTGTATTAATGCAAATAGAAATCTCCGAAATAAGAACTGTATATGGATCGGTATTCGGCTAGGATCGGTATTCTTCGATCTGAACTTCAGCGTCATTCATGGAGATCTAAATTTTAAGATCTTACTTTCATATTTCCTTGATTCCAATCATTACAATGCGTCATCCAATCATTATCCAAAAAGCATGAAGAAAATCTCATCATAATTCGTAACAATCCGCAACAGTGGAAGAGGTCGTCGACACAGTGAGTCAGATGCACAGATGACTCAAGCACAATACCAAGTGGCCAGGTAGCAAAGAGGCAAGCCGATTTTAAGGAGACCTAAAACGACTGACATAAGATAAGAATATTCCTTATTGTACTTCTTCTTAATTTTGGTATCATCTATCGGAGGTCGGCTATCATTGTGGCTATTTTGTCGCGTGATGTTGCGGTTCGGAAGAGATCTATAGATTCCAGAAAAAAATAGACGTGAACATAAGACGTACTTACATGACAATACACAAACTCAAATCTCTAGTTCTAAGGCGTGGGGCCTTTAGAAAGGACGTGAAACGAGGGCGCGGAAAAGACGCGACGTCCTGTCAACTCACTTTCATACAAAATGTATTGGAGCAATGGGAAATAGCCGACACAGATAAGACGTTCGCCGTCTTTTCGCGCCCTCGTCACACGCCTTTTCTATGTGCCCCTGGGCTAAGGGGTAGGCTCCCATTTTATAGCAGTGGCGACATCCATCGCATTTCCAGGACCTGACAAATTATTTTTCAAAGCATTTTTCTGTGCTTTTTCTGTAAGCGAAAAATATTTAGATGGTCACTAAACGATTAAGTTGTCTGTTATAATATGGTTTCTTAATGCATCGTATATTCTTTATACGATGCATTAAGAAACCATATGAATGAAGAGCACGCCTATATGCCGGAGGGGTAGACAGAGACCGCCTTACCGCTAGCCACAATCCTGACAAGTGATGTTCCTGACAAGTGAAGCCATTACCTGTATCGGTATATTTTCTGTATCTTGTTCATATACGGCATCGATTATGCGAACTCCCTAACGAACTGGATCGCACATATTGTAATTAGTGTCAAGGTCTCTTAATTTCTCATTACATAGTTTTTTGAGTGACAACTCTGCCAACCCACTAATTCAGTTGGAAGGTGTGAAAGCGGCACCATGGCAATAGTCATGACGACGAGCGAATCAGAAGTGTTAGAAATTATTTTTGGATACAAGTGACAGTAAAAAGACTGCAGAAGCCGAGCGAATCAGAAGTGTTAGAAGTTTTTTGTTTACTTATATATTCCACTTACAATCAAATGTTACTACTTGTTCCTGCATTGATGGTCTGGTCATGGGTCAACTCATGCCTTTAAAAGAAAAGCATAAGTCCATCCACAAATAATATGCACGTCCCACTGACACAGACCTTCTCTCAGAGAGAAAAAGTACGGGCTAACTCACGAAGAGTGTTCATCACAAATACTGAATAATATTTAAACACCCACCTACGTAATAATCACAGATCACCACAAGAGATAAGCATCTTTATCCATCGATGCCGCCCGTGTATGAATGAACAAAATTTATTGAGGCCAGCATGACATTATTACATTGCATTGCAAATTGTTAGTTTCACATAGCAATTTGAGGCAATTAGTTGTTGCAGCTGGGATGTGCTACTAACACACAGTTTTCGTTGAATAATTAATCAATCGTCATCAGCACTCACGCGAATATTATCCGACAGATGTTCCATTCAGCGAAAGTGGTGTCAAATTCTTGCCGAATAAAGTTCGGGCACTCAGGCTCAGGCTACATACTATAGGAGTGAGTTGTACCTTTTGTTTAATAGATTTTATTGTTTCAGATATTATGACGTAATTGAGTGCCTTCACGCCTTACTTTTCGGCGATAGTCTGCCTTGGATATTTCATAAGGTGAGTCCAGAAACATAAAGTCACATTTCGTCCCTATACTTTGTCTATTTTAACAAGTTTAACCATTTACGAATCAATAAATTATCGCAAGACGTTTTTGCATTGCAGTTATGAGGTCAGAATCAGAATGAACTCTGTAGCTATGGGCAATATATGCCGCGCCAGTGTCGTCTTGTGTCGTTTAGGTTACTTTTCCATATCTTACTCAACATCAACCCCTGCATGTCCCCACTGGTGGGGCACGGGTCTCTTCCTGCATTGCAGGAATTTTAGGCCATACTCCACCATGGGGGCCAAGTCCGGGTTGGTGGAGGATTGTAAGACAGTGGCGAGCTTTACTGTCAGAAGTTATCAAGCCGCCCATAAGGCCTCTGACATGGCTTAACGACTGCCATTACATGACAGCCGGCACCAACGGCTTAACGTGCCTTGCGAAGCACGATGTTACGCACTTAGGCACAGTACACAGCACATCAATTACATTTTACTTGCTAAGACGTCTGTAAAGCAATTTAGTAGGGGGCACGGATGCAAAGATTGATGTGCGGTCAACTATACTAACAACAAAAAGTTTAAAATCAGTGATATGGAATCGATATCGCGACGAAAGATAAATAAATGAAGCCCTACAATTTTATTAGAAAGGAGATGTCATGTCACAACATGCACCAATGACATCTAGTATAGTCAGCTCTCGCTAACAGTGAAGAAAAAAATCGTAAGGAAACATGAGCGTGATGTGTTCTCAAACTTCAGCGGTTTTGAAATCGCCAAAGCACGTTGTGAACGCTCTCTCCGAGAGAATGCCCTTGTTCTGCAGTGCGACGTTCATAGGCTGCGAAAAAATACCAGCGCAATAATAGCTTACTTATATCATTCAATAGGTAATACTAGTGTGAAAAGAAAGCTACACCAACTACACACTAGCGCTCGTCTTACTGTTCAGCGATTCACTTGTGTACCTGTAATTCTGTGCAACACCACGTTGCACAACACTCGGTCCCTAAAGAGCGATGATCTCAAGTCCCTCACTAGGTCACCGCAAGACGTCCTGAATTTTTAACAACCGCATCAAGGCGTACGTTGAACCTGCCCCGGCGGTAGTTACAACGCTTTTCACTCAGTGATTGCGTCTTTTTACTTTCTCACGGGCCGTTTCTACGGCGGAGGGCTCGGCTGTTGATACAGCCACTTCCACTGGGCTCTCTCGCCGCCCGCGGCGTCCCGCCTTTCAGTACCCTCTAGAGGTGAAGCGTGTTATTTATACTTAGTATGAATGAAATGGAAGGTCGCAGTTACCGGTATGCAAAATACTTGCTTATCACAATAATACCACTAATATTAGTCTGTCAATTACTATTGGCATCTAAGTAAGCTTCAACATAACAGCAACAGCTACATAGAGTTCTGTTTCTGTAAATTATAGCGCTACTCTAGAACCACTTTAATTATGACCAAAAAGAAAAATTAATAAATACGAGTAATAGCGTTAAAACTAAAAACTGATATTTTTCGATAATGCACTAAAAAGGCACGGGGATCTTTGTCATTGATTAAAACTCGATTCACGAAGTTATTTTCTTAACAGTATTATCTAGTATTACAGGTTTTATCTAGTATCCCTGTTAGCCTAGCATAACCCACCTCTAGTACAGACACTCTTACACCGGAGATGCTCTGTTTGTTCGATACTCCCACTGAATGACTGTACTGTGGCTAACTGTACCTTCATGAAGAAGGTATGAGAGGATTGGCCGATGGCTTTATAATTTTTAAAACCATTTAACGGAATCTTATGTCAAAGTATTTCGTAGTATTAAGTGTTTCAAAGTATTAGGTAGATTTTTTGGTCGATATAATATGATCTTTGATTTGAAATAGAGAGCGGGTGACACAGTTACAAGAATAGTACGTAGTGAGAGGTAGGGATCAAATGATGGATTTTTTACAATGATAAAATTTCATAGTGGAAATATGGGTAAGTAATTAAATGATCAGCAAAATAAATTTTTGGTCAGCAACAAAAATGGGCAAAAATATTATTAAATTATTATAATTATATCATCAATAGGTCAGCGGCAACACGAGGTCAGCAAACAAACCATGGTCATTATCTGGTTAGCAAAATAAATATTCGATCAAAATTATATGACTGAGGCAACAGTATTTTACTTTGTTTTCCCATTATAATAAATACAAATATCTTTTTTGGATATTGAAATAAATTTTGACAGTTAACCAAAACGTAACTTACGATTTGCTCACCAATCTGTTAACGATCATTTATTGTTTTAATTAATTTTTTTCTGATTAATATGAATTCTGTCTTTGCCCAATTTCATGTATTTTCTAATCAGCAAAATTACTATATCTGCCGTACATTAGTTGCTGTCCAAACACTTTTTTTCGCCGCATTTATTTTGCTGATTCGTTTAAATTATACCCAAATCACTATTCCTAAAAAAAAACATTGCGATCTTATGTGCCAAACACGCCAGCTTTTCGACGTAGAATCTAATGTTACACAAAAGAAAGTAGCACGCAGTGTCTGTGTTAAATAAAATAAAGCAGAGCACTTGTTTCGTACACCCGATACTGGAGGATCGTGTTGCATTGGGTACCGCAGCCCTGCCTCACAGGAAAACCAGCCAACGGATGTTTGAGCTACAAATAAGACTTTACAGAAGAAATTCGCGAACGCTAGTCGAATTCACCGGGCGTTACATTATTGCGTTTCCTGCCGTACTGATTGCGATCGGGAATAGAACGCTTTCTCCTGAGTTAAAGGCGAGATTGTGTGTCTATCGACTGACACTGTCTTCCTGTGGTCTTTAATTATTTAGTGTAATTAGGAGGTGTCACTAGGTGCTGAAAAAATTGTCTAATGCATATATAAACTTCTTATTTTTAATGACTAACGACGATAACGTACGCAGGAGGCAGAAGTAAAATTTTCAAGGCAAATGTATAAGAACAAAATTATTTCTGTTTAGAACTTGCAAGTAACGGGGTTCTCATAGGTTTTAGTTTTAAAAATATACGGTGTATATTTAAAGGAAAGCATTAAACGTACAGGAAAACACAAGTCTAACGCAACTTAAAATAAGCGACGTCCGGTGTCCGAGAAAGTGTGCAGGCGCACAACCTCTCATGGTAGACGTCAAATTTGCCAGTTCAGGTAAACAAGTGAAAAGCACATTTTTCTGAACGTAAGCCGCTCTTTCATTATGTAAACTGTTTGAGCAAACAAGTTATTTTGGTATGTATGAATGGGCTTTGTGCGGCTAAATGACCAATTGTCGTAGTATGCCCCACCAGCACGCAATTCTCTACATAATGCTTGGGAATGACGGTGCACTCATCTTGCAACTTATTAGGTGTTGAATATATAGAGTTAATGTTAACTAAGTTGGTGAATCAGTTATGAAATCGGGGAACTGTGAGGTTTGATAGTCCTGATGGGCACGCTGTTTTTTTTTAATTTACTATTCCTTTTTTAACACAACCGTCATTAACCTGTTTTAGTTTAGCATTCCTTTTCAAAGCCAACCGTGATGTTAAAGGTTATGTAAAAAAAGGTATGCTAAACTTAAACTAACAGTTCCAGGTCACAGGTCTAACAAAACTAACAGTTCTGTGATTTTATTTCAGGTGATGCCAAGGTTTATAGGTTTTCGCTACTAGATCACGGCTTTATCACCTTCCCCCATCTCTCGTTCCACCGTATCCTCAGTTATCCGTCTTTCATGGCTGAACAATTAAGAAACTAAATAAAATATGCAATACTCCATCTAAAAAAATACTTTGGAATTTCCATAGCGTCAAATGCTCTAGCATCAAAGCTGTAAGAAATAAGTGTTAAATTAAATTTGATTACAATATCTGTGAGGATCCTTGTACGGCTTGTGACAGGTATGTTCTTTCGGGAATCGCTAAACCAATCAACCCGCAGATGTGTCGTACAGGTGGTTACGGAGAAGCTCATGTTTATTTAGGAGCTGCATACGTTTGGAAAGGGGGCAAGGCCCAGTTGTGTGTTGTTGGAGAACAATGACCTAGGTGCAAAGGGGGGCCTAGAGCGCATACCGGGTCATCGCAACCGATTGCCACTAATTCAATTAGGCGCATGTAGAACAGGCGCCGGCCGGGACCGCTCTAACACTACGCCCTTTCGACTTTATTTGTACTGTGCTTTCGACGTACTGACCGTTGAACTGTCTGCTATCGTACATTCGAAAACACTAGTCCTATTTCATGGGCCGCATTTCATAAAACTACTTATTATGCCATTCGATCTACACCGATTAGTATAGGTACACGATGTAACTTAGATATTTAAGTTTCATGTACTTTCAAAATATGTGTGTACACCACATAAAGAATATTTTAATAAACTAATCTATAGGTCTTCCTAGTCTTTGTACTTCCTAATCTGTGGGTTAACTGACTAAGCGATGTACGTCGAATTGTCATAGAAAACCTTGAATTAGTTGTATGAAGTGGGGCCGTGTGTACCTACCGAGAGAATGTTAGTCAATTCGTCAGGCTTCTCACTGAGGGCTCTCTCTGTAACTCTGAACGCACGTCCAGACCTAAGATGAATTGGTTCTGCCTACGTTGGTAGGCACTACGTGCTCACGGTATTTGCTGGAAACTATACCTTAGTATTAGTGCCAGTTGGATTCTGCTTATAATAAGGAACTTGGGGATTTTTTGTTACTTTTAGGAAATTCTCTACGTACCTCCGTATAAAATGGCGTGCGTAACAATGAAATCAGAAACCAAACCAAATTAACTGACTTCATTAAAACTAAAGGAGAGAGGACAGGACGGAGTCGCAAGCTAACTAGGATTGGGAGATAAAGTCCTTTATTACCCAGGCAGACAGACGTGTAAGGTATGGTGGTAGGCTCATTGTATTATAAAGAATCTCTCAATGTACTGACACTAACAGAATCTATTTAAAGACATTTCTTGATGTTGTGTCGTATCGCCATTTGATATTATTTTCCTTGTTTGCCGATGCAAAGCGTGACGTGAGTTCCGCAGTACTCGGCGAAATATCGTCTCGACTGTGCTGAGGCACTTTTGGCACCGTACATACCATGTTATCAAAGTCATGCATCTTTAAACGTTTAAAGTAGTTTCAGTTCCACTTTTTTGTACTTTCTCCGCGTTTTCTAACACTACAGACGGCGGTTGACAATTTTACTTATTACCTCAAAAGACATTTGCGACTCTCACGCACTTCTGAGGGCTTATTACGAAACAAGAATTCCCGAGTATATTAGCAACAAAATTTATCTCATCAGTCCCTGTTATACCTGTACATTAGGGACATAGGCCTCTCGAAACATACTTCCGATGCACCCGTTTTAGCACCTTCAGTTCAATATCACCATCATCATATTAACACGATATCAACCCTTGTATGTCCCCATCACAGGAAGGTTAGGCCATACTCCACCACAGGGGCCAAGTCCGGGTTGGTGGAGGATTGTAAGACAGTGGCGGGCCTTACTAACAGAACTTATCAAGCCGCCCATAAGGCCTTTGACATGGCTTAACGACTGTCATTACATGACAGCCGGCACCAATGGCTTAACGTGCCTTGCGAAGCACGGAAGGGCTCGGAAAAATGCCACTAGCGGTAGTCACGGGACGGTCACCCATCCGGTGCCTGACCGCGCCTGTTGTTGCTTAACTCATATGATTGATTCCAATCACTCGGTTCGACTAGGCCACGAGCGCTTCATTTATTAACACATTTAAGACAAAATACTTAAAATAATACTCGAAATAACCACAAAATTTTCAACAGTTGCTAATATTGTAAAAAAAATACTAACATCAAAAAAACTAAAATATATTATCACGCATAGAACGGAATCAGTTTCCATGTAGCCGGGTTCCGTAAATAAAAAGTTTGATCTGCGATAGCAACTGTGTTTGTTATATTTTTCGTTAAAAGACGCTAATCTTTAAATCGTTCGAGAATAGTATTGTAATCGTATTTAGCTTGACTTTAAATTTTTTTAAAAGAACTTTTACTCATAATTTTGTGTAATATAGGTAAGTTGCGTGTCTTCCGTTAAACATGATAATGTCGATTAGTTGATACTGTCGTGCCAAAAAAATATATTTCTTTTCCTTATTTAGAACACGATATATTACATACTAGTATTTGTAGATCATACCATTATTCTTAAATTTCAAGATTTCCTTATATTACAATACTTATGCCATCTTCAGTGGTACGAAATTCTTGTAGATAGTTCATGCAGTTTCGTCACAGAAACCGCAGGTATTTTTTCGAGCCCCTTTCGAGGGCTTTAAAAACCACCGGGGTCTGGGATTTTCAGGGAAAATCCTTTATTAAAGTGATATCGCGTCGTCTGAGGAATCGGGGATTGGATTACCGCTCTGATGTATATTCGATGCAAAAGATCTCCCTTGCCTGCCCGCGTTATGAAAATGTTTGAGTTAGATATGTCACGGGGCGGTTTGATTGACTGATTTTATTTGTTTTGTATTGTTTGTTTTTTTTTTGTTACTAAAATGACATTCTTTTTTTGTTAATACTATTGTAATTAATTATGACGAACTGTTGTGGATTTATTTATCTGGGTATATAATATCGAAAATCGTTTTCAGTTTCGACGGAAGACGCAAAAACCAGCTCACGCTTTGATTATAGAGTACTTTGTTGTGTAGTAGCGTGTTATTATGTACACTAATGTGATTATAATCGTAAGCACGATAAGATAATGCTTGGCCCTGTATCGGCCGATCCCACTGTTATCTTAAGTCAATATTTGAATTTCTATTACTTAGAGTTATGCTTATAGAGACTAATCCATTGTTTTATTAAATTATATTTTTGTGCAATAACAGCTTTCAGTGTTTCTCTAATGCTGCCCAAAGAACGTGAGATTTCGTTTGTGAGAGGAAACAGAGCGTGATATTGAAATTAGTGAATTATAAATTGTTTTAACGCTCAAACTACCGCGTTGCATCAGCGAGATCTACGAAAAACAATAGCCAGTAATGGCCTTTTGGTCTATCTGCGCAAGAGTGCCATTGTCCGAGATCTGTTGATGCTGCTGCTAAAAAACAAGGAACGGGCTTTCGAAAGCGCTTTGTAGCCTCTTTCGAATTACTAATGCAAGACTTATGTTTAGATTTTTTCAAATTATCCTATGATACAATGTCTTTCCGCTATTCATAACTTTGTAGACTTTACTTCACTCGGTTAGGTTCAACTAAACATTTTGCGATAGGTGGCAATAAAAGAAAGAAAAACACCTTCAGTGTTGAGACCATTTTTTTATGATGCCTGTCACACGCCAGCGGGTGGCATTAAAGATGTGCCAGGAGGAATGACAACAAAAAATTATGTCGTAACGTAGTTTCATTAATTCCACTTGCAGTATTTACTGCAATCCAGAAACATAGATAGATAGATAGATAGATAACACTTTATTGTACATAAAAAAGGAAATTACACAGATATTTCTCAACCTAAGAGTACAGACGGCGGCCTTATCACTAAAAGTGATCTCTTCCAGACAACGTTTGGATGGACTGGAGCAGTTTATTGGAGAAGGAAGTAGTTGTACAAATAAATCAAAATATTTCAGATACATTTGAATAAAACATACTGAGTTTACTGTAAATTACTTCAATAAAGATAATTTACGTAGCGCGGCTCATACAATACATAAAACATATGGCTTCGATTTGCTTGGGACCGCGTCTTCGCCAATGTATTATTTTGCCAACGTGCCAAATATTGACAAAAAACATGATATTTTTTCTAAGGAATATTTTTTTTCTATTTTGCGGATAAAAAAAAGCCTCATTCAAGTACTTCCATTTTTTTAACTAAGATTATTTCGCATTCCCGGGTCATTCAGAGACGAGAGTCTACCATTTGATTCCGACAAAGAGGTCTCATGACTCAGTGCTGGTGTGTGTCAGGCTTTATCGCTCGACGCATTCCTCGTTTAATGGTAATCCGAGGAACGGGGGCGATATGACATTTTTCCGTGTCAGGTTGAGCCGTTGAAGGGAGACGCTACGGTCGTGGGGCCGACCTGTACCAGGCTCCGAGCTCCCCTCGCCAGTTTACCTAGTATGCACTTGATACGTTAGCAAGTTACTCCGATATAAATAGGCCCTTTCCGCTCTTTCTAACAAGGTAGAGAGAGAGAGATAATTCGTGATATATATGAAAGTTGTTTCGAGCCCCCGCTAAGATCGATATGCGGTTTAATGGAAAGAAAACTTTATCCCTATTTGACGTCCCTTTATTTTCAATTCAAAGGATTTTGTGACAGTTATTGCTTGGGATACCACAGATCCTAGCAGAGTTAATCCTTCGAAACACGCAGTGGCTTAAATCGAGGCATCAATAAAGCTTTGCGCTTCACATTGAATCAAATTGCAGCCCTACTTAAATATAATCCAGGCAAATCCCACTTCGTAAGTCTTCTATCATTAAAGGCACCTTAATACTTTAGCGATTTAAATATATCCGTGGAAGTTAGCACACTTGATGATACACTTGAGCACCTTAAAGCTAAAACTTAGGCTGAGAGCTAACAGGCAGCTTTTCAAGGAACCGCTTATGCCCAGCATCAAATTATGTTCCGGAAACGAATCCAATGCACAGAAACCTCATTTCTTACGCAACGAAGGCATTCGCCGTCCCCTTCATGTGAACAATATGTATGTGTTTTGTGATCAATGGCGTCTAAGGTATCGAGCCTCTTATTACTCTTTCCATCGCGTGCCAGTCATCAGAGAAAACTTTTACGTATGGCCTGTGTGTCCCCGCGTGGGCCTCTCCGCGGGGCATCGATCGCATCGAGTTCGGCGTAATCGCCGAGATTCGCGGCCCCCGGTCCCGTTTCGTTGAGAGGGAACGCTGTCCGGTCACGGTCACTCCGCCGAGACCGTAGGTTCGGCCGCCGCCGGCCGATTTGGGCACATCACAGTTTTCACCTCGTCGAGCGACTGGGTGTAAGACTTGTTGACACAGCAATGCAGACAAAAGCGTACTCGGCGCAGTTTCATGGAACTATTATTCATGGTTTTCTGCGACAGTTCGATGTACATAGCATAGACGGTTGACCCACAGATTAACAAGTAAATGCTCTGCACCCAATGTATATCGAGTTCTCAATTACATAATAATACTTTATTCATTTATTGACGGTCTCTGTGGCGTAGCGGTAGCGCATCCAAGAGGCCTACCATGCAAGAGGTGATGTTTACATGTTTGTGAAGTCGTTGTTTTTTGGTTCCCACGACACAGGGTATCCTAGTGTGGGACCAAAAGCAAAGTATGTGCCCGTATGCAAATGTTATGTTATTTGCTTCTTAGTTCATGTAGGGTTACAGACTAAGCCTAAAAACTGGAATTACAAAAAGGAGATTCCTTGATATTAGAATTAGGTGCAAGTCTGGTTCCCTCGCTAGGATACCCTGTGTGTAGGAAACCAGTGCAATGAACTTTGGAATTCCGAGTTTTGATTCCTAAATGAATTGTAGTTTTATCAATTACAGCCCTAGGCTTCGTAATGACGGAGTATAAACTTTCATAAGCTTTATACTCCGTTATAGATCATGGTTACCACCTCGCTGGTTGTAGTGATTTCAAAGACACCCAAAGGCGAAGACAAAAAGTACTCGAAACCGGCGTGCGTACAGGCAGCGACTAAAATTAATGTTGATGAAGCGAAAGAAGTACAGGACCTTGGCAAACTAGTCTTTGCTTATCCCTCCGGGACACTCCTAATTTATTTGTTTGTGATTAAATTGTCGTATAACAAGTGAATCAACGAAGCTCTTCTGTTATTTGTTGTTGAGTGTCACCTTGCTCTCTCCGAACGCCGGAACGAAACCCGACTGCTAACTGCTGTCCTACTATCACTTGACTCCGACTTAGCTACTCTCTAAATCTAACATTCTTATTTCCAGTTTACGTATGGGAAATGCATTGGACGCGATGACCGTAACGAGACGATATCTATTTTCATGACCGTGTTTCATGGGTTTCAGACATACCTTCATCATCCATTGGGAAACTGTCCAACGTAAAGTGTGTGGTATTTGAGTCCAACAAGAATCTCAGAGTTTTGTGTGATGTTCTTCTATATATATGTTAAGTTTTTTTTTCACTGGGCGTATGTTTCTATTTTTTCTCTTGTTGGTCTTGTTGGTTGGTCATTTTTCTCTTCAGGATCTCCATCGAAAAAAAACTGGTCGTTTGCAAGGGGTTTAGAACTTAAGCAAAAACAGTTTATAAAAAGTTTGGTATTATAATTAAATAATCTACTCATAGGTAAAATATTATTATTAATACTTTTATTGCACTTAAATTTTAACAATAAAACCGTACAATGCGGCGAACTTAATGCCATAAGCATTTTCTACCAGTCAACCGCAGGAGGTAGACGAAAAAGTGGTAGACGATCGTACTGACTATATGACATATTTACCTGAGACGCACTACGAGGTTAGATAAAACGAGTATTGATGCAATGATTAATGCAAATAAATGTATGCATTGCTTATAGGTGCGCTTGCGCACCAAGTGACTCATGGGGAAGGTGCGCAGAGCTTGCTGCGCCCCACCTTGAGACCTTAGGATCTTTAACTCGAACTTAACTGCGAAATGGAACCTGTCTGCATGTTTACTTTGTAGGAGGATTTTTTACAAACAGAATCGAAGATTTGTAGACCATTGGTAAAACTTATGCACAAGTTTTGCCAATTTCCATGGTCAAACAGCGTCCATGCGAATGGAGTCGCGGCCTAATACTAAAATCAAAACATGCCTGACTCAAGAATTTACATTCGAATCCCCTGTCTAATCCGTAATCTACCAGCGAGCGGCGTGTTTTGCAAGTTATTGTCTCGCATCAGACATCAAGGGTACGATCCCAGTACCGTACACCTGCCCGCCGAGACGTGCATTCTTCGTCAACACGACGTGACTAATGCGCGCTTGAATTACATACGAATAAAGGTGACATTTGCACGAAGTCAATGATATTTTGATTGTTGAGGCATTCCGCTATCTGGAACATATTATTATTAGGAGAAAGTGTCCGTGTCCAAAGAAATAAGGTCAACCATCACCACTTGTATTCACAGTCGTGGTGATTTCGCTCAAAACAAAAAACAGTTTTGCCAGAGCTAACTAATAGCAGTATTTATACCTTTACACTTATGATCCGCTTGCCCAGTGAACCGGTTTTGGCTTAGCGTCCAATTAAGAAGTACCTCCTTGTGTCTATCATATACGCGGTCTCCTGGCTGGATGTTTCCCCGGAAGCTTTATCTAATGCCACCGAGTCGTACATAGGTGTGCCTAATTATTCAGGCGAATCTAAACCGCTCCTCAGACAGTTACAGACAACAGCCGCTCTCTGAATGGTAACTCGTCATTTAAAGATAAGCATGCGAGCAGAAGATGAGACCGTACCGACAATTAGTGTTGCGTGACAGAGTGTAACCGTAACGTTGCATAAGGCCATGGGAGTGTTGTCTGTTCACATTGCAGGGGGACGATGTGCGATACACAAAATGGCTAGGCATGAAAGCCCAACTTCAGCCAAGGTTTCGTTTCTAAAAAAATACTTCATCTTCGGAAAACCGCGAATGTAACGTTAGTTACCGACAGAGATTCAAAGTAAAAGATATCAACCGTTGTATGTGTCTACTGCTGGGGCACGGGTCTCTTCCTGCATCGCAGTAAGGTTAGGCCATTCTCTACCAGACCGGGTGGGTGGAGGATTGTAAGACAGTGGCGGCCTTATTGTTAGAAGATGTCAAGTCGCCTATAAGGCGTCTGACATGGCTTAACGACTGCCATTACATGGCAGCCGGCACCAACGTCTTAAAGTGCCTTGCGAAGCACGAAAGCGCTTGGAAAAAATGCCACTAGTGGTATTCATGGGACGGTTCCCCATCCTGCACCTGACCGCGCCTGTTGCTTAACTCAAATGATTGATTCCAATCACTTAGTTCGACTAGGCCACGAGCGCTTCTTATGTAGAAGAAGTACAATTGGTATGGGAGGATGCAAACCTGGTGGTTTGACATTAATTAATCCTTGTAGTTGAGACTTGAGGTCTATGGAACGCCCAAACATTGCGAAAACACAAAAAAATTATAGCTTTGGACTTCTTGAGCGTAGTGTCTACTGCGTGTGGTATTATTATCTATCCCTGTTGGACCCTGACTGATATTAGACGCTAACCTTCTGTTAGTCGTACGTATTTCTGCTCTTAAGCTCAGTTGCTACGCGGTTAGTCTCTAAAGTCGCAAGCTCTCAACGGAATCCGTGAGCTGGCTGGCTGCATCCACTTTAGCGTCGCATGATGTTATCGAACACGCGATTTTATGAATGGGACGGGTCGGGTCTGCTTCCTTTGCTACTACGTGTCTTGCTAATATTGTCATTTATCTTTCCAACTGTCTAAGTATAATTAAAAATCGGTTAAGTTTATGTGCTTCCTAGACACAATAAAGCATTAGCCCATGTATTTTGTCCTAGAACCATCTTATCTAGGCATGTAGTTGAATTACTGCATTCGTTCTTGGTTCGTTCACCTCCCCATTTTATGTAGACAGACAAAATTGCACAGACATACACTTCACACAAGTAACGGTATTTCGAGTAGTTCCAAATACGAGGTAGAAATTCCATTCGTATCGCGTCAAACCTGTTCCATTGGTAATTATGTTTCTCGTCCAAAGTCCTACTTGAGCTCTCAGCGGGTACTCGTCTCGTGTAGCGATATCTTTCCACTTTAGGCGATAAAATAGTTTGACATATTTTAAAACTTAACTGATAATAGTTGATATTATTTTGGATTTTGATGATGGGTTTGTTTGAATTTTGATGATTTGGTGCGCATAATTAGGCCATAGATGGCCTAATTATGCGCACCAAATCCTGCCAAATCCTGATGTTTGCGACGGAAATGAGTATTGAATATTGACGGTTAGACAATTGGAATCGTTCAAAATTTGGTGCGCGTAATATGGGAGCTGATCGTCGCGAAATTAAAAAAGTAAAGAATTTAATAGATTTATTTTTATGTTTGTTAGCGAAATACCCTGGTTCGATTCCTGGTGCGGGCATGTGCCAATGACTTCGTTTTCTCCGTTCTGTTCATTTGTAAAGTTATAGTAGCAATACCACTCGCTAAGAATCCTCAGTGACTGACGTGTTCAAATACTTAAGCGCTTGAAATTGCCAATCCGCGGTGGGCACGTGTGGCAATTAAGCCCACTCTCTCTCTGAGAAAAGGCCTGTGCCTTGCAGTTTGACGTAGGTTTATGGGCTACATAAAAAAAAAATTGAATTTGGTATACCTAACTTGAACTTTGAATTTAGGGGTGCGTCAAAACTGAGAATTTTGAATTAAAACTTTTTACCTTTCAGAATTTTCGGCTAACGATAGTCGACTCTATCAACGGGCTTGTTTTGGTGGACACTTGTCACGGATAATGCGAAGTTTGTGTAATGTCGCACGTGTGCGTGGCGTAGTGTGGAGTGATCACGTACCGTGAGTCTGTGTATGCGTCCACTTGTTCCGCCCCTATGCGCTCGATGGGGTCGGTGCTCACCCGCACTTTTTGCACCGAATTCAATACACCAGCCATTCATACGCCCCATTTGAATCTTAACAGAAGACTTCAAGGTCCACTTTAGCGTGACTCTTTAGAGTGTTAAACACTAAGTTCCCACGGTGCACTTAAAACATTGAACTAACAGGTACATTGGATAAGTGTTTATGTTTAACACGATTGGGGAAAACGGTAATTCGAGAGCGCATTGTTGCAACAGCTTCTAAGAACACTGT
Source organism: Yponomeuta sedellus (assembly GCA_934045075.1). Taxonomy (NCBI): domain Eukaryota; kingdom Metazoa; phylum Arthropoda; class Insecta; order Lepidoptera; family Yponomeutidae; genus Yponomeuta; species Yponomeuta sedellus. The sequence continues at coordinate 17,305,042 of OW203726.1, forward strand.
TCAACAACACTCCTTGTTTCTGGTTAAAGTGGTAAATAGGACGGGTTGTACGATATATTGGCGTGTGGTATTTTGTTTAACATTTTGGCCTTTTAGTTATCCTAGTAATGGAAGGACTGCTATTACTGTAATTACGAAGTACCTATCGACTTAAGTTTTGAATCTTTGACCTTAGACTGTAGCATACTAGTGAAATTATAAATGGTGTGACAAAAAGGATCGATAATAATAAAACCAAAACTAAGAGCTTCGTGATACTAAAAAAAATTCTGCTATTTGATTATTAAATTAAATAATTAGGAAAAAAAGGACAAATTCAGTAAAAAAAAATTATTTGATGATATTCATCAGTATGTATCCAATATATAAATAACGTGTTAATGAAATATCGCAAAACCGTTTCATTATTAAACACTTCTATTAGAAAGTTTTTGAATATAAGATGTATTACTTACAATACTCTTTATTCCATTTCATACATAATAATGGAGTACAATGTAAATCTTAAATAACCAAGCTACATAGAAAACAACTGGCGATCTTATGATCTCTTCCATACAACCTTCAATATCTTATGAAACACAAAAAATACGTTGCCAATTTAAAAATTCGTTTATTTTTTATGGAATTGTTGGAATTGTTTAATTTGCTGGATGAATGGTTTTCCGTTATGCTTTATTTCAATAATCACACTATCACATCACACTATATTAATATTATAAAGGCGAAAGTTTGTGTGTGTGTATGTTTGTTACTTCTTCACGTGTAAGCGACTGAAGCGATTTTACTACTGACACCCTTGGATGAACATATTTGCTACGTTTTATCTTATTCCCATGGGAAAATCGATATATCGCGGGTAACACCGCGGGGCACAGCTAGTATGTTGAATTTATGTTATAGAACCATTATTTTTCTTGATTATTTTCTACATTTTCCACGGTTCTGTATTGAAATTTGTGCCTGCCGAAGTACTAAAGGCGAAATGGCGTGGCAAGTAACATTAAACGCAGTGTAGAGGAGACTGCGACCTATCACCTTTAGAATTGCATAACCAACAGCAGTATGTTAACGAATGCAGCCCGGTGGCATGCGAGACCGGCAGGAAGGGGCAAGGTCGGCGTCCAACCGTGAAGTTCCGCAGCTTAATACCGGAATCTGCTGACATTTGTGGACATTTGCTGTTGGAACGCTAACCATGGGATCGGAGACCACTAAAGAGACGATCGTATCGACATGGTTATACAGTCGGGGGAAAAGCGGGCCCTAAATGGGGTACCATTAAAGGTCAACCTTTAGATTTCAGCAGACAATAAGAAAACAAAATCCTCCCACCATAAAAAAAAACTATCTGCAGTCTTAGAGCTTTACCTCCACATAACTAGTGCTTCAGAGGAGGTGTCAGCTCAAGTAGATCTTCGTATATCAATAACAATGGCTTGTCCAATTTCACTTTAAGTTTGATTGACTGATGAAACCTATCTCACCTAAGTATAATAAAAGTTCAGCTAGCTCAAGCAGGCCATGTCTTCTGCGGCATAAGGTATTAATTTATTCTTCAACTCAATTAACTTTAACTTTCCCATATCGAATTTCTCTAATGCGATAATTTCTAAGAATAACACCGCTATAGAGATTGAAATGGTAATGGATCCCCTGACATTTGAACGATTAATTCAGCGAGGTACTGACTTACGATCCGCAGGCTATCTAATCTGATTGAAAATATAGCTAGCGACTAAAATAAAAATGCACCGACCTAAATACCTGAGTAACGTTCACTAATGTCTATTTATTTTTACGAGTCAACGAGCCGTGTGTGACTTATAAACACTATGCTCCGTATAGTCTGTCCAGTCAACCGCAACTGTATGAGAACAGTCACAGAAAAAAATTAAATAATGGTTGGTTACCGTCACATCAGAATAATCCGCTGGGGTATACGTCCCGTTTTCTGTAATTGTCTCTAAAGGGAGGTGCCACGTTACACTTCACAGTCTGTACTTGTATTAGTTACCTCATATATTACAACTACAAGCCGGCAAAATAGCGGAAGCCAGTCGAACCATAACAACATTCACGTATGTTTCTTTTACTGAGACGGTTAAACTAATAAACCGATTTTGGGTGAAATTCTAAATAAGAAGCACGCTTCCACGTACGTACGTAACTGATGCTGCAAGTTTCGAATGCATCGCATTTAAAAACATTTGACTGTTAGATATAAACAAATAACTCTACCATATTATGAATTCCTAAACTGGGCGCTTCCTGTAAGCTCTTCTGTGGTGTTAAGATCAACGCTTCAATAAACCTGCGCGTTACTCATATTATGATATGCATAGCCCATTGTAGTCAGATTAACATAATATTGCGCAAGCGTTGATATTCACATAGTCATCAGGCGTTTAATGTGACGTGTTATTCTAGTCGTAAAATGGCTTAATATGTCCTATGTTTAACCCGACCGGTAGTGGGGTTTACGTGCGGTCCTCCACGGTCGCTGTTTGGTCTATAAAAATACAGCGTACTCGCAGTGCAACGCCTATTGAATGTATCAAACAAACCGTATGATGTATGCCAGACCCCGGCGTTAGTTAAAACGCCCACGCTTCGCGCTAAATTCGTAGCCGATATTATGGAAAAATGCCAATATTTTGGGAGTCCAACCTAAATTTACTTGCACTCAACATGTACCTATGTTTTGGTAAAGTAGATGCATCTTTAGATACGATTTTTGTTTGTTCAAATCGTAATTAAGTATTTAATTGTCATAGTTCGAAGATATACACTGACCAATTTAGTGCTGCTACCGTTCGCTCGTGTTTTGCTGTGAATAATAGGCGTCCAATGAGTTCAAGGTATCCAAGACCTGGCAGTTAGGTCACATCCATAAATACAAAGTGGCCTGAACTCGAGCACCGTTTTTGTGTCAGCGAATGGTAACCATGGTGAAGGTGGACCGGTGTAGATTAGTGGCTGACAGACAGCTAGCTCCTATACATGCTCTATATAACTTACACCTAAAGTGAGTTTGTTCTGTAAATATTTGAATTAGGTGTGTTTAATTATCTACATTGTCTGCTTCGTTAGTCTATATTCCCGCTAGAGGCCGACGTAGTTGATTCGTACAAATGCCCTTAATCTGTTAATCTGGTCGCATTTTAATGTTCGTGATGTCCTTGCTTGGTTTCGTAGCATAAAGCATCCTAGTTAGGGACTAGGCCAAGTGATTGTTGTGTGAAAGTTATTATTATATAATATTCAGTTGGTTCCACTAAAGACCCGAGATAGATATTCATGGCCTTCGGAACTTAAAATAACAACTATACGTTTCAGTCCTTGGTCCTTTTCTATTCGTCATCTCTATCACACTATCGAACTACATTTTAAGAAACCCCTCTATTCATGTTGAGAATCACTTTTAAGAACCTGAGTTAGCTGGACAGTAAGGCTCTCGGTTTCATAAAACAAGTAGGTAGTTCAGTTTGCTCGAGTAAATTCGCATTTTGCGAAACAGCTCGATCGCTGATGTAAACGATTGTTACATCAATCACGGTGCGGAAAGAAAATGACAGGCGATCGGAAGAGTCCATTACGACACCCGCCATCAACACTACGGGCGGAGTCGTCAGTTGTGCCTTTATCCTGGGACAAATAAACTCGCAACGGTACTTAATTATCTCCTGAAGGATCATGATGACATGGTTATTATTATTTATTTAAAAATAATTTTGCTAGAAGATTCATTAGCTCACTTCTGTCCATCTCTGTATGTAGGCCTTTTCCCTGTAAAAATCAATTAATCGGCACGTATTCATCCGCTGCTTGACTTACGCCTAGGGCAAGGCACGTCACTTTTTTTGTCTCCGGCCATGCTCATCCAGCCGCTAGCTATCTGCCTCAGATCGTCAGTCCAGCGAGCTCGTTGGCGTCTTACGCTACGTTTACCATTTCGTGATCTCCACTTAGGAACTATTTACTCCATCCACTACCGGTTCTTCGGTATATATGTCACACATGGACATAGTGACATTTGCCTACTAAAAGCATACAGTTGACACACCTACGGGATAACTTTTCGGCCGTAATTGCGTGGTCAAAAAATCTGGGAGTGATATGGCACAAGTGGCCCGCCGGCTAAGATGTAATTAAAATTAAGGCGAGCATTGAAAATCAAAAGATTACCCCAAAGCTTCTAGAGCCATACTACCGACCGATCGACCCAGTCATTACGATTTTAAAGGTATTATTTTGGTACCGATATAATAGCAACGCAAATAGCCATTAATGGTAGACAATAAAATTGTTGGGAAGGCTAAATTAAAAACGTGTATCGCAGGTTACTCTCAAACTACGATATAAGTTTGGTTCGCTATAGTGGACGTGAAATGTCAAATGTCTTCCCAATTTGTAATTGGTTGGCGTTGGAGCCACTCTAATTTCGATCCAATTGCTACTTTGATAATGTAGCTCTAATCGCAAAATTACTTCTTGAGTTTTTCATTCCATTGAACGTCACGCTCTACGGCTACGATACGAACGCCGGTGGCCGTGTAGTGAAGCGAAAGGAAACCTTACAGAATCAATAACATAACATAATTACGCCTGCTTGCCTACTATTGTAGAGATAAGTACATAGCTAGGTACTTTGTTGTCATTACTTTGCTGTGTAAATCAACGCAAATCTGCCAGAAACTTAAACACGCTGCTCTAGATTTCATAATCGGACATATTTTCATATCTGTCGTCTAAATCTGAAGCTTGCATGTACTTCAAATGAGAAGATGCAAATTATTAGAATCACCAGTCGTCTGGTTTAATTTTGTCTCACATTTATTGACCTCAGTTGACTGGATAGGTCGCTCAGTCCTGAAAGATACTCAATTTTGAGAGGTTGTCACGTGGATACGCGTCCACGTCCACGGATACACGTTGGAGACCGCCGTAAGTCAAATAGTCTCTTTTTACAAATAGTCTCACTATAGGTGAATTTTTATGACGTCATTGTCTGGTTACTATAGTTTGATATCCTAGTTTAGGACCAGCAAATAGTTGTAGACTTTAAGTCCGGATCTCCTTACGGTTGTTGTTATATCGGAAGAGTCCGACCAGGTTTCGCTCCGATTCGCAGAGCTTAATCATGGTGAGCAGAGACAGCAAATAGTTGTATAGTGTGGAAGTTAGATAAAGATATTGATTCAGCAACAAACATCGTTGTACGTGTAAAGTTATGCTAATTTTACAACTTGACTTAGATATTAAGTATACGTCATTTTTTCACATCAGAAACCAAACTAGGTCGATCCTGTACTATGGTCATTAACGCCACTTCGATTGTCATTAAATCAAAATTAAATTTAAAGAAATACAGATAAAACTATACGTTCTTTTTTCTGTAACAATAATCTGTAATATAGCAGATTATTGTTACTCGCACCGAATTTTGAGGGATTTATAAGTTGTCACTTATACTCGTATATTAGGTACAGTCAATTTATTCTTACTTGTCCAATTTAGTAAACAAGATTCTACCCTTAAACTGTAACTTTTTAGTCCAAAACTGCCACATTTCCATAAATAAAGTAACTTGGAACATTCTTTTAGATAACACGCCGCCAATTTTATAAACATAGTTCATGATAGTTCATGAATTTGCGAGAAAATGTCTAGTTTAGGCATCTAATCTCTATTTTAAGGTTAGAATCTTGTTTACTAAATTGGACAAGTAAGAATAAATAGACTGTAGGTATGTACTTTTCTCTGTGGGTATTACCAGCAGTCCCGACGAACTTCGTACCGCCACAGAATCGTTTTCTACGGTTGTTGCGACCATGGCAACGCAATAAATAAATACATTAAGAGTTTGGCTTGAAAAAAGGTTATGGCAACATTAAACTATTATCCCACGGAAAAGCATTACCGGGATTGACTCAATTCAGACCTTTATCTGTATGGCAAGTTTTATGTAACTCCTTTCAGCCTTTATTGCGTGATCGAGTAAGAAACATCCAAACATCTTAACAAACTTTAACATTTATAATACTAGTAGGATTACACCGAAGTAATGTTAACAAATTTTAACTGTGCTTTAGGAGGGATATAATCAGGTCATATTCGATTCGGGCGGCGGACGTATTGGCGGCGATTTTATTACAATTTATATCGCAGTCGATAACCTTTTTATCGTCAATAGGTGTAATGAAAACGTTGATTAGGTGACATATTTTAATCCGTCCCCATGTCGTAAATATTAGGAATTGGAGTAATGTGGCGTCTCATTTTGCTTATAACAGATGTTGTTATGTCGATCATTTCCCGTGTAAACTATGTGTTATGGAAATAACGAAACACGCGAACTGTTACTACAGTATCGCAAAATTCAAACACATAAGTAAAAAAAAAAGTAGCCAATTACGTGCCAATATCGGGCCTTCTCTCAGAGAGATAGATTGAAATAAGTTTATTTAAATCTTCGTTTTAGTTTTTAGTTTTTATACAATCTTTAATTTTGACGCTACGATAAGGGATTGTCAGAGATGACGTTGGGACGGAAAGGCATATACCCACCATTTATATGTTTTTCTATATTTTAATAACAAATTATAAGATAAAATAAATATCCTTATATTCATTTTGTTGCACTAACCCGTGCTGAGGACAATTTTAAAAACCTACAGATTAACACGAGTACTAGACATAATTAAAACTGTTTTTATACGGATTTCACTCGTTTATTATAGAAACGTTGGAAAATTGCAAAAATATAATAAACGAGTGAAATTCGTATAAAAACAGTTTTAAAAACCTATTCAGAGGTTAAAAATTCTGCCCATGCAGGGAGTCGAACCAGCGACCTCTGGCTAACCGTACCCTCTGGCACGATAATTAAAAATAAATATCGCTGGTTGATACTAGTTTCCGTTGAGGCTTACCAGAAAATAACTTGTTTCTCTAGACATTTATACTTGAACTTGTTTTCGAATCTACGCGACTGTTAGGAACTGCATTCTGAGTGAGGATTGCCGTCTCTTAATAACCATGGTCGTTCGTGTTTAACCAGCCTACGAGTACCTGTAACGGACTCCATAAACTTGCCGCAGTCACGCGGGGTGGTGTGTCTCTGTTTACAGTTTACACCGTGGAAACACCATTGAATAGCCGTTAACTTAAGTACCATCTTGTAATGTAAATAAACGCCGTAATTAATGTTCCCATTTCAACGCCTTGGGCAAGTTGTGAACTCTTACTTCCGATTATTTGACGCATTTGTACCATTTTGGAAATTTGAAATGAATTCGACAATGGGTGGGACTCTTCTACACACGGCGAGTTTCTTGAATTGAATAGGGTCTCGGTTTATTTAAGAAGTTTCAACATAAATAATATAATTAGCTAAATTCTATTAATATAAATAACTAGCATCTTTGCTTAAATTTGCGAACGTTAAGAAAAAAAAATCATTGAATTTCATTTCAGCAGGAGTAATCGGTAATATTTCAATGGAACCAGATGTTTAAACAATATTTTACTGAAGCCGGTATTTACTGTACCGTAACGACCACTATTCAATGTTCTGAGGTAACGACGTAGCTCAATAAAAGGTGAAATTAGTAAATAATAACTTTTTTACATTATAGTATTTTTTTCAATCTCCCATTCAATTTCCTAGCCTAGCTCGTCATCGACTGATACTTTATACAAAACTTAACGATTCTCTTTCAATTTAAAATCTAAACAGACGGCAGCTATTATAAAAAGGTATCGTCATAGTATTTGTCGCACGCGTATCATAGGTGTTCTCTCCGAAAATCCCTTATAAAGAATGTCCCTAATAAAATCAAATAACGTAAAACTGCTCCATTCTTATCAGCATTTGTCTCCCTCGTTCCAGGCTGACTTGATGCGGTGACACGCCGGCGCAGTAATGGACGCGGCGGACAAGCGCATGCTTGAGCGCGAAGCGCTCCGCAACATCATCCAGCAGTGGAACGCGAACCGGCTGGACCTCTTCGAGCTCAGCGAACCCAATGAGGTAACTTATCCTTCATCATCATCATAGTCAGCCGGTCTCAGTCCACTGCTGGACATAGGTCTCTCCCAAGACACGCCACTGACCCCGATCTTCGGCTCTCTTCTTCCAGTCACTTTTCACGCTTTTCCTTATTTATTTATAATTTTTTTTACATTTGGATATATCAAAGCTTGCGAAAAGAAATCACAAACAAAATAATTTCACAATAAATGCATGTGTTACATTACGTACTACATCATATTCATTGTTGATTGCATGATGATTTTACATACACTGCCTAGGTTAGGGTTGTTCGCGGACAGTCATCTGAAGGATAACTTCGGCTTAATTTGGCTGGCTATGCCGCAGACCAGTTTCTCATGTAGAGACGGACCACTACAATACACGGGGTCTAATATAATCCTGAAAATGTCTTCAACATCCTAGAGTAAAAGAACGCAAGAGGAGATTGTGATCACTCCATACAGTGTAGTCAGTTGCTTTGACCTGCCCTACAGTCATTCCCAACCCTACATGGAACAAATTCTCAGAATCCTAGGCTAAAATCGTTATGTTGATAACGTGGAGCATGCATGAATGCAATACATATAACATGAAGGAAATTCCGAACATGTTGAATAAACAGAGTTGTAATCTAATATGGGGCTGCTAAAGGAACTACCTACCTACATGAATCTTTGTACTTATTGGAAGTTATTCTTACGTGACCAGAACTAAACAAATTTTGGAACAGAATACAGATGGAAAATTGTAAATTCTTACTTTTTTATTAATCCCTACGATTCTGATGAATGAATGATGAAGTGTCTAGATGTTGACATGCTTGACTACTAGATGAGTCACAGGGGTCATGGGTCCGGTTCCCACTGGAGGCCGCCGTACTTGATTTGTGCAAATGGTTTCCGACTGAGTATATTTCCATTTTTGCGATGTCCTTACCTGGTTACAATAGAACAGAGTATCTTTGTTCGGGACCAAGGCTAATTGTGTGGAAGTTATTGCACTAGGAACAAAAAACTTTCCAAAAGCATTTGTCCAGAAAGTAAAAAAATTGCTGCTGAAAAACACAACAGCAATTGTTTTTAGTAAAAGAACACAACAGAAAGGAATGTGGTGACTCATGGCCGATAACAGCATAGGTACTCTGAAAGATAAGGATATGAACAATTATTGACAAATTATTTTATCATTGCTAATATTGAATGTGTCAACGGAACTAAATGGGTGAGTCAGCAAACAGATAGCTTGTCAACAGATGCAACCAGCTGTCTCACAATTGACTGCTCAGTTTGTACCAGAAAGAACAACAGATCATAGATAGTTAACTTTCATGTTATTTCAACATACTCTGGAGTTGTTGTTATAGCTCAAGTAGCAATTCCCATTCAAACTTAGTTTGGATTATATTTACAAACGACATGGCGGATTGCAATGCAACTTTGCCAATATGCTTAAAGGATGCAAATCAGGGTTTAATTGTGCCTAGGATTGGAAATAAACAACTTGTACTCGTAGGACTCGTAGGCTAGCCCATTGCTAGAATACAGGCTTCACACTTGTGAATTCATATTAGCAATACCACACGTGAGCCGTGAAGAAAAGCATCGTGAGGAAACATGACTTTTTAAGGTATTCAGACACCTCAGCGCTTTAATCGCCGTCACTCATGAGCCACGAAGGAAAGTATCGTGAGGAAATATGACTTTCTAAGGTATTCAGATACCTCAGCGCTTGAATCGCCGCGATTGGCTAGCATTGTGATTAAGCCTATACTCTCTAAGATAAGGATGTTGAAGGTGGCTCCTTATATTTGAAAACAATGACAGTTGCATGACCGTAACCATATTGTTTGATAAATATCAACGTCCAATGTTAGCTTTCTTTGGTTTGATTATGTAGTCGATATGACCGCAATGAAGAGTCTTCAATTTGCCCATGTTTTCTTCCTTCAAGTAAACATAACATAAACTTAAAAACCTATTTAGAGGCTAAAAAATTCACCCATGCCGGGATTCGAACCCGCAACCTCTGGCTATCCGTACCAGCGCTCTACCAATTGAGCCAATGGGCGACTCACGGCATCAGTGAAATTTCGAACCTCTTTACAATATTCTCTGTATTACGTACAGGCAGCGACATCTGACTTAAGCAAATTGCATTACTTACAGCCCCGACCACCTACTTTGCAGTTAGATTTAACATCGGAACGATATCACTGTACCCACATGATTACACTATTTTTATTTTTAATGCACTAACCCGTGCTAAGGAACAAATTAAAAAACCTATTTAGAGGCTAAAAATTTCACCCATGCCGGGATTCGAACCCGCAACCTCTGGCTATCCGTACCAGCGCTCTACCAATTGAGCCAATGGGCGACTCTAAATTTAAATTAAATTAAACTTTTAAATTTGTTCCTTAGCACGGGTTAGTGCATTAAAAATAAAAATAGTGTAATCATGTGGGTACAGTGATATCGTTCCGATGTTAAACCTAACTGCAAAGTAGGTGGTCGGGGCTGTAAGTAATGCAATTTGCTTAAGTCAGATGTCGCTGCCTGTACGTAATACAGAGAATATTGTAAAGAGGTTCGAAATTTCACTGATGCCGTGAGTCGCCCATTGGCTCAATTGGTAGAGCGCTGGTACGGATAGCCAGAGGTTGCGGGTTCGAATCCCGGCATGGGTGAAATTTTTAGCCTCTAAATAGGTTTTTAAATTTGTTCCTTAGCACGGGTTAGTGCATTAAAAATAAAAATAGTGTAATAACATAAACTCACGCATGTCCCACAAATGGTACGTAGAGACCAGGGTTAGCCACTTGCCAGGAACCGGACAAAAATCTTTCACTTTATCAACATTCATTAGTCGTTGCATGCACGCACTCGGTTTCAGTCATTAATAGTCTTAAACCTAACACATTAGTTGCTTAGTAGGTTTAAATGTCTTGTTTGCTTTTCAGAACTTGGAATTCCATGGCGTAATGCGCTTCTACTTTCAAGACTCCGGACAGAAGATCGCAACGAAATGCATTAGAGTGGCCTCCGACGCGACTGTCAGCGATGTCATCGGTAAGGACTCTTTGTCACTTATGTATCTCCTTATATTATTTTAATGCACTAACCCGTGCTAAGGACAATTTTAAAAACCTATTTAGAGGCTAAAAATTCCACCCATGCCGGGATTCGAACCCGCGACCTCTGGCTATCCGCCATCCGCGTTATGTACTACTATAAAATAATGTACACGGTGAAATACGAATACGTATTAATTGATTGTTACGCATTGACAGTATCAATAAATCAGTACTCTTGGTATCCTGAGTCTCAAATAAATTTCAATGGTGTAGGTATGTTGATAAAATTTAGATGTGCCTAAACATCTATTCATATTATAATTACTTATTTTGAATAAGAGTTCGTTTCCAGTCATTGAACTAACAGAATCATGACCCAGCTTTCCTATTTTTGTCCGACCCTGAATTACGTCTGGGCTCCCTTGAATTTTTTACCCGATTGTTAAAAGAGAGTTACAATTTCTTCGTGCACCTGCCGGAAAAGCCAGCACTAAACTCCTTGAATAGCATAAGTTTGATCGTTTCAAAACCATACATAACCAATGTTAGACGGATATCAAATTACGAACCGTTATAGCATTAGCTGAGTCGTTCCCTTTTGCCTTACTAGACTAGTAATAAATAATATGATATGTTATTTTTAGGCTAGTTTGTGAATGGCAATAAAATTATTTTTATTCTTATTCTTAAAATTATCCATGGAAATTATTAGCCATACTCTAACTAACCTAACTAACGCGTTGAGCTTAAGTTTAGGAGAGACCAGGTATGGGCAGGTACTCATTATTATCTCCAAGTAAATTCACCTGCTTTTTATTATCACCTGCGTGACATTCATACACCTAACTGCTAATTAAATGTTATGAAACCATTCCTAAATGTTTTGTAATTATATCCAGCAATGTTTCTTTTCCTGTCGAGAAAAGTACTGTTTTTTGTTGCTAAGGAATTCCACTATTATTAGACGCGGGCTTGTAACTCTGGATATAAATATTTTCAAGTGTTTAACTGTGTGGTCGCCACTTATAAGTAACTTGACTTGAGGAATGCTCCTGCTCATATGCTGCTGCTGAAAAAAATAAAGAAGCGTATACGTTCTAGCGTATTCGCCTGTATGTACCATTTCGCAGTTGGTGAGAAAAAGCTAAAACGCTATGCGTCTCTGTGCAGTTCCATCCAATGCTAAATGGTTCTGAAGATATAAAGTTGTTTGCTACTTAATCTTTATTGACCGAACGCCCTTCACCGAGGGGGTGGTTTTCCGAACGTCGTTTGCGAATGACCGTTAGATTAGATACAGTCTTTTAGCTTTTAGAATATACTTCGGGATCTAGAGTAGGCTTCGGTTTTCGCCGAAAGCACACAAGTGTAATACTACTTCCTGCTCTGTATAATACTTTTCTTTACTACTTTGAAAAGTTATGTATAGTTAAGTTTCATATTAGTTCCGATATTTCTATTACACGAATACATCCGATAGTAACCGAGGTATATTCTAAAAGCTAAAAGTCTGTACTTAAGCTTTAAGCAGATTATGACACCAAGCGTCTATTCGCTAATGATTTTGGTATCTCTAAATAGTAATACCAACTCGTTCTCCGTTCCCCAGAGACCCTCATCGAGAAGTTCCGACCAGACATGCGCATGTTATCTCTCGGCTCGTACTCTCTCTGGGAGACCCACGGGCCGGACGATGAGCGACAACTGGAGCCTCACGAGAAACCCCTACTGGTTCAGCTGAACTGGCACGCCGACGATCGCGAGGGAAGATTCCTGCTAAAGTGCACAACGAACACAGAGGTAAATTTCCTCTGGCGTTTCCTAAATTGTAATACTGTAGTGTTTGAAAACGAAAGTTTTCAATCAGTTCGTCCTACCGGTCATGACCTACCGGGCCTAGACATGGACACTCATGAAAGGGTTGGTCCACCAGTTCGAAGGATAGGATTCGTAATAAATGCATCCGACAGAGGTCGCAGAGAACCAAAGCTATCGATGTAGATGAGAGTTAGCGAGTTGAAGTGGAAACGGGCTGGCCATATCTCGCGAAGTACCGACAACCGATGGAGTAAACGTTTTCTTGAGTGGAGACCGCGACTCGGCAAACGTAGCGACGCCCCCCAACCAGATGGGATGACGATCTGCGAAATACTGCAAGCAGATGCTGAACGCGACAAGCTGAAGACAGGGCGCTACGGCGCTCTTTAGGGGAGGGCTATGTCGAGTAGTGGACTAATATAGCCTGATGATGATGAATCCGTAGTGTCCTTTTGGCTTAGTTTGCTATGTTGTCACTGCCTGGAAAACCTATTGTTGAGAAAAGCGACAATTAGGGTCTCATAAGAAACTCCTGCTGGTTTAGTCATCCTGGCGTGCCGATAATCGCGAGGGAATATTCCTGGACAAATGCACCACGAACACACGAGGTAAGCTTTCTCTGTCGCTTCTCAAGCGTTGCTCGTGTGTAGTGGTTCACCTCAACATGTTGTTATTCGTTCCGGGAAACTCACTGATCAGACGATGAACATTAACCCTGAATTCATGATGTGTTAGCTGTGCCACGCGATCATCGCACGGGGAAATTCGTGCGCAATTGTACCACGAATACAGATGTTTACTTATATATTCTTTTTATTGCACTAACCGCCCGTGCTAAGGACCATTTTAAATATATTTTACCATTTTTAACAATTTTTAGCCTCTAAATAGGTTTTTTAAAAGATGTTTACCTGCTGAGTCGCTTCCTGTATTGGAGCAGTATAGTGTCCCTTTTTGTCAATATTTGAATGGTGTCATCTCTCTGGGAGATCTAGGGAACGGAAGACGGATGACAACTGGCACAAGTCAGACCACAACTAGAGTTTCATGAAAAACCCCTACAGCTTCAAAGTCAGTTGAATTGGCTCGCGGACGACTGCGAAGGAAGACTCCTTTTCAAGATGGAAAGGTTACATTGTCGCTTTCTCATGACAAGTCTCAATAGAAAATCATCTTAGTTCAGATGAACGGTTGATCTTAAGGGACGCTTTCTGCGCTTTAAACTACTTGTTAAGTTAGAACCTTAACCACACTCGCGAGTTCAAGTCTGAGCGTGTGCACTATTCTAGTCTGTCTAATAGGAGCACTGTTGCGAATGTCAACGTCAGCGAATAACTGCTTACTTGTGGTACCGGTTGGTCTCGTCCATTTATTTTATTTCCGTGTTTACGCTTTTATTTTTTGCCTATTTAATGACTCATTGTTATTTATTAAAAAACGATAAGTGTAGGAAATCCCGACGGAGACTAAAAAACTGCATTTATGCTGAGGCTCTGACCCTTTTAAAAGTGTAAACAAAATTATGTATTCGTATCATAAGCGAATTTGCAACTTTGAATACAATTCTTTTTATTTTATTTATTCAATTGCAATTGGTGTTTAAAGGCAAATTTGACTGGCGAGTCTGAATACAGTTGTACAGATAGCAGAAGGGCTGTCCTTGATTAACGTAAATTTTTCTGCCGTACTAGAGTAGCGATATTCCACGCCACCAGTCCAATTTTGCCAAAGGAGGGTAGGTAGTGCGTAAAAGGTATTCAGTACTGCGCAACAGTTTCTCATCATTTATTTGTTTATTTTTGCCTAGAACACGGGTGTTTAGTTACGTTAGTTTACTATATTTCAGAGGCGCAAGTTTATATAAATATTTACCCAATAATTGCTACCAGAAACGTTTCCTGTGTAACGTCACGCCACTGCAGGGTGGAGTGACATTTTGTTTGAAGGCGACTGCTACGCCGTACGATTCATGTATGTTTAGTCTATTGTCCCAGCTATAGACTTCAAACGGAAATCAAACGAAACCACACGCCTGGTTTTAGGCCGCTTGTCTGTATCAGAGCCACAGTCGAAGAGTAGAAATGTGTTTAATTCAGCGCCACGAATAAGATACGCATTTAGAAGCAGTCTAGTGTCTGCTCTCCAGTTTCAGTTGTATAAAACTCTCAACGTGGCAAAAAAATTCAAGCGGCATAGCCAAAACACTGCAAACTCATTATTACCAACGGCAGTAATGACCATTGTTTCTCTACACTAAAACGTGTTTAAACTCAGTTAAGGAACAATACGTGACAAAAATATCTTAATCTCCTTACTTTGATGCGATTAAGATACTCGTATAGATACGATTTGCCTAGAGAAGTCTACAAGAATATATTTTTTCCAAATTTTTTACAATAAATCCACTCTGCACGTAATACAGAGAATATTGTAAAGATGTTCAAAATTTCGCTGATGCCGGTGAGTCGCCCATTAGCTCAGTTGGAAAGAGCGCTGGCACGGATAGCCAGAGGTCGCGGGTTCGAATCCCGGCATGGGTGGAATTTTTAGCCTCTAAAATAGGTTTTTTAAAACTGTTGTTTATCCCCACAGACAACCCTGTCGACGGTAAGCGAGAAGGGCGACCAGAACTTCAAGCGGAAACTGTCCAAGCGTGAGAAGAAAGAGCTGAAGAAGAAGGAGAAATTGTCCCGACTCAAATCTGATGGCAACAGCGAGAACCGGCCAGTCGCTGAGAAACTTTACAAAGGTAACATTGTTTATTAAACTTTGTTACAAGAAGCGCTTGCTGAATATGTCGAAAAACGTCGTATTGAGACCCTAGTGCTTAATTGTCGACCTCTGTGGAGCAGCGGTAGCTCATCTGCCTACCCTGCGAGAGGTCCCGTGTTCGAACCCCGGCTGGGAACAAGAAAAAAAAACCCGAGGTCTTGGATGGTTACATGTTTGTGACGTCGCTATTTCTGGTTCCCACGACACAGGGCATTGTGGGGCCGGAAACAATGTATGTGCCTGTATGTAAACGTTACGTTACATACACAATTCAGCGCTTGCTCGGGTCTAAGATGCGCTTAGTCCTTTATTTGGTCAATTTACCGCTTTACCTCGTTTGCATCAAACGGACTCGTTCTAATCGAGGTCGCAAAGCGACACCGCGAAGAAGTTGCGCCTGGGCAATTCGTTATTGGTTACTCACACTACGATTTTGGCAAGGAAAGATGCGTGGTGTGTCGTCTTATCTTTGTAGAAATTGGCAAGGAACTTGATAAAAAGAAAAGGAAAATAATATTAGGTCAATTTGCAAGCCACCTATTGTAGTATATATTTTTTTAAATAGGTAAAATAAAATAAAATTGCAAATAAAAACTAGAAACTAATTAATTACTTTATAATTATTGTAAAATCTTTACAGGTAGTAATCTTTAATAGCAACAACTTCTAGACTACATAATCAGTTGTCCTGACCCCAAACTAGGATAGCCTGTGCTATAGTAACCAGACTAAGACATCACAGACACCTAGACTGAGGTCATTTGTACAAAGCACGGCGCCCTTTAAATGGGAATCGGCTCGGTAATGTCGTGGGTTCATACGTAATTTTGCTAGATCAAAGAGGCAGTCGGATAACATTTCCTCGGATATCTCAAACCGCCAACTTACCTGCTTCGTTGAGTCTTTGACACTGAAACGTTCTAGGGGTAGTATG
Organism: Yponomeuta sedellus; assembly: GCA_934045075.1. NCBI lineage: Eukaryota > Metazoa > Arthropoda > Insecta > Lepidoptera > Yponomeutidae > Yponomeuta > Yponomeuta sedellus. The sequence goes on from OW203726.1 coordinate 17,321,677, forward strand.
TCGTACTATTAATATAGTCCATTGGTAATGTAAACAATCTTGATACGTCTTTTTATATCGAAATAAACAATTTTAAATAAAAATCTTTACACTTTACCAATTCAATCTGATACTTAATGTAATTTCATGAAATTTAAGTAAGATGTAAATATTTTTATTTATAAAGTGTAAATTTCAATAAAAAGACTAATTAAGCTTATTTACATCATTACTTAAATAAATGGACTATAGTATTATTTTGTGACATCAACATAACGTTAAACATGATAGTGGAAAACATTAATTCTTTTGTAACACAAATAAACATAACACCAAAATAAAACAAGAATATGAAGAAGAAAAAAGTATCTAAAATATTGGATATTGAATAGTGCGAACTCAAGTGCATCAAAATAAAAACGCTGCAGATCAGCAAAATGCTAGCCACAAGCGCTGGTTTTCTGATGCACCTGCTGTATGAAATGTTTTAATTATAGAAAGTTTAAAGTTGCTCCCAAAAATACACTCTTTAATAAAATGATGGACTTATCAAAAATAACTGCTATATGACTTACACATTTATCTAACTCCCGCAGAACTCCCGGAGACGTCATTCACGCGTAGCATCAGCAACCCCGAGGCGGTGATGCGGCGCCAGCGCCAGCAGAAACTGGAGCGGAAACTGCAGCAGTTCCGGTCTAAAGATGGCGGCCCAGACACTGGTAACGCTACCTTGGTCTTGGACGTGGCTTACACAACACCATACAAAGTTTTAAAAACCTATTTAGAGGCTAAAAATGCCACCCATGCCGGGATTCGAACCCGCGACCTCTGGCTGTCCGTGCCAGCGCTCTTTCCAACTGAGCTAATGGGCGACTCACAGGCATCAGTGAAATTTCGAACCTCTACACTATTCTCTGTATCACGTACAGGCAGCAACATCTGGCTTAAGTAAATTGCATCACTTACAGCCCTACCTACTTTGCAGTTAGGTTTTTACATCGGAATAATATCACTGTACCCACATGATTATACTCTTTTTGTTTTTAATGCACTAACCCGTGCTAAGGACAATTTTAAAACCCTATTTAGAGGCTAAAAATTCCACCCATGCCGGGATTCACACCCGCGACCTCTGGCTTTAAAATTGTCCTTAGTGCATTAAAAATAAAAATAGTATAACCATACAAAGTTCTTCACATGCAACTGCATGAGCTATAATTCAGCTTATGGTTCATACAGGCAATAATAATAATAATAATAATAACATCCATACAACATAATCACTCGATATCAAAATGTATGTTCCCACTGCTGGGGCACGGGTCTCTTCCTGCATCGCAGGAAGGTTAGGCCATACTCCACCACGAGGGCCAAGTCCGGGTTGGTGGAGGATTGTAAGACAGTGGCGGGCCTTACTGTCAGAAGTTATCAAACCGCGCATGAGGCCTCTGACATGGCTTAACGACTGCCATTACAAGACAGCCGGCACCAACGGTAAAATGCATGGCTTATAACGAAGAGAAAAAACTTCAGATCTAGATAGGTATGGTTATATAATATTTTTAATTTTTGTCGGACCATGTTATTTTCAATTGAGGGTGGAGCCACTAGCCATAATTTCATAGAAGCAAGTTGAATATATAAGACGAGATTTAATGTACGTATACCTTAATTATATCTCGTTTCATACAGCTTTCATACATCATCAAAACATCTTAAAATACAAAAAGCATATATTTGACGAAATGTCGGCTCGCCTTGGTTAATATTTATCTCATTGATGAAATTTCAATCCGTTTTATTAATTTCTTAACTTTTACAGTTTTAAATAAATTTTGTTTAAATACACCGAGTAAAATTGTAAGAAATATAAAATAAGAGTTACGATGATCTTGGTCCCGGTAGGAACCATATTATGCGACTCACATTGATTGGTTACCGTTTCGTGGTAAATGAAAATATTCGATTGTGGACTGTAGTTTTAATGAATTAACTGATACAAAATATGAATTATAAAGGAGAAGACAAAAATGCGTGTTGTCTTGATGTTGCAATCAAAAAAGTGAACCCCGCTCTCGGGTGTCCGCGGGGGTGGTGAAGAGGGGCGCCAGCATTGGACCGTTTCGCTGCTGCGCCAACATTACTGTGAAAAATTTGCAGATCTAACACCATCTTCCTTCCACAGGCGGAACCCTGAAGATATACGGCGCCTCGTTGAGCCCCGACGTACCTTACAAGACTCTGCTGCTCTCCATAAACGACAACGCGGCGGCCGTGGTGCGCGAGATGCTCGACAAGTACGGGCTCTCCAGGCAGGACCCCTCGCAGTTCTGTATTGTACAGGTAAATGGATGACTGAGCACAGAAGGAAAATAAAGTCGTATATTTACTCCTTTTATGTCTATATTTGTAAATAAACTAGGAGTATGGGGCGCGATTCCATGCAGCGGCAAAACGGCCGCAGGCAAAGTCTAAGTGGTTACTGTAGGTTAAGTGTGTCTTGGCCATGCTCATACATAGTTTACATAGATAGAGAACACTTGCACAGCCAGAAAAAAGAATTACAACATTCTTTCTTGAATGTATGTGAGGTTATACAATTGGCGGCTTATATAATAATATAGCTATTAGACCCGTTTATTACATAAACATGGTGTAAATTTGTTACCTACCGCACTGATGTTTAACAAGAGCTGGACCAGGCTATTTAATCACGGGAGCCGTCCCTTACCACCGTCTAATTAATAAATACGTTATATCCGTCGAATTTCCTGATTTGTGTATTAGCAATTCTTATTTCTCTAAATATCTATTTACAAGACAGTTAACAAACAAATGATGTGGTCTGCGAGATGCTTAACATGTAAGGGCCCTCGATACCGAAAATGAAATTGAAGAAATGTATTTGTTTATTGCCATGTGGAGGCTTCTGAAAGACATAATAAACAGGAAAAATATAAGAACAAAGAAGACAAGAAATAACAATAAATAACTATTTTTTAATGACTCGCGATGCTCATCCACGGGCCCTCTGACGCCCTGTGGCCTGTTTCATAGAACTACAATTCATAGTTCACTATGAGAATTCGATGTACCTAGCAAAGTCGACTAACCCACAGATCAATAAGTAGACTACTAGCTACGCAGTGTACCTGGAATTGTCTTCATAAACTACGAATTGTAGTTTTAAGAAACTCTGCCCAGACCGAATCGTCTGGCCATACTTTTAAGTTAATCGTACTTGAACCTTTTTGATAAGTAATTCGAATAAAATAAAAACTTTATCTTTTAGGTGGACGGCGCAGACGGTAATTCCGAATACATCCTGGAAGACGACGACTGCCCGCTCGCCATCGTGATGACGCACCACCACCGCAGTGAGTACCGTATCAATCAATCATACTCAGCGTAATTCGATATTCCAGGCATATGGCGGTATGCGCGTCTTACGAGACCGATTTTTACTTTCGACACGTATATTTCATTCCACTTTCCCTTAAACATAAATTAACTTTTGATAGGAATTGTTAAAATACGCAGAACCATAGTTGCAATAAATAGTTTTAGGTCATTATTTCGTCATCTATCATAGGAATTCAAGCGATAGGAACCGACTTCATTTCTGACATTGCTATCATTACAAAAATTTCTTTGTTCATATCCAAACTGAATGAAACGAAATATAGGGTATGCAATGTAATAAAAAGGCACGCTTGTTGTATCTATCTACGATAATCTACAGGCAATCACGATCGGCAATTGTATTCAATTCGTCGCTCTAGCGAACTATTTCAGATCACTATGATTAACAGGTATTTGTGATGGGAGGGATATCTCTAGAGCAGGGATGGCGTGACAATATAGTTCGGGCACGCGTACCGAACGAAAAACTAAAAAAAATCACAAACTGCTCTAGGAAGTGCAACGAAAGACCGCCGCATGTATTACCAGTATTTTTTTTAAAGTTAATGATGAGTTTCGAGTTGATAGTTGTTTATTTTCCCAATAATTCCTAAGTCGAAATTATTTGATGGGACGTCTATAGCCACGTCTACTTCGGTGTTGATGAAGCAAAAGAGATCTGTCAGGGTCGCAGCAAGTGGCAGACCTGCCTCTCCCTGTCTCTCCGAGATTCAGACGTGAGCTTGTCGTGTGTGTGTGTGTGTGTGTGTGTGTGTGTGTTTATCTCTTCATCAAACACCTTTTTAGAAAAAATGACGCGTTCACATAAAGGTTCACCATCCCTGTTCTAGAGTAAACAGGTATCTACAGATGTCAATATAAAAATCTCCGACTGAGAAAACGCAGGGATATCAAGAAAGCTTTATGCGTTTGATTCAGTGTTTTGTTCAAACATGAAGTTCGGTGTCTGAAGACTGTGTCGAGACGTGGCTGAAAATTATGAACGGGTAACAATATTTTTTAGTTTACGACGGAAACACCGTTTATGTTCGTAATAAAACATAATATCAACGCGGCATTTCGTGTCGTTAATGGTACGAACTTGGTAATTTCTTACTTTTTTAAGTTGAATGAATTGCTTGTTGTTTGGAACAAATACACACCATAAAGAAATACCACGCCATTTTGGCCTAACGCACATTCAGTTTTTTAGCAGAATTTTTTTTTCCATAGATGTCCCGATTCAGACGATTTTATGTTTGCTACGCAATAATAAACATTTTCTTTTCTTAAAACCTGATAAGAAATAGCAATCCGCTGAGGAACAAAAAGTATATACTTTTGTATAGAACGATCTATCTATATGTCCCCCTTATGAAAATAATCTTTTTTGGAACTAAAATATATTAAAAATTACTGTATGTTTCTATTTTATTCCGTTCTACATTTGCGGTGTAATTAATGAAAACTCGCTCCTCAATACACTTTCTTGGTTAAAGGTTAAAATTGCTTTCAGAGTGTTATAGAGGAATCGTGTCTTGAATGACAACGTGAGGGTACCATTTTTAAAAAAAAAACGTGTACAACAGAAAACTCGCAAACGCAAATGGTCTGCAAAGATAGGAGAAAGGTCTATTCATTTACTCAAGACTACATATTTAAAATGCATTTGGCGTGTGTTTTAGAGGAATCGTACTATAAGTAGCAAGTCTTAAATAAATAAATTCCACACAACACAATCAATTACTTCACCTGGTCCCAAATTATGCTATAGTAACCAGGCATAGCCATCAAAAAATTGACCCAGACTGAGGCCATATGTACAAATGTCAAATGTACGGCGGCCCCCAGTAGGAACCGAACTTACGCCCTCCGGCATGATAATCAGTCGTGACAACGCTAGACCATCGAGACAATCACAGTAAGAACTAAAACAATAGAACGACCTCGCAAACAGACTCGCTCCATTCATATAATATTTTACACGAAACTTGTTTATGTTCTTACGTGCGCGTAAATAAGTAAACAATGTTTGCATCGGAAGCGATAAAAGCACTCCTGGTATAGTGACATAAGTACAGTCGCCAGCATATTAACGTTTTCACGCAAGCAGTGTCCTCTACTACATCACGGGACGCGTTGCGGATAAAACATAAAAGTCAACCAGCTGTCGACTGTACGAGGAGCTACGTCGCGAAATAATAAAACGTTCACTTATGTTCGTGTCGTAAAAAAGGTGCTTGGCTTAACAGTGCTTGATGTCCCACATAGATACATCTATACAGGGTGATGCTTGTTGATGTAATCAACTTTTTATGTGTGATGCTTTATGTGTGTGTACCAGTTAGTCATTTATTTCTGCGTAGAGACACACACGTCTCTAAGCAGAAATAAATGACTGACTGGTACTTGAGGTGGTATATATCTCCAACCGTTTGCAACCGGTTGTCAAAAAGGAATTTTTATTCTTTGTCGGCAACTAGTTGTGAATAAAGATGTTTCTTTCTAGTTGCCAATAAAGATTACTTTATCCGCCATGGCAACTGAATTTCTCAACCAGTTGTGAAAAAGGATTTTATACTTTTTCTTGGCAAATCTATGGTAAGTCATGTTGTTTTAAACCTTTGTCCTACATATAAAGGCCTACTGGTCGTTGGTCTACTGGTTAACTCGCTTGACTGCCAAAACAGAGATCGTTTGTTTGATTCCCACTGGAGGCCGCTGCACTTGATTTTTACTAATTGCCTCAGTCTGGGTTTATTTACATACTAGCTGTGCCCCGCGGTTTATCGATTTTCCCATGGGAATAGAATATTTCCCCGCAGTAAAACGTAGTCTATGTGGTCATCCAGGGTGTCAGCTAACTCCATACCAAATTTATTTAAAATCGCTTCACTCTTTAGACGTGAAGAAGTAACAAACAAACACACTCACAAACTTTCGCCTTTATAATAATAGTGAGATGTGATTTGTGATGTTCCTGCCTGGTTATTATAGCACAGGGTATTCTGGTTGGGGACCAGAGGAAGTGACTGTGTTTTGTGGAGGTTATTATTAACATTAAAAAGTTAAAATTACTTTGCTGAATTCCGCCAAAAATCCCACAAGCACCATGCGGTTAGCTAAACGGTGGTGGTGTTCGTGTCTTGCTTCTGCTTGAAAAAGTGGGAGGGAGGGCGGTGCATTAGCTAACAGCATGGTGCTTGTGGGATTTTTGGCGGAATTCAGCAAAGTAATTTTAACTTTTTAATGCTATTATGGATTTCCGCAAAGTAACGCCTGATTCTATACAACATCTGAAATCGGTTATGATTAATTCAATTTTGCGTTTCGCAGCAGGAAGTTATTCCTGATAGATGTAAACGATGATGTCTGGCGATAGATGTAGCCGAGGCACAGACATTTTTGTCTTCATTTGTAATTTATATGCTGTTAAATGAAAGTCTCTTTATATTGTCATTAATGCCTCCAGTATAAGTGATTGTTGTGTCTTATTTTCGCTTGAAGACAAATAAATATATTCTATTCTATTCTAAACGGTCCACATAATCGCAATCGAATCGAATAAAATGGGGCGGTGCACGATTCTAGTGCTCAGTAATACGAGCCTACGCTTTATACACCACCCTGTGCCTCACACTCGTGGCGTGTTTGTCTCGCCTGAATTGCTCGCGACAATGCCGCGAATTGCATTCATTTATCACAAAATACCTTGCGCCGTGTGTGCCATTCAATTTGCTATGTAATTGGACTATTTGGAACGTCCCTTCAGATCGCGTTTTGAACGTCTGGTTGTCTGGCTTGACACAGAAGGGTTGTTATATTGCAATATAATATATATAGTTTTTTGTTAGGCACTTACATTAAATTGTAACCTATTAAGTAAATTTTGACAGCGAAAAATGATCACTGATCCCCAGCATAATTGACTATGGAAAAAAATTATTAGTTGTAAGCTAGATTGACATGCAAAGTAAACAAGCAAAATAAAATAATAAAAACTATATTTACACGGATTTTACACTTTTACAATTTTCCGACGTTTCGGCGCTTTTGCAAGTACCGTGGTCCCGGAAGACTCACCAAATTAAAAATTAAAATAATATACATAGAGAAACTCAATAAGGTAGTCATCATCATATTTACGAACAATGAGATAAGCATTATGTAAAACTATACAGGACCTTACCCCCAACTTTGAACTGCAAAACAGCCATTACTTCACTTATTACAGTTGAATTGATTTGCACCTCAATATATTCAATTATACAGAACTTAACTGTTGTGAACTCAACTTTGGATAGGCCGTCGGAACTGGATCTAGATTAGGCTCGAGTCTGACTTAGCAACAATTATTTCTGGTCGCCTAACAGAAACTACTTCTAGAAAGTGTTTGTGGGTCACCACGACGGACTCCAGCGTATGAGATAAGACAGCGAGAAGTTTGGAATTGGAACGTACGGAGACGGCGAGAAGTTTGGAATTGGAACGTACGGAGACGGAGATTAGCTCCCTCCATTTGAACTTAGCATGAGCTTTGTCTCTAGTTGTTGCCAGTCTGTATCTCTGACGGCTTTAGCTAACTAACAGATCAGATAATGGACTGCACAGGCCAGCGTCGAAGATCTATTTCGCTTGACAAAGGAATATGACGGTTAGTAGCGGAAAGGTACGGTAGGAAGAAAAAACGAAAACTCTGTCTATCAAACCTGCTAATCAACAGAGGACTATTGAATGTAGGCTTCTTCCGTTTCACGGCGACGAATCCGAATCCAGTGCCAGTCCACATTCGCCTGTCTAATCCATGGCCCTGGTCCCAAGCTAGGATAACCTGTGCTGTGGTGACTTGACAAGGACACCACAAACGTGGAGTCGTCTCGTTTAAGTACATGTATTTTGTTGTGCAAATTTTCTTTTATTTATCCATAATTTTTACAAATAAATTACGACGTCCACCAACGGGAATCCTCGAATCCAGGATCTCTGTTATGGTAGACGCTTGACTAACCGTTAGACCAACGAGGTTGTCATCATCATCATCATCATCATCAACATGTAGATGATGATGATTAACCCATTATATTCCCACTGAAAGACACTTTTCACTGAGGAAGGTATAGGCCATATTCCAATTGGTGGAGTTTTGCAAGACTAGTGGCTGGTTTTACTGTAAGAAGTTTTCAAGCTACCCTAAGGCCTCGAGGCTGTCAATTGAAATAATTGAAGTCTCTTACGCTGACTGGCAAATCATTTCACCACGGCTTGCTATCGACACGCTAAAAAGAACATTGAAAGTTAGATAAGAAACACTTTATTGCACAGCCAGAAAAAAAGAGTATGTACAACTTTTGATCAAATTAAGCGGAATAATGCACGCTATGATAATATACATTATGCCTTTAGTCCTTACGGGTACTAAGGTCATCCCAAATCTACACCGGCCTAAAGCTGTTTCAAATTAAGTCCGCTTCTTCCTAGGCATGTACATTGTTGCCTAATACTGTTTGCGTCTATTCATTTACATAATAGAGCCTCTGAACTAGTTCTGGCATCCACTGGATATCGCTAAAATGCAAACGTTGGCAAAAATACACTGCCTTCGTGTGTCTTCTAAGATGCCAAATTAAATTCCCGTGTAATTTTTGGGCCCTAGCGTAGTTCAGAATTCAAAACGATTCAAAAGTGTATTAAAGGCAGAGATACGTATTAATCAATAGAGTGATTCAGTAAGACAATTGTTATTATTTGACACTATTTTGTAGCATATTAGAAAATATTATAACCTGATCTATCTAAATAGTACGCAACTCTCACGAAGATGATCGCGACACGCGCGATGCTAAGTTATGTTGTAGAGGTTAGGAACACGGTTGATCAGTAGACTATAAACATGAGTATAAACAAGTGCATGAGTTAAATAAATATATAGAGAACACTTTATGGCACAACCAAAAAAAAAGATTTAAGAAAAGAAAAGAGAACTATGATTTTTTTAATCTAAGTAATTTTATACGATTGGCGGTCTTATCGCCTAAAGCGATCTCTTCCAGACAACCTTGGGATGGAGTGGGTTGACAAAAAAATGTAGTCTGTAGGTCCATGCATATTATAAATAATAAAATCGAAAATATGCTGATGATGCGCCTCTTGACGCGCTAAGCAATCCAGGCCTGTGATCCTCCTTCACTGATAAACCAGAACCAGATTTTTGATCTAAGAAACATATCGATGATCGTTACTTACTTTTTTCTAGTACATTACCCGTACCAAAAGTATCAACTGGTCCCATCGTTTTCGATCAATCATTTATTGGTCATGAAAGTGTTACATGTAGTATAAGTAATTTGCTAAGATATATGCCACCCTGTAAGGGCGCTAAAATATATGTACGTTCGTCTGTCGGTCTGTCTGACATACTGGTTTGCCTCTTGAACCGATATTGATAGCGATTTGAATTTTTCACAGAATATTATTATTTCTTAGGCTAATCCAGGACTGCTTGTAAAAAGCGTTAATAAAAAACCCATTGCCGTGTTAGTATAATTCTATTCATTAACTATGTATCTATTCAGGATCATACCCTCACGTTGCAGAAATATGGTAAATGTGTAGTAAAAAAGGTGTCTGGTCATCTGAAAAAGAAAATTGGAGACTGAAATATTTGTTATTTTGGTAACAACATTTTCTTAATATATTCTTGATAGAATATTCTTAGGGCGCAATATCTTAAATGATTTGGGCTAGGCAGTGGAGCGGTCGGAAGGTCGGCTGTAAACAAAGACGCTCGGGAAATACAATTACCGTTTCGGTAAATCAGTTTTCCTTCGACTCGAGATCTGTTTAAACCAAACAAGAATGATTGTATCCGGCTAACGTTGCTATGCTATCACGTTGCCTTGAGGTAGCAATACCACAAAGAAAAATAACTTGGTGTAGACCAGCTTATACTCTTTGTCTCGGAGGGAGTGATTTTTCTGAGACTGCTAGAGTGCTCGTAAGGAAGCTATTTGTTATTTATATAACACAAACCCTTAAAACAATGTCTTCAAAATCGTTAATTATATCTTTTCATTTAGCAAAAGTGCGTGAGAGAGAACCCTCTCTCGAGGGCATGAAAGAAAATCTTTTATACGTATACTTAATCACTACGAGAGCCCGCCGTGAATTAGAGATTTCAAGCTTTTTCTAGAGTATAAGGCCTCAGACACTTAGGTCCACACAATGTTTTCTTTCATTCAGAGTTACGAATGGTATTTCTATTACAAATTCTCAAATGTTCACTATCTGACGAATGTGAAGCAATTGGTTTTCACCGCCCTACCATCGCTCTATTTGCTCGGTTGGTGTAAATCAATCCATCGCCAAGCCCAGCCAAAGCGCGTCCATTGTCTTCCCCAAATCCTTTTGTGGAACGCAAACAAATGCCTTTTCTAGGGTGTTTGTTTTTCGATCAGCTCATGTCATTATTTGTTACTTCGCGATTTTTATTACAATAGATTCAGTTCTTTGTTATAGGTATTGGTACAGTCGGCTATTCAGAATATAAAGTGATTGTTGGGTTGACGAGTTCATGCTGGTTTTATCAAACCATCAATGGGACCATTTCATAAAATTACACTTAATACTTTACTATAACAAGTCATCCATCCATTCCATAGCCAATTAACACAGAATAACTACTAGAAATAATAATTGTACTATTGTATTGTATTGGGGCGCGGGTCTCTTCCTGTATCGCAGGAAGGTTAGTCCATACTCCACCACGGGGGCCAAGTCCGGGTTGGTGGAGGATTGTAAGACAGTGGCGGGACTTACTGACCGCCCATAAGGCCTCTGACATGGCTTGACTGCCATTAAATGACAGCCGGCACCAACGGCTTAACGTGCCTTGAGAAGCACGGAAGCGCTCTGAAAAATGCCACTAACGGTGGTCACGAGATGGTCACTCATCCAGTAACCTGACCGCGCCTGTTGTTGCTTAACCCAAGTGATTGATTCCAATCACTCGGTTCCGCTAGACCACGAGCGTTTCTAATACTAATACTAATCGTTTACGCAGTGTCTATCGAATTCTCATAATACAGTATGAATTGTAGTTTTATGAAATGCGGCACTCGGGTTCTATTGGCCGATACGGACTACTTAAATGGACACAAATTCAAAATGGTTTACAAAACACTAATTCCAAGTTCAAGTTCCATAACTTTCATAGTTGTTATTATTGGTTTCGTGATGTAACAATTGTTTGATGGAACAACACACTGCCCCCTTATTAAAGTTAAGGGAATTATGTTACGTCCTGTATATTAGATTGTAAGAGATGTTTCATGTTTGTACCCCAGAAGAATACACAGGCTCGTAGCTTGTTACCGTACACACTTGACAACAACGCCGAGTGAGGTGCATGCCGCGTTTTAGGGTTCCGTAGCCGAAGGGCGCTAAACTGGACCCTACCACTTTGCCTTCAACGTCTGTTTGACCTTTTAAGAAACGTAACAGGTAGATAGTTGAAGTTTTTAAATTGTTGTGTTATCATGGCGGATCGACCAGCAAATAATCAATAATGATAAATAAGGAGGGTACCTACATAAAAGCTATGCTAATACTGCAGTCCGGTGCAGTGCAGTAACAATAAATAATAAAATCTGGATAAATGTGATTGATAAAGTATTTCTTATTGTACGAAGAAATTACTGTAACAGAAATGTAATATAACAAAATATAATACAATTGGCGGCTTTATTACTTAGAGCAATTTCTGCCAGGTAACCGTAAACGGAGACAGAAAAAAATTAGAGGTAGGTAGTCAGTGCAATTAAGAAATAAAAATGTAAGATAAGAATATTCTTTATTGTACACCAGAGCACATATTATAAAACATGTAATGATACAAAGTACAATTGGCGGCCTTATTGCTAAAAGCAATTTCTTCCAGACAACCTTACGACGGAAAGTTGCTGGAGGAAATAAGAGACGGGTAGTCGGTGCAAATATAAATATATTAATACACTACTTATATAAATAACAATATACCTACATAAATACAGTTACATACATAGTTATGATAAACTTACATAAATAAATTATAGTAATAATCTACACGATGAGGAAATAAATACAATATTGTGTACCTATATGGAGACATACGGAAAAGACACAATGAAAAGGACAATGCACGAATACTAAACTTGCAGGGACAGATAAAATTCCTTAACCTTGCTTTTAAAGACAGCTGAGGAAGGAGAGCGCCTTATTGATACCGGAAGATCGTTCCACAGCCGAGTGGCCGTTACGGTAAACGAGTCGCTGAAGAACCTCGTCGAGTGAGTTGGAGTCTTCAGCGACATATTCAGGTCAGACCTTAATGCCCGGCTGTGGGAATCACCGAGGAAGGTAAAGCACTCTTTTTGATATGAAGGAGTGGCTGGATTGAACAGTATTGAGTAGAGAAGAGAGAGAATGTGAGCATTCCTACGAAAACGGATGGGAAGCCACTTGAGCTTAGCGCGGAATTCGGAGACGTGGTCATATTTGCGTAAACCAAATATGAATCTTATCGCAAAGTTTTGGAGGCGCTCAAGTTTATTAAGTTGCTCTTCGGTGACATCAAGATAGCTGGCATCAGCGTAGTCGAGGATAAGTAGCAACAAACTTTGCGCAAGTGCAATTTTGGTCGCAGTTGGTAGAAAATTCCGTAACCTTCTCAGAGAGGCCGCTGAAGCGAATATTTTCCGACTCACCTCCGCTAGCTGCGGCGACCAAGTCAGACACCTATCGATAATGACCCCCAAGTTCTTGACCTTCTCACTAAAGGGAATCATGACACCGTCAAACTGAACTTTTGGAAGCTGGTCTCACTTGATCCGCGATATCATTCTAGGACTGCCAATAACAATCACTTGAGTCTTAGAGGGATTAACCCTCAAACCATGAGACCTACTCCATTCTAGGATATGATCGAGGTTTGCATTGGTATCATTAATTGCCAAAGACAGATCATCTACAGAAGATTGCGTGTAAATTTGTAAATCATCTGCATATAAGTGGTAGGAAGAAGAAAGGTTTTTGGAAATGCTATTTATGAAGATGGTGAAGAGAAGAGGAGACAACACGCCACCTTGAGGGACACCGGCAGTAGTATCACACCTAGAGGAGAAGGATTCGTCAATACGTATACGTTGCCGGCGCCCTTGCAAGTAACTACGAAACCAGTCAATCACCTTTGGAGATATGTTGAGAGAACACAGCTTCCCTAGCAGGATATCAAAGTCCACCGTGTTGAACGCATTGCTGAAGTCCAACAACGTGAGGATAGTGACATGGCCATTCTCCATCCCTAGACGTATATCATCCGTGATTTTAATGAGTGCCGTAACCGTACTGTGGCCTGGACGGAAGCCAGATTGGAGAGGATTTAGGAGACTGTTTTTATTCAGGAATATACTGAGTTGGCGATGGATCAGACGTTCCAGGACTTTTGAGAGGAATGGCAGGATAGAAATGGGACGATATTCGGAGAATGAGGATGGATTTGATTTCTTGGGCAATGGAGTGATCTGTGCTTCCTTCCAGGCCCCAGGAAAGATACCCACTTCGACAGAATAGTTCAGAATTTTTGTAATGACAGGAGTGATAATGTCAATTAGTGGCATTATCAATGTAATTAGAAATTATGAGTTGAAAAATTATACAAACTTCCTTAATCCGCTAAAGACCCCGAACTTGTTGAAAGGTAGCTTAAAAGAAAAAATTACATCCACAAAAATCTTGGAGCGCAAGTCCGACTCGAACTTGGCCGTTTTTTATTTATTTCTCGCCTATATGATACTGAGTTGTCTATTGAAAAACTCTTCGAATACCTACCCGAATTTCTCTTGACTATCTCTCTGAATGCTTTGCTGTAAAACTCCGTTAAGACAAAGCTACTCGCTCTGCTCCTCGCCCAATTTAAAAGCGAAGTCTTTCGACAAGTTAGTACAGTTTTTATTCACTACGAAACGGAAACGAAACTTCTCTTCCTGTTGAGCTGGAGTATTGGAACCTTTTCCCTACTCTTTCCTGTGCCTTAACACATCAAGAGGGAATCATAAAACGTCCACTACACTAGTTGCGAAACTGAACGAAGTTAGGCGGGGCACTGTTTACTTTGCCGATTTTGACCGTCCAAAAATCGATAGCTAGACAGAAATGTACCTTTTAGTGGCAAATTGAACACTGTGATATACTACGTGATATACGTCTAACTCCGCGAGTAGTAGTTAACTACTATTCGCGGAGTTAGGTTAGGAACACTTCAAAGTTGGAAGTCCATAATCAGGTTGGTCGCACTGAAATACCCATCGTCTAAATAAATTAACTGGGCTATAAAGAGTAAAGTTGTTTATGAATATCACGGTGTTTCTTACCAACCATTTTTAGTGCAGAAAACCCCCATAAAGAGATGCGTGTGTTCCGAAATTAATTTAATCATGACAACATTAGATTGAATTGAATTTATGCATAATAGATGCTGTTAAAATTACCATATTTGTAATGTTCATATTGTATGAAATCGTAATGTACCTTGACGGGCTTTATGAAAATACCACCTGTTATTGTTAACAGGCATTGTAAACAATTATTTTCCAGAAGAAACTAGGCTAACCGAGAGTATCAGGGTTAGCCTAGTTTCTTCTTCTTTTTCGTCATGTCCTCATGATGGAGGACTATAGGGGCAGCTTCCGTCACCAGCGCTCTTCATTCGTTCCTATTATGTGCCAGATTTATGGCTGCTTGTAGAGTTCCTCCCGAAGCTTTAGTTATAGCCTAGTTTATCCAACCCCTATCCCCGTATCGCGATAAACGTCTATCGCGCGAGTAATCGTAGGAACATCAAAAGAGAATCCAATTCCCCGTGGGAAATGAACAGTAGTTCGCTCGCTATTGTGCGGGTACGCGGCACTCGTTAAAGCGTTAAATTGCCATTTCATTGAGCTTTTCCCGAAGGCTGCGATACGCGCCTAGATCCGATGAAAGGCGCCTACACCTACTGTATCATATCCGAAGGCTGTTACATAAAGGCCATCGTAATGTTTTCGGGTTTCCATTCAGCCCCTCTTGAATCTCAAGGCCAACCTGTAAGTGCCAATTTTCAGTGTAGGTAAAGTTTTTGACGCGCTCTATGATACAAGTTGTAAGATTTTTTGAACAGAATGCAATCTGCGATAGTGCGACGGAACTTTTGTATTAAATCATGGGTAGAAGAATCTAAAATTATAAATGCGAAAGTTTAGATGAATAGATGTTTATTATTTTATCACGCACGGCTGAACGTATCTGGATAAAATTTAGCACAGAGTTAATAAAATACGCATCAAAAATTAAATAAAGTCGCAGGCAACCTTCGCCAATATACGAGAGTATCTAGTATTCGTCTTTTAGATGGTCACTTACTTCATGAGTTACTTGATAAATGCAGGGTGACTTGGATTAAGATCACCATTTTTAAAGGAATAGAATTAACCATGATTTAGAAACAAATTGCGCAAATTTAACACAGCCATTTTTTTACATTGCGGTACTTCCTACCACTTTCGATTTGCGTTCAGTTTCGAACCGAAGGGGAAATCACGAATATTTATTAATACGTTTTTGTGTTAAAATTAAAAGAAAGCCTTTATTTTTCTTAAAAACCATACCAAAAAAAAAAAATTGAGCCTATCTTTACATTTTTGTATTACCTACTATTAAATCATTAATAATAAATCTCTATCTAAATTCAAAGAACATTGACTCGAAACTACTTTTTTAAAATATAGCTAACTATTTAAAAGTCACGCTGTATACAGAAAATGTACCTGCTTTTTCACATCGAATCCCGCTTTTATGTCAACATACTTCGTACTCAATTTGTTGAGTTCCGACCACACTACGCTTAGTGTTTTCCATTATCTACCTTAGTTGACTAGGGTTTTAAAGTTAGCGAAAAAGTGCATCACGACCGCATCGCCTGACCGCGTCCTAGCGTGGTGCCACAATAGTGGGTCGTACTACGGTATACGAACTCACAGAACGTCCGCGCAATGTTTGTCAAAATAATTTCTTTCAAAATATATTTTAAAATAATGTACCTAAAATATATATATATATATATATATATATATATATATATATATATATATACATACACACAGACTCTATACTCTATCTCTACAGTACAGGGGTTCTCTCAAGCATGGGCCAACCACGCGCGCCCACCATGGATTGGTAGTTAGTGAGGTATGTGAATACCTCCGACACTCAGATTTCGTCACGATGTCTTCTTTTACAGTTAGCGAGTGGTATTACTAAATATACAACTTTACCTGCCCGGTAAAGTTATAGTATTTGTCCCAGCACGTGTTAAAATCGATATCGATCGATATCAACCCTTCTATGTTCTGGGGCACGGGTCTCTTCCTGCATCGCTGGAAGGTTAGGCGATACTCCACCACGGGGGCCAAGTCCAGGTTTGTGGAGGATTGCAAGGCAGTGGCGGGCCTTAGGTACTGTCAGAAGTTATCAAACCGTCCATAAGGCCTCTGACATGGCTTAACGACTGCCATTACTTGACAGCCGGCACCACCGGCTTAACGTGCCTTGCGAAGCACGGAAGCGCTCGGAAAAATGCCCGTAGCGGTAGTCACGGGACGGTCACCCATCCTGCATCTGATCGCGCCTGTTGTTGCTTACCTAACTCAAGTGATTGATTCCAATCACTCGGTTCGACTAGGCCACGAGCACTTCGGGTTAAAATGCAAATAAAAAAAAATTGGGTCGTTAACGTTTACGTCGTTTGTGAATCAAAGTCGAACTACGTTTGTATGGGAACTGCTTGTTCAGGGGCAGCCTTGACGGACTCCATGAGGTTCTTTATCGTCCTAAATCCACTTCTAACATGATTGAGAGGATAGTTGGACACTTATTTTTAAAACATTCTGTAAAAGAGGACTGTCTCGTTGGCCTACCAGTTTCACATTATGATTACCATGCCGGACGTTCGACTCCCTCTGGGGGCCGCATCGCAGTGATTGGGTTGCGTGGAATTTGTATTATTATTATAATAAAAAAATGAAAGCTTAGATTTTCTGTTAAGATGGTGCCTTAAAAAATATGTCGCATATATTATCGAATTACGCTACGCGCCGAGTGCATGCAGTTTACTGATCTCTAGCTTTCTCTTTATTAAATGTCTATGACGCAATTGATAGAAAACCTAACGACTCTTATAGTCCCGACCTTCCGACATGCTCATCCAGCGTGTCGGTTACTGTCCTGTGTCTTTAGTGGGGAGGCGAACGAACGCAAAAGCTTCGTATAGACAAAACTGGCCTCAGAATCTTCGACCTTTCTATAAATCAGTAACTCGTGAAGTGTGTGCGTTTTACTTATTAGAACCAGCCTAGAAAGTTTTGAATAGTTGTGTCAAAATCTGACCAATTTATTTGAAATATATTTAATAAACTAATTAAGAGCTTCTACGTTAAACCCGTTCCTATGTTATGTAAAATAATATGATCAGAGAGTCATATACATAACATACTATTTGGTATGTTTTTGCAAATAAAATTAAGTAATATCCTGATTAACACGACATTCGTAACAGCTTTTGTTTCAATACTTTTGTAAATAAATATCACATTGGCTTTGCGAAATAAAACCTATCGAAGCCTTTCAGGATTTATGGATTTTTTTTTCTATCAAAATGGTCCAGCCTGTAAAACCTCGCCTACGACTCTAGCGAAACAGAAAAAGTTTCATGAAAACAGTGTAAAAATATACTATTTTTATTTTTAATGCACTAACCCATGCTAAGGACAATTTTAAAAACCTACTTAGAGGCTAAAAATTTCACCCATGCCGGGACTCGAACCCGCGACCACCGGCCATCCGGACCAGCGCTCCATCCAACCGAGCCAATGGGCGAATCACCGGCATCAGTAAAATTTCGAACCTCTTTACACCATTCTCTGTACTACGTACAGGCAGCGACATGTGGCCGAAGTAAATTGCATCACTTACAGGGGCTGTAAGCTTACAGCCCCTGTAAGTGATGCAATCCGGCCAGAGGTCGCGGGTTCGAGTCCCGGCATGGGTGGATTTTTTAGCCTCTAAATAGGTTTTTAAAAGTGTAAAAATAATTCTTTCGTGTTCATTTTTTGTTTGTTATTTTGACTGTTAACTAAATAAATTAAATCTCTACATCGAGACTGTGAATCTTCATTTTAGTTCAATATAAAGCAAAGTTGTAGGCGGCGCTACAGTGCGAAACCAAACTTAAACTGCGGTCGGCAAACTATTAGCAAGTATAGGTAGGGCCTTCAGTATAGTCTCCCGACTCGCGTACACAATGGCCGGCGGGAGTGGCACGGGAGCCCGACTCACGACTCGGGAGGGAGGCATGGAGGCTTCGCCCGCCAACGCCAGTCGCTCCGCACAGCGCCGCACCGCGCGACGCATTCGCGCTCGCGCCAGCATGGATTGGGGCATCCGCCGTAAGTTCATTAGCCACAACTCGACCGAAAACTGTGCACAACTTTTATAAACACCAACCGAACCCAAAAACAGAGTTTCAACCTCTTTTGCGACGCGAAATAACTTTTTAAAAGAGACGTTTGAGGTTACCAGGAGTTTAGTTGTCGTTTTTTGCAACTTCAAACATCGTGTGCGCCTCTAGAATAGACCGTGAACGGTGCTGTGGGACTGTTTAAATAATTCCTGATGGACGCCAGCGGGAAGACGAAACTTATTGTGTAATGACAAAAGCGCGAATTTAGTTTCACTTAACGGTTCGATTAAGGACCTTGTTTCCTTGCAATACGACTTAAAATTGTTCTTACACTCGTCACTTTTCACCAGGCTTTATTTAACTAGTTTCCTCGTAACTTGGAGTGTCGTCGAGTCGATTCAGAGTTTCAGTGTAGTGCAGTGTTGCAAGTGATGGAAGCCGGATAGTAAACAAACGCATGTGCCACACCAGTTAGACCGGTACGCCGGCTGACGCCGCGGTCGCGTTGTATCTGCTTGGTGTATTTTTAACTCGTTCCGCGGTTCGATGGCCGTCTGTGGACCGAATCGATATGCATAATAACGTCCTTGAAAATTATTGGCATAAGCTCTTTGAGTTTCAACTAAGTTGTGGGCCGTCTCTTCTTTACAGTTTTAGTAGCTTTACCAGCCCTTCCTACAACTGGCATAGCAATCTTAAAATTCTGCTCCGTATTTTGTGTATCCTTTGACTGACTGAAGTGGTTCGCAGATCTGCATCTAAAAGGAGCACTCTATTCAGCTCGCTCCATATAGCAAGCTGACATTTCATTTCAGTACCGCTACATAAAGCTCAACATTTCGGGGTTTTGGAGTCCTTGAGTGTAGCGAAATCAAATGCTGTTGTTGGTCTACTTTCACAAAGCAAAACGAATGAACAGGTCGAAATTAAATTTCGAGAAAAACAGTCTCCGTTAGTTAAGTGGTTGTTGGAGGTGATATCTGCCTACCTCTTCGGCAATCGGGCGTCAGTTTATATTTGTATTTACTAATACTATATTGATTACTACCAATTTATCTTGTGGAACAATACTGTGTACTGGATTTTTTTATATTTCCTAAGGCCTCTTTCTCTAGGTTCCTAATTTGTAAAACCTCTTTCTTCTGTTAGATACAGAAGTATCTTTATACCTTTTGGTTAGATGTAATATTTCACAACAAATCCAATTATATCCCTCAATTTCGCGGCAACCCAAATGTTTGCGAAGCTTCATCTCGTTTTGATATATCATTTACGATTTAATAGCAAATTACGTTTATGTAAAAGATTTTGCTTCTCAGGATTCCTTTATAGAACTTTCATTTTGAGGAACAAAGCAGCGCGATAAAGGTAGCTTTTTATGTTTGGCTCATAAAGTCCCAACTACGAGCGGATTGACCTTTAGCCCGTCTTACATTGGAATTGATCCCCGAAGGTAACTTGTTAGGGTCTTATAGTAAAGATCTTTTGGGGAGACGTGAGTCGAGCTAAAAGTATGCGTAAGGCACAAAGGTATTCGAATCAGTCCTCTGGTAGCTTTCTTTTAAAAGGAAAAAGGAAACTGACTTATGCTTTGCGTGAACGGGATGCCATTGTGTATTAATATGCTTTTGTCTGCTCTTGTCAATTGCCCAAGAGAACTGTATATTTCCAGACTCATATATATGTGGGACACAAAAGAAACGCCTGTCGCGGTCATAGAGGTCTTGAGGTCTTGATTTATGACAAAAAAAATCAATCAATATCAAAAAGTATTAAATTGTTTTAATAATTTTTCTTACTAGTGTACATATTTATAAACTAAAAAAGCTTGTTTAGATAGAGGGAGATCATTTGTCATGACATGCTTGTACTAACAGCTTTCACCTCAGAATCAATAAATTTTCCGTTCTTGACACATCGTATAAAACAGTGTATCTGTACAAAATGTATGTAATTTTTATTTTCTCCGTAACATAACTTTTTTCGTAATTAGTTACATTGCTATTCAGTGCGCAGAGCAATCCCACAAATCAATGATTGTTAATATCGGTCCAGCCGTCATTCCGTTATAATGGTGGTCCTGAATGGTGTAACGTTGTTTTTGCATTTGCTGTGTATATATTAATATTACACATACAAGCGATGTGCAATAAAGTGCTCTCAATTGAAATCTCTATCCACTATTTGACTTTATGTGTATGCGTCATTTTTGTTTCTGACGATTGCCAGATAAACCTAATCTTTTATTGTGAGTTATCTATACTCGAGTAGGATGGTGCATGATACAATACGAAGTGTACAATACATTGCCCATTTTTCGCCAAGCAGTCTAAACGAGCTCATAGAGTATCTTTTCGAAGAGATAACACTTCTTCGGATATTCAAAGCAATAAAGAGCCTATAGAAATGGGCCTCTTAAAACAAAATTTACGCTAACCATGTGCCGAATAACTAAATTTTTGATTCATGCAGTTATGATTTAAGATTCTGACTCCCGTCGATGCCGACTGTACTTATTCACATCTTTTGATGTTTTATCTCCAGTGATAAAGCACAAATAAACTGTATTTTAGCTCTACCTAAACATAATTTTCTGAGACACTGTTGTTGCAAACAGTTACTTAATGAATGCTTTGTTCGCCTAACTGAATGCAGGCTTTGTCTCAGAGTTAGTTGTGTGTGTATTAAATTTTAAACTATACATTAGCGCTTGGGTGATTACACTACAAAGCCTGGCGAATACGGTAGGATCAGACCTAGAACTTTTAGAGAGCGTCTTAGAAAGAGGTCGATCCTTCGGTCGGTCGTTTTCCTAATCCCAAAATTAAGACATTCTGAAGTGAAGTTGTGGGCACTTCTTCAGACACTTACTGTTGACCACAAACATGGAAAAACCTCGACAAGAGCCTAACTTTCCTCTTGAAAAACGTAATAAAAATGCTCAAATAAAACGAGCTGTCAAAGACTTGCAGCTGTAGAAATTTGCTGCAATTTCCTGGTTTCTGTTTTTTTTCTGGTATACCATAAAGAATATTGACTTATCGTAAGGTTCTGAGACAGTAAATTATTGCTGTTTGCACCATTTCATTAAGTAAAAAATGGCCGTCAGAGGACCGAGGAGTTTATTTTTCCGGTAAGTTTTTACTAAGCCTTTTATAAATTTTAATTTAAAGAAATCGAACAGCACATTAAAGCTGAGAACAGCTTAACAGTAACATAGGAAACATAAAGCTAATTACAAGACTGATTACAATAATATGTTGATCCCTTTAACTTTTACCATCTCTGAAACGAAATCTCTGAAATTTTGCAGAGCGAAAGGCCCTTGCAACCTGTTTTGTAGAGCAGGCGGTACCACTCGCGGCATAAATTAACTTCTATTGCCTAGGCATCAGAGTCTAAAGCTTCACTCTTAATTATTGTAGGTACAATTTTCAGCTTTACCTATCGAGATATAGGAAAATGTAATCCAGTTTTCCCGTCCCGGGCGAATTTGGCTCAGTCTCCGTTCAAAGTTTTGCTTTAGAAACGCAAATAGTTTTCCAGTAAATTCTGCAAGGACAGACTTTTTCAGCTGGCGATTTCAATTTGGCAAAATAAATTCTGAAACGCCATAGTAATAAAGTACGAGAAAGATACTGCCAAAATGATATTGTTTTCGATAGATGCATTTAGAGCGGCATTGGAAAGACAATATAAGATTACATTAATACTCTTTATTGCAAACCATACAAATTATATAAAAAATCTTTATCTTAGTTACATCTGATTGTGTTATCGCTAAAAATCTCTTCCAGACCATCTTTAGATGAGTAGGAATGAAAGATGGATAAAGTAGAAAGGTGTACATAAATTTTATAAGGATACTAGCTGACCAAACGTTGTTTTGCCATATCAATTAGCCTACGACCTATTCTCAAACCTACTCAATATTTACGAAAAAAAAAATCATAGAAATCGATAAAGCCATTACGGAGGAGTTCAATAACTAACACTGACACGAGATTTTTGTTATTAGATTCTATGTACCTTCAAGCAAAATGACTAACCTTAATAAAAATACTCAAACATACTACTTGTTTGTGACAGACTGTCTGTGACAACCCCTTGGACGAATTATAATCGAGCTATAATTCCTCCATATGTTAATATAAATTTTATTAGCATTAAACCAAACAATCCTTTGGTTGTGACAACCCTTGGAGATTCCTCCTGTAGATTTTTGGACGTTGTAAAAAAGTTACACGGGTGTTCAATGGTTCGAGCGGATATTACGCCAAAAAACTTAGCTAAGGCTAGTGCAGAACTTTAATTAATAATTAAATTTGTATTTCATTAAAATCTCTAACAGTAATGCCAAACTGGCGATAGCGGGCGCTTTCTCTGAATCAACCAGCCTCAGCTATGGGTAGGCGAAAGATAGATCAGATAAGTCTAGTCAAATGACTTATGGAATATAAAACATCTTAGCAGTCACTGTCACCGCCAAACGATTGGTCGCGAAACTTCCTACAAAACATGTTTGTAGCAAGCGTGCCTGGAGCTGCGCAAAAAATTGCTCTCAATTCATCTGCCAGCCGACTAATACGGCTAAATTTATGCCCCAATATGGGCCCGAGTAAATGTCAAGGTGGCGCATCTTACACCTGTCCGGCTGACCCAACGGGATGAGTGAAACGTGACAAGATTGAGGCTAGTGAGATCTAAGAAAGACCCCGACCAGAGCGGAGACTCAGTGAATAGTTTTTGCGATATTACAAACACTAGAACAAGAGTTTGGTACTAGGGTATATCAATTAACGATTTCGCGTCTTCGCGACGGTATAAGTCATGTTGGTAAATGAGCTACACGGTTAACGTGGTCGGAGAAGACGCTGCTTTTGTCTATGATTACATTATTGTGTCTCCTGGTTGCCTTCTCAACTTTAGCTTCAGAAAAGTATTTATCGATTGTAAAAAAAGCAATTCGAAAGCAATATTCCAAGAATACAGAAAAAAATATCACAAAAAGTAGTACAAATTTTGCACTGGCACTTTCTAATTTCCTTCAGCAACTTTCTATCGTAAGGTTGTCTGGAAGCAATTGCTTTTAGCAATAAGGCCGCCAATTTTACTATGTATATTTGCAATCGTTTTGTATTTGTTGTTTTTCCAGTGTACAATAAAGAATATTCTTATCTTATAACATTTCACATAATTATGTTCGTCGTAAGCAAAGTTATTAATTCCTCCTAAAGTATTGAAAACTATATTTCCTGACGAAGAATTAATTTGCACAAACGTTTAGCTTAACTGGAGCTTTTATTAAGTAAGCAGCGCCAAGTTACTAGGAGAGTAATGAAGAAGTAGAGTCCGCATGCGGCACATGCAATATTTGCTCTGTTTAATAAGCAACAGCTTTTACTCATGTTATTACGTTGTTGGCACCTCCGCTCTTTGGCAGCTCTTTGAGCGGACCCTGTTTACAAGTCGTAGGCTTTTAATTGCGTTTAGTGGACTAGACGCAATAAACGTTTTATAGTCCTCGGCGTTTATGTTTGATTACCATGTAAACCATTTTACAATTACACGTCTATTGTATGTATGCTCCCTTCGGGGCTATGTTTTCCGATTCAAACGAGCGCAACACAATAAATCGAATACTTGATGCTAAGCATTTGATTTGCCCCGAACCTCTTTACAGTGATTAGATTCTAAAGCCCGTTTCGATAAATAGCGGAGGCTGAAAATTGAACGCTGACAGTAAAAGTTTCTCGTGATTTTATATAGAAAGCCCATTCATTGCGCGCTGCTCATCATTATTCGTCCTAATTAAATTCACTTGAAGCTGTTTCGTAATTATCTAAATCGCGTTCCGCCGCCCTCCCGGCGAACAAGAATTAACCAATTTAATGTTGCTAATCTGTTTACCGGCCGAACTTACCTCTTTCAGAGTTCGCCATTCCGTAATACTGCGAAGCCTGGAATTGTTTAACACTGCCGTTATGTCTATGAGTCTGTCTCCTCGCTTCATCCAAAAT
Source organism: Yponomeuta sedellus (assembly GCA_934045075.1). NCBI lineage: Eukaryota > Metazoa > Arthropoda > Insecta > Lepidoptera > Yponomeutidae > Yponomeuta > Yponomeuta sedellus. The sequence continues at coordinate 17,346,607 of OW203726.1, forward strand.
GATCAGTGATTGTTGAAAGAAATATATACTTTTAATAATAGTGGTCTTAGGCTTTGCTGGATACTAAAATCGTGGACAGCAGCAATCGCATAGCAGCCGCCTTAAGTAGGTATTTGTGTCAAAAATAAATATCTCGGTTCGATGAGCACCGAGATGTATGGAATCAGGCCACTTCCTACCTTCAATAGGAGTCGGATATCGCCAACTGCTGACCTATATTATGCAGCTCATTATTATGTATATCGTCCATCGGTACAATGTACATCGCATTGACGGTGATATTTTTGAGGTCGTCTCTTTGGGGAAATTATAACTTAGCAGATCTCTATCTGTATATCTGTAGACAGCTCCGAAGTTTGTCACCACGTCACAACACAAATGAAATTCATTAACTTGGAATTCTCCAAGTACAATTGCCAAAGTTCCGTGATGAAATTATTGCTTCAAAACTTCTCATAGTTACATGCGCGTTTGTTTATTGTTCATCAATCAACTTGTCAACGCCGTGTATTATGAGTACTCTCATACACTAGGCACAATACAATTTGACATGTAACTTGTCCTGACTCTTTCCCATCTTCATATTAATTCTAATCTAAATAATCTACGCATCAGCGCTTAGTATTAGATCTACACTGGGATTTGTGGTGAATTGGTACGCGTTAACGAGACTCACCAAGGCGTAGCGGAAACCACTAGTTAAGCGGTTCCTAAACTTCGAAGACTACGGGACACTTGTGTGTTAGTATTCCATATTCTTCAGTTCTCATTTATTTTACGCTGATCCATATAATTACATCAAATTCAAGATATCACTTAACTTTATGTTCTGAAGGTACTGCCACTGTCCTATAACATTGATAGTGCAGCCTATAGTATATACCTCACTGGGGCACAGGCTTCTTCTTAAGAGAGATAGTATGGGCTGGATCACCACGCAAGCCCTCCGTGGATAACGTTACATTAATCAAAATTACATTAAACATTAAATTAAGAGAAATTATGGACATTACATAAAGTCACGCCTGTGTCTTTATGTCAATGAGGGGCATGCAGGTACCAGGGTTGTATGCCACTTAAAAGACCTCTTTCGCTTCATCAACATTCATTAGTCTTTGAATGCACGCAAGCCACATTTTAGAAGTTACTAGCTGACCCTGCAAACGTTGTTTTGCCATATTAATTAGCCTACGCCCTACCAAATATACACATAAAATTTTGTAAAGATGTCTTGGAGGAATTCGATAACAGACAATGACACGAGATTTTTATATATTAGATCTAAGGGTCAAAATTCGCGGAACCCTAATGATGTTTCAACTGAGTGGAACAGAACCCTTAAGTTCCGAGGCACCCATTTTGGGAATCGCTGCACTAGATCACCACAAAGCGTGAGGCGTTTATCGCGTCCGCTTTGCCCATTGTTTATGTTAAATACAAAGGAAAGTAGACCTTTCGAGAGTACCTAGTACTCGATGTTGACGCCAAATGTCGTGAGTGTTGACCTAGACAAGTAGACACACACTCTGGTCTATTCAGAATTGACCCGTGATTTTAATTCTCAATTACTGCACTACATAAACTGACGTTTCCATCCTGGCGGGGTAAGCAGGGACCACGGTTTGCCACTTACCACGAGTTTGCAAATTTATTACATCGAACAACTTTATCAGCTACTCAATTACTATATCGTTATTATGCTGTGAAGTATCCCTCGGTTGATATCGATCGATATCGATTCCTCCAGCGATAAGTAGAAAGCCTGTTAACGACATGCTGGAAAACTCATATTAAATAAAAACCGGCCAAGTGCGAACCCGCCTCGTGAACCGGGAGTCCGTACCAATAACGCCATCAGGTCGTAAAATTAATATTCATTTAAATTGATTGTCCTGGACAGAAAACTCTGGACTGAATTAGGGGAGGCCTTTGCCCAGCAGTGGGACACAGACATAGAGGCTACGTAAAAAAAAATATTGTGCGGCTAGTAAAGTATTTAGTCCGACTCGCGCTTGGTTTTTTTTTAAATATGTAGTTATATATATATATATATATATATATATATATATATATATATATTATATATATATAAAGCTACAATGCGATATACTCACTGATCTAACATAATACGTTTTCTCGGAAATGGCACGAGTTGGACGAAAATGATGTATGACAAAGTTGTAGGGAATGTACGATATACGGCCATCCTATGGAGCCGATTTTTGAATTTCGAACGCGTTCCACTACGCGAGGGTGCTAACTCTGTCGTTTACCGACCGATTTGGATGAAATTTTCACCCGGCCTTTTCTTCGACACGCCATTTTCGGTTCCGCCGACGGTCGTTCCAAATTCAAAATACCACCGGAGCTATAGCCCTCTGAAAATCGGCCTTTTTTCGACCTCTACGCAAAAAAGTCGGCAGCCAACTGGGCGCATGCCAGGGACCAGCCGTAAACGCCATCGTGTCGTCAAAGGACCCAGGTATATGAGAAAAATCCGACATTCTGACATTTCAAGATGGCGGCCGAGATATTGGCTTTCAAAGGTGTCAAATTTACTATGGAGAATTTCTACAAAAAATTTGTACTGAAAATCATCTTTTTCGTAGAAAATCGTAATTTTTTTGTACCATCGATGGAGGCTAAGCGCCGAAATGAGTACTTGGCTGGGAATGGCGTCACCACGCCGAGGTACTGTAGCATTCCAGTTGGCCATCGACTCATCAAAGTTTGAAAATCACGCACTTTAATAGAAAATTTTCACTCAAAATAGGACTTTTCATACAAAAATGCATTTCTTTAGTACCACCGACGGAGGCCAAAGGCCGAAACTACTACTCGGCTGGGAGCGGCTACTTAGTGCCGAGGTGCTGTGGCATTCCAGTTGGCCATCGACTCATCAAAGTTTGAAAATCACGCACTTTAATAGAAAAATTTCACCCGAAATAGGACTTTTCATACAAAAATGCATTTCTTTAGTACCACCGACGGAGGCCAAAGGCCAAAACTACTACTCGGCTGGGAGCGGCTACTTAGTGCCGAGGTGCTGTGGCATTCCAGTTGGCCATCGACTCATCAAAGTTTGAAAATCACGCACTTTAATAGAAAAATTTCACCCGAAATAGGACTTTTCATACAAAAATGCATTTCTTTAGTACCACCGACGGAGGCCAAAGGCCAAAACTACTACTCGGCTGGGAGCGGCTACTTAGTGCCGAGGTGCTGTGGCATTCCAGTTGGCCATCGACTCATTAAAGTTTGAAAATCACGCACTTTAATAGAAAATTTTCACCCAAAATAGGACTTTTCATACAAAAATGCATTTCTTTAGTACCACCGACGGAGGCCAAAGGCCGAAACTACTACTCGGCTGGGAGCGGCTACTTAGTGCCGAGGTGCTGTGGCATTCCAGTTGGCCATCGACTCATTAAAGTTTGAAAATCACGCACTTTAATAGAAAATTTTCACCCAAAATAGGACTTTTCATACAAAAATGCATTTCTTTAGTACCACCGACGGAGGCCAAAGGCCAAAACTACTACTCGGCTGGGAGCGGCTACTTAGTGCCGAGGTGCTGTGGCATTCCAGTTGGCCATCGACTCATTAAAGTTTGAAAATCACGCACTTTAATAGAAAATTTTCACCCAAAATAGGACTTTTCATACAAAAATGCATTTCTTTAGTACCACCGACGGAGGCCAAAGGCCGAAACTACTACTCGGCTGGGAGCGGCTACTTAGTGCCGAGGTGCTGTGGCATTCCAGTTGGCCATCGACTCATCAAAGTTTGAAAATCACCCACTTTAATAGAAAATTTTCACCCGAAATAGGACTTTTCATACAAAAATGCATTTTTTTAGTACCACCGGTGGAGGCCAAAGGCCAAAAAAATTGCTCATCTGTGAATGGCATCGTGTCACGTAGATATTCAGGTCCCTGAGAAAAATCAAACATTTTGAAATTTCTAATTGCCGGCCGAGTTATTGACGAGTGATCAAGGCCAACTTTGTATGAACATTTTGTACTGAAAATCGATTTCCTATAGAAGCCCTCCGCAAGTACTGTCTGCCGCAAATACCTACCGGGTGAACGACCCGAGTCATTATATATATATATAAAGCTACAATGCGATATACTCACTGATCTAACATAATACGTTTTCTCGGAAATGGCACGAGTTGGACGAAAATGATGTATGACAAAGTTGTAGGGAATGTACGATATACGGCCATCCTATGGAGCCGATTTTTGAATTTCGAACGCGTTCCACTACGCGAGGGTGCTAACTCTGTCGTTTACCGACCGATTTGGATGAAATTTTCACCCGGCCTTTTCTTCGACACGCCATTTTCGGTTCCGCCGACGGTCGTTCCAAATTCAAAATACCACCGGAGCTATAGCCCTCTGAAAATCGGCCTTTTTTCGACCTCTACGCAAAAAAGTCGGCAGCCAACTGGGCGCATGCCAGGGACCAGCCGTAAACGCCATCGTGTCGTCAAAGGACCCAGGTATATGAGAAAAATCCGACATTCTGACATTTCAAGATGGCGGCCGAGATATTGGCTTTCAAAGGTGTCAAATTTACTATGGAGAATTTCTACAAAAAATTTGTACTGAAAATCATCTTTTTCGTAGAAAATCGTAATTTTTTTGTACCATCGATGGAGGCTAAGCGCCGAAATGAGTACTTGGCTGGGAATGGCGTCACCACGCCGAGGTACTGTAGCATTCCAGTTGGCCATCGACTCATCAAAGTTTGAAAATCACGCACTTTAATAGAAAATTTTCACTCAAAATAGGACTTTTCATACAAAAATGCATTTCTTTAGTACCACCGACGGAGGCCAAAGGCCGAAACTACTACTCGGCTGGGAGCGGCTACTTAGTGCCGAGGTGCTGTGGCATTCCAGTTGGCCATCGACTCATCAAAGTTTGAAAATCACGCACTTTAATAGAAAAATTTCACCCGAAATAGGACTTTTCATACAAAAATGCATTTCTTTAGTACCACCGACGGAGGCCAAAGGCCAAAACTACTACTCGGCTGGGAGCGGCTACTTAGTGCCGAGGTGCTGTGGCATTCCAGTTGGCCATCGACTCATCAAAGTTTGAAAATCACGCACTTTAATAGAAAAATTTCACCCGAAATAGGACTTTTCATACAAAAATGCATTTCTTTAGTACCACCGACGGAGGCCAAAGGCCAAAACTACTACTCGGCTGGGAGCGGCTACTTAGTGCCGAGGTGCTGTGGCATTCCAGTTGGCCATCGACTCATTAAAGTTTGAAAATCACGCACTTTAATAGAAAATTTTCACCCAAAATAGGACTTTTCATACAAAAATGCATTTCTTTAGTACCACCGACGGAGGCCAAAGGCCGAAACTACTACTCGGCTGGGAGCGGCTACTTAGTGCCGAGGTGCTGTGGCATTCCAGTTGGCCATCGACTCATTAAAGTTTGAAAATCACGCACTTTAATAGAAAATTTTCACCCAAAATAGGACTTTTCATACAAAAATGCATTTCTTTAGTACCACCGACGGAGGCCAAAGGCCAAAACTACTACTCGGCTGGGAGCGGCTACTTAGTGCCGAGGTGCTGTGGCATTCCAGTTGGCCATCGACTCATTAAAGTTTGAAAATCACGCACTTTAATAGAAAATTTTCACCCAAAATAGGACTTTTCATACAAAAATGCATTTCTTTAGTACCACCGACGGAGGCCAAAGGCCGAAACTACTACTCGGCTGGGAGCGGCTACTTAGTGCCGAGGTGCTGTGGCATTCCAGTTGGCCATCGACTCATTAAAGTTTGAAAATCATGCACTTTAATAGAAAATTTTCACCCAAAATAGGACTTTTCATACAAAAATGCATTTCTTTAGTACCACCGACGGAGGCCAAAGGTCAAAAAAATTGCTCATCTGTGAATGGCATCGTGTCACATAGATATTCAGGTCCCTGAGAAAAATCAAACATTTTGAAATTTCCAATTGCCGGCCGAGCTATTGACGATTGATGAAGGCCAACTTTGTATGAACATTTTGTACTGAAAATCGATTTCCTTATAGAAGCCCTCCGCAAGTACTGCCTGCCGCAAATACCTACCGGGTGAACGACCCGAGTCATTTTATATATATATAAAGCTACAATGCGATATACTCACTGATCTAACATAATACGTTTTCTCGGAAATGGCACGAGTTGGACGAAAATGATGTATGACAAAGTTGTAGGGAATGTACGATATACGGCCATCCTATGGAGCCGATTTTTGAATTTCGAACGCGTTCCACTACGCGAGGGTGCTAACTCTGTCGTTTACCGACCGATTTGGATGAAATTTTCACCCGGCCTTTTCTTCGACACGCCATTTTCGGTTCCGCCGACGGTCGTTCCAAATTCAAAATACCACCGGAGCTATAGCCCTCTGAAAATCGGCCTTTTTTCGACCTCTACGCAAAAAAGTCGGCAGCCAACTGGGCGCATGCCAGGGACCAGCCGTAAACGCCATCGTGTCGTCAAAGGACCCAGGTATATGAGAAAAATCCGACATTCTGACATTTCAAGATGGCGGCCGAGATATTGGCTTTCAAAGGTGTCAAATTTACTATGGAGAATTTCTACAAAAAATTTGTACTGAAAATCATCTTTTTCGTAGAAAATCGTAATTTTTTTGTACCATCGATGGAGGCTAAGCGCCGAAATGAGTACTTGGCTGGGAATGGCGTCACCACGCCGAGGTACTGTAGCATTCCAGTTGGCCATCGACTCATCAAAGTTTGAAAATCACGCACTTTAATAGAAAATTTTCACTCAAAATAGGACTTTTCATACAAAAATGCATTTCTTTAGTACCACCGACGGAGGCCAAAGGCCGAAACTACTACTCGGCTGGGAGCGGCTACTTAGTGCCGAGGTGCTGTGGCATTCCAGTTGGCCATCGACTCATCAAAGTTTGAAAATCACGCACTTTAATAGAAAAATTTCACCCGAAATAGGACTTTTCATACAAAAATGCATTTCTTTAGTACCACCGACGGAGGCCAAAGGCCAAAACTACTACTCGGCTGGGAGCGGCTACTTAGTGCCGAGGTGCTGTGGCATTCCAGTTGGCCATCGACTCATCAAAGTTTGAAAATCACGCACTTTAATAGAAAAATTTCACCCGAAATAGGACTTTTCATACAAAAATGCATTTCTTTAGTACCACCGACGGAGGCCAAAGGCCAAAACTACTACTCGGCTGGGAGCGGCTACTTAGTGCCGAGGTGCTGTGGCATTCCAGTTGGCCATCGACTCATTAAAGTTTGAAAATCACGCACTTTAATAGAAAATTTTCACCCAAAATAGGACTTTTCATACAAAAATGCATTTCTTTAGTACCACCGACGGAGGCCAAAGGCCGAAACTACTACTCGGCTGGGAGCGGCTACTTAGTGCCGAGGTGCTGTGGCATTCCAGTTGGCCATCGACTCATTAAAGTTTGAAAATCACGCACTTTAATAGAAAATTTTCACCCAAAATAGGACTTTTCATACAAAAATGCATTTCTTTAGTACCACCGACGGAGGCCAAAGGCCAAAACTACTACTCGGCTGGGAGCGGCTACTTAGTGCCGAGGTGCTGTGGCATTCCAGTTGGCCATCGACTCATTAAAGTTTGAAAATCACGCACTTTAATAGAAAATTTTCACCCAAAATAGGACTTTTCATACAAAAATGCATTTCTTTAGTACCACCGACGGAGGCCAAAGGCCGAAACTACTACTCGGCTGGGAGCGGCTACTTAGTGCCGAGGTGCTGTGGCATTCCAGTTGGCCATCGACTCATTAAAGTTTGAAAATCATGCACTTTAATAGAAAATTTTCACCCAAAATAGGACTTTTCATACAAAAATGCATTTCTTTAGTACCACCGACGGAGGCCAAAGGTCAAAAAAATTGCTCATCTGTGAATGGCATCGTGTCACATAGATATTCAGGTCCCTGAGAAAAATCAAACATTTTGAAATTTCCAATTGCCGGCCGAGCTATTGACGATTGATGAAGGCCAACTTTGTATGAACATTTTGTACTGAAAATCGATTTCCTTATAGAAGCCCTCCGCAAGTACTGCCTGCCGCAAATACCTACCGGGTGAACGACCCGAGTCATTATATATATATAAAGCTGCAATCCGGTATACTCACTGATCTATTCATCCATACGTTTTCTCCGAAACGGTAAGATTTGGACGAAAATGATGTATGAGAAAGTTGTAGGAAATGTATGAATTACAGCCATCCTATGAAGCCGATTTTTGAATTTCGAACGCGTTCCACTACGCGAGGGTGCTAACTCTGTCGTTTACCGACCGATTTGGATGAAATTTTCACCCGGCCTTTTCTTCGACACGCCATTTTCGGTTCCGCCGACGGTCGTTCCAAATTCAAAATACCACCGGAGCTATAGCCCTCCGAAAATCGGCCTTTTTTCGACCTCTACGCAAAAAAGTCGGCAGCCAACTGGGCGCATGCCAGGGACCAGCCGTAAACGGCATCGTGTCGTCAAAGGACCCAGGTATATGAGAAAAATCCGACATTCTGACATTTCAAGATGGCGGCTGAGATATTGGCTTTCAAAGGTGTCAAATTTACTATGGAGAATTTCTACAAAAAAATTGTACTGAAAATCATCTTTTTCGTAGAAAATCTTAATTTTTTTGTACCATCGATAGAGGCTAAGCGCCAAAATGAGTACTTGGCTGAGAATGGCGTCACCACGCCGAGGTGCTGTGGCATTCCAGTTGGCCATCGACCCATTAAAGTTTGAAAATCACCCACTTTAATAGAAAAATTTCACCCGAAATAGTTATTTTCATACAAAAATGCATTTCTTTAGTACCACCGTTGGAGGCCAAAGGCCAAAACTACTACTCGGCTGGGAGCGGCTACTTAGTGCCGAGGTGCTGTGGCATTCCAGTTGGCCATCGACTCATTAAAGTTTGAAAATCACGCACTATAATAGAAAAATTTCACCCGAAATAGTTATTTTCATACAAAAATGCATTTCTTTAGTACCACCGACGGAGGCCAAAGGTCAAAAAAATTGCTCATCTGTGAATGGCATCGTGTCACGTAGATATTCAGGTCCCTGAGAAAAATCAAACATTTTGAAGTTTCTAATTGCCGGCCGAGTTATTGACGATTGATCAAGGCCAACTTTGTATGAACATTTTGTACTGAAAATCGATTTCCTATAGAAGCCCTCCGCAAGTACTGCCTGCCGCAAATACCTACCGGGTGAACGACCCGAGTCATTATTATATATATATAAAGCTACAATCCGGTATACTCACTGATCTATTCATCCATACGTTTTCTCGGAAACGGTAAGATTTGGACGAAAATGATGTATGAGAAAGTTGTAGAAAATGTATGAATTACAGCCATCCTATGAAGCCGATTTTTGAATTTCGAACGCGTTCCACTACTCGAAGGTGCTAACTCTGTAGTTTACCGGCCGATTTGGATGAAATTTTGATAGAATGGTGATATAGTGATCCGATTGAAAAAAAAAAATTTGGTTGTTCGAAATTCAAAATGGCGGCGCAGATATAGCCGACCGAAAAATCGACCTTTGCGCCAAAAAGTCGGCAGCCAACTGGGCATATGCTGGAGATATGCCGTAAACGGCATCGCGTTGCCAAAGGACCCAGGTATATGAGAAAAATCCGACATCTTGGAATTTTAAGATGGCGGCCGAGATATTGATGATTGAAAATGACAAATATTTGTATGGAGATTTAGTACTAAAATTGACTTTTCAACAGAGAAATGGGACAAACTTGCGAGGCCGGAGGCCGAGCTCCGCGAAGCGGGCACAAAAAGTTCTGCCGCGGCGAGGCCGAAGGCCGAGCTCCGTTTAGGCCGAGGCCGAAGGCCGAGACGATTCAAGTTATAGCGCACAAGTACCAGCGCAAAAGCAAAAAGGGACAAACTTGCGAGGCCGGAGGCCGAGCTCCGCGGAGCGGGCACGAGGAACTCCGCCGCGGCGAGGCCGAAGGCCGAGCTCCGTTTAGGCCGAGGCCGAAGGCCGAGACCATTCAGGTTACGGCGCACAAGTACCAGCGCAAAAGCAAAATGGGACAAACTTGCGAGGCCGGAGGCCGAGCTCCGCGAAGCGGGCACGAGGAACCCCGCCGCGGCGAGGCCGAAGGCCGAGCTCCGTCCAGGCCGAGGCCGAAGGCCTAGACCGTTCAATTTACGGTGCATAAGTACCAGCGCAAGAGCAAAGAGGGACAAACTTGCGAGGCCGGAGGCCGAGCTCCGCGGAGCGGGCACGAGGAACCCCGCCGCGGCGAGGCCGAAGGCCGAGCTCCGTCCAGGCCGAGGCCGAAGGCCGAGACGACACATGTTCCCATGCAACAATTCACTACGATAAGTGTCTAGCGAGGCCCTAGGCCGAGCGCCGCGGAGAGCGCAGCTCGGAGCGGCTGGGGGTTGGCGCGCGTAAGCGCGCAGGGGGCTCGCCCCCTAGTTATATATATATAAAGCTGCAATCCGGTATACTCACTGATCTAACATAATACGTTTTCTCGGAAATGGCACGAGTTGGACGAAAATGATGTATGACAAAGTTGTAGGGAATGTACGATATACGGCCATCCTATGGAGCCGATTTTTGAATTTCGAACGCGTTCCACTACGCGAGGGTGCTAACTCTGTCGTTTACCGACCGATTTGGATGAAATTTTCACCCGGCCTTTTCTTCGACACGCCATTTTCGGTTCCGCCGACGGTCGTTCCAAATTCAAAATACCACCGGAGCTATAGCCCTCCGAAAATCGGCCTTTTTTCGACCTCTACGCAAAAAAGTCGGCAGCCAACTGGGCGCATGCCAGGGACCAGCCGTAAACGGCATCGTGTCGTCAAAGGACCCAGGTATATGAGAAAAATCCGACATTCTGACATTTCAAGATGGCGGCCGAGATATTGGCTTTCAAAGGTGTCAAATTTACTATGGAGAATTTCTACAAAAAAATTGTACTGAAAATCATCTTTTTCGTAGAAAATCTTAATTTTTTTGTACCATCGATAGAGGCTAAGCGCCAAAATGAGTACTTGGCTGAGAATGGCGTCACCACGCCGAGGTGCTGTGGCATTCCAGTTGGCCATCGACCCATTAAAGTTTGAAAATCACCCACTTTAATAGAAAATTTTCACCCAAAATAGGACTTTTCATACAAAAATGCATTTCTTTAGTACCACCGACGGAGGCCAAAGGCCGAAACTACTACTCGGCTGGGAGCGGCTACTTAGTGCCGAGGTGCTGTGGCATTCCAGTTGGCCATCGACCCATTAAAGTTTGAAAATCACCCACTTTAATAGAAAATTTTCACCCAAAATAGTTATTTTCATACAAAAATGCATTTCTTTAGTACCACCGACGGAGGCCAAAGGCCGAAACTACTACTCGGCTGGGAGCGGCTACTTAGTGCCGAGGTGCTGTGGCATTCCAGTTGGCCATCGACTCATTAAAGTTTGAAAATCACGCACTATAATAGAAAAATTTCACCCGAAATAGTTATTTTCATACAAAAATGCGTTTCTTTAGTACCACAGGTGGAGGCCAAAGGCCAAAAAAATTGCTCGTCTGTGAATGGCATCGTGTCACGTAGATATTCAGGTCCCTGAGAAAAATCAAACATTTTGAAATTTCTAATTGCCGGCCGAGTTATTGACGATTGATCAAGGCCAACTTTGTATGAACATTTTGTACTGAAAATCGATTTCCTATAGAAGCCCTCCGCAAGTTTGTACTGCCTGCCGCAAATACCTACCGGGTGAACGACCCGAGTCATTATATATATATAAAGCTGCAATCCGGTATACTCACTGATCTAACATAATACGTTTTCTCGGAAATGGCACGAGTTGGACGAAAATGATGTATGACAAAGTTGTAGGGAATGTACGATATACGGCCATCCTATGGAGCCGATTTTTGAATTTCGAACGCGTTCCACTACGCGAGGGTGCTAACTCTGTCGTTTACCGACCGATTTGGATGAAATTTTCACCCGGCCTTTTCTTCGACACGCCATTTTCGGTTCCGCCGACGGTCGTTCCAAATTCAAAATACCACCGGAGCTATAGCCCTCCGAAAATCGGCCTTTTTTCGACCTCTACGCAAAAAAGTCGGCAGCCAACTGGGCGCATGCCAGGGACCAGCCGTAAACGGCATCGTGTCGTCAAAGGACCCAGGTATATGAGAAAAATCCGACATTCTGACATTTCAAGATGGCGGCCGAGATATTGGCTTTCAAAGGTGTCAAATTTACTATGGAGAATTTCTACAAAAAAATTGTACTGAAAATCATCTTTTTCGTAGAAAATCTTAATTTTTTTGTACCATCGATAGAGGCTAAGCGCCAAAATGAGTACTTGGCTGAGAATGGCGTCACCACGCCGAGGTGCTGTGGCATTCCAGTTGGCCATCGACCCATTAAAGTTTGAAAATCACCCACTTTAATAGAAAATTTTCACCCAAAATAGGACTTTTCATACAAAAATGCATTTCTTTAGTACCACCGACGGAGGCCAAAGGCCGAAACTACTACTCGGCTGGGAGCGGCTACTTAGTGCCGAGGTGCTGTGGCATTCCAGTTGGCCATCGACCCATTAAAGTTTGAAAATCACCCACTTTAATAGAAAATTTTCACCCAAAATAGTTATTTTCATACAAAAATGCATTTCTTTAGTACCACCGACGGAGGCCAAAGGCCGAAACTACTACTCGGCTGGGAGCGGCTACTTAGTGCCGAGGTGCTGTGGCATTCCAGTTGGCCATCGACTCATTAAAGTTTGAAAATCACGCACTATAATAGAAAAATTTCACCCGAAATAGTTATTTTCATACAAAAATGCGTTTCTTTAGTACCACAGGTGGAGGCCAAAGGCCAAAAAAATTGCTCGTCTGTGAATGGCATCGTGTCACGTAGATATTCAGGTCCCTGAGAAAAATCAAACATTTTGAAATTTCTAATTGCCGGCCGAGTTATTGACGATTGATCAAGGCCAACTTTGTATGAACATTTTGTACTGAAAATCGATTTCCTATAGAAGCCCTCCGCAAGTTTGTACTGCCTGCCGCAAATACCTACCGGGTGAACGACCCGAGTCATTATATATATATAAAGCTGCAATCCGGTATACTCACTGATCTAACATAATACGTTTTCTCGGAAATGGCACGAGTTGGACGAAAATGATGTATGACAAAGTTGTAGGGAATGTACGATATACGGCCATCCTATGGAGCCGATTTTTGAATTTCGAACGCGTTCCACTACGCGAGGGTGCTAACTCTGTCGTTTACCGACCGATTTGGATGAAATTTTCACCCGGCCTTTTCTTCGACACGCCATTTTCGGTTCCGCCGACGGTCGTTCCAAATTCAAAATACCACCGGAGCTATAGCCCTCCGAAAATCGGCCTTTTTTCGACCTCTACGCAAAAAAGTCGGCAGCCAACTGGGCGCATGCCAGGGACCAGCCGTAAACGGCATCGTGTCGTCAAAGGACCCAGGTATATGAGAAAAATCCGACATTCTGACATTTCAAGATGGCGGCCGAGATATTGGCTTTCAAAGGTGTCAAATTTACTATGGAGAATTTCTACAAAAAAATTGTACTGAAAATCATCTTTTTCGTAGAAAATCTTAATTTTTTTGTACCATCGATAGAGGCTAAGCGCCAAAATGAGTACTTGGCTGAGAATGGCGTCACCACGCCGAGGTGCTGTGGCATTCCAGTTGGCCATCGACCCATTAAAGTTTGAAAATCACCCACTTTAATAGAAAATTTTCACCCAAAATAGGACTTTTCATACAAAAATGCATTTCTTTAGTACCACCGACGGAGGCCAAAGGCCGAAACTACTACTCGGCTGGGAGCGGCTACTTAGTGCCGAGGTGCTGTGGCATTCCAGTTGGCCATCGACCCATTAAAGTTTGAAAATCACCCACTTTAATAGAAAATTTTCACCCAAAATAGTTATTTTCATACAAAAATGCATTTCTTTAGTACCACCGACGGAGGCCAAAGGCCGAAACTACTACTCGGCTGGGAGCGGCTACTTAGTGCCGAGGTGCTGTGGCATTCCAGTTGGCCATCGACTCATTAAAGTTTGAAAATCACGCACTATAATAGAAAAATTTCACCCGAAATAGTTATTTTCATACAAAAATGCGTTTCTTTAGTACCACAGGTGGAGGCCAAAGGCCAAAAAAATTGCTCGTCTGTGAATGGCATCGTGTCACGTAGATATTCAGGTCCCTGAGAAAAATCAAACATTTTGAAATTTCTAATTGCCGGCCGAGTTATTGACGATTGATCAAGGCCAACTTTGTATGAACATTTTGTACTGAAAATCGATTTCCTATAGAAGCCCTCCGCAAGTTTGTACTGCCTGCCGCAAATACCTACCGGGTGAACGACCCGAGTCATTATATATATATAAAGCTGCAATCCGGTATACTCACTGATCTAACATAATACGTTTTCTCGGAAATGGCACGAGTTGGACGAAAATGATGTATGACAAAGTTGTAGGGAATGTACGATATACGGCCATCCTATGGAGCCGATTTTTGAATTTCGAACGCGTTCCACTACGCGAGGGTGCTAACTCTGTCGTTTACCGACCGATTTGGATGAAATTTTCACCCGGCCTTTTCTTCGACACGCCATTTTCGGTTCCGCCGACGGTCGTTCCAAATTCAAAATACCACCGGAGCTATAGCCCTCCGAAAATCGGCCTTTTTTCGACCTCTACGCAAAAAAGTCGGCAGCCAACTGGGCGCATGCCAGGGACCAGCCGTAAACGGCATCGTGTCGTCAAAGGACCCAGGTATATGAGAAAAATCCGACATTCTGACATTTCAAGATGGCGGCCGAGATATTGGCTTTCAAAGGTGTCAAATTTACTATGGAGAATTTCTACAAAAAAATTGTACTGAAAATCATCTTTTTCGTAGAAAATCTTAATTTTTTTGTACCATCGATAGAGGCTAAGCGCCAAAATGAGTACTTGGCTGAGAATGGCGTCACCACGCCGAGGTGCTGTGGCATTCCAGTTGGCCATCGACCCATTAAAGTTTGAAAATCACCCACTTTAATAGAAAATTTTCACCCAAAATAGGACTTTTCATACAAAAATGCATTTCTTTAGTACCACCGACGGAGGCCAAAGGCCGAAACTACTACTCGGCTGGGAGCGGCTACTTAGTGCCGAGGTGCTGTGGCATTCCAGTTGGCCATCGACCCATTAAAGTTTGAAAATCACCCACTTTAATAGAAAATTTTCACCCAAAATAGTTATTTTCATACAAAAATGCATTTCTTTAGTACCACCGACGGAGGCCAAAGGCCGAAACTACTACTCGGCTGGGAGCGGCTACTTAGTGCCGAGGTGCTGTGGCATTCCAGTTGGCCATCGACTCATTAAAGTTTGAAAATCACGCACTATAATAGAAAAATTTCACCCGAAATAGTTATTTTCATACAAAAATGCGTTTCTTTAGTACCACAGGTGGAGGCCAAAGGCCAAAAAAATTGCTCGTCTGTGAATGGCATCGTGTCACGTAGATATTCAGGTCCCTGAGAAAAATCAAACATTTTGAAATTTCTAATTGCCGGCCGAGTTATTGACGATTGATCAAGGCCAACTTTGTATGAACATTTTGTACTGAAAATCGATTTCCTATAGAAGCCCTCCGCAAGTTTGTACTGCCTGCCGCAAATACCTACCGGGTGAACGACCCGAGTCATTATATATATATAAAGCTGCAATCCGGTATACTCACTGATCTAACATAATACGTTTTCTCGGAAATGGCACGAGTTGGACGAAAATGATGTATGACAAAGTTGTAGGGAATGTACGATATACGGCCATCCTATGGAGCCGATTTTTGAATTTCGAACGCGTTCCACTACGCGAGGGTGCTAACTCTGTCGTTTACCGACCGATTTGGATGAAATTTTCACCCGGCCTTTTCTTCGACACGCCATTTTCGGTTCCGCCGACGGTCGTTCCAAATTCAAAATACCACCGGAGCTATAGCCCTCCGAAAATCGGCCTTTTTTCGACCTCTACGCAAAAAAGTCGGCAGCCAACTGGGCGCATGCCAGGGACCAGCCGTAAACGGCATCGTGTCGTCAAAGGACCCAGGTATATGAGAAAAATCCGACATTCTGACATTTCAAGATGGCGGCCGAGATATTGGCTTTCAAAGGTGTCAAATTTACTATGGAGAATTTCTACAAAAAAATTGTACTGAAAATCATCTTTTTCGTAGAAAATCTTAATTTTTTTGTACCATCGATAGAGGCTAAGCGCCAAAATGAGTACTTGGCTGAGAATGGCGTCACCACGCCGAGGTGCTGTGGCATTCCAGTTGGCCATCGACCCATTAAAGTTTGAAAATCACCCACTTTAATAGAAAATTTTCACCCAAAATAGGACTTTTCATACAAAAATGCATTTCTTTAGTACCACCGACGGAGGCCAAAGGCCGAAACTACTACTCGGCTGGGAGCGGCTACTTAGTGCCGAGGTGCTGTGGCATTCCAGTTGGCCATCGACCCATTAAAGTTTGAAAATCACCCACTTTAATAGAAAATTTTCACCCAAAATAGTTATTTTCATACAAAAATGCATTTCTTTAGTACCACCGACGGAGGCCAAAGGCCGAAACTACTACTCGGCTGGGAGCGGCTACTTAGTGCCGAGGTGCTGTGGCATTCCAGTTGGCCATCGACTCATTAAAGTTTGAAAATCACGCACTATAATAGAAAAATTTCACCCGAAATAGTTATTTTCATACAAAAATGCGTTTCTTTAGTACCACAGGTGGAGGCCAAAGGCCAAAAAAATTGCTCGTCTGTGAATGGCATCGTGTCACGTAGATATTCAGGTCCCTGAGAAAAATCAAACATTTTGAAATTTCTAATTGCCGGCCGAGTTATTGACGATTGATCAAGGCCAACTTTGTATGAACATTTTGTACTGAAAATCGATTTCCTATAGAAGCCCTCCGCAAGTTTGTACTGCCTGCCGCAAATACCTACCGGGTGAACGACCCGAGTCATTATATATATATAAAGCTGCAATCCGGTATACTCACTGATCTAACATAATACGTTTTCTCGGAAATGGCACGAGTTGGACGAAAATGATGTATGACAAAGTTGTAGGGAATGTACGATATACGGCCATCCTATGGAGCCGATTTTTGAATTTCGAACGCGTTCCACTACGCGAGGGTGCTAACTCTGTCGTTTACCGACCGATTTGGATGAAATTTTCACCCGGCCTTTTCTTCGACACGCCATTTTCGGTTCCGCCGACGGTCGTTCCAAATTCAAAATACCACCGGAGCTATAGCCCTCCGAAAATCGGCCTTTTTTCGACCTCTACGCAAAAAAGTCGGCAGCCAACTGGGCGCATGCCAGGGACCAGCCGTAAACGGCATCGTGTCGTCAAAGGACCCAGGTATATGAGAAAAATCCGACATTCTGACATTTCAAGATGGCGGCCGAGATATTGGCTTTCAAAGGTGTCAAATTTACTATGGAGAATTTCTACAAAAAAATTGTACTGAAAATCATCTTTTTCGTAGAAAATCTTAATTTTTTTGTACCATCGATAGAGGCTAAGCGCCAAAATGAGTACTTGGCTGAGAATGGCGTCACCACGCCGAGGTGCTGTGGCATTCCAGTTGGCCATCGACCCATTAAAGTTTGAAAATCACCCACTTTAATAGAAAATTTTCACCCAAAATAGGACTTTTCATACAAAAATGCATTTCTTTAGTACCACCGACGGAGGCCAAAGGCCGAAACTACTACTCGGCTGGGAGCGGCTACTTAGTGCCGAGGTGCTGTGGCATTCCAGTTGGCCATCGACCCATTAAAGTTTGAAAATCACCCACTTTAATAGAAAATTTTCACCCAAAATAGTTATTTTCATACAAAAATGCATTTCTTTAGTACCACCGACGGAGGCCAAAGGCCGAAACTACTACTCGGCTGGGAGCGGCTACTTAGTGCCGAGGTGCTGTGGCATTCCAGTTGGCCATCGACTCATTAAAGTTTGAAAATCACGCACTATAATAGAAAAATTTCACCCGAAATAGTTATTTTCATACAAAAATGCGTTTCTTTAGTACCACAGGTGGAGGCCAAAGGCCAAAAAAATTGCTCGTCTGTGAATGGCATCGTGTCACGTAGATATTCAGGTCCCTGAGAAAAATCAAACATTTTGAAATTTCTAATTGCCGGCCGAGTTATTGACGATTGATCAAGGCCAACTTTGTATGAACATTTTGTACTGAAAATCGATTTCCTATAGAAGCCCTCCGCAAGTTTGTACTGCCTGCCGCAAATACCTACCGGGTGAACGACCCGAGTCATTATATATATATAAAGCTGCAATCCGGTATACTCACTGATCTAACATAATACGTTTTCTCGGAAATGGCACGAGTTGGACGAAAATGATGTATGACAAAGTTGTAGGGAATGTACGATATACGGCCATCCTATGGAGCCGATTTTTGAATTTCGAACGCGTTCCACTACGCGAGGGTGCTAACTCTGTCGTTTACCGACCGATTTGGATGAAATTTTCACCCGGCCTTTTCTTCGACACGCCATTTTCGGTTCCGCCGACGGTCGTTCCAAATTCAAAATACCACCGGAGCTATAGCCCTCCGAAAATAGGCCTTTTTTCGACCTCTACGCAAAAAAGTCGGCAGCCAACTGGGCGCATGCCAGGGACCAGCCGTAAACGGCATCGTGTCGTCAAAGGACCCAGGTATATGAGAAAAATCCGACATTCTGACATTTCAAGATGGCGGCTGAGATATTGGCTTTCAAAGGTGTCAAATTTACTATGGAGAATTTCTACAAAAAATTTGTACTGAAAATCATCTTTTTCGTAGAAAATCTTAATTTTTTTGTACCATCGATAGAGGCTAAGCGCCAAAATGAGTACTTGGCTGAGAATGGCGTCACCACGCCGAGGTGCTGTGGCATTCCAGTTGGCCATCGACCCATTAAAGTTTGAAAATCACCCACTTTAATAGAAAAATTTCACCCGAAATAGTTATTTTCATACAAAAATGCATTTCTTTAGTACCACCGTTGGAGGCCAAAGGCCAAAACTACTACTCGGCTGGGAGCGGCTACTTAGTGCCGAGGTGCTGTGGCATTCCAGTTGGCCATCGACCCATTAAAGTTTGAAAATCACCCACTTTAATAGAAAAATTTCACCCGAAATAGTTATTTTCATACAAAAATGCATTTCTTTAGTACCACCGTTGGAGGCCAAAGGCCAAAACTACTACTCGGCTGGGAGCGGCTACTTAGTGCCGAGGTGCTGTGGCATTCCAGTTGGCCATCGACTCATTAAAGTTTGAAAATCACGCACTATAATAGAAAAATTTCACCCGAAATAGTTATTTTCATACAAAAATGCATTTCTTTAGTACCACCGACGGAGGCCAAAGGTCAAAAAAATTGCTCATCTGTGAATGGCATCGTGTCACGTAGATATTCAGGTCCCTGAGAAAAATCAAACATTTTGAAGTTTCTAATTGCCGGCCGAGTTATTGACGATTGATCAAGGCCAACTTTGTATGAACATTTTGTACTGAAAATCGATTTCCTATAGAAGCCCTCCGCAAGTACTGCCTGCCGCAAATACCTACCGGGTGAACGACCCGAGTCATTATATTATATATATATAAAGCTACAATCCGGTATACTCACTGATCTATTCATCCATACGTTTTCTCGGAAACGGTAAGATTTGGACGAAAATGATGTATGAGAAAGTTGTAGGAAATGTATGAATTACAGCCATCCTATGAAGCCGATTTTTGAATTTCGAACGCGTTCCACTACGCGAAGGTGCTAACTCTGTAGTTTACCGGCCGATTTGGATGAAATTTTGATAGAATGGTGATATAGTGATCCGATTGAAAAAAAAAATTTTGGTTGTTCGAAATTCAAAATGGCGGCGCAGATATAGCCGACCGAAAAATCGACATTTGCGCAAAAAAGTCGGCAGCCAACTGGGCATATGCTGGAGATATGCCGTAAACGGCATCTCGTTGCCAAAGGACCCAGGTATATGAGAAAAATCCGACATCTTGGAATTTCAAGATGGCGGCCGAGATATTGATGATTGAAAATGACAAGTTTTTGTATGGAGATTTAGTACTAAACTTGACTTTTCAACAGAGAAATGGGACAAACTTGCGAGGCCGGAGGCCGAGCTCCGCGAAGCGGGCACAAAAAGTTCTGCCGCGGCGAGGCCGAAGGCCGAGCTCCGATTAGGCCGAGGCCGAAGGCCGAGACCATTCAGGTTACGGCGCACAAGTACCAGCGCAAAAGCAAAATGGGACAAACTTGCGAGGCCGGAGGCCGAGCTCCGCGAAGCGGGCACGAGGAACCCCGCCGCGGCGAGGCCGAAGGCCGAGCTCCGTCCAGGCCGAGGCCGAAGGCCGAAACCGTTCAGTTAACGGCGCACAACTACCAGCGCAAGAGCAAAAAGAGACAAACTTGCGAGGCCGGAGGCCGAGCTCCGCGGAGCGGGCACGAGGAACCCCGCCGCGGCGAGGCCGAAGGCCGAGCTCCGTCCAGGCCGAGGCCGAAGGCCGAGACCATACATGTTCCCATGCAACAATTCACTACAATAAGTGTCTAGCGAGGCCCTAGGCCGAGCGCCGCGGAGAGCGCAGCTCGGAGCGGCTGGGGGTTGGCGCGCGTAAGCGCGCAGGGGGCTCGCCCCCTAGTTATATATATATAAAGCTACAATGCGATATACTCACTGATCTAACATCCATACGTTTTCTCCGAAATGGCACGATTTGGATGAAAATGATGTATGAGAAAGTTGTAGGGAATGTACGATATACAGCCATCCTATGGAGCCGATTTTTGAATTTCGAACGCGTTCCACTACGCGAGGGTGCTAACTCTGTCGTTTACCGACCGATTTGGATGAAATTTTCACCCGGCCTTTTCTTCGACACGCCATTTTCGGTTCCGCCGACGGTCGTTCCAAATTCAAAATACCACCGGAGCTATAGCCCTCCGAAAATCGGCCTTTTTTCGACCTCTACGCAAAAAAGTCGGCAGCCAACTGGGCGCATGCCAGGGACCAGCCGTAAACGGCATCGTGTCGTCAAAGGACCCAGGTATATGAGAAAAATCCGACATTCTGACATTTCAAGATGGCGGCCGAGATATTGGCTTTCAAAGGTGTCAAATTTACTATGGAGAATTTCTACAAAAAATTTGTACTGAAAATCATCTTTTTCGTAGAAAATCGTAATTTTTTTGTACCATCGATGGAGGCTAAGCGCCGAAATGAGTACTTGGCTGGGAATGGCGTCACCACGCCGAAGTACTGTAGCATTCCAGTTGGCCATCGACTCATCAAAGTTTGAAAATCACGCACTTTAATAGAAAATTTTCACCCGAAATAGGATTTTTCATACAAAAATGCTTTTTTTTACTACTACCGCTGGAGGCCAAAGGCCGAAACTACTACTCGGCTGGGAGCGGCTACTTAGTGCCGAGGTGCTGTGGCATTCCAGTTGGCCATCGACTCATCAAAGTTTGAAAATCACGCACTTTAATAGAAAAAATTCACACGAAATAGGATTTTTCATACAAAAATGCATTTTTTTAGTACCACCGCTGGAGGCCAAAGGCCAAAAAAATTGCTCATCTGTGAATGGCATCGTGTCACGTAGATATTCAGGTCCCTGAGAAAAATCAAACATTTTGAAATTTCTAATTACCGGCCGAGTTATTGACGATTGATGAAGGCCAACTTTGTATGAACATTTTGTACTGAAAATCGATTTCCTCATAGAAGCCCTCCGCAAGTACTGCCTGCCGCAAATACCTACCGGGTGAACGACCCGAGTCATTATATATATATAAAGCTGCAATCCGGTATACTCACTGATCTATTCATCCATACGTTTTCTCCGAAACGGTAAGATTTGGACGAAAATGATGTATGAGAAAGTTGTAGGAAATGTATGAATTACAGCCATCCTATGAAGCCGATTTTTGAATTTCGAACGCGTTCCACTACGCGAGGGTGCTAACTCTGTCGTTTACCGACCGATTTGGATGAAATTTTCACCCGGCCTTTTCTTCGACACGCCATTTTCGGTTCCGCCGACGGTCGTTCCAAATTCAAAATACCACCGGAGATATAGCCCTCCGAAAATCGGCCTTTTTTCGACCTCTACGCAAAAAAGTCGGCAGCCAACTGGGCGCATGCCAGGGACCAGCCGTAAACGGCATCGTGTCGTCAAAGGACCCAGGTATATGAGAAAAATCCGACATTCTGACATTTCAAGATGGCGGCTGAGATATTGGCTTTCAAAGGTGTCAAATTTACTATGGAGAATTTCTACAAAAAATTTGTACTGAAAATCATCTTTTTCGTAGAAAATCTTAATTTTTTTGTACCATCGACAGAGGCTAAGCGCCAAAATGAGTACTTGGCTGAGAATGGCGTCACCACGCCGAGGTGCTGTGGCATTCCAGTTGGCCATCGACTCATTAAAGTTTGAAAATCACGCACTATAATAGAAAAATTTCACCCGAAATAGTTATTTTCATACAAAAATGCGTTTCTTTAGTACCACCGACGGAGGCCAAAGGCCGAAACTACTACTCGGCTGGGAGCGGCTACTCAGTGCCGAGGTGCTGTAGCATTCCAGTTGGCCATCGACCCATTAAAGTTTGAAAATCACCCACTTTAATAGAAAAAATTCACCCGAAATAGTTATTTTCATACAAAAATGCATTTCTTTAGTACCACCGACGGAGGCCAAAGGCCGAAACTACTACTCGGCTGGGAGCGGCTACTCAGTGCCGAGGTGCTGTAGCATTCCAGTTGGCCATCGACTCATCAAAGTTTAAAAATCACGCACTATAATAGAAAAATTTCACCCGAAATAGTTATTTTCATACAAAAATGCATTTCTTTAGTACCACCGACGGAGGCCAAAGGCCAAAACTACTACTCGGCTGGGAGCGGCTACTTAGTGCCGAGGTGCTGTGGCATTCCAGTTGGCCATCGACTCATCAAAGTTTGAAAATCACGCACTTTAATAGAAAAATTTCACCCGAAATAGTTATTTTCATACAAAAATGCATTTCTTTAGTACCACCGACGGAGGCCAAAGGCCGAAACTACTACTCGGCTGGGAGCGGCTACTTAGTGCCGAGGTGCTGTGGCATTTCAGTTGGCCATCGACTCATCAAAGTTTGAAAATCACCCACTTTAATAGAAAATTTTCACCCAAAATAGGACTTTTCATACAAAAATGCATTTCTTTAGTAACACCGACGGAGGCCAAAGGCCGAAACTACTACTCGGCTGGGAGCGGCTACTTAGTGCCGAGGTGCTGTGGCATTCCAGTTGGCCATCGACTCATCAAAGTTTGAAAATCACGCACTTTAATAGAAAAATTTCACCCGAAATAGTTATTTTCATACAAAAATGCATTTCTTTAGTACCACCGACGGAGGCCAAAGGCCGAAACTACTACTCGGCTGGGAGCGGCTACTCAGTGCCGAGGTGCTGTAGCATTCCAGTTGGCCATCGACTCATCAAAGTTTAAAAATCACGCACTATAATAGAAAAATTTCACCCGAAATAGTTATTTTCATACAAAAATGCATTTCTTTAGTACCACCGACGGAGGCCAAAGGCCAAAACTACTACTCGGCTGGGAGCGGCTACTTAGTGCCGAGGTGCTGTGGCATTCCAGTTGGCCATCGACTCATCAAAGTTTGAAAATCACGCACTTTAATAGAAAAATTTCACCCGAAATAGTTATTTTCATACAAAAATGCATTTCTTTAGTACCACCGACGGAGGCCAAAGGCCGAAACTACTACTCGGCTGGGAGCGGCTACTTAGTGCCGAGGTGCTGTGGCATTTCAGTTGGCCATCGACTCATCAAAGTTTGAAAATCACCCACTTTAATAGAAAATTTTCACCCAAAATAGGACTTTTCATACAAAAATGCATTTCTTTAGTAACACCGACGGAGGCCAAAGGCCGAAACTACTACTCGGCTGGGAGCGGCTACTTAGTGCCGAGGTGCTGTGGCATTCCAGTTGGCCATCGACTCATCAAAGTTTGAAAATCACGCACTTTAATAGAAAAATTTCACCCGAAATAGTTATTTTCATACAAAAATGCATTTCTTTAGTACCACCGACGGAGGCCAAAGGCCGAAACTACTACTCGGCTGGGAGCGGCTACTCAGTGCCGAGGTGCTGTAGCATTCCAGTTGGCCATCGACTCATCAAAGTTTAAAAATCACGCACTATAATAGAAAAATTTCACCCGAAATAGTTATTTTCATACAAAAATGCATTTCTTTAGTACCACCGACGGAGGCCAAAGGCCAAAACTACTACTCGGCTGGGAGCGGCTACTTAGTGCCGAGGTGCTGTGGCATTCCAGTTGGCCATCGACTCATCAAAGTTTGAAAATCACGCACTTTAATAGAAAAATTTCACCCGAAATAGTTATTTTCATACAAAAATGCATTTCTTTAGTACCACCGACGGAGGCCAAAGGCCGAAACTACTACTCGGCTGGGAGCGGCTACTTAGTGCCGAGGTGCTGTGGCATTTCAGTTGGCCATCGACTCATCAAAGTTTGAAAATCACCCACTTTAATAGAAAATTTTCACCCAAAATAGGACTTTTCATACAAAAATGCATTTCTTTAGTAACACCGACGGAGGCCAAAGGCCGAAACTACTACTCGGCTGGGAGCGGCTACTTAGTGCCGAGGTGCTGTGGCATTCCAGTTGGCCATCGACTCATCAAAGTTTGAAAATCACGCACTTTAATAGAAAAATTTCACCCGAAATAGTTATTTTCATACAAAAATGCATTTCTTTAGTACCACCGACGGAGGCCAAAGGCCGAAACTACTACTCGGCTGGGAGCGGCTACTCAGTGCCGAGGTGCTGTAGCATTCCAGTTGGCCATCGACTCATCAAAGTTTAAAAATCACGCACTATAATAGAAAAATTTCACCCGAAATAGTTATTTTCATACAAAAATGCATTTCTTTAGTACCACCGACGGAGGCCAAAGGCCAAAACTACTACTCGGCTGGGAGCGGCTACTTAGTGCCGAGGTGCTGTGGCATTCCAGTTGGCCATCGACTCATCAAAGTTTGAAAATCACGCACTTTAATAGAAAAATTTCACCCGAAATAGTTATTTTCATACAAAAATGCATTTCTTTAGTACCACCGACGGAGGCCAAAGGCCGAAACTACTACTCGGCTGGGAGCGGCTACTTAGTGCCGAGGTGCTGTGGCATTTCAGTTGGCCATCGACTCATCAAAGTTTGAAAATCACCCACTTTAATAGAAAATTTTCACCCAAAATAGGACTTTTCATACAAAAATGCATTTCTTTAGTAACACCGACGGAGGCCAAAGGCCGAAACTACTACTCGGCTGGGAGCGGCTACTTAGTGCCGAGGTGCTGTGGCATTCCAGTTGGCCATCGACTCATCAAAGTTTGAAAATCACCCACTTTAATAGAAAATTTTCACCCAAAATAGGACTTTTCATACAAAAATGCATTTTTTTAGTACCACCGGTGGAGGCCAAAGGCCAAAAAAATTGCTCATCTGTGAATGGCATCGTGTCACGTAGATATTCAGGTCCCTGAGAAAAATCAAACATTTTGAAGTTTCTAATTGCCGGCCGAGTTATTGACGATTGATCAAGGCCAACTTTGTATGAACATTTTGTACTGAAAATCGATTTCCTATAGAAGCCCTCCGCAAGTACTGCCTGCCGCAAATACCTACCGGGTGAACGACCCGAGTCATTATATATATATAAAGCTGCAATCCGGTATACTCACTGATCTATTCATCCATACGTTTTCTCCGAAACGGTAAGATTTGGACGAAAATGATGTATGAGAAAGTTGTAGGAAATGTATGAATTACAGCCATCCTATGAAGCCGATTTTTGAATTTCGAACGCGTTCCACTACGCGAGGGTGCTAACTCTGTCGTTTACCGACCGATTTGGATGAAATTTTCACCCGGCCTTTTCTTCGACACGCCATTTTCGGTTCCGCCGACGGTCGTTCCAAATTCAAAATACCACCGGAGCTATAGCCCTCCGAAAATCGGCCTTTTTTCGACCTCTACGCAAAAAAGTCGGCAGCCAACTGGGCGCATGCCAGGGACCAGCCGTAAACGGCATCGTGTCGTCAAAGGACCCAGGTATATGAGAAAAATCCGACATTCTGACATTTCAAGATGGCGGCCGAGATATTGGCTTTCAAAGGTGTCAAATTTACTATGGAGAATTTCTACAAAAAATTTGTACTGAAAATCATCTTTTTCGTAGAAAATCTTAATTTTTTTGTACCATCGATAGAGGCTAAGCGCCAAAATGAGTACTTGGCTGAGAATGGCGTCACCACGCCGAGGTGCTGTGGCATTCCAGTTGGCCATCGACCCATTAAAGTTTGAAAATCACCCACTTTAATAGAAAATTTTCACCCGAAATAGTTATTTTCATACAAAAATGCATTTCTTTAGTACCACCGACGGAGGCCAAAGGCCGAAACTACTACTCGGCTGGGAGCGGCTACTCAGTGCCGAGGTGCTGTGGCATTTCAGTTGGCCATCGACTCATCAAAGTTTGAAAATCACCCACTTTAATAGAAAATTTTCACCCAAAATAGGACTTTTCATACAAAAATGCATTTTTTTAGTACCACCGGTGGAGGCCAAAGGCCAAAAAAATTGCTCATCTGTGAATGGCATCGTGTCACGTAGATATTCAGGTCCCTGAGAAAAATCAAACATTTTGAAATTTCTAATTGCGGGCCGAGTTATTGACGATTGATCAAGGCCAACTTTGTATGAACTTTTTGTACTGAAAATCGATTTCCTATAGAAGCCCTCCGCAAGTACTGCCTGCCGCAAATACCTACCGGGTGAACGACCCGAGTCATTATATATATATAAAGCTACAATGCGATATACTCACTGATCTAACATAATACGTTTTCTCGGAAATGGCACGATTTGGATGAAAATGATGTATGACAAAGTTGTAGGGAATGTAAGATATACGGCCATCCTATGGAGCCGATTTTTGAATTTCGAACGCGTTCCACTACGCGAGGGTGCTAACTCTGTCGTTTACCGACCGATTTGGATGAAATTTTCACCCGGCCTTTTCTTCGACACGCCATTTTCGGTTCCGCCGACGGTCGTTCCAAATTCAAAATACCACCGGAGATATAGCCCTCCGAAAATCGGCCTTTTTTCGACCTCTACGCAAAAAAGTCGGCAGCCAACTGGGCGCATGCCAGGGACCAGCCGTAAACGGCATCGTGTCGTCAAAGGACCCAGGTATATGAGAAAAATCCGACATTCTGACATTTCAAGATGGCGGCTGAGATATTGGCTTTCAAAGGTGTCAAATTTACTATGGAGAATTTCTACAAAAAATTTGTACTGAAAATCATCTTTTTCGTAGAAAATCTTAATTTTTTTGTACCATCGACAGAGGCTAAGCGCCAAAATGAGTACTTGGCTGAGAATGGCGTCACCACGCCGAGGTGCTGTGGCATTCCAGTTGGCCATCGACTCATTAAAGTTTGAAAATCACGCACTATAATAGAAAAATTTCACCCGAAATAGTTATTTTCATACAAAAATGCGTTTCTTTAGTACCACCGACGGAGGCCAAAGGCCGAAACTACTACTCGGCTGGGAGCGGCTACTCAGTGCCGAGGTGCTGTAGCATTCCAGTTGGCCATCGACCCATTAAAGTTTGAAAATCACCCACTTTAATAGAAAAAATTCACCCGAAATAGTTATTTTCATACAAAAATGCATTTCTTTAGTACCACCGACGGAGGCCAAAGGCCGAAACTACTACTCGGCTGGGAGCGGCTACTCAGTGCCGAGGTGCTGTAGCATTCCAGTTGGCCATCGACCCATTAAAGTTTGAAAATCACCCACTTTAATAGAAAAAATTCACCCGAAATAGTTATTTTCATACAAAAATGCATTTCTTTAGTACCACCGACGGAGGCCAAAGGCCGAAACTACTACTCGGCTGGGAGCGGCTACTCAGTGCCGAGGTGCTGTGGCATTCCAGTTGGCCATCGACTCATTAAAGTTTGAAAATCACCCACTTTAATAGAAAAAATTCACCCGAAATAGTTATTTTCATACAAAAATGCATTTCTTTAGTACCACCGACGGAGGCCAAAGGCCGAAACTACTACTCGGCTGGGAGCGGCTACTCAGTGCCGAGGTGCTGTGGCATTCCAGTTGGCCATCGACCCATTAAAGTTTGAAAATCACCCACTTTAATAGAAAAAATTCACCCGAAATAGTTATTTTCATACAAAAATGCATTTCTTTAGTACCACCGACGGAGGCCAAAGGCCGAAACTACTACTCGGCTGGGAGCGGCTACTCAGTGCCGAGGTGCTGTGGCATTCCAGTTGGCCATCGACTCATTAAAGTTTGAAAATCACGCACTTTAATAGAAAATTTTCACCCGAAATAGGATTTTTCATACAAAAATGCATTTCTTTAGTACCACCGACGGAGGCCAAAGGCCGAAACTACTACTCGGCTGGGAGCGGCTACTTAGTGCCGAGGTGCTGTGGCATTCCAGTTGGCCATCGACTCATCAAAGTTTGAAAATCACGCACTTTAATAGAAAATTTTCACCCGAAATAGGATTTTTCATACAAAAATGCATTTCTTTAGTACCACCGACGGAGGCCAAAGGCCGAAACTACTACTCGGCTGGGAGCAGCTACTTAGTGCCGAGGTGCTGTGGCATTCCAGTTGGCCATCGACTCATTAAAGTTTGAAAATCACGCACTTTAATAGAAAATTTTCACCCGAAATAGGATTTTTCATACAAAAATGCATTTCTTTAGTACCACCGACGGAGGCCAAAGGTCAAAAAAATTACTCATCTGTGAATGGCATCGTGTCACGTAGATATTCAGGTCCCTGAGAAAAATCAAACATTTTGAAATTTCTAATTGCCGGCCGAGTTATTGACGATTGATGAAGGCCAACTTTGTATGAACATTTTGTAATGAAAATCGATTTCCTCATAGAAGCCCTCCGCAAGTACTGCCTGCCGCAAATACCTACCGGGTGAACGACCCGAGTCATTATATATATATAAAGCTGCAATCCGGTATACTCACTGATCTATTCATCCATACGTTTTCTCCGAAACGGTAAGATTTGGACGAAAATGATGTATGAGAAAGTTGTAGGAAATGTATGAATTACAGCCATCCTATGAAGCCGATTTTTGAATTTCGAACGCGTTCCACTACGCGAGGGTGCTAACTCTGTCGTTTACCGACCGATTTGGATGAAATTTTCACCCGGCCTTTTCTTCGACACGCCATTTTCGGTTCCGCCGACGGTCGTTCCAAATTCAAAATACCACCGGAGCTATAGCCCTCCGAAAATCGGCCTTTTTTCGACCTCTACGCAAAAAAGTCGGCAGCCAACTGGGCGCATGCCAGGGACCAGCCGTAAACGGCATCGTGTCGTCAAAGGACCCAGGTATATGAGAAAAATCCGACATTCTGACATTTCAAGATGGCGGCTGAGATATTGGCTTTCAAAGGTGTCAAATTTACTATGGAGAATTTCTACAAAAAATTTGTACTGAAAATCATCTTTTTCGTAGAAAATCTTAATTTTTTTGTACCATCGATAGAGGCTAAGCGCCAAAATGAGTACTTGGCTGAGAATGGCGTCACCACGCCGAGGTGCTGTGGCATTCCAGTTGGCCATCGACCCATTAAAGTTTGAAAATCACCCACTTTAATAGAAAAATTTCACCCGAAATAGTTATTTTCATACAAAAATGCATTTCTTTAGTACCACCGTTGGAGGCCAAAGGCCAAAACTACTACTCGGCTGGGAGCGGCTACTTAGTGCTGAGGTGCTGTGGCATTCCAGTTGGCCATCGACTCATTAAAGTTTGAAAATCACGCACTATAATAGAAAAAAATCACCCGAAATAGGATTTTTCATACAAAAATGCATTTCTTTAGTACCACCGACGGAGGCCAAAGGCCGAAACTACTACTCGGCTGGGAGCGGCTACTTAGTGCCGAGGTGCTGTGGCATTCCAGTTGGCCATCGACCCATTAAAGTTTGAAAATCACGCACTTTAATAGAAAAAAATCACCCGAAATAGGATTTTTCATACAAAAATGCATTTCTTTAGTACCACTGACGGAGGCCAAAGGCCGAAACTACTACTCGGCTGGGAGCGGCTACTTAGTGCCGAGGTGCTGTGGCATTCCAGTTGGCCATCGACCCATTAAAGTTTGAAAATCACGCACTTTAATAGAAAAAAATCACCCGAAATAGGATTTTTCATACAAAAATGCATTTCTTTAGTACCACTGACGGAGGCCAAAGGCCGAAACTACTACTCGGCTGGGAGCGGCTACTTAGTGCCGAGGTGCTGTGGCGTTCCAGTTGGCCATCGACCCATTAAAGTTTGAAAATCACGCACTTTAATAGAAAATTTTCACACGAAATAGGATTTTTCATACAAAAATGCATTTCTTTAGTACCACCGACGGAGGCCAAAGGCCGAAACTACTACTCGGCTGGGAGCGGCTACTCAGTGCCGAGGTGCTGTAGCATTCCAGTTGGCCATCGACTCATCAAAGTTTGAAAATCACCCACTTTAATAGAAAAAAATCACCCGAAATAGGAATTTTCATACAAAAATGCATTTTTTTAGTACCACAGGTGGAGGCCAAAGGCCAAAAAAATTGCTCATCTGTGAATGGCATCGTGTCACGTAGATATTTAGGTCCCTGAGAAAAATCAAACATTTTGAAATTTCCAATTGCCGGCCGAGTTATTGACGATTGATCAAGGCCAACTTTGTATGAACATTTTGTACTGAAAATCGATTTCCTATAGAAGCCCTCCGCAAGTACTGCCTGCCGCAAATACCTACCGGGTGAACGACCCGAGTCATTATATATATATAAAGCTACAATGCGATATACTCACTGATCTAACATAATACGTTTTCTCGGAAATGGCACGATTTGGATGAAAATGATGTATGACAAAGTTGTAGGGAATGTAAGATATACGGCCATCCTATGGAGCCGATTTTTGAATTTCGAACGCGTTCCACTACGCGAGGGTGCTAACTCTGTCGTTTACCGACCGATTTGGATGAAATTTTCACCCGGCCTTTTCTTCGACACGCCATTTTCGGTTCCGCCGACGGTCGTTCCAAATTCAAAATACCACCGGAGATATAGCCCTCCGAAAATCGGCCTTTTTTCGACCTCTACGCAAAAAAGTCGGCAGCCAACTGGGCGCATGCCAGGGACCAGCCGTAAACGGCATCGTGTCGTCAAAGGACCCAGGTATATGAGAAAAATCCGACATTCTGACATTTCAAGATGGCGGCTGAGATATTGGCTTTCAAAGGTGTCAAATTTACTATGGAGAATTTCTACAAAAAATTTGTACTGAAAATCATCTTTTTCGTAGAAAATCTTAATTTTTTTGTACCATCGACAGAGGCTAAGCGCCAAAATGAGTACTTGGCTGAGAATGGCGTCACCACGCCGAGGTGCTGTGGCATTCCAGTTGGCCATCGACTCATTAAAGTTTGAAAATCACGCACTATAATAGAAAAATTTCACCCGAAATAGTTATTTTCATACAAAAATGCGTTTCTTTAGTACCACCGACGGAGGCCAAAGGCCGAAACTACTACTCGGCTGGGAGCGGCTACTCAGTGCCGAGGTGCTGTAGCATTCCAGTTGGCCATCGACCCATTAAAGTTTGAAAATCACCCACTTTAATAGAAAAAATTCACCCGAAATAGTTATTTTCATACAAAAATGCATTTCTTTAGTACCACCGACGGAGGCCAAAGGCCGAAACTACTACTCGGCTGGGAGCGGCTACTCAGTGCCGAGGTGCTGTAGCATTCCAGTTGGCCATCGACCCATTAAAGTTTGAAAATCACCCACTTTAATAGAAAAAATTCACCCGAAATAGTTATTTTCATACAAAAATGCATTTCTTTAGTACCACCGACGGAGGCCAAAGGCCGAAACTACTACTCGGCTGGGAGCGGCTACTCAGTGCCGAGGTGCTGTGGCATTCCAGTTGGCCATCGACTCATTAAAGTTTGAAAATCACGCACTTTAATAGAAAATTTTCACCCGAAATAGGATTTTTCATACAAAAATGCATTTCTTTAGTACCACCGACGGAGGCCAAAGGCCGAAACTACTACTCGGCTGGGAGCGGCTACTTAGTGCCGAGGTGCTGTGGCATTCCAGTTGGCCATCGACTCATCAAAGTTTGAAAATCACGCACTTTAATAGAAAATTTTCACCCGAAATAGGATTTTTCATACAAAAATGCATTTCTTTAGTACCACCGACGGAGGCCAAAGGCCGAAACTACTACTCGGCTGGGAGCAGCTACTTAGTGCCGAGGTGCTGTGGCATTCCAGTTGGCCATCGACTCATTAAAGTTTGAAAATCACGCACTTTAATAGAAAATTTTCACCCGAAATAGGATTTTTCATACAAAAATGCATTTCTTTAGTACCACCGACGGAGGCCAAAGGTCAAAAAAATTACTCATCTGTGAATGGCATCGTGTCACGTAGATATTCAGGTCCCTGAGAAAAATCAAACATTTTGAAATTTCTAATTGCCGGCCGAGTTATTGACGATTGATGAAGGCCAACTTTGTATGAACATTTTGTAATGAAAATCGATTTCCTCATAGAAGCCCTCCGCAAGTACTGCCTGCCGCAAATACCTACCGGGTGAACGACCCGAGTCATTATATATATATAAAGCTACAATGCGATATACTCACTGATCTAACATAATACGTTTTCTCGGAAATGGCACGATTTGGATGAAAATGATGTATGACAAAGTTGTAGGGAATGTAAGATATACGGCCATCCTATGGAGCCGATTTTTGAATTTCGAACGCGTTCCACTACGCGAGGGTGCTAACTCTGTCGTTTACCGACCGATTTGGATGAAATTTTCACCCGGCCTTTTCTTCGACACGCCATTTTCGGTTCCGCCGACGGTCGTTCCAAATTCAAAATACCACCGGAGATATAGCCCTCCGAAAATCGGCCTTTTTTCGACCTCTACGCAAAAAAGTCGGCAGCCAACTGGGCGCATGCCAGGGACCAGCCGTAAACGGCATCGTGTCGTCAAAGGACCCAGGTATATGAGAAAAATCCGACATTCTGACATTTCAAGATGGCGGCTGAGATATTGGCTTTCAAAGGTGTCAAATTTACTATGGAGAATTTCTACAAAAAATTTGTACTGAAAATCATCTTTTTCGTAGAAAATCTTAATTTTTTTGTACCATCGACAGAGGCTAAGCGCCAAAATGAGTACTTGGCTGAGAATGGCGTCACCACGCCGAGGTGCTGTGGCATTCCAGTTGGCCATCGACTCATTAAAGTTTGAAAATCACGCACTATAATAGAAAAATTTCACCCGAAATAGTTATTTTCATACAAAAATGCGTTTCTTTAGTACCACCGACGGAGGCCAAAGGCCGAAACTACTACTCGGCTGGGAGCGGCTACTCAGTGCCGAGGTGCTGTAGCATTCCAGTTGGCCATCGACCCATTAAAGTTTGAAAATCACCCACTTTAATAGAAAAAATTCACCCGAAATAGTTATTTTCATACAAAAATGCATTTCTTTAGTACCACCGACGGAGGCCAAAGGCCGAAACTACTACTCGGCTGGGAGCGGCTACTCAGTGCCGAGGTGCTGTAGCATTCCAGTTGGCCATCGACCCATTAAAGTTTGAAAATCACCCACTTTAATAGAAAAAATTCACCCGAAATAGTTATTTTCATACAAAAATGCATTTCTTTAGTACCACCGACGGAGGCCAAAGGCCGAAACTACTACTCGGCTGGGAGCGGCTACTCAGTGCCGAGGTGCTGTGGCATTCCAGTTGGCCATCGACTCATTAAAGTTTGAAAATCACCCACTTTAATAGAAAAAATTCACCCGAAATAGTTATTTTCATACAAAAATGCATTTCTTTAGTACCACCGACGGAGGCCAAAGGCCGAAACTACTACTCGGCTGGGAGCGGCTACTCAGTGCCGAGGTGCTGTGGCATTCCAGTTGGCCATCGACCCATTAAAGTTTGAAAATCACCCACTTTAATAGAAAAAATTCACCCGAAATAGTTATTTTCATACAAAAATGCATTTCTTTAGTACCACCGACGGAGGCCAAAGGCCGAAACTACTACTCGGCTGGGAGCGGCTACTCAGTGCCGAGGTGCTGTGGCATTCCAGTTGGCCATCGACTCATTAAAGTTTGAAAATCACGCACTTTAATAGAAAATTTTCACCCGAAATAGGATTTTTCATACAAAAATGCATTTCTTTAGTACCACCGACGGAGGCCAAAGGCCGAAACTACTACTCGGCTGGGAGCGGCTACTTAGTGCCGAGGTGCTGTGGCATTCCAGTTGGCCATCGACTCATCAAAGTTTGAAAATCACGCACTTTAATAGAAAATTTTCACCCGAAATAGGATTTTTCATACAAAAATGCATTTCTTTAGTACCACCGACGGAGGCCAAAGGCCGAAACTACTACTCGGCTGGGAGCAGCTACTTAGTGCCGAGGTGCTGTGGCATTCCAGTTGGCCATCGACTCATTAAAGTTTGAAAATCACGCACTTTAATAGAAAATTTTCACCCGAAATAGGATTTTTCATACAAAAATGCATTTCTTTAGTACCACCGACGGAGGCCAAAGGTCAAAAAAATTACTCATCTGTGAATGGCATCGTGTCACGTAGATATTCAGGTCCCTGAGAAAAATCAAACATTTTGAAATTTCTAATTGCCGGCCGAGTTATTGACGATTGATGAAGGCCAACTTTGTATGAACATTTTGTAATGAAAATCGATTTCCTCATAGAAGCCCTCCGCAAGTACTGCCTGCCGCAAATACCTACCGGGTGAACGACCCGAGTCATTATATATATATAAAGCTACAATGCGATATACTCACTGATCTAACATAATACGTTTTCTCGGAAATGGCACGATTTGGATGAAAATGATGTATGACAAAGTTGTAGGGAATGTAAGATATACGGCCATCCTATGGAGCCGATTTTTGAATTTCGAACGCGTTCCACTACGCGAGGGTGCTAACTCTGTCGTTTACCGACCGATTTGGATGAAATTTTCACCCGGCCTTTTCTTCGACACGCCATTTTCGGTTCCGCCGACGGTCGTTCCAAATTCAAAATACCACCGGAGATATAGCCCTCCGAAAATCGGCCTTTTTTCGACCTCTACGCAAAAAAGTCGGCAGCCAACTGGGCGCATGCCAGGGACCAGCCGTAAACGGCATCGTGTCGTCAAAGGACCCAGGTATATGAGAAAAATCCGACATTCTGACATTTCAAGATGGCGGCTGAGATATTGGCTTTCAAAGGTGTCAAATTTACTATGGAGAATTTCTACAAAAAATTTGTACTGAAAATCATCTTTTTCGTAGAAAATCTTAATTTTTTTGTACCATCGACAGAGGCTAAGCGCCAAAATGAGTACTTGGCTGAGAATGGCGTCACCACGCCGAGGTGCTGTGGCATTCCAGTTGGCCATCGACTCATTAA
This sequence comes from Yponomeuta sedellus, assembly GCA_934045075.1. Taxonomy (NCBI): domain Eukaryota; kingdom Metazoa; phylum Arthropoda; class Insecta; order Lepidoptera; family Yponomeutidae; genus Yponomeuta; species Yponomeuta sedellus. Next base: position 17,382,448 of record OW203726.1, read on the forward strand.
AGTTTGAAAATCACGCACTATAATAGAAAAATTTCACCCGAAATAGTTATTTTCATACAAAAATGCGTTTCTTTAGTACCACCGACGGAGGCCAAAGGCCGAAACTACTACTCGGCTGGGAGCGGCTACTCAGTGCCGAGGTGCTGTAGCATTCCAGTTGGCCATCGACCCATTAAAGTTTGAAAATCACCCACTTTAATAGAAAAAATTCACCCGAAATAGTTATTTTCATACAAAAATGCATTTCTTTAGTACCACCGACGGAGGCCAAAGGCCGAAACTACTACTCGGCTGGGAGCGGCTACTCAGTGCCGAGGTGCTGTAGCATTCCAGTTGGCCATCGACCCATTAAAGTTTGAAAATCACCCACTTTAATAGAAAAAATTCACCCGAAATAGTTATTTTCATACAAAAATGCATTTCTTTAGTACCACCGACGGAGGCCAAAGGCCGAAACTACTACTCGGCTGGGAGCGGCTACTCAGTGCCGAGGTGCTGTGGCATTCCAGTTGGCCATCGACTCATTAAAGTTTGAAAATCACCCACTTTAATAGAAAAAATTCACCCGAAATAGTTATTTTCATACAAAAATGCATTTCTTTAGTACCACCGACGGAGGCCAAAGGCCGAAACTACTACTCGGCTGGGAGCGGCTACTCAGTGCCGAGGTGCTGTGGCATTCCAGTTGGCCATCGACCCATTAAAGTTTGAAAATCACCCACTTTAATAGAAAAAATTCACCCGAAATAGTTATTTTCATACAAAAATGCATTTCTTTAGTACCACCGACGGAGGCCAAAGGCCGAAACTACTACTCGGCTGGGAGCGGCTACTCAGTGCCGAGGTGCTGTGGCATTCCAGTTGGCCATCGACTCATTAAAGTTTGAAAATCACGCACTTTAATAGAAAATTTTCACCCGAAATAGGATTTTTCATACAAAAATGCATTTCTTTAGTACCACCGACGGAGGCCAAAGGCCGAAACTACTACTCGGCTGGGAGCGGCTACTTAGTGCCGAGGTGCTGTGGCATTCCAGTTGGCCATCGACTCATCAAAGTTTGAAAATCACGCACTTTAATAGAAAATTTTCACCCGAAATAGGATTTTTCATACAAAAATGCATTTCTTTAGTACCACCGACGGAGGCCAAAGGCCGAAACTACTACTCGGCTGGGAGCAGCTACTTAGTGCCGAGGTGCTGTGGCATTCCAGTTGGCCATCGACTCATTAAAGTTTGAAAATCACGCACTTTAATAGAAAATTTTCACCCGAAATAGGATTTTTCATACAAAAATGCATTTCTTTAGTACCACCGACGGAGGCCAAAGGTCAAAAAAATTACTCATCTGTGAATGGCATCGTGTCACGTAGATATTCAGGTCCCTGAGAAAAATCAAACATTTTGAAATTTCTAATTGCCGGCCGAGTTATTGACGATTGATGAAGGCCAACTTTGTATGAACATTTTGTAATGAAAATCGATTTCCTCATAGAAGCCCTCCGCAAGTACTGCCTGCCGCAAATACCTACCGGGTGAACGACCCGAGTCATTATATATATATAAAGCTACAATCCGGTATACTCACTGATCTATTCATCCATACGTTTTCTCGGAAACGGTAAGATTTGGACGAAAATGATGTATGAGAAAGTTGTAGGAAATGTATGAATTACAGCCATCCTATGAAGCCGATTTTTGAATTTCGAACACGTTCCACTACGCGAGGGTGCTAACTCTGGCGTTTACCGACCGATTTGGATGAAAATTTGATAGAATGGTGATTTAGTAATCCGATTGAAAAAAAAAATTTTGGTTGTTCGAAATTCAAAATGGCGGCGCAGATATAGCCGACCCAAAAATCGACCTTTGCGCAAAAAAGTCGGCAGCCAACTGGGCATATGCTGGAGATATGCCGTAAACGGCATCGCGTTGCCAAAGGACCCAGGTATATGAGAAAAATCCGACATCTTGGAATTTCAAGATGGCGTCCGAGATATTGATGATTGAAAATGACAAATTTTTGTATGGAGATTTAGTACTAAAATTGACTTTTCAATAGAGAAATGAGACAAACTTGCGAGGCCGGAGGCCGAGCTTCGCGAAGCGGGCACAAAAAGTTCTGCCGCGGCGAGGCCGAAGGCCGAGCTCCGTTTTGGCCGAGGCCAAAGGCCGAGACCATACAAATTGCGGCGCACAAGTACCAGCGCAAGAGCAAAAAGGGACAAACTTGCGAGGCCGCAGGCCGAGCTCCGCGGAGCGGGCACGAGAAATCCCGCCGCGGCGAGGCCGAAGGCCGAGCTCCGTCCAGGCCGAGGCCGAAGGCCGAGAACGTTCAGGTTACGGCGGACAAGTACCAGCGCAAGAGCAAAGAGGGACAAACTTGCGAGGCCGAAGGCCGAGCTCCGCGGAGCGGGCACTAAGAACCCCGCTGCGGCGAGGCCGAAGGCCGAGCTTCGTCCAGGCCGAGGCCGAAGGCCGAGACCGTTTAGTTTACGGCACACAAGTGCCAGCGCAAGAGCAAAAAGAGACAAACTTGCGAGGCCGGAGGCCGAGCTCCGCGGAGCGGGCACGAGAAACCCCGCCGCGGCGAGGCCGAAGGCCGAGCTCCGTCCAGGCCGAGGCCGAAGGCCGAGACCATACATGTTCCCATGCAACAATTCCCTACAATAAGTGTCTAGCGAGGCCCTAGGCCGAGCGCCGCGGAGAGCGCAGCTCGGAGCGGCTGGGGGTTGGCGCGCGTAAGCGCGCAGGGGGCTCGCCCCCTAGTTATATATATATAAAGCTACAATCCGGTATACTCACTGATCTATTCATCCATACGTTTTCTCGGAAACGGTAAGATTTGGACGAAAATGATGTATGAGAAAGTTGTAGGAAATGTATGAATTACAGCCATCCTATGAAGCCGATTTTTGAATTTCGAACACGTTCCACTACGCGAGGGTGCTAACTCTGGCGTTTACCGACCGATTTGGATGAAAATTTGATAGAATGGTGATTTAGTAATCCGATTGAAAAAAAAAATTTTGGTTGTTCGAAATTCAAAATGGCGGCGCAGATATAGCCGACCCAAAAATCGACCTTTGCGCAAAAAAGTCGGCAGCCAACTGGGCATATGCTGGAGATATGCCGTAAACGGCATCGCGTTGCCAAAGGACCCAGGTATATGAGAAAAATCCGACATCTTGGAATTTCAAGATGGCGTCCGAGATATTGATGATTGAAAATGACAAATTTTTGTATGGAGATTTAGTACTAAAATTGACTTTTCAATAGAGAAATGAGACAAACTTGCGAGGCCGGAGGCCGAGCTTCGCGAAGCGGGCACAAAAAGTTCTGCCGCGGCGAGGCCGAAGGCCGAGCTCCGTTTTGGCCGAGGCCAAAGGCCGAGACCATACAAATTGCGGCGCACAAGTACCAGCGCAAGAGCAAAAAGGGACAAACTTGCGAGGCCGCAGGCCGAGCTCCGCGGAGCGGGCACGAGAAATCCCGCCGCGGCGAGGCCGAAGGCCGAGCTCCGTCCAGGCCGAGGCCGAAGGCCGAGAACGTTCAGGTTACGGCGGACAAGTACCAGCGCAAGAGCAAAGAGGGACAAACTTGCGAGGCCGAAGGCCGAGCTCCGCGGAGCGGGCACTAAGAACCCCGCTGCGGTGAGGCCGAAGGCCGAGCTTCGTCCAGGCCGAGGCCGAAGGCCGAGACCGTTTAGTTTACGGCACACAAGTGCCAGCGCAAGAGCAAAAAGAGACAAACTTGCGAGGCCGGAGGCCGAGCTCCGCGGAGCGGGCACGAGAAACCCCGCCGCGGCGAGGCCGAAGGCCGAGCTCCGTCCAGGCCGAGGCCGAAGGCCGAGACCATACATGTTCCCATGCAACAATTCCCTACAATAAGTGTCTAGCGAGGCCCTAGGCCGAGCGCCGCGGAGAGCGCAGCTCGGAGCGGCTGGGGGTTGGCGCGCGTAAGCGCGCAGGGGGCTCGCCCCCTAGTATATATATATAAAGCTGCAATCCGGTATACTCACTGATCTATTCATCCATACGTTTTCTCCGAAACGGTAAGATTTGGACGAAAATGATGTATGAGAAAGTTGTAGGAAATGTATGAATTACAGCCATCCTATGAAGCCGATTTTTGAATTTCGAACGCGTTCCACTACGCGAGGGTGCTAACTCTGTCGTTTACCGACCGATTTGGATGAAATTTTCACCCGGCCTTTTCTTCGACACGCCATTTTCGGTTCCGCCGACGGTCGTTCCAAATTCAAAATACCACCGGAGCTATAGCCCTCCGAAAATCGGCCTTTTTTCGACCTCTACGCAAAAAAGTCGGCAGCCAACTGGGCGCATGCCAGGGACCAGCCGTAAACGGCATCGTGTCGTCAAAGGACCCAGGTATATGAGAAAAATCCGACATTCTGACATTTCAAGATGGCGGCTGAGATATTGGCTTTCAAAGGTGTCAAATTTACTATGGAGAATTTCTACAAAAAATTTGTACTGAAAATCATCTTTTTCGTAGAAAATCTTAATTTTTTTGTACCATCGATAGAGGCTAAGCGCCAAAATGAGTACTTGGCTGAGAATGGCGTCACCACGCCGAGGTGCTGTGGCATTCCAGTTGGCCATCGACCCATTAAAGTTTGAAAATCACCCACTTTAATAGAAAAATTTCACCCGAAATAGTTATTTTCATACAAAAATGCATTTCTTTAGTACCACCGACGGAGGCCAAAGGCCGAAACTACTACTCGGCTGGGAGCGGCTACTTAGTGCCGAGGTGCTGTGGCATTCCAGTTGGCCATCGACCCATTAAAGTTTGAAAATCACCCACTTTAATAGAAAAATTTCACCCGAAATAGTTATTTTCATACAAAAATGCATTTCTTTAGTACCACCGTTGGAGGCCAAAGGCCAAAACTACTACTCGGCTGGGAGCGGCTACTTAGTGCCGAGGTGCTGTGGCATTCCAGTTGGCCATCGACTCATTAAAGTTTGAAAATCACGCACTATAATAGAAAAATTTCACCCGAAATAGTTATTTTCATACAAAAATGCATTTCTTTAGTACCACCGACGGAGGCCAAAGGTCAAAAAAATTGCTCATCTGTGAATGGCATCGTGTCACGTAGATATTCAGGTCCCTGAGAAAAATCAAACATTTTGAAGTTTCTAATTGCCGGCCGAGTTATTGACGATTGATCAAGGCCAACTTTGTATGAACATTTTGTACTGAAAATCGATTTCCTATAGAAGCCCTCCGCAAGTACTGCCTGCCGCAAATACCTACCGGGTGAACGACCCGAGTCATTATATATATATAAAGCTGCAATCCGGTATACTCACTGATCTATTCATCCATACGTTTTCTCCGAAACGGTAAGATTTGGACGAAAATGATGTATGAGAAAGTTGTAGGAAATGTATGAATTACAGCCATCCTATGAAGCCGATTTTTGAATTTCGAACGCGTTCCACTACGCGAGGGTGCTAACTCTGTCGTTTACCGACCGATTTGGATGAAATTTTCACCCGGCCTTTTCTTCGACACGCCATTTTCGGTTCCGCCGACGGTCGTTCCAAATTCAAAATACCACCGGAGCTATAGCCCTCCGAAAATCGGCCTTTTTTCGACCTCTACGCAAAAAAGTCGGCAGCCAACTGGGCGCATGCCAGGGACCAGCCGTAAACGGCATCGTGTCGTCAAAGGACCCAGGTATATGAGAAAAATCCGACATTCTGACATTTCAAGATGGCGGCTGAGATATTGGCTTTCAAAGGTGTCAAATTTACTATGGAGAATTTCTACAAAAAATTTGTACTGAAAATCATCTTTTTCGTAGAAAATCTTAATTTTTTTGTACCATCGATAGAGGCTAAGCGCCAAAATGAGTACTTGGCTGAGAATGGCGTCACCACGCCGAGGTGCTGTGGCATTCCAGTTGGCCATCGACCCATTAAAGTTTGAAAATCACCCACTTTAATAGAAAAATTTCACCCGAAATAGTTATTTTCATACAAAAATGCATTTCTTTAGTACCACCGTTGGAGGCCAAAGGCCAAAACTACTACTCGGCTGGGAGCGGCTACTTAGTGCCGAGGTGCTGTGGCATTCCAGTTGGCCATCGACCCATTAAAGTTTGAAAATCACCCACTTTAATAGAAAAATTTCACCCGAAATAGTTATTTTCATACAAAAATGCATTTCTTTAGTACCACCGTTGGAGGCCAAAGGCCAAAACTACTACTCGGCTGGGAGCGGCTACTTAGTGCCGAGGTGCTGTGGCATTCCAGTTGGCCATCGACTCATTAAAGTTTGAAAATCACGCACTATAATAGAAAAATTTCACCCGAAATAGTTATTTTCATACAAAAATGCATTTCTTTAGTACCACCGACGGAGGCCAAAGGCCGAAACTACTACTCGGCTGGGAGCGGCTACTTAGTGCCGAGGTGCTGTGGCATTCCAGTTGGCCATCGACCCATTAAAGTTTGAAAATCACCCACTTTAATAGAAAAATTTCACCCGAAATAGTTATTTTCATACAAAAATGCATTTCTTTAGTACCACCGTTGGAGGCCAAAGGCCAAAACTACTACTCGGCTGGGAGCGGCTACTTAGTGCCGAGGTGCTGTGGCATTCCAGTTGGCCATCGACCCATTAAAGTTTGAAAATCACCCACTTTAATAGAAAAATTTCACCCGAAATAGTTATTTTCATACAAAAATGCATTTCTTTAGTACCACCGTTGGAGGCCAAAGGCCAAAACTACTACTCGGCTGGGAGCGGCTACTTAGTGCCGAGGTGCTGTGGCATTCCAGTTGGCCATCGACTCATTAAAGTTTGAAAATCACGCACTATAATAGAAAAATTTCACCCGAAATAGTTATTTTCATACAAAAATGCATTTCTTTAGTACCACCGACGGAGGCCAAAGGCCGAAACTACTACTCGGCTGGGAGCGGCTACTTAGTGCCGAGGTGCTGTGGCATTCCAGTTGGCCATCGACCCATTAAAGTTTGAAAATCACCCACTTTAATAGAAAAATTTCACCCGAAATAGTTATTTTCATACAAAAATGCATTTCTTTAGTACCACCGTTGGAGGCCAAAGGCCAAAACTACTACTCGGCTGGGAGCGGCTACTTAGTGCCGAGGTGCTGTGGCATTCCAGTTGGCCATCGACTCATTAAAGTTTGAAAATCACGCACTATAATAGAAAAATTTCACCCGAAATAGTTATTTTCATACAAAAATGCATTTCTTTAGTACCACCGACGGAGGCCAAAGGTCAAAAAAATTGCTCATCTGTGAATGGCATCGTGTCACGTAGATATTCAGGTCCCTGAGAAAAATCAAACATTTTGAAGTTTCTAATTGCCGGCCGAGTTATTGACGATTGATCAAGGCCAACTTTGTATGAACATTTTGTACTGAAAATCGATTTCCTATAGAAGCCCTCCGCAAGTACTGCCTGCCGCAAATACCTACCGGGTGAACGACCCGAGTCATTATATATATATAAAGCTACAATGCGATATACTCACTGATCTAACATCCATACGTTTTCTCGGAAATGGCAAGAGTTGGACGAAAATGATGTATGACAAAGTTGTAGGGAATGTACGATATACGGCCATCCTATGGAGCCGATTTTTGAATTTCGAACGCGTTCCACTACGCGAGGGTGCTAACTCTGTCGTTTACCGACCGATTTGGATGAAATTTTCACCCGGCCTTTTCTTCGACACGCCATTTTCGGTTCCGCCGACGGTCGTTCCAAATTCAAAATACCACCGGAGATATAGCCCTCCAAAAATCGGCCTTTTTTCGACCTCTACGCAAAAAAGTCGGCAGCCAACTGGGCGCATGCCAGGGACCAGCCGTAAACGGCATCGTGTCGTCAAAGGACCCAGGTATATGAGAAAAATCCGACATTCTGACATTTCAAGATGGCGGCTGAGATATTGGCTTTCAAAGGTGTCAAATTTACTATGGAGAATTTCTACAAAAAATTTGTACTGAAAATCATATTTTTCGTAGAAAATCGTAATTTGTTTGTACCATCGATGGAGGTTAAGCGCCGAAATGAGTACTCGGCTGGGAGCGGCTACTCAGTGCCGAGGTGCTGTGGCATTCCAGTTGGCCATCGACTCATCAAAGTTTGAAAATCACCCACTTTAATAGAAAATTTTCACCCGAAATAGGATTTTTCATACAAAAATGCATTTCTTTAGTACCACCGACGGAGGCCAAAGGCCAAAAAAATTGCTCATCTGTGAATGGCATCGTGTCACGTAGATATTCAGGTCCCTGAGAAAAATCAAACATTTTGAAATTTCTAATTGCCGGCCGAGTTATTGACGATTGATCAAGGCCAACTTTGTATGAACATTTTGTACTGAAAATCGATTTCCTATAGAAGCCCTCCGCAAGTACTGCCTGCCGCAAATACCTACCGGGTGAACGACCCGAGTCATTATATATATATAAAGCTACAATGCGATATACTCACTGATCTAACATCCATACGTTTTCTCGGAAATGGCAAGAGTTGGACGAAAATGATGTATGACAAAGTTGTAGGGAATGTACGATATACGGCCATCCTATGGAGCCGATTTTTGAATTTCGAACGCGTTCCACTACGCGAGGGTGCTAACTCTGTCGTTTACCGACCGATTTGGATGAAATTTTCACCCGGCCTTTTCTTCGACACGCCATTTTCGGTTCCGCCGACGGTCGTTCCAAATTCAAAATACCACCGGAGCTATAGCCCTCCGAAAATCGGCCTTTTTTCGACCTCTACGCAAAAAAGTCGGCAGCCAACTGGGCGCATGCCAGGGACCAGCGGTAAACGGCATCGTGTCGTCAAAGGACCCAGGTATATGAGAAAAATCCGACATTCTGACATTTCAAGATGGCGGCCGAGATATTGGCTTTCAAAGGTGTCAAATTTACTATGGAGAATTTCTACAAAAAATTTGTACTGAAAATCATCTTTTTCGTAGAAAATCGTAATTTTTTTGTACTATCGATGGAGGCTAAGCGCCGAAATGAGTACTTGGCTGGGAATGGCGTCACCACGCCGAGGTACTGTAGCATTCCAGTTGGCCATCGACCCATTAAAGTTTGAAAATCACCCTCTTTAATAGAAAATTTTCACCCGAAATAGGATTTTTCATACAAAAATGCATTTCTTTAGTACCACCGACGGAGGCCAAAGGCCGAAACTACTACTCGGCTGGGAGCGGCTACTTAGTGCCGAGGTGCTGTGGCATTCCAGTTGGCCATCGACTCATCAAAGTTTGAAAATCACCCACTTTAATAGAAAATTTTCACCCGAAATAGGATTTTTCATACAAAAATGCATTTCTTTAGTACCACCGACGGAGGCCAAAGGCCAAAAAAATTGCTCATCTGTGAATGGCATCGTGTCACGTAGATATTCAGGTCCCTGAGAAAAATCAAACATTTTGAAATTTCTAATTGCCGGCCGAGTTATTGACGATTGATCAAGGCCAACTTTGTATGAACATTTTGTACTGAAAATCGATTTCCTATAGAAGCCCTCCGCAAGTACTGCCTGCCGCAAATACCTACCGGGTGAACGACCCGAGTCATTATATATATATAAAGCTACAATGCGATATACTCACTGATCTAACATCCATACGTTTTCTCGGAAATGGCAAGAGTTGGACGAAAATGATGTATGACAAAGTTGTAGGGAATGTACGATATACGGCCATCCTATGGAGCCGATTTTTGAATTTCGAACGCGTTCCACTACGCGAGGGTGCTAACTCTGTCGTTTACCGACCGATTTGGATGAAATTTTCACCCGGCCTTTTCTTCGACACGCCATTTTCGGTTCCGCCGACGGTCGTTCCAAATTCAAAATACCACCGGAGCTATAGCCCTCCGAAAATCGGCCTTTTTTCGACCTCTACGCAAAAAAGTCGGCAGCCAACTGGGCGCATGCCAGGGACCAGCGGTAAACGGCATCGTGTCGTCAAAGGACCCAGGTATATGAGAAAAATCCGACATTCTGACATTTCAAGATGGCGGCCGAGATATTGGCTTTCAAAGGTGTCAAATTTACTATGGAGAATTTCTACAAAAAATTTGTACTGAAAATCATCTTTTTCGTAGAAAATCGTAATTTTTTTGTACTATCGATGGAGGCTAAGCGCCGAAATGAGTACTTGGCTGGGAATGGCGTCACCACGCCGAGGTACTGTAGCATTCCAGTTGGCCATCGACCCATTAAAGTTTGAAAATCACCCTCTTTAATAGAAAATTTTCACCCGAAATAGGATTTTTCATACAAAAATGCATTTCTTTAGTACCACCGACGGAGGCCAAAGGCCGAAACTACTACTCGGCTGGGAGCGGCTACTTAGTGCCGAGGTGCTGTGGCATTCCAGTTGGCCATCGACTCATCAGAGTTTGAAAATCACCCACTTTAATAGAAAATTTTCACCCGAAATAGGATTTTTCATACAAAAATGCATTTCTTTAGTACCACCGACGGAGGCCAAAGGCCGAAACTACTACTCGGCTGGGAGCGGCTACTTAGTGCCGAGGTGCTGTGGCATTCCAGTTGGCCATCGACTCATCAAAGTTTGAAAATCACCCACTTTAATAGAAAATTTTCACCCGAAATAGGATTTTTCATACAAAAATGCATTTCTTTAGTACCACCGACGGAGGCCAAAGGCCGAAACTACTACTCGGCTGGGAGCGGCTACTTAGTGCCGAGGTGCTGTGGCATTCCAGTTGGCCATCGACTCATTAAAGTTTGAAAATCACCCACTTTAATAGAAAAAATTCACCCGAAATAGTTATTTTCATACAAAAATGCATTTCTTTAGTACCACCGACGGAGGCCAAAGGCCGAAACTACTACTCGGCTGGGAGCGGCTACTCAGTGCCGAGGTGCTGTGGCATTCCAGTTGGCCATCGACCCATTAAAGTTTGAAAATCACCCACTTTAATAGAAAAAATTCACCCGAAATAGTTATTTTCATACAAAAATGCATTTCTTTAGTACCACCGACGGAGGCCAAAGGCCAAAAAAATTGCTCATCTGTGAATGGCATCGTGTCACGTAGATATTCAGGTCCCTGAGAAAAATCAAACATTTTGAAATTTCTAATTGCCGGCCGAGTTATTGACGATTGATCAAGGCCAACTTTGTATGAACATTTTGTACTGAAAATCGATTTCCTATAGAAGCCCTCCGCAAGTACTGCCTGCCGCAAATACCTACCGGGTGAACGACCCGAGTCATTATATATATATAAAGCTACAATGCGATATACTCACTGATCTAACATCCATACGTTTTCTCGGAAATGGCAAGAGTTGGACGAAAATGATGTATGACAAAGTTGTAGGGAATGTACGATATACGGCCATCCTATGGAGCCGATTTTTGAATTTCGAACGCGTTCCACTACGCGAGGGTGCTAACTCTGTCGTTTACCGACCGATTTGGATGAAATTTTCACCCGGCCTTTTCTTCGACACGCCATTTTCGGTTCCGCCGACGGTCGTTCCAAATTCAAAATACCACCGGAGATATAGCCCTCCAAAAATCGGCCTTTTTTCGACCTCTACGCAAAAAAGTCGGCAGCCAACTGGGCGCATGCCAGGGACCAGCCGTAAACGGCATCGTGTCGTCAAAGGACCCAGGTATATGAGAAAAATCCGACATTCTGACATTTCAAGATGGCGGCTGAGATATTGGCTTTCAAAGGTGTCAAATTTACTATGGAGAATTTCTACAAAAAATTTGTACTGAAAATCATATTTTTCGTAGAAAATCGTAATTTGTTTGTACCATCGATGGAGGTTAAGCGCCGAAATGAGTACTCGGCTGGGAGCGGCTACTCAGTGCCGAGGTGCTGTGGCATTCCAGTTGGCCATCGACTCATCAAAGTTTGAAAATCACCCACTTTAATAGAAAATTTTCACCCGAAATAGGATTTTTCATACAAAAATGCATTTCTTTAGTACCACCGACGGAGGCCAAAGGCCAAAAAAATTGCTCATCTGTGAATGGCATCGTGTCACGTAGATATTCAGGTCCCTGAGAAAAATCAAACATTTTGAAATTTCTAATTGCCGGCCGAGTTATTGACGATTGATCAAGGCCAACTTTGTATGAACATTTTGTACTGAAAATCGATTTCCTATAGAAGCCCTCCGCAAGTACTGCCTGCCGCAAATACCTACCGGGTGAACGACCCGAGTCATTATATATATATAAAGCTACAATGCGATATACTCACTGATCTAACATCCATACGTTTTCTCGGAAATGGCAAGAGTTGGACGAAAATGATGTATGACAAAGTTGTAGGGAATGTACGATATACGGCCATCCTATGGAGCCGATTTTTGAATTTCGAACGCGTTCCACTACGCGAGGGTGCTAACTCTGTCGTTTACCGACCGATTTGGATGAAATTTTCACCCGGCCTTTTCTTCGACACGCCATTTTCGGTTCCGCCGACGGTCGTTCCAAATTCAAAATACCACCGGAGCTATAGCCCTCCGAAAATCGGCCTTTTTTCGACCTCTACGCAAAAAAGTCGGCAGCCAACTGGGCGCATGCCAGGGACCAGCGGTAAACGGCATCGTGTCGTCAAAGGACCCAGGTATATGAGAAAAATCCGACATTCTGACATTTCAAGATGGCGGCCGAGATATTGGCTTTCAAAGGTGTCAAATTTACTATGGAGAATTTCTACAAAAAATTTGTACTGAAAATCATCTTTTTCGTAGAAAATCGTAATTTTTTTGTACTATCGATGGAGGCTAAGCGCCGAAATGAGTACTTGGCTGGGAATGGCGTCACCACGCCGAGGTACTGTAGCATTCCAGTTGGCCATCGACCCATTAAAGTTTGAAAATCACCCTCTTTAATAGAAAATTTTCACCCGAAATAGGATTTTTCATACAAAAATGCATTTCTTTAGTACCACCGACGGAGGCCAAAGGCCGAAACTACTACTCGGCTGGGAGCGGCTACTTAGTGCCGAGGTGCTGTGGCATTCCAGTTGGCCATCGACTCATCAAAGTTTGAAAATCACCCACTTTAATAGAAAATTTTCACCCGAAATAGGATTTTTCATACAAAAATGCATTTCTTTAGTACCACCGACGGAGGCCAAAGGCCAAAAAAATTGCTCATCTGTGAATGGCATCGTGTCACGTAGATATTCAGGTCCCTGAGAAAAATCAAACATTTTGAAATTTCTAATTGCCGGCCGAGTTATTGACGATTGATCAAGGCCAACTTTGTATGAACATTTTGTACTGAAAATCGATTTCCTATAGAAGCCCTCCGCAAGTACTGCCTGCCGCAAATACCTACCGGGTGAACGACCCGAGTCATTATATATATATAAAGCTACAATGCGATATACTCACTGATCTAACATCCATACGTTTTCTCGGAAATGGCAAGAGTTGGACGAAAATGATGTATGACAAAGTTGTAGGGAATGTACGATATACGGCCATCCTATGGAGCCGATTTTTGAATTTCGAACGCGTTCCACTACGCGAGGGTGCTAACTCTGTCGTTTACCGACCGATTTGGATGAAATTTTCACCCGGCCTTTTCTTCGACACGCCATTTTCGGTTCCGCCGACGGTCGTTCCAAATTCAAAATACCACCGGAGATATAGCCCTCCAAAAATCGGCCTTTTTTCGACCTCTACGCAAAAAAGTCGGCAGCCAACTGGGCGCATGCCAGGGACCAGCCGTAAACGGCATCGTGTCGTCAAAGGACCCAGGTATATGAGAAAAATCCGACATTCTGACATTTCAAGATGGCGGCTGAGATATTGGCTTTCAAAGGTGTCAAATTTACTATGGAGAATTTCTACAAAAAATTTGTACTGAAAATCATATTTTTCGTAGAAAATCGTAATTTGTTTGTACCATCGATGGAGGTTAAGCGCCGAAATGAGTACTCGGCTGGGAGCGGCTACTCAGTGCCGAGGTGCTGTGGCATTCCAGTTGGCCATCGACTCATCAAAGTTTGAAAATCACCCACTTTAATAGAAAATTTTCACCCGAAATAGGATTTTTCATACAAAAATGCATTTCTTTAGTACCACCGACGGAGGCCAAAGGCCAAAAAAATTGCTCATCTGTGAATGGCATCGTGTCACGTAGATATTCAGGTCCCTGAGAAAAATCAAACATTTTGAAATTTCTAATTGCCGGCCGAGTTATTGACGATTGATCAAGGCCAACTTTGTATGAACATTTTGTACTGAAAATCGATTTCCTATAGAAGCCCTCCGCAAGTACTGCCTGCCGCAAATACCTACCGGGTGAACGACCCGAGTCATTATATATATATAAAGCTACAATGCGATATACTCACTGATCTAACATCCATACGTTTTCTCGGAAATGGCAAGAGTTGGACGAAAATGATGTATGACAAAGTTGTAGGGAATGTACGATATACGGCCATCCTATGGAGCCGATTTTTGAATTTCGAACGCGTTCCACTACGCGAGGGTGCTAACTCTGTCGTTTACCGACCGATTTGGATGAAATTTTCACCCGGCCTTTTCTTCGACACGCCATTTTCGGTTCCGCCGACGGTCGTTCCAAATTCAAAATACCACCGGAGCTATAGCCCTCCGAAAATCGGCCTTTTTTCGACCTCTACGCAAAAAAGTCGGCAGCCAACTGGGCGCATGCCAGGGACCAGCGGTAAACGGCATCGTGTCGTCAAAGGACCCAGGTATATGAGAAAAATCCGACATTCTGACATTTCAAGATGGCGGCCGAGATATTGGCTTTCAAAGGTGTCAAATTTACTATGGAGAATTTCTACAAAAAATTTGTACTGAAAATCATCTTTTTCGTAGAAAATCGTAATTTTTTTGTACTATCGATGGAGGCTAAGCGCCGAAATGAGTACTTGGCTGGGAATGGCGTCACCACGCCGAGGTACTGTAGCATTCCAGTTGGCCATCGACCCATTAAAGTTTGAAAATCACCCTCTTTAATAGAAAATTTTCACCCGAAATAGGATTTTTCATACAAAAATGCATTTCTTTAGTACCACCGACGGAGGCCAAAGGCCGAAACTACTACTCGGCTGGGAGCGGCTACTTAGTGCCGAGGTGCTGTGGCATTCCAGTTGGCCATCGACTCATCAAAGTTTGAAAATCACCCACTTTAATAGAAAATTTTCACCCGAAATAGGATTTTTCATACAAAAATGCATTTCTTTAGTACCACCGACGGAGGCCAAAGGCCAAAAAAATTGCTCATCTGTGAATGGCATCGTGTCACGTAGATATTCAGGTCCCTGAGAAAAATCAAACATTTTGAAATTTCTAATTGCCGGCCGAGTTATTGACGATTGATCAAGGCCAACTTTGTATGAACATTTTGTACTGAAAATCGATTTCCTATAGAAGCCCTCCGCAAGTACTGCCTGCCGCAAATACCTACCGGGTGAACGACCCGAGTCATTATATATATATAAAGCTACAATGCGATATACTCACTGATCTAACATCCATACGTTTTCTCGGAAATGGCAAGAGTTGGACGAAAATGATGTATGACAAAGTTGTAGGGAATGTACGATATACGGCCATCCTATGGAGCCGATTTTTGAATTTCGAACGCGTTCCACTACGCGAGGGTGCTAACTCTGTCGTTTACCGACCGATTTGGATGAAATTTTCACCCGGCCTTTTCTTCGACACGCCATTTTCGGTTCCGCCGACGGTCGTTCCAAATTCAAAATACCACCGGAGATATAGCCCTCCAAAAATCGGCCTTTTTTCGACCTCTACGCAAAAAAGTCGGCAGCCAACTGGGCGCATGCCAGGGACCAGCCGTAAACGGCATCGTGTCGTCAAAGGACCCAGGTATATGAGAAAAATCCGACATTCTGACATTTCAAGATGGCGGCTGAGATATTGGCTTTCAAAGGTGTCAAATTTACTATGGAGAATTTCTACAAAAAATTTGTACTGAAAATCATATTTTTCGTAGAAAATCGTAATTTGTTTGTACCATCGATGGAGGTTAAGCGCCGAAATGAGTACTCGGCTGGGAGCGGCTACTCAGTGCCGAGGTGCTGTGGCATTCCAGTTGGCCATCGACTCATCAAAGTTTGAAAATCACCCACTTTAATAGAAAATTTTCACCCGAAATAGGATTTTTCATACAAAAATGCATTTCTTTAGTACCACCGACGGAGGCCAAAGGCCAAAAAAATTGCTCATCTGTGAATGGCATCGTGTCACGTAGATATTCAGGTCCCTGAGAAAAATCAAACATTTTGAAATTTCTAATTGCCGGCCGAGTTATTGACGATTGATCAAGGCCAACTTTGTATGAACATTTTGTACTGAAAATCGATTTCCTATAGAAGCCCTCCGCAAGTACTGCCTGCCGCAAATACCTACCGGGTGAACGACCCGAGTCATTATATATATATAAAGCTACAATGCGATATACTCACTGATCTAACATCCATACGTTTTCTCGGAAATGGCAAGAGTTGGACGAAAATGATGTATGACAAAGTTGTAGGGAATGTACGATATACGGCCATCCTATGGAGCCGATTTTTGAATTTCGAACGCGTTCCACTACGCGAGGGTGCTAACTCTGTCGTTTACCGACCGATTTGGATGAAATTTTCACCCGGCCTTTTCTTCGACACGCCATTTTCGGTTCCGCCGACGGTCGTTCCAAATTCAAAATACCACCGGAGCTATAGCCCTCCGAAAATCGGCCTTTTTTCGACCTCTACGCAAAAAAGTCGGCAGCCAACTGGGCGCATGCCAGGGACCAGCGGTAAACGGCATCGTGTCGTCAAAGGACCCAGGTATATGAGAAAAATCCGACATTCTGACATTTCAAGATGGCGGCCGAGATATTGGCTTTCAAAGGTGTCAAATTTACTATGGAGAATTTCTACAAAAAATTTGTACTGAAAATCATCTTTTTCGTAGAAAATCGTAATTTTTTTGTACTATCGATGGAGGCTAAGCGCCGAAATGAGTACTTGGCTGGGAATGGCGTCACCACGCCGAGGTACTGTAGCATTCCAGTTGGCCATCGACCCATTAAAGTTTGAAAATCACCCTCTTTAATAGAAAATTTTCACCCGAAATAGGATTTTTCATACAAAAATGCATTTCTTTAGTACCACCGACGGAGGCCAAAGGCCGAAACTACTACTCGGCTGGGAGCGGCTACTTAGTGCCGAGGTGCTGTGGCATTCCAGTTGGCCATCGACTCATCAAAGTTTGAAAATCACCCACTTTAATAGAAAATTTTCACCCGAAATAGGATTTTTCATACAAAAATGCATTTCTTTAGTACCACCGACGGAGGCCAAAGGCCAAAAAAATTGCTCATCTGTGAATGGCATCGTGTCACGTAGATATTCAGGTCCCTGAGAAAAATCAAACATTTTGAAATTTCTAATTGCCGGCCGAGTTATTGACGATTGATCAAGGCCAACTTTGTATGAACATTTTGTACTGAAAATCGATTTCCTATAGAAGCCCTCCGCAAGTACTGCCTGCCGCAAATACCTACCGGGTGAACGACCCGAGTCATTATATATATATAAAGCTACAATGCGATATACTCACTGATCTAACATCCATACGTTTTCTCGGAAATGGCAAGAGTTGGACGAAAATGATGTATGACAAAGTTGTAGGGAATGTACGATATACGGCCATCCTATGGAGCCGATTTTTGAATTTCGAACGCGTTCCACTACGCGAGGGTGCTAACTCTGTCGTTTACCGACCGATTTGGATGAAATTTTCACCCGGCCTTTTCTTCGACACGCCATTTTCGGTTCCGCCGACGGTCGTTCCAAATTCAAAATACCACCGGAGCTATAGCCCTCCGAAAATCGGCCTTTTTTCGACCTCTACGCAAAAAAGTCGGCAGCCAACTGGGCGCATGCCAGGGACCAGCCGTAAACGGCATCGTGTCGTCAAAGGACCCAGGTATATGAGAAAAATCCGACATTCTGACATTTCAAGATGGCGGCCGAGATATTGGCTTTCAAAGGTGTCAAATTTACTATGGAGAATTTCTACAAAAAAATTGTACTGAAAATCATCTTTTTCGTAGAAAATCTTAATTTTTTTGTACCATCGATAGAGGCTAAGCGCCAAAATGAGTACTTGGCTGAGAATGGCGTCACCACGCCGAGGTGCTGTGGCATTCCAGTTGGCCATCGACCCATTAAAGTTTGAAAATCACCCACTTTAATAGAAAATTTTCACCCAAAATAGGACTTTTCATACAAAAATGCATTTCTTTAGTACCACCGACGGAGGCCAAAGGCCGAAACTACTACTCGGCTGGGAGCGGCTACTTAGTGCCGAGGTGCTGTGGCATTCCAGTTGGCCATCGACCCATTAAAGTTTGAAAATCACCCACTTTAATAGAAAATTTTCACCCAAAATAGTTATTTTCATACAAAAATGCATTTCTTTAGTACCACCGACGGAGGCCAAAGGCCGAAACTACTACTCGGCTGGGAGCGGCTACTTAGTGCCGAGGTGCTGTGGCATTCCAGTTGGCCATCGACTCATTAAAGTTTGAAAATCACGCACTATAATAGAAAAATTTCACCCGAAATAGTTATTTTCATACAAAAATGCGTTTCTTTAGTACCACAGGTGGAGGCCAAAGGCCAAAAAAATTGCTCGTCTGTGAATGGCATCGTGTCACGTAGATATTCAGGTCCCTGAGAAAAATCAAACATTTTGAAATTTCTAATTGCCGGCCGAGTTATTGACGATTGATCAAGGCCAACTTTGTATGAACATTTTGTACTGAAAATCGATTTCCTATAGAAGCCCTCCGCAAGTTTGTACTGCCTGCCGCAAATACCTACCGGGTGAACGACCCGAGTCATTATATATATATAAAGCTGCAATCCGGTATACTCACTGATCTAACATAATACGTTTTCTCGGAAATGGCACGAGTTGGACGAAAATGATGTATGACAAAGTTGTAGGGAATGTACGATATACGGCCATCCTATGGAGCCGATTTTTGAATTTCGAACGCGTTCCACTACGCGAGGGTGCTAACTCTGTCGTTTACCGACCGATTTGGATGAAATTTTCACCCGGCCTTTTCTTCGACACGCCATTTTCGGTTCCGCCGACGGTCGTTCCAAATTCAAAATACCACCGGAGCTATAGCCCTCCGAAAATCGGCCTTTTTTCGACCTCTACGCAAAAAAGTCGGCAGCCAACTGGGCGCATGCCAGGGACCAGCGGTAAACGGCATCGTGTCGTCAAAGGACCCAGGTATATGAGAAAAATCCGACATTCTGACATTTCAAGATGGCGGCCGAGATATTGGCTTTCAAAGGTGTCAAATTTACTATGGAGAATTTCTACAAAAAATTTGTACTGAAAATCATCTTTTTCGTAGAAAATCGTAATTTTTTTGTACTATCGATGGAGGCTAAGCGCCGAAATGAGTACTTGGCTGGGAATGGCGTCACCACGCCGAGGTACTGTAGCATTCCAGTTGGCCATCGACCCATTAAAGTTTGAAAATCACCCTCTTTAATAGAAAATTTTCACCCGAAATAGGATTTTTCATACAAAAATGCATTTCTTTAGTACCACCGACGGAGGCCAAAGGCCGAAACTACTACTCGGCTGGGAGCGGCTACTTAGTGCCGAGGTGCTGTGGCATTCCAGTTGGCCATCGACTCATCAAAGTTTGAAAATCACCCACTTTAATAGAAAATTTTCACCCGAAATAGGATTTTTCATACAAAAATGCATTTCTTTAGTACCACCGACGGAGGCCAAAGGCCAAAAAAATTGCTCATCTGTGAATGGCATCGTGTCACGTAGATATTCAGGTCCCTGAGAAAAATCAAACATTTTGAAATTTCTAATTGCCGGCCGAGTTATTGACGATTGATCAAGGCCAACTTTGTATGAACATTTTGTACTGAAAATCGATTTCCTATAGAAGCCCTCCGCAAGTACTGCCTGCCGCAAATACCTACCGGGTGAACGACCCGAGTCATTATATATATATAAAGCTACAATGCGATATACTCACTGATCTAACATCCATACGTTTTCTCGGAAATGGCAAGAGTTGGACGAAAATGATGTATGACAAAGTTGTAGGGAATGTACGATATACGGCCATCCTATGGAGCCGATTTTTGAATTTCGAACGCGTTCCACTACGCGAGGGTGCTAACTCTGTCGTTTACCGACCGATTTGGATGAAATTTTCACCCGGCCTTTTCTTCGACACGCCATTTTCGGTTCCGCCGACGGTCGTTCCAAATTCAAAATACCACCGGAGCTATAGCCCTCCGAAAATCGGCCTTTTTTCGACCTCTACGCAAAAAAGTCGGCAGCCAACTGGGCGCATGCCAGGGACCAGCCGTAAACGGCATCGTGTCGTCAAAGGACCCAGGTATATGAGAAAAATCCGACATTCTGACATTTCAAGATGGCGGCCGAGATATTGGCTTTCAAAGGTGTCAAATTTACTATGGAGAATTTCTACAAAAAAATTGTACTGAAAATCATCTTTTTCGTAGAAAATCTTAATTTTTTTGTACCATCGATAGAGGCTAAGCGCCAAAATGAGTACTTGGCTGAGAATGGCGTCACCACGCCGAGGTGCTGTGGCATTCCAGTTGGCCATCGACCCATTAAAGTTTGAAAATCACCCACTTTAATAGAAAATTTTCACCCAAAATAGGACTTTTCATACAAAAATGCATTTCTTTAGTACCACCGACGGAGGCCAAAGGCCGAAACTACTACTCGGCTGGGAGCGGCTACTTAGTGCCGAGGTGCTGTGGCATTCCAGTTGGCCATCGACCCATTAAAGTTTGAAAATCACCCACTTTAATAGAAAATTTTCACCCAAAATAGTTATTTTCATACAAAAATGCATTTCTTTAGTACCACCGACGGAGGCCAAAGGCCGAAACTACTACTCGGCTGGGAGCGGCTACTTAGTGCCGAGGTGCTGTGGCATTCCAGTTGGCCATCGACTCATTAAAGTTTGAAAATCACGCACTATAATAGAAAAATTTCACCCGAAATAGTTATTTTCATACAAAAATGCGTTTCTTTAGTACCACAGGTGGAGGCCAAAGGCCAAAAAAATTGCTCGTCTGTGAATGGCATCGTGTCACGTAGATATTCAGGTCCCTGAGAAAAATCAAACATTTTGAAATTTCTAATTGCCGGCCGAGTTATTGACGATTGATCAAGGCCAACTTTGTATGAACATTTTGTACTGAAAATCGATTTCCTATAGAAGCCCTCCGCAAGTTTGTACTGCCTGCCGCAAATACCTACCGGGTGAACGACCCGAGTCATTATATATATATAAAGCTGCAATCCGGTATACTCACTGATCTAACATAATACGTTTTCTCGGAAATGGCACGAGTTGGACGAAAATGATGTATGACAAAGTTGTAGGGAATGTACGATATACGGCCATCCTATGGAGCCGATTTTTGAATTTCGAACGCGTTCCACTACGCGAGGGTGCTAACTCTGTCGTTTACCGACCGATTTGGATGAAATTTTCACCCGGCCTTTTCTTCGACACGCCATTTTCGGTTCCGCCGACGGTCGTTCCAAATTCAAAATACCACCGGAGATATAGCCCTCCAAAAATCGGCCTTTTTTCGACCTCTACGCAAAAAAGTCGGCAGCCAACTGGGCGCATGCCAGGGACCAGCCGTAAACGGCATCGTGTCGTCAAAGGACCCAGGTATATGAGAAAAATCCGACATTCTGACATTTCAAGATGGCGGCTGAGATATTGGCTTTCAAAGGTGTCAAATTTACTATGGAGAATTTCTACAAAAAATTTGTACTGAAAATCATATTTTTCGTAGAAAATCGTAATTTGTTTGTACCATCGATGGAGGTTAAGCGCCGAAATGAGTACTCGGCTGGGAGCGGCTACTCAGTGCCGAGGTGCTGTGGCATTCCAGTTGGCCATCGACTCATCAAAGTTTGAAAATCACCCACTTTAATAGAAAATTTTCACCCGAAATAGGATTTTTCATACAAAAATGCATTTCTTTAGTACCACCGACGGAGGCCAAAGGCCAAAAAAATTGCTCATCTGTGAATGGCATCGTGTCACGTAGATATTCAGGTCCCTGAGAAAAATCAAACATTTTGAAATTTCTAATTGCCGGCCGAGTTATTGACGATTGATCAAGGCCAACTTTGTATGAACATTTTGTACTGAAAATCGATTTCCTATAGAAGCCCTCCGCAAGTACTGCCTGCCGCAAATACCTACCGGGTGAACGACCCGAGTCATTATATATATATAAAGCTACAATGCGATATACTCACTGATCTAACATCCATACGTTTTCTCGGAAATGGCAAGAGTTGGACGAAAATGATGTATGACAAAGTTGTAGGGAATGTACGATATACGGCCATCCTATGGAGCCGATTTTTGAATTTCGAACGCGTTCCACTACGCGAGGGTGCTAACTCTGTCGTTTACCGACCGATTTGGATGAAATTTTCACCCGGCCTTTTCTTCGACACGCCATTTTCGGTTCCGCCGACGGTCGTTCCAAATTCAAAATACCACCGGAGCTATAGCCCTCCGAAAATCGGCCTTTTTTCGACCTCTACGCAAAAAAGTCGGCAGCCAACTGGGCGCATGCCAGGGACCAGCGGTAAACGGCATCGTGTCGTCAAAGGACCCAGGTATATGAGAAAAATCCGACATTCTGACATTTCAAGATGGCGGCCGAGATATTGGCTTTCAAAGGTGTCAAATTTACTATGGAGAATTTCTACAAAAAATTTGTACTGAAAATCATCTTTTTCGTAGAAAATCGTAATTTTTTTGTACTATCGATGGAGGCTAAGCGCCGAAATGAGTACTTGGCTGGGAATGGCGTCACCACGCCGAGGTACTGTAGCATTCCAGTTGGCCATCGACCCATTAAAGTTTGAAAATCACCCTCTTTAATAGAAAATTTTCACCCGAAATAGGATTTTTCATACAAAAATGCATTTCTTTAGTACCACCGACGGAGGCCAAAGGCCGAAACTACTACTCGGCTGGGAGCGGCTACTTAGTGCCGAGGTGCTGTGGCATTCCAGTTGGCCATCGACTCATCAAAGTTTGAAAATCACCCACTTTAATAGAAAATTTTCACCCGAAATAGGATTTTTCATACAAAAATGCATTTCTTTAGTACCACCGACGGAGGCCAAAGGCCAAAAAAATTGCTCATCTGTGAATGGCATCGTGTCACGTAGATATTCAGGTCCCTGAGAAAAATCAAACATTTTGAAATTTCTAATTGCCGGCCGAGTTATTGACGATTGATCAAGGCCAACTTTGTATGAACATTTTGTACTGAAAATCGATTTCCTATAGAAGCCCTCCGCAAGTACTGCCTGCCGCAAATACCTACCGGGTGAACGACCCGAGTCATTATATATATATAAAGCTACAATGCGATATACTCACTGATCTAACATCCATACGTTTTCTCGGAAATGGCAAGAGTTGGACGAAAATGATGTATGACAAAGTTGTAGGGAATGTACGATATACGGCCATCCTATGGAGCCGATTTTTGAATTTCGAACGCGTTCCACTACGCGAGGGTGCTAACTCTGTCGTTTACCGACCGATTTGGATGAAATTTTCACCCGGCCTTTTCTTCGACACGCCATTTTCGGTTCCGCCGACGGTCGTTCCAAATTCAAAATACCACCGGAGCTATAGCCCTCCGAAAATCGGCCTTTTTTCGACCTCTACGCAAAAAAGTCGGCAGCCAACTGGGCGCATGCCAGGGACCAGCCGTAAACGGCATCGTGTCGTCAAAGGACCCAGGTATATGAGAAAAATCCGACATTCTGACATTTCAAGATGGCGGCCGAGATATTGGCTTTCAAAGGTGTCAAATTTACTATGGAGAATTTCTACAAAAAAATTGTACTGAAAATCATCTTTTTCGTAGAAAATCTTAATTTTTTTGTACCATCGATAGAGGCTAAGCGCCAAAATGAGTACTTGGCTGAGAATGGCGTCACCACGCCGAGGTGCTGTGGCATTCCAGTTGGCCATCGACCCATTAAAGTTTGAAAATCACCCACTTTAATAGAAAATTTTCACCCAAAATAGGACTTTTCATACAAAAATGCATTTCTTTAGTACCACCGACGGAGGCCAAAGGCCGAAACTACTACTCGGCTGGGAGCGGCTACTTAGTGCCGAGGTGCTGTGGCATTCCAGTTGGCCATCGACCCATTAAAGTTTGAAAATCACCCACTTTAATAGAAAATTTTCACCCAAAATAGTTATTTTCATACAAAAATGCATTTCTTTAGTACCACCGACGGAGGCCAAAGGCCGAAACTACTACTCGGCTGGGAGCGGCTACTTAGTGCCGAGGTGCTGTGGCATTCCAGTTGGCCATCGACTCATTAAAGTTTGAAAATCACGCACTATAATAGAAAAATTTCACCCGAAATAGTTATTTTCATACAAAAATGCGTTTCTTTAGTACCACAGGTGGAGGCCAAAGGCCAAAAAAATTGCTCGTCTGTGAATGGCATCGTGTCACGTAGATATTCAGGTCCCTGAGAAAAATCAAACATTTTGAAATTTCTAATTGCCGGCCGAGTTATTGACGATTGATCAAGGCCAACTTTGTATGAACATTTTGTACTGAAAATCGATTTCCTATAGAAGCCCTCCGCAAGTTTGTACTGCCTGCCGCAAATACCTACCGGGTGAACGACCCGAGTCATTATATATATATAAAGCTGCAATCCGGTATACTCACTGATCTAACATAATACGTTTTCTCGGAAATGGCACGAGTTGGACGAAAATGATGTATGACAAAGTTGTAGGGAATGTACGATATACGGCCATCCTATGGAGCCGATTTTTGAATTTCGAACGCGTTCCACTACGCGAGGGTGCTAACTCTGTCGTTTACCGACCGATTTGGATGAAATTTTCACCCGGCCTTTTCTTCGACACGCCATTTTCGGTTCCGCCGACGGTCGTTCCAAATTCAAAATACCACCGGAGCTATAGCCCTCCGAAAATCGGCCTTTTTTCGACCTCTACGCAAAAAAGTCGGCAGCCAACTGGGCGCATGCCAGGGACCAGCGGTAAACGGCATCGTGTCGTCAAAGGACCCAGGTATATGAGAAAAATCCGACATTCTGACATTTCAAGATGGCGGCCGAGATATTGGCTTTCAAAGGTGTCAAATTTACTATGGAGAATTTCTACAAAAAATTTGTACTGAAAATCATCTTTTTCGTAGAAAATCGTAATTTTTTTGTACTATCGATGGAGGCTAAGCGCCGAAATGAGTACTTGGCTGGGAATGGCGTCACCACGCCGAGGTACTGTAGCATTCCAGTTGGCCATCGACCCATTAAAGTTTGAAAATCACCCTCTTTAATAGAAAATTTTCACCCGAAATAGGATTTTTCATACAAAAATGCATTTCTTTAGTACCACCGACGGAGGCCAAAGGCCGAAACTACTACTCGGCTGGGAGCGGCTACTTAGTGCCGAGGTGCTGTGGCATTCCAGTTGGCCATCGACTCATCAAAGTTTGAAAATCACCCACTTTAATAGAAAATTTTCACCCGAAATAGGATTTTTCATACAAAAATGCATTTCTTTAGTACCACCGACGGAGGCCAAAGGCCAAAAAAATTGCTCATCTGTGAATGGCATCGTGTCACGTAGATATTCAGGTCCCTGAGAAAAATCAAACATTTTGAAATTTCTAATTGCCGGCCGAGTTATTGACGATTGATCAAGGCCAACTTTGTATGAACATTTTGTACTGAAAATCGATTTCCTATAGAAGCCCTCCGCAAGTACTGCCTGCCGCAAATACCTACCGGGTGAACGACCCGAGTCATTATATATATATAAAGCTACAATGCGATATACTCACTGATCTAACATCCATACGTTTTCTCGGAAATGGCAAGAGTTGGACGAAAATGATGTATGACAAAGTTGTAGGGAATGTACGATATACGGCCATCCTATGGAGCCGATTTTTGAATTTCGAACGCGTTCCACTACGCGAGGGTGCTAACTCTGTCGTTTACCGACCGATTTGGATGAAATTTTCACCCGGCCTTTTCTTCGACACGCCATTTTCGGTTCCGCCGACGGTCGTTCCAAATTCAAAATACCACCGGAGCTATAGCCCTCCGAAAATCGGCCTTTTTTCGACCTCTACGCAAAAAAGTCGGCAGCCAACTGGGCGCATGCCAGGGACCAGCGGTAAACGGCATCGTGTCGTCAAAGGACCCAGGTATATGAGAAAAATCCGACATTCTGACATTTCAAGATGGCGGCCGAGATATTGGCTTTCAAAGGTGTCAAATTTACTATGGAGAATTTCTACAAAAAATTTGTACTGAAAATCATCTTTTTCGTAGAAAATCGTAATTTTTTTGTACTATCGATGGAGGCTAAGCGCCGAAATGAGTACTTGGCTGGGAATGGCGTCACCACGCCGAGGTACTGTAGCATTCCAGTTGGCCATCGACCCATTAAAGTTTGAAAATCACCCTCTTTAATAGAAAATTTTCACCCGAAATAGGATTTTTCATACAAAAATGCATTTCTTTAGTACCACCGACGGAGGCCAAAGGCCGAAACTACTACTCGGCTGGGAGCGGCTACTTAGTGCCGAGGTGCTGTGGCATTCCAGTTGGCCATCGACTCATCAAAGTTTGAAAATCACCCACTTTAATAGAAAATTTTCACCCGAAATAGGATTTTTCATACAAAAATGCATTTCTTTAGTACCACCGACGGAGGCCAAAGGCCAAAAAAATTGCTCATCTGTGAATGGCATCGTGTCACGTAGATATTCAGGTCCCTGAGAAAAATCAAACATTTTGAAATTTCTAATTGCCGGCCGAGTTATTGACGATTGATCAAGGCCAACTTTGTATGAACATTTTGTACTGAAAATCGATTTCCTATAGAAGCCCTCCGCAAGTACTGCCTGCCGCAAATACCTACCGGGTGAACGACCCGAGTCATTATATATATATAAAGCTACAATGCGATATACTCACTGATCTAACATCCATACGTTTTCTCGGAAATGGCAAGAGTTGGACGAAAATGATGTATGACAAAGTTGTAGGGAATGTACGATATACGGCCATCCTATGGAGCCGATTTTTGAATTTCGAACGCGTTCCACTACGCGAGGGTGCTAACTCTGTCGTTTACCGACCGATTTGGATGAAATTTTCACCCGGCCTTTTCTTCGACACGCCATTTTCGGTTCCGCCGACGGTCGTTCCAAATTCAAAATACCACCGGAGATATAGCCCTCCAAAAATCGGCCTTTTTTCGACCTCTACGCAAAAAAGTCGGCAGCCAACTGGGCGCATGCCAGGGACCAGCCGTAAACGGCATCGTGTCGTCAAAGGACCCAGGTATATGAGAAAAATCCGACATTCTGACATTTCAAGATGGCGGCTGAGATATTGGCTTTCAAAGGTGTCAAATTTACTATGGAGAATTTCTACAAAAAATTTGTACTGAAAATCATATTTTTCGTAGAAAATCGTAATTTGTTTGTACCATCGATGGAGGTTAAGCGCCGAAATGAGTACTCGGCTGGGAGCGGCTACTCAGTGCCGAGGTGCTGTGGCATTCCAGTTGGCCATCGACTCATCAAAGTTTGAAAATCACCCACTTTAATAGAAAATTTTCACCCGAAATAGGATTTTTCATACAAAAATGCATTTCTTTAGTACCACCGACGGAGGCCAAAGGCCAAAAAAATTGCTCATCTGTGAATGGCATCGTGTCACGTAGATATTCAGGTCCCTGAGAAAAATCAAACATTTTGAAATTTCTAATTGCCGGCCGAGTTATTGACGATTGATCAAGGCCAACTTTGTATGAACATTTTGTACTGAAAATCGATTTCCTATAGAAGCCCTCCGCAAGTACTGCCTGCCGCAAATACCTACCGGGTGAACGACCCGAGTCATTATATATATATAAAGCTACAATGCGATATACTCACTGATCTAACATCCATACGTTTTCTCGGAAATGGCAAGAGTTGGACGAAAATGATGTATGACAAAGTTGTAGGGAATGTACGATATACGGCCATCCTATGGAGCCGATTTTTGAATTTCGAACGCGTTCCACTACGCGAGGGTGCTAACTCTGTCGTTTACCGACCGATTTGGATGAAATTTTCACCCGGCCTTTTCTTCGACACGCCATTTTCGGTTCCGCCGACGGTCGTTCCAAATTCAAAATACCACCGGAGCTATAGCCCTCCGAAAATCGGCCTTTTTTCGACCTCTACGCAAAAAAGTCGGCAGCCAACTGGGCGCATGCCAGGGACCAGCGGTAAACGGCATCGTGTCGTCAAAGGACCCAGGTATATGAGAAAAATCCGACATTCTGACATTTCAAGATGGCGGCCGAGATATTGGCTTTCAAAGGTGTCAAATTTACTATGGAGAATTTCTACAAAAAATTTGTACTGAAAATCATCTTTTTCGTAGAAAATCGTAATTTTTTTGTACTATCGATGGAGGCTAAGCGCCGAAATGAGTACTTGGCTGGGAATGGCGTCACCACGCCGAGGTACTGTAGCATTCCAGTTGGCCATCGACCCATTAAAGTTTGAAAATCACCCTCTTTAATAGAAAATTTTCACCCGAAATAGGATTTTTCATACAAAAATGCATTTCTTTAGTACCACCGACGGAGGCCAAAGGCCGAAACTACTACTCGGCTGGGAGCGGCTACTTAGTGCCGAGGTGCTGTGGCATTCCAGTTGGCCATCGACTCATCAAAGTTTGAAAATCACCCACTTTAATAGAAAATTTTCACCCGAAATAGGATTTTTCATACAAAAATGCATTTCTTTAGTACCACCGACGGAGGCCAAAGGCCAAAAAAATTGCTCATCTGTGAATGGCATCGTGTCACGTAGATATTCAGGTCCCTGAGAAAAATCAAACATTTTGAAATTTCTAATTGCCGGCCGAGTTATTGACGATTGATCAAGGCCAACTTTGTATGAACATTTTGTACTGAAAATCGATTTCCTATAGAAGCCCTCCGCAAGTACTGCCTGCCGCAAATACCTACCGGGTGAACGACCCGAGTCATTATATATATATAAAGCTACAATGCGATATACTCACTGATCTAACATCCATACGTTTTCTCGGAAATGGCAAGAGTTGGACGAAAATGATGTATGACAAAGTTGTAGGGAATGTACGATATACGGCCATCCTATGGAGCCGATTTTTGAATTTCGAACGCGTTCCACTACGCGAGGGTGCTAACTCTGTCGTTTACCGACCGATTTGGATGAAATTTTCACCCGGCCTTTTCTTCGACACGCCATTTTCGGTTCCGCCGACGGTCGTTCCAAATTCAAAATACCACCGGAGCTATAGCCCTCCGAAAATCGGCCTTTTTTCGACCTCTACGCAAAAAAGTCGGCAGCCAACTGGGCGCATGCCAGGGACCAGCCGTAAACGGCATCGTGTCGTCAAAGGACCCAGGTATATGAGAAAAATCCGACATTCTGACATTTCAAGATGGCGGCCGAGATATTGGCTTTCAAAGGTGTCAAATTTACTATGGAGAATTTCTACAAAAAAATTGTACTGAAAATCATCTTTTTCGTAGAAAATCTTAATTTTTTTGTACCATCGATAGAGGCTAAGCGCCAAAATGAGTACTTGGCTGAGAATGGCGTCACCACGCCGAGGTGCTGTGGCATTCCAGTTGGCCATCGACCCATTAAAGTTTGAAAATCACCCACTTTAATAGAAAATTTTCACCCAAAATAGGACTTTTCATACAAAAATGCATTTCTTTAGTACCACCGACGGAGGCCAAAGGCCGAAACTACTACTCGGCTGGGAGCGGCTACTTAGTGCCGAGGTGCTGTGGCATTCCAGTTGGCCATCGACCCATTAAAGTTTGAAAATCACCCACTTTAATAGAAAATTTTCACCCAAAATAGTTATTTTCATACAAAAATGCATTTCTTTAGTACCACCGACGGAGGCCAAAGGCCGAAACTACTACTCGGCTGGGAGCGGCTACTTAGTGCCGAGGTGCTGTGGCATTCCAGTTGGCCATCGACTCATTAAAGTTTGAAAATCACGCACTATAATAGAAAAATTTCACCCGAAATAGTTATTTTCATACAAAAATGCGTTTCTTTAGTACCACAGGTGGAGGCCAAAGGCCAAAAAAATTGCTCGTCTGTGAATGGCATCGTGTCACGTAGATATTCAGGTCCCTGAGAAAAATCAAACATTTTGAAATTTCTAATTGCCGGCCGAGTTATTGACGATTGATCAAGGCCAACTTTGTATGAACATTTTGTACTGAAAATCGATTTCCTATAGAAGCCCTCCGCAAGTTTGTACTGCCTGCCGCAAATACCTACCGGGTGAACGACCCGAGTCATTATATATATATAAAGCTGCAATCCGGTATACTCACTGATCTAACATAATACGTTTTCTCGGAAATGGCACGAGTTGGACGAAAATGATGTATGACAAAGTTGTAGGGAATGTACGATATACGGCCATCCTATGGAGCCGATTTTTGAATTTCGAACGCGTTCCACTACGCGAGGGTGCTAACTCTGTCGTTTACCGACCGATTTGGATGAAATTTTCACCCGGCCTTTTCTTCGACACGCCATTTTCGGTTCCGCCGACGGTCGTTCCAAATTCAAAATACCACCGGAGCTATAGCCCTCCGAAAATCGGCCTTTTTTCGACCTCTACGCAAAAAAGTCGGCAGCCAACTGGGCGCATGCCAGGGACCAGCGGTAAACGGCATCGTGTCGTCAAAGGACCCAGGTATATGAGAAAAATCCGACATTCTGACATTTCAAGATGGCGGCCGAGATATTGGCTTTCAAAGGTGTCAAATTTACTATGGAGAATTTCTACAAAAAATTTGTACTGAAAATCATCTTTTTCGTAGAAAATCGTAATTTTTTTGTACTATCGATGGAGGCTAAGCGCCGAAATGAGTACTTGGCTGGGAATGGCGTCACCACGCCGAGGTACTGTAGCATTCCAGTTGGCCATCGACCCATTAAAGTTTGAAAATCACCCTCTTTAATAGAAAATTTTCACCCGAAATAGGATTTTTCATACAAAAATGCATTTCTTTAGTACCACCGACGGAGGCCAAAGGCCGAAACTACTACTCGGCTGGGAGCGGCTACTTAGTGCCGAGGTGCTGTGGCATTCCAGTTGGCCATCGACTCATCAAAGTTTGAAAATCACCCACTTTAATAGAAAATTTTCACCCGAAATAGGATTTTTCATACAAAAATGCATTTCTTTAGTACCACCGACGGAGGCCAAAGGCCAAAAAAATTGCTCATCTGTGAATGGCATCGTGTCACGTAGATATTCAGGTCCCTGAGAAAAATCAAACATTTTGAAATTTCTAATTGCCGGCCGAGTTATTGACGATTGATCAAGGCCAACTTTGTATGAACATTTTGTACTGAAAATCGATTTCCTATAGAAGCCCTCCGCAAGTACTGCCTGCCGCAAATACCTACCGGGTGAACGACCCGAGTCATTATATATATATAAAGCTACAATGCGATATACTCACTGATCTAACATCCATACGTTTTCTCGGAAATGGCAAGAGTTGGACGAAAATGATGTATGACAAAGTTGTAGGGAATGTACGATATACGGCCATCCTATGGAGCCGATTTTTGAATTTCGAACGCGTTCCACTACGCGAGGGTGCTAACTCTGTCGTTTACCGACCGATTTGGATGAAATTTTCACCCGGCCTTTTCTTCGACACGCCATTTTCGGTTCCGCCGACGGTCGTTCCAAATTCAAAATACCACCGGAGCTATAGCCCTCCGAAAATCGGCCTTTTTTCGACCTCTACGCAAAAAAGTCGGCAGCCAACTGGGCGCATGCCAGGGACCAGCCGTAAACGGCATCGTGTCGTCAAAGGACCCAGGTATATGAGAAAAATCCGACATTCTGACATTTCAAGATGGCGGCCGAGATATTGGCTTTCAAAGGTGTCAAATTTACTATGGAGAATTTCTACAAAAAAATTGTACTGAAAATCATCTTTTTCGTAGAAAATCTTAATTTTTTTGTACCATCGATAGAGGCTAAGCGCCAAAATGAGTACTTGGCTGAGAATGGCGTCACCACGCCGAGGTGCTGTGGCATTCCAGTTGGCCATCGACCCATTAAAGTTTGAAAATCACCCACTTTAATAGAAAATTTTCACCCAAAATAGGACTTTTCATACAAAAATGCATTTCTTTAGTACCACCGACGGAGGCCAAAGGCCGAAACTACTACTCGGCTGGGAGCGGCTACTTAGTGCCGAGGTGCTGTGGCATTCCAGTTGGCCATCGACCCATTAAAGTTTGAAAATCACCCACTTTAATAGAAAATTTTCACCCAAAATAGTTATTTTCATACAAAAATGCATTTCTTTAGTACCACCGACGGAGGCCAAAGGCCGAAACTACTACTCGGCTGGGAGCGGCTACTTAGTGCCGAGGTGCTGTGGCATTCCAGTTGGCCATCGACTCATTAAAGTTTGAAAATCACGCACTATAATAGAAAAATTTCACCCGAAATAGTTATTTTCATACAAAAATGCGTTTCTTTAGTACCACAGGTGGAGGCCAAAGGCCAAAAAAATTGCTCGTCTGTGAATGGCATCGTGTCACGTAGATATTCAGGTCCCTGAGAAAAATCAAACATTTTGAAATTTCTAATTGCCGGCCGAGTTATTGACGATTGATCAAGGCCAACTTTGTATGAACATTTTGTACTGAAAATCGATTTCCTATAGAAGCCCTCCGCAAGTTTGTACTGCCTGCCGCAAATACCTACCGGGTGAACGACCCGAGTCATTATATATATATAAAGCTGCAATCCGGTATACTCACTGATCTAACATAATACGTTTTCTCGGAAATGGCACGAGTTGGACGAAAATGATGTATGACAAAGTTGTAGGGAATGTACGATATACGGCCATCCTATGGAGCCGATTTTTGAATTTCGAACGCGTTCCACTACGCGAGGGTGCTAACTCTGTCGTTTACCGACCGATTTGGATGAAATTTTCACCCGGCCTTTTCTTCGACACGCCATTTTCGGTTCCGCCGACGGTCGTTCCAAATTCAAAATACCACCGGAGATATAGCCCTCCAAAAATCGGCCTTTTTTCGACCTCTACGCAAAAAAGTCGGCAGCCAACTGGGCGCATGCCAGGGACCAGCCGTAAACGGCATCGTGTCGTCAAAGGACCCAGGTATATGAGAAAAATCCGACATTCTGACATTTCAAGATGGCGGCTGAGATATTGGCTTTCAAAGGTGTCAAATTTACTATGGAGAATTTCTACAAAAAATTTGTACTGAAAATCATATTTTTCGTAGAAAATCGTAATTTGTTTGTACCATCGATGGAGGTTAAGCGCCGAAATGAGTACTCGGCTGGGAGCGGCTACTCAGTGCCGAGGTGCTGTGGCATTCCAGTTGGCCATCGACTCATCAAAGTTTGAAAATCACCCACTTTAATAGAAAATTTTCACCCGAAATAGGATTTTTCATACAAAAATGCATTTCTTTAGTACCACCGACGGAGGCCAAAGGCCAAAAAAATTGCTCATCTGTGAATGGCATCGTGTCACGTAGATATTCAGGTCCCTGAGAAAAATCAAACATTTTGAAATTTCTAATTGCCGGCCGAGTTATTGACGATTGATCAAGGCCAACTTTGTATGAACATTTTGTACTGAAAATCGATTTCCTATAGAAGCCCTCCGCAAGTACTGCCTGCCGCAAATACCTACCGGGTGAACGACCCGAGTCATTATATATATATAAAGCTACAATGCGATATACTCACTGATCTAACATCCATACGTTTTCTCGGAAATGGCAAGAGTTGGACGAAAATGATGTATGACAAAGTTGTAGGGAATGTACGATATACGGCCATCCTATGGAGCCGATTTTTGAATTTCGAACGCGTTCCACTACGCGAGGGTGCTAACTCTGTCGTTTACCGACCGATTTGGATGAAATTTTCACCCGGCCTTTTCTTCGACACGCCATTTTCGGTTCCGCCGACGGTCGTTCCAAATTCAAAATACCACCGGAGCTATAGCCCTCCGAAAATCGGCCTTTTTTCGACCTCTACGCAAAAAAGTCGGCAGCCAACTGGGCGCATGCCAGGGACCAGCGGTAAACGGCATCGTGTCGTCAAAGGACCCAGGTATATGAGAAAAATCCGACATTCTGACATTTCAAGATGGCGGCCGAGATATTGGCTTTCAAAGGTGTCAAATTTACTATGGAGAATTTCTACAAAAAATTTGTACTGAAAATCATCTTTTTCGTAGAAAATCGTAATTTTTTTGTACTATCGATGGAGGCTAAGCGCCGAAATGAGTACTTGGCTGGGAATGGCGTCACCACGCCGAGGTACTGTAGCATTCCAGTTGGCCATCGACCCATTAAAGTTTGAAAATCACCCTCTTTAATAGAAAATTTTCACCCGAAATAGGATTTTTCATACAAAAATGCATTTCTTTAGTACCACCGACGGAGGCCAAAGGCCGAAACTACTACTCGGCTGGGAGCGGCTACTTAGTGCCGAGGTGCTGTGGCATTCCAGTTGGCCATCGACTCATCAAAGTTTGAAAATCACCCACTTTAATAGAAAATTTTCACCCGAAATAGGATTTTTCATACAAAAATGCATTTCTTTAGTACCACCGACGGAGGCCAAAGGCCAAAAAAATTGCTCATCTGTGAATGGCATCGTGTCACGTAGATATTCAGGTCCCTGAGAAAAATCAAACATTTTGAAATTTCTAATTGCCGGCCGAGTTATTGACGATTGATCAAGGCCAACTTTGTATGAACATTTTGTACTGAAAATCGATTTCCTATAGAAGCCCTCCGCAAGTACTGCCTGCCGCAAATACCTACCGGGTGAACGACCCGAGTCATTATATATATATAAAGCTACAATGCGATATACTCACTGATCTAACATCCATACGTTTTCTCGGAAATGGCAAGAGTTGGACGAAAATGATGTATGACAAAGTTGTAGGGAATGTACGATATACGGCCATCCTATGGAGCCGATTTTTGAATTTCGAACGCGTTCCACTACGCGAGGGTGCTAACTCTGTCGTTTACCGACCGATTTGGATGAAATTTTCACCCGGCCTTTTCTTCGACACGCCATTTTCGGTTCCGCCGACGGTCGTTCCAAATTCAAAATACCACCGGAGCTATAGCCCTCCGAAAATCGGCCTTTTTTCGACCTCTACGCAAAAAAGTCGGCAGCCAACTGGGCGCATGCCAGGGACCAGCCGTAAACGGCATCGTGTCGTCAAAGGACCCAGGTATATGAGAAAAATCCGACATTCTGACATTTCAAGATGGCGGCCGAGATATTGGCTTTCAAAGGTGTCAAATTTACTATGGAGAATTTCTACAAAAAAATTGTACTGAAAATCATCTTTTTCGTAGAAAATCTTAATTTTTTTGTACCATCGATAGAGGCTAAGCGCCAAAATGAGTACTTGGCTGAGAATGGCGTCACCACGCCGAGGTGCTGTGGCATTCCAGTTGGCCATCGACCCATTAAAGTTTGAAAATCACCCACTTTAATAGAAAATTTTCACCCAAAATAGGACTTTTCATACAAAAATGCATTTCTTTAGTACCACCGACGGAGGCCAAAGGCCGAAACTACTACTCGGCTGGGAGCGGCTACTTAGTGCCGAGGTGCTGTGGCATTCCAGTTGGCCATCGACCCATTAAAGTTTGAAAATCACCCACTTTAATAGAAAATTTTCACCCAAAATAGTTATTTTCATACAAAAATGCATTTCTTTAGTACCACCGACGGAGGCCAAAGGCCGAAACTACTACTCGGCTGGGAGCGGCTACTTAGTGCCGAGGTGCTGTGGCATTCCAGTTGGCCATCGACTCATTAAAGTTTGAAAATCACGCACTATAATAGAAAAATTTCACCCGAAATAGTTATTTTCATACAAAAATGCGTTTCTTTAGTACCACAGGTGGAGGCCAAAGGCCAAAAAAATTGCTCGTCTGTGAATGGCATCGTGTCACGTAGATATTCAGGTCCCTGAGAAAAATCAAACATTTTGAAATTTCTAATTGCCGGCCGAGTTATTGACGATTGATCAAGGCCAACTTTGTATGAACATTTTGTACTGAAAATCGATTTCCTATAGAAGCCCTCCGCAAGTTTGTACTGCCTGCCGCAAATACCTACCGGGTGAACGACCCGAGTCATTATATATATATAAAGCTGCAATCCGGTATACTCACTGATCTAACATAATACGTTTTCTCGGAAATGGCACGAGTTGGACGAAAATGATGTATGACAAAGTTGTAGGGAATGTACGATATACGGCCATCCTATGGAGCCGATTTTTGAATTTCGAACGCGTTCCACTACGCGAGGGTGCTAACTCTGTCGTTTACCGACCGATTTGGATGAAATTTTCACCCGGCCTTTTCTTCGACACGCCATTTTCGGTTCCGCCGACGGTCGTTCCAAATTCAAAATACCACCGGAGCTATAGCCCTCCGAAAATCGGCCTTTTTTCGACCTCTACGCAAAAAAGTCGGCAGCCAACTGGGCGCATGCCAGGGACCAGCGGTAAACGGCATCGTGTCGTCAAAGGACCCAGGTATATGAGAAAAATCCGACATTCTGACATTTCAAGATGGCGGCCGAGATATTGGCTTTCAAAGGTGTCAAATTTACTATGGAGAATTTCTACAAAAAATTTGTACTGAAAATCATCTTTTTCGTAGAAAATCGTAATTTTTTTGTACTATCGATGGAGGCTAAGCGCCGAAATGAGTACTTGGCTGGGAATGGCGTCACCACGCCGAGGTACTGTAGCATTCCAGTTGGCCATCGACCCATTAAAGTTTGAAAATCACCCTCTTTAATAGAAAATTTTCACCCGAAATAGGATTTTTCATACAAAAATGCATTTCTTTAGTACCACCGACGGAGGCCAAAGGCCGAAACTACTACTCGGCTGGGAGCGGCTACTTAGTGCCGAGGTGCTGTGGCATTCCAGTTGGCCATCGACTCATCAAAGTTTGAAAATCACCCACTTTAATAGAAAATTTTCACCCGAAATAGGATTTTTCATACAAAAATGCATTTCTTTAGTACCACCGACGGAGGCCAAAGGCCAAAAAAATTGCTCATCTGTGAATGGCATCGTGTCACGTAGATATTCAGGTCCCTGAGAAAAATCAAACATTTTGAAATTTCTAATTGCCGGCCGAGTTATTGACGATTGATCAAGGCCAACTTTGTATGAACATTTTGTACTGAAAATCGATTTCCTATAGAAGCCCTCCGCAAGTACTGCCTGCCGCAAATACCTACCGGGTGAACGACCCGAGTCATTATATATATATAAAGCTACAATGCGATATACTCACTGATCTAACATCCATACGTTTTCTCGGAAATGGCAAGAGTTGGACGAAAATGATGTATGACAAAGTTGTAGGGAATGTACGATATACGGCCATCCTATGGAGCCGATTTTTGAATTTCGAACGCGTTCCACTACGCGAGGGTGCTAACTCTGTCGTTTACCGACCGATTTGGATGAAATTTTCACCCGGCCTTTTCTTCGACACGCCATTTTCGGTTCCGCCGACGGTCGTTCCAAATTCAAAATACCACCGGAGCTATAGCCCTCCGAAAATCGGCCTTTTTTCGACCTCTACGCAAAAAAGTCGGCAGCCAACTGGGCGCATGCCAGGGACCAGCGGTAAACGGCATCGTGTCGTCAAAGGACCCAGGTATATGAGAAAAATCCGACATTCTGACATTTCAAGATGGCGGCCGAGATATTGGCTTTCAAAGGTGTCAAATTTACTATGGAGAATTTCTACAAAAAATTTGTACTGAAAATCATCTTTTTCGTAGAAAATCGTAATTTTTTTGTACTATCGATGGAGGCTAAGCGCCGAAATGAGTACTTGGCTGGGAATGGCGTCACCACGCCGAGGTACTGTAGCATTCCAGTTGGCCATCGACCCATTAAAGTTTGAAAATCACCCTCTTTAATAGAAAATTTTCACCCGAAATAGGATTTTTCATACAAAAATGCATTTCTTTAGTACCACCGACGGAGGCCAAAGGCCGAAACTACTACTCGGCTGGGAGCGGCTACTTAGTGCCGAGGTGCTGTGGCATTCCAGTTGGCCATCGACTCATCAAAGTTTGAAAATCACCCACTTTAATAGAAAATTTTCACCCGAAATAGGATTTTTCATACAAAAATGCATTTCTTTAGTACCACCGACGGAGGCCAAAGGCCAAAAAAATTGCTCATCTGTGAATGGCATCGTGTCACGTAGATATTCAGGTCCCTGAGAAAAATCAAACATTTTGAAATTTCTAATTGCCGGCCGAGTTATTGACGATTGATCAAGGCCAACTTTGTATGAACATTTTGTACTGAAAATCGATTTCCTATAGAAGCCCTCCGCAAGTACTGCCTGCCGCAAATACCTACCGGGTGAACGACCCGAGTCATTATATATATATAAAGCTACAATGCGATATACTCACTGATCTAACATCCATACGTTTTCTCGGAAATGGCAAGAGTTGGACGAAAATGATGTATGACAAAGTTGTAGGGAATGTACGATATACGGCCATCCTATGGAGCCGATTTTTGAATTTCGAACGCGTTCCACTACGCGAGGGTGCTAACTCTGTCGTTTACCGACCGATTTGGATGAAATTTTCACCCGGCCTTTTCTTCGACACGCCATTTTCGGTTCCGCCGACGGTCGTTCCAAATTCAAAATACCACCGGAGCTATAGCCCTCCGAAAATCGGCCTTTTTTCGACCTCTACGCAAAAAAGTCGGCAGCCAACTGGGCGCATGCCAGGGACCAGCCGTAAACGGCATCGTGTCGTCAAAGGACCCAGGTATATGAGAAAAATCCGACATTCTGACATTTCAAGATGGCGGCCGAGATATTGGCTTTCAAAGGTGTCAAATTTACTATGGAGAATTTCTACAAAAAAATTGTACTGAAAATCATCTTTTTCGTAGAAAATCTTAATTTTTTTGTACCATCGATAGAGGCTAAGCGCCAAAATGAGTACTTGGCTGAGAATGGCGTCACCACGCCGAGGTGCTGTGGCATTCCAGTTGGCCATCGACCCATTAAAGTTTGAAAATCACCCACTTTAATAGAAAATTTTCACCCAAAATAGGACTTTTCATACAAAAATGCATTTCTTTAGTACCACCGACGGAGGCCAAAGGCCGAAACTACTACTCGGCTGGGAGCGGCTACTTAGTGCCGAGGTGCTGTGGCATTCCAGTTGGCCATCGACCCATTAAAGTTTGAAAATCACCCACTTTAATAGAAAATTTTCACCCAAAATAGTTATTTTCATACAAAAATGCATTTCTTTAGTACCACCGACGGAGGCCAAAGGCCGAAACTACTACTCGGCTGGGAGCGGCTACTTAGTGCCGAGGTGCTGTGGCATTCCAGTTGGCCATCGACTCATTAAAGTTTGAAAATCACGCACTATAATAGAAAAATTTCACCCGAAATAGTTATTTTCATACAAAAATGCGTTTCTTTAGTACCACAGGTGGAGGCCAAAGGCCAAAAAAATTGCTCGTCTGTGAATGGCATCGTGTCACGTAGATATTCAGGTCCCTGAGAAAAATCAAACATTTTGAAATTTCTAATTGCCGGCCGAGTTATTGACGATTGATCAAGGCCAACTTTGTATGAACATTTTGTACTGAAAATCGATTTCCTATAGAAGCCCTCCGCAAGTTTGTACTGCCTGCCGCAAATACCTACCGGGTGAACGACCCGAGTCATTATATATATATAAAGCTACAATCCGGTATACTCACTGATCTATTCATCCATACGTTTTCTCGGAAACGGTAAGATTTGGACGAAAATGATGTATGAGAAAGTTGTAGGAAATGTATGAATTACAGCCATCCTATGAAGCCGATTTTTGAATTTCGAACGCGTTCCACTACGCGAAGGTGCTAACTCTGTAGTTTACCGGCCGATTTGGATGAAATTTTGATAGAATGGTGATATAGTGATCCGATTGAAAAAAAAAATTTTGGTTGTTCGAAATTCAAAATGGCGGCGCAGATATAGCCGACCGAAAAATCGACCTTTGCGCAAAAAAGTCGGCAGCCAACTGGGCATATGCTGGAGATATGCCGTAAACGGCATCGCGTTGCCAAAAGACCCAGGTATATGAGAAAAATCCGACATCTTGGAATTTCAAGATGGCGGCCGAGATATTGATGATTGAAAATGACAAATTTTTGTATGGAGATTTAGTACTAAAATTGACTTTTCAACAGAGAAATGGGACAAACTTGCGAGGCCGGAGGCCGAGCTCCGCGAAGCGGGCACAAAAAGTTCTGCCGCGGCGAGGCCGAAGGCCGAGCTCCGTTTAGGCCGAGGCCGAAGGCCGAGACGATT
The DNA here is from genome assembly GCA_934045075.1 of Yponomeuta sedellus. Lineage (NCBI taxonomy): Eukaryota > Metazoa > Arthropoda > Insecta > Lepidoptera > Yponomeutidae > Yponomeuta > Yponomeuta sedellus. The sequence continues at coordinate 17,423,167 of OW203726.1, forward strand.
CAAGTTATAGCGCACAAGTACCAGCGCAAAAGCAAAAAGGGACAAACTTGCGAGGCCGGAGGCCGAGCTCCGCGGAGCGGGCACGAGGAACTCCGCCGCGGCGAGGCCGAAGGCCGAGCTCCGTTTAGGCCGAGGCCGAAGGCCGAGACCATTCAGGTTACGGTGCACAAGTACCAGCGCAAAAGCAAAATGGGACAAACTTGCGAGGCCGGAGGCCGAGCTCCGCGAAGCGGGCACGAGGAACCCCGCCGCGGCGAGGCCGAAGGCCGAGCTCCGTCCAGGCCGAGGCCGAAGGCCGAGACCGTTCAATTTACGGTGCATAAGTACCAGCGCAAGAGCAAAGAGGGACAAACTTGCGAGGCCGGAGGCCGAGCTCCGCGGAGCGGGCACGAGGAACCCCGCCGCGGCGAGGCCGAAGGCCGAGCTCCGTCCAGGCCGAGGCCGAAGGCCGAGACCATACATGTTCCCATGCAACAATTCACTACAATAAGTGTCTAGCGAGGCCTTAGGCCGAGCGCCGCGGAGAGCGGAGCTCGGAGCGGCTGGGGGTTGGCGCGCGTAAGCGCGCAGGGGGCTCGCCCCCTAGTTATATATATATAAAGCTGCAATCCGGTATACTCACTGATCTAACATAATACGTTTTCTCGGAAATGGCACGAGTTGGACGAAAATGATGTATGACAAAGTTGTAGGGAATGTACGATATACGGCCATCCTATGGAGCCGATTTTTGAATTTCGAACGCGTTCCACTACGCGAGGGTGCTAACTCTGTCGTTTACCGACCGATTTGGATGAAATTTTCACCCGGCCTTTTCTTCGACACGCCATTTTCGGTTCCGCCGACGGTCGTTCCAAATTCAAAATACCACCGGAGCTATAGCCCTCCGAAAATCGGCCTTTTTTCGACCTCTACGCAAAAAAGTCGGCAGCCAACTGGGCGCATGCCAGGGACCAGCGGTAAACGGCATCGTGTCGTCAAAGGACCCAGGTATATGAGAAAAATCCGACATTCTGACATTTCAAGATGGCGGCCGAGATATTGGCTTTCAAAGGTGTCAAATTTACTATGGAGAATTTCTACAAAAAATTTGTACTGAAAATCATCTTTTTCGTAGAAAATCGTAATTTTTTTGTACTATCGATGGAGGCTAAGCGCCGAAATGAGTACTTGGCTGGGAATGGCGTCACCACGCCGAGGTACTGTAGCATTCCAGTTGGCCATCGACCCATTAAAGTTTGAAAATCACCCTCTTTAATAGAAAATTTTCACCCGAAATAGGATTTTTCATACAAAAATGCATTTCTTTAGTACCACCGACGGAGGCCAAAGGCCGAAACTACTACTCGGCTGGGAGCGGCTACTTAGTGCCGAGGTGCTGTGGCATTCCAGTTGGCCATCGACTCATCAAAGTTTGAAAATCACCCACTTTAATAGAAAATTTTCACCCGAAATAGGATTTTTCATACAAAAATGCATTTCTTTAGTACCACCGACGGAGGCCAAAGGCCAAAAAAATTGCTCATCTGTGAATGGCATCGTGTCACGTAGATATTCAGGTCCCTGAGAAAAATCAAACATTTTGAAATTTCTAATTGCCGGCCGAGTTATTGACGATTGATCAAGGCCAACTTTGTATGAACATTTTGTACTGAAAATCGATTTCCTATAGAAGCCCTCCGCAAGTACTGCCTGCCGCAAATACCTACCGGGTGAACGACCCGAGTCATTATATATATATAAAGCTACAATGCGATATACTCACTGATCTAACATCCATACGTTTTCTCGGAAATGGCAAGAGTTGGACGAAAATGATGTATGACAAAGTTGTAGGGAATGTACGATATACGGCCATCCTATGGAGCCGATTTTTGAATTTCGAACGCGTTCCACTACGCGAGGGTGCTAACTCTGTCGTTTACCGACCGATTTGGATGAAATTTTCACCCGGCCTTTTCTTCGACACGCCATTTTCGGTTCCGCCGACGGTCGTTCCAAATTCAAAATACCACCGGAGCTATAGCCCTCCGAAAATCGGCCTTTTTTCGACCTCTACGCAAAAAAGTCGGCAGCCAACTGGGCGCATGCCAGGGACCAGCCGTAAACGGCATCGTGTCGTCAAAGGACCCAGGTATATGAGAAAAATCCGACATTCTGACATTTCAAGATGGCGGCCGAGATATTGGCTTTCAAAGGTGTCAAATTTACTATGGAGAATTTCTACAAAAAAATTGTACTGAAAATCATCTTTTTCGTAGAAAATCTTAATTTTTTTGTACCATCGATAGAGGCTAAGCGCCAAAATGAGTACTTGGCTGAGAATGGCGTCACCACGCCGAGGTGCTGTGGCATTCCAGTTGGCCATCGACCCATTAAAGTTTGAAAATCACCCACTTTAATAGAAAATTTTCACCCAAAATAGGACTTTTCATACAAAAATGCATTTCTTTAGTACCACCGACGGAGGCCAAAGGCCGAAACTACTACTCGGCTGGGAGCGGCTACTTAGTGCCGAGGTGCTGTGGCATTCCAGTTGGCCATCGACCCATTAAAGTTTGAAAATCACCCACTTTAATAGAAAATTTTCACCCAAAATAGTTATTTTCATACAAAAATGCATTTCTTTAGTACCACCGACGGAGGCCAAAGGCCGAAACTACTACTCGGCTGGGAGCGGCTACTTAGTGCCGAGGTGCTGTGGCATTCCAGTTGGCCATCGACTCATTAAAGTTTGAAAATCACGCACTATAATAGAAAAATTTCACCCGAAATAGTTATTTTCATACAAAAATGCGTTTCTTTAGTACCACAGGTGGAGGCCAAAGGCCAAAAAAATTGCTCGTCTGTGAATGGCATCGTGTCACGTAGATATTCAGGTCCCTGAGAAAAATCAAACATTTTGAAATTTCTAATTGCCGGCCGAGTTATTGACGATTGATCAAGGCCAACTTTGTATGAACATTTTGTACTGAAAATCGATTTCCTATAGAAGCCCTCCGCAAGTTTGTACTGCCTGCCGCAAATACCTACCGGGTGAACGACCCGAGTCATTATATATATATAAAGCTGCAATCCGGTATACTCACTGATCTAACATAATACGTTTTCTCGGAAATGGCACGAGTTGGACGAAAATGATGTATGACAAAGTTGTAGGGAATGTACGATATACGGCCATCCTATGGAGCCGATTTTTGAATTTCGAACGCGTTCCACTACGCGAGGGTGCTAACTCTGTCGTTTACCGACCGATTTGGATGAAATTTTCACCCGGCCTTTTCTTCGACACGCCATTTTCGGTTCCGCCGACGGTCGTTCCAAATTCAAAATACCACCGGAGCTATAGCCCTCCGAAAATCGGCCTTTTTTCGACCTCTACGCAAAAAAGTCGGCAGCCAACTGGGCGCATGCCAGGGACCAGCGGTAAACGGCATCGTGTCGTCAAAGGACCCAGGTATATGAGAAAAATCCGACATTCTGACATTTCAAGATGGCGGCCGAGATATTGGCTTTCAAAGGTGTCAAATTTACTATGGAGAATTTCTACAAAAAATTTGTACTGAAAATCATCTTTTTCGTAGAAAATCGTAATTTTTTTGTACTATCGATGGAGGCTAAGCGCCGAAATGAGTACTTGGCTGGGAATGGCGTCACCACGCCGAGGTACTGTAGCATTCCAGTTGGCCATCGACCCATTAAAGTTTGAAAATCACCCTCTTTAATAGAAAATTTTCACCCGAAATAGGATTTTTCATACAAAAATGCATTTCTTTAGTACCACCGACGGAGGCCAAAGGCCGAAACTACTACTCGGCTGGGAGCGGCTACTTAGTGCCGAGGTGCTGTGGCATTCCAGTTGGCCATCGACTCATCAAAGTTTGAAAATCACCCACTTTAATAGAAAATTTTCACCCGAAATAGGATTTTTCATACAAAAATGCATTTCTTTAGTACCACCGACGGAGGCCAAAGGCCAAAAAAATTGCTCATCTGTGAATGGCATCGTGTCACGTAGATATTCAGGTCCCTGAGAAAAATCAAACATTTTGAAATTTCTAATTGCCGGCCGAGTTATTGACGATTGATCAAGGCCAACTTTGTATGAACATTTTGTACTGAAAATCGATTTCCTATAGAAGCCCTCCGCAAGTACTGCCTGCCGCAAATACCTACCGGGTGAACGACCCGAGTCATTATATATATATAAAGCTACAATGCGATATACTCACTGATCTAACATCCATACGTTTTCTCGGAAATGGCAAGAGTTGGACGAAAATGATGTATGACAAAGTTGTAGGGAATGTACGATATACGGCCATCCTATGGAGCCGATTTTTGAATTTCGAACGCGTTCCACTACGCGAGGGTGCTAACTCTGTCGTTTACCGACCGATTTGGATGAAATTTTCACCCGGCCTTTTCTTCGACACGCCATTTTCGGTTCCGCCGACGGTCGTTCCAAATTCAAAATACCACCGGAGCTATAGCCCTCCGAAAATCGGCCTTTTTTCGACCTCTACGCAAAAAAGTCGGCAGCCAACTGGGCGCATGCCAGGGACCAGCGGTAAACGGCATCGTGTCGTCAAAGGACCCAGGTATATGAGAAAAATCCGACATTCTGACATTTCAAGATGGCGGCCGAGATATTGGCTTTCAAAGGTGTCAAATTTACTATGGAGAATTTCTACAAAAAATTTGTACTGAAAATCATCTTTTTCGTAGAAAATCGTAATTTTTTTGTACTATCGATGGAGGCTAAGCGCCGAAATGAGTACTTGGCTGGGAATGGCGTCACCACGCCGAGGTACTGTAGCATTCCAGTTGGCCATCGACCCATTAAAGTTTGAAAATCACCCTCTTTAATAGAAAATTTTCACCCGAAATAGGATTTTTCATACAAAAATGCATTTCTTTAGTACCACCGACGGAGGCCAAAGGCCGAAACTACTACTCGGCTGGGAGCGGCTACTTAGTGCCGAGGTGCTGTGGCATTCCAGTTGGCCATCGACTCATCAAAGTTTGAAAATCACCCACTTTAATAGAAAATTTTCACCCGAAATAGGATTTTTCATACAAAAATGCATTTCTTTAGTACCACCGACGGAGGCCAAAGGCCAAAAAAATTGCTCATCTGTGAATGGCATCGTGTCACGTAGATATTCAGGTCCCTGAGAAAAATCAAACATTTTGAAATTTCTAATTGCCGGCCGAGTTATTGACGATTGATCAAGGCCAACTTTGTATGAACATTTTGTACTGAAAATCGATTTCCTATAGAAGCCCTCCGCAAGTACTGCCTGCCGCAAATACCTACCGGGTGAACGACCCGAGTCATTATATATATATAAAGCTACAATGCGATATACTCACTGATCTAACATCCATACGTTTTCTCGGAAATGGCAAGAGTTGGACGAAAATGATGTATGACAAAGTTGTAGGGAATGTACGATATACGGCCATCCTATGGAGCCGATTTTTGAATTTCGAACGCGTTCCACTACGCGAGGGTGCTAACTCTGTCGTTTACCGACCGATTTGGATGAAATTTTCACCCGGCCTTTTCTTCGACACGCCATTTTCGGTTCCGCCGACGGTCGTTCCAAATTCAAAATACCACCGGAGCTATAGCCCTCCGAAAATCGGCCTTTTTTCGACCTCTACGCAAAAAAGTCGGCAGCCAACTGGGCGCATGCCAGGGACCAGCCGTAAACGGCATCGTGTCGTCAAAGGACCCAGGTATATGAGAAAAATCCGACATTCTGACATTTCAAGATGGCGGCCGAGATATTGGCTTTCAAAGGTGTCAAATTTACTATGGAGAATTTCTACAAAAAAATTGTACTGAAAATCATCTTTTTCGTAGAAAATCTTAATTTTTTTGTACCATCGATAGAGGCTAAGCGCCAAAATGAGTACTTGGCTGAGAATGGCGTCACCACGCCGAGGTGCTGTGGCATTCCAGTTGGCCATCGACCCATTAAAGTTTGAAAATCACCCACTTTAATAGAAAATTTTCACCCAAAATAGGACTTTTCATACAAAAATGCATTTCTTTAGTACCACCGACGGAGGCCAAAGGCCGAAACTACTACTCGGCTGGGAGCGGCTACTTAGTGCCGAGGTGCTGTGGCATTCCAGTTGGCCATCGACCCATTAAAGTTTGAAAATCACCCACTTTAATAGAAAATTTTCACCCAAAATAGTTATTTTCATACAAAAATGCATTTCTTTAGTACCACCGACGGAGGCCAAAGGCCGAAACTACTACTCGGCTGGGAGCGGCTACTTAGTGCCGAGGTGCTGTGGCATTCCAGTTGGCCATCGACTCATTAAAGTTTGAAAATCACGCACTATAATAGAAAAATTTCACCCGAAATAGTTATTTTCATACAAAAATGCGTTTCTTTAGTACCACAGGTGGAGGCCAAAGGCCAAAAAAATTGCTCGTCTGTGAATGGCATCGTGTCACGTAGATATTCAGGTCCCTGAGAAAAATCAAACATTTTGAAATTTCTAATTGCCGGCCGAGTTATTGACGATTGATCAAGGCCAACTTTGTATGAACATTTTGTACTGAAAATCGATTTCCTATAGAAGCCCTCCGCAAGTTTGTACTGCCTGCCGCAAATACCTACCGGGTGAACGACCCGAGTCATTATATATATATAAAGCTACAATCCGGTATACTCACTGATCTATTCATCCATACGTTTTCTCGGAAACGGTAAGATTTGGACGAAAATGATGTATGAGAAAGTTGTAGGAAATGTATGAATTACAGCCATCCTATGAAGCCGATTTTTGAATTTCGAACGCGTTCCACTACGCGAAGGTGCTAACTCTGTAGTTTACCGGCCGATTTGGATGAAATTTTGATAGAATGGTGATATAGTGATCCGATTGAAAAAAAAAATTTTGGTTGTTCGAAATTCAAAATGGCGGCGCAGATATAGCCGACCGAAAAATCGACCTTTGCGCAAAAAAGTCGGCAGCCAACTGGGCATATGCTGGAGATATGCCGTAAACGGCATCGCGTTGCCAAAAGACCCAGGTATATGAGAAAAATCCGACATCTTGGAATTTCAAGATGGCGGCCGAGATATTGATGATTGAAAATGACAAATTTTTGTATGGAGATTTAGTACTAAAATTGACTTTTCAACAGAGAAATGGGACAAACTTGCGAGGCCGGAGGCCGAGCTCCGCGAAGCGGGCACAAAAAGTTCTGCCGCGGCGAGGCCGAAGGCCGAGCTCCGTTTAGGCCGAGGCCGAAGGCCGAGACGATTCAAGTTATAGCGCACAAGTACCAGCGCAAAAGCAAAAAGGGACAAACTTGCGAGGCCGGAGGCCGAGCTCCGCGGAGCGGGCACGAGGAACTCCGCCGCGGCGAGGCCGAAGGCCGAGCTCCGTTTAGGCCGAGGCCGAAGGCCGAGACCATTCAGGTTACGGTGCACAAGTACCAGCGCAAAAGCAAAATGGGACAAACTTGCGAGGCCGGAGGCCGAGCTCCGCGAAGCGGGCACGAGGAACCCCGCCGCGGCGAGGCCGAAGGCCGAGCTCCGTCCAGGCCGAGGCCGAAGGCCGAGACCGTTCAATTTACGGTGCATAAGTACCAGCGCAAGAGCAAAGAGGGACAAACTTGCGAGGCCGGAGGCCGAGCTCCGCGGAGCGGGCACGAGGAACCCCGCCGCGGCGAGGCCGAAGGCCGAGCTCCGTCCAGGCCGAGGCCGAAGGCCGAGACCATACATGTTCCCATGCAACAATTCACTACAATAAGTGTCTAGCGAGGCCTTAGGCCGAGCGCCGCGGAGAGCGGAGCTCGGAGCGGCTGGGGGTTGGCGCGCGTAAGCGCGCAGGGGGCTCGCCCCCTAGTTATATATATATAAAGCTGCAATCCGGTATACTCACTGATCTAACATAATACGTTTTCTCGGAAATGGCACGAGTTGGACGAAAATGATGTATGACAAAGTTGTAGGGAATGTACGATATACGGCCATCCTATGGAGCCGATTTTTGAATTTCGAACGCGTTCCACTACGCGAGGGTGCTAACTCTGTCGTTTACCGACCGATTTGGATGAAATTTTCACCCGGCCTTTTCTTCGACACGCCATTTTCGGTTCCGCCGACGGTCGTTCCAAATTCAAAATACCACCGGAGCTATAGCCCTCCGAAAATCGGCCTTTTTTCGACCTCTACGCAAAAAAGTCGGCAGCCAACTGGGCGCATGCCAGGGACCAGCGGTAAACGGCATCGTGTCGTCAAAGGACCCAGGTATATGAGAAAAATCCGACATTCTGACATTTCAAGATGGCGGCCGAGATATTGGCTTTCAAAGGTGTCAAATTTACTATGGAGAATTTCTACAAAAAATTTGTACTGAAAATCATCTTTTTCGTAGAAAATCGTAATTTTTTTGTACTATCGATGGAGGCTAAGCGCCGAAATGAGTACTTGGCTGGGAATGGCGTCACCACGCCGAGGTACTGTAGCATTCCAGTTGGCCATCGACCCATTAAAGTTTGAAAATCACCCTCTTTAATAGAAAATTTTCACCCGAAATAGGATTTTTCATACAAAAATGCATTTCTTTAGTACCACCGACGGAGGCCAAAGGCCGAAACTACTACTCGGCTGGGAGCGGCTACTTAGTGCCGAGGTGCTGTGGCATTCCAGTTGGCCATCGACTCATCAAAGTTTGAAAATCACCCACTTTAATAGAAAATTTTCACCCGAAATAGGATTTTTCATACAAAAATGCATTTCTTTAGTACCACCGACGGAGGCCAAAGGCCAAAAAAATTGCTCATCTGTGAATGGCATCGTGTCACGTAGATATTCAGGTCCCTGAGAAAAATCAAACATTTTGAAATTTCTAATTGCCGGCCGAGTTATTGACGATTGATCAAGGCCAACTTTGTATGAACATTTTGTACTGAAAATCGATTTCCTATAGAAGCCCTCCGCAAGTACTGCCTGCCGCAAATACCTACCGGGTGAACGACCCGAGTCATTATATATATATAAAGCTACAATGCGATATACTCACTGATCTAACATCCATACGTTTTCTCGGAAATGGCAAGAGTTGGACGAAAATGATGTATGACAAAGTTGTAGGGAATGTACGATATACGGCCATCCTATGGAGCCGATTTTTGAATTTCGAACGCGTTCCACTACGCGAGGGTGCTAACTCTGTCGTTTACCGACCGATTTGGATGAAATTTTCACCCGGCCTTTTCTTCGACACGCCATTTTCGGTTATAATTCTAAGTCTCGTTTTTTCCGGCTCGAAGGACCAACTTCAAAAAAAATTATTAACTCAAACCCTAATGCGGCCAATATAATTAATTACTGAAATGTTTCAAAAATGTTTAAAAAAACGCTTCTTAATGATTTAATTAAATGTTCAAGTGACTTTTTGAGTGGTTGAAAACAATATGCAATAATGAAACAATTCACGGAACGCAGCAGAATTAGTATTAACTGTTAAGGCCCCAGTACACATTGGCCCATCCTGGCCCACTCTTGACATGGCCATTGTGTACAGTGCAGGCAATGGTGTGTAGTGGCGGACACTAATTTGTCCATCGTGGCGCGTCATCGGAAAGTTGTCGGTTTTTTGGACACACTTCAAAGGAATCGTGGCGTAGCGTGGCCCGTCCGTGTTCACAGTGTCCTATTGTTTAGTTCGTCACTGACCGCTGCGCTTACAGGGATGATCATTGGTCATAGAGTACTTTTTTGTTGCGATGATTTTTTGTAAAAATACTTGAGTTTTAAATCGCTTAAAATATCCTTATGCCACAATGAAGATAAATCAAAAGACCTTCAAGTTTATTGATTTATCTGAACCCGTAATTTTGCACATTTTGCGGCATTTTTTTTAATAACTTGGTGGTGTACATACTTATGTAACACTTGTAAATAAATAAAATAAAATAAGTAAACAAAATAAATTTCTGGCCAATGTGTACTGGGGCCTTTACTTGAGTTGTTGATACTGATTTTTTTATTTTCAGCCGACTTTTAAAAAGAAAGAAGTTCTCAGTTCGCTATTGTCTTCTTGTTTTTGTGTTTAAATATTTTTTTTTATATGATTTTAATGTTTACTAGAAGAGATGTGGTCTACAGGTGGTCCCATAATCACTAATTCAGGGTCTGATGATGAGTTTGAAATCGAGGGAACTCTTTTGTGGTTGAGAGCCTGAACTGATTTGTTTATTTGATATAGTGACATGTTCATTTGCTTTCGGAGTACACAATTTTGCGGAGCCGTAATGATAGTTACAAAACATTTAAAAAATATATTTTAAACGAATAAAAATCTGATTGTAGTTGAGAATGTTTTTGTTTTTATATTTTTCAAGTCGGTTTCCATTTTTAAAGACAAATATTTTTTCTATATCCGTATCCGTTCTGACGGGATCGAATAGCAGCAGTGTTGCCAAATTAGGCAATTTATCTGTATTTAAGTTATCTCGAAAGCTGAAATGACAAATATTGAAATCTGCTCATCCATTTTTCGGTGACATTCGGGCAATTATCACGTCTTTAGATTTGAAAGATTATTTACTAAGTATTGAACTGTACGGTTTTGATAAGTAATAAAAAACGTCGATGGTCTTTTAATTTACATGAAAAGGTATTTTTATATTTTTTAGACGGAATGAGCAAAAAATGGTCAAGTACGACTTGGACTTAGAATGTTATTTAATCTAAAATACTTTTTAAGATTTTTTCTTAATAATTAATTTTTTTTTACGTTACATAGCACATTTTTACCTATATTTGTATTTTTGTACTCGAGTAATTCGTCTTGAAATAATTTATTATTTTTGTTCAAGACAAAGCTGTATTTATTGTGGTACTAACCTTATTTAAAGTTACAGACGACAGCTGATCAATCTTAGCATTACTGTTAAAAAGTTGTTTTTAAGTTATTGATGTGATGAGTGTGCTCATATCTTAAAAGTGAACGCGCTTTTGAGCGAATCTTATATGATTGAAATAAATATAGTGTCACCTTTCACATTCAATACTATCACCTTCAGCACCTTTTGGTGTCTTCAAATTAATAAAGCATAATTTAAAAAAATAATTTGTTTTTTGAGTTGATAGATATATAGCTAAATCGTAGTACAGCATATTTAATTAGTTTGGTGTTTTGTAAATGTTATGAATATATTTGAAACAAACAAAATACCATACTGTTTTATGCGGCTCAAGTATATTCATCTACTACAGATATATTTTACGGTGATTCTGGCAACACAATCTGGCGACGCTGAATCCCGCCAATATTTGATTGAAAGCGTCACTTTTTCTTCTTCCTTTCGTACATTGTGCGTGGCGGAATTACGTTTTGAAGTGAATAGAAGCTTGTTTGTGTGATTTGATTACAGAGTAAGTAAACTGCTGATTTACCTATCTACCTAATGCATTTTCGTCAAAAGTTGTTACCTACTGAATTTCTTATAGTAGGTATCTACTTACTAAGAAATTAGGTTAACTTTACTGTACATTTATTATGATTTCGTGATACTTAACGAGATAGGAAACCGTCAAAATTTGGTGTGCATAATACATAGATAGAAATAATCCAAGCCATATTCAAGTAGGTACTGTTCATAATTAGATAACTTATATGTCCTAAACGATGATGGTCAGGCACTTATGCATATCTTAGCGTCTTAGTCGGTGATTTTGTTTCCTATCAACTTTATCCACAATCAGTTCTTTATTACGTTAACATCACTAATCTTCGACACTAGGCATATAGGGTACCTAGATACCTACGCACCCTTTCATAGCAGCATTAAAATTTAACACACCGCAATTAATCACGGTGAGTTCTGACGAGTTGTTTGTTACGTACTAGGTAGGTAGGTAGGTTGGTACCTATATAAAGCTACACGATATATATAGCTACACGAAAATTCATTTCAGTTGAAGTAAAGTTCTACTTAGAGTCTGACTAGAACTATCTGTTTCTTCTACGTTTAACAAAAGTTCATCATTAATTGGATGGTCAGGTTTAATCAATACAAATGTGCAAGTTATGGGTAATTAGCTTTAACACCAAAGTGAAGTAAAGGATTATTAATAAGTAATAAGTAAGTACCTAATGAATAGCTGTGTAAGTTCTGTTAACATCACACACAGTGTATAGCAAGTCATTACTTGTCAGCAAACTCAAAAAAAAAAAAATCTGTAACAAAATGAGTAAGTATGTATGTACTTAATGAATATAAGAGCTACTTTATACCATGCTTCAATGTGCTCTTTGCATTAGCAAAATGTTTGCAGTAAGTAAATGCATTATAATATTTATTTTATTTTACCAGTCCTAGGCACCTGTAGTGGAGTATGTCTTAACCAGCGGTAGGGATACCTATACAAGGATTGATGTTGATGTTATCTGATTAGGTTTCCTTACTTATTTATTATTAATTACTATTATTAATAATATAATTAATGATTGTTTACAGGGCACAAGCCAATATGGTGTGTATGTCCACTCTAGATTGAAAATTTCAACCACTGAATAAGATGAACATATCAGGCATTCAGGCAAGAGTATTGCTACTATAAATTTTACAAATGTGTAACATAATTAAAAATATTACTGCGGTCATGTTGTCGTTCAAATTTACAGCCACTTCTACAAATATGGGGCAAGCATTCTACTGACCAAACTATCATAATTATTTATCAAGCATACAAAGCTGTGATATACATACCATTGGAATGCCTCCCGTAATAATAACAATAGATTGATAGTAGACAAATCTAATCAGAGTTAAATTGGTAAAGTTTAAATGTTCACCGTCTCATAAATAACAAATAGGTAGCTATTTGTTCTGACCAATGAAATGATTTCTTTTCAGAAATTGTCAGTAATTTCAGTTTTTTATCTATGCACATAATGCTTTATATCAAATTACAACTTTAAGTATATAGGTACCTATATTCAATATTAAATACCGTTTTTAATGATGATGAGACCTTAAGTTTTGCAATGTTACCTTTATTATTACTATTTACTTATTCCAAGAACATGATCTTTTTTAACAGACATTGATTAATAAATTCAAATTAATTTATTTGTGGATCATAGGTAATTATTTTACATAATTGGTGGACAGTCTTAAATTACAGATCACTATGGTCCTACCAGTACATAGGCATACAAATATAATAAAGTTATTAAGAGGGTAAACAAGTTACAATGTGTCATTTAGAAAGTCTTCAATCCTATTTAGAGGCTAAAAATTTCACCCATGCCGGGATTTGATCCCGCAACCTCTGGCTATCCGTGCCAGCGCTCTACCAATTGAGCCAATGGGCGACTCACCGGCATCAGTGAAATTTCGAACCTCTTTACACTATTCTCTGTATTACGTACAAGCAGCGACATCTGGCTTAAGCAAATTGCATCACTTACAGCCCCGACTAACTACTTTGCAGTTAGGTTTTACATCGGAACGATATCACTGTACCCACATGATTATACTATTTTTATTTTTAATGCACTGACCCGTGCAAAGGACAAATTTAAAAACCTATTTAGAGGCTAAAAATTTTTCACCCATGCCGGGATTCGATCCCGCAACCTCTGGCTATCCGTGCCAGCGCTCTACCAATTGAGCCAATGGGCGACTCACCGGCATCAGTGAAATTTCGAACCTCTTTACACTATTCAGTCCTTAGCACGGCACAGTGCATTAAAAATAAAAAGCATTACAGTCCTTAGCACGGGTCAGTGCATTAAAAATAAAAATAGTAAAGTAAAGATTTAGTTCTTTGTACAGTGTTGGTATCTTGTTAAAGATTATAGGCGCCATGCACAAAATACTTTTTCGCATGATAGTAGTTTTAGCTGGATAGTCTGGCTGTCACATTAACAATGATTGAATAGGTAGGTTTATAAATTTGTCCTGGTCTTTTAATGGCGAACATACTAGACTAGACCGTAGTAACTATTATCTAATCTGTGGTAAAAGTAAGCCACTCTGTAGTACTCATTTTCATTTTATATGTAGGCGTGCCATAAATGAATAAACACTAAATAAATACCTTTGATGTGTAAGTAAGTGTATATAATTATATTATTTCTTACACATGATTCTAATTGGTTAAGAATGATAACTCTTTCACGCTGTAAAATAAAATATTAAGTAATAAAAATCAGTTTCAATCACCATACTGATTACATCCTGGTGAGATTTGATTAGGTGTTATTTGAGTTGCGATCCCATAGACGAAATGTCAAATGTTATTGAGTACCACATTATGTACCTACTCAACTTTTTCTTTTATGGAACCTATATTATGTATGTCCCACTGCAGGGCACAGGCCTTCTTTCAGGAAGAGAGAATACTATGAGCTTAATTACCATGCGTAAGCACCGCGGATTCGAATCCCGGCATGTACCAATGACTTTGTTTTCTAAGTTATGTTCATTTGTAAATTTATAGTAGTAAAATACCACTCTCTTACTAGAAGGAAAATACTAATCTTTTATATTCTCATTTTTATATTTTTACGGGTTCGATTCTCAGTATGGGCATGTAGGTACTAAGGACTTTTTTTCTAAAATATGTACATTTGTAAAGTTATTGTAACAATGCCATTCTCTAACATCAGTGAAGCAAAACATCGTGAGGAAAGTTGAGTGTTCAAAAATTTAATATATATTTTTTAAATCAATGAACGTACCTATAGCTAACATTCGGTACCCATTTATAACTATAGCATTATACTTAACATAGTCATGGGTATCACGAGTGACGAGCTTATTAAGTTCGCGGCCATTTCAACGCTGCATAAACGTACCCGAGGTCTCTTATTGTTTTGGTATTAATTATTATTTTAACTGTTCTTTTTGTTTACCTACCTACTTGTTTTATTTGTCTTCAATCACTTACTGCATTAAAATGAATATTTTCATAATTGAGTTTAAAAGGCCAAGCTTTAAGGTCCAATTTTAAAATTGCTAAATTTTCACTCGGCTACACAATAAGATAAATCTACGGTGTCATGTATCAAAAAAATTTACATGTAATATTTTTACTCAAGCTAACATTTTACATTTGTATGTATACTCATGAAGTAGGATAGCGACATAGGCCCCTTCCGCATGCTGCGAAGCAACTATTCGCTCCATTCCTTGGCAATTGTCACCCATAATAACTCTTTCAATGTCTTTTGAATAGTCTGTATGATTTGTATCATACAAACAAGGTTCACAGCGAATTTAATTCCACGAATAGGTGTGGCTAAGGCTAGGCCTATGCTGAGACGCAGGCGAAGCAGTACAGCCCAGTGCAGAGCAGCGCAGATTTCGTTCGAGGGGGGATCAGATACATATATTATAGCTCAGATACATATATTTGTAATATAATTATAAAAAAAACTTCGATTCTCTTTTGTTTTTTCTGAATGTAGTCATTTGTTTACTTTGTGTCGAAAATGGAGAAAAAAGAAGTGCGAGCCGTTCATTGCGATTTGGAAGCAACATTAGGAGACTCTGCTCTACCGTATTCCACTGTCGCAAGGTGGGCTTCTCAATTTCGAGTAGGGAGAACAAACATCATTGCGGCCGTCCATCGACGTCAGTCACCCAAGAAAATGTTGCGAAAGTCGAGAACATTGTATTGAGCGATAGAAGAGTTACCATCCGATACTTAATTCAAGAAACAGGCATTTCATATGGAAGTATTCAATCCATATTCTATCTTTGAATATAAGAAAAGTCTCCGCAATATGGGTGCCGAGAATGTTAACCGAAAGTCAGAACAAAATTCGACTTTACATTACGAAGATATTATAGTAGAAGAATAAATCCGTCAGTTATAATTTACTATTCCGGAATCTCTTTCTGAATACGAATGAATCCGATTTGAAATCATTAATGATTAACTTACAGTTAAAAATAAACAAATGCTTAAAAAAATTAAAAAAAATATTCCTCTAAAAACTCAACAGCACTCCCCAACTCCCCAGCCGAGGTTCGTACCCGGGACCTCTTGCGTGGCAGGCAGATGCACTACCGCTGCGCCACAGAGGTCTTCAATAATCTCCAATCACTCCTCTTTACCACATATGTTATTTTAAGCATGTAAGACCGATAATACTATATGTCCACAGCGCATGCTTTAGCTAAGTTGTGAAGTAAGCACGAGCCACGAAGGATCCCGCCGCGGCGAGGCCGAAGGCCGAGCTTCGTCCAGGCCGAGGCCGAAGGCCGAGACCATACATGTTCCCACGCAACAATTCACTACAATAAGTGTCTAGCGAGGCCCTAGGCCGAGCGCCGCGGAGAGCGCAGCTCGGAGCGGCTGGGGGTTGGCGCGCGTAAGCGCGCAGGGGGCTCGCCCCCTAGTTATATATATATAAAGCTACAATGCGATATACTCACTGATCTATTCATCCATACGTTTTCTCCGAAACGGTAAGATTTGGACGAAAATGATGTATGAGAAAGTTGTAGGAAATGTATGAATTACAGCCATCCTATGAAGCCGATTTTTGAATTTCGAACGCGTTCCACTACGCGAGGGTGCTAACTCTGTCGTTTACCGACCGATTTGGATGAAATTTTCACCCGGCCTTTTCTTCGACACGCCATTTTCGGTTCCGCCGACGGTCGTTCCAAATTCAAAATACCACCGGAGCTATAGCCCTCCGAAAATCGGCCTTTTTTCGACCTCTACGCAAAAAAGTCGGCAGCCAACTGGGCGCATGCCAGGGACCAGCCGTAAACGGCATCGTGTCGTCAAAGGACCCAGGTATATGAGAAAAATCCGACATTCTGACATTTCAAGATGGCGGCTGAGATATTGGCTTTCAAAGGTGTCAAATTTACTATGGAGAATTTCTACAAAAAATTTGTACTGAAAATCATCTTTTTCGTAGAAAATCTTAATTTTTTTGTACCATCGATAGAGGCTAAGCGCCAAAATGAGTACTTGGCTGAGAATGGCGTCACCACGCCGAGGTGCTGTGGCATTCCAGTTGGCCATCGACCCATTAAAGTTTGAAAATCACCCACTTTAATAGAAAAATTTCACCCGAAATAGTTATTTTCATACAAAAATGCATTTCTTTAGTACCACCGTTGGAGGCCAAAGGCCAAAACTACTACTCGGCTGGGAGCGGCTACTTAGTGCCGAGGTGCTGTGGCATTCCAGTTGGCCATCGACTCATTAAAGTTTGAAAATCACGCACTATAATAGAAAAATTTCACCCGAAATAGTTATTTTCATACAAAAATGCATTTCTTTAGTACCACCGACGGAGGCCAAAGGTCAAAAAAATTGCTCATCTGTGAATGGCATCGTGTCACGTAGATATTCAGGTCCCTGAGAAAAATCAAACATTTTGAAGTTTCTAATTGCCGGCCGAGTTATTGACGATTGATCAAGGCCAACTTTGTATGAACATTTTGTACTGAAAATCGATTTCCTATAGAAGCCCTCCGCAAGTACTGCCTGCCGCAAATACCTACCGGGTGAACGACCCGAGTCATTATATATATATAAAGCTACAATGCGATATACTCACTGATCTAACATCCATACGTTTTCTCCGAAATGGCACGATTTGGATGAAAATGATGTATGAGAAAGTTGTAGGGAATGTACGATATACAGCCATCCTATGGAGCCGATTTTTGAATTTCGAACGCGTTCCACTACGCGAGGGTGCTAACTCTGTCGTTTACCGACCGATTTGGATGAAATTTTCACCCGGCCTTTTCTTCGACACGCCATTTTCGGTTCCGCCGACGGTCGTTCCAAATTCAAAATACCACCGGAGCTATAGCCCTCCGAAAATCGGCCTTTTTTCGACCTCTACGCAAAAAAGTCGGCAGCCAACTGGGCGCATGCCAGGGACCAGCCGTAAACGGCATCGTGTCGTCAAAGGACCCAGGTATATGAGAAAAATCCGACATTCTGACATTTCAAGATGGCGGCCGAGATATTGGCTTTCAAAGGTGTCAAATTTACTATGGAGAATTTCTACAAAAAATTTGTACTGAAAATCATCTTTTTCGTAGAAAATCGTAATTTTTTTGTACCATCGATGGAGGCTAAGCGCCGAAATGAGTACTTGGCTGGGAATGGCGTCACCACGCCGAAGTACTGTAGCATTCCAGTTGGCCATCGACTCATCAAAGTTTGAAAATCACGCACTTTAATAGAAAATTTTCACCCGAAATAGGATTTTTCATACAAAAATGCTTTTTTTTACTACTACCGCTGGAGGCCAAAGGCCGAAACTACTACTCGGCTGGGAGCGGCTACTTAGTGCCGAGGTGCTGTGGCATTCCAGTTGGCCATCGACTCATCAAAGTTTGAAAATCACGCACTTTAATAGAAAAAATTCACACGAAATAGGATTTTTCATACAAAAATGCATTTTTTTAGTACCACCGCTGGAGGCCAAAGGCCAAAAAAATTGCTCATCTGTGAATGGCATCGTGTCACGTAGATATTCAGGTCCCTGAGAAAAATCAAACATTTTGAAATTTCTAATTACCGGCCGAGTTATTGACGATTGATGAAGGCCAACTTTGTATGAACATTTTGTACTGAAAATCGATTTCCTCATAGAAGCCCTCCGCAAGTACTGCCTGCCGCAAATACCTACCGGGTGAACGACCCGAGTCATTATATATATATAAAGCTACAATGCGATATACTCACTGATCTATTCATCCATACGTTTTCTCCGAAACGGTAAGATTTGGACGAAAATGATGTATGAGAAAGTTGTAGGAAATGTATGAATTACAGCCATCCTATGAAGCCGATTTTTGAATTTCGAACGCGTTCCACTACGCGAGGGTGCTAACTCTGTCGTTTACCGACCGATTTGGATGAAATTTTCACCCGGCCTTTTCTTCGACACGCCATTTTCGGTTCCGCCGACGGTCGTTCCAAATTCAAAATACCACCGGAGCTATAGCCCTCCGAAAATCGGCCTTTTTTCGACCTCTACGCAAAAAAGTCGGCAGCCAACTGGGCGCATGCCAGGGACCAGCCGTAAACGGCATCGTGTCGTCAAAGGACCCAGGTATATGAGAAAAATCCGACATTCTGACATTTCAAGATGGCGGCTGAGATATTGGCTTTCAAAGGTGTCAAATTTACTATGGAGAATTTCTACAAAAAATTTGTACTGAAAATCATCTTTTTCGTAGAAAATCTTAATTTTTTTGTACCATCGATAGAGGCTAAGCGCCAAAATGAGTACTTGGCTGAGAATGGCGTCACCACGCCGAGGTGCTGTGGCATTCCAGTTGGCCATCGACCCATTAAAGTTTGAAAATCACCCACTTTAATAGAAAAATTTCACCCGAAATAGTTATTTTCATACAAAAATGCATTTCTTTAGTACCACCGTTGGAGGCCAAAGGCCAAAACTACTACTCGGCTGGGAGCGGCTACTTAGTGCCGAGGTGCTGTGGCATTCCAGTTGGCCATCGACTCATTAAAGTTTGAAAATCACGCACTATAATAGAAAAATTTCACCCGAAATAGTTATTTTCATACAAAAATGCATTTCTTTAGTACCACCGACGGAGGCCAAAGGTCAAAAAAATTGCTCATCTGTGAATGGCATCGTGTCACGTAGATATTCAGGTCCCTGAGAAAAATCAAACATTTTGAAGTTTCTAATTGCCGGCCGAGTTATTGACGATTGATCAAGGCCAACTTTGTATGAACATTTTGTACTGAAAATCGATTTCCTATAGAAGCCCTCCGCAAGTACTGCCTGCCGCAAATACCTACCGGGTGAACGACCCGAGTCATTATATATATATAAAGCTACAATGCGATATACTCACTGATCTAACATCCATACGTTTTCTCCGAAATGGCACGATTTGGATGAAAATGATGTATGAGAAAGTTGTAGGGAATGTACGATATACAGCCATCCTATGGAGCCGATTTTTGAATTTCGAACGCGTTCCACTACGCGAGGGTGCTAACTCTGTCGTTTACCGACCGATTTGGATGAAATTTTCACCCGGCCTTTTCTTCGACACGCCATTTTCGGTTCCGCCGACGGTCGTTCCAAATTCAAAATACCACCGGAGCTATAGCCCTCCGAAAATCGGCCTTTTTTCGACCTCTACGCAAAAAAGTCGGCAGCCAACTGGGCGCATGCCAGGGACCAGCCGTAAACGGCATCGTGTCGTCAAAGGACCCAGGTATATGAGAAAAATCCGACATTCTGACATTTCAAGATGGCGGCCGAGATATTGGCTTTCAAAGGTGTCAAATTTACTATGGAGAATTTCTACAAAAAATTTGTACTGAAAATCATCTTTTTCGTAGAAAATCGTAATTTTTTTGTACCATCGATGGAGGCTAAGCGCCGAAATGAGTACTTGGCTGGGAATGGCGTCACCACGCCGAAGTACTGTAGCATTCCAGTTGGCCATCGACTCATCAAAGTTTGAAAATCACGCACTTTAATAGAAAATTTTCACCCGAAATAGGATTTTTCATACAAAAATGCTTTTTTTTACTACTACCGCTGGAGGCCAAAGGCCGAAACTACTACTCGGCTGGGAGCGGCTACTTAGTGCCGAGGTGCTGTGGCATTCCAGTTGGCCATCGACTCATCAAAGTTTGAAAATCACGCACTTTAATAGAAAAAATTCACACGAAATAGGATTTTTCATACAAAAATGCATTTTTTTAGTACCACCGCTGGAGGCCAAAGGCCAAAAAAATTGCTCATCTGTGAATGGCATCGTGTCACGTAGATATTCAGGTCCCTGAGAAAAATCAAACATTTTGAAATTTCTAATTACCGGCCGAGTTATTGACGATTGATGAAGGCCAACTTTGTATGAACATTTTGTACTGAAAATCGATTTCCTCATAGAAGCCCTCCGCAAGTACTGCCTGCCGCAAATACCTACCGGGTGAACGACCCGAGTCATTATATATATATAAAGCTACAATGCGATATACTCACTGATCTAACATAATACGTTTTCTCGGAAATGGCACGAGTTGGACGAAAATGATGTATGACAAAGTTGTAGGGAATGTACGATATACGGCCATCCTATGGAGCCGATTTTTGAATTTCGAACGCGTTCCACTACGCGAGGGTGCTAACTCTGTCGTTTACCGACCGATTTGGATGAAATTTTCACCCGGCCTTTTCTTCGACACGCCATTTTCGGTTCCGCCGACGGTCGTTCCAAATTCAAAATACCACCGGAGCTATAGCCCTCCGAAAATCGGCCTTTTTTCGACCTCTACGCAAAAAAGTCGGCAGCCAACTGGGCGCATGCCAGGGACCAGCCGTAAACGGCATCGTGTCGTCAAAGGACCCAGGTATATGAGAAAAATCCGACATTCTGACATTTCAAGATGGCGGCCGAGATATTGGCTTTCAAAGGTGTCAAATTTACTATGCAGAATTTCTACAAAAAAATTGTACTGAAAATCATCTTTTTCGTAGAAAATCGTAATTTTTTTGTACTATCGATGGAGGCTAAGCGCCAAAATGAGTACTTGGCTGGGAATGGCGTCACCACGCCGAGGTACTGTAGCATTCCAGTTGGCCATCGACCCATTAAAGTTTGAAAATCACGCACTTTAATAGAAAATTTTCACCCGAAATAGGATTTTTCATACAAAAATGCATTTCTTTAGTACCACCGACGGAGGCCAAAGGCCGAAACTACTACTCGGCTGGGAGCGGCTACTTAGTGCCGAGGTGCTGTGGCATTCCAGTTGGCCATCGACTCATCAAAGTTTGAAAATCACCCACTTTAATAGAAAATTTTCACCCGAAATAGGATTTTTCATACAAAAATGCATTTCTTTAGTACCACCGACGGAGGCCAAAGGCCGAAACTACTACTCGGCTGGGAGCGGCTACTTAGTGCCGAGGTGCTGTGGCATTCCAGTTGGCCATCGACTCATTAAAGTTTGAAAATCACGCACTTTAATAGAAAATTTTCACCCGAAATAGGACTTTTCATACAAAAATGCATTTTTTTAGTACCACCGCTGGAGGCCAAAGGCCAAAAAAATTGCTCATCTGTGAATGGCATCGTGTCACGTAGATATTCAGGTCCCTGAGAAAAATCAAACATTTTGACATTTCTAATTGCCGGCCGAGTTATTGACGATTGATGAAGGCAAACTTTGTATGAACATTTTGTACTGAAAATCGATTTCCTATAGAAGCCCTCCGCAAGTACTGCCTGCCGCAAATACCTACCGGGTGAACGACCCGAGTCATTATATATATATAAAGCTACAATGCGATATACTCACTGATCTAACATAATACGTTTTCTCGGAAATGGCACGAGTTGGACGAAAATGATCTATGACAAAGTTGTAGGGAATGTACGATATACGGCCATCCTATGGAGCCGATTTTTGAATTTCGAACGCGTTCCACTATGCGAGGGTGCCAACTCTGTCGTTTACCGACCGATTTGGATGAAATTTTGATAGAATGGTGTTTTAGTAATCCGATTGAAAAAAAAAATTTTGGTTGTTCGAAATTCAAAATGGCGGCGCAGATATAGCCGACCGAAAAATCGACCTTTGCGCAAAAAAGTCGGCAGCCAACTGGGCATATGCTAGAGATATGCCGTAAGCGGCATCGTGTTGGCAAAGGACCCAGGTATATGAGAAAAATCCGACATCTTGGAATTTCAAGATGGCGGCCGAGATATTGATGATTGAAAATGACAAATTTTTGTATGGAGATTTAGTACTAAAATTGACGTTTCAATAGAGAAATGAGACAAACTTGCGAGGCCGGAGGCTGAGCTTCGCGAAGCGGGCACAAAAAGTTCTGCCGCGGCGAGGCCGAAGGCCGAGCTCCGTTTAGGCCGAGGCCGAACGCCGAGACCATTCAAATTGCGGCGCACAAGTACCAGCGCAAGAGCAAAAAGGGACAATCTTGCGAGGCCGCAGGCCGAGCTCCGCGGAGCGGGCACGAGAAACCCCGCCGCGGCGAGGCCGAAGGCCGAGCTCCGTCCAGGCCGAGGCCGAAGGCCGAGACCGTTCAGGTTACGGTGCACAAGTACCAGCGCAAGAGCAAAACGAGACAAACTCGCGAGGCCGGAGGCCGAGCTCCGCGGAGCGGGCACGAGGAACCCCGCCGCGGCGAGGCCGAAGGCCGAGCTCCGTCCAGGCCGAGGCCGAAGGCCGAGACCGTTCAGTTTACGGCGCACAAGTACCAGCGCAAGAGTAAAAAGAGACAAACTTGCGAGGCCGGAGGCCGAGCTCCGCGGAGCGGGCACGAGGAACCCCGCCGCGGCGAGGCCGAAGGCCGAGCTCCGTCCAGGCCGAGGCCGAAGGCCGAGACCATACATGTTCCCATGCAACAATTCACTACAATAAGTGTCTAGCGAGGCCCTAGGCCGAGCGCCGCGGAGAGCGCAGCTCGGAGCGGCTGGGGGTTGGCGCGCGTAAGCGCGCAGGGGGCTCGCCCCCTAGTTATATATATATAAAGCTACAATGCGATATACTCACTGATCTAACATCCATACGTTTTCTCCGAAATGGCACGATTTGGATGAAAATGATGTATGAGAAAGTTGTAGGGAATGTACGATATACAGCCATCCTATGGAGCCGATTTTTGAATTTCGAACGCGTTCCACTACGCGAGGGTGCTAACTCTGTCGTTTACCGACCGATTTGGATGAAATTTTCACCCGGCCTTTTCTTCGACACGCCATTTTCGGTTCCGCCGACGGTCGTTCCAAATTCAAAATACCACCGGAGCTATAGCCCTCCGAAAATCGGCCTTTTTTCGACCTCTACGCAAAAAAGTCGGCAGCCAACTGGGCGCATGCCAGGGACCAGCCGTAAACGGCATCGTGTCGTCAAAGGACCCAGGTATATGAGAAAAATCCGACATTCTGACATTTCAAGATGGCGGCCGAGATATTGGCTTTCAAAGGTGTCAAATTTACTATGGAGAATTTCTACAAAAAATTTGTACTGAAAATCATCTTTTTCGTAGAAAATCGTAATTTTTTTGTACCATCGATGGAGGCTAAGCGCCGAAATGAGTACTTGGCTGGGAATGGCGTCACCACGCCGAAGTACTGTAGCATTCCAGTTGGCCATCGACTCATCAAAGTTTGAAAATCACGCACTTTAATAGAAAATTTTCACCCGAAATAGGATTTTTCATACAAAAATGCTTTTTTTTACTACTACCGCTGGAGGCCAAAGGCCGAAACTACTACTCGGCTGGGAGCGGCTACTTAGTGCCGAGGTGCTGTGGCATTCCAGTTGGCCATCGACTCATCAAAGTTTGAAAATCACGCACTTTAATAGAAAAAATTCACACGAAATAGGATTTTTCATACAAAAATGCATTTTTTTAGTACCACCGCTGGAGGCCAAAGGCCAAAAAAATTGCTCATCTGTGAATGGCATCGTGTCACGTAGATATTCAGGTCCCTGAGAAAAATCAAACATTTTGAAATTTCTAATTACCGGCCGAGTTATTGACGATTGATGAAGGCCAACTTTGTATGAACATTTTGTACTGAAAATCGATTTCCTCATAGAAGCCCTCCGCAAGTACTGCCTGCCGCAAATACCTACCGGGTGAACGACCCGAGTCATTATATATATATAAAGCTACAATGCGATATACTCACTGATCTATTCATCCATACGTTTTCTCCGAAACGGTAAGATTTGGACGAAAATGATGTATGAGAAAGTTGTAGGAAATGTATGAATTACAGCCATCCTATGAAGCCGATTTTTGAATTTCGAACGCGTTCCACTACGCGAGGGTGCTAACTCTGTCGTTTACCGACCGATTTGGATGAAATTTTCACCCGGCCTTTTCTTCGACACGCCATTTTCGGTTCCGCCGACGGTCGTTCCAAATTCAAAATACCACCGGAGCTATAGCCCTCCGAAAATCGGCCTTTTTTCGACCTCTACGCAAAAAAGTCGGCAGCCAACTGGGCGCATGCCAGGGACCAGCCGTAAACGGCATCGTGTCGTCAAAGGACCCAGGTATATGAGAAAAATCCGACATTCTGACATTTCAAGATGGCGGCTGAGATATTGGCTTTCAAAGGTGTCAAATTTACTATGGAGAATTTCTACAAAAAATTTGTACTGAAAATCATCTTTTTCGTAGAAAATCTTAATTTTTTTGTACCATCGATAGAGGCTAAGCGCCAAAATGAGTACTTGGCTGAGAATGGCGTCACCACGCCGAGGTGCTGTGGCATTCCAGTTGGCCATCGACCCATTAAAGTTTGAAAATCACCCACTTTAATAGAAAAATTTCACCCGAAATAGTTATTTTCATACAAAAATGCATTTCTTTAGTACCACCGTTGGAGGCCAAAGGCCAAAACTACTACTCGGCTGGGAGCGGCTACTTAGTGCCGAGGTGCTGTGGCATTCCAGTTGGCCATCGACTCATTAAAGTTTGAAAATCACGCACTATAATAGAAAAATTTCACCCGAAATAGTTATTTTCATACAAAAATGCATTTCTTTAGTACCACCGACGGAGGCCAAAGGTCAAAAAAATTGCTCATCTGTGAATGGCATCGTGTCACGTAGATATTCAGGTCCCTGAGAAAAATCAAACATTTTGAAGTTTCTAATTGCCGGCCGAGTTATTGACGATTGATCAAGGCCAACTTTGTATGAACATTTTGTACTGAAAATCGATTTCCTATAGAAGCCCTCCGCAAGTACTGCCTGCCGCAAATACCTACCGGGTGAACGACCCGAGTCATTATATATATATAAAGCTACAATGCGATATACTCACTGATCTAACATCCATACGTTTTCTCCGAAATGGCACGATTTGGATGAAAATGATGTATGAGAAAGTTGTAGGGAATGTACGATATACAGCCATCCTATGGAGCCGATTTTTGAATTTCGAACGCGTTCCACTACGCGAGGGTGCTAACTCTGTCGTTTACCGACCGATTTGGATGAAATTTTCACCCGGCCTTTTCTTCGACACGCCATTTTCGGTTCCGCCGACGGTCGTTCCAAATTCAAAATACCACCGGAGCTATAGCCCTCCGAAAATCGGCCTTTTTTCGACCTCTACGCAAAAAAGTCGGCAGCCAACTGGGCGCATGCCAGGGACCAGCCGTAAACGGCATCGTGTCGTCAAAGGACCCAGGTATATGAGAAAAATCCGACATTCTGACATTTCAAGATGGCGGCCGAGATATTGGCTTTCAAAGGTGTCAAATTTACTATGGAGAATTTCTACAAAAAATTTGTACTGAAAATCATCTTTTTCGTAGAAAATCGTAATTTTTTTGTACCATCGATGGAGGCTAAGCGCCGAAATGAGTACTTGGCTGGGAATGGCGTCACCACGCCGAAGTACTGTAGCATTCCAGTTGGCCATCGACTCATCAAAGTTTGAAAATCACGCACTTTAATAGAAAATTTTCACCCGAAATAGGATTTTTCATACAAAAATGCTTTTTTTTACTACTACCGCTGGAGGCCAAAGGCCGAAACTACTACTCGGCTGGGAGCGGCTACTTAGTGCCGAGGTGCTGTGGCATTCCAGTTGGCCATCGACTCATCAAAGTTTGAAAATCACGCACTTTAATAGAAAAAATTCACACGAAATAGGATTTTTCATACAAAAATGCATTTTTTTAGTACCACCGCTGGAGGCCAAAGGCCAAAAAAATTGCTCATCTGTGAATGGCATCGTGTCACGTAGATATTCAGGTCCCTGAGAAAAATCAAACATTTTGAAATTTCTAATTACCGGCCGAGTTATTGACGATTGATGAAGGCCAACTTTGTATGAACATTTTGTACTGAAAATCGATTTCCTCATAGAAGCCCTCCGCAAGTACTGCCTGCCGCAAATACCTACCGGGTGAACGACCCGAGTCATTATATATATATAAAGCTACAATGCGATATACTCACTGATCTATTCATCCATACGTTTTCTCCGAAACGGTAAGATTTGGACGAAAATGATGTATGAGAAAGTTGTAGGAAATGTATGAATTACAGCCATCCTATGAAGCCGATTTTTGAATTTCGAACGCGTTCCACTACGCGAGGGTGCTAACTCTGTCGTTTACCGACCGATTTGGATGAAATTTTCACCCGGCCTTTTCTTCGACACGCCATTTTCGGTTCCGCCGACGGTCGTTCCAAATTCAAAATACCACCGGAGCTATAGCCCTCCGAAAATCGGCCTTTTTTCGACCTCTACGCAAAAAAGTCGGCAGCCAACTGGGCGCATGCCAGGGACCAGCCGTAAACGGCATCGTGTCGTCAAAGGACCCAGGTATATGAGAAAAATCCGACATTCTGACATTTCAAGATGGCGGCTGAGATATTGGCTTTCAAAGGTGTCAAATTTACTATGGAGAATTTCTACAAAAAATTTGTACTGAAAATCATCTTTTTCGTAGAAAATCTTAATTTTTTTGTACCATCGATAGAGGCTAAGCGCCAAAATGAGTACTTGGCTGAGAATGGCGTCACCACGCCGAGGTGCTGTGGCATTCCAGTTGGCCATCGACCCATTAAAGTTTGAAAATCACCCACTTTAATAGAAAAATTTCACCCGAAATAGTTATTTTCATACAAAAATGCATTTCTTTAGTACCACCGTTGGAGGCCAAAGGCCAAAACTACTACTCGGCTGGGAGCGGCTACTTAGTGCCGAGGTGCTGTGGCATTCCAGTTGGCCATCGACTCATTAAAGTTTGAAAATCACGCACTATAATAGAAAAATTTCACCCGAAATAGTTATTTTCATACAAAAATGCATTTCTTTAGTACCACCGACGGAGGCCAAAGGTCAAAAAAATTGCTCATCTGTGAATGGCATCGTGTCACGTAGATATTCAGGTCCCTGAGAAAAATCAAACATTTTGAAGTTTCTAATTGCCGGCCGAGTTATTGACGATTGATCAAGGCCAACTTTGTATGAACATTTTGTACTGAAAATCGATTTCCTATAGAAGCCCTCCGCAAGTACTGCCTGCCGCAAATACCTACCGGGTGAACGACCCGAGTCATTATATATATATAAAGCTACAATGCGATATACTCACTGATCTAACATCCATACGTTTTCTCCGAAATGGCACGATTTGGATGAAAATGATGTATGAGAAAGTTGTAGGGAATGTACGATATACAGCCATCCTATGGAGCCGATTTTTGAATTTCGAACGCGTTCCACTACGCGAGGGTGCTAACTCTGTCGTTTACCGACCGATTTGGATGAAATTTTCACCCGGCCTTTTCTTCGACACGCCATTTTCGGTTCCGCCGACGGTCGTTCCAAATTCAAAATACCACCGGAGCTATAGCCCTCCGAAAATCGGCCTTTTTTCGACCTCTACGCAAAAAAGTCGGCAGCCAACTGGGCGCATGCCAGGGACCAGCCGTAAACGGCATCGTGTCGTCAAAGGACCCAGGTATATGAGAAAAATCCGACATTCTGACATTTCAAGATGGCGGCCGAGATATTGGCTTTCAAAGGTGTCAAATTTACTATGGAGAATTTCTACAAAAAATTTGTACTGAAAATCATCTTTTTCGTAGAAAATCGTAATTTTTTTGTACCATCGATGGAGGCTAAGCGCCGAAATGAGTACTTGGCTGGGAATGGCGTCACCACGCCGAAGTACTGTAGCATTCCAGTTGGCCATCGACTCATCAAAGTTTGAAAATCACGCACTTTAATAGAAAATTTTCACCCGAAATAGGATTTTTCATACAAAAATGCTTTTTTTTACTACTACCGCTGGAGGCCAAAGGCCGAAACTACTACTCGGCTGGGAGCGGCTACTTAGTGCCGAGGTGCTGTGGCATTCCAGTTGGCCATCGACTCATCAAAGTTTGAAAATCACGCACTTTAATAGAAAAAATTCACACGAAATAGGATTTTTCATACAAAAATGCATTTTTTTAGTACCACCGCTGGAGGCCAAAGGCCAAAAAAATTGCTCATCTGTGAATGGCATCGTGTCACGTAGATATTCAGGTCCCTGAGAAAAATCAAACATTTTGAAATTTCTAATTACCGGCCGAGTTATTGACGATTGATGAAGGCCAACTTTGTATGAACATTTTGTACTGAAAATCGATTTCCTCATAGAAGCCCTCCGCAAGTACTGCCTGCCGCAAATACCTACCGGGTGAACGACCCGAGTCATTATATATATATAAAGCTACAATCCGATATACTCACTGACTGATCTAACATCCATACGTTTTCTCGGAAACGGTAAGATTTTGACGAAAATGATGTATGAGAAAGTTGTAGGAAATGTATGAATTACAGCCATCCTATGAAGCCGATTTTTGAATTTCGAACGCGTTCCACTACGCGAAGGTGCTAACTCTGTAGTTTACTGGCCGATTTGGATGAAATTTTAATACAATGGTGATATAGTGATCCGATTGAAAAAAAAAATTTTGGTTGTTCGAAATTCAAAATGGCGGCGCAGATATAGCCGACCGAAAAATCGACCTTTGCGCAAAAAAGTCGGCAGCCAACTGGGCATATGCTGGAGATATGCCGTAAACGGCATCGCGTTGCCAAAGAACCCAGGTATATGAGAAAAATCCGACATCTTGGAATTTCAAGATGGCGGCCGAGATATTGATGATTGAAAATGACAAATTTTTGTATGGAGATTTAGTACTAAAATTGTCTTTTCAATAGAGAAATGAGACAAACTTGCGAGGCCGGAGGCCGAGCTTCGCGAAGAGGGCATAAAAAGTTCTGCCGCGGCGAGGCCGAAGGCCGAGCTCCATTTAGGCCGAGGCCGAAGGCCGAGACCATTCAAATTGCGGCGCACAAGTACCAGCGCAAGAGCAAAAAGGGACAAACTTGCGAGGCCGCAGGCCGAGCTCCACGGAGCGGGCACGAGAAACCCCGCCGCGGCGAGGCCGAAGGCCGAGCTCCGTCCAGGCCGAGGCCGAAGGCCGAGACCGTTCAGGTCACGGCGCACAAGTACCAGCGCAAGAGCAAAAAGAGACAAACTCGCGAGGCCGGAGGCCGAGCTCCGCGGAGCGGGCACGAGGAACCCTGCTGCGGCGAGGCCGAAGGCCGAGCTCCGTCCAGGCCGAGGCCGAAGGCCGAGACCGTTCAGTTTACGGCGCACAAGTACCAGCGCAAGAGCAAAAAGAGACAAACTTGCGAGGCCGGAGGCCGAGCTCCGCGGAGCGGGCACGAGGAACCCCGCCGCGGCGAGGCCGAAGGCCGAGCTCCGTCCAGGCCGAGGCCGAAGGCCGAGACCATACATGTTCCCATGCAACAATTCACTACAATAAGTGTCTAGCGAGGCCCTAGGCCGAGCGCCGCGGAGAGCGCAGCTCGGAGCGGCTGGGGGTTGGCGCGCGTAAGCGCGCAGGGGGCTCGCCCCCTAGTTATATATATATAAAGCTACAATCCGGTATACTCACTGATCTATTCATCCATACGTTTTCTCGGAAACGGTAAGATTTGGACGAAAATGATGTATGAGAAAGTTGTAGGAAATGTATGAATTACAGCCATCCTATGAAGCCGATTTTTGAATTTCGAACGCGTTCCACTACGCGAAGGTGCTAACTCTGTAGTTTACCGGCCGATTTGGATGAAATTTTGATAGAATGGTGATATAGTGATCCGATTGAAAAAAAAAATTTTGGTTGTTCGAAATTCAAAATGGCGGCGCAGATATAGCCGACCGAAAAATCGACCTTTGCGCAAAAAAGTCGGCAGCCAACTGGGCATATGCTGGAGATATGCCGTAAACGGCATCGCGTTGCCAAAGGACCCAGGTATATGAGAAAAATCCGACATCTTGGAATTTCAAGATGGCGGCCGAGATATTGATGATTGAAAATGACAAATTTTTGTATGGAGATTTAGTACTAAAATTGACTTTTCAACAGAGAAATGGGACAAACTTGCGAGGCCGGAGGCCGAGCTCCGCGAAGCGGGCACAAAAAGTTCTGCCGCGGCGAGGCCGAAGGCCGAGCTCCGTTTAGGCCGAGGCCGAAGGCCGAGACGATTCAAGTTATAGCGCACAAGTACCAGCGCAAAAGCAAAAAGGGACAAACTTGCGAGGCCGGAGGCCGAGCTCCGCGGAGCGGGCACGAGGAACTCCGCCGCGGCGAGGCCGAAGGCCGAGCTCCGTTTAGGCCGAGGCCGAAGGCCGAGACCATTCAGGTTACGGTGCACAAGTACCAGCGCAAAAGCAAAATGGGACAAACTTGCGAGGCCGGAGGCCGAGCTCCGCGAAGCGGGCACGAGGAACCCCGCCGCGGCGAGGCCGAAGGCCGAGCTCCGTCCAGGCCGAGGCCGAAGGCCGAGACCGTTCAATTTACGGTGCATAAGTACCAGCGCAAGAGCAAAGAGGGACAAACTTGCGAGGCCGGAGGCCGAGCTCCGCGGAGCGGGCACGAGGAACCCCGCCGCGGCGAGGCCGAAGGCCGAGCTCCGTCCAGGCCGAGGCCGAAGGCCGAGACCATACATGTTCCCATGCAACAATTCACTACAATAAGTGTCTAGCGAGGCCTTAGGCCGAGCGCCGCGGAGAGCGGAGCTCGGAGCGGCTGGGGGTTGGCGCGCGTAAGCGCGCAGGGGGCTCGCCCCCTAGTTATATATATATAAAGCTACAATCCGGTATACTCACTGATCTATTCATCCATACGTTTTCTCGGAAACGGTAAGATTTGGACGAAAATGATGTATGAGAAAGTTGTAGAAAATGTATGAATTACAGCCATCCTATGAAGCCGATTTTTGAATTTCGAACGCGTTCCACTACTCGAAGGTGCTAACTCTGTAGTTTACCGGCCGATTTGGATGAAATTTTGATAGAATGGTGATATAGTGATCCGATTGAAAAAAAAAAATTTGGTTGTTCGAAATTCAAAATGGCGGCGCAGATATAGCCGACCGAAAAATCGACCTTTGCGCCAAAAAGTCGGCAGCCAACTGGGCATATGCTGGAGATATGC
This sequence comes from Yponomeuta sedellus, assembly GCA_934045075.1. NCBI lineage: Eukaryota > Metazoa > Arthropoda > Insecta > Lepidoptera > Yponomeutidae > Yponomeuta > Yponomeuta sedellus. Next base: position 17,455,209 of record OW203726.1, read on the forward strand.
CGTAAACGGCATCGCGTTGCCAAAGGACCCAGGTATATGAGAAAAATCCGACATCTTGGAATTTTAAGATGGCGGCCGAGATATTGATGATTGAAAATGACAAATTTTTGTATGGAGATTTAGTACTAAAATTGACTTTTCAACAGAGAAATGGGACAAACTTGCGAGGCCGGAGGCCGAGCTCCGCGAAGCGGGCACAAAAAGTTCTGCCGCGGCGAGGCCGAAGGCCGAGCTCCGTTTAGGCCGAGGCCGAAGGCCGAGACGATTCAAGTTATAGCGCACAAGTACCAGCGCAAAAGCAAAAAGGGACAAACTTGCGAGGCCGGAGGCCGAGCTCCGCGGAGCGGGCACGAGGAACTCCGCCACGGCGAGGCCGAAGGCCGAGCTCCGTTTAGGCCGAGGCCGAAGGCCGAGACCATTCAGGTTACGGCGCACAAGTACCAGCGCAAAAGCAAAATGGGACAAACTTGCGAGGCCGGAGGCCGAGCTCCGCGAAGCGGGCACGAGGAACCCCGCCGCGGCGAGGCCGAAGGCCGAGCTCCGTCCAGGCCGAGGCCGAAGGCCTAGACCGTTCAATTTACGGTGCATAAGTACCAGCGCAAGAGCAAAGAGGGACAAACTTGCGAGGCCGGAGGCCGAGCTCCGCGGAGCGGGCACGAGGAACCCCGCCGCGGCGAGGCCGAAGGCCGAGCTCCGTCCAGGCCGAGGCCGAAGGCCGAGACGACACATGTTCCCATGCAACAATTCACTACGATAAGTGTCTAGCGAGGCCCTAGGCCGAGCGCCGCGGAGAGCGCAGCTCGGAGCGGCTGGGGGTTGGCGCGCGTAAGCGCGCAGGGGGCTCGCCCCCTAGTATATATATATATATATCAAACGATGCATGAAGACCGATTTTTTTTTTATTTGTTAGGTAATCCGAAGCGCTCGTGGCCTAGGCGAACCGAGTGATTGGAATCAATCACTTGAGTTAAACAACAACAGGCGCGGTCAGATACAGGATGAGTGACCGTCCCGTGACTACCACTAGTGGCATTTTTCCGAGCGCTTCAGTGCTTCGCAGGGCACGTTAAGCCGTTGGTGCCGGCTGTCATATAATGGCAGTCGTTAAGCCATGTCAGAGGACTTATGGGCGGCTTGATAATTTCTGCCATTAAGGCCTGCCACTGTCTTACAATCCTCCACCAACCCGGACTTGGCCTCCGTGGTGGAGTATGGCCTAACCTTCCGGCAATGCAAAGAGAGACCCGTGCCCCAGCAGTGGCGACATACAAGGGTTGATAACGAACGATAACGAAGTAATCCGTAATCTATAATATAAAAATGAATCGCTGAATGTGTTGGTAAGCGCAAATCTCTATAGCAGCTGAATCGATTTCGATAATTATATTCCTTGAAGTACGAGGATGGTTCTTACGGAGAGAAAAATAAAAAATATATTTAAAAATCAACTGTTAGGCGGTACGAAGTCCGCGGGGTCAGCTAGTTTTTATAAAAAAAATATTACAGGCTAACTACCTATTACGGTTCCTAAGATCCCTTTAAGGTCGGTCGGACAGACAGACAGCGGATGAGTAGTAGAGGCGGGTTCCGTTCCTTCGGCATCCTTCGGGTTCGTAACCTTAAAACCACTAACCATCTCGTTACCTAATGAAACGAGGTAGGTACATTTGTAGTTTATGAAGAGAGCGATGCTTTATGGTATAGAATAACAGTCTTATTTATAATACTCGATTCCACTAAAACACTCTCAGGACGGAGTTAAAGCCGGTTTATAGAAGCCGGCTCCTTCCATGACCCGGCTCTAACTCTCTCTTAAGATGGTTTAAGTTGGATCGACTTATTATAAATAAGGCCTAATAAGGTTAAAAGTTTTTTTGTTTTTAATAAAACACGGTTTGACACATAAAAGTAACTTGCACCTTAAAATTTACACATATCGTTTTTCTTTTAAGCTTGAAATCGTTATCAGTAAAACATAGGTTGCATTTATTTTTTTATGTTTCTCAAGTAATGCTTTATTGGATTTTCTTTAGATTAAAGGTTAGTATTTTTTGAGCTTATGACATTTCACTATCACATCACTGAGGTAAGCTCACTGAACTCCATGAAGTACGCCAAAATAATCCAGTGGTCAGTGGATAAGCTGCACTTATTTCATTTTCCACCTCACATTCATCTGCCAAGTTCAGGAAGCATCGTAGCCTCCCATCTGCTTAAACCAGTGTTGCGCAAACTTCCTGTATTTAATTAAGATAGATCTACGAAATCACGACGTGTCAATTTTTTTATATTGGTATGTAGTATACAAAACAAAGGAAATTTGAGGGGCTGTATATTGGGTATAAAATCGCGTCGATAGTCATGATCAATAGCCACATTGATCCGGGACCGGTCGTCGTACACGGTCACCTTCTCGAAATCGTTTCTGAATACACTGACCTCGGGCAGATTTTACGGTTAGGTAAAAACAATTTCGCGAAGGAGACCAAGAGGAGGATCCAGCTGGGCTGGGCAGCGTTTGGGAAACTACGCCGAGTCTTCTCGAAATCCATACAGCAATGTTTGAAAACGAAAGTTTTCAATCAGTGCGTCCTACCTGTGATGACCTACGGAGCCGAAACATAGACACTCACGAAAGGGCTGGTCCACCAGTTCAAAGGCGCTCAGCTAGCTATGAAGAGAGCTATGCTCGGAGTTTCTCTGAAGAATAGGATTCGTAACGAATGCATCCGACAGAGAACAAAAGCTATCGACATAGCTCAGAGAATCAGCAAGCTGAAGTGGCAGTTAGCTGGCCATATCTCGCGAAGAACCGATAACCGTTGGAGTAAACGTGTTCTTGAGTGGAGACCGCGACTCGGCAAACGTAGTGTAGGACGCTCTCCGACCAGGTGGGTTGACGATCTTTGAAAAACTGCCGGCAGATGCTGGATGCGTCAAGCTGAAGACGGGCGCTATGGCGCTCATTAGGGGAGGGATATGTCCAGCAGTGGACTACATAATATAGCCTGAAGAAGAAGAAGAAGATAGTCGTTATTGTACATATAAAAAAGGAAATTACACTGATATTTCTTAACCTAAGAGTGTAATCTTAGGATGGCAACCTTATCACTAAAAGTGATATCTTCGAAACAATCTTGATAATATGTTGATACGAATATAATACGTTTTGATATTATAATAGGATTTTACAAAAACGTCACCCAGAATTATTATCACACTAATATTATAAAGGCGAACTGATTCTTAATATTATTAGCTTCATTCTAAGCCAATAACCGAACACGATTTCCGCTAAAGACGGCTGTTTTTAGTGAAAATGTAGACTTGTAGGTTTGAGGTACATTAAGGTTTGTGGATGAGACTTTATTGCCAAAACAGACAAAGAGCTACCCATTTGTATTACATAATTAACTGATAAGACATATAGTAATGCATTAAAAAGAATATAATCATGTGGGTACAGCGATATCATTACGATGTAAAACCTAACTGCAAAGTAGGTACTCGGGGCTGCAAGTGATGCAAATTACTTCAGCCAGATGTTGCTGCATGTACGTAATACAGAGAGTATTGTAAAGAAGTTCAAAATTTCACTGATGCTGGTGAGCCGCCCATTAGCTCAGTTGGGAGAGCGCTGGCACGGTTAGCCAGAGGTCGCGGGTTCGAGTCCCGGCATGGGTCGAATTTTTAGCCTCTAAATATGTTTTTAAGATATATAGACTAAGGTAATCGATTATTCATTTGTGGTCAACAATATAATTGTGCTACCTCTGAAATTTTCTGATTTTTTTTGAGAAATTTTCGTAAGTGTACCATATACCTATAAGTTTTGCGAAACACTGCTCTAGACGATGCTACAAGAACGTAACAATTGCTACTGAGAGGCAATTACGTGTGGCGTGTGCAGCAGCGAACCTAATCTTCCTTGCCGGTTTTAGTCGACCTAATGTACCGACGAATGAACTAAATTACGTTGAAGTAAAAGCTCGCCTGTAATTCAATTCTCTGTTACCTGCTAGGCGCTCGGAACGAGTTTAACATTTCAAACTCTGAGGACCCTAAACCAAACCGTCACTTTCAGAAATCTGTGTTTACCCGTTCCCGACTGCGTCATAGCCTCCGATTCAAACGAATAATTTATATCGTTTACTCGGCACTCAGTAGAGCGGATCCAACTGAGATTCCGTCATATTTATCTCGAATGGGTTTGTAATAAATTCAATTCGTGCCATTTAAATTATCCACAGCAATCCTTTGATCGGTATAAAGGGAATTGTTATGTACTCGTAAAGGACATTGTTTTAACACGATATTTGCTGGAGACATACTTAATGGCAATCGATCTGATACCTATGCGCAGCAAATCCTGAAGGATTCCTAACTTCAAGCTGTAAAGCTCCACAAATCACTATTGTAAACGCCAGGAGTCTGACAGGATTTGTAAGGCGTCTGGAGGCATATATTTTTGAGATAAACGAGAACACAATCTTCACACTAATACATCACATCACACTATCACATGACACTTCACACTAATATTACGGTGCGAAATTTGGTGAGTGTGTTATGTTTGTTACTTCTTCACGTCTAAAGAGTTAGCTGACATCCTGGATTAATGCATAGGCTACGTTTTACGTTTTAAATATCTTATTCGGGCGGGTAGCATAGCAGGACCCAGCTAATAAATTATAAAATTTGGCATTGTTGTATGACACTACTTTTATACGTGCTACATTGTAGCGGCATTGACATACAGGGTTAGCTCTATAATGCACAATTCCTGAAACACCAGTCTTTTCGTAGATTTATGTTTTTTAATAGGTACGATGAGCTTAATTTCTCAGCTAGTATACTTTGTTTTAACTTAACACACTTTTGAGGATCATTTATCGAACAGCATCTTAGCCTAAAAATTGTAAAACCAATCAAAATTATTTACGAAATACATTATTTTTAAAAGTCATAGAACAAAAGTGATTTTCGATGACAAACACTAATTGGTGTTTTCAGAAATTACGCATTTATAGGTAACTCCGTATAACATGTCAAAGACAATAAATACTTTCTTAAATTTCAATAAATTTAATCATAGGCTATACACCTAACCTCCTACTACAAGAGAGGTCAGCCAGCAATTACTCGACGTCATTTCGGAGAGGGCCTGCTTAATTGATCGAGTTTTGTTTTCGTCGTCCGCTCATCACATAATGCCTGGCGGAGTTGCATAACACTGCTGGCTCTTCAATCGGCACTTGCATTGTTTGTGTAAGGCAGCAGTTGAATCGTGACACTGCCAAATAGTTACAAAGGGTTCGCTTGGGGTTCCGTGATAACTGTACCAACCGTAATTGAGAGCTTTCTTGTTCTTATTTTCGTCAACCTTGGGCCAAGAGTCAACGTAAATAAACGTGGGAAATATTATGTAGCAAGTTTATAAATATGCTGGAATATTGAAATGTGTCTGTAATAAATTTGATTGAAGCATTACTTTTGTCGTTTTTGGGATTTCGTACCTGATGGTTGCCAACGGGACTCTATTGATACGCCTAACACGTCTGTCTGTCAAACCTATAAAGCAAAACGTATATTATCTCTTAAACCGCAATAGGTAGCTAGAATTTTCACAGAATATGCGTTATTGTGGCGAAATGCTTAATAATAAACGTGTTATTCTAAGGATTTTGCTTTTGCTCTTGTAAAAACAGCTAACCTGCAGGTGAAACTTGGTGTGATTATAGTACCCATAATAAAATGGCTATGAAAAAATGGCTATGAAAACCCAATTTTGCCAAATACGTGAACTGACCCGCACTTGGCCCTTTTTGTTTAGTTTTTTCCTCCATCCACCGTTCTGTGCCTTGCAGCCTCACGGTAGAGAGCTGTCTCCCGCCACATTTCGCGCTACATTTTCTTGACAGGATATTTTTCTTTAGATTTACATATCCTTTCTCCCAAACTCGGTTTATACTAGAAGTGTACCCCAAAGAAGGGAGTGCTTATTCCGGCCTGGTTATTAATGAAAATAACTACCTTTTTTTTAAGTAACCTATATGCGTCCCATTGCAGGGTACATGCCTTTTTAGAGTATGAGCTTAATTACCACGCATGCCCATCGCGGACTGGCAATTTCAATCGCCGATGTAGTGGGACACCTTAGACACTCAGGTTTCCTTATGGTGTTTTCATTCACGGTTAGCAAGTGGTGCTACTGTAACTTCAGAAATATACATAACTTAAAAAACGAAAGTCTTTCGTACATGTCCGGATTCGAACCCACGACCTCCTGATTGAGGAGCCGGTGTTCTACCGCTCGGCCACCATCTCATACCTAACCGTAACTTTAAATGACCAATATTCGATATACCTAACTTATGTTTTTCCAGTCCTTTTGTCCAAGTGGCAATGGACAGAGCATGTGTACAGGTGGACGACGGCGGTCACAGAAATGGTCACAGGTGGCCGAAGTTTGTTAAATTAACGGTGGGCAAATCAGCGACCCGATGGCTTTACTTAAACCGTCGGGAAGCAATGGACGAGATTGGCACGGGGTCAGAGCGTTGGCGCGACAGTGAAGAGTCCTGTGCCTAGCAGGACACGCAGGACCATCCAGCCTACGTATAGGGACACGTAGGCTGGATGGATTAGTTAGATAAAAAAAGTATTTTTGATCTCAGTTTGAGAACTTATGTTCGATGGCAAATCGATCCATTCAATATAGAGGTAATCTGTTGCTTCACGTCACGCGATCTAGTTTAATTATTAGGGAATGAATTGCATTCTGGAATGCGTCCCAGCGTTGATCATATTGTCTAGAGTAATACATATACTTTTCTGTGTCATATCTCGTTTTGAATTCATTCGCGCAAAAACAAAATTAAGCACATACAGTGTTCGTTTTGAGTTCTAAGAGGTACATTCGCGTGGCACACTTTCCAACGTCACTGAGCATAAAGTACATGTTTGGTTTCCATAATCAAATAAGCATTTTGACCCAGTTTAGGCTCAACTTGGAAACTCGCGGGCCGGTATATTTGCATGGAACTAACTTCGTTCGTTTCGTACACAGAACACTACCCCTGGTTCTCGTTTCGTATTCTGTTTGCTGAACGTAACTGAAAGATCCCATCAAACCAAATGAACATTTTTATTTCATCGTCAAGAATTTGCATTCTTTTTGCTGAATGTCAATGTGCAGTGTAAACCTAAAACATCAGTTGCGACCTATATGATAATATTCCATGATTGCCATCAATAAGTTTAGACGCCAAAACATTAGTTGATTTTCTTTAAAGTTTGTAAAACATTCATGTAGCGGCCAGATACACGAACAGTCCGTCACGAGCATAATCAGGAGTCTGCCATCACCAGTCTCAACCATTTCAGAGGTAGACAGGTGACCCGGCAACCGATTTGAATCATGTCATTAATTTGTCAATTAGTCCTAATATACCCGAAAACGTTAAATTGGTTTATTTTTAAACGTTAATTATGGATCTTCAGGCGTTTCGGGCCGCTAACTACCAATGGTGCGCCACCAATGGAAAAAAAATCATAATACGTTTTATCTAAAAGTGAACATGAGAAATCTTAACAACTGTAACAACTATTTTTAGAACATACAGTCTAGAACCTATGATCAATAGATAAGAACTTTAATGCAATTTGCTTAAGCCAGATGTCGCTGCCTGTACGTAATACAGAGAATAGTGTAAAGAGGTTCGAAATTTCACTGATGCCGGTGAGTCGCCCATTGGCTCAATTGGTAGAGCGCTGGCACGGATAGCCAGAGGTTGCGGGTTCGAATCCCGGCATGGGTGAAATTTTTAGCCTCTAAATAGGTTTTTAAATTTGTCCTTAGCACGGGTTAGTGCATTAAAATAAAAAAAAGTATAATTTGTTTATTTGTTATATTTTTTTAGTTTCACACGTATTTTCTAGTCTTTACATACAAATTGTGTGAATGACAACCCTGTCCATCAGATATGTTTCTATTTATCCCTGGATAAGTATTTATATATTTACTTATCCAGTGATTTAGCGCAAGTCACCGTATTTGACGTTTGCAGGAACTGCTCAAGTAACAGTGTACGAGCTTTAGAAAATATATCATAAGGTCTATTCGAAGGGTGACAATTTTACTAAGTAAATACTTTGTAAGGTTGTTGAGGAGGTCCCACGTTGGGCGCCAATGTGAGGTTGTAAAGGGTTTTATAAATAATAATACTGGAACTACTTTAACTGCGTATTTTATTTATAATATAAACAGAAAACTTGATAAAAAACACAATAAGCAGGTAAAGGAAGATTTATGTCGTCGTATCTAGTTGAAATGTAAACTAGTAATGCCAAAAACTCAATTAAATCTCAAAAATGGGTGACGTAATTTTAAATTTTGAAACTGATATACAGGATTAAATAAATATCAAAAAAATGGTGTAAAGAGGTTTGCACTGTTACAGCTTAAGTATCTTGTGTTTCGTTATTTGGCGAAAAGAGTAAAGCGACAGAAAGGTATATAACTATATATTTGGTGTATCTTCCAATTCAGAGACTGGAAGTGAGATCCAGAAAATGTGATAAAATAATCTCTTCTCCACTAGCCACTTTCCAACACAAACATTTTCCGCGGAACCAAAATGTTTGTACGTTAAATTGAAAGATATTTCCTTTAGATAAGTTCAACATAAGTACTACAGAAAATGGGTCACTATGGTGGAACAAAATAAATATCTTAAAACTTTCTAGAACACAAACTTTGGCCTTTGCATCAACGTATTGAGATGGCCTTTGCATCCACGTATTGAGATGATTTATTTATTTTATGATGTGCATGTATGTAAATGTTATGATATGCTATGATTTATACAGCGTTCCTTAACTCATACTAGATGGGGGAATGGAGCACTCGTGTGCTGCAGTGCTTTGGACATTGGTGTTTTAGATGGTGTAGGCTTGCCCAGCATCTATACCATCCTGACAGCTTAGAGTCGGCCTAGGCCACAGGACGTACTAGTCCATACGGAGCTAACCAAGCCGCGGGTTTTCTCACGATGTACACAAACACAATTGCTTAAACTCATGTCTTTATCCTGGAAGTCAGGGTAGGCAGAGACGAGCCCTTGTAGCACGTAACTTTCCACTCTATCGGATTAAGCATTTAGACGACTTCAAGGTGTCAAAATATGTATTTATTTAGGCTAAATCTATACCGGCGAGGACTTAATGCAAATATAATTTTGACTTTCCCTTTACAGCCTGTACTTTTTCTCTAATAAACCCTATTAACGCCCCACTGCAGTCTGTCTCTCAGACAGAGAGTATAAGCTTAATTACCACGCGTGCCCACCGCGGATTGGCAATTTCAAGCGCCGAGGTATTTGAACGCCTCTGATACTCAGGTTTCCCCGCGAAGTTTTCCTTCACGTTAGCGAGTGGTATTGCTATTATAACTTCACATATGTACATAAATTTCAAAACAAAGCCATTGCCATTGCCACATGCATGTACCGGGAATCCTTTAAATTTAATTATTACCCTGAAATTTTTCACGTTTCTACAATCAACCGATTATCAGGACAGGAATGGACGCCCTACTGCAACAAAAATTGCTCTTGCTCTTACTCTGTATATTTCGCAACTGGATCCCTAAATCTCAAAGTGGTTTTCCTACCTCTTAATATTTGAAACGACTAATTCCTAAATATTCTACACGATGAATACGTGAGAAAATAATGTTACCCTAAATAAGTTGTAGGGTGGTAACCTAAAACATTGTAACAAAGGGGTGTAATGTTTCGTAAACTGACAGTTGAGGTTTTTGGTTTTATGTGATGCTCGTGCTTATTGCAAATAGGACTGACAGCTCTATGATGAGGCACTGGATCTCAATCCATCTAAAGTATAATAATAAAATGTGTTTATGCCACACCTGGCAATAAAGCTTTTTCCGTACGCGCAGCGTGCGGAAAAAGCGTACACCAAGTGTACACATAAAAGCCAAGCCAAGTGTACACCAAGCCAAGTGTACACATAAAAAGATGTACACAACACGGGAGGTAATAAAGAAAGCTCTCGATCGCATATTTACGTCCCTCGCTTGCAGCTCGGGCCGCAAACTTCTGCGATCTCGGCCTTTCTTTGTATTACCACCCTAGTTGTGTAACGTACTATTACTAACCAAATTTAAGAAACATCTGTAATACTAACATTATGGATTTGTTCCGAAATAAAAAAATCCGTACATGTCTACGTGTTGATCTAGACATATTCATGTCTAGATCAACACTCATATTCATGACATATTCATGTCTAGACATATTCATGTCTAGATCAACACTCAAGTTCAAGGGCTATTGACGCTTGGGTGATTCGACGCTTTGTGGGAGTGATATGGCGTTTATTTCAAGAAAAAATATTTTTTCTATTAATATCTTTTAGCAGTTTACAAACTCTGGCGTGAACGTTTAGGAATACTAGTTTCAGTAAAAACTAAAGTAAAGATATTAATTGCAATAATGTTTGCAAATCTGTGATAATGCAAATGTCTGTGGGACCACGTGAGACATCTAGAAAATCCTAATTTCCTTCAGTCGATAGTAAAATCGACTTAGATAATTTAAGTGCTAAAAAAGACTGTTCGACAGCATCGTGAAAGGAGTCTTTAATTTTAAAATTAAGTGGCGTTCTGTAACAATCACAAATGCCCTTTGAGACAAGACTGTGTATGCATATTGGAAGGGATGTCACGTCCGCGTCTAAATGGTGATATTGGTTGATTTGTAAAGTGAATCAACAGGTGTAGGCTGTTAGTGACATTTATATAGGTCACGCACGATAGTGTATTGTGTCGTAGACGGTCGATGAAGTTTGTCCACGCCCTCGCGTTGTCCTCGCATACCGTGGGAATCGTATGGTGTCCGTTGTGTGTATGTTGTTGATTTTTTAGCTAAAACTTTCGAATAAGTTAGTCGGGATTTAGGTCAATATATTTTGTTCATTTTTGAATTATAATGTTTTTCTCTCTTCTGTGTAGTAAGCTACAATTAAAAAGTAGATGTGGATTTGGCTAGCTTAACGCAGAATGCACATTTGCCGCATTGTTGTCACATAAAATAAATAAGGTTCATTTAACACAATCGCCAGTCCGTTTCTCAAATTAGGGTACCCTGTGATGGTAACCTGGCAGAAAATTTGCTAATTTTCAAAATAAATAGAAACAGATAAAATTGGGCTCAGTTTTAAGTTCTGACCATAACAACTTCCGTCTTCCCCCTACTTCCTTCTCTCCCCTAGTGATTTTTTATGTTCTGCGTTCACTTTATGCGATTACAAAATAAATATTTGTTGCATGCACATAAACCTGCGTTTCTATCGTTCCTACTAAGAGTATAATTACTGTCATGTTAACGCCTTAAGGCGCAGTACCATTTCGGTGCAATATTTTACGTCGCGGTTGCAACGAACGTTTCCGACCAAATAGAAGCGGACACTTTTATCGGCGCTACAGTGTCAACGCCCAAACATAATATTTACGTGTCTAGATTTTCCAATACTTTTATTTGTTTGGGTACCCCGTTAGAACCCCGATGACATCTGAACATTATCTGACTAACCGTCACCTCGACGACACTGTTTCCCCCGGAATATTTGATCAAGCTTGACCTTAACATTAGTTTGCATGGGCACCATTGAGTGGCCGGTAGTGTACAGACGTGGGTGACGCATCGGCGGCAGTGTGTTAGTCCTAATTGAGCCGTTGTATTGTGGCCACGCGTCGCGGCGCGCCCCAGCCGCCCTGCCGCCGGCGGCGATGGGGCACCAACCACCGTCAGCATGTTCCTGAATAGATCCTTCAGCGCCCGACTCCGCAACGGGAAGAGAGAAGTCGTGCTCGGTAATAACAATTCAGCTGCGGGTAAGCCGCGTGTGGCTACGGTGTTTGTTGTCGTGTCTTCGCGCGTCTTGAGGCGGCTCCCAATATTGAGTGGCGCTGGGGCCACGTGTCTGACGGCGTGTTATCAATATTTTATGTGCCACTGCATGATGTCTATTGATTTTGCCGGGCAAGTGCAACTGAAAGCGATGCGGCTTTATTGTTTTTACAGTCGATTTAGCAATTGGATGCCGGCGTCGGCGGACGCTCCGACCTACGTTGTTGATCCGTTGTTTAATCCGGTGTTCCCGTTTTAAAGTATCTGGTTTTGTTTATCTGCTGAGCGATACATTTGTGATAGTATTATAGTAGGTGAGATGCCTTAAATTTTTTGTTAGAGATAATGTAGATGCACTTTTGCTAAATAACAGTGTTCAAGGTAATTACAAAATAATGTTGTAAATCAGGCATCATTTCAATAATTTTATGCACAACTTTATTTTGAATATTTAACTTTAACGCGCGAACAACACATGTCAAAACTGCTTTTAGCATTTTTATTTCGGTAACCGAGACTTAAAATGTAAAGTAGGCTACGAATGAAAACACTGAAATCGTGAACCTCTACCGACTAAGTCTGCAACTTTACTTACTTTACCAGCAAGCCAATCTTATCCGTGCACTATACTTAGTTTATTACGGAAGACTTCGCAACGAAAAAGTAGTTGTTGAACTTACTTACTGTACATAATTTAAATTTTGCTGGGGCCAATAAAAATAATTTGAAAGACTGATAAGAGAAAAGGCTCGCTAAACTGCGGACTTTTCCTGACAATCTAGGGTGGAATATAAAAGTTTTTTTGATGGAGCCCACCGTCCTCTCGGCTCAGCAGGCCCCGCACGCAGAAAATCTGACAAATGATGTCGCTACGACTGCAAAGTGTCACGGTCTCTTTTAGAATCTCGTGTAGGTATTACCACTAGTAGTTCTCTAAAGCCGCGTTTTCATGGTCTTAGTGCGCTCGGTCCGAGTGGGCCATCCGAGTAAACTAATGCTTTTGATTGGACGGTTTTTCGTGACAACACCAAAATAGCCAATCAGAAGCATTAGTTTACTCGGATTGCGGACTCGGACCGAGCGCACTAAGAACGTAAAACGCGGCTTAAACCATCTGGCAATGATTTTGACATCAAAGTTTTTATTCACTGAACTAAAAAGTTACTGTAGAGCATACCGGCTCGTATTTTTCCGAAATAAAAGTTCACAACACGCTTTTAGCTCCACAGTGCACTTTATCATCGTATCCTCAGGAAAGAAGATACATTAGTTTCAATAACCGGCACCGACCGTCTATCGCAACTGCTTTATCGATTAATGATTACTAGCTAATGTCGGTTAATTATCTACATCAATACCTTTAGCCACATCGCAAAGTGAATCTTATGACATTATTGTTACTATTAGAGTCTTGCGGCCTTGTTTATAAAATACCTGTATTGAAACACAGTGGCTTTTTATTTATATATTTTACGTGTGCGGCTGTTTAATCTCCACCACAGACTATTTATTACACGATCTTGGAGTGTTTTAAGGAATTGTGTTTGTATAAATAACGTCGTCCGAGTCTCAAAAAAATACTTCATCTTCCCGAAAAGGGATAGCTTACTGAATGAACAACTATTACGATGGAGGAATTAGGGAGAACAAGTTACCTCGGGACCTATGGAGATAAATTTTAGTGTCGTAGATGTTGTGGACGCAGGAGGTGTTGATTATAATCAAACAGTTCATGAATTTATGTTGCGACTTTCCCATAGTAAGTACACTTGTACTACTACTAAAATATTACAGTTTTCATAGTAAATTTAGTTCGTAATTATTATTAAAACCACTCCTTTTTGTAAAGATGAGGATTTCGGTACCCCTTGTATTGCAAAACCGTGTGTGTGCAGATGCAAAAAAATATGTATCTGTACGTAATACAGAGAATATTGTACAGAGTTTCGAAATTTCACTGATGCCGGTGAGTTGCCCATTAGCTCAGTTGGAAAGAGCGCTGGCACGGATAGCCAGATGTCGCGGGTTCGAATCCCAGCATGGGTGGAATTTTTAGCCTCTAAATAGGTGTTTAAGATGTATCTATCAGAAATCGATTTCAACAAATCGAAAATTAATTTCAACGTAAAGAAGTCTCTTTGTTTAATGTCAAGGTACCATGTAAGCCTCTGCGGGGAGGCTTATGCTCTAGTTGTAGTGGAGGAAATGGCAGCGAAAAAAAAATCCCACCTGAACATATTTTCTTAGATCAATAACATAGGTAGATACGAGTATCTATTTAAAAATACCCCAAGAGTGCAATCAACAACTTGCAATGCCAAAATATTAGTAAAAAGCTTTAAACGCTTTGCTGTAATTAACTTCATAGACTTGTAAATAAACTTTGCGGCAGAATCGGCAAACCAATCAGTTTCTATACCTTTGTACTTAGCGACACACCGAAACTTCTGTGGGTGAGTGAAAAATCAATAAATTAATAAAAGGCTAACCGATAATGAAGCTTGGCCTAAATGTCACCTTATTCTGAACCATTCGAAACGCATAACAAGCGTATGGCCAGCTGCTAGTTTTAATAAAACAGCACTTTTTTAGCTACAGGGTATTTTGTCGAGTAGGCTAGGAAATCATTAACATTTATTATTATTATTATTAATACGTTTCTTGTGTATATAGAAATAAATATTAAAATGTCAATGCGGCGGACTTAATGCTACAAACATTTTTTAGCAGTCAACCGCAGTGCATGCAAACATTTCTATGATAAATCGTATAATAGGCGTCAACTTACCGATACCTAGTTAGTTACTACTTGAGTCACAGAACAAACATTCAATACCGAGTAAAGTCATGAAACGCCTGTCCGAGGTATCTGAATTTGACATTGATAATATTCTAAGCGTACCTTAAAAAGGTTCTATGATTCATTACTAATAAAATTACCCCTGAATTAGGGCCTTTGGTTTTGGACCGCCCCACTCAACGCGACCGTTACAAGCTAAGTGCACTCATATACCTATTATGAGTTAAACTCTACGAAGACGTAAACGTGCTGGTGACATACACGTATCGTCGTGTAGTGACCTGAAGAAGACCCTTGTCTCTCACACCACAGCACTCAGTTCGTAAATTGCATCCGCCGCCGCCGCTTCACCGGCGAATTAACTCCTGTAGTTTGATAGTATCCCATTTAATTGACTCTTACGAGTATTCGAGCTAATCGCACTCCTATGCGTACTATAACAAATTAAACTCATCGAAGACTAAAAGAAAACGTTTTACTGACGTATACGTGTAGTTGACCTTAAGAAGCCTCTGTCACTCACAGCGCAGCACTCAGTTCGTAAATGACTGCATCCGCCGGCACTTCTCCGGCGAATTAAGACCTGCAGTTCGGGACAGTTACGTTTAACGCGACCCTTGCAAGCTAAGTGCATTCACACCTATCTGCGCGCTAAATGCTACGAAAACGTAAGAAAAACAGTCTGGTGATGCGGGTTTCAGCCACGTAAAAGAACTCGTGCACTTTAGTATCGCGCGTCTCATCGTCATCATCTTCTTATCGCGCGCTAAATGAGACGAAGACGAAATAGAAACTTTCTGACGATGCTGTGTGCGGTCATAAAAAAGACACATGCACTATACTGCATTTGTTGCTGATTTTAAGAAGCACTCGCAACAGCACTTAGTCCGCAAATGTTGACTCTGCTACTGCCATCGCTTTTCCGCTTAAGTCTTGTAGTTCGTGACTGTCCCATTTCGAGCGGACCTAACCGAATTAACTCCTGTATGTATCAAGCGCTAAATGCTACGAAGAAAAAAGTTGTGGCGAAACCGTGTTTTAAACCATAAAACAGTGAAACACATCTACGTATGGTGTAGTTTTAACTAAGAGTACCTGTCTACCTTGAAAGGTTCTGTCACGTATACCGCAGCACTCAGTTCGCAAATGACTCGCACATCCTCTCCGACGAATTAGGTCCTTTAGTTCGGGACCGTACCATTTAACGTGCCCTATACGAGTTAAGTGCACTCGTTGTACCTATCGCGAGCTAAACGTTAAAAATGAAGGATAGTGTTGTAATGATGTCGTTTTAACACATAAAGTGTAGTCTTTAATGCAGCGCCTAATGGCCTTGTGAACCGCGATAAACGCGTGTGCCATAGGAAAGGCAAGGTAAACCTATTTGAATAAAAAAAATATCCTTAGACTGCTATTGTACCAATATGACGTCACGTGACCAAAAATCGGAATGGGTTTGCGATGGACACTTGAGAGCATTATTTTATTATTATTTGTTAATTTTATCAACCTCCCCAATGAGACTGGAAATACGGCTATGCACACTCAAGTTTGGTAAGGTCAAGTTTTGTGCCAGGCAATGTAGCCTCACAATCTACATTTCGTATCGTAAAGTCTATATCGCGATACGCCCCCTTAATTAATACGGGGCGAGTGAGGCAGAAGATGTTTAGTCTAGTAACTTGTTGGAAATTAATTTTAAACAAGTAGATATAACTACGACTATGTAACCTTTTGAATTTTTATATAATACAGTTTTTAATAAAGAAAATAGTTAATAACAATATTTACTTACGCCTTGTTAGTTTTTATAAAATCAATAGGCTTAATTAATAAAACCACAATTCCTAAAATCTTCAAAAACGCTGACTAAAATAGTCTGATGTGGAGATTTTACCAGGAAAAGACGTAACATGGAGTAAATTAAACTCCTCTACGATTTCTTAATAACTCGCGATTTGACCCGTTTTGAAATTTAAATTGAAATATGATTTAATTATAGCAAAAAAATACAAAAACAACTTAAAATAGACTAAGTTAATTACTTAATATACCTATAACTGTTCATTCAGAGTCATTAAGAAATACAAATCGCGATTCATATATAACTACGCCTCCAGGAGTGTTTTAGTGTAATCATGTTTTCGTAAGGCCGTTCGTGTATGAAAATGAAAATATGCTTAAAATGTGCGTAATTTTATCTTCTAGTTGTTTCATAGACAATACATAGCTCAAAATTTGACTTATTCTTTTGCAAACATAAAAAAATTACAACATGAGAGCGATGCCAGCTCGTAAAACGACAAGTCTTCCCCTTTAACAGGCAAAGCTAGTATAAATTTTTCAGTGTTTTTGGACTCTATTTTAAAGGGATACGGTTCAATTTATGATCGAAACTATTATACCATTGCTTGGGAAAGGGTTAATGCGTGCTGTTTATGCTTCTACTCGGCTGGATAAACCCTTTACTCGTATACAAACAAAACTGAAGCTTAAACAATCCCATGCAAATGTACCAACAACAAGTAACTTTATGCCAACATGGAAGCGTAGCTGAGAGGGTACAATGTACAATCGAAATCACATAAACCTTTACACACGTGCACCTAACGCGGCTACGTTACGGGTGACTTTGCAACAAAATTGTAATGCTGAACCTGCTACCGAGTGTACACATTTGCCGAGTAGTGGGTTCTGGCTTACTGGGTCTCCAGTTTCACTAAAATGCCCAGTACCTTTTTTACATAAAATAAAGGTCGATATGTAGAAGCCATAGTCTTGTCCTACCAACTCTCTTCCTAATTTACCTTGAAATTGTACTAATGTACTTATACTAATCAGTTTAAGGTCTAATGATAATCCAGTGTAAAGGCACTTTTGCTTTTCCACTTTAAAACAGTAAAACGGTCAGCAACAGTAGTAACATATATAATCAGACGTCGCCTTATTTGTAAGTTCAGTAGGAAATAGGTGAAAAAAAGCAGGCCAAGTGCGAGTTGGACTCGCGCACCGAGGGCTCCGTCTCACTGTTTTTGTAAATATGTAAATTACTTAGTGGTACTATTTTTCCGGTATACAACAAACACACTAAGGGCCGTTTTCTCCATAGAACCAAATCTAGATTACGGCAAGCTAAATCCGGTTTTGGACTCCTAATCGAGATTACAATAACAAATTGGATTTCTCCAAGATCGTAAACCAGAGTTTAATCTGAAGTCTCTGAACGGCCGATATTGGACGATTAGCTTCTAAAACCAGATTAACAGTCAGACAAATGTCAGATATCAGCTGCCAAAAGACGTCAAAGGTTTTACTTTACCAAATATTGTTTTCACTATTGGTGAATGTTGGATCCCTTTTTCGTTTTAACATCATCTTTTATGAGAGCCGTTCAAAATTTATTTCGCACAGAACAAACCGCGCCAGAAACAAAATTCAAAATTGTCGAAAAAGTTTATGAAATTACACAGATTAACCGGAAATATCACAGAATTCTCGACATTTTAGACAGCTGCGTTTCAAAATAAAAAAATAAACCCTCAAATCTTAGCGTTTTTTGTCTAATCTGTAACTAGAACTAGATTTCGTGACCTAGATCAAAAAGTTACGGGAGAAATCGGATGGTCATAAATCTATTTTTTTAACTTCGTTCAAGCATGATCCGGATTATGAAATCAAGTTTTGCGCAGCAAATGGAGAAAACGGCCCTAAGTGATTATTGCCTGTATGAATTACCGTTTTTACGATAGCGCATAAACAAAACAACGGCGAAAACGTTTTTTTCGAGACTTTCATATTAATTGTATTTTTTTTAATTTTGTTAGTTAATCTGCCGTTAACTCATATTCTGTAAAAAAATCAACTAGCTATGTTATTATTACTGTTTCAAAGATAAACCTCTTTATAGGTCGGACGGTCGGATAGGCAGACAGCGGGGGCTGAATAATAGGGTCCCATTTGGCACCCGGGTATCTCGGATTTGGAACCTTAAAAACCAATTTCCCGTTTAACTGTACAAAAAAAACATATTACTCTAGCGTTTTCTCCGTGTGACATTTATGTATAACTATCAACTTTTAATACTAGTAGTCTGTGAGATAAGTCACGGACAACAGACAGTCGGACTTGGCGAAATTATAGAGATTCCTTGTTGACTACGAAAGCCTAAAAATTACGCTGAATAAGCCATCCGCGTAAAAACCTATAAGAATGAAAACTCAAAATGACATCACTGGGAATAAATTACTCGTCCGCATAAATACTTTTAGACGTTATCTTCAATTTCGTTCCGGTTTTAACCGATCTCTGAAAGAGGTTATGCTACATCATGGAACAGAAAGCTTTTTTTACCTTAAAACTGTGTTTGATATGGGTCGATCATGTTTACCTATTCCCGCGTATACAATGTATTCACAGCGAACGTAAATACACAAAGCGCATACTCCACTTACAATTTAGACGCGTATATTACTCTTAAATTTTTGGCTGACCTAAATATGAAAGTCTTATATGAAAAAAAAGGCAAGTGTAAAGTTTTATAAACCGGGTAAAATTTAGTTTCCCGGCATAAAATGCAGAGTGAAGTTTTAAAGACCAACGTATAAATTTTTTTTTAAGCATACTAACTATAGAGCACAATAATAAATTATGATGGAATTAATAAATTATGCTGGAAGCAGAATTCTACAGACCTATTCTCAGAGCTAACAAATAAATATACACAAAAAAAAAATCTTGAAGCCTTTTCGGAAGAGTTCCATAACAAACACAACACATTTTTATAAATATTAAGATTAATTATCTAATTCTAACTTCTGCTTCCGAAAAGAATCGTACCTCCTCTACGATGTGGCAAAGACTCGCTGAGGAGCCCTCTAGTGTCAACATCATTAGCGTCTGCGTTGCATCCGCTCGGAAGGCGTGCCCGCTACGTGCTACGAGCCGCTACGAAAATCCGTAGCGCTACGGCTACAGGCTACGGGCCTACGAGGGGCGACGAAATAAAAGTACGGCAAACTTCAGGATTTTTGTGCCACGTTTTTAAATTATTGCGCCTGGAATCACCATAAATTACGTCACTTCGTAGAGTCATTTTAATTTATGTTTCGAAACGTTTAGTTAAAAATTATTCCACGTCGTAATTTCAGTTTTTCGGATACAGTCGATCTTTTTTCTTTCCGAGTCATCGTCGCTGTCAATCAGAGTGTCCAAAGTCCAAAATGAGAAGTAACCAGCCGTCGAGCGTACCTACAAAGCCCAGAGCTTTGCTCTTGTATTAATTAGCAATACCCTAGATCGATAGAGTCTTTAATGTTTCATGATTCTTATCGACAGACGTCGTGTGCCGTTAGCAACGCGTACGGTCAGCCGCGCAAGCTCGCCTTCCTCGTAAAGCACGAACATATAGCTATAAACATGGAAGTGGTGCTGCGTTCAGATGAAACGAACGAACTTTCGGGGCTTAATGCGAACACGTACGAATGCGGCGTTTCCCGTAAACTACGTACCGTATTTTTAAATAAATGGCTTACAGTTAAGACTTATATATAAATAAAGATATCAAACCATTCTCAAAACAACCCATCTCATAGATTTTCTATCGCCCGGTTTGCCGTACTGGTTAATCTGCTGTTAACGGCTGTTATTACTTCTTGCACTAATTAAACACGTAAATTTGTTGGTAAAAGTGCATAAAAAAGTAAATCGAGTGACAGCTGATTAACAAATTGTTAGTGTACGACAAAGCGGGGGTTAGTCTCTCTGTTTTACATCTCTTTTTATTCTTTATGATGCATGTAGGTGGGCAGTTAGCTGCATATTTATATATGTCTCTCGCAAGGCGGGACAGCTCGGCATCACTTGCGATTCCAGTCCACTCGCATAGGTTTCTCCACTAAGATTTCTTTCTCTGGCCTACACGTTTTTAGCCAGCGATTTATCCCACCATTATCAGTTGTAGGAGACGATATCCTGGGTGCCTTACATCGTACAATAGTTTTATTCAGGCGAAAACATATCTGTCAGTAAAAAGCAAAGAAAGTACCATTTACAACTTGGCATGTTGTAAGAAGCAGATTCTCTGCTATCGTCTGGGAACTATTTGTTCGTCTCGCCTAGCAAAGTCTGTTTCCGGCGTCACGTAATGTCGGTTGCGTACTATCGAATAAACAAGGAGATCGCATACTATACATCTGTACTCCGACCGCTATTTATTTTTTATTTGTTACTAGTTACGCGCAGATTATCGATTTTCCCATAGGAATAAGATATTTTCCCGCAGTAAAACATAGTGTCAGCTAACTCCATACCAAATTTAATTAAAATCGCTCCAGCCGTTTAGACGTGAAGAAGTAACAAACATACACACTCACAAACTTTCACCTTATTAGTGTGATTTATTTAGGTTTACATAATAAAGGCACAAATTAGGTGGATTCGGACCTCCTAAAACCATAACATGTTTGTCTCCAGGCCTGTTTCTTCATAATCTTAAATTCCTCTTACATAGTGCCCGCCGTGGTTAATCGGTTTCAACTCACTTTACTATGATTAAGCAATTTACGAAAATATTTTTAAGCAAGATGGTAAACATAAGCTTGAAAAAAGACGCTTCACGTACCTAGCTTATAAATTGAGCGTCATATAAAATAAGTAATTACATACATTTAAACGAAGTTCTTAAAAAAACTATCTTTCAAAGTTCTTTACTACATCTTCTTCTTCATCTTTTTATATTACCTCAGGCTATAGAGCCTTCATCTCATTCGGAAATGATATTCGATTCCTTTGGTCAGAATATATTGCTAAATTACCATACTGGAGGAAATTTACATGCGCTGCTGGAACTCCGTTTATCGAATAAAACTGAATAATAAATTTTGCAAAGATGGAGTCTGGAATCAACTTTCATGCATAACTTTTACTTTTTCACGCTACTTAGCATAATAATGTGGTTGTGAATGTTGAATAAGATCTCAACTTGAGTCTACGTATGTATTGTGTAGCCAATGCTACCGCAGTAGTTTATGGAGAATATATAGGTTTCTTTATGCTGTACATTAAAATGTAAGATAATATCTCCCTGAAATGTTATGTTTCTTGTGCGGTTCACAGGCTTAAGGTTGTAAGTTCTAGCAAAGCGGTTGTAGCAAACAGTAAAATAATTTACAGATTTTCAATTTAAAGTATTTTTCCGAATAAATTGCGAAAGGCTGGAATTTTGCCGCTTTTCTGCTACAGAAAATATAATTAGTTTCAGTTTTGGCGAACTCAAAGAGAGGCCACTTTGCCGCATGTTTTTTGTGCTAAAGTGAGTTAATTAATAATTTATCGTTAAGTCAAATATAATTTGTTAAGGCGCCTCTGTAAGGGCTCTGTGATACTATAAATAAAATATTTATTTTGGTTTTGTATTGTAAAATTTTTGTTCAATCATTCTTCTATAAAGGTTCTTTAGTTTTGAAGCCTAACGCATATTTTTATTACACATATTTTTTACTTTCTGACCAGCCTCTCTTGTTACACAGGATTTTAGTAAGCTTTAAAATCTGGTGTAACAGTGTTTGTTATAGAAACGGTTTCACCGTTTATTATTATATTTTTGTGTCTCTTTCTAGGTTTGAAATAAATTACTATGGCAAAACTACATTTGTAGAGTATATTTATCAAATATAAGATAAGATAAGAATATTCTTTATTGTACACCAGAGCACATATTATAAATATAATTATTATTATTATTATTAGATTTTTTGATGTTATTTTATTTAACAATTTTGTATCAACCTCTTTTTTTATAACCTGAGTGCTTAGTGCGAGTTTTTTAACTACTCTATCGCGTTAACGTAAACTCATATTTCTAGGGCATCGAGGAAGCGCCACCTAGCGACAAGTATGGAAATTAAAGTTGCTGAGTGCGAGTTGTAATAGTTTACGTTGAGAAGTGAACACGTTTACCAGCCAAAACACGAATAAACGCGAGTGCGAGTTGTACTGCGACAGCTTTTTGCCAGTTCGAACGGTTAATTTACTCATACTCACTACTCAATTAACGCGGTAGTAAAGTTATTCGATTGGATCTGTCAAACTCGCACTAAGCACTCTGTTATGTTATAGTATTTTTTTTACTTAGCGTCTTTTGTGTCCCACTGGGCAAAGGCCTCCCCTACTTCTTTTCATCATAGTCAATGAAATAAAATATATGATAAAGGTTTTCTTTGTTTTTGTCCCTTTTTCCGTAGGCTATGCTTACTAAAGAGTAAGCTTTGCTATTAGTATATAAGATATTTGTTTGAGGTTTTTAAGTCCAAGTTTTGATTGGTTTCTGTTTGGCGCAGGCTCCATCATGTTCCACGTGCGGCGGCGGCCGGCGGACGCGCAGCCGCGGCGGCGCAAGAAGAAGGCGGGCGCGGGCGGCGGCGCGAGCGCAAGACCTGGCAACGAGCCCTTGCTTCTGGAGGTGTCACCTGACGGGACCCCGCTGGAAAACGGAAGACGGATCTGGATTAATGACGCTGTCGAGGTGAGTGTGCTGTCACCTCCTCGGTTAATTTCCAAGCAATGCAAGCCGGAAAACCTATCATTTGGGTGGTGCCGTCTGACGGGGACCCCGCTGGAGAAGGCAGATGTAAATTGAGGTGACGAAGCTGTTGAGTGTATATATAGCGAGAAAAATAGCGCAAGCGAGGTCGGGCAATTGGTATATGGATATACAGACTAGATTAAATTTTAAAGTGCGGTTAGCCATACTAGATTAAATTTAAAAGAAGAAAAGAGCAAAAAGGTAAGCGCAAGGTAACCGCGGTAGAGAAGTGTAATCTGAGGGACGCCGCTGGAAATGAGGAGCGGTCTTAATTAGTAGAACTTTTTAGGTTATTGTTTTAGCTATTAAGGCTAGATTAGCCTTAACATAGACAAGAAGACAAAGTCTTGTGTAAAGGTACAATGATAGAACTACATACATTGGTATGTCGGTGACGTCAGAATAAGACCTGGGAAAAGGTGGCAAATCCGGATCAACGACACTGATATAACATTCAGTAAAGAAAAGGTCGTAGCATTGGATTTTCTCAGGGACTTACATGACAGCAAAGTGTAACACCAAATACATGTGTTGCTCGTCTATCACACTAGAATCCTGGATTGAGCGGTCGGATTAAGAAAATGTTCCATTATTTTTATTCTGGCTCTTAGCAGGTTCTAGCTCGTTTTCAAATCTGGCTCTTAGCAGATTTCTTGTTTCGAATTGCAGCTGCAATCTATTAGCCCCATAACGAGAACATTGCAAAGGGGCTACCTACTCACGGCCGAGAGCTATCTAGCTCAAGGGGCTCCTATCTGCAAGTGAAGAGGCTAAGCTAATTACCAACGCCGGTCTAGCCGCCAGCTAATTCCGTCAGAAACAGAAACACTTCGTAATAACCACCCGTCAATTATCTAAACTCCACTTGTGCCTACTCCTAATCAGGTTTGAACGCTAGACTTGTGTCTATTTTAAACCGTAGCAGGAGTTCATTGATTTCTATATTAGGTCAGCTCAATTCAAATGCGGGTTGGTTCCCTTGAGTTTTTTTGAAGCATTATGGAGATTCTTTCTTAGCTTTTTCTCCATATAATTTAGAAATTCTGAAACTAACAGCTTTGACTTTCATTTCATTTTCTTTTTTATAATGAATTTCTTTTTTTACTTGAGTAAAAGGCCTCAGATTAAACGATCGGTATTGGCGGTATTAGTTTGTGGATAATATCGACATACCAAAAATAATGTGGGCGTTTCCGCGCTATGGATACCTACGGCATAAAAAAATATGAAGACTGGTATCGAATTTATTTCGCTATTTCAAAGTTTTTCTCCGTACAAAGTAGTACATTGAGGTTAGTAGTACATAAGTATATTCCTAGAACAAAACGTGGTGTAGCGTAAATGACAAACTCTTCAAGAATTGCGCTTAATTGTGGTAATCCTATATAGGCAGTTTATTTATTTATGTATGTATTTTTGTTCTCCAAACACGTTACCCTCCTCTCAGTTCCGTCAAAACGAAATAAAAACGTTGCCATTGTTGTCTCGACATTATTTCGGCGGTCTGGATTGTCTCCCCTCCTCATTAACGCCCCTCAGGTTCTATCGAGCCACTAATTACTCTGAAAACGTTGCGGGAGAGTTTGGAAGGCCTCAATTATCTACTTCGCCTTTTAATTTACTGAGTGCTATGTTTCGTTCTAGTACTTAGGAGTTTCCGCTAATTATATTATACTTGGGCAAACAAACGAACGGGACAAACTTCTAATAAAAGTCGTAATTCAAATTGGTTTATTTCGCCCCAATTAATGCACAAATTTGCAATATGCCATCAAAGTGACTGTACAATGTCGTATAATCTAGCTATGGTCTGGATGTAAAAAAAAAGAATAACTTGCCTCGCGTATTTTAACGATTTCTATCAATAACAGTTCCTTTACATTGCTCGTACCAATTCGCATATATACGAAGTTTTGAAAATAAAGTAAGTCTTATATACATGCCCGAACTGGGAATCGCACCACGCTTCCTAGTCCATTGCTGCGAGTCCACGCAAAGTGTGAAGGAAAGCATCGTGAGGAAACCCGTGGCTTTGTTGGCAATCCTACTCCATCTAAAAAGCAATGTCCGATGCACAGCAGCATCCTAGTGGTTCCTTCTCACATGAAGTGTGAGTGAATGTGCCACCGAATGCTGTCTATAACAATACGTAGATGCAAAGGCCAACCAACGTCTTTTGTTTACATGCAGACCAAACCTGAATGAAATGTCGTCAGGCTATACTAGTCCACTGCTGGACATACTCGTAGCCCTCCCCCCTAAAGAGCGCCACGTTGTGCTATCATAGGGGGTAATGCCCATAATCCCCACGCTGGCCATGCGGGTTGGGGATCGCAGTTCGGTGGAATTGTACTGCAGGGGCGGTGCTGCCCACCCCCCGGTTTGTGTCCCTTAGTCGCCTTTTACGATACCCGCGGGAAGAATTGGGTTGGTGCTATTCTATAGGCCGACACAACACAGCAAGAATGGAATGAAACTTAGTTAATTACATACGTTCACCAATAACGCGCGGAAGTACCTAGGTTAGCGGAATTGAGAATTCCGAGGATTCCCGAAAGTGTCACTTACATCAAAGGGTCCCATATACGTCTCTACATTCCATAGTATATTATATATTTTGTCTGCCTGCCGTCGCTAGTAGCGTTCGCATCTATACGGCACCCGATCGTCTATGAGCTAAGTGTCTGAATACGCTGGTTGATATTTCGTTGGTATTTTGTATGATACTTCGTCTTACGAAGGTAAGTATATAATTTGAATACATAAACGTAGAATGTTATCGGTAGAAATTGGATTTAATTTTTAATTTGACAGCGTTTCACCGAGAACGTTCAACCGCAGACAGCGTTTATTATTCATGCAAAGTTTAAATTAAAATTGAAGTTTCGTTGTATCCACATACAAACAAAACTTAAATTTTAAATTCTAAGCATTAAAATAAAATATTTTTTTGTGATCTAATAGAGCAATGGTTAATTAAGAAATAAATAAATACTAAGGGTCCAGTAGCATATTAACTTTGTGATGAAAATTAACTTTATATTGAAGTTGCGGTGAACATTCTTGTAGTTATGTCTTCCTACTCACGATGTTATTTACACTCTTGTCAGTAACGGACAAATTAACCCCGTGTTTACATGTGAACTAACAATCCGTTAATGTACTGTTAGCAGTTGTCAGGTGATAAGGAGCATACAACATGAATCACTATCAAGTGTGCCTTTAAAAGGTTGTCTAAATTGTTTAAAATTGTGCTTTTACAATTGGCTGCCATATCGCGAAAAGCTATCTCTACATTAGTGTGCACGTCTGTCTACTACACTTGTAACTCGGATGATATTACAATAATGTATCAACTGCTCCTATATTACGTGCACCAAATTCTGAACGATACCCATCGTCTAACTGTCAACTTGGCAAGGAATTTTACAATTAGACGATTGGTAACGTTCGCCTACCAAGTGGTGGGCGTAATTAGATCCGTGTCTGGTCTAATTAATGTATAGTGGAATTATTTAACTCTCTCTACTGCTACATCTTCTATTGTTAAACTGACTTCAAGAGCTGACAAATATAAAAATATTTTTTAGTTAAAAATTAAACAACATGAGTCGGTAATGCTCTAAAAAGTAAAAATTAATTTACCTAGCTTTGTAATTTTCAGTGTTTAGTCACTTTGTGGCTGATTAGTGGCTCAGGGTAAAAAGCTGTGAGATGGTGAGAGCATCACATTAGTTGGGTTAATTATTTTCTACTTTTTCATGCATCCTTTACCGATAAAGCCCAGTTTTCAATCGCAACACAAATTTACTTATCTTATTTAACTTTTTAGAGTTTCGTACCTCAAAAGGAAATAAACGGAATTACGGAACTCGTAGGTGTAGGATCACTTTGTTGCCACTAATTAGTACGAACTATTTTAGAAAAGAAACAAAAACCAGTAGTTGCAGGTGTGACTCGAACTCACGTCACGTTACCTCGCGAGTCAGACGGAACTGTGAGCGCGATACGTTAAAGTAAATTATTTTTTGCAAACTTTGTCCTTTTATAGGTACCGTGGATACCACCTTATTTAGTGCTCTCGTTATCAACCCTTGTATGTCCCCACTGCTGGGGCACGGGTCTCTTCCTGCATCGCAGGAAGGTTAGGCCATACTCCACCACGGGGGCCAAGACCGGGTTGGTGGAGGATTGTAAGACAGTGGCGGGCCTTACTGTCAGAAGTTATCAAGCCGCCCATAAGGCCTCTGACATGGCTTAACGACTGCCATTATATGACAGCCGGCACCAACGGCTTAACGTGCCTTGCGAAGCACGGAAGCGCTCGGAAAAATGCCACTATCGGTAGTCACGGGACTCTCACCCATCCCGTACCTGACCGCGCCTGTTGTTGCTTAACCAAGTGATTGATTCCAATCACTCGGTTCGCCTAGGCCACGAGCGCTTCATTCATCGCGCTTAGTGCTCTCATTTTCCGCTAAATAAGTATTTTTAAATAAATAAAAAAAATATTAGGCCCTTGCTGCTGCAACGACGAGACAATTAAAGGTTTCTCTGTAATCAAGTCTCCGATTACTTTTTTTCTTTTAGCTGGGTTTTATAAACACCGCGGTCGATTACGAAAAAAACTCCATATAAAAAACCCTTCCGAAGTTAGTCTAACATGTAAACAACAACAAGGTTTCGTTTTACCGTCCAATCTGTGCTATAATATAAACTTATTGTACTGTTAAAAGTTAATGTAAGTGATTGCAGAAATAACAATTTATAGATCAAGACTTAGTTAAGTCCTGCTACAAAACGGCTTTAACTCCGTCTTAAGTGTGGTTGTATGGTGTATGACCTTTATTCTCATGCGAATAAAGCAGATGTGCACTTAAAATTAGAATGAATTACTAATTAACATAACATTAACATTTACATCCAAGCATATACATTGCTTCTGGCCCCACACTAGGATACCCTGCGTCGTGGGAACCAGAAACAACGACATCACAAACATGGATACATTTAAGCGAAGCGTTGGCGTGTTAACAGTTTCCTCTGCTAACTTTGCTGTTAGCGAACTTCTTACACCACGCCGTTGATCTTTTGCGTCCGTGTAGATTGATTGAAGGGAACAAGCCTGATAAACGACATTTTCAACACACTTGCTCGTAAAGTGACTCTTATAACACCGGTTTAAGAACCATAATGCTGTCCATTATACACGCGTGCGTAATAATATTACAGCACAAGTGCTGTAATGAATATAGTTTTAATTTTATCAACTACAGACAAATAATGACAGCAAAGAGTTTTCATATCTAAAAATAATAATTTAATTTATATTTTATGCACGTTAGTATCAAAATACGATAACTAAACATTTATTTTCATCAAATTGCAATCAAAATAAGAAAAAGATAGACATATCTAAAAGCCAACTTGTAATTCAGAAATATCGATTTATAGGCTGTATGGAAGTTGTTACATTTGCCTACATTTGACAGCGCGCAAATTAAAAAAGTAAGCGCGCGCCATTTTCAATCTCAGTTCTCAAGAAATAAAACTTTTCATTGTTTATTGTGAAAATGTCGAGTTCGAGTACTGATACTGAAGAGGATATGGTTTTAACTCCGCAAGACATACTTAATGAGGCGCAAAATGCCAATGAAAGTTTGATACCCGAGAAATCTAGGGAAAAATATGTCGCAGCGTATGAAAATTTCCTAACATGGAAAACGGAAAAGAACGCGAACTCTTTTTCTGAGTCAGTATTTTTAGCGTACTTTTTATTTTTATTTACCTGTGCTTGTTTTTTATTTTCCTCACAAGTGTGTTGAAAAACGTCGTATGACACTCGTGAGCATTGGTCATTACAGACTCGGTTCCATAACTGCTCTCGCCTTCGGCTCGAGCAGTAAACCCACCTCGTCTGTAATGACCAACTTAGCTCACTAGTGTCATAATGTACTATTAGATAACTAGATAAATTTAGATAGAAACCATGATACAGGATCTTCCTAGTTTGGTTTCAAATGTGATAAAAATTACGTATACTTAATTCAAGACCTGGGCATTTTTTTTGTCCCCAGCCGGGATTCCAACCCGGGACCTCTTGCATGGTAGGCAGACGCGCTACCGCTACGCCACAGAGGTCGTCAAAATTAACTTCAATTCAGAATAAACAATTCAGTGGAGTCTACTTTTTTGACAAAAAAGACTACAGCTCGCCGTTTACCTCCAGGTTGGATCAGGCAACGGCATGGCGCTCCAGCTGTACGGGCCGTCGATCCAATCGCGCCACTGCGTGGTGGCGCCGGCCGACGGCGGCGGCTACGCGGCGACGCCTCTACACGCCGACGCGCTTCTCTACGTGAACGGGCAGCGCGTGACGCACTCGCAGCGGCTGCAGGTAAACGGTCAAGTTTCACTTTTGTTCTAACGAGGACTACTAGAGCGTGTAAAGCGTGAACTTTGTGTTTTTTTCCGCAGGCATTAATAAACCGCGAATACAGTGAAATATTTGAAATCCTATTATTTGGAATATTTGGAACTGTGATAACAGGTTTTTATTTCTAAAATTCATTAATTGTCTTATTTTTTAGTTTTATTTGTTTTAAATAACTTAGCATTAAAATATGAAAATTACTAAATTCCGCCAAAAACCCACAAGCACCATGCGGTTAGTTAATGCACCGCCCTCCCTCCTACTTTTTCAAGCAGAAGCAAGACACGAACACACCACCAACGACACCAATGCTTGTGTGACAAAATGCGCGACGCGTTTCGCCTCTAACACGAGGCATCCTCTCGGAGTTCCGCCTCTAACTCGAGGCATCCTCTCAAGCACCACAAGTGCCTCCGTGAGGCATGCTCACTTGTGGTGCTTGTGGGAATTTTGGCGGAATTTATCAAAGGAATTTACACATTTTAATGCTATTATGGATTTCCGCAAAGTAACTCTGACTCCATGCAATATCTTAAATATATTAGTTACTTCATAGTCAGTCATGTTTTACGTAAAGGTATTTGGCGTTATCGTTTGACAAATACACTATCAAGTCTTGAATGTAATGCTATGTTAGAGTGTTGTTTTGTGCATTTTTTAGTAATAGAGTAAAGTAAAAGTATTTATTTAAAAACCACACAAGAGATAATAAATATTGTATTCACATGGTGCAGGACTACGAGTTTATCTAATGGTCACATAATTATATCACAACACGGAAAATAACAGCGGATTCCACGCTAGACTAGAGTCTGTGTTGTGGTAATCCAGAAACGGCAAATCATAGATTCTTAAGTATAAAATTAAATATGAGTAAATAAATAATAAACACCCGTTGACTAAACGCCACTAAATTCGAAGCCCAGTTCCAGTTTCAGGAATTGCGCAGTTATTAGAGATAACTCTCTGTGTAGATCTCAAAGTTTTGCTACCAAATTAAAAGGTTTTTCTATACAAAGCTATACTTTCGATCTGCCTTTCTTTGTTGGTTTGCTATCCACAGCAAACCAAGTTATTATTGCTTTAGACAAAGTAAAAAGTCGATTTTGTCTGGCGCAAGCACTAAGTTGGCGTGTTAACAGTTTCCTCTGCTAACTTTGCTGTTAGGGAACTTCTTACACCACGCCGTTGATCTTTTGCGTCTGTGTTGATAGATTGAAGGGAACGAGACTGATAAACGACATTTAGGTAACTAGATAAATTTAGATAGAAACCATAACACAGGATCTTCCTAGTTTGATTTCAAATGTGATAAAAAATTACGTATACTCAATATCTAAGTCAACCTGTAATTTAGCATAACTTTACACGTATACGATGTTTGTTGCTCTATAAAGATATTTAACTATAAAAAATAGATTGATAGAATATGTATTTGTCACTGTAAAATACAGACATAAAACCTAATAACATATTTTAAATTTTCGCGACTTGTACACTTAGTTAGAATATTTTCGGGGCTTCATCGCGTAGTAATTTATTGCTATTTTACCTCGACGTTTCGACGACGTTACAGTCATCGTGGTCACGAGAAGACTCAATAAAACCTAATGCCTCACTCGGCCACCCGCGTTTGCGTATTTGGCAAAAAAAAAAAAAACAATAATGGGTTTTCTGTCGAATCTCAATTTGTTAAAACTACAATTATAAATCGTCGACAATTCAATTCAATTTATTTCAATGTAAAGAATTTACATTTGTTTGCTGAATGTCAAAGTACAATGTAACATGAAAGTGAAAGCCGCCGCCTTCGGGCCGTAATGTAATGGAAAAAAGGCAGCGAGAAAAAAAACTCCACTCTGACCATCTTTTCTCAAGTCCTCTTAAATCTAATACATTAGATACCACCTATACGCATAAAATTCCATGATTGCCATTAATAACTTTAAATGTTAAGGCATTATTAAATATTTTTTTTTACATAGGCCGTGAAAACATGACAAGTGCTGCGGCCAGACGCACGAACAGCACTCGTTCACGAGCATAACGCAGAGGTCAGCCATCATCAGTCTCAACCATTTTGGAGGGAGATAGATGACCCGGCCACCACGCCACCATTCGAATGACCTTTAGCAAACCTGCAGATTAAGTTTTACGGGAATACTAACAACCAAGTGAAGTGCCATTACAATGAACAGTTGGCCCGAAATCCACCTACACTAACATTAACCTTAAGCGTAGAACTTAGTACCAAGAAAGTACAACTTAATTTCAGCGGAAACGGCCGCTTTTAGTAACATCACTTATAGAGCCGTAAGTGATGGATAAACCGAAATAAATGACACGTAGCCCTTAAAACGAGTAAGCCTTAAAAGTCAGCGACATCGGGATTGACCCTCGTTTAAGTAGTTGTGACCGAGTTAATATCGGTGATTACATCAGGTAGACAAAATGTCGTCCCAACTACGTCTATATGGTTACTATAGTACAGCCCAACAAATAGCCCACCACTTGCGGCATTGCTTATTACAATCTACGTAACCTTTAACCGCCCGTCGAACTATAGTAAGCTCATCTCTTCAGGCATTAAGTACACAATCAATCTTAATGCCTAGGCGTTAAGACCTTTCAATCGTAACATAGGGTTTAATTTGGATTGTCAGGGTAAAGCGCCTAGTGCAGTGAAGCTAATCATACTCTCCTAAATTGCTCTCCAAACTTGCCGCTTATCCTACTGTAACCCAGCTTTCAGTAAAAATCCTCTTAGCAGACTTAACGGAGCTATTTCCGCTATAGTTCTCTGGAACCTTCCAAGTGCTACGTTAAGGTGCTTCGGGGTGCTAACTAGCGCCGCCAATGGAAAAAAAAACATAACTTGTGTTATAATACGTTTTTATCTAAAAGTGAACATGAAAAATCTTAACAACTGTGACAACTATTTTTAGAACCTACAGTCTAGACTCTAGAACCTAGAATCAACAACGAAGGACTTTAATCACTTTCCGCCAAAAACGGCCGTTTCTAGCGGAAATCGATTAACGTTCTAGTCTATTGATTAGGTTCTAAAAATAGTTGTCACAAGTTCTTAAGATTTTTCATGTTCACTTTTAGATAAAAACGTATTATGAAACAAGATAAGTTTTTTTTCATTCGTGGCGCTTGTTAGCACGCCATAGCGCCTTAAGTTTGAGCCTCGAGTGTAGAACAAAAGAACTCCTTCGATGTAGTTTTTCTAACAATAAAAGTCCGCTGCCCGCGAACAAAGGCTAATCTGCATAGTGACTGCATGATGTATGTACGTGTTTAGCATAGGCACGCAACTGTCAGCCCGGGAGACTCGTGCGGAAAGCGCTAAAGGCTAAAAGATGGAGCGACGAAGACTTGACGCAATCTTGGCGCGGTAATCTCACGCTTACTTGAGGCATATGTAACGTGACCATTTATTTTTTAACTCAAAACGGGACAGTACTTTATTTCGGCCAATTAAATAAGATGTAGTCAATGAAAAACAAAACACTTTTTTAAAGTTATTTATTAAGAAAAGGTTTGCTTAGCTTAGTTACAAATTAAAAACTATATCAACATTTTTAATTATATTTATACTTATCAGAGGAACAAATTGGCTTTAATATTGCTGGTGATGATTTTAACTAAGAGTGAAACTCCTGGCACTTTTTTTATATTCACCTTAATCATCAACATCGCATTTAGAACTGAAATTTGTCACTGGGTTTTTTCAGATGTCCACAATTTGTTCATCATAGAAAATACTCTTTCTACTAGAGCATTTTGTAGCAGGCGAACGTAAAATATATTCAATTAACACAGCATTTTCGAAAACGGGACAATTTTGCGTCCCGGAGTTATTTCGGGGACACCGGGACTCGTAATTATAAAAAGGGACAGTCCCGTTCAAAACGGGACGTCTGGTCACGTTAGGCATATGTTACCACTACAACAGTCGTCAATAGTTTCCATCTCTCCGGGTTTGACTCTGAGTCGACGGGTTTGAATGTTCGTGTTGTTTATAATAAATATCTTGTAAAATCAGCCCTTAGTCAAAATTACTTAATCCGCTATCATACAATTGGAATAGGTTTTATTGTATTGAAATTTGTAAAATGTTTGGTCACTAACATACGAGTACATTGAAAATCCTTCCATTCTTAATACATGTTATTCAGAAATTCTCACTCGTTGGTAACTGGACCTTGTAATTTGTAATCGTAAATCCACGAATATTTTATTTCGCATTCGTTTTCAGTGTAATAAAAGTGGAAATCAAATTCGGCGTCCCCGCGTTTCGGTTACGGTTTTATTCGATGCCCTGTTGTTTTATGGTCGGGAAGTAAATTGCGCAGTTTCCAGTTCCAGCAGGATAGACTCAGACAGTAGTAGAGTCGACAGCTCACCAAATTTTACAGATATATACACTACTGGTATATATTTATTGCTGTGTGGTGTCGGCCTAGAGAATAGCACCAACCCAATTCTTCCCGCGGGTGTCGTAAAAGGCGACTGAGGGACACAAACCGGGGGGTGGGCAGCAGCGCCCCCTGCAGTAAAATTCCACCGAACTGCGATCCCCAACCCGCATGCCCAGCTTGGGGATTATGGGCATTACCTCCTATGATAGCACAACGTGGCGCTCTTTAGGGGAGGGCTATGTCCAGCAGTGGACTAGTATAGCCTGACGACGACGACGATATATTTATTTATTTACAGCGTTCTTGAGGCACCGCGTAGCGTGCTAACTCGCGCCACCAATGGAATAAAAACCGTAACTTGTTTTATATTAGATTTCTTTGTATGAATGTGATCATGTTAAGAACTGTGACAACTATTTTTAGTCTAGAATCTAGGATTTATAACCTAGGAATTAAATCGATTTCCGCTAATAACGTCCGCTTTTTGGCAAAACTACCTTGTAGTCCTAGATCTTACCTATCTGTCGTCTAGATCTTACCTAAGCATCTAGTCTTTTCAGTGGGTTCTAAAACGTGCTACTTTACTTATAAGGATTGATGATTCACTTTTTCCTTCAATCACTTTTTCCAAAGACGACAAGATCTGCTTCTTTCCATTGGTGGCAGTAATTAGCACCGCATAGCGCCTTAACAGTAAACACCAAATCATTACAGAACTAATGACAACCTCTCATTACGATCTCTCTAGCATTATCTTACATTCATTCATCCATCAAAACTCCTGATGACTCAACGCACTTACAAATTGTTGATGGGTCAGTGTTCGCTTTTTTCTATACATACATACACTCACGCCAGTGTCCCAGAGGGAATCGATCGAACAGGGGATGTATTATTTAGCGAACAAGATAGGAAAGTACCGACTGATGAAAGTTGGTAAAGCGAAAAAGGTTTGTCATTTATTGTCGCCAGTAGCAAACCCTGCCTAGGCAGTACGACGACGCTGGTCGCGCGTTTTGAATGTCAAAAGTCTATCATTCAAATTTATTTGCAACCAAGTGTAACAGTTTGATGTTCAATATAGCGCTTCAAACTTAGTAGGCTTTTACAGGCATTGCATATTATAGAATACGCAAATAGTGCATGCATTATTTACATTATTCACATGTCAACAATACAATATTACATTACAGCGTATTAATATTATTATCATATTTATGACTATCATTTCCATTACAGAACACATACATTATTTACAATTATTTATGATTAATTAATTGAGTATTATTATCGCTGTGTTTCGTATAATGATTATTTACATTATATCACAGCAGTTTAATTAGTCGCGACTTCCCAGTACATTAAGTGTCAAATTCTGACATTTTAGCGCCACGAAGCGCATGACTCGTGCCATAGTTTACCCGGGCTGGTCTGTTTTCATAATGTTGTTGAATTCCACAAGACTTGAAAGTATTGTTTTCAGTAAACATAACTGCTCCAATCCGTAGTAAAAAATTCTGAAAAAAGCCTTTTTAAGCATTCAATTCCATTCCGTCAAGTTTCTTATTTATATTTTGCATGTATTCAATAATATTATACTGCTTGAGGTAATATATCAAAGAAGGGCTTTCGTTTGTAAGTTAAATTGATGAATGGGAAAACTTTGACTACATAGTTTACCAGTTGGTTAGGGGACCAGATTGGGGTGTGGAGGTACACATATTGTTCAGCAAGCGTAAAAGCTGACAATCTAAAAATGAGTTGCAGATACATGTCTCTTTATGGTATGTATTATTTAATCTTCAAACTCTTACAGTTTTATTTATAAAAAGTCGATATCACTAAAATAGTGCTAAGAAGGAGCTAAAGCCGGTTTATTACCAAAATTCCTCTTATAAACCGGTTTTGTTAACACTATTGTACTATCGTTTAATTCAACCACTTCAGTCGGTAGCGAAAGAGCGAGCGAGATGAGATTTACTGACACGAAACTATTCTTCCTATTCCTAAATCGTTTTATTCGACTTTTATTTCCCAAAATGTTGACCCCAAGTCCGACTTTTTAAAGACGCCCTGCCATTGCCTGTTTACTAATGTATGTTTAACTGTTGCCATGTTTTCCTTTCATTGATTTACTAGGCAACCACGTAACATCTTAGGCCCCGTCTTCGTTTACCGTCAGCCGCGACTGGGATAAAGGGATAATACCTGTCCTAAAACAAAAATTGTAAATATGTCACAACTTTATATAGTAGAAGTTTTATCGCTGGCGTATCTTCACCCTTGTGGGTACTGGAAGTGTCGGACTGGCCATGGAGCCAGGGTGGCATTGTCCACCCGGGCATGCCACCCCGGGCGATTCTTTTGCCGTATCGAAACATTGAACGAAATTAAAATTAGATGTTACTAATTTACTTCTAAACCTGATCTTGGACCTAGCAACAAAAACCTCTCTATTAATTAAAGTTTCCCTTTATATTTGAAGTTTTGTTTTTATTTGTTTGTACCAGAAAAGTAATGCAGTTATGTGTTTAGTTAATATTCGGATGCAACCGTCCTTTTGTTATATAGTTCTATCTAGCTGGGCTTTCAAAACTAAACAAAATTGTATACTTATACAGCAGTTTATGCTGTTCGTAGAAAACTTAAAGTACTTGTTTTTTACACTTTATTGTACAAAAATAACCATTAGCAGAAACTTAAATAACATGCAATATAATGCAATGTTAAAATATGCAATGTAAAAATACGTACAAAGAAAGACTTATTTCAACAAAAATTTCTCTAAAAATTTTGGAGTGTTAAAAAAGAGAGCAAGAGTAGGCAAAGAGTCATTTGCCATTATTATAATATTGACTTGATTGTGCGGTGGTCACTTTAGTCAGAATGCCACCCTTCGGCCTAGTCTGACCCTGTGTACTTGCCTCGTATCATAAAATTGTTCGATTTATCGCCGTCGCCCACGAGACAAAGCAGTTTGTCTCCTTACGACAGGAGGGCGTGGCGCCAGAGCCAATGCGCTGACGAATATATGCCGGTGTATTAATTGGCTAAAGGCTTTAATACCGGTTCACAAAGTGTGTTAAACACACTGTGTACAAAAAAGGCTGCTATAACACTAAGGATTATTTAGGAGACACAGATGTCTAGTACTAAAATCAATGTTAAGAGGGACGTGTGTGTATAATGTTCAATACATTAATGAAAAGCGTTTTCAAATTGTCTTAATTAAATTAAAGTTTTTTGAAAGGAATAAATATGGAGTTTCAGTTTCAGTTTAGCTTCTTTTCTGCATAATCTATTAAATTTGAAAGTAACAACTTTGACTTTGGACGTAAACATTTTCAGGATAATTTATAGAAAAACACGTCCTTGACTAAAATAGTCTGGTAGAGAGTTTACAAGGAAAAGACATGAGACAAGGAGTGTTTTAGTGGAATCGTAAGGCAGTTTGTTTTTATGACGAATTACCTGCTTGGTGGAGTATGGCCTAACCTTTCCGCGATGCTAGAAGTGACCCGTGCCACAGCAGTGGAGACATACAAAGGGTTGATATCTTCAACATTTTTTTATTTAAATTTTATAGAAGCAATCGACATTACACGTAGTGAAAAAGTGGCAGTGGGCTATTCATATATGCCGTAGAACGGTCGATGTGGTGCAAAAGTTCTCGGGTGGAGACCACGAGCTGGCAAACGTAGGTGTGGACGCCCAAAGGCTCGCTTGGCCTAAGATCTGAGGCAGATGGACGGCAGTGGCTGATGATGGTGAAGGACAGAAGGAGGTGGCGTGCCTTGGCCAGATGTGGACTGGTACGGGCTGATTGATTGCACTAGAACCTGACCCAGATTGTTTTTGAAATGAAATAATAGTATATTTCATTACAAGTGCGGAAAGGCTGTCATTGCAAAGAGTTCCGACAAATGTCTACCCGAGCCGAGGCGCAGCCGAAGGCGAGGGTTGATAGTCGGAACAAGTTGCAATGACGGTTCCGCACGTGTACTGATCGACTATTTTTAATACAGTTGCGAAAAAATGAAGCAATTTAATTAAGAAAAAATATTTGGAAAATGGCGCCAACGGTAAAAGAATATAAGCAGAGTTTTTTTTTTCACCCATTCCGGTAGCCAAAGGGAACTATGCCCATACAGCCAAGTCTTCAGTAGAATTTTTTTATTGATATGAAATGAAAATGAAATTTAATGAGATGAAAACAAACCTAACCTAACTCATTCAATCAAATCATTAAATCTGATATTGAAACACATTACCTCGTAGCTTCTTTTTAGAAATATAAGTATTTGCATGAATCATAAAAACTTCTATGATTTTTTTAGTAAAAACTTCATGGTTGGTTTTTCTTTTTAATAGACATTATTTTGACAGTTGGGAAAGAGAACGCACTAGTGCGGGAAAGGTAAAAAAAAGCACGAGTGTGTAATAGCCCACATCCCGCACGCTATACGTCCCTGTAATACGCCACTTTTTGAGCAACTGTATTAAAAAAGATTTTATTTAAAGTAGCACAGAAACTGCGTGTTAAAATGAACGTTACAAGTCCAACTAGGTGACCATTTCAAAATCTAAATTTTCAATGCCAAAGGTTGTAGGATCATAATATCTAGTTTGATGTAATATGCCCCTAGAAAGACTATCGATAAGAAATTGAAAAAAGGTGCGTTTCATAAGTCATTGTTGTGATACAGAGCCTAAAACATTGTAATAAAAAGACAATAAATTTTGATACAAAAAACGATTTCGATTAGTTTATTCTAAAGCTAGTATTTTTTCAATTCTTTCTGGGTATCCACACCCGTGCCTTGATTCACGTGGTATTCTTATAAGGTATTATTTAGGTATTTTTAATTGCTTTTAGCAATAAGGCCGCCAATTGTACTTTGTATCTTTACATGTTTTATAATATGTGCTCTGGTGTACAAGAAAGAATATTCTTATCTTATTTTTTATTTCTTTTCAAATTTATAATACGAGTAAGATATAGGGGCTGGACTCTACTAGTGAGCATAAAAATGTCTGTATCATGAATAAAAGAAATAAACGTAACCTAAGTAAATTGTAATGAAAGTAAATTTAATTTTGTTTTATATTTTATTTATTAGGCACACAAAACAGATATTAGGTAGTACATCATAAAGATAACATTAACATGTAAGATCCAGACTAATATTCAAAACATGTGTACACAGCATGGTTACAATAATATGAAACACTGTTCGCCTCTCTAAAGTGCCAGTGGGCTGGCTATATCTCGCGAAGAACTGACAACCGTTGAAATAAACGTGTTCTTGAGTGGAGACCGCGACTCGGCAAACGTACTGTAGGACGCCCTCCGACCAGGTGGGATGACGATCTGCGAAAATCTGCCGGCAGATGCTGGACGCGGCAAGCTGAAGACAGGGCGCTATGGCGCTCATTAGGGTGCTATGTCCAGCAGTGGACTACATAATATAGCCTGAAGAAGAAGAAGTTCGCCTCTTACTCACACAATACTACCGTCTATGTTTATGTTGTGCGATCGAGAAGTAATGTATCGTATATAATAACCCAAGACATCGTCTGTGTGTTATTAATATCAATAGATCGTTTCATCAATATTGGTTTATTAATGACCCACGGAACTAACTAAACTAGATTGGTGGGGTTCCAATTTGAGGATAAACCACCTACTACCCCATATTTTATAGCGTTTTATAGAACTACTAAGAGTTAACGAAGAGAAGCAATTATGAAAATGGTTTTAGTTTTATACGTAATAATGAATCTATTACTTTGCATGTAAATTAACAGTTTCTACTTGTAAAGCGCTAATGAACAGTAAATAAATTAAAAAAATATATCCATGGACATATTACACAGATCTCGTTAGCCCTATACTAAGTACAACTAAATGACTGGTGTTACAGGTGCTAATTCGACGATAGATTTAATACAATAAGTAACTAGATAACATCCAAGACCCGAGACAAACTAGAAAAGTTCGTTCCCTAGTTTGACCCGGCCGGGGATTGAACCCGAGACCTTCGGTTTCAAAGTCAGCGTGCCAAACCGCTGCGCCACCGAGGCCATCAAATGTAACTACTTTTGTAGCATTTTCTGTGGTTAAAAACTAATCACATCATTTCTAAAACAGTTTTTTGAGACTTATTTTCTTAATAAGCAGGCGCTGCCTATTAATACTTGAAACAGTGCTCTACAAAAAAAAATGAATATACGCGTCGAAGTGATAACCTGCACCTTTTTTGAAGTCGGTTAAAAAGCAACTGCGATGTTTCGTATCCGTATACCTTACAATATCAGTATCAATATCACCTCAGTCCACCGCTGTCCACTGCTGTGTATAGGCCTCTTCTCCAATCAAATCGCATGCTTATGGATATATCTATTAAAGACTAGCCAGTGGAAATTCAGATGTGTGATTTTTCGGGTTAAACATTGCCTATGTGCTATTTCAGACTATAATCGACTTATCCAGATCAGTCAGCTGAATAACAAAACCTTCCTCAATCGAAACTTTCGAATTTATAATTTTAGTAAGACTAAATGAGATATCTGTCAGGATTGTGGCAAGTGGCAGACCCTGATATCTGCCTACCCCTCCGGGATACAGGCGTGAGTTTATGTTATCCCTTAATCAGGCATGGGTAGTATGATTTCATTGCTTTTGCACTTTATTTCAGGTTGATAAGGTTTAATTCAATGTGGGTACTATGCTTTTGCCTGGTTATGGGTTAAGGTAGTAATATTGCAATTAAAAAAACCTATTTAGAGGCTAAAAATTTAACCCATGCCGGGATTCGAACCCGCAACCTCTGGCTATCCGTGCCAGGGCTATCTGGCACGGATAGCCAGAGGTTGCGGGTTCGAATCCCGGCATGGGTGAAATTTTTAGCCTCTAAATAGGTTTTTTTTAATTTGTCCTTAGCACGGGTTAGTGCATTAAAAATAAAAATAGTATAATATTGCAATTAAGTTTGTTCTTTTACATAACGCCGTTTTGCATATCAAAATCAAATCAACGATTGCAAGGTAAACTAATCAATAAATCCCCCAATAGTTAGCCCCCTGGTCCAAAAGGCCAATTCAACAAACGCCGTATTTAAAGTTATACTTTTGTTCCAGCACGGTTGCCTGCTCAAGTTCGGGCGAGTGTCGACGTTCCGGTTCGTGGACCCTGCCCAGGAGAGTATGATGAACCGCAACCTCTCCCAGTCGCAGCATTTCGGCTCGGGCTCCATCTATGACAGGTGAGAAGGCTTCAGCACTGGTACGGAGACCTTAGGAGGCACGCGGGAATTGCCATTGATTGGGTCTTTTAGCGAACGGCACAACTAGATAAATAAGTTAAAAAGTTTATCAATCACCTCGTAGACGAGACTGATGGACATACGCCCCGACAAGGCACGCCGCTGCTTTCGGTCTTCGACCATCCTCAACCAGCCGCTGCCAGCAATCTCCCTCAAAAAAATATCAAGAAAAAAAGGATTTATTCAAAAATAAAACATTTACATTAGTCAATCCAAGATAAGATGGTGCGATCTACTTGCACGAGAAAAAACGGGACGCTTACTTTACCTTATCTTTTGATTCTCAGTTTAAACGGAGCTTGGTTTGTCACTAAACTTCATTTGCGTAAAATCGTGCTAAATTCATACAATTTATTCATTCCTGTGACACAGAGTGCAAAATTCTAGACAATTTTAATTCAAATCTAATTTATGGAACGGTACGTAGTCCCACTTTTATCATTTTATACATATTCTCTATCAGATTATATTTATAGTGCAAAACCAGACGTTGTTTCATATTGTCTGTTGATACTGGCTCCACATTCGCAACTTGCCCGCGTGTCAAGGAAAATAATAATGGACGCTACTACAGTTACGGTTTCCGGTTATCTGTTTGTGCTGTTCGCCTAGGAAAGAAAGGTCTTATGTGCTATAATGTTTTTTTTCTTAATTTTATTCAGCAGCAGCAGCAGCCTAAGTTTTCCCAACATATTCGTCCTTTTAAACTATGCGAGACCTTTCTAGCCCTTTCTGAATGATGTTTAGTTTCCAATTGAAACTTGACCCGCGTGACTCTACAAACGGTTTCAATGTTTTTTGTCGTACGTAGCTGTTTTTTGGCCTCTTGCTGGAATTAGATACACTAAACTTTTACCATAACTTTATATCTCTAGTTGAGTAGTTTGTTTAAAACTTCAGTAATTATTGGGTTACTAGTTCACCTTTAAACGATCACGTTTTATTTTAATTTAATTAATCAATCAACTGATCAAGGACAAATCAGTCTTTTTCTCTTTTATGTTGTTACCGTTAACCATGTTTTTTGTTGTCCGTGCCCTTCCATCGATGTTTTTTTTGCATGCCTGTGTCACCCGCTCACCGTCATACGCTTGTGTTTGTCGCCCCTCGCGGTAGGTCGCCGACTTCGCCCGGCCGCGACAACGCCAGCGGCGCCATGTCGCCAACATCCATGGCTTCACACCAGCCCGATGACGCAGCCAACGCAAACATCGACGACTACCAAAGAACCATGAGCCCCGTCTCCCACCACGACGCTTACAGCTACGGCCCTGACGCCGGACCCTACAACAATAACACGCTGAAACTCGACAACGAATCGCTGATGATGTCGCAGCATTTGGAATCTAAAGACGAGTACATTAGAGACGATCACACGGGCTCCGTGTACAATGACCAGGATCAGAATTCTACGGCTCCAAACAGAACGGCCAATTCTCAGTACAAAGACAATTATGAGACCACGTTCGATTTGGATGGGAACGTCGAGACGAAGAGTATATGCAGCGCGAAAAGCGGAGGCTCCGGACATGACAGCAGGTAACATGAGGATGCCACGTTATGTGATAACGTTTGTGTTCTCACAACTTATCTTAAGTGTTTTCCTTTACAACTTGTTGGCGTGTTTGTGTGCCAGTTTCTCGATCCATTGTCTTGTCCAATGAAGTTTTAAAATCTCACCTTAGGGAACAAAGACAGTTAAAATTTCAACACAGTTTCTGCAACCACTTCGTTTTTAAAATATTATTTTGGGATATACTTGATATATATGTTCGTTTTCAATGGTGACATGACATAAATGACATGATTATAAACAGCTTTTGCCAAAACTGATCAACCTTGACTTACTTAATTTTAAGTTCTCTCACAAAATGGCGGCGGATCAACAAAATAATATCACTTTAACATCTTGACACCAAAACTAACTACAGGCCCTATGTTATAAAAAAATCGACCACTGGGACCCACCACCGAGCAGTAAAGTTATAAAACTACTGTGTAACCCACTTGGGGTTAAAAACTTTAAGTACTTGTTGGCGCAGCAGCGAAACGGTCCACTGTTGCCTCCCCTTTAACCCTCCCCGCGGACACCTGAGAGCGGGGTTCGCTTTTTGATTCAAGACAACAAGGGCAGCACGCAATTTTGCATTCACCTTTTATCCTATTCCTTTCCTATCCTTTATTGTATTCTGCCATCATCTAAGTTAGGTTCTTTCCCCTTCGCGCCTTTCCTGCTACGGATAAAGCCGCGAAAAACAAATCAACGAACTAACTCCACCTCCCCCACAGGATGAACTCGACAATGCCGTCGTCAGCGCGTCCAGGACAAGAAGCCATCCTGCCAGCGGTCCTGGAGTTCCCCGAAGCCGGGCAGGCGCAGTTTCTAGCTGCCGTGATCTCCCGGTTGGACCCGCACGCGCCCGCCTTCAAGCTCGCTCCCGTCTACACCCTGT
Source organism: Yponomeuta sedellus (assembly GCA_934045075.1). Lineage (NCBI taxonomy): Eukaryota > Metazoa > Arthropoda > Insecta > Lepidoptera > Yponomeutidae > Yponomeuta > Yponomeuta sedellus. The sequence goes on from OW203726.1 coordinate 17,499,161, forward strand.
ATCTTTGCGCCAGGTCAGTAACTCTGCCCTTTGACTAAGATCAATGAATTCATCTGCCCGTACTTATCCACTGCTGGATATAGGTCTCCCTCAAAGCATCGCACTTCTTCGTGTCCACGGCCAATCTGCGTGATATCGCACCCCTTGATCAAGATAAAGACGTACATAGATGCCTATAATATTCAGCGCCCCAATATTACTTTGTTTATCTTGTCCGGTAGTTTCCGCGCTCAGCTTCATTATTGGGCCATTGTATGTAGGTGCCCCAAGGTTATTAGCACATTACCAAGTTTTCATTAATTAATATGAGCAGAACGTGGTATTGTCAATTCCGAATTCGGAATCGTCTGCTGATCAATTTGTACTTTTTTCACGATAATTTTTGTGTTTTTACCGACCACGTGGTGCTGCTAAAATGTTATTATTTTTCTTTGTATAATATTTTTTCAAACAAGCACGCGTTACACCCTTACAAAGTCCGCGCTACGATATGATTACTGAATGACTTACCGTTTCGGGCAGTGTTCCGTGCAATCTTACTTCATATCACCACATGTCAGTTCCCACAGGGAGTTAATGCGAAGTTCATTTGGGTTGAATAATGAATCCGAGCGTGCAAAAACGTGCTGGCCTATTTGTCAACACAGCAGTAGACATAGAGCAAAATATAGAGCTAACTTTTTCGCAAACTTGTGATTGTTATATAGAGACTTTATCGACTTAAAACAAAAAAATATACATAGATAGATAGAATATTATTTATTGTATGTACACCAGGAATTACATTATGCAACAACAACGTAATGCAAATGGCTGCCTTATTACAAAAAGTAATAATTGAAGGAAAATGTATTATTGTAAGAATCTCACAAGTCTCAAATAGTACAGTATCGCATGATCAGTCCACCGCAAACTTTACAATTCCGTAGCAATAGGTACTGAATTGTGATACGAATCATCACACATGTCTATTACTGGATCAGGCTATGTAACGTGTCATATTTGTGTAATACTTTTGTTGTCGGCTATAGGTTATAAGCTTATAAGTGAAGAATTTGTACAAATAAATGTTTTAATTAGGAGAGGCCATGTTGAATGTTAAATAAGCGTGATTATTATTTTTTTCTACGACTAACATTTTTCACAATGTGATCTGTCAAAGTCATTCTGCTCGCGTGGTAAAAAACGTGCCATGTAAATCGGACTCAAACTTGTCTTAACTTGAACATAATGCCTAATTATGTATTGAGTGTTTATCAATATTCAAGTTAGGGTTACTTTTTAGAAAATTTAATGTAAAAACGCAATCTAATAATTATGTTTATAGTATTTTAACTTTTCGCATTTTTGGGGTTCCAAAAGCTCAAAAAAATTCTTCAGTTTTTCTACGTATCCTATGGTATAAAAGCCACTTCAATCTAAGTTTAAGGCAAGTTCTCCAAGTGCGGTTTATTTAATTCATATTTACATATGACAGCATATGCCCCAGCGACTTTTCGGAAAGTGACACGAAGAGCTCCCTTCGTATTATAAAAACAATTCTAGCAATTACAACATTGGCAACGACGGTATTTCGGAGATTAAGTAAGGTACCCTGAGCTAAATAGCTTAATCCCACCTGTTCGCACAATGTTACGCAGTTTGTTTTTATTGTTACAACAGCGCCATTTCTTCTTGGCCGGCGGTCTTTATTAGGGGCGACATTGAAACAGGGTTAAAATGTAAATTGGCTAGGTGCGGCCGCCATCGCCGGCCTGTGTTACGTTAAAAACCGTTGTAATAAAGTCTTTCCATTTACGCGCTTAACTGAGGAGTAAATTGAAAGCGATGTGCCGCTTAATTTTCGCTGTGTACAGAAGTGAATTGCGTGCAAATTGGTTTTTTCGTTCCTATTGAAACGTTCACAGGTACGACATGTGGATTTATCCTATGCAATACCTATGATAACAAAAGTGACCCTTCTAACACCATCTGTCAGAAGGGACAGATCTAACACCATTACAGGTAGATAGGTAAGTAGGTACTATCACAGAGGAAAAAAGGTACTATACACGGGCGCGCACACACGCACATACTGTGTTTTTTATGTCTGGTTGGCATATTTTATTGAATTTTTTCCTGTGTAATTTACTCATACCGTAGCAAATCAGCTGGTGGTCTGCTGCACCTCATTAGGCTGCTCCTGATTAGGTGCAACAGAAAACCAGCGCTGGTCACATGTGGCTAGCATTTTCCTGAGCTGTTATTGTTAAAATCTATGTCTATTTTAATCCGAATTTATTTTTGGGCGCATTACACAATCATTTAATTTTCTTTTTCATTGATTTTAAGTGTTGAAATAAATCTTTTTCATTTTCAAACGCATCTGACTTACCGTTTTATAGTTACGGAACGGGAAACTTACATGAAGTCGATTCAACCGCACCCTTATAGCCAAGATATTCTACATCAGTCACACAAGGGCACGTAACCGACGTTCTCTTTAACAGTTACCGTGACTTTACCCGATCGGGAAGATTCATCATCGTGGCTTGAAAATACTGCCTAATTGGTTTAGCGGTAGCAAGTTAGATTAACATGCCGGAGATACTGAGTTCGATTCCCGCTGAGGAGGCATCGTAAAAATTTCAGTTTTCTAGTTCAAAAGCCCCAGCTCCTAGTTGTAGAACTAATGAATGCTTTATACAACAAGATTGTGATGCGTCGCTTAGCAAATTACATCAAGTCGAAATTATACGGTATTGACCTTTGAATGCCATATGGTGCAGATTTTAAGCGAGAATCGATCACCCTATGTGATTCAAACATTCCTAATCAATGATTTACATACCAAAATTGTATTGCGTCGCTTAGCAAACTATACCAAGTCGAAATTTTACGTTATTGACCTTTGAATGCCATAAAGTGCAGATTTTTAGAGATAATCGATAAACCTATGAGATTCAGACTAATCAGCGGTTGGAAACTGCTTGCGAAGTTAAAAAGTGAGATAATACATAGAAAACACTTCATCTTCTATAATATAAAAATGAATCGCTGAATGTGTTGGTAAGCGCAAATCTCGAGAGCAGCTGAACCGATTTAGCTGATTCTTTTTTTAAAATATTCCTTGAAGTACGAGGATGGTTCTTACGGAGAGAAAAACAAAAAAATTAAAGAATCGACTGTTAGGCGCTACGAAGTTCGCTGGGTCAGCTAGTTGTACATAAAATGGAAATAATACAGATATTCCTTAACTTGACGGCGGCCTTATAAAAGTGACCACTTTTCTTTAAAAAGTTTCCAGTCTCTCCTCTAAAGCAGGGTAAATTGTGAGCAGTTGTTTGCTAAGAGACGATGTTTTTCGCTCCAACAGATACCGAGCGTCCACGCACTACCGGCCCGAACTGACTCCTACGGAACGCGCCCACAAGCTGACGGCTTTCCTGCACCACGTCGCGACACTCATACATGCTACCGTACAGGTAATATAAAGAAGGGGACGATTCTATTGTTGACGAAGGAGATCTTTCAGGATCGTGGCACGTGACAGGCCCTGTTATCTGCCCACCCCTCCGGGATACAGGTGGCGTTAGTTTATGTTGTGTTGAGTCTATTCAATAACCATGGTTATTTTAAAGGACTTTGTGTTTCGGTGACAAAGTTATGTGGTGTGTCCTGTTGGTATAATAAATTTTCTTTCTTTCTTTCTTTCTTTCTTTCTTTCTCACTCTTTCTCTCTCTCTCTTTCTCTCTCTCTCTTTCTCTCTCTCTCTCTTTCTCTCTTTCTCTCTCTCTCATTCCAAATACTTTTCAAGAAATATTATTAACAATAAGCTACAGTTAAGTCTTATGATAGACTGTTGGTCACACCTTGAGATGAAAGGACGCAAATGAAAATATCGGTAAAGCTCTTTTTCCGACAATACTATACAAATTATGCCGCCTCACTGATATTGCGTCGTTTCAGCTTGGTAGGACAGCATAGTTGCCCAATAAAGTTATATTAGCACGGTTACAGATTTTTATTGGCATTGTTGTGTACACCAGTCGCGTACTTATACCCCGTGCGACTTAATAATTCTCTAGAAAATTAATGCGAATTGCTTTTCGAAGTAACGCGCAGTCAGCTTTAGGTATACGGAGCCGTAAATGGCTGGAACTATGGACGATAACAAAAATAACTTCAAAATCACAACCTGCAACCCTAAGTGTGATAAAAAACAATTGATATCTTCCTGCATCACGGGGCCCAGGTCCATTGATTCCAATCACTCGGTTTCACTAGGCCACGAGCGCTTCAAAGAACTTTGCATACAATAGATTTATTAAAGTACCCGAAACCGCCGTGCGTGCTTGCAACGACTGATGAATGTTGATAAACGAAAGCGGTCTGACAGGATTGTGGCCAGTGGCAAACCCTGGTCTCTGCCTACCCTTCGGGATATGTACCCCACCTGACTTTATGTAATGCTTTGTACAGAATTCTTCACTAAAACATGGAATGGCTATGTTGTCAAGATGCCACATCACAATCGCGCAAATGGATTTTGGCTGCACGAATATTCATGACTGCTAATACATCGCTGCCACACATGCAACTTATTAATCCCTACTGTTCTGACCTAACACCTGACACGCGAATGCATTAGTTTGATGTTTCATATCGAAGATAAGTTTAAATGGCATGTGAAATTCTTTCACAAATAAACATCGCTTTGATTCATCATAGCACGAAACCAAAGCATTTTTCAAATTCCTAATTCACCAGACGCGACGCCGCTTTATAAGCGAAGTTTCATTTCAGATATTACAAAAGTCTTTTTACTCTGTGGATCTTTAAGGAATTCATAAAAGAATTCTGAAATTCTCCTAAAATCCAATAAAACCTTTACTCTTCCTTCGGATTGTACAAATCTTTCAGCTACGCTCAAACTTTCATTTTAAACATTAATTTTTATGTAGCATATAAACTTCCCACATGCATTCCCTCACAGAGTGAGAGAGAGAATTTGGACTTAATTAGCGCGCGTCCCCACCGCGGATTGGCAATCAAACGCTGAGGTATTTCAACACTTCAAGGAGTCAGGTATGCTCACGATGTTTTCCTTTACAGTTAGCGAGTGGTATTGCTATTATAACTTCACAAATGTACATATCTTAGAATCAAAGTCATGTTTAACATGATATCAACTCATGTATGTCCCCACTGCTGGGGCACGGGTCCCATCCTGCATCGCAGGAAGGTTAGGCCATATTCCACTACGAGGGCCAAGTCCGGATTGGTGGAGGATTGTAAGACAGTGGCGGGCCTTACTGTCAGAAGTGTCAGAAGTTATCAAGCCGCTCATAAGGCATCTGACATGGCATAACGACTGCAATTCCATGACAGCCGGCACCAACGGCTTAACGTGCCTTGCGAACCACGGAAGCGCTCTGAAAAATGCCGCTGGCGGTAGTCACGGGGCGGTCACCCATCCTAAATCTGACCACGCCTGTTGTTGCTTAACTCAAGCGATTGATTCCAATCACTCGGTTCGACTAGGCCACGAGCGTTTATTTTTTAATATATAGAAGAATACAAAAACGTGATCCTTAAGATTTGTTGCAGATATTGCAACTCCTACCTTCACACAATTACAAATGGGCTCTTGAAAACGTCTGTTTCGCGCATTTTTTTTTCCCCAGTAAACACCTAGAACATTTTATTTACTCGCATAGATGCAGGCACATTTTTTTTGTATCGATGATCACTTGATGATGGCTATAAAACGTCTCAGTGTTTACCATAAGCAGTCTCTCAAAAGAATGAACATGTGCATAATTATAACACCGCCAATTAGTGAGATGATCCTTGAGTGGACAAATTTAAGTTGGATTGGTTATTTTGTTTCTTTTTTACATACATTTTTTAGAAACAGTATATTCAGCATAGCACGATTTATTTAAATGCATCTAGCTCACACAATATAGACGGCAATATTTTTGAGTGGCAAATACTTGTCCAGGCCCTATAAATGTTAGTGTTATGTTAATAAATCAGCCAGTACTTCTCCACTTCTAGATATAGGCCTCCCGGAGGCACGTCACTTCTTTCTGTTCTCGGCCATACTCATCCTGTCGCGCGTTGCCAGCTATCTGCTTCAGATTCATCGACAATTCGGTATATTTTTAGTACATACTATCTTGATTGTCACCAGGAGCGATGCACGGACTCAGCTGCGCAAGCCTTCTGGATGGCAAATGCAAGTGAACTCCTACACTTTCTCAAGTGCGACCGCCACATCTCCTCTTTCTCCACTCAGGCGCAGGATCTACTTCCCACTACTGTTCAAAACGCGTTCAGGTGAGAGTAACAAAATATTTATGTTCAGTCGCCAGTTTATCGATCTTTACAGTCGATGTCATTTACCACAAATATTAAAGTATTTGTGGTAAACACTGCCTCATGTGTAAAGGTTAATAAACTGTCTCTGCCTACCCTCCGCATATAAGTGTGAGTTTACGTTATGTTCCATTTGCGAAGAAAGAAATTGTTGCTTTACCTAAACAAAAATGAACGGTTATGAAAAACTAACTTATTTTAAGATACACTATAAGGTAAAAGGGTAGTTGTTTTGTAACTTTTAATTACACGCCAGAATTATTTTGCGAATTAATAATTACTTAAATAATTTAAAAACCTATTTAGAGGCTAAAAAATTTTAAATTTGTCCTTAGCACGGGTTAGTGCATTAAAAATAAAAATAGTATACTTAAATAATGTTTGCTTTTTAGCGAAAACGAAGTTTGCTAATTTTGTAAGCAATATTAGCACAGTCAATATTTAATATTGACTTTTATTTTTACGATAAAAGTTGCACTATAACTTTCATCAGTGCCCTGTTATAAATGTTGTTCTTTATAACGGAAGTTTGTACAACACTACAGAATGGACGTATTCTGCAAAATTTCGAGCCATTAGATAATCAAACTTATGCCACTCGCGTTAGGAGTTGATTTGACGGACAATGTCAACAACGTAGTTATTTTAATTCCATGTTATTTTATTGAGCTGGCCATCGCGCGGGGTTTAGTTGAGCAGTTCGCTTGTAAATATTGTATGCAGTATCGATTAGGTAATTGCTTGTACGAGGACCGGGAACAGGGACATACGAAATTGATTGGGTCAACACTGTATCCCTTCTGATCAGAAATGAGTTTTGCGTTGTAGTTATACGTATTAAGTCTTATTTATTCAAAAAAGTTGATGTTGCCCGTCGTTCGCGTGGAAATTTTTATGTCTTTTTTCGGGATAAAAAGTAGCCTATAATCTATCTCTGTGTATGCCAAATTTTATTTAGAACCATTCATCCGTGCTGGCGTGCTTGAGAAATTAATGTCTTTTTATCCAAACTTTCGCATTTATATAACAATAGTAAGATAAATTTTAGCAATACACTACTTAGAGTTAAGATTTATGACAGACTTTAACTAAATCATGGTTAGTAAAGTGAAATCTTTATTTTACTTTACTATCATTATAAATGCCAATGAAAGGATGGATGGATGTTTCTTAGTTATTCAATCATGCCAAACGACTGAACGAATGTAGACAAAATTTGGCACAGATATTGTTTTTTTTTTTTTATATTTCTTAGGGGTATCAACAGCGATCATAATCAATGATAATACAAGTAATGAAATACAGTGAATAAGGCCAATAACAGCTACCCACAACTATACAATAAATAAAAGCAGAAAGCCAAACGCAAAAACTCAACTAAAATAATTAGATTAACAAATCACTGGCAACATGCGCCAAAGCCAACACGCAGTAAAACTCACAAAGGCAGATCTGTTGTGTGAGAAGAGCTAAAATATTATGAGTGTGTGTGTGTGTGTGAGGGTGTGTGTGTGTGTGTGTGTGTGTGTGTGTGTGTGTGTGTGTGTGTGTGTGTCTATGTATGTATGTATGTGTGTGTGTATGTGTGTGTGTGTTGAGAGGGCGTGGGTGTATGTGTGTGTGAGTGTTTGATTAGTGGGGGAAGGGAACTGAGGATTCAATGTAAGCTTGAGTTTGAGTCGTTAAGGATCCTTTTTATGTAATTTTTAAAGGATACCTTGGATCCGCAGAATGGATCCGATGAACTAAATTGTTTGTTAAACAAATCCGCCAGGCGCAACAACGTAGAGTTTTGGGCATAGTTAGTGTTACTATGCGCTTGGTAAAACAACCTGCTACTTGTGTGACGTGTTCGGCGACTAGGAACGGAGAAGTTCAACTCGGAAACCAGCTCAGGGGTATCAAGCCTACCCGATAGAACATCATGGAGCAACGACATGTCCAGCAATTTGCGACGGTTATCTAAGGTCATAATACGGTGAATTATGCAAGATGCCTTATAATCGTTTTTCGGAGATTTTGCTTTAAAGTTGAGATATTTTACGAACTTTAACTGTATGCTTTCGATTTTTTGGGAATGTGTTATATATCTAGGAGACCATATACTGCTGGCGTATTCTAAAATGCTTCTAACAAATGCAAAATAAACGATTTTTACAGAGATTATAATCTGGAATAGCGCATAGGTTACTTTTTTATCGAAAAAAAAAACAATCAAAAGAATGAACTTTTAATGAGCTTTTTGAACTGGAATAGCTTGTCGTAGCTTAACTTAATTTACTATCCGGTTTATGTTGTGAACTTCAAGATGACGACGACAGTTCTATCGTACCCGTTGTGAGATCATATCCTGTTAACTATGTATATAAACATCTTAGGGTTTTAAAAAACAATTACATAATCTTGTTAAATAATTTTCTTAAACCACCAATACATTGGTATTCGATATTAATATCAACTTCATCGATTTACTTCTTTTTGACTAAAAAGTTTTGTAAGTCATGACACGTGACAGTCAGTGGTATTTTTGCGATTTAACTTTTTTTTTATTTTTCTCAAACGCGTTACATTAAATCTAAGATTTTTTCATGCGTGAGAAAATATTTTTTTATTACTGAGTAATCAGATAGAAATTTCCGATTTCTATTGTTTAATTTCCCTTTTTGCGACCAATAAAGTTTTCTGTTGGTATTTTGAACACTGTCACACCCCAAAACCTTACAAGCCCCTCCTCCCCACAGCAACCTAGTCTCCTGCTTTCAAGAGGAGCTCTCTCCAGCGCTTGCGACGCTGAACAATCCGTCGGTGTTGGACGCGACCGAGGCGACGGCGCCCACGCTGCAAGCGCTCGCCGCCGCGATGGTGCTGCTGCGCCGCTGCCGGGTCAATGCGGCGCTCACCATACAGCTATTCTCGCATCTCTTCCACTACATCAACGCTGTGTGTTTCAATAAGGTGAGAAGATGACGATCTTGATATGAGCTTACACTTGTTACTATTAAGCTCGCCTTGTGCAAATGTTTTTTTTTTTAACATATTTACTTCGCTGGCTCAGCGACTTTTCTGTTTCTTTATATAGTCTCCATTAATTGGCCAATGCCCAGTTAAAGACCAAAAATTTGGTGCATAGATGCAGTAAAGAAAGATCTCGCAGAATGCTCAGCCTTGACCAACGAGACCATACATAAGACGAAGTGGAGTGAAAAAATAAGGAAAGGTGTAGTTTGGAGTGGATTTACAAACGACGTAACGGGTCGCAATGAGGCTTTTCCATGGGAATAAGATTTTTTCCCGCAGTAAAACTTAGCCTTTAATCCAGAGTGTCAGCACCTCCTTACAAAATTTTATTAAAATCGCTCCAGCCTTTTAGACATAAAGAAGTGACAAACATACACCCTCACAAACTTACGCATTTAGAATATTAATGTGATGTGATATGTAAGTACCTACATACAAATTTGTACGGAACCCGCGTTGCGCGAGTCCGACTTGCACTTGGCCAGTGTTTTTCTTTATTGGTACCGCTATTCTTCACTGCTTATTGTCTTCAGGCAATCAAAAGTCAATTTTTTTAATTAAAGGAAACTTAAGTGAGTTGAAAGCCGCGTAAAAAACTTTTAATTAGATTCAAATCGTGTCTCTGCTGCGTATCGCTTCATTAAATTCCTTTTATCTACGAGTTCCTTCCATTATAAAAGGATATTCTCCCGACCTACTTTGCCTTACTCGCGTTATGACTGGAATAATAAAATGCTCACGACCACAATAATACGAGTACAAATAATAACTTTCAACGCTTTAACTCACCGTAGTAAGACCGTGTCCTAACTACCTTTAACGTATTGAAGAACCTAGGCATTCATGTATGACTATGACTAAGATAGAGCATATATTGATGAATACGATGTTTTATTAACGTTACTAAAATCATTTAGGGAAACTCACCTTGTCATCTTCACCGTTGCCAATGTTGTTGCACTTTTATTTTTCAGTTCTAGCATTTTTCTTTTTTAATGCACAAGAGGCTTACACCCAGCATAAGAATAGAAAAATGCTGACAAGTATTAAAAATAAATCTTACTACTATTATGAATGCGAAAGATTGATTCGATGGATGTTTGTTATTTAATTAATTACGCCAGAACACAAAGGTATAGAGAGATATAGGATTCCCTTTTGTGGCAATTTTTTCACGTCTTCAAATTTAAATGCAGTATTATTGCGAGCTACGTGTCCCTTTATGTCAGCCCATACGAGTTCAATAGGATTGAGGTGCAATGATAAGGTCGCAATGATAAGGTTGTCTTAGAACTTCCACCTTATACTTTTTTACGAGCTCATCCACAGCGCAACTTAGGTAGTTCGCCTTTATGTCTTTTTCATCGTAGCTTACTTCCTTATTACGCAGCCATTCTTGAATACTTCCTTTTCTCCATGGTGTGGTGGGATTTTTTTCTTGGCGTCTTGAGTGGTAAGGAGCATCGTCCAGTATCCCTACCGCATTTCTACCAAGTTTTGGTAAAATATTCTCAAACCACTGCTCAAAGCGGATCGCGTCTATTGACTCGTGGTAATCATTATATTATTTTTAATGCACTAACCCGTGCTAAACATAATTTTAAAAACCTATTTAGAGGCTAAAAATTCCACCCATGCCGGGAGTCGAACCCGCGACCTCTGGCTATCCGTGCCAGCGCTCTTACCAACTGAGCTAATGGGCGACTCACCGGCATCAGTGAAATTTCACTGATGCCGGTGAGTCGCCCATTAGCTCAGTTGATTACAGCGCAGGCACGGATAGCCAGAGGTCGCGGGTTCGACTCCCGGCATGGGTGGAATTTTTAGCCTCTAAATAGGTTTTTCGTGGTAATCACCTATGTTTTTTGACTCAAATATGTCATCAGCCCCCTCTACGAAACCATTTTCATTTCCCATATGGACCACAATCAGTCATCTGCCTTTCGAAGTAGGGTTCTTTGTACCCGTACTCAGTCCCTCCATAAAAGCCTGCCTAGAAGTTATTGTAGTGTCCACGTGAGTTTTGAAAACGAAACAATCGATCAGTCAGGCAAGAAAACAATAAAGTGACTTTTTCAGCATGTGTGGGACGCTAAAAAGTCCAAGAGATTAAAGGCACAATTATTTGACAAACCTGCATTCACCCAGGTTTCATCCGTATAGAATATAGGATCGTTCTCTGTTCTGTATTTTTTAATCTTTCTTAAGTAATTCATTCGCTATGGTATGATGTTGTCTCTGTTTGTTAAAGCATTGTTCTTTGTTGTTTGATATACTTAAATTTTGAATAATTAAGTATTTTTTGAAATTTCGATCTCTTAAAAGTTAGATAATTCTTCATCTTCATTGACAGCTTGGAGTACTTTTTTTATTGTAGGTAGTTCGCCTTTCAGAAAAAAGCTATGCACCTTCGTTCGTATGGTCCTTTTATCAAACTCATCAACTTTTTCCGAGAATGTTTTTTTTTTCGAGAGCCTTTTTTGGTGGTGATGGGCTTTGTACATCTCCAGTTGTTGCATATTCTTTTATTTATAATTCTTTAAACAGAAATTACAGCGAGGCCCACAAAATGCTGGCCGTTTCCTCCATGATACTTTTTTTATATGGATATTCATCAGTAGGCCAATTTTGCTTCACGTATTTGTGCACACTAACGACCATTTGTTTTTAATTTAATTTTCATTCCATGTAATATACCTCCGCTGTAAATAAAAAATAGTGGGTTTAATGGACTGTATAAAAATGCGTTTAACTTTCCAAACTATCCGTTTATTAATCTTCAATCACAGTTCAATTCGCTTTTCTTACAACTTTTCAACTTTACTTGATCGTTAGTATTTATCACTTCTCAATTATCAACTGTCAAATATCAACTGACTGCGGGGTTTTTTTTTTTTTTTTTTTTTTTTTTTTTTTTTTTTTTTTTTTTTAACCCTATAAAGGGCACCCTCCGGAGGACACGGGGGAGGGAGGTGGTGAATGCTCATGCATAACAGCACGGACCCGGCCGTGCTGCCAATGTGGGACTCACAAGAAGTGCGCCTACCCACTAAACACCACCTTGGGGCTAGTTTTGGTCCTAAGGACCCCTAAACCGACATCGGAGCGACCCCCTCGAGGCCGAGGACGGGTGCGCAGCGGAGCTCCCTAAATGAAGCGTCCGCTTAGAAGGTTAGCTACAGCTGCTAGGAGAGAGTAGTGTCACCACAAGCGGGGACACTAGCGGGCGGGGGCTGTGTCTGCCTGGGACCGAGCCTCTAGTAGGTGGTCCAGTTCAGAACAGAGTTCATCGTGAGGGAGAATACAATAAAGAGAGGGACCGGGGACTACGAAATAGTTTAATTAAACGAGACTAGAGAGCATATCGCTATGCTCGGCAAGAGCGATAAGACGCTCAGCGGGGGAGGTGGCGGCGCGCAGCTTGCCCGCCAGTTTAGAGATCTCCGCCAGATCAATATTATTGATGGCAGCACTGATCAGCCTAAGGTCGTCAGCTGTCTGAGACCTATCTGAGGGGGGATTTGCCTGAGTGGCCGCTACGGGCTCGGCTGTAGCGGGGGGGACTAGGTCGGGGGCCCCATGCGGGGGTCGGTGGGGGGCTAGGTTTGGCACTGGGGCGGCCTAGGGGTGGGAATGCAGGGGTATTCAGTGCGGGAACTGATTTCCTCTGAGCGAAGGGGGCCTTGGGAGCCTTAGCGGCGGAGGGGCGGGGGGCACGCGGGCACCCCCGGTAATTGGCCGTATGGCCGGACTGATTGCACAGTACGCAAGCCGGAGGAACTTCCGAGTCGCGAGTGCGCAAGCACTCCGCAGTGGCGTGAGGCTCTAGGCACTTCACGCATCTGGGAGGAGCGGAGCAGTTTGCCGCCGCGTGGCCATAAAGCTGGCAGCGGTGGCATTGGCCGGGGTGGCCCCGCCTATGGGGCTTCTCGACTTTAATATTCGAGAGGCCACAAACTGTGGGAACTCCCGAGAAGATGGAGCGGGCTTGGGGGGAATTGGTGAGTACCACCAAGGCCAGGGGGAAGGACTTCCCGCGGCTGCTGTGCATGGGATACACAGCCTCGACGGGATGACCCTGGGAGATAAGGTCATCCCTGATGGCGTCCTTGGATAGTTCCGTCGGAACGCCACGAAGGACAGCCCGCACCTTGCGCTCCTCGGGAAGCGCATAGGTGTGGTAGGGGATTTTATTGAGGGTAAGGAGCTTAGTTAGACTCCTGAAGTTGTCGGTGGTGGCGGTCTCAATGACGATGCTATCGCCAACATTCCGGGCCTTGGTAGTATGGACATTATTGTCCTTACAGAGTTTGGACAGATTGGTCCATGCGGACTTGTCCCGTAGGTACACGGGAGGTGGGGACTTTGCCTTCGGAGGCTGGGGGGAAGACCGTGCGAACGATCCTGTCGGTACGGGGACGTCGATATCCATGAGGGGGGGTATCGTAGCGGGGGAGGGGGGCGTGGAAGCCGCGGGGGAGGGGGGCGCGGGAGCCGCGGGGGAGGAGGGGGCGGCAGAGAAAGCCGCAAGGGAAGGGGGCGCGGAAGCCGCGGGAGAGGAAGGGGCGGAGGCCGCGGGGGAGGCTGAAATCTCAGAGGACGGGCAGGGAGTCCTTTTAGAAGTGGCAAGCTTACGCTGCCTCTTCTTGCGGCGAGAGACCGAAGTAAAAGCATCGGTGAGGGTGCTAGTCTCGGAGTAGGGAGAGCTCCCTGAGAGGTCGGACCGCGATTTAGAACGCTTCCGTGCGTGGGAGGCGGGGGAGTCCGAGACAGACTCGGTATCCAAAAGGGAAGGGGCGTGGGTCTCGGGAGAGACCGGAATAATGACGGGGGCAGGGGGAGACTCAGGAGAGTCCGGGATCGCAACAGGGGCGGGGGACTCAGGGGAGTCCTTCAAGAAGTTTTCGAGGAACAATTTATAGTCGTCCCAAAGGCCACGACTTGTCATGAAATCGACGTACACCGAGAGGCTATGTTGGGGTTCCATAGTGGCAGACGGGGCTGCCGGTTCCCCTGCCAGTGGCAGGGGAGCGGGAGAAAAAGAAAGTTTAGACGTAATGCCTAGCAATTACGTGACAAGAAAATAGAAAAACAATAGAAGCAAAGCGGGGAGTAATACCTAGTATAAACCTAGGCACTTACTTGACCAATCCGGCAGGACGGAGCACTCGAACTCTGAAAAAGATAGAAGAGTGTATTAGTATACAGTACGCAAAACTCGCCGGCAATGCACGGGCGCACTGTGCACGCGAGCGAGTGGCCGACAGCGGAGAGGGACGCGCGATGCGACCGCTCTCGACGCTGGTAAACAAACTGTCAGGTAAACGAACTGTCAGCTATTTGTAAGACAGAGATAGAAAGATATTCTGGAATGTTCGATAGTTTTGTAGAACGTATTTCTATTACTTTCGATGCGATCTTAGGTACTTCCAGACGATATTCTGGAGCGTTCTATGGTTTTCTAGTACCTACGATGTCTTTCCGGGTACTTCCCGCAGTTTCTAGATTAGTAAGTAGAGTGGAGAGATTATACGTATTATATTACGTACTTGATCATTCGGGAACATTCTGGAAACTTCCAAGAGGTATGGAAAGATATCGAACCTTCTCGAAGTGTGCGAGTGAGATAGACATATATGTAAAAGAAGGATAGGTATATATTGTGCGAGTGAGATAGACATATTTGCTAGAAAGGGATGGATGATAGGGTTTGGTATAAATAGCGGGGCGCCCGGCCCCGACTGCGGGGCCGGGCGCCCCGCTATTTATACCAAACCCTATCATCCATCCCTTTCTAGCAAATATGTCTATCTCACTCGCACAATATATACCTATCCTTCTTTTACATATATGTCTATCTCACTCGCACACTTCGAGAAGGTTCGATATCTTTCCATACCTCTTGGAAGTTTCCAGAATGTTCCCGAATGATCAAGTACGTAATATAATACGTATAATCTCTCCACTCTACTTACTAATCTAGAAACTGCGGGAAGTACCCGGAAAGACATCGTAGGTACTAGAAAACCATAGAACGCTCCAGAATATCGTCTGGAAGTACCTAAGATCGCATCGAAAGTAATAGAAATACGTTCTACAAAACTATCGAACATTCCAGAATATCTTTCTATCTCTGTCTTACAAATAGCTATCTCTCTGTAGCACGTAGAATATTCTGGAAGGTTCCCTTGTCTCTACACACATGAGTAGTTATTACGTAATCTACCTGCACCTAGCCTCTAGATTATTCTAAACGGTTCGATTACACTCTCGCCGTCCGTAACAGTCTCCCCCCGGCGAAGACTTGTCGAAGCCTCACGATGTAACAAGGAGGACGGCGAGTATTGACACTAGTTGTCTGTACATGTCTGATGTCCACTTCGCCGTAACAACCTCCAGGATCCCAAGTCAGATGCTGATGCCAGATCACTTCCATAGATAACCTTGTCGCAGTCCTGCGACTAGCAAGACCGAGCGGGTCACATACAGTCATCATCGTGCTCAGCATCTTTTCTGTTTCCGCCCAATTGTTACTCCGTGCATGCATCTCTTCCGGGATCTCACTGACAACGGTGTCGATTCTCAAATTTTCTTCAGCGGGGTCGCATGAAAATCTCACCATTGCCTCGGTGTGATTCTGTTGGACCTTTAGCAATGCCGTCTGTGGACTGGTTCTCTTCGCTGACGATATACTCTCCGATGTGCATGGATTATTCCAACCATGTAAATTGACACTTGCCCGCGCGTGGAATTGCAGCACCTCATTGGTTAACCGCGTCTCTTCGTCTTTCATGACAAAGCTCGCGACATTATGATCCTTGTGATGACTTTCACAGACATCTATTGTAGCATCTAGCTTTTCGTTTGCATAGTCTGCTGCGTTCTGCACATTGTGCGCCAAAGACGGAGAGCTCGATGTTCCAAAGATCTTATTTGTCGTCTTGTCTTGCTGTGGAGGAGTCTCCTTGGCATCTCCTTGCCACAATAACATTTGTGCAGCTTCATCTTCGTACCGCATCTCGTCCTTGCTTGAATCTTCAGTGCCATCACTTTTTCCTGCGTAGCACTTTTCCAGGCTATTCTCCAACTGAGTGGTATTTTCCTTCTTTAAGACACGGTCGGTGTCCATCACCTGACTGTATTTTCGTTCAGTTTTTTCCAAAGCGTTTATGGCACGCTGTTCGTCGGGGTGTGTCATCTTCACAAGTGGTATTGAGTCAACCTCGGAGTGCGATCTTGTCAAGTCATCGATTCGTTCTAGACACGCCTCTGTCGTGTCTATGTTCTTGCCCACTAGTTTACCCGTGTCACATACGTGTAAACACGAATCGACACTTTCCAAAAGCGCACGTGGTATAGTGCCGTAGATAACCCAGCCGAGTTTCGTCTTCGAAGCGGCTGGCTCGTCATCTTTTCCTTTTCGCACTTCTTGCGATATAGTCAGATGCCAGTTGTCCGATCCGATTAGTATACGAGGTGTGATTGCACTATAGCAAGCTTCTTCAAGGTCTCTCAGATGACTCAACCGCGTCACACTTCCTGGCACCATCTGCTGATTTAGCACCAAGTCCTTAATAGTGTACGCGTTCATATCATGCTTTCTTTCCTCCGTCCGACCTTGTATACTAATCTGAATCCGTTGACTGTTGCGCTCTTGTAGACTATTAACACCACGTAGACTTAGTGGTGTCGTAGGTCCAACTGCTCCAATCTTCTGCGCAATCTCTTCGTCAACGAGTGTCACTGTCGCCCCCTCGTCGAATAATGCGAAGGTGCTCACCTCTCCTGCTGGCCCGCTGATTTTCACTGGGCAGACTTTCAATATTACTTTCTGCTGGGCTTGACTTCTCGACCCAGCAGCAAGTACTGCTACACTCTCCGAAGCAGCAGTCACGTTGCCTTCGTTCCCAGGCGTCGCCGTCCCTGATGCTGTATAGGGTTCAACATGCAGAAGCGGGTGATGAGGACGCGTGCAGCCATTTATATTGCAAGTCTTGACCTTGCAATCAGTCCTTTTATGTCGCTTGCTTATGCATTTGAAGCAAGCGTTCAGCTTCTTTACAAAGTCCCATCGTGCGTTGACACTCATATCACAAAACTTTTTGCACTTGGGTAACTGGTGGTTCTCACCGCAGCCCAAACATGGCTGACGTGCCTCCTCGATGGTAGCCAGCACAGTTTCTTTTCTAAATCGTGGCTTCAGCTGTAAAGCCACTTTAAATCCAGGTCTATCTTCTCTTGCCACATGTGTCTGTGTGAACATATTAGAGTCCCGGATGTAACGCAGAGTTATGTTGGCTTCTCTCATGAGGAACTCCGACAAGATAACCAATTCAGGTTCCGATTGGTCTCGATGGTCATAGGCATAATCTGCCCATCGCATCTTTGTGCACGGGGTCAGCTTCTCTATGATCTCTTGAACCAGCATAGGATTTTGGATGTGGCCTCTGTCGTCTAAGTTCTTCAATATGCAGACAATGTTCTTCACTCTCACTGCAAAGCTATTCAACTCTGGCGCTGTGTCGTTCAACCGAGGTAGACACTTGATATCGCGAAGTGCTTGTCCGATGATTATCTCTGGCCTACCAAAGCTCTGTTCCAAAGTCTTCATAATCTCATCAGGACTTGCAGAAGTGTACAGTAGCGCGGCTACGGCCTCCTTCGCAATACCACGCAAACTATTGCGAAGTCTCGCCACGTTTTCCGCAGGTGGTATGTTGTACAATGCGGTTGTCTCCCGCATGGCAGCCTTAAAAGGTAGCCATTCAAACGGAGCTCCCGAGAAAATCGGTAGCTCGAGAGCCTGGCGAGGTGGTGGCCTGTCCCGGGCTAGCTTCTCAATTGCAGCTGCTAGCCGGTCCATGCTGTCTTCTCCACGTCGACAATGTCCTTTGTCCGGAGATCGATTGCGATCTCGGTAGATCTCTCTTTCACACTCGGCTTCTGGGCCCACGGTTCTGCGGGGCGCGGGGAGGGAGCATTCCACGATTTGCTCTCTCCATTCTGGAGCTGGCTCCACACGTACATCGCGCGCCAGGTACTCTCCTCGTTCAGTCTTCGAACGAGGCAGAGGTTCCAGTTGGTAGTCGTGGGCGATACCCGCCCGTTCTCGCCGGGTAGCTCCCGATCCCACGGGTATGCGATCGGCATCCCGGTGGAGCAAGTCGGCGATGGCAGGTTCGCGTGCGAATCCACGAAACGTACCTTCTGACGTATCCACGATGGCAGCAGGCTCCCCCCGTCGTTCTAGAAGGGCACGTGCAGAAGTTTTAGCTTGAGTCGGCGCTGACTGCTGGAGCCACATATCCACATGATCTGTGATGGTCGGCTCGTCGTCGTCCTCATCATACTGCTCCGGCTCTTCAATCTTCGAGAGACTCAATTCCAATCGCTTCTTCACCAGTGCAGCTTCGGTTTCCAGTTGCTTGCGTCTTAACTCAGCTTCAGCTTCAATCTTCAACTGCTTGTTTTTTATCTCGGCTAGTCGAATTTCTGCTTCAAGCTCAGCCTGACAGATGCGGGTCCGTGCGCTAGCAGACGATCGGCCTGAGCGCACACTGCGTCTGTCCGAAGACAAGGCTGACGATAACGATGCCTGATGACTAACCGCAGACTCTGTGACGTCACGCGATCGCCCGACAGGAACGTTCCCCCCATCGGTCGTAACGTCAGTCTCGACGGCTGTGTCCTCACGTAGTTTCTTCAAACTCCGCGTCGTCATTCTCGAACTTTCCATAGCTTTCGCAGATTCCTTATCCGGCTCGAAGGACCAAACTTTAATGGACTGTATAAAAATGCGTTTAACTTTCCAAACTATCCGTTTATTAATCTTCAATCACAGTTCAATTCGCTTTTCTTACAACTTTTCAACTTTACTTGATCGTTAGTATTTATCACTTCTCAATTATCAACTGTCAAATATCAACTGACTGCGGGGCCGGGCGCCCCGCTATTTATACCAAACCCTATCATCCATCCCTTTCTAGCAAATATGTCTATCTCACTCGCACAATATATACCTATCCTTCTTTTACATATATGTCTATCTCACTCGCACACTTCGAGAAGGTTCGATATCTTTCCATACCTCTTGGAAGTTTCCAGAATGTTCCCGAATGATCAAGTACGTAATATAATACGTATAATCTCTCCACTCTACTTACTAATCTAGAAACTGCGGGAAGTACCCGGAAAGACATCGTAGGTACTAGAAAACCATAGAACGCTCCAGAATATCGTCTGGAAGTACCTAAGATCGCATCGAAAGTAATAGAAATACGTTCTACAAAACTATCGAACATTCCAGAATATCTTTCTATCTCTGTCTTACAAATAGCTATCTCTCTGTAGCACGTAGAATATTCTGGAAGGTTCCCTTGTCTCTACACACATGAGTAGTTATTACGTAATCTACCTGCACCTAGCCTCTAGATTATTCTAAACGGTTCGATTACACTCTCGCCGTCCGTAACAGTGGGGGTATTAATATTTTTATCTATCTATTTTCTTATTATTATTATATATAAAAATAGAATCTTCCTTTTTGGTACAGAACCTTAAAAAAATCAAAATTATGATAGTGGTTCAAGTGCAAATAAATTAATAAGTGAACTTACTTTTTGACGCTTTTTGCGTGGTGAATTTATCTCTTTCAAAGGTTGTCTAGACGCGCCAGGCTGTGATTCCATAATTAAAATGAACAACTACTCACAATAACAGCAAAAATCAACAAGAAAACTAACAGTAACGGATTAAAAAAACCATTAAACTTAATAAATACGGAAACGATAAAATACGTATCACTTCGAACGCAATCTAAACAGGAATTTCACAGATTAAAAAGAACAAAGTGATGGACCAAATATTGACAACTGCGGTACTGAATGTTTTCCTGTATCAAGAAACACGCAACGACAGCTGTCATCGACCAACTGACGCCATTACTGCGCAAGTGTGACAAGGACAGAGATAATAATCGCTCGCTATCGCAATGTAACTCAGTACGGTCCGTTTGTTTACATTCTTTATGTCCTCTCATTGTCGTTACTTTAAAATAACACATAGGCTACTTTTAAATGAAAATTTTTAAATAGAAATCGAATCTCCAGAGTGCGGAAATTCGCGGGGATAGCTGTGAGAATATAAATTATGCTCAGCAATTAAAGTTTATTGCTTATATCAAATTAATAGGTTTTGTATTAAATTAAGATTATATTTTTAAGTAGGACGGAGGAAATCTGGTCTCTGCTCGTGGCGTGGCCAATGTTGTTAGCTAATTATGGGCCACATTTTATTCTTATTGAACACGTCGATAGATAAACTACAGTTAGTATTTTACTCAAGTTATGGAGGAAATGTCGAATTTTAATTTTTGTCAGTAACTTTTCTATCCATAGATTATTTATAGGAAATTACCTGTACCTACCTTTGTTTCTCCCCAGTTGGTGACGGAACCGGGCCTCGCAGACGCGCGATGGGGCAACGCACTCTCAGCCCGCCTAGTGCTTCTAGGGGCGTGGGCCGAGCGCCAAGGTCTCGAGTTGGCTGCCGACTGCCATCTGGCGAGGAGTCATCAGGCTGGTGAGTTCTAGATCTCTTTCGCCTGGCTGGTGATATGAGCCGGGTTTAGTTGGCGCGCAATGGGGCAATGCACTCTCAGCCCGCCTGGGCTGTCGGGGGCGTGGATGAAAAGACAGGGTTTTGAATTGGCTGCCGAATGGCAGCCCGCAGGCCGCTAAGTTTGGAACTTTTCCATATAATTAGTGACAAAGCCGAGTTCAGCAGTCGTACTGAATACATCTATTTCTCCTTCGATTAACGTCGTATGGCTGGATTTTTTCTCTAGAGCTATACCGGTCGCCATACAGTACGCTCGACTGACGTATGCGACCGATGTCAGCGTATGAAGAATTCAAACCTGTAGAGACCGCTCTACAGGCTCCTCTTACTTTGGTGACCAACACATGATAGAGAACACATGTTTTGGGTAAGTTTATGACGAATGTGATACCGTTTACGAACTTCTAAAGTCTATGAAAATTCAAACAAGTTCTAAGCATCCGTTAAAATTATTAATTTTGATTTATCTGAAATAAAATATTAATATTATTAAAAATGTGGCGTTTGGTAAATATTATTCAAAAATGAGCGAAAGATACAAATCCTGTAAAAATTCTTAACATCAAATATCTCAAAAAAGTGACTATTGACGTTTCGCCCAGCTCTCTTGATACAGGGCGAGTACCGTATCTGTCGCGAATAGAACTACAAAACTGTCTGTATTGACGTTTTCGCGCTCCCGTCTGCCACCCGCCTGGTCCAGGTCGAGTGCAGTATCTGTCCCTAATATTCTGCAAAAGTGTGTGTATTGACGTGTCCCCCCTCCCGTCCGCAGCGCGCCTGATCCAGGGCGAGTACCGCAGCGCGGAGGAGGCGCGCGCGGCGCTGGCGGCGTGCTTCAAGCTGAACTCGGTGCAGGTGCGCGCGCTGCTGACGTCACTGGCGCCGCCCGACGTCGTGGAGGCGGCCGTCGCGCATGCGCGCTCGCTCGCCGACGAGCTGTACCGGGCCGACGGCAGAGAGGTGACTTTGATTATTTTCTCAGGCATAGAGTCACTAGTAATCAGCGTGAACACGAATCGAAGCCGAATGGGATGTTGGTGCGTGTTTACACGCTGTTGATTTTACTGGTGCCGTCCGACGTCGTGGAGAGTGCCGCTGCGCATTCTGACGAACTGTACCGGGCTGATGGCAGAGATAATAAACAGATTATTGATAATTGCTGTCGAATTGGCCGACAGATACTTGACCAAATGACTATGAATTCGTTTGGACGTAATTCGTGTTTTATTAGCGTGATACAACTAGAATTTTTAGGTCTGTAGTCGAATTAAGAAGAGGTGCTCGTGGCCTTGTGGATCCAAGTGATTGAAATCAATCACTTAAGCAACAACAGGCTCGATCAGATTCTGGATGAGTAACCATTTAGTGACTACAGCTAGTGGCATTTTTTCCGAGCGCTTCCGAGCTTCCCAAGGCACGTTAAGCCGTCGGTGCCGGCTGTCACGTAACGTCAGTTGTTAAACCCTGTCCGAGGCCTTACGGGCGGCTCAGTAACTTTCGACAGTAAGGCCCGCCACCGTCTTACATTCGCCCCCGTGGTGAACCTTCCTGCGACGCAGGAGGAGACCCGTGCCCCAGCAGTGTGGACATACAGAGGGTCGATATCACGAACGGACCCTTCCCCCAGATAACCCTGGAGGAGAGCACGTGGCTGGGCGTTGGGCTGCTGATCCCGGGCGACGGGTTCAGCGCGGAGGTGGTCCGCGGCGTGCCGCCCGGGCTGGCCGAGTTCGTGGCGCCGCTGCAGCGCGGCGGCCTGTGCCGCCTGGCGCACCAGCCGCACGCCGCCGGCGTCTGGACCGTCTACACCGCCGGCTACGGCGCCGGCCGCCGCCGCGCGCCCGAGCCGCGCGTGCACATCATACAGCTCAGCAAGAATACTAACGGGATGGGGCTCAGCATCGTCGCGGCTAAGGTG
This sequence comes from Yponomeuta sedellus, assembly GCA_934045075.1. Taxonomy (NCBI): domain Eukaryota; kingdom Metazoa; phylum Arthropoda; class Insecta; order Lepidoptera; family Yponomeutidae; genus Yponomeuta; species Yponomeuta sedellus. Next base: position 17,522,083 of record OW203726.1, read on the forward strand.
AGTGGTTAGTGTACAGCCGGCTACGGCGTCAGTCGGAGCCACGCGTTCACATCATACAACTCAGCAAGAATAGTAATGGGATGGGGCTCAGCATTGTAGCGGCTAAGGTGAGTGGTTAAAGTTACACCGCCGGCTACAGCGCTCGCATGTGTCAGGCGTGCACATCAAACAGCTCAGCAAGAATACTAACGGTATGGGGCTCAGCACTGTCGCGGCTAAGGTGAGTGGTTAGTGTACAGCCGGCTACGGCGTCAGTCGGAGCCACGCGTTCACATCATACAACTCAGCAAGAATAGTAATGGGATGGGGCTCAGCATTGTAGCGGCTAAGGTGAGTGGTTAAAGTTACACCGCCGGCTACAGCGCTCGCATGTGTCAGGCGTGCACATCAAACAGCTCAGCAAGAATACTAACGGTATGGGGCTCAGCATTGTCGCGGCTAAGGTGAGTGGTTAAAGTTACACCGCCGGCTACAGCGCTCGCATGAGCCAGGCGTGCACATCATACAGCTCAGCAAGAATACCTACGGGATGGGGCTCAGCATCGTCGCGGCTAAGGTGAGTACAGTGTACAGCCGGCTACGGCGCCAGCCCGAGCCGCGCGTGCACATCATACAGCTCAGCAAGAATACTAACGGGATGGGGCTCAGCATTGTCGCGGCTAAGGTGAGTGGTTAAAGTTACACCGCCGGCTACAGCGCTCGCATGAGCCAGGCGTGCACATCATACAGCTCAGCAAGAATACCAACGGGATGGGGCTCAGCATCGTCGCGGCTAAGGTGAGTACATTGTACAGCCGGCTACGGCGCCAGCCCGAGCCGCGCGTGCACATCATACAACTTAGCAAGAATAGTAACGGGATGGGGCTCAGCATTGTAGCGGCTAAGGTGAGTGGTTAAAGTTTCACCGCCGGCTACAGCGCTCGCATGTGTCAGGCGTGCACATCATACAGCTCAGCAAGAATACCAACGGGATGGGGCTCAGCATCGTCGCGGCTAAGGTGAGTACATTGTACAGCCGGCTACGGCGCCAGCCCGAGCCGCGCGTGCACATCATACAACTTAGCAAGAATAGTAACGGGATGGGGCTCAGCATTGTAGCGGCTAAGGTGAGTGGTTAAAGTTTCACCGCCGGCTACAGCGCTCGCATGTGTCAGGCGTGCACATCATACAGCTCAGCAAGAATACTAACGGTATGGGGCTCAGCTTCGTCGCGGCTAAGGTGAGTGGTTAAAGTTTCACCGCCGGCTACAACGCTGGGCGGCGGCGGCAGCCCAAGCCGCGCGTATATGTGGGGATTTATATTTTCGCTGATATGGTGATTGGTCAAAGTTTTGTTTTTCAATATTTAACTTTGGAACTTAAAACGATCGCAAAAAAGAGAATGCTTTTGGTAAACGTACGAAGTTTGCAAGGATTGAGTATAGGTTAACAAAAATAGGTTTTACTTAATTATTTTTTCCTTGTCAATAGATAAAACCTTATTTTGGTGCTCTTCCTAGAAAAAAATGCAAACAATTTTAGTAACGGTTTATTTTTTGTAAAACCAGGTCCAAGTTCCCGTTTCTCCTTTAATGCTATTCGCTTTTATGTCACATGCAACGAGAGTCACGAGCGGTGTACTAGTTAGTTAGTCAGACCTGACACTTCCGCGCGTAGCATAGTTGGGCCATTGTACATAGCAAGCTCTGAAGTATAATACCATTTCAAACACTATGGTTTCCTCTCGATGTCATCCTTTACGTTTAGCGAGTGGTGTTGCTACTATAACTTCTCAAATGCACCTTTAAAAAACAAAGTCCTCAGTACAAGTCGAGATTAGAACCCACGACACGAACGAGTAGCCAACGTTCTACAGCTCCGATACCACCGCTTCGAACGGTGTACTAATCTAATCTGTCTTTGCCGCGTATCTGTTGTTGTGTGTGGCATAACATGGAGTATGGCTTGCCAGACTTTCGAGACAAGTAAGAGACAAGTAAAGGGCGTATTACACTACCCAATTTTTAGGGACCCTAACCCAAACTAAGGGTGGTGTAATAAAAGTTAGGAAGTAAGGGTCCCTAACTAGGGCGACCGGACGGGCCCGGCAGCCTTGCTCCCTGACCACCCTTACGATCGAGTAGTGTAATAATACTTAGGGCAGTTAGGGAACTCAGTCGTCGCACGGCTAGCGTGGAGTGCGCATGTGCAATTAGTGATAGTGAGTGATTCGACTTTGTCTAGCACTTACACTCTGTCTTAAAATTGTGTCTTCTTTTTTTATATACGAGCTACTAAATTTAATAAGTACTCAAATTTCCCCTCTCCCATTCTTAAATAATTTTTAAAGTCCACTGGGTATTCTCATATTGGAGTGCTTTTCTCTTAATTTCAAGTATTGCTTGACCCAGATTCTTCTCCTCTTCTTTTTTTCTTCTATAATATTCATGGATGCAACTACCAAAGCCACGGCAACCATTGTTTTTTGAACGGTTTAGATAAAACAGGTGCCATGATACGTCTCTCCGCGCGCGTTCGAATGCAGACTGTACAGCCTACACAGTGGTCAGTGAGGGAGCCGGTATCAGTGCAGTGTAATAAATCGACGCCCTTGCAAGGGGCCACGCCCCCCTAACTACCGCGTCCTGAATACCGTGTAGTGTAATATCCCTTTAAGAAGTGTGTGTTTGTGCAGGGCGCCGGGCAGAGCAAGCTGGGCATCTACATAAAGTCGGTGGTGCCGGGCGGCGCGGCCGCGGCCGACGGCCGGCTGGCGGCCGGCGACCAGCTGCTGTCTGTCGACGGACACTCGCTCGTCGGCATCACGCAGGAGAAGGTAAACATAGATGGATAGATACAGAACACTTTATTGTACGTGTAAATGGAAATTACACAGATATTTCTTATCCTAAGAGTACAGACGGCGGCCTTATCACTAAAAGTGATCTCTTCCAGACAACCTTCGGATGAACTGGACTAATACATTAGAGAAGGAAGTAGATGTACAAAAAAAAACATTAATAAGGCTACTTAGGCGGGCTCACTTTACCGCACTTTGTATGTCTTAATGATTCGCGATACTTATACATAGTTATACATCAAACGGGTCCAATCGCGATTATTTATTAGGTAAAATTGAAAACCTATTTAGAGACTAAAAATTCCAGCCATGCCGGGACTCGAACCCGCGACCTCTGCCTAATCGTGCCAGGATTTTTTAGCCTCTAAATAGGTTTCTTAAATTTGTCCTTAGCACGGGCTACTGCATTAAAAAGAATATAAAACATAATTACCTTATTTCGAGACGTTTCGGCAGCGTTACATTGCCGTGGTCACGAGTAGACTGAAGTGGCGCGTACCTGTCAAATATTGTGGTACACTTTTAGTTTTTCCGCACTTTGCCTCAAAGTTAAGCGCTGAGGTATGTCAACGCTTCAGATACTAGGGTCAAGGGCTCACGATGTTTTCCTTCGCCATTAGCGAGTGTTATTGTTACTGAAGCTACTAAAACTATTCAACCAATCAATCGAACAGCCAACCACCCGATCAGTCTGATTGTTCAGGCAATCCACCGTTTAATTCAATAAACCTGTACGTTGAACGGTCATCTTTTGTTTTATGTAGGTACATGCTTAGGTTTAAATTGAGACATTTTATGTGAAAGTGAAAAACATTTATTTCTATGTCTCCGACCTGCAACTCGACACGTCTTGTACATTCTTGATTTGAAGTTAGAGTCAGAAGTTAGAATATTTGATCTGAAGTTACCACTATCGGTAACACTTGTGTCTTTCATCTTCTCGACTTACATTACACTGACATTTTTTGGTCACCGATGCGAACCATTCCATTAGTCCATCCGTATTTGTCCATTACTGGACGCCTCTCCAAGGTATGCCACTTCTTTGTAACCTCGGCAATTCTCATCCAGTCGCAGCCAGCTATCTGCCTAAGGTCGTGGGTCCGGTGTGGGTGGTCCAGTTCTACTGCGTTGGGGAGTGCGAGATTTCCACTTAAGAATCTTTTAAAGAAACATATATTCGATTACTTTATCAAGGACAAGAGTAGATGTGGCCGAGGCGTTTACTCGACTTTACAATGTATAACAAATTGTCACAGTAAACAGTTTCAAGTGAGGCTTAGCGTAGAGTAGGAGGCCCTCGGACCATATGGGATGACGATCTGCGAAAAACTGCAGGCAGATGATGGAAGCGGCAAGCTGAAGACAGGACGCTATTGCGCTCATTAGGAGAGAGCTATATCCAGCAGTGGACTAGTATTGCCTGATGATGAGGCTTTACGTGCAACTATAGGCTACAGGGTTTAGCATGTGTTTGTACTAATTTGGTTGTATTTTATTCCCTGCAGGCGGCGGAATATCTAGTCCGTACGGGGCCGACCGTGACGTTAGAGGTGGCGAAACAAGGCGCCGTACTGCATGGACTTGCGACCCTGCTTCACCAACCGGCCTACAACAGCCAGCGACAAGGTAGGCATTTCAAATGGAGCGCTTTACTTTGATAGATCGAAAATTCAAAACACGATCTACACGAATTTAAATTTAAGGTGAACGGGATGCGAACTTGTCCCCGCTGAAAAAATCGACCGCTGTTTCATGGGATTTCGTCCAAAAGATCCTAAATTCGTTTCATTCGGCGCAGACGATTCTAGCAGCTTATATAGGTGCGTTTTCTCCTTATGACAGTAATTAAGTCGTATAATTTGATGTAGCCGCTCAAATAAAGCGTACAATGAGTAATGAGTAAATTTAATATTGTAATAATGTATCGATTTTTTTTTTATTTAGTGAATCAGGCAAATAGAGCGATTTCTTCAGCGAACTCTGGGAATTTATGGATGGGAGAAATTGAGAGCGGCTGGCGTGCGAGAAGCATGACAGACGAACAGCAGCATAGCGTTACAATCCTATTTATAAAAATCTGATTATTTAAAAGCAGTCCTGCAAGTGTTGTGATATATTATACTACTTGTTAGACTACTATACAGCTTCCAAGTACTTGTTAGAAGACTTTCCTCTTACCATAGACTACTTATTGGTGGTAAAGGGAAAGTCTTGACCACAGACAAATTATACTGCCTTTGAAGATTATCGTTGTCATGATACGGTGTTCCGTTAGTATTAAGATGAGCATTAACGGGAAGAGTGGTGTGGTGCATGCCTAGAAACTGAGGAGGTGGAGTACGAGTCGCGCGCGCGCCGCAACTCGGGCACGTTCACCAACCCGCGGCCCGCGCTGCTGCGTCGCGCCTCGCCCTTCGCCGAGCTCGCCACCGCAGGCAAACTCACTGACCTATAGACAGACAAACAGATCCGACAGACAGACAAACAGACCAGACAGACAAACAAACAAACAAACAAACAAACAAACAAACAAACAAACAAACAAACAAACAAACAAAAATCTGACCAGACTGACAAACCTGGAAACAGACCGAGTATCAAACAGATTGAGTATCAAACAGACAAACAAAAAAAAACATATTTAGAGGCTAAAAATTCCACCCATGCCGGGATTTTAAAATTGTCCTTAGTACGGGTTAGTGCATTAAAAATAAAAAAAGTATAAATAAACATTCCAGAATTACTAACAGACAGACAAACAAACATAGTTATATATTAAATGGGTCAATCGCGATTATTTATTAGGTAAAACGTAATTACCTTATTTCCCGACGTTTCGGCAGCGTTACAGTTGCCGTGGTCTCGGGTAGACTGAAGTGGCGAGTACAGTAAATTATTGTGGGTAGTCACTAGTACTATTACTACAGACAGACAGACAGACAAACAAACAAAACAGACCAGACAGACATACAAAAACAGACCAGACTGGAGCTCTATTTTTGAATCACTCGTCTCGCGTCGAGCGCTCGATTTCTACTGATTTTCGTTCGACATACGAAATTCCGTATTTTTGAATCACTCGACTGCAACGAATGGTCCTTACCACTCGTCTCGTATGTCGATCGATAGATTAATTGTCAAAATTTGTGTTAATTTGTATTTTGCTGCGCACAGATACCTACCTAGCGATAAATGTGCTCTTAATAACTGTTGTACATTGTGAATATTGTGATCTTCTGTGTAGAAAATGAATGAATTTTGAAGAATGTCTAATCCTAAATGGATATTTGGATTCAAAAATACGGAAAAACGAGATCATGCGACTTAGAAGACGAGTGTGACTTATGTCGCATTCGACGATACAATTTCATACGAGTGATTCAAAAATAGATCTCCTGATAAACAACAAAAAAACCGCCCGGCTGACTCACAAACAGACAACAAAAAAACAGACCAGTCTGACTAACAGACAGACAAACACAGTCCGCCGGGGAAGCTCCACACCGAAAGCATTTCCTACCGAGCGTCATGAAGAACTTACATTCAGAACAAATGCCAATTCACGCGATCGTCAATCGGAGACCATTTTATTTAATAATGATTAGATCTTTCATGTTGTCAAATACTATAGTAGTAAAAATACGTTTCAAATCTCTCAACCGTGCGAATGATTGACAACCTTGTAAGCCAAATCTCATGGTGCCGTTTAATAGATACGGTCTATTCGCTTGCGTACAAAGTTTTCGTGTTTTTGAACACAATGTACACAAATAAGTTCGTGCAAAAATGCTACCGGTGTAGATCTCGAACCATTGATGTTGTTAGGAAAGTTGAAACTCGAGATTTGACATTTGCTCCAAAAAAAGTCTTACACATTCATCATAACATAAACCACCACAGGTTTAATGAAACTTACTAAAGTCAAAACTCGAATTTGTACTAAGTACCTATAAGTCTTCGAAATAGCAATATGTACTTATGCTTACTGGCTGTTTAGAGTTCTGTTCATTGCTGATTTTTCACTCCTTAACTATCCAAAAAACCAACCCAGACTTCAAGAATTGCTGTCCCGAAGTCTGATTTCAAAATGTGGTTAAACAAAACCATAATAACAACCTCGGCTTATTTTTGTGAATAGTTGACTCGTCGTTGTACTTTTGTGTATTTTTTCGTTTTTTTGCGTGCGTCTCCACTTGTCCATATTTGTCATTCTTTACATTTCGCCCTTAAAGTTAATTTCGTTTTCTAGTCGTCTCGTGGGCTTTCCTTTTCAGTTGTCGCTTCGTTGTTGTGCCGACTCGACGTAGGTATAATCCAAGCTTTACCGACTGTTTGATTTCACAGGATACGGCCGCTCATGTAACGGCCGCTGTCACATTATAAGAGACGGCACAAGCGAGTCTAGCTCTGATGACAGCGAGGAATACAACCCCCCGCGCCCTTCTCAGTACCACGGCTCTATACCGAGACTCATCATTACCTTAGACAGAGAAAATAACCAGTTACGTGAGGACCATTCTCCGGAAACCCCCGGCTGCCCGCTAGAGTGCAGCCAGCCCCCGCCGCGGCCGATCCCAGTCTTCACCTTCACGTGTGAGGACTTCGATGAACAAAAAAATGTAAACAGTGACACTTCACACGATGACACGCCTCAAGACCAAACTCCCAAGATCCCAGAACCGCCAGCCAATTACGAACAGTCTAGCGAGAGCGGAGAGCCTGTTTGTCTACCACCCACCATGAGGCCTATTGACACCAGGTTAACCCTAGACCTGTTCAACATAAGATCGAGACTGGATGAGTTCTACAGACAGCGCTGCACGGGCATCGACGAGTGTGTGAGTGCGTGTGAATGTTGCCGCACACCACACCCCGACGCTCCGCAGATACCTTTCATCGACGAACCCACTTTCGAACCATTTATATTTGAGAACGGTGCCGTCGATAGTAGAACCCCTACCCCGAAAATGAGGAGAATATTTCCGTCTCTGTCTTTAGACCAGGAAGAAAAGAAAGAGACTGCTGATGCTGTGTGTCAAACGCCTTCGTCTCCTTTAGTTGAAGAAGAACCTGCTACTCCAAAGAAAGTTGAACCGATAATAGATAGAAAAACGGAGTTGAGGTTAGACGTCACCAGTGAGAGCAAAAAGGTAGAACAAATTAACTGTCGACTGAGAAGAGCTCTGTTTAACGTGTCAAAGTCTTATTCCGGCAAATCTGATGAAACAGACATCCCTAGCACGTATTCGAATACTTCATCCACAGACGATACAACGAATGGTAGAGTTAAAGATATCCCTAAGACGCCTATAGACACGGGAGCGAAACAAGTTCTCGATAGCGTAGATAGAAAGTCTTGGAAATCACCGGATGAGTTCAGACCTTCCTTTGGCAGAGTCAAAGCTCTGACTAAACATTTCAACACCATAAACCTAACGTATTGCGTGAAGAACTACAAGAGAAACTGCCAGTCAAGTCCTAATTTAAGTGCCCGAGATGATAAGACTGTAAAACCGAACGAAAACCTACAAACCAGCGTTAGCTTAGCAGATATACAGTACGAGGTGACGAAATCTGATACTAGTGATACAAAAGGCGACAAATTATCAGAAGACGAAGTGAAAAGTATCCTAATACAACTGGAGGACTGGTCTAGATATGGTTCAAGGGGAAGCGAAGATACTTTGGCCCAAGGAAACGAATTCGAGCTACCGAACTTACCCTCTGAAGATCACACTGACAACAATGGAACCTTTGTCTTTAGCGAGATAATTGATAAGAAACCGAAAAAGATCACTTTGGACAATATCAAGTTGATATCGCATCAATCGAGCGTCAATTCAGATTCAAGACGGAGTAAAGAGTCGTTGGACAACATCAAGTTGATATCGCGTCAGTCGAGCGTCAACTCGGATTCAAAACGAAGCAAAGAATCGATCTCAGGGACGAGCTTACCGCGAGTGGTAGCAATGATACCACAGTCCAACTCGCTTCTAGACTTTTCTACCAAAAGCGCGACGGAGTCTAAAGCGGAGACTTTCTCGTCGGTAGCTCTTAGTTGTCCAGACATAAGCAGCGACGATCTGATCCCGAATGAAGCTAAAGGAACCTCGTGTAAGCTCCTCCTACAAGCATGAAATAGGTGTGTTACTAGCCCACACCGCACGTATATGTATGTCGTACGTCGAACGCCACCATTTTTATTGCGACTACGCTGTATTTTTTGTAATTTTCTTTTGCGATCATTCTTTCTAGTTTTTTTACAGCCTAGTTGGGTAGGGTGGCGCATGCGGTTATTTATCCGTTTATCCGCACTTTTTAGTTTATTTTCTTCATTTCAGGTTCACACCTAGTTTTAAACTTCGTAAATGCACTGTCCACGTGAAAGTTTATTTCTTAATATATATGTTCCCACCGTCCAGTCCAGTTTCTCGTACACTAACACTATGTTAATCTACTTTAACAGCTGTCAGTTGAGTTTTTCTACGTACTTTTCCTATCTGACAGGTTTACGAGATTGTTAATGTACGAGAAACAGGTGTTAGAACTCCGTATCGAACTTACAAGTTATTCTTTTTTCTATCCTACTCTAAGGGTCTGTTCATTTATTACATAAGACAATTTAGGGAGGGATCTATACTGATTTACTTTTCCATTTATTAGATTGAAATATACATCCTAAAGTTTGACAAAATAGGTCACCACTCCTCTCCCCAGGGGGATTGGTAAGAAAGTAAAACAACACCGACTGTCTTACTGAATAAACGAACAGCTTATCCGTTTCTACTGTAGTCAGATGCGAGTAGACGTGTCTTTAGTCGTATTTACGCCGTGTTTGTGTTCTAACTGACCGTCTGCCTGTAGGGGCGGGAGCGGGCGGGGCGGTCCGGCGCGCCTCGGAGCGCGACCTGCCGTCGCGGCTGGCCGCGGAGCCCGTGAAGCCCAGCAAGAGTACGCCGGCGCTGCACCACGTCGCGTCGCCGCCGCCCTCGCATCACCATCCGCATAGGTAAGGCAGGGGAAGGGAAGAGACAAGCCGTCGCTGAAGAAATTGGGATAGACTACGTCCGCGTTGTATCGCTTGGCATTACGCATCACCGTTTACATAGGTAAGTGACTGACTGCGCAGTCCTTCCAGCCGAGTAATATTCGCCGTCGGTGCATCACGTCGCGTTGAAGCCGCCGTCGTACCACCACACGCATAGGTGCGGGAAAGGAAGAGAGCCGCTGCTGCGTTTGGCTATAGTGTTCTGAAAGATACTGTTCGGATGTGGATATGTCCTTTTTTATTAAATCTAATAGTACACGAGAACCTTCGCATTCCAAATATGCTTAGTTAAGAGTATATGACTGCTTAAAAATCGAACGAAATTGCTATCCTTAAACTGAAAAAAATATTCCTTGGTTAAAACTTGCGTTAGTGTGTTCCTAAATTACATTCAGAGCCTAATTTTTACGTGCGAATAGACACTACGTACCGTGCCGTGATAAGTGGCAAACCCTAGACACAGTCCACCCCTCGTGGGGTATCAGTCACACCAGCATGCGTGACATTTTGTATTTATTTCGAGAATACTTTTTTAAATACTTTCAACGGAAAGTATTTAAAAAATGTTTATAGTCAGGGAAAAGATTAAATAAATCTCCGCACGACATAATAATTTGTCCTAATCACAAGTTAGGATACCCAGTTTACAGGCGATCTATGCTCACTTACCTATGCGGATGTTGATGCGAGTATTTAAAAAAAAAAGTTTGTACTCGGGGAAAAGCGTATTGAAATGTCTGCCTGAACAACAGCGTAACTTGTTCCTCCAGCGGAGCGGCAAAGCTGTCAGCGGGCGCGGGCGCGGGCGGGGGTGGGGTCGCGGGCGCGGGCGGCACGTGGGGCCACAAGTCCCGTAGTAGCCACAACCTGTCCAGCGCCGCGCCGCCCGACGCCTTCTACCAGAACTTGGCCGCCGTACACGAGCCGCCGCATGACAGGTTATTATACTTTATTTTACTCAGGAGACAAACATTCATACAGAAGATCTGATTGACCTGGAGGTCCCTGACGTAAACAAAACAATAAAAGGAAAAGAATGCAACCTGGTTAAGTTACAATTTGCACTTACTTAAGTATGTAACTGTGTGTATGTGAATTGTTCTTGTTTTTTATGTATGTACTTTTCTTTCCCGTGATGTGTTAATTTGTTCCAATAAATGTATTTCTTTCTTAAGTACTTAGTTAAGATTATTCGAGTACTATGCCACTTCCGGACGGGGCTAGCGAGGGCGAGTCCACGAATCGCCGAATGATCGATTACTATTAGTGTTTCAGCACATTGTGAAAATAAAAGTGAAGCTAAGATAACTTAGTTTCACTTCTATTTTGTTCACTGGACTATCTCCAAACCTCCAGTGCACGCTGATCTGGAGCCCCTATGCATTTTCCACACCGCAAGTGTCAGTTTCTGGGCCAGTAGAGCAAAAATGTATGCTCTCGTTTTTTGGCTTTGATTTCTTATTTGTTTTTATTTGCGTACGTTACCACGTAAAGTATGAAATATAGTAAATATCTCATATTTTCTATTACACTTGATCGTTCCTCGGCGCATGTTATGGGTTCAAAAGACATCACAACCTGACCGGCTGACCCGGCCAGCTCAAAGTCGATGACGTTCACGTGCCACCGCATGATATACAGCTTTCGCCTAAATTTGGTCCTGTCCTTAAGTACTCTTTATCTCTCGCGATACAAAATTCATCATCAGAGGTATTTTGTTACATCTATTGCGCTCTATCTCGCTCGATTCGGAAGCGGCAATATACGCGGCGATTGGGGTGAAAGCACAGGTCGTCGGTTTTTTTTTTCACGGTGACCTCAATCACTTTTTTACACAGTGTCGAACAAAAAGCGCCGTCATTATTATTTATTATTTTAATTCTTTATTGCACTAATTACACGAGTAAATGTACAAGGGCGTGCTTAATGCAAGAAGCATTCTCTTCCAGCAAACCTTTGGTGTTGAAGAGACTGGCAAAGGGTAGTGCAGGGAAAGAAGGTGAAATACTGTAATAAACTTACGTAAACATAGGGAGATACAACATAATGAGGACGCCTCATTAAAATAACTAGTATAAAGTACCTCTGCTTCCAGATGGTCGTCCCTCCGCGGGCCGGCGGGCGGGCGGCCGCAGTCGGCGCACTTCTCCGCGACCAGCGCGGAGCCTCCGCCAGACTCGCCTCTCTTGCACCACCAGGTAACTCTACACCATGCACACTTCACCCGCGCCTCACGGGGTAGCCTGAGAAATGGACCAAAGTTTAAAGTCTGCTTGCGTGTATTTAAGGAGGTCTGTTATGATCGTGGCAAGTGGCAAACTCCAGGTGTTGCGCAGAGGAAAAAGTAGAGATGGGCCAGAGACCAGTGTCTGTTTACCCTTCTTAGATACTGGTGTATTATTCTTTGAACATATACAATATTGGTTTTGCACCGATATAACCGTTCAGTTGAGAGGGGCGCCACTAGTCTTAAAATATTTCCTTTGATATTTATTTAATTCCTCTGCTGTCCATTGCACACTTCATTTGGTGGTACTGCAGCAGCATTTTTATTACACTTACACACGAACGACACTTGGGATGCCCAACACATTTTGTTTTAAACCGTTACGCCTCAGTTTTGTACCACTCTACCGTTTTCCGATATAAACTATACTGAATTAGACGAATACTTGTACCAAGTCCCGCCTGCAAGAGTAGCACGACGCTAGTGGCGCGTTATAAAGGTCAAAACCGCGACTTTCCTTTACATTAATTTTCAAATGCTGACATTTAGCGCCACAAAATGTGTGACTTACGCCATCGTACTATTCTGGCACGACATGCATGGGTATCGTGCTTACAAATCGCGATTCGTATCAAATTAAGTAAGTAAAATTTTATTTCTCACCATAAAGAGCAACATTTAGGCACGGTATTATAAGCCTTGAGAGCTTTACAAAATCACTTAAAGGCTAATCGTACAAATATCAATTCAACTAATTGCCAAACTGTATTTTGACATTTGACAATTTCAGACATTATTAATTTAAGCATTGTGCGTCTCAAGTATACAGATGCATAAGTGAATATGGTTAGTTATTACGTAATTGTATGTGAATGTGTGTGTGTGTATGTGAATGTGTAAGATTAAGTGTTGTGTGTGAGCCTGTATGTGTGAGAGAGAGCGTGATGTGTAAGTTAATGTACAGCCCGAAGCGTTCTAATAAAATCGCCATTGGCAGGCAAACCACGCGAGCACGATGAGCGTCCGCTCCGCCAAGCTCGCCGAGATGTCGGAGGAGGTGTCCAGGCGGCACCAGCTGCAGCTGCAGTACGGCCAGCCGCCCGGGCAGAAGCCGCTGGCACACCAGCACACGCAACCACATCAGCAGATCATCTCGCCCCTACATATCAGCAACATGCACCTGAACCAGCATTTGCCGCTGAACCAGCAGCATATGCCACCGAACCAGACGCATATGCAAAATCAGCACCTTCTACAGCAGAGCCAAGCGCATATGTCATCCAATCAACAACAGCACGTACCGCCGACTCAACAGCACATGCAATCCAATCAGCAGCACATGCAAGCCAGCCAACCGCATATGCAACCGGGCCAACAACACATGCAGCAGAGCCAACAACACATGCAGAATCAACAGCATATAATGCAGCACATGCCGCCGGGTCAGCAGCATATGCAGCATAGCCCGCATATGGCGCCGCACCAGCAGCATATGCCGGCGAGCCAGCATCTGCCGGGCCAGCAGCACGCGCTGAGCCCGCAGCAACAGCATTTACAGCAACAGCAGCATTTGCAGCAGCACCAACATTTGCAGCAACAGCAGTCGCAGCAGCAGTTGACGAGTCCCACCCAGCAGATGTACCACAATCAAAATGTCCAGTCGCAGAGGTACGTTCTAGTTCAAGGCTGGCCAATAGGTTTTCCAGGTGGGCAAAATTTCATAGGCTGTGGCGCCGCCGGGCCAAATACCATAATAATATTCATATTAGTATACAAATATCATATTATACACAAAAAGACAAAATATGCTTAACTTTATTTGTAAATGACAAAGTAACAACATTTTATTTCTATTTAATGTGAGCTGTGAAGAGGTTTTTCTGATAGTAATTTGTAAATTTTTGGTTTTAAGTCTGATGTTGATAGTACAATCAAATCCGAAATGCGTTTTGCCGTGAGAGACGTGCAATATTTATTTTTGATGAATGAAAGAGTTGAAAATGTTTTTTCACACCGATAGGTGGAAGCAAACCTGCTTAAAATTTGTCCTGCGTAAAAATGTCTGGAAATTTTCACTAGTATCGTTTTTCCAAAAACTTGCAAAATTTTCTGTTAGCTGCTCTGAAGATACATTTTCGTAGAAAAAAATTCCGTTCGCTATAAAGGCATTTCTCAAAGGCCCGGAAGGAAATATTTGCGTTTCAATTGACCAATCTAGTGGAAGCAGTGCTATCGCGCGCCAGCTAGCTAGCCGGCCGAAGTGCTGGTGGGCAAATTCAAATACCTTGGCGGGCCACTTGGTGGCCCGCGGGCCTGGGTTTGGCCGGCCTTGTTCTAGTTAGAATTTTTTATGCTTTATTTTAGATCCAAGGTGATCCAAGCAAGAAAAAGTTAGATTAAAAAAATATTAGAGAATTAATATAGTAATAGAAAAAAGCGCAGTTCTGATTTCGCCCATTATGCGGTAAAATATATTTTTATTATACTCACTTAATAACTAACGTAAAATATTTGTATATATAGTTGATATATTGAACGGGTTTTTTCGCGATTGAAGCATCAAGCATTGTGAATCACTATATGTTAGTTTGCCAACTTACTTTGCCCCTTAAACTAATATAATTTGTTTTGAGCTCCATAAAGAATATGAACATTCTGTATTGTATGTATGTCATGAATTACATATGAGACATTTAATTATTGTTACACAGTTATGCAGGTCATAGTGATGTCAGGTCACTATGACCTGCGCCTAGTTCTAAAACACTTCAAACGCGTTTGGCAGGTACGAGTGGCATCCGCCCGGCCCACCGTCACCGCAAAGGTCTCAGCCGCCCGTTGCTCCTAAGCCACAGGTGAGATAAGAATATTCTTTATTGTACACCAGAGCGTATAACATAAACATTAAGCCTCAAATAAGGTCGTGGTGAGCCAATCAACACCGATGACGTTATATGATGTTTATTACGTTTCTAATTTACACGCATCAAATGCTGAACATAATAAACCAAATACCAAAAATTTGACCCACAGAATTTGGTACACATTAGGAGCAATACAGGAGTAGTTCCTATATTACGCGCATCAAGACCTTAAGAATTCTACAATTTAACTGGCACATGCCATAGTAATTGCTATTTAGCAAACTTTTGGACTTTAATAGGATTTGGATATCATAATTAGAGCCTTAATCGATTGATGTGTGACATCAGCACCATGAAGTTTCAATTTATTTTAATCTGTTTTTTTCGGCAGAGCGCACGACGACCCGACATGGACTCAGATGAGTCGCAGCAGGCGATGAACTCGTCAGTTCAGCCCGAAGAAGGTAAGCTTGGAAGACGGGAGACATGGAAAATCAATTTTCGCAGTACGCAGTAGAGGCGAGGTTGGCAATGCATGTAGAGACCTTGATATGCAAGTGGCGCGAGTTTGACATATTTTGACAATTATAAATAGATGAGCGTTATAGTGTCATAATAGATCGTGGTAGACATTGCACAATGAAGAGTTTACTCCAGTCAAATGAACAAATAATTTAAATATTATGTTCTTAAGGTTATATTCATCCTTCATCCTGAATGCGCTATATTTGATTCGATATTTGTTCAAACTGTCGGGCTATACGGGGAGCGCGAACGCTCTCAGGCAATTTACCAACTAGGAACTTAGTAATAATAGAAATAAATTGGGATTAAGTTTCAGGTGTGGATGACGGTGGCCGCTTATAATAATAATTGCGAATAGGACTGACTGCTCTATGCTGAAGCACTGGAGCTCAGTCCATGTAATACAAAATATAATATAGGCAAAAAATATAAAATATAGAGTCGCCCATTAGCTTAGTTCGGAGAGCTCTGGCACGGTTAGCCAGAGGTCGCGGGTTCGAGTCCCGGCATGGGTAGAATTTTTAACCTCTAAATAGGTTTTTTTTTAAATATAGGCAATAATGAAATGTAATCACTAACATATTCTAAGAAATATCTGTAATATTGTAAATTTCTACATTTATCTAAAAATTTATATTGCTGAGTCAGTTACCATTTATAGCAGTGACGCGCCGTGACCTTTCGTTTTCCTTCCTTTTTTGTGAATGTTATGGTTTAGTAATATGGTTTAAGTTTGTTTCGTTATTGTGACGTGTCCACTGTTTCTGTAATATATGTTTTTTCTTCTTCTTCTTCTTCTTTCTTCTTAATACCAACACTATGGACTCGTTCCGAAATAAAAATATTCAATCGAAATGAATAAGTTTGATAAGCTTCCAAGTGGTTGTTCCAGAATGGTACGTGGCGAGCGCCCTGGAGCCGCCAGGGATATCGGTGTACCCCACGGCGGCGGCGGCGGGCGGGCGCGGCGCACCGCACAACCCGTGGCAGCGCGAGGAGCGCGAGCGGGAGGCCGAGGCGCGCCGCCAGGCCGCCCGCGCCAGGCGGTGAGGCTCCTGACGCGATGGCTCTTCACTAGAGGCGCTGGCTTTTGACTAGAGACGCTGGCTCCTGATAAGAGACGCTGGCTTCTTACTAGACACGATGACATCTGACTAGAGACGCTGGCTGCTGTCTTAACGCGCTAGTCACTGACTAGAGGCGCTGGCTTTTAATTAGAGACGTTGGCTCCTGATAAAAGTCACTGGCTCCTGATATGAGACGCTGGCTTCTTACTAGACACGATGACATCTGACTAGAGACGCTGGCTGCTGTCTCAAGACGCTGATTACTTACTAGAGTCGCTGGTTTCTTACTAGTCACGCTGGCTCCTTACTAGACACGATGACATCTGACTAGAAACGCTGGCTCCTGATTAGACACGCTGGCTCCTGATAAGAGACGCTGGCTTCTTACTAGACACGATGACATCTGACTAAAGACGCTGGCTGTTGTCTTAAGACGTTGATTACTTACTAGAGTCGCTGGTTTCTTACTAGTCTTACTAGACACGATGGCATCTGACTAGAGACGCTGGCTTCTGATTAGACACGCTGGCTCCTGATAAGAGACGCTGGCTTCTTACTAGACACGATGGCATCTGACTAGAGACGCTGGCTGCTGTCTTAAGACGCTGGTTACTGACTAGAGACGCTGGCTCCTTACTAGACACGCTGGCTCCTGTCTTAAGACGCTGGTTCCTTACTAGTCACGCTGGCTCCTTACTAGACACACTGGCTCCTGTCTTAACACGCTGGTTACTGACTAGAGTCGCTGGTTCCTTACTAGTCACGCTGGCTCCTTACTAGACACGCTGGCTCCTGTCTTAACACGTTGTTACTGACTAGAGTCGCTGGTTCCTTACTAGTCACGCTGGCTCCTTACTAGACACGCTGGCTCCTGTCTTAACACGCTGTTACTGACTAGAGTCGCTGATTCCTTACTAGTCACGCTGGCTCCTTTCTTAACACGCTGGTCACTGACTAAAGTCGCTGGTTCCTTACTAGTCACGCTGGCTCCTTACTAGACACGCTGGTCCCTTACTAGACACGCTGGCTCCTGACTAGACACGCGGGTTCCTGACTAGCCACGCTTGGTCCTGACTAGACACGATGACATCTGACTGAAGTCACTGATTCCTGACTAGACGCGCTGGTTCCTGACTAGAGACGCTGACTTTTCATTAGAAACGCTGACTCCCGTGTCGTTAACTATTGACCGACAATAAAACCAACTGCCATTTTTTCAACCACAACTATAAAGCTAACCATCGCATCTAGTTAGTGTCAATCGCTAGTGTACGTCGCACTGGAAAGAACAGGGTTTCTTTCGGAGAGAGCGAATGGGGCTTAATCCCCGCGCGTTACCTCCCGCAGATTGATAATTACGCGCATTAAAAAACTGATTTTCTCACGATAATTTCCTTCACTGTTAGCGAGTGCTATTGCCGCTACAAATTCACAAATGTACGTAACTTAGAAAACAAAGTCATTGATACGGAATTTGAATGAGGAGTGTTTTAGAGGGTACGGTGTTTTATTAAATAACATCGTAACCGTTGCAATGTTACAGAGACGCGACTATAGCCCACCTGACGGGGCTTGGCTCGGCGCGCTCGGCCGTGCAGAACCAGCAGCTGAGAGCGCTGCAACTCGAGAGGGACTTCGAGCGTCGCGCCACTCAGCACGACCAGGTCGGTACACGCACGGCACGAGATCTGACTCGGAATGACCTAAGAATTGACTGAGGATTCTAAGTATACTTAACTACTAAGTCGGTAGGTAAGTATGCTGAGAATCCTCAGTCAAACTGTTCAAACTCGCCTCTGTAGCCCCTCAAAAAAATGCCAAATCGGTTCTGCCGTTCCGGAGTTTTAGTTCGCTAAAACGTCTGAAAAGCAGCACTGATTTGACATTTCTTTATATTTTTGGACGTCCGGGGACAGTTTAAATCGTCAGAAAAAAAGATAAATAGATGTTGGTGACACTAAGTTCAGTGGGACGTTTGGTAAAAAAATTAATATACAGAGGCCAGCTTAAGTCTGTACGACAGTCGTGTGAAAACGTCACGCAACAAATTATTTCCACCCATCTTGCTCTAAGTCCATTTAAGTCTACTGTGAGAAAAGAATATTTTCTTTTAATACACAATAAAACAAGAAAACCACAAAAAAAGAAGGTTGTGTTTTTGCTAATAGCAATTTCTTCCACGAGACCATTACAAATCGACACTGTCGAAGTCAAGAAATTTACAATATTGGTGCATATTTGTCGAGTTAATGACAGTATATTTACCTAGGATGAGCAAACAACTTGTTAGACGTTATTGCTTACCCCATTTTAACGATTTCTATCACTGATTCGTTTATTTGTAGACCAAAGCTACTTGAAACTAAAAAAAATACATCTTTTATTTTGTCCCCACTGCTGGTGAACGGGTCTCTTCCTGCATCGCAGGAAGGTTAGGCCATACTCCACCACGGGGGCTAAGTCCGGGTTGGTGGAGGATTGTTAGACAGTGGCGGGCCTTACTGTCAGAAGTTATCTAGCCGCCCATAAGGCCTCTGACATGGCTTAACAAACCGGCAGGACGAAGTAGCGGACCCTCAAGGCGGGGCCGGGGAGCGCGCCTCGCCCGAGCCGGCGGCGGAGCCCGAGCGGCCGCCAACGCAGCACCAGCACCAGCCCCCGCCCCAGCCCCAGCCCCAGTCCCAGTCCCAGCCCCAGTACCAGCCGCAGCCCAAGTCCATACTCAAGACCAACAGGACCGAGGTCACCAACGGTTACGCCACTGATATGGTGAGTTTGATTTTTAATTACTCCTTATCTGTGAATAGCGAGGACCAATGGTCCCAGTCCTGTTAGCTCATAAAAAAAACGTAAGTTTATGTTTACGTGGCACAAAGTAGAGTAGGACCTCTGATTTGACTCTCATGAACATAAGTTTAAAGTTACATATCGTCGTTCATATTGCAAAACGTTCTATGTCAACAAAAACATGTGTACGTTTTTTCACCAAATTTGTATGAAAAATTAAAAAAATACAAAGAAAATAGCAAGACATCATTATCCTTACCTACTCAGGCTTACATTATATTGTCTTAAACTTACATTCAGAATCAAGTTTTCCTTCAATTTAGATGAAAAATCGAAAATAGTGTTTTTTGACATTGAACGTTTTGCAATATGAACGACGATATTAAACAGGTTTATACTGGCAGAGTAATCACCCAGTCGAGCCAGGTCAGCCAGGGTGATTAGACCACACCCCACAAATCACACGGCTTGTGGGAGGCCGAGCATATCCTGGAGAGGGATGCATATTGTATTGGTTGGTATTTAAAAAAAAATAAGAAAGGCTTATATTATTATTATATGGGCAGAGAGGATAGCGTGTGCGACTCTTGTTCCACCGTACAATAGAGATAATGGACGGTGACGGCAAAATGCTTTAGTCTGTAAACGTTTATTTCTATATGTTTCTACCTCGTTTGTTGTTGGTAGAGCGTTATCAGTTAAGGGCTCGAGCCGACCAGCTTTACAATGTTCTTGCCTCGTTAAATAATAAGTACTAAAAGGAAGACCAATGAGACGAGATAAAGAATGTAAACAAACGGACCGTTACTGAGTTACATTGCTATAGTGAGCGATTATTATCTCTGTCCTTGTCTCACGTATGCGGTAATGGCGTCATTTGACCGACGACAGCTGTCGTTGCGTATTTCGTGGTACAGGAAAACTTTCAGTACGGCAGTTGTCAACATTTGGTGACATCCGCCATTTTGTGAACTATAATAGTTCATTCCTGTTTAGATTGCGTTCGAAGTGATACGTATTTTTTCGTTTCCGTATTTACTAAGTGTGTTTATTAATCCTAACAGTAACAGTTTTCTTGTTGATTTTTGCTGTTACTGTAATTAGTTGTTGGTTTTAATTATGGAATCACAGCCTGGCGGCTCTAGACAGCCTAGGACCCTTCCGGTGGATCATGTTTGACAAATACAGAAGACAGCTATTAGAATAGGGAATCCGAAATTTGTATAGCTATAATTTATTAAAAAAAAAATGTTTTGAACCCCTGAAAATTTGTTTACATTTTTTATCTTGTCTCATTGGCCTTCCTTTATTACGCGATTACCCGCGTTTAATATGTAACAACGCATGAGCATCGCGTGTATTTTTAGACACAAGTGTAAAGTGGGTACTTTATTTCCAGCCCCGGGCGGAAGAGGGCGGGCGGGCGGTCGGCCTGAGCGCGGGCGTGGGCGCGCTGTCGCTGGGCGCGCCGCCGCCGCCCGAGCGCGGCTCGTCCTTCGCCGTGATGGCGGCGCGGGCGCTCAGCCCGCCGCCCGCGCCCGCGCACCCACCCGCGGCGCCCGCCACGCCCGCCGACTCCACGCACAGGTGAATAAGCGCTAGTTCACACATGGCGGAATCCGTGCGGATGCAAATCGCGCGGTTAGACCGGGCGGATCTTATTTACATTAGCACCTATTGATTCGTTCATACTTGTCCGCGCGGATTGACAATTCAATTCGCGCGGTCGCCGCTCGGATCTATTTACTTGACGTACCTAGAGCGCGTTCAGTCGCTGCGCGCATAGGACGGTGACAATGGATCGCTTCGACACCGAGCTATTCATCGATGAGGTGGAAAAGAGACCTGCTTTGGTGGGACATCAAATTGACAGAATATTCCAATAAAATTATTAGAAACGGAGCAGAGCGGGTAGGAGCAACAAATACACACATTATTGCTTCTTCGACTTCCATGATGGGACTGTCACACCATGCGGATGACAGCGCTCTCCGCGCCTGACTGAACACATGCGTTTAGAACCGCGCGGTTTGCATCCGCGCGGAATCCGCCATGTCTGAACTAGCTCTATAGCTCTACGCTTACACGTGCGTTTTGTGTCGGCGGCGTAGTGCCGCTTGTTTTGTATCGCCAGTCGTTTTCCCCTTAGCGTCCCGGGTGCCTGCTGGCCTTGTTATTATAGGGTTCGATTGAACAATATACAGTGATTAAATTGCTACGTTGTTTAAATAACAGATAATCGGTCCCCTAAATACGAGCGGTAGTGGTGAAAAATAGAAATATCCTAACTTTTTTTATTTAGCCTCGATTGTCCGCGAAGTCCAAACTGAACTGAACTGCGCGCCGCGGCTAGCGCTATTTATATCCGCCGGCAAGGGTTCTCGAAAATTCCCGTACGCACCACACTCGGGGCACGTGGCAACGACAGTTTCATGTCATAGAGTTTTGAGCCTTATACGAGTAGACTTACTAGTCATTATTGCTTGCAGCGTTGCTAAAACGCAGCATGCGGACTAATCGATGCTTCCAGAAGGCTCCATTCTAGATGGTTCGCGATAGGACCGCGACAATATCTATGGATTTCAATTTTATCAATTTAATAAACTGGCCAAAAAAGGCGATCAGGATAATTATGTTTAATTCTTCAGTCCAGAGCTTGAGGGATATACTTAGTGCAGATTTCTTTGTTGGTTAAAATTATTTATAGTCTGTTTTCTTTAAGTATTAATGTAGTGTTTCAGACTGTCACTGGATTTTTGCTTTAAGAGCTTAATTTTTTTTTAAGTGGAGATTAATTGGCCCTCTGTGTGTTTAATGTTTTTGTTATTAAATAAATATTAGTAATGTCAAAATGAGATACCAGAGTTGTCTTGAATATCTTACAGCGAAGTTAATACAATAATTATTATTGACATTTAACTGATTATGATTTCATTTAAATTTTATTGGAATTCAATGTATTTTTATCAATTTTTAATTTGGTTTCGCATGTTTAATTTATTTGATTATGATTCTATTTAATTTTCTATTGGAAATCAATGTGTCTGCGAACTATTATTTATATTACTCAGCTACCGCAATAGGATCTCCTGTAATGATAGCTGTAAGTTATGGTAATAAATAAATAAATAATAAATAAATAGTAATGCTTTGTAATCAGATGATATATACAGCGTCAAGTCACGTGAAGTGACACCTTCAATTACACTAGGTGAGTGAAGGGACCACTCCGACGCTACAGAGTATGGGCCATTGTTTTTAGATGAAGTTTGTTTACCCAGCACCTAACATCCTGTTAGCTAGTCGGCCTACCCTAAAAGAAATCAATACGTGCGGAGCTAACCAAGCCGCGGGTTTCCTCACGATGTTTTCCTTTACGATTAGCGTGTGGTATTGCTACTACAAATTCGCAGATGTATTTTTGGTTTTAGTTTTATTTAAAACTAACTGTGCCTCGCGGTGTTGCCCGCGGTTTATCGATTTTTCCATTTGAATAATATATTTTAAACGTAGCCTATCTGTTAATCCAGGGTGTCAGCTAACTCCATGGTTCTCGGCTTCAAATAGCACTGGCTCCCAACGTCATAGGCCTAGCCTAGTGTCCCTCGCCCCTCAATTTTCTCCTATTATAAATCTTACTCTGATATTTTTTTTGTACATGTACAAGAATTTCTCTGTTTTTTTTTTCGGGCAGAATAAGGTGCCTCGTCGTATTGACTGCGTTTCTATGCCTACTTATAAGAAAATGACTATGTTATAGAGTCTCATTCAAGCCTATTGGAATTTTTAGCCTCTAAATAGGTTTTTAAAAAAATTGTCCTTAGCACGGGTTAGTGCATTAAAAATAATATAAGAAAACAGTTGTTATTTTGTAGTCTCATTCACCGCCTCCCTTTTTCCAGCGCAAGCAACAACTTAACTCCGGGCGGGCAGGGCCGCGACAAGCGAGTGTCGTTCCACGAGCGAGCCGTGCCCCCCGCGCCCTCCCCCGCGCCCCCCGCACTGCCCGCCGACCCCCCGCCCATGGATGACCCCCCGCCCGCACTTCGGGAGGACCCAGATGTGAGTGTACCATTTCTAGGTTAACTTGCCTTAGAAACAGTTTTGTGGATTTCTTGACTAACTTGACTTAGGAAGAGAATTTTGTGTTTCTAGGCTATCTTGCCTTAAAGAGAACATTGGATTTCTACACTATCCTGCATCAGAAAGGGAATTACGGATTTCTAGACTAACTTTCCTTGAATATAGAAAATTGGATTTCATGACTAACTTTCCTTACAAAAAGAATTTTCTATTTCTAGAGTTACTTATAATATTGGATTTATAGACTATCTTAGATTGAAGTGCGCTTAAGAGATGCTGTTATTACCCCCCGCCTATACTAAACACTTTACAAAGTGTCATAAAGTTACATATTCGGTATCGGGGTCGCATAAATTACTGATCCTAAATCGCTACTTTTACCTTAGCAGCACATTGAAACATCCTGACCTAAGATCGTTGTGTATTAAGTCCATGGTTAAGTACAGAATTTTTCCCATCAATCAAAACCAGTGTCTGACTAGCCCAGGAAAAAAATCTGAAATAAATAACATTATAAATATTCATGGACATATTACACAGACCTCGTTAGCCCCATACTAAGTACAACTAAATGACTTGTGTCACAGGTGCTAACTCGACGATAAATTTAATAGAATAATTACATAGATAACATCCAAGACCCGAGACAAACTAGAAAAGTTCGTTTCTTAATTTGCCCCAGCTGGGGATCAAACCCAAGACCTTCGGTTTTACAGTCAGCGTGCCAAACCGCTGCGCCACCGAGGCCGTAAATGTATTTTAATATTGTCGACAGCGCTTCATCGAAGAGGCGGAGAGTATGCTGGCCAGTCCCACGTCGCCAACGTCGCCGCTCGCGCCCACTCTGCTGCACACACCTGGCGTCATCGGAGCGCAAGAGGTCTACAGGTAAGGCGAAGTTAATTACTGTAGGGTCCTGTTGCGGGGAGGACTGTAACTAAGTAAAGCTGATATCAAACGGGTATAAATTAAGGATGATCGTCAAAATACCATAAGAAATAGGCTTCAAAACACAACAGCACTAGAAACAAACAAATCATTTTAGTTTAACTTTTACGTTCTAAGTAGCGTTTGTTACTTTTTTCCTTTGTATGTTACTTAATTTTCTACTGGTTTACTTTCAGTTACTTTATTTTCTACTGGTTTACTTTTTTTGTGTGTGTGTGACTGTTGGTGCAATAAATATTTTTCTTCTTCCGCGTGTCTCCCTCTAATCAGTTAGCTATTTATGAGTTCCCACACAGAAATAGGAAATGTTTGTTGGGGAACGCTCAGGAGTTGCCAAATTTATCTCTTCGATTTTTAAGTTTTAAAATATATACTAATTTCATACTATATTCTTAACTTATTATTATGATATCCTTTTAATTTTGAGATTCAGAATCAGCCACCACTGTACTATAAATCTGTCCATCCAACTTCGCCATCTTTAAATCGTGTTCATTTTAAGATTCTGTTGCTATACATGGGATGTTAGGCCGTAACACTCGACCGCTTCATTTCCCCTTTTCCTCGTACACAAACTCCACCACTGTTTACATCTTTCAGTTGGCTAAAGCGCATACAAAAAAGGAACTAACTTCTGTTACAGTATATAGCCAGATTTTTTGTACACGATTAATCGGGAGTTACTCTACGCATTTTGCAATATCTGAAACTACGTTCTCCGTCACAGAGACCCGCGCACGCGGCGGCTGGCGGAGAAGCAGGCGCGCGAGCCTACGGCGCCCATCCCCGAGCACCTCTCCTTCAAGGAGAAGATGAAGATGTTCGCGCTCGAGAGCGGAGAGGCCTCCACGCCCAAGGACAAGGTACACTCCCTACGGACCTGACAACGTAAAAAGCATTATTCTTTAAAGTCGCAAAGGAGTTGTCCAAAGGTGTATTTGTCATCAGGATTTTTCATCAGAGTTGTTTTAAGTCCTTAACAGGCAGAGCTAGTAAAAAAATTTAATTTTTTGACTTTATTTCAAAGTGATAAGGTTAATTTTATGTTGGAAACTATTATACCACTGCCTGGTAAAGGGGAGTCTTGTCTTGTAGTTTACTCCAGAGACGAAGAGCTTTTCACATAAGCAAATGGTGCGAACGTCAAATTGCCCGGACACATCATGCTAGTAATTTATGAAGATGTTTCGTGTTATGAGAAAAAACTAAACTTCCTTTATTTATCAATAACATGTTGTTTTTCTTTTGAACCTGTGCAGTGACCGTGTGTTGTCAAATGTACATAGCTTCGTGTGACTCTTCTTGGTAGCATGTCGATGGCAAAACTATTTTTATCAAAGTCTTTACTAAACAGTTGCGGCCCAGAACTTTGCGACGCTGACTGCATTATCGCTTGCAATCATTAGGTCCTCCTGAGTGCAGGTGTTAGGGCACGCAGGGCACGATGAAAGGTCCTTCACCATCATCATGGATCGTTCTTGGAACTGAGATAAGAATATGTTCTGGGATTTAACTCGTGACAATAACATTGTTATGGCAGTTGCAGTTAAAATAACGAATGTAGCAGGGGGTTTGTGTGTGTGTCTACTAACAAATTGTGTATGTGTCCTGGTCTAGTTGTAACCTTAAACAACATAAATATTAACATTCATCAACGGTAAAAGCCTGGGCGTAGGAGATGTCAACTACCTCAGAACTTGAAATTCCTTATTTCGGTGGGCACGCGTCGTATTATGCCCATACTCTCTCTTTCTGAGAGAAGGCCTGTGCCGTGTTCACGCCGGCATACCGGAAAGGAAAGTAATCTCTAGTAATAGGAAATTAAATCTTGGCAAAAAAGAGTCCTAATGCTGATTTGACGTGAAACATGCTGTCTCGCTCGCAATTTAATGGTTTTTTTCTTGTAATGAATTGAGTAAACTTTTCATAAATATAGTCTGAGCGTTTGGTGTATAATTAAATCACGGACATAGCAAATAATTTTTATTTCACTACACATAGTTTTTAATATAGTATAATTCATTACAAGTGCGGAAAGGCTGTCATTGCAAAAGAGTTCCGACAAATGCATGTATTGACAGTCGGAACAAGTTGCAATGACGGTTCCGCACGTGTACTGAACGACTATTTTTTTTTAATACAGTTGCGAAAAAAATAGGCAATTTAATAAAGAAAAATTATTTGGAAAATGGCGCCAACCGTAAAAAAATATAAGCAGAGATTTTTTTTCTTCACCCATTCTAGTAGGCAAAGGGAACTATGCCCATACAGCCAAGTCTTCAGTAGATTTTTTTTATTGATATGAAATGAAAATGAAATTTAATGAGATGAAATGAAATGAAACCTAACTTAACTCATTCAATCAAATCGTTAAATCTAAAATTGATATTGAAACAAATTAGTAGCTCATAAAAACTTCTATGATTTTTTTTAGTAAAAACTTCATGGTTGGTTTTTCTTTTCAATAGACATTATTTTGACAGTTGGTAAAGAAAAGGCACGAGTGCGGTAAAGGTAATAAAAAGCACGAGTGTGTAATAGCCCACACATCCCGCACGCTATACGTCCCTGTAATACGCCACTTTTTGAGCAACTGTATTAAAATAGTACATTACACAACTAGGGTGGTAATACAAAGAAAGGCCGAGATCGCAGAAGTTTGCGGCCCGAGCTGCAAGCGAGGGACGTAAATATGCGATCGAGAGCTTTCTTTATTACCTCCCGTGTTGTGTACATCTTTTTATGTCTACACTTGGCCAGAAAGCGAAAGCCACTTTATTGCCAGGTGTGGCATAAAACTAGTTTCTAAAATTATTATTTTTGGAATCAATTTTTACTCAATCAAAAGCTAGGTACAGAATAGTGAAAATACGTCTTAAATAACCCAAACATTCAGTGCATTAACTACCTTTTTTAAGCACAGTTTTTTAATTAAATTGCTGTAGGCTTTTAGTTGAATTTCACGTGTAATAACAAAATAACAGAAATCAGAAAACAATAATTTACTTCAATGTAAAGAATTACTTTCTGTTTGCTGAGTAGGTGACCAATTTATCAAATGTAGGCTAAATTAGCTAACAACAGAGTTGCAGAACTGACAAATGTGTAGACTCGTCGTGTAAACTAACACAGGGCAGCTATACCTGGGTTATTGAAAGAATGCCGATGCCAGTTTTAAAGTATCATTGGAATACGTTGTTGATCTATTTTTTATTTATATTAATAAAAACAATAGATTTCTAGTTTTACTTTTGCAGTCTACTTGTATTTTAGAATGGATTTTAGTTCTTGAAATAAAACGCCATCGGCATTCTTGGGGTGACTGAACTGTAGTCTCTCTATACATGTTAACTTTGAAGATAGAACCACACTGAACCTATATACGCAACGCACGCGATGCGACATGGAAATTTCGTTGTTCGCACTTGTCCTTCGTACGTGAAACATATTTGGCGCCAAACAGTCATTTCAGTTTTAGGATTGATTCCGATAGTAAGTTAAACCACATCCCCTTTTGAAAGAACCAGGGGCATATTCCACTCCAAGTAATCGGTGGGGAGTACATTATTTAAATGATAGTTGTTTTTTATAATTGAGGTAATCTTACTAAAATTTATACTCTTCAAAACCAACCGCGATTTGACATACAAGCTATAGTTAATAGTGAAAACCATCTACGTGTATTTTAAAGTTTTGTCCGACCTTTCTGTAAGTTTAATTTAATTTAACTTTAGAAAAGCAGGACCTTCTTAATGCGTCACAATCTTGAGTGAGCTTGAGAACGATTTGAGTTTTAACTGAATATGCGTTCGCGACGAAATAATAAGAGAAGAGTACATCATCACGATATTTTATGCATTTCAATGAGTTTCTTCTCTCCAAGTTCGAACAAACAGACACTCGTGTATCAATTTTGCGTCATCCAGTCCACATTCCGACGCCGATCTGGCGAGGCAAATCTGACGTCGCGCCAGATAAGAAGCGTTGACAGGATAAGTGTGTTACAAATTACAAATTAAAGAGGCCAAGTCACGTACGTAGCGTGCGTAGGATGTGTGGTTTTACCTTAAACTATTTTTGTTCTAAAGGCAGTGTAATAAGCCTCTTGTGACGCCCCTGCTTTGCGGTGCTCCCCCATTACTCGTTCGTAGTCATTAAAAACACTAATATACCCCCGTCCGGTCCCCATGCTTGGTTAAGGGCTAACGTGTAATATATGCTTCGCAGGTGAAAATATCGCGCGCCCAACGGGACATCGACGCCGTTCACTGATCAACTGAGTTGAGGTAGCTTAGTATAGTCGCACTTAAACCAACTGGGCATGTCATTCTACTATTGACTACTGCCAGCGAATGATGGCCATCCTGGTTTACTTTGGTAAAACTACACGGCGATAACGAAATCGTTCGCTGTTTTAAGGGAACATTCTAACCATGATTTAGAGGCAATTATGATGCTAATGCTGAAAATATTTTCAACATAAGCAACATGCGTGTCAATATATATTTTTTTATTGTCACCCAATTATTATTTTTTTCACAGCACAATTATAAATAAATGACGAAAAGCAATAAAAAATAACTGATGCCTTCCATGCTGATTTCGGCAACGGTGACCAATTCTGTTTTGTGTTACTGGTGCGTCCTCACATGACTAATGTAACCAATTTTAGCAGTAAACGTCCGAAGACAGGTGCCACATGTGAGGACTCCATTTACATAATTGTACAAAATATTCGAAGGCGCTTTATTTTTTAAATGTTCCCGTCGTAAATCAAGCTCGTGCCTTCGTTTATTTTCAAAGTCGTTAACCTTTATTTTAACTTTTTGCCTCCATTCAGAGCGACTAGCAGCTTGCAATTCCCATGTCGTAGGCTCGATCCCGCACCCTTTCATATGCCTCTTCAGCACATCTTTGTATCTCAGATACTGGCCTCCGCTTTTACGCTTGCCTTCTTCAAGTTCTGAGTAAAAGATGCGCTTGGCCACCCTTTCTTCTGGCATTCGAGATACGTGCCCACACCAACGCAGTTGCCTTCGCATGAGGTAGGCCTCCACTCCGCACACATTCGCACGCCTGAGAACATCTGTGTTCCTGACACGGTCGGACCATTTGATGTTCAGAATGTCACGAAGACATTTTAGGTGAAATCTGTCAAGCGCACGTATGTGGCGGCGGTATAGGCACCACGAAAAAATAACTATGATTCGAGTGACTAACAATTGGTATGCCCTTTAATTAATGTCAACAATATTCGTGATTTTAGATCTTCAATTCAAAGTGGTAGGAATTCCATAGCACTTTGACGGTCGAAAATCCCGAACATTTACAAGTATTTTCTACCATGGCAAATCAATCATTGATCATAAGAATGTTCCCTCTAAATATAGCAGACTCACCCTATAGTACAGGTGAACATAAAAATTCCAATGTTTAATTGGATGCTTCTGTTTTTATTGTCAACTCTGTTGTTAAGTTGGCGTATTTGTAGAAGGAAGTAGGACGCCATCTTTCATTGATAGTACTGTCACTTTTCACGTTGTGGATCAGAGGTATTTACTTGTAGTAAAATGAACGGACCCAGTTACCTGCAAGTCGTATACAGAGTTGAGCTAGATTTTGAAATAAGACGTAACATTTCCCGGTATTGATACATCGATATGGTAACCCTCTCGGTAAACTAATATTGCGATGTACATCGCACTCTGTCTTATATTATTGTAATATTTTACGTACTTACATGATATCTAAGTAGCTATACGCATGCACCATTAATTGGGCTACAATTTTATCTACTTATTCTTATAATACTCCTTTTTTCACATCAACCAAAACCATTACTGACCGCTAGGATTTATAAAGGTAAGATTGTGGCTCAATTATGAATGATCTATTTTGAACTAACCTTAAAAAATATAGTGATAATCATGTATATTTTTAACGAGGTAATTTTTAAACGGTCACCAAAATAAGATTTTGCCAACCAAGAGCCAATATAGAAAAATCTGCCTGAAATAAGTAAATCTTACCAAAATGCATGAATGCTCACCGAATTCTTGGTACTTTTTTGTAAATCTGATTTGCTGACAATTGCTCCATTTTGTTAAACGGTATTTGGCGATAATTGGTCACTTTAGGTGGGAAATAAGATTTTTTCGGCAGTAGGTACAGAAGAAAAATTTTTGGTAAAAGTTTAAATTAAAACTTCATAGATTGAGCTCCCTAAGCCTGCTTACGGTACGTAGCCATCGAGTAAGCGCGCTCTTCCTAGCAAACGGTCGAACGGGCGCGTTGATACCTACACCCAGCAACACCCTTACCTACCAGTGCAAACAGAAATCCTGGCGTTGGTTAAAGAACTAAATATGATCTTGCATGACTTTTTTATCTATGATCTATGAACCGAATGAATTTAAATATACACTAATATAAAACATTTACATATGTAGCGAATACATGGTCTAACCAAATTGTAGTAAGTACGTCGCGGAGTCCTACAGCTCCCGACTGGTCCACTATTAATTAATTGCCTTCTTTGAATACAGCACCAATTTTACCCGTCAATCGTAGAGTTAAGCATATTTAGGTACCATAAAAATTTCAATATACGGATATATTTTTACGGTATTCGATTTTTA
Organism: Yponomeuta sedellus; assembly: GCA_934045075.1. Taxonomy (NCBI): domain Eukaryota; kingdom Metazoa; phylum Arthropoda; class Insecta; order Lepidoptera; family Yponomeutidae; genus Yponomeuta; species Yponomeuta sedellus. Next base: position 17,553,112 of record OW203726.1, read on the forward strand.
ATATATTGGAGTAGATGAGAACGCCTTAGCAGCTAGTGCAGTGTATTATCACTTTAAAATAAATAACTTCGTCATTAGGACACTAAGTCCCTATTTCATTGGGAATTAATTATACTGAATAAATTGTATGAGTTAAATTAAATGGCATATGTGTTTGTTATAATTACGAACATTTTCTAAATTACTTATGTGCCATTAATATTATTATTATTGTACAATTTATAATGCCTATATTTATGAAAATTGCGGAGGACCAAAAGAAGAAACAGTGTTAATAATAACGGTGGGTGCCTTTATTTTAACTTTTAATTGAACACAGTATATTTGGTTCTTGATGTAGGACCAAACATAGTCTAAAATACTTCTTGGTTTTGTCGTTGAACATTCTTGATTGTAATGAAAGTATATTCTCCGATTTCTCGTACACTAAAATCTGTTAATTTACTGTTAACAGTTGTTTTTTTGTAAGCATTGGGCCAACTGGCAGTTTAACAATAGACTAACGGGCTATCAGTGCACGAGTAACAGGGGGTGTATGTTTTATATCGCTTTTACTGACTTAAGAACTTCATTACATTCCAAAGAATATATTTCTTTACTCTATTCACATTATGCATTCCTACAACTTTTCTGAAACTTCTGTGTGTGGTGTATGACACAACTAAAATGGCCTTAACATGTATCAGTTTACAATTTACATTGTAGTATAGTATAGAATATTTATCTATTGTTATACGAGAGTAATCGAGAATATTGTAAGTGAATAAGTGAGACTCCAAATCAAACATCAACTTGAAGCAATAACTGATTGTGTTATTTGTTGTGTATTAGTTATTAGTCTATTATAAGCACATACAGTGCCAAATCGTACCTATGCATGACCGAAAGTTCAATCCCGTGATAGCTACTCAATTAGCGTGTCACAACTTAGTTTTATAGAACTCATTTACATTAACAAATTGTCAGTTTGAGCCAGATGTAATCCTAAATTAATTTCTTTTGATGTAGTTGTATGCTAACATTTTCTGCGCCTGTATTATGTTAATGCATTGTAGTACAATTTAAATGCATGAACGCGTCAATTTCATATAATTTCCACTTCAAATCAACTCGCGCACTCTCATCAAACCTAAACGTCGATGGTATGAAAATAAAAGTGACGTGACCCAACCGTATATCAACCGTTGTACTAAAATTCACTAACACAATGATGGCCGGTCTATTTAGTATTGGTAGCTATAGTATGCATTGAATAGTATTCACCTGTGGCACCAATTTTTATTGTACATAATGTAGGTAATGGAGTCCCTATATTATTAAGACTTTTGTACACCTGTTTGTAAATGTAAATGTTTATTTATAGATGAAATTTTATAGAGATTGGACAGTGGGGCGCCTGGCCTATTGTTAGTTGTAGTTTAGTTCCTGAGAATAGTTTAGTTCTCAACTTTCACCCAACGATAGTCAATTAGCGATCAGATTGAGATTTATTATTAAAATTGAGTTTATTACATTGTAGCGACTTTGTAAATAAATGTGTTAACAACTAGTGACGACGAGCTCCCGAGGTTATATTATGCTTATCGTAATTAATTGGTATTATTACTTTATTACACAAATAATGTATTGTTATTAACAGTAATTACTGTACTTCTTCTATATGACAAAAGCGAATAAACTGTATAATGAAAATCTAGACGCGTTTTCTTTTCGACTTGGTATAATTAACATATTTCAATAACTTGTAGGTATTCTTTAACAGAACAGTGCAACGAGCTCTTTATAGCAACGTCACGATGAGCCTACTCAGTACTCAATAAACATAGTTTCTAGCCAAAATCATCTTAAAAAAAAAACATAGTTTCTAATGGAGTGTTTGCCTGTTGCAGGTTCAACGTGCGGCTTCTGCCTGTTACGTTATTATATCAATGTAACTATTTCTAAAAAAAATTACATATGTTACCACATCTTTACACTAAGCTATAAATAGCTGGTATTGGTAGCCTTGCGTAATGTCACTCGTTCGTTATACGACGTAACGCAAAATGTCGCTACCATATCAGGTAGCAAAACATGCTTACCAAATCCAATATATGTATTTTGTAGGTTAATGTACAAAATCTGCCGTTTTAAGAATCGGCCGTTCAAACAATCTGCCATTCCGGGAAAAAGGGGTGCCTGGAGAAAAATAAAAAAGGCTTATTTATTCAATTAACAATGTTTATATTTATTTTGAGGTTAATATTATGACGCCATGACATGGCCGTGGGTACTTTTAGGAAAAAGTACTAAAGATTCCTAAACATTATCAGCATTGTCATTTAACATGTAATTATGTTACAATTTAAAGAAAATACGTAATTTATACATGTGTTACCATTGTCGTGAAATTGTGCACTAAGATTAATTCTAGGAAATATAATATTTATGTGTACATACAGTGCAAACGAGGTGTTCAACATGGCTGACTACAACTAGATCTAAAGCTAGCCGGCTCGCACCGCGTTAGTACATATAGTTATAATAATTTCGGAACTTGAATTATCAATATATTTTATTGTTACAACCCGACGCTGAAGCCCGACTCTTATAAAATAAATTGGCATCAATCAAGTGTTCTTTCTTGGAAGCAAATTCAATCTTTGTAAGTATAACACAGTTACTTTAAAAGACTAACAACATGGAAATATACACTTAAAAATTAAAGCTTGCCATGTGTATACATTTCTACCTAGAAGTTAATGAAAAACAATTACATAGAAAAATAGAAGATCCAACAGCTGCTGAATAATAAATTGAGTTAAGTATATGTATACAGTACAATAAAACATTTGTATCAAGATCTATCGCTTTGCCTCACTTAATAATGGACACATAGTTTGACTTGTAACGTTCATTAAGTTTCTGCGCTACTTTGAATAAAACCTTTTCATTTCATTTATAAAGTGAGATAAAATTTGTTTCTGTTACATTTGTACATAATTCCCTTTTGAAGTATTCTACACGGGCTTAGGAGGTCTACTTTAGTGCATTTCTGATCGCTATTCGAGTGACTAAAGATCGACATTTAGAAAAATAAACTGCGATACTTTATACTCGACTATTTATAATGTTTATCATAAAAATATACTCTTAGGGCAACAACGACGTTACATGAAATAAAATATTGACGCATCGCGACCAAGGTTGAGGTTACTCCTACAATTTGTCTGTCGGATTAAAATTACTTGTAAATATATTTTCTTTAATAGTATTATAATATGCTATTTATATAACGTACGACGACAATATTGTCGCTCACCCATTCATACCCAACATTTGTACACCGTATCAACAACTATGGAAGAATTCTAGAAGCCCTAACATGACTGGCCTAATTTCGTTCCTGTAATGTGCAAAGCAACACTTTACAAGATAACACAACTAAAACCTAAGTAGATTCTGCGCTATATGTTAAGCGTGCTATGTTGATTTGTTTATCAGTTCCGCATCTTCGAAAATAGACGAGATTAAGCCGGGACGCATAACTTCTACCGCAGTAAGTACCACAGTGTTTTGACAAATATGGAATTCCTCATAGAGGAAATACTATGAATATAAAAATGAATTAACTTACGAAGTTATGTAAAAATTTAAATAAACAAAACAATATTAATTTAGTGGAAGATCATAGTGTAAGGGAATGCTTATTGAGTTTCGTGTCCGGATCTTAAGATTAGATAATTGTTTCGAAAAAACAAAAATTCACCTAATATTACGTATTACTCAATAGATGTGTTAAATAAAGTCTCCATCCATAACCGCCATTCGTTTCTCACTAAATATCTACTACTTTAACCATAGGGCTTGTGGCACTAAACAGTTTAACTGTAAACTCATCGTAATATCGTGCTACTCTAACATGTAACTTACGTTAAATATGAATATAAAAGATTTCGCAGCGTGCGTGAACAATTATTAATATTATTTGACGTGCTATGAAACAAATATTACTGGGTAGATACAAAAGGTCTCTAAATACTAGTTAGTAATAATTAATTGCTCCTTGCGATCGCCGCGTATTATCTCATCTCAACAGCCTAACATTCCTTACACAAGCCTGCATAGGTGCAGGCAGACAGTACTCGACGCTGTCTAGCTTCACTTAGTGAAAGTATATAAAGTATAGCAATTCATGTAACTCGTCAACTAGAGTTTGTGATTTACAGCTTTTGTTGTTTTTTCTTGTTCTGTTTTAATGTGGTTTACGGTTTTTTGCTTTGTAGTAGGTACCTTTTCATAAAACATTTGTGTTAAATAGAATGGGCGTTCTACGTAGCCGAAGATTATGTACTTGAGGCGGTGGCTTTTGTACCTAGAGTAGGTAAAGCTCGAATAGAATTAAATCATGTGAAGTTTTATTTAATAGAAACAAATAGAGATCTGATAAAAAATATCCTAAAACAAAAATTATTGTAAAACACAAATTCTTGTTGAAGTATTTCAGGAATTGCACATTTTAGAAAAACCTTCGAATGTTTATGTCGAGTTAATACTAGGAATGCACGCAGTCCATATCAATAATGGTCCGTTTTCCAGTCTCAGGCCACATTGCACCTTAACTCGGCACCGGATGAAAGCAACTTCTTAAAAATACTTTTGTATCGTAACTTGTACTGTAACTTGGAACCGTCTGTTCATCAACAATCCTAATTTTAAAATGTGAATGCATCAAGTTTTATTTGTACGTACATAATATTTGTAATTCGTGAAACTAACATGTACCTACGACAACAGTTTAAAGGAATCTTACTTTGGAAGCAGTATACTTTGCGTTCTACCGAGCAAGTGTTTAAAGTAGAACCAAAATTTTCGACTACGTGTTTTACAAAATCCAGCGCCGTGTCACACCACACTTGACTGGCGACACGTAAACTTGCACACCGTTTATACAACCAGCGTTATTTCCCTTAACATCTACGGAAGATGATAGTCCGCTGCTAACCAACGCCTTCTAATCATCAGTCAAATGCAGTTCAAACCAGTAAGCCTGGTGAGAAACGAGATACTTCATTGGCTGACACATCGGGCATACTCAATTCATCGTCAAATAGGCAGCTAACCTTGCTTCTGACTTTGAACCAATCGAACACCTCTTGCAGGAATACTAAGAATATCAGCCAATGCCATGCCCCACTGCGTAAAGCCTTCGTACACTGCGTTACCATAGTTTCGCATTGTAAATAACGGGTCTCCAATATTTGGGCTCGATACGCATATTCGACAGTCCCTTTAACCTGTCAACGAAACTACAAATCTTTGTCGACTATCCCCGCTACTCTCGACATTATTGTGTTCCTTATTAATATAAAACACTACAAATAACGACTCAGTAAACCTTTTAGTTATAAGAAATAGCATTGTACTCATTGGCGCAGATAGGTAGTCAGGTTTTCTTCAAAGAATCGTCCAAATTAATGCCCACACCAGGATGTTGGGTTACTGCACATGTGCATTGAGATTTAGTGTGGTAGTGCACTGCTTTTTAAGAGCAAGTCCCTTGAAACTAACCCTCTATACGCCAATGACTTATATTATAGAGCGCATCGGAAACGAAACCCATATTTCGGCCAAATCATTAAAGAAAGGAACGCACTTAAACTAAAAAGGTCTAAAGCGTCGAGAGAACGTTGACAGACCCTTCAACAGCCAAAACCCTAAGAAACTACAGCAACACACCGTCCAAAGCGCCAGGCCCGCCGTCCAGCGACCGCGCCAATCGACTAATGGTCGTGCGCGGGCGGCGGCGTGAAGAACCGTCATTGCGGCGTGTCGCGAGCGGCGCTCCAGCGGTCGAACTCGATGCCGGAGTCGGGCGAGACACCCGACGGCGCCGGCGCGCAGCCGCAGGGCGCCGTGCCGGCTGCCACGCCCGCCGCCGGCGCCGGCTCGGCCGGCAGGCTAACACCGAGCTCCTCCAACACCTGAAATTAATAAAGTAAACAAGTATGTTATAGAAGGCCATTAGTGCAAGTAGGATTTCTATAACGCGAAAGCTTTGGTTTGACTGGCTTCATGATTCGAAAACGTTAATGATAAGTGAAAGAAAGAAAGTGAAAGTGAACTACATTTATTGCCAAAACACAAAATATACACAATATATATATATATATATACATACATATACACAAACAAAAAAAATTACATAAAAACAGACCGATCATAAGATCAAACTAAAACCATAGAAATTGAAACATGAACAAGACATACCGAACCAAATCTGTGTCACGTTAGTACTAGACATACGTAGTATCTTTATATAGTCTGTGTCGTGGACTATGAATGTTACCACTATGACCGCGCAGCTGTGGAAACGGCACGACCTTTGGTCGGGATGTCCTCTCCATACGTAGTACTTTACACTCTTAAGTCTTTTCAGAGTCAGAGTACAAAGTTAAATGACAACATAAGAAAACAACATTTTTATTTGTGTACCTTAAGGATATTATTTTAAAGGTTTTGGCAAATGGACCCATGCTCAACAATATGCCGCCCGGAGATGCATGCAACACTGGCGCTGATTTTCAGCATGAACCATTACGATAAGGATTGTTATGATTAAAATCTAAACTATTTGTTTGCTATCATTATCGTCTTTATAGTATTATTTTTAACAAACTTGATCTTTATCAATTGTTATTGCGACTTTGAATAATTAGCATTAGCACTACTATATTAAAACGACACAATTAATTTAATCAATTTCAGCACGTGCAAAAGGGAAACTTGAAATATATATTAACGTGCTATGACGTGCATTATCTTTAGTAACAAATAGCATTCTTTGAGAACAGAAACGCGATTATTCTCATGGTCACGAGCAACGCCCATACACTATAGCCCTATAGGGGCGTCCATTAATTATGAAATGAAATGAAATGTAAGGTGTAATCGGAGAGAGGATGGCTTTGGCACTATCTCAAATCTCATTTAAAAGGGAAAATTTAACTTTCAATAAAAATCTTTTTAGTAATTGAAAGTAGATCCCTAATAAATTACTATACCCAATATTTCGTGTTTTTGTCATGGTGTTACCGATAAAATATGGACGAGAGGGTAAGGGAGTAACGTTCACATTTCACGAAATCTTGCCAAGGAGGTATCTACTAAACTTGTGAAAAATTTACTCATAAACCGGCATTTAATAGGCAAGCACGTAACTTCGTAGATCTCGTATTTGTTTAAATCAGGCATTAGTCACGTGTTACCTGTCCTATAAAAAAATATGGATTCTTTGTTGCCTTTTTGATCTAGAGGCTAACACGTTTAACTCTTTAAACAGAGGCACGACCTGTTTTTTTGTAGTAAGCATAATCATACGTTCGGTTCGATTCTCTTGAGAGTCTGCCGTATTTAATGTTTACATATGGTTTCAGTCTGGCTGTATTTCCATGTTTGTGACGTCCTTGCCTGGTTATCACTGCACCTATCCCTGTTTGGGACCAAGAGATTGTGTTGTGTAGAAGTTTTTATTATTATCATCAACCTACACAACCCCACGTGGTAGCTCAGTGGGTAGAACCATGGAATGGCAAGCGAGAGCCCCAGGTTCGATCCCGAGTGCGAGCATGTACCAATGACTTTGTTTAATTTCAAAGTTACGTACATTTGCGAATTTGTAGTCGCAATACCACACGCTAACGGTGAAGGAAAATATCGTGAGGATACCCGCGGCTTGGTTGGCTCCGCACGTATTGACTAGTCTTTCCTGTGGGCTAGGCCGACTAAGCTGTCAGGATGGTATAGATGCTGGGCAAGCCTACACCATCTCTAAAACCATGTCCCAGACAGGCTTCGGCCACTTTCGAAACCAAACTTTCGAAACCAGTTTCGAAAAGAGAATATTTTTTCTTTTTAGGAAACCTGGTTTCGAATAAAGAAAAATCATTCTGTTTTCGAAGCTGGATTCCAATACAGAATATAAAATCTTCTTTTGAAACTCTCGGAGTGGTCCCTTCACCCATCTAGCGTGAGTGAAGATACCACTGGACGCTGTATAAATCATCTCATTAAGTAGATACAAAAAGGCCAATATAATTATTTATTTACACAACCCCAACGACCGCTACCCACCACACAGGCAACATCAAGCGCACACACAACAGCCACAAATAGAAACATTATCAGACCTTACTCAGGCTGGCGCTGCGGTCGTGGAGCCCCAGGTCCTGCTCGAAGCTGTGCAGTTGCCGCATGAAGTGGAAGTTGGGCGCGATGTCGGTCTTCCGCGAGCGGACCAGCTCGAAGGCGTCGCGAAGGCAGAGCCGATGCCGCTGCATCAGGTACGCCAGGGTCACGGTCACCGAGCGGGAGACGCCCGCCACGCAGTGGACCAGCACGCCGCATTGCGCCGACATTGCCTCCTCTGTAACAGGCAATGATAAAAATTAACGGCCACATTTAAAGCAACACAATTCCAACTGAAACGAAATACTATTTAGTATTAAGCCCGCCAATTGTACAATCGTTACTGGTACAATAAAGGTTTTAATTAATAATAAAAAATCCTCAAAACACTCCAACAGTGCTTACTAACTCAGAACCTCCTCAGAACGCACCGTGTGGTGGAGATTTTAAAAGGAAATTACGTATAAGTACATAAATTACGTGAGTGAGCTGGAAGAAAATACTATCTAGTATTAAGCTCGCCTTTGTACAAATTATGTTTTTAGTGCAATAAAGAAGTTTCATTCATTAAACACAGATTAAATAAAACGCCTCGTAAATTTATTTCTATGTATGCGATGTCCTTTTCTGTTACCATAGGAGGGTCCTAGTGTGGGACCTGAACGTGTGGTGTGGAAGTTATTTATGAATATAAACGCCTGCGGGAAGTGGACGGCCAGGTTCTAGTGCCAGTGGTCGTATATGGAGACCTCAAGGTCCTCAGAATCAAATTGTTGCTTAGGTGACTCGTGATGAATCGGATGGCCTGAGAGAAGTGGACGTCCAGGTTCTGGCTTTAGTGGTCGGCGGTGGGGACGTTGGTGACTCACCAATGAAGCGGATGGCCTGCGGGAAGTGTACGGACAGGTTCTGGCTCCAGTGGTCGGCGATGGGGATCTTGAGGTAGCTGATGCCGCCGCCGGCCGTCTCGAACGTGTTTGGCAGGTCCGGCGTCACGTTCAGCACGTACTGGAAACGGGAAAGTCACGTTTAAAAGTTAAAAAAGACGTCTGGTCTCTGTATTGAGCATTTAAGTAACATAGTAATAACTTGACGATATAGTCGACAATATAATACAAGTCATATTATGTCAGGATCGCCGATCGGACCCCAGCCCACCTGAATACATACGTGTGTTTATGATATGTTTTGTTAAGTGATGGTTTATTCAGATGATCCAGGATTAGTTACCATAAGCACAATCCCTGAAAGACCTGTACAGGGTGTCATGTAGAACAAGAATTAGTTATTAATATTATTACCACCTCTACTATTATCCTGACAAGCAATAAATAAATGATTATGATCCCAATAACCTCTTAAAAGCTCATATTTCATTTTGATTCTTAATTCTAGATACATTTAAACTTTCATCTCAGAAAATATAAAAATATTGCAATTCGGCAATCGTCTGAAAATTGAAGACATTTGAAAGTTAAAATCAAACTACGTCTAATTGGTACTCGCCACGTGAGGCACCCTCTTAACAGGTTAAGAGACTGTTATTAAACATGTAAGTTGTGTTTGTTGTTACATTACGATAAAACAAATGATATCATTAATTAGCAATATTGTTTATTGATTGAATGGGTGAAATGTGACTCGATATGACTATAATTTATAGGCTCTTTTGACTAAAGCTTGTTTGTTGATCAACATAGTACCATACTGTAGCGTTGTTTAAATGTGACCTCTTAAAATTACTTTAAAGTTGTGTATTTCAAAATACAGAATGATTGTCACTTCTTTCGAGGCGTGACACATTTGGCGTCTACGAATATACCTTTCAGCGTCCTTTCAACTTAGTCTACTTCTTTCTTTGTGTGAAGCCTATACACGCCCAACTGCAGGGCATTTGCCTTCTCTCAGAGAGAGTAAGGGCATAATTACCAAGTGTGCCAAGGGCAACTTAGTATAGTTCAACAACGTCAATACATGTGATGCCAATTTATTAGGTCTTCTTCTTCTTCTTTAGGCTATACTAGTCCACTGCTGGACATAGCTCCCAATGAGATCCATAGCGCCTTGTCTTCAGCTTGCCGCATCCAGCATCTGCCTGCAGTTTTTCACAGATCGTCATCCCACCCATTTATTAGGTCCGTACATATAAAATCGACGTTATGGCCATCTGGCGTTACGTTAAGCTCAAATAACTCACGCTTCGTTTCGGATGGATAACAGAGAGGTCTGTTGCAACCAAAATAGTTACAAAGAAGATGTTTATAGTTAGTTACAAAGATGCTTTACTTGTTATGTATGTTAATTGGAAGTAAAATTTATGCCAAGTTGTTAGCAAAAAGTGACGGAAAAATGTTGGTGAAACCGAAACAACTGTCCATAGCCCTTAAAGGGTGGAAATTCGGTGAATTCAGGCCTAAAACGCTTATATTCTCGCATGGCTCTTTCGTGAGTAACAACTGCTATACCTCTATTATATACCTCTTTGTAGCCGGCACAGCCGTCTGGTTTGATTTTAAATTGAAGGAAAATTGTTAAGTCTTGTTTAAGAAGTCAGTCTATCACTAGCGAGGAAACCGACAGGATGGTAAAACTATAAAAATATAAAATTAATTACCTAATAACATTCGGTATAATTTATTTAGGGCGTCACAGTACATTCGTTAAACCGAAACAACTGTCGGTAGCCGGTAAAGCGAGTTAACTAGGCCTTAAAACACGGTGAAATCAAACATACTCAAACGACGCATATGTGACCTTGTGTCCTTTGTTAGTAATAAGTACCGTTAATCGTGGCCATTGCAAACTGGAGTATGAATAGAAACAACATGTGGGAAATGTTTTGTCTTTGCAAGAATTCTTGATGTAGAATTAATAAAAATGTATGTACTGTGGTACTGCTGTGTGGTGTCGGCCTAGAGAATAGCACCAACCCAATTCTTCCCGCGGGTGTCGTAAAAGGACACAAACCAGGGGGTGGGCAGCAGCGCCCCCTGCAGAACAATTCCACCGAACTGCGATCCCCAACCCGCATGCCCAGCGTGGGGACTATGGGCATTACCCCCTATGATAGCACAACCTGGCGCTCTTTAGGGGAGGGCTACGTCCAGCAGTGGACTAGTATAGCCTGACGACGAGGTTTTATTTCAATGATAGACAGAAAACTTCGATCAAAAACAGAATAAAAGATAATTTCACAAGTAGAATAATGATGCCGATTCGTAAAACAGTGAAGTAGTAGGTAATTGAAGATCCAAAAGAAATCTAGAATGGGTGATGTAATTTTAAGTTTTGATTTTATTTTACTGCCTCGACGGTCTAGCGGTTAACATGCTTGAGTACCGAAACAGAGGTCGTGGGTTCGATAACCACTGAAGACCGCCGTAAGAGATCAGTACAAATGGCCTTAGCTGGGTGTATGTCCATGTATGTGATGTCCTTGCCCAGTTACGATATACATACAGCATCCTAGTTTAAGACCAAGACAATGATAGTTTTGTGTGGAAGTTATTATTATTATTTACAAATGATAGGACAAAGTGGAAGACATAAATTGTGTAATAACGTTTACACCGTAACATTATGTCACCGATTTCCTACTGAACCTATAACTATAGGTCGCCTCTTGACCGGTATGATCAAATAAGAAACGTCGCTATAGTTCTAAGTTCACTATCGGTGACAAACGGTGAAATCTTATCATACGTACAGTACAGGTGGCAATTTATGTATTTGATTTAAGATGACTTGAGAAAAGATGGTCAGAGTGGAGTCTTTTTTCCCGCTGCCTTTTTCTCCACTACAATACGGCCCGAAGGCAGCGGCTTACATTTTACATCGACATTCAGCAAACAGAAAGTAAATTCTTTACGTTCAAATTGAAATGTTCCATTTTCCACTTTCTGTTACCATTCATACTCAAGTTTCTTATCACCCCGTTACACTGTAGGTACCTTGATATTGTGCCGGGCGAGCGCGGCGCAGTCCTCGCTGTTCCCGGAGTTGCCGAGGAACAGGTTGGGCAGGATCTCGACGGGGAAGTCCTGGGTCGCCACGTGCGTGTCCTCGCACTCTGAAGAGGACCCCGATGAGATGGCCTCGTCGCAGCCCGAGCCGGAAATACGGAGCGATCTGCGGAGGGATTTTTTTTTGTATTTCTTAATGATTCGCGATACTCATACATAGTTATATATTAAACGGGTCAAATCGCGATTATCTATTAGGTAAAACCCGAGACCACGGCAACTGTAACACTGCCGAAACGTCGGGAAATAAGGTAATTACGCTTTACCTAATAAATAATCGCGAGTTGACCCCTTTCATATATAATCCTAGTTATATATTAAAGGGGTCAACTCGCGATTATTTATTAAGTAAAATTCTCGTTACTCTACAAAAAAAGTACTGTTAGAGCTACATCACGGCTACCATACAGGGTCCACCTGGGAGACAATTCCCGCCCATGCAAATTGAAAGCGTAAACGCAAAATATTCGAAGGATTAGACATTTGTCGCATAAATAAAAAAAAGATAACTGGACAGAGTCATTAGACATTTATTTTCTCATCCGAATTCAATCTAGCATGGCGTTTAGAACTGATTGACATAATTGGCTTCCTGGACTACAATAGACGCAGACCGAACGCGATGGAGTTCTCGTGAAGAGGCATAGGTCCAAGAGTGGACGAACAAATGCTGAAAGAAGAGAAGAAGACGAGCTATTTACAATTTATCCACCTACCCAGTACTACGATGGCAGTCTGCGTAGTGCGATGGCACGAGTCACGTGTTTTGTGGCGACTAACTGCACATTCCAGTAAAATTCTGACGTTAAAACGTTTAATATTTGAAACACGCGACTGGCGTCGTCATACTACTGAGGCAGGGCCGCGTTTCATAAAACGAAAGAGTTATTCGTAATTTATTATGATGAAGTCTATTTTGAAATCTGTTAGTCGATTTTGCATGTTTTGACATCGGTGTTTACATCAAATTAAAAAAAAATATTCACTATAAAAATAAACTTAATCAACGTCAATTATAATAGATTAGGTGAAGAAGAAACTAAAGAAACTCCATATTAATTCACATTTAACCAGAGTTTTCAACTTAAAAGGTACAGCACACTACACTACACAATCGTCCCCGTTAACATTAAATACCTGACAACTTAGTCTTTCAAATAAAATAATAATGTTATAACAGGGTTTTTTGCACAGAGTATGCGTGACACATTTTTGAAACCATCGAATTGTAGTAAACCATGAATTGTAGTTCAATGAAACAGGGCCCAGGCAATCGCTGGAAGACATAAGGGAGAACGAAGATGGCCGATGCCAAATGACTTGACTCGAAGACCTCGAATGGACGTATTTCGGATCTCATCTTAGAGGGACGCGATGCAAAAAATATAGAAAGGAATTGTTTGTTCATGGAGAAAATTTATTTCCACGTTTCACCCCCAAGCAATGTAAACTGCCAGTGACATGGCTATAAAAATAATTTAAAAAAAACCTTTGAACGGTCCATTGCCCCATAAAGCACGCCTCATCAGCGGAGTGTTACTCTGTATAAATCTCGAGGATGGATAATTCAATAACAACTTAGGCTCTTATTGTAGAGTGGCCACTTAGATAATAGATTTGTCACAATAGATGGGTGAAGGGTCCACTCGAAAGCGAAATTACCTGAGGCATTTTTTTTCAAGATGTAGTAGGCTTGCCTAGCTTCCATACTGACAACTTAGTCCGCCTAGCCCACAGGAAAGAAGTCAATACGGCCTGAGCCTACCAAGCCGCGGGTTTCCCGGTTTCCCTACGATGTTTTCCTTCAGTTAGGGTGTGGTATTGCTATTACAAATTCGCAGATGTATGTAACTTTATATATAAACAAAGTCAAAGGCACATACTCGCACTTGGAATCGAACCTGGATCTCTCGGTTCCAAGTCCACTGTTTATCAAGAATAAAAAGAGAGATAATCGAGAGCGGTGGCTGCTTATCGGTAGGACTCTTTTCTCACATCCGAGAAGTCCTGGGCTTTATTCCGGTAAGTATCAATTGTTGAAAAATTGAAAAGTAATGCCACTTGTTAATTGCGAAGAAAAAAGTGATGAGGTAAACTAAGCGTCTGACGTTTAACTGTCCCTAAATTACGCGCACCAAATTCTGAACAGTTCCAATCGCCTAACTGTCAAATTAGTATGGAATTTGACAGTAAGTCTATTCGAAGAAGCGCTCTGGATTTGTTGCATATAATTAGGCCACTGAGCGCTTGAAATCGCCAATCCCCGGTGGGCACGCTCTCTTAAAGAAGATCTGTGCCCTACACTAGGAAGTACAGTATAAGACTGTTTTATATAGCTGTAACAAAACCGGAACCATGCAAGCGAGGGCCAACCTGTCCCCTAATGCGCCACCACCGCAATTCAATAAGCACCCGTCAATTACAACCTTATGTAACGTAACGGGCGCGCGTGTGCCGGCATATCGATCCGGGGTGGCCGGGGCGGTCGGGGGTGGTCGGGGGTCCCCATTCACCCCCGCGCTCAATGGCCGCCCACGCAGGGGCCGCCCACGCGCCCCGGGGCGCCCCCATTCAGTTTTGAAGGCAATAAAATCGCAAGCGTGGGTGCAGAGCTTGATTCCTCGCCCACGCCGTCTGTGAACGGACGCTGTTGACGATCGCACTCGGCAAATCGTGATGGGATTCCCCGAAATTGTTTATGGCACCTTAGAATGATTAAGTTACGTCTATTTCTAATGTTTTGACAAATCTGATGTTCGCAACTGAGCATATCGCGTAGCGTACCTATTCACTTAATGAACTAAGTAATTAACTTAGTCTATATTGAGTTATTTTTGTATTTTTTTGTGATAATTAAACCATTTTTCAATTTAAATTACGTGAACACCTCAGAGTTCACATAATCGCCAATCTACTCATCTCTGAGAGAAGTCATTGCCTTGAACATTCATGTACGTTGGGATCCACTTCCATTCCCTAAAGTTCACTCTTACGAAATTTTAATGGAATGAGGGTTTTTGTTGGATTACAATCAACATCGGTTTAACCTTTGCACTTGTCTAGATGTGACCATCAGGGAACTACTAGATGCTGTAGATGTATAGATAGACTGGCTTAGAAAAATTAAAAACTAATATGAGGTATTTTAAGTAAGAGATTTAAAAGTGAAATAATTACGTAACTGGATGATAAGTTCCACACAACACAATCTCTTGTCCTGGTACCAAACTAGGATACCCTGTACTATGATAACCAGGCAAAAATATTTCAAACATCAGGGCCAATATTGTACAAATCAAGTACGGCGGCCTCCAGTGGAATTAAACCCATGACCTTTGCTGTGGTAGTCAAACACGATACTTATTTGACATGGGGTTCATTCAAGATATTGTAGATAAAGAATAGAACCATTCGGAGCTTTGAAATACTACCAGCACTACGCTCCTGTTTGAGATCACTATGTCATGAATACGTAATGTAATCATAATTACATTGTTAACACGTTGAAATGGTTCTATAAGCCACATAAATAAATATAATATCATTTTACCTAAAACATAGTCTCGATTAGACCCGTTTAATATGTAACTAAGTATAAACCAAAGAGAAGGGAGTAACTTGGCTAAAGCTACCCTCCTTAGCCATGAACAGAGATAAATGGAAAGCCCTTGTGTCAGCCCCAGACTCCACAGATAAGTAAAGGGACCAAAGCAGAAATATAAACCTCCTCTAGCAGTAACATTTTAATAGTATCTAACATTTTCAACATTACAATTAGTAAACATTAGTAATAAAAATAACTTTTTCACACCACGCAGTCACTTGTCTGGTTCTAAAGTATCATGCCCAGGGCAATAATTTCACAAATATGAATAACAAAAGTTTATCTGTCAGTTCTCGTTTTCATAACAACCTCAGGTTTCCTTGTTTAAACGATAAAATGATGTACCAACTATCTCTAACATAATACCGTAAGCCCATTGACTGAACTGTGTAATATAAGCGTGCAGACACAGCTTAGTATATAGAACCACTAGGCACCAAGCACTATACAGCGAAACAATAGACGCTCGACGTTTTCATTCAACACAGCCAATGGTCACACTCAGTGGCACTCGAGGTAAGGTAATCTCGTGAAAACTAACGTTTTAAGTATATTACAGGTTACGCTCTTGATACTGGATAGAAATGTCTCGAAGTATAGAATCTGGAAGCACGATGACGCGAAAAGATAACCAGTTACTCGCAAAAGAGAACAGTTCTAGTGGCGAAACTGCGAGTAGGCAGCTGAATCCGTCCAAACGTAGACTTAGCAAGGCTAGCATGCCCTAGATACGCAGACTCTACACAGAATAATGTTTATATCGAGTATTCAGATAGAGCTAGAAGTCAGATAGAGGACTTTAGAAGTGAAAAAGCTTTTCGTAATAGTAGGTATAAACAAAAAAGTATTCTCCATTCTGTACCGGCAACGCCTCATCCCTATAAGATTTTGTAATCACTTTCAGACAGACCAGACAACCTGCAGCACATCCACCTTTAAACGCGTTCATTCCACTCCGTTCCGTTACAAGTCACTTTGTGACTAAAGAGGTTGATCTGCTGTCGATGTTTTCGCCAATTCCTTCTGCATTTCATCACAGAACGCAGTTTGCAGAAATAGATAGATAGAGAACACTTTATTGTACACAAAAGAGAAAATTGCACAGATATTTCTTAACCTAAGAGTACAGGCCTGGGCCTTATCACTAAAATTTATATCTTCCAGACAACCTTTGGATGTATTGAAGAAATACATTGCAGAAGGAAGTAGATGTACAAACAAATGAAATCAATTCAGAGGTACATGAATTATACATATCAGAGTGGAAGACAGCGAACAAAATAATAGTGTAATAAAATCAGGGAAACCTCCCCGTTTTCCTGCTTATTTTGTCCATATACCTGGTAAAAGGGCATAATATTTCCATAGAATATTTTAGAGTGACAGGGACGGGGCTTTTACCAAACAGTGTAGTTTAGTGCTTCATTTGAATATACTGGTACGCTCAGAAGTCACCGCTTGAAATCGCCAATCCGCAGTGGGGACGCCTGTGATTAGGCCCACACTCTCTCTCTCTCTGAGAGATGACCGGTGCCAGTGGGTCGTATGCAATGTGTTCTTAAAATAAATCAAAGCCTGAAAAGCCTATCTTCAGTATCGATAATTACATTCCCATCAAGAAATACTTTAAATAAAAAAAATTGACATTCAGGCTCAGACTACACAAGCCTTGGTAAGTTCGACGACGGTAGTCGCGCGTTTTAACTGTCAAAAGTCGCATCTTTCTAGTAAGTTGCAAAACGTGTGCCTCGTGCCATCGTTCGTACTACGCAGACTGGTTGTCCTCGCGTCTACTCCACGTAGCCAGTCAAACCGAATGAACTGTGGTGTGGACTAGGATTGAAGAGGATTCCTGTTCCTCTTCCTCAAAATTGATTTTTAAAAAGTCCTCTTCCTCTTTCTCAAATTTTAAGAGGAATTTCATAGGAAGGAGAGTTATAAGTTTCGAAACGAACGTGTTGAAACGAATTGTGTGAGGGAGAGAGAGAAGTTTCCTGCACCCTCTTCTTCATCCTCATCATCTTCCTCGTCCTCTTCCTCCAGTCTGCCAGATTCCTCATCGAAATGAAATGAAAATGTTTTATTCAAAGTAGCGCAGAAACTGAGGCTTAACGAACGTTACAATTCAAACTAGGTGTCC
The DNA here is from genome assembly GCA_934045075.1 of Yponomeuta sedellus. Classification (NCBI taxonomy): domain Eukaryota; kingdom Metazoa; phylum Arthropoda; class Insecta; order Lepidoptera; family Yponomeutidae; genus Yponomeuta; species Yponomeuta sedellus. The sequence continues at coordinate 17,571,044 of OW203726.1, forward strand.
ATTTCAATATCTAGATAATTTTGGAGAAAAAATGGGCAATAAAATACCTCATTCTACGCCTCAAAATCGATTTTAAAATTTCCTCTTCTTCATAACAGGTTCCTCAACAACCCTAGACTGGACGTCCTGTCCTGTTACATCGTCCTGTAGAGTCAGAGTATCGGGTGTGGGCTAGGCCAGCCGCCATTGTTTGCGTCGTCACGGCCCGCCAGGTCGCTGTCGATCGACGCCGCGATAACGCCACTCTGCCACTGACATCCTACTTACAAAAACCCACTTCATTCAGATCAATTCTGCCTACTCGGTATTATGGTATTAGAAGTTAGGAAATAACCTTGCTCTTATGTTGAGGCTTGATGAGTAAAATAATGATTCCGAACTTGACACGACCTTTTTCTTAGCCAGATGGGTTATAAGAAATGCACTTTTGAAAATCGACATTTCTTAGTAAGTATATTGTTATTGGTGATTTTATAAACTTCATAAGAGAAAGTTCACAATCGATGCTAGGATAATGAGGATATGGATGGTAAAACCACAGTCATCCACATCAACAAGGATTGTTATTCTTCAGACAATCTTACTTAGAAAACTCCGTAAAATAAAGTGAAAAAAAAAAAAATACAGAGAAAGTCTGTGGTGGAACTTGTGCTAAAGACTTAATCACAGACTAAACAAATATCCTTTTGGATTGTTTTAGTGGAAACGTGTTTTTTTAAATAATCAAGTCAAGCCATTTTCTGATTATTCTATATTACCAACTCGAGTACCTCTCGATGTATCGGTCAATTCGATTGCAATTGAATGAGCAGACTCTGTTACTCAATACTACCTATTATACCATGCTACTCGTAGTTAATCGAATGCACAGTTGAAAGCAGAAGCAGTGAGGTGGCCTGTCAATTAAAATCTAAGGCATTTAGCACTAAAATGGTACCAGAATAAGGAACTAGATTCCAATGTACTTTTAACTAAGATTGACAACCAGTGAGTTAAGATGTACGTACCTTAGTTGTCTGAATGAGATTTGGTTAATGACTAGTTTATTAGACTGCCTCGTTGGTCTAGCAGTATCAGGTCTGATTACTATGGGAGGTGGTGAGTTCGATTCCCACTGGGGGGTGCCACACACTTGTACAAATGAACTCAGTCTAGGCGTATTTCCAGTTTCGCGATGCCCTTATCTGTTTACCAGAACAAGTACCCAAATTTTGGACCAGAGGCCTTATTACACATCAAATCAAGACAAGTGATTGTGTTGTGTTATTTTTAAATTCTCGAGAATATACGATGATATAAATATACCTATGTTCATTCATCGACGGTTGCACGATTGCGGAGTGCCCACACAACATTCATTGTATAAATTAGATTATTATCATGCTCTGCTGGTGCAAGCCCATTCGCCACGTGTTTCGATTAATATAATTCAAGACAAAGTTAGTTCAATAACGATCAATCTTCACTGCCATTACAGCTATTAGAAGATTTGTATTTGACTTTGTACAATGGCATCTTTGATTTCCTAAGGTAGGAAATTAACTAAAATAGCTGTACGCCCGTTTTTATAAATTATGAATTAGTGTAGTGGATTTTAAATTGTGAACGCCATAGTAATTTAATGGAATCTCAGTATCAAAAGTTGGTAATTGGTAATGCAAAGGAAATGTGCTTTGTATTACATGTTTGCAGCCAAACAAGTAAGTTAGTAAGTTAAGGTATGTTCTAACATTCTATTACTTTTATAGGCTTCCCGTATAACTACATATTTCCTGCCAGCTTGACTTATTCAACTGTACATCTGTTAATAGTGGTCAGTAAGAAAAGAACTGTTTGTTAACAGATTCTTAAGATACAAGAAATTCCTTGGACACTGGACAGCATCGAAGAAGTCCCTATAAAAAAAACGACTACCTACGTTAAAAAAGGCTTATTCCGCCTTATTCCAAAACGCGGTCTAAATTTTGTACTGGGATTGTTACCAGGTTTAAACCATAGACCAAGTAAAATGTTATTACAAAACGAAGTTTATCGCTACGTCATGGGCTAACTATGGTACTAAAGTTAAACTTCCGATACCCCTAGTTTATCTGTGGACTAACCTCCAAATTGAAGTTTGAATTTGGTTTCGTGTGTGTGATAGATTGCAATAAATAATTGATATTGTGGACTCCATTGATATGATGGATTTCGATGATTTGGACGATTTGTGCATGCTGGAGATGTCTCGGCGATCCAGCAGACATCGTCATCGTGTGAATCCCTTCGAATTAAGTGACGAAGCAGACAAAATCTAGTAATAAATAAATCAAAACTTACTTTATCTTCTGAGCTCCAATTTTCACTTCTTTTTTTCTTCAAATGTTCAATTTTATTATTATAATAATCAACAACGAAACCGCCCAAAGTTTAAAAATTAATATTATGTACATATTCCGAATAAGAAACTATCAGAATATTTTGACATCTCGGATTGGCGCGCGCGCTCGAATATTTCACTCCATTTCACACAACACGAGAGTAGCTAGTTGATTATAAAAACGCTTCAATAACAATATAATAATTAATAGTGCTCATTTTAGTTAGATTGAAACCTAAACAAAGAACAATTTACGATGTATAGGTATTTTAAATGCAATAATGAATATTTTTGCGTTAAAAATGTGAAGATAATATCCATTTAGTGAAACGGAACGCAGCATTGAATGAAAGCTGAATGAACGAATCAGAAACGAACCATGGCTGATCTCTGGTTTAACAGATCCTCGAATAGTCTTCTATTTGTAATAACGACACACATTTGATCTGGGTCTAACTTTGATACCGTAACAATCCTAGATCTTTTAGTCTTGGTTTAAACCAGGACTTATTCAGGTGTTTATAATAAGGCGGATTGGGACACATCATGCGTTCTCGCAGGCACGGTTTGGAGAGACTGATACTCACATGGCGAACGGGCTAGGGAAAGGGCTCTAACAAGATGGTCGGATGCCATAGAAGCGGCAGCCAGTGGCGGCATGTACCAGGCGGACCACATGGCAGAAATCCATTCGCTGTAAAAACGAGCGATCCATGAACGCGATTCTCATACATGACGAAGAAGTGTCACTCATGTATGAGCATCGCGAAAATGAACGCGAACGACGAGAAACCCGGAGTCAGTCAGCCCACTGTTTTTTTGCAAATGCTTTGAAACGCGCACTCAACTGATGTATTAACTATAATAAATAACTCACATACAATACAATCATTTGACCTGGTCCATGGTAAACAGGCAAAGACATACATGGAAATAATCCCAGCTGAGGCCAATCTGTACAAATCAAGCGGCCTTTAGTAGGAATCGAACACACGACCTCTGTTTTGGCAGTCTAGCGTGTTAACCGCTGTATTATGTTGAGAAAAGGTGGTCAGAAAGTTTTCGCTGCATTTCTCAACATTACAAAGTAGATCCGAAGGCAGCTTAATTTACATTAGATATTGACATTCACCCTATGGACCGCCTGACCACCAAATCTGAAAACCGGTGGTCAACGGCACTTCAATCATCATTCTTCATTTTTCAACTGGTAGACATACCAGTTACCAAGTAACATAATGTATTTTTTTCGTTGAGAATAGTATCAGATTCCTCAATGTTTTGTTGCGGACTCAACCCTCTCGGGAGTGCTCGTGAACTAATTAGTTAGTTGCGGTTCGCAAAAGGTCATGTCCGATTCCAATCAGCTTAAGCTACAGAATAATCCGCCCTCAACGGTCAGGTGCCTACGCGTTCCTAAAAATGAGCCTAGTTACTCAACTATAATACTGCCCAGCCGTAGCAGGTAGTGGGATGCGCGTGGGCTTTGGGAGACTACTTGGAATTCGCCGAACGAAGAACGGCGAATAAATTAATGAAGAACACAAGGTGATGCGTGTACGGAGAAGGCGAAGGAAGAAAGATTGAGGACAGAAAACTAACGAGCGAATGTGAGCGGAAGGGCTAGGTTGGACCAAATAAGGGATGTTTTAGCGAAGCGCAAGATAAAAGTATCCGCGTGCGCGCATGCATATACTAATGAATGTTGATGAAGCGATCGTGGCAAGTGGCAAACCCTGTTCTTTATCTACCTCTCCGATATACAGGTGAAAGTAATGTAATCGTATTGCAATGACGTGTCTTCTTTTTTGCCGTGGAGGCGTACCTACCTTAAGAAATCAAGAGATATACAAAACCTTTTCCTATAGTATGTGAAATTTCTTATCAGACATAGGAATTCTGACGATTTTAACACATTCCATCAGTCTCGTTGCCAACCACAGAACATTTCTGTGTCCAACCTACATCTTCGTTGGTGGTTCTACTTTAAATTGAACTAATATCTGTGAGTGTAGTTATTTTGTGATTAATTTACCTGTTTACCGAAGCAAAGGCTATACAAGGTATTGTACTATGTAAACTACCTAACTTGCACTTTAAATAAACATTGCTACTCTCCATATCGACCTGATTGATGAAAGTCCAGAGTAGAGTACCCCGGAGGAACGTGGGCGGCGAGCGCCCACGCCGCGCCCGCCCTGCGACGACAATCGGCCGAGTTGCTGACATGTGACAGCCAGTGGGTGACCACTGGTATGTAGATATCTACCTGCAGCCCCTCCCTATACACAGCTCGTGGTTCAAAACAAAGTTAGACGGCCACGTCTCGACTACGGTACGGTTATGTCAACCTCTCAGTCTCCTGTAAGTTCTTTGTTAGAATTCAATGCGATAGCATTTCCGAAACGTTTTTTTAATCTAGGACTATCGGCCTGTATAAAAGTACGTGTGTAGTAAGCATGTATAAAGACCACCCTGTACATGGACTTGGCATGTAATTAATGTTCTTACGCTACTTTTCCGTATAAGAAAGTAAAAACATATTTTTGAAATAAAATAAGAACTTTATTTTTATCATAATTTCAGATCTTCATTTCTAAGTACCTATATCACTGTTATCATTAGTGACGCCTGAAAAAATACACATATTTGTTTAAAAATAGCCAAAATCGTATTATTCCAATAGTTGGTAAATGTACTATTCGAATTTTATTAAAATTACAAGCCGTAGTTAGGATACTGGACAAGCTGTCAGGGTGGTATAAGTGCTGAGAAAACTTACTTCATCTAAAAAACTACGTCCCAGGCACTGCAGCGTCCGAGTGGTCCCTTCACCCATTTAGCGTGGGTTGCCACTTGACGCTGCGTAAATAATATCATGGCGTATATGCAACGGCTAAAGTTAGGACATAGCAATATATACTTCTCTTCTTTTTCAGGCTCTTCTAGTCCACTGCTGGTCATAGCCCTCCCCTAATGAGCGCCATAGCGCAAGGTTGTGCCATCATTGAGGGGTAATGCCTATAATCTCCACGCTGGGCATGCGGGTTGGGGATCGCAGAAATATACTGCGGCTCATTTATCTGTAGGTCTCACTACGAAGAAGAGTAATGGTTGAGTAAGTGATCACGGTACATCTGGTTATGTCACGATTTGGAGAAAGACTTCATCTGGAGATATCTTTTTCTAGAGAAAACTGAGGAGGACCGCAACAAAATGTATATGAATGGACTAAAATAACGAGAGCAGTCATGGGGAACGGTGATCGATGTGAACAAAAACATCACGGATAGTTACATGATGTAATTCGTGTGTCATTCATTCATGTTTCCACGGCTTACGTCACTCAGTACAAAAGTTACTATTCATCGTTTCCTTATAGTACACAAGCGTGGGCAATAGGACAAGAAAAGGGTAATGAACGTGGCAAAAAGACTTCAAGGGCCTAATTGTGCGCACCAAATCCTGCCCGAGCGATTCCAATAGTCTGTCAAATTTCATACTAATTTGACAGTTAGTCAAATAAGGGCAGATGAGTTCGGGTGAATTTATGTCGCGCCCATTTTAAATGTGACGAATGACGACAGGTAAGAGATTTTTTTAAAATATTTACAGGTTTTAGAATATATTTTATAATTCCTCATTCAACGCAAGTGGAAGTAAAATGTAAACAGTGGGCCTAATTCAGAGATACAGAGTCATCTTCATCACATTGTAAAAATAAATGTGCACTGTACTGTGCATAAATAGTACTAGTGCTCCAGCCCATCCAAAGGCTGTCTGGAAGAGATCACTTTTAATGATAAGGACGCCGTTTGTACTCTCAGGTTAGGACATATCTGTGTAATTTCCCTTTTTATGTGCGTACAACACGTACAATAAATTAATAATATCCAACAAGTATTGGATATAATACAAAAATTTCGTGTTCGACTTCACCGATGTCCATATTTTTTTTAGTATATATTTGGTTATTTGGTAGGTCTGAGAATAGGTCGTAGACTAATTGGTATGGCAACACAACGTTTGCGGGGTGATCTACTAATAATATATAAATATCAAACGATTGGACAACAAGATGTTAGTTTACAACAGTCTCATTCATGATATTCTTTTTAATGCACTAACCCTTGCTAAGGAAAATTTTAAAAACCTATGTAAAGACTAAAAATTCCACCCACATAATTTTTAGCCTCTAAATAGGTTTTTAAAATTAGCCTGATTCATCTTGAACGATAGCTGGGTAATCCCACTCGAGTTTCAGATGGCAACACGGACTTGGGCAGCCGTCCGCCATTGCACCCAGCGCTCGGGTGTATCCAATTAATCGTGTCCATTACAGTCTCTATGTGCCGGTACTGTGGGCCACTTGATAAAGTTGATAATCCTTACATTCCGTGACTACCTTAGCGACCTTGCAAATAGCTCCTACTCCTCCCCGTCAGCAATAATTGTAACTGTTTGTGCGGTACTTCCCAGACGATGGACCATTTTTGTGCGTAACACCTGCCGTCGTGCCGTAACACCTGCACTCAGGTGGAGCTAATGATTGCAAGTGATAAAGCAATCATCGTCGCAACGTTCTGGGCCGCAGCTGTTTAGCAATTCATAATTCATTCATTCATAATTCATAATTCATTTATTGATCTGTGAGTCACAAGTACATAAAGATGTTATAAATTTGAAAAGTTGGGTTGCTATGTGCTCTACCTAAATAGGCATACAAATCATGTCCTATAGAATATAATTAATATGAATTTTAATAGTCAAATCAAAATAGTAATAATTACATTAAATTTGAAATGTCAGTAAAATTGTAGAATAAAATTTTAATACTTAAGCTATGATAAAATAAAAAAATGTCAGTACAAAATTAAATGGTACAAATATAAAATGTCAAATACAAAGTTATCATTACATTTTATCAGCAAAGAAATCTTTTATGTCATAGTAGCATTTATTTACTAAAATGTCATATAGTCTTCTTTTGAATATAATTGTATTTAATGTTTTAATTTCATCAGGTAACTTATTATAAATTTTTGGTGCCATAGTCACAATGCTTTTTTGCTTAAAAGTAGTTTTACATGGTTCAATTAAGAGTTTGTGTGGATGGCGTATCGACCTGTATTGGTTTTTGTGAGCTTTCGGAAATAACGACTCATTAGTTTTAACAAATATAGCAACCTCATAAATATATAAACAAGAAAGTGTGAGGATCTTATGCTTTTTAAAATAGGGCTTACAGCTTTCAGTTGATTGTAATTGGCACATTGATCTAAGACACCTTTTCTGTGCTTTAAATATGGTAGTTATGTCGTAATATGGTAGTTTACGTAATCGAAGGCTTTGGTCATATCCATATAAATAGCGGATACTGGGACTTTGCAATCTACACATCGGATGATTTCTACGAGGAAGTCGTATATTGCAAGATTGATTGTTTTTGGCAAGCTTTAATAAAAATTGTTTTGCCATCGAAACGCTAAGAAGAAGAAGAATAGCTGCTACCGAAGGTTTTGTTATCCGCAATACCATCGACTTCACAGATCAGATTATTATCTGCATCAGCACCTGACTGAGATGTGTTTGACGATGAATGAGCAGTTGTACGAGGGCTGCTACTTACGTATGCGGAATAGGAAAAATAAACAAATGTATATGGCTAAATATGCTTTTATTGTTTTTCAAAGTATTCTCCACTATGATCGATGCACTTTTGCATTCGATGAAACCAATTTGTAAAACACTTTTTCCACTCTGATTGAGGTATCTCCAAAACGTGCTGTTTGAACGCATCTACGGCATCTTCACGGGTCGAAAATCTTTGACCACGTAATTTATTCTTTACATTTGGGAATAAATAGAAATCATTGGGAGCCAAATCAGGGCTGTACGGTGGATGACCCATCAATTCAATTTTTTGACCATCCAAAAATGTAGTTGTTCCTGAGATGTATGACAGCTGGCATTGTCATGGTGAAGTATGATTCTGCGTCGCTGGTTGTTTTGGCGTATTTCTTCAAATACCGTAAACGTAGTTTACTATAGCCCTAAGGGGTTACTATAACCCAAATCGGGAAAAGATTTTGATTTCCCGCCTATAATTTAAAGAGACAGATACAGAGCTAGTTTGTTCTACAATTCATAGATGGCGATATAGGCGTGTCGGTAAAACAGTTTTGATAGACAGATTCGTTCGTTTTGAACGGTTAGAAGTGTTGACAAGTTGTGACCTGCAAAGTGGAAGAATTTTGGGTGTGCAAACTTTGTATCGTAACTAAATTTTAAGGTAAGTCTAGATGTTTTGTTATAGTTGGTCGTATCAGACATGTAAAGGACATGCGTAATGCTAGGTATTGTCTAGTTTTATGAAGTTTTAGGTACTTAAATTGCAGAAATAAAACTGCAGGGTACTATGACCCGCAAATGTGGGTATATTTAGCCCACGGGCCAAAGTAACCTACGGTTAAGAATTTCACATAATTTCTCGATTATATCGGTTTAAAGTAAGTTTTTTTTTCCTTTTTAGATTCTATATTGGGGTATGGTGAAAAAGTCAACATGCCAAGACACTACAAAAGAAAAGTAGGAAATCGTAAATACATCGATTATTCAAAGGAGCAACTCATAGAGTGTTTGGCCAGGATACGATCTAAATCTTTAACTCAAAGAGCTGCTGCTGAGCTTTATGGCATTCCTCGCAGCACGATAAAAATCAAATTAAAAAAAATAGATGGCAACAAGCCTGGTCACCCAACGGTGTTTTCCGAAGATGAAGAAAATTCATTTGTGGCCCATATAACCGCTTTATCAGAGTTTGGATTCCCTTTGACTGACGTTGATCTTGTATTTTGTGTAACTTAGATATTTAAGACAGGTACTTTATTATGTACGAGTATAGTTTGTAATAAAGAGTTTTAATCTAATTTGAGATCAATCTCATAGAAAGAGCGTTTCATAAAATACTGCCTGAGCCAAGGCCCATCTGGGGTTCCAAATAAAATTTACTGACCACAATCCTGCGGGTATGCATATTCTTTACTACAACTGTCATTGGCAGCGTTAAAATTGGTTCCATGCCAATAATGTTGATTGGCTGGGAAAACGCATTTTATTGCAGCATAGGTTGATTACCTCTACAAAATGCTCACTTAACTAATAGTTATTTAAAAACCTATTTAGAGGCTAAAAATTTCACCCATGCCGGGATTCGAACCCGCAACCTCTGGCTATCCGTGCCAGAGGTTGCGGGTTCGAATCCCGGCATGGGTGAAATTTTTAGCCTCTAAATAGGTTTTTAAATTTGTTCCTTAGCACGGGTTAGTGCATTAAAAATAAAAATAGTATAATAGTTATTTGTTATAGAAGAGTGCAAGCGAAGGATTCTAAAAATTAGAATCCTGAGCGTCAGCGAGGGAATCAGTAAGAGTTGTAAAATATTTTGCACTCGATTGCAACCAGTAACTTTTATCCCACCTCAGCGAGGAAATTACTAAATGCAAAAAATAGTATATTTCATTACAAGTGCGGAAAGGCTGTCATTGCAAAGAGTTCCGACAAATGTCTACCGTAGCCGAGGCGCAGCCGAAGGCGAGGGTTGACAGTTGGAACAAGTTGCAATGACGGTTCCGCACGTGTACTGAACGACTATTTTTAATACAGTTGCGAAAAAATAAGCAATTTAATAAAGAAAAAATATTTGGAAAATGGCGCCAACCGTAAAAGAATATCAGCAGAGATTTTTTTTCTTCACCTATTCTGGTAGGCAAAGGGAACTATGCCCATACATTTTTAAAAACCTATTTAGAGGCTATTTAGATTTGTTCCTTAGCACGGGTTAGTGCATTAAAATAAAAATAGTATAATTATGCCCATACAGCCAAGTCTTCAGTAGATTTTTTTTATTGATATGAAATGAAAATGAAATTTAATGAGATGAAATGAAATGAAACCTAACGTAACTCATTCAATCAAATCAAATAAAAAAAATAGATGGCAACAAGCCTGGTCACCCAACGGTGTTTTCCGAAGATGAAGAAAATTCATTTGTGGCCCATATAACCGCTTTATCAGAGTTTGGATTCCCTTTGACTGACGTTGATCTCCAGTTCATTGTTAAAGATTATTTATCATCACAAGGAAGAGAAGTGAGGCAATTCAAAAATAATCTTCCGGGAAGAGAGTGGATAAAAGCTTTTCTCAGAAGACACAAGAGTTTGACAAAGCGTTTTGCAAATAATATAAAAAGAATTAGGGCTCTAGTCTCAGAAAAAGACATCAAAGAATTCATCGAAAATCTGAGTACGGAAGTAGAATCAGTTCCACCTCAAAATATTTACAATTTTGATGAAACTAATCTGACAGATGACCCGGGAAGAAAAAAAGTTATATGCAGGCGTGGATCTAAGTATCCAGAACGAGTTATAAACTCTACAAAAGTCAGTTATTCTGTGATGTTCTGCGGAAATGCTGCAGGAACCGCAGTCCCTCCTTATATTATATATAAATCGGAGCATTTATGGACCACCTGGACAGAAAATGGGCCCAATGGTGCTCGTTATAATCGCACAAAAAGCGGCTGGATGGATTCAGTGACCTTTGAAGACTGGTTTATCCGCCATTTGTTGCCAATACTCAAAAGACAAGAAGGTCGAAAAGTTGTCATCGGAGACAACTTGTCGTCACACATCAATAAAAATGTATTGTCAGAATGCGAGAAACATAACATTAGCTTCATCTGCTTGCTCCCCAATGCTACTCACATTTTACAGCCGCTGGATATAGCCTATTTTCGTCCTTTAAAAATTAAATGGCGAGAAGAGCTGATGACGTGGAAAGAGAGCCAGCAAGGTAGAAAACTCCCTTCAACGCCAAAAGAACAGTTTCCAAGTCTGTTGATAGGCTTGAAGGCTCTGGATAAATTATCAGACACTCCCACCAATTTGATTGCTGGTTTTAGAAGATCAGGCATCTCTCCCCCAAATGTGGAAGAACCTCTAAAGAGGTTGCCAAAGAAAGACAAAACAGTTAACGTTGAACTGATTGGAGACGTCTTCCTGCAAAAACTGAACCAAACACGTAATACTGACGTAGCAACGGCAACTAATACGAGTAAAAAGAAAAAAATAGACGTGCCTGCAGGTCTTTCTATTCGTGCAAAAGACGTTTTAGAAGCTGGACCTTCTGGCTGTCAGCCTCAATCCCGGAAAATACCACAACCAAAAACTACAAAGAAATCCTTAAAGAAAAAGCCCATATTATTTGAGTCTACAACAGATTGCAGTGATGCTGATATTAGCCTTGCTTCATCTACTGAAGACCTTATCATGGCTTGTGAAATACCGGATGGATCCGAAGATGACATGCCACTAGCAATGTTTACAAAACGAAATCCTTCAAACCTTGACGCTGAAGGTAGTCTTATCCATCAATCACAGAAAACGATAAAGGCGGCAAAGCTTACAGAAAGTGATCCTCAGAGCTGCAATGTTATGTGTGACTCACCAGGTCTGAAACTTCCGACGCCCGATCTTCAGAGCTGTGATGGAGAAGAAGGTGCTATCTGTGACTCACCAGTACTGAAGCTTCCGACGTCCGATCCTCATAGCTGTGATAGAGAAGACGGTGCTATCTGTGACTCACCAGTACTGAAGTTTCCGACGCCCGATCTTCAGAGCTGTGATAGAGAAGACAGTGCAATCAGTGACTCACCAGTACTGAAGCTTCCGACGCCTGATCATCAGCGTCACGATGCTGCAGACGTGGATATAGGTGATGCTCAGAACTGTCATAAGTCAGAGGAAACCGTTGCTGACTCACCACTATCAAAGCTTTCCAAGTCAGATTCGCAGGGATGTGATGGCAGAAAGAAACCTACGTCTGGTCAGACTTTGGTCAATCTTACAACACCCAATGATTACTTAGTTGGTGATCACGTTATTGTTTTATGGGATTCTGTTAGATATCCTGGTGAAATTTTATCAAAATCTGAAGAAGGAGTGATGGTGTCTTGTATGAAGAAGGGTAAAGAATTTTGGCGATGGCCTGCTATAAAAGATGTGCAGCTTTATAGGTGGGAAGCTGTGATAGAGAAGATTGGGATTCCCAAATTTATAAAGAAAGGGTGTTTCGTCGTGACAGAATTGGATTAAAGTTCCAAATTTCCTATTAGATTAAGAAAAATACAGTATTGAAATTACCTATAAATGTAACTGATGATTCTCATAAAACAGACTGAATTAATGTTAATTTTGATAAGAAAAATATATTTTTTTGACGTTTTTTTTATATTTTATAATAACTTTATACTAAGAGAAAGCTCACGATAATATATTGGTTCGTACTAATAAGAAGTTTGCAAAGTGTTGATTATTATTAATTTTGTACTAAAAAATATATATTTCTATACTGAGATTTACAAAAACTTCGATTTTTGGAATAATTTTCTTTAAAAATAAACCTGATTTCATATATTCTGGAAGTCTGAGTCCTCTGGTCTTATTCCCTGCTGCCTACATTAGCCCTAAATGAAAATATATGATGTTAAAGCTATTAAAAAGGATGTGGGTCAATGAAACCACCTCCAAAGTACAACATTAGCCCAAAATAAAAAAAAATAAAAAAAAATAATTTTCAACATATTTGAAACATATTTATTAAATAAAATAGTTAGGTATATCCTTGTCAAATGATTTAAGGCTGTGCAATATCCTTAAGTCCATTAGAAACCAAGAAATCAGGTGTAACGTAAAAAGATGCCCTATTTTGGGACAAAGTAACCTACGTTTACGGTACTTCCGGCAACCAAATGGTCGTGTACCACTCCGAATTAACCGTTCTGCGATTCTCCAGTGGTATTGTAGCCACATGGCCATTAATACCAAAAAAGCAGGCCACCATTTGCTTTACAGTGCTTTTTGCACGAGCCACTTTCGTAGGGTTCGGCTCATTTTGAAACACCCAAACTGTTGATTGTTGTTTAGTTTCGGGATCGTACGCGTAGATCCAGGATTCGTCATCTGTGTAGATATTATAAACAGATTTTGAGTCGCCTCCGTTGAATTTTTTTAAGGTTTTCTTGCACCATTCGACGCGAGCATCTTTTTGATCCTGAGTTAAGTTGTGCGGGATCCAACGCGAACAAATTTTTTTTTACAAATGTTCATGTAATATCCTATGAATGCTCGTCAATATGCCCAGAATAGCCTCTAACTCGCGATACGTAACATGGCGGTCTTGCATTATTAGTTTTCGCACAGCTTCAATATTTTGTGGCACAACCACCGATTTCGGGCGACCTTCTTTAACTTCGTCCGTGAGCTTACTGCGCCCGCGATTAAACTCACTAAACCAGTGATACACAGTCGTTTTTGATGGGGCTTCACCACCAAAAGTCGAAGTTAATTGATCTACGCACTGTTGTTGCGTTAAACCACGTCGAAAATCGTAATAAATCATAGCACGAATATTTTCACGAGTGAGTTCCATTTTTTCAGCGATATGACATGTTAAACCCAACAAAAACAAAAATAAGAGAAAAATATTAGCGGCCAGTATTTAAAAAAAAGAACGAATTTGACCATGGAGGTCAGACATTGCGTTTAAAATTATTGGAATCCCAGACTCCGCATACATAAGTAGCAGCCTATGTACAAGGCGAGATAGAGATGCATGATAATTGTTTAAATTTCGTACATCGTTTTCATTTGCTTGAATTGTGTCTCCGTCTTATCGGACGTTAGTTAAGGCTGTTATGTTATGAGATTTTGTATGATATACTTAGTCGGGCCATAAGTTCTGTCACATATGGAAAGTTAAATAAAGGACACAATGAGTTATGCATCACAACAATTTATATATCAAAGGAAAGGGTACAAAATACAGATTTAAACCATATTAAAACTATTCGAAATGTCCTCCTCTGGCTTCGATACAAGCCTTCAATCTGCAAGGCCAGTCATCAATCGATGCACGCACGACATTCATGTCAATATTGGCGACTGCTTTAATCAGAGATGCTTTAAGCGACTCCAAGTTGCGGTGTGGTTTAGCGCAGACCTTCTCCTCTAAGTGCTGCCATATTTTGTAATCCAAAGGATTCAAGTCTGGACTGGAGGAGGGCCAATCCTCATGCCTGATAAAGTCGATTCCACGGGTCGTGAGCCAGTTTTGGATACTTTTCGCCTTATGGGCCGGCGCAGAATCCTGCTGGAAAACCCAGTGCCTATTTTCGAACATTGTTTGTGAAAGGGGTTCCACAATATTTGTTAGGACTGTGTTTTGATATACGAGGGCACTGGTTTTCACTCCTTTTTCACAAAAAAACACCTTTGTTGGACCCAAATAGGAGACCCCAAGCCAAACCATGAATGCCGAAGGATGATGGCCACGCTGAATACGTGGCACACGTCTGCTCGCTTCTTCACTAGACTGTGCATACACTTTATCATTTTGTTTGTTGTAATTCTCTTCAACATTAAAAATGTTTTCCTCCGAAAAAATTATTTCGCGGTATTTTTTACCTGCGTACCGCCTTAACAAAATCCGGCATCTTTCGAGTCTGATTTTCTTCAGCCGTGTGCTAAGAAGATGTGCTGTTCTTTTTCTGTAGGCACGCAGTCCTAGGTCTTCATTCAACACCCTTTTAACAGTGGTTCTGCTTAGTCCCATCTGCAGAGCCAACATTTTTTGCTTGCGGACAGGATTTCGTTGGATCCGCGCCTTCACTGCTTTGATGACCGCTGGAGTCCGAACAGTAAGAGGTCGACCGCTTCTTTGTTTATTATCTAAACTTGAATCTTCCCTGAATCGTTTGATAGAACGATAAATAAATCTCAGTGGAATTTTCAAATTTTTCAGCAGTTTGAAAATCTCAGTTGGCGCCTGGCCGCAACGATGCAATGCAATTACTGCGACTCTGTCTTCTTTGCGCGTCCACTCCATATTGGAAAATGAAGAAAATTCCAGAAAAACTGTGTTTTTATTTTCTTGAAAAATTCAAATTTGGAATGCCAATAACTTTTTTGTGGCCAGTATTTTAAATTCGAAATTAAACCTATGTGACAGAACTTATGGCCAGACTAGGTAAATAAAGCGTAAAATAGCAACTACTTCTGAGGGGAGCAAGCAGTAAAAAACACGGCTAAGCAATCCATCGAACGTGCCCTACGTAGTATAAGGAAACGTAAAAGGCAAAGAAGCGTGCGGTATGGCACTAATATGATGTATCGACTTTTATGCCTGGGTTACTGAATGAATACCAAGGCGAGTTTCCGAAAATTCATAACCTAACTTTCCAAAACTTAAATCACACTGTTTATCTATAACTCCTTTACACTGCTACAAAAACACATTTCTAGTGCTTCCTAAAATCCTATATAACAGGTATGAGTGCCCTTTAATTAAGGTGTTAGGAACTTAGTAACGTGTGAATAAAATAGAATTTAGAATACATAGAAACAAGCTGACGGAACGGTACTGCGCGAAAACTATAGGCAATTCATGTGGGCTTTCATTTCACCAGAAAACCAGAACCATAAGAAGTCCTAATTAATTTGTTCTATACGGACTCTACTAGGTAATTTTACTCTGAAGTTAATACGAGTTAAGTTGAAAAACGCACACAACCCGTGGCCAACTGTACTGCGTGGCTGTGAGCGCATGAGTGCGGATTGACAGAGATAGAGGGAAAATTGAGTAACGTATGCGAATGGAGCAAGGCCGGAAACCATGACACAGTCGGCGCGGGCGCCGTTAATGGAACATCTAGGTACCTACTATGAACTGGTCAGTATTGGACAACACAGTCTGTGGCCATCGAGTTACGGCTCAAGAATGAAGAGCCTTTTATCTTAATTATTACTCAATACGAAAAGGTCCCATAGGATCAAAGCAGAAATCGCGAAAAGTTGTTCCATGCTTATCTTAAATACTCTAGTGAATGTTCGATCATAAAATTTATTATAATTACTTAAGGTTAATCTACTTATGTACTAATTAGATTTACCTACCACCTTAAGTTTCACATGGTGTTTTATACTGCAATTTACTGCATAGATACGAATGATAGTTGACCATACTGGATTCGTTTTGTCGCAAGTCCGCCAGGTAAAAAGGATACTAGCAAGTAGGCATAGAATTTCCTCGTATCTAGCTCTGAAGCTCTGAGGTTCACGTACCTACCTTAGTGCTTCAAATCGCCAATCCGCAGTGGGCAGGCGAAGTGATTACGACTCAAAGTCCTGTGCCCTCCAGCATTATGTATGTAGGATTGTAGGCTTCTTCTTCAGGCTATATTATGTAGTACACTGCTGGACATAGCCCTCCCTTAATGAGCGCCATAGCGCCCTGTCTTGGATTGTAGGCTTAATATGATAAAACTCTACGATGGCATTAATAAAGTCAAAGATGGCTCGGCTGTTGCGAATTATTTTGCTGATTTAATTCCGATAAAATGAGAGTAAAAACTGGTTAAAAGCCAGAGATTTCCCAGTTTATAACACTGAGTAGGTGGGATTACAATAAAAGAGTGGATAGTTGGAAAGTGTTTCTGTTGTGTGGAATAGTAATAATAATAACTATTGTTAAAAAGTACGCAAGCCTAATTTTATACATGTAAACGGTGAGCTAGAAGCTAAGGCCTGGCTTAAATAACCGACATTGTTTTGAGTCGATTAATTACATTGCCATTAATGAACAACGTTGGGCCCTTAAGTACAAGAGTGCGTGTGGGAGTAGTGCGGCGGCGCAGGAATGCGGCCCGACCCGCAGCCAATGACCGCGAGGGACGCGGCCGGCGAGTGTTGTTTTTTCTTTTTTATTCGTCCAGCCGCATTGTGAGCTGGCCAGCAGCGCTCGTCTCTTGCAACTTTGACAGCTGTCAAAAGCGATGCGATGAAAACTAGCGCTAAAACTTAAACAGTTGGTCACTAAGACTATAAGGATTTTTTACGTCTTACTGCCACGTTTTTTTTTCCAGTACAATATAGACAGTCGGCACCATAATAGTTGACATCACATGAACCTCCACATTTTATGTGCAACCGTAACGTAACTATGAAGAGTGCTTGCGTGTAAAATAGTACAAGTACAAAGAATACTTGTCATGAAATGTCATTTCTAGGCATCTAGCGGCCTAGCTTGAATACTTCAACGCGTTGAGTCAGCGCGCAAGCGCGATATGGTGGTGACAAACATTTTCCTTTTTTTCTTGACCGCGCGACTAGTTCCAGCCAGGATTCCTAACGAGACGAGTTGCAACAAAGCATATTAGCCATTGTTTTTTTCTGCGATAAGCTGCGATTGGGATTCCGACGGGTGACATAACTGGATTCGACCGGATGCGGCGTTTTCGTTTATTTTTAAAGTTTGGGAGTTTGGTTGCTGTGCGTGTGACCAGCATCCAGCGAGTTAAAGTAAAATCAACTTTAATACAAAGATGATCATACTTTGTGATTGGACTAATCAGTAATAGAACTGTTGTGGCTTACTCGAGACTGCGATAGCTTATCTGTTTATGACGGGTGATGCGACCAGGGTTGCCAGATGGCCGGGAAATCCGGAAAAGTCCTGGAATTTTTCGCCTGGTTCTGTGACCAGTATTACAATTATTTACCCGGATTCCCCCAACACTCGTTTTTGTTTTTTATCACAAAATTATGATGATTGCACGAAGTATGATCAAGCCATGCAAGCATGGCGTACTCGGTGGGGACAACGAAGGTGGCGTTAGCGCGACAACCAAATGTCATATTAAGATTTAGTTAGTCGGGGGCAATTAAATAAACAGGTCTTGTTAGAGAGTTACATTTTTTTGGTGTTTTTTTTTTTGGCCCGGAATCTATAATACGCTTGCACATCTGGCAACTCTGGATGCGACCTAATATCCTCCAGTAGTAGTAACAACTGACCGCAGGTCATCTGAGTAAAAGACGTTGACGTCATTTAGAAACAAGTTAAGGATATAAAATCATGAAAAGTTAATTATAGCTGACAGGCGTACGTAGTTGGACAATGTTTTAGCAATATATGAAGAAATGCAATCAGCTCCCATGGTCTGTAGTTTTTTCAGCCCAGATAGCTTGGAATATATTAAGGAGCTAGGCCTTAACAAGAAATCGCGACCGGCGCCGGCTTGGCCCCGAGACCTCGCTATCGGCTGCACTAACACGTGTTAATTACCGATATTACAATAAAAATATAATCATTACACCACGTCATTTTGGGTCAACTCATTTTATAATGGTATCAATTAAACATTTCTGTCTATCTGGTCTCGTGTAGGTCCCGTCGGTTAACATTTTTTCATCAACCTTTATATTTTAGTTCAAAATAGCCGGTATCATAATTGTGTAGTGTGCACTGTTTTTATGATATCTGTAGATTATGAGAGACTTTGCAACTCAAATGTGAAAGTTGACGTGCTGTTGTTGATCGGTGGCTGTCGTCGGTGTATTTTGAAACTTTTTCATCACGCGCCTGTAATGTAAGTGCGTAAAAAATGTACGCAACCCTTTGTTACAAAATATAATATCACAGTTTTTCATTATTAGGTTTCGGCAATCGGTTTTTCTCCGCACTAATGCCTTTCAGGTTTTCTTCTTATTTTTTGGATACACAAACAATCATTGACTCTAACTCGAAAGAAAACCTTTTTGAACTAATGAAGTTAATTTTTATGTATTTTTAAAATTTTTACGCCTTATGTATTTCAACGTGTCTCATGTGTTTTTGTTTCACATTTTTTACTAAGGAATCGCCACCGTTCTGGCCCTCTTATAAAGGATTCACGACCCTTGAGGGAGCTGCAACCAGCTGGTTGATAGACACGATATACCACATGGTGTATTACAATGCCCAGACCTAGCCGAAAATTGAGGGTTCTACTTACTACGTCAATACGGCTAGAGAAACTTGGATTCAATAATTATATACAAATAGTTCTCTGGCCAATCGCCAACTACCAACAGGTAGAAAGCAGTCATCGTGGCATTTCTTTATCAATTTATTCAATCTCTTCACGTAGCTACCACCGCTGGCGCTCGTAATGAAGGGCGCTCCTTCTCTGATGCGCTCCTTTTCGTAATTAAAGGAATTACTAAAATATGTGAGGTCACAGCAGGAGAGGAGGTTCACAAAAACGAGACTCCGACAAGTACGGGAGGGACACCAAAATCATGCGTCGTCAGACTCGTGACGTAATTTGTGGATGACTTATGTAAAATGGAAACCAGCCGACACGCGCTGCCTCGTCTTGACACGAGATAAAAACGGCAATTTTTCTTTGTACTGCGACTACAACCAAATAAAGTTTCGTTGACTGCAGTCAACTTGCAGAGTGTAAAAAACTGTCATCTTGTAAAGAGTCAGCGATCACCCCGTTCGTCATGAGATAATCCGTTGTCATATCGTGGCCGTGACCGTGACAGGCGCAAGTTCGTGAATGAACTCATGCCAATCACGAGCTCCTTGCGTGTTAACGGAGGTAAAGACTCTCAAAAACCTACTAGACATGGGCGTCTATGCTATATACTTTAGCGGCGCCCGTGAGGGCAAAAATCCGCCGACCGACGAAAAAGTTTTGACGTTGCTAACGAAGGCTGGGATTTTAAAGAACCTTGTGACAAAGATTCTTCTTCTTCAGGCTATATTAGTCCACTGCTGGACTAATGAGCGCCACAGTGCAAGGTTGTGTCATCATTGGGGGGTAATGCCCATAATTATGTGACAAAGATTAATTGAGTAATTTGTTGCATGCATGTTTTTTTGATACAAGACATATAGAAATAATTCTTATATATCTAATCACTTTAATCTAAATTTAATTCAATACTTTTTATGATACATTATAACAAGTTGTTTTCGCTAATAAAATCTACTATTTTTCAATAATGACTAAAAGAAAACAAGCAAAATTGTTGCAGATCGCCATGTGATCAACTTTTACATTCTACGACCTTTTCGCAACACCGCACCGGGATGGATCAACCAGTCTGAGAGCCTCCAAATCGATTCCAAATAACAAACGTCGCTATTGCCTTCCTTTTGTTTTCTTTTAAGGTGCAAAAATTTTAAGAGTTTTTGCTAGTTCTTTATATGTATTTTTTCGATTTAAGTACATTTTTATGGAATTGGCAGCTATATTTAATTGGCGTCGTAAATTGCGTTTCTTCAAAGCTATGTATAATTTTTAGCGGTCTTTGCTTTTGAATATTTTTTTCGATATCGCGGCATATTAGCATGTCACATTAGCATGGCATATTAGCGTGCGAGAGTATTAATCCTAGGATGTCTATCATTCTCTTAATTCTAAGCTATTTTACCGTTCAAGTCTACTGAATTCTAAATGTTAATCTGTAGCTAGGAGTTTTCTTGCGCATGTCAGCACTACCATATTATTATATGCTATTTTTTATATTTTAATTTTCTTACTTAAAAATTAAATACTTCAGGTCTTCTATACCTTCTTTACATTGTAGTTTTGTTTTTACGTCATTGTCTGACGTCACGGAGCCGATCCGGCGCGGTCACGCGAGCATACATCAAACGCCGGGGAATTTCAGCCAAAATACAAGGGGCTTAAGCAGAAACTTTCTAACCTACGTCATACCGATATTATTATGCCCTGAGGATCTAGGGAGCAAAAAGTTGCCGGCATAGCAACAGTAAAACCTTGTATATTTAAATTAAATGGAAATGGTTATTTCAGACAGAGATCGTTAGAACAAATTACATTCTGTTAGGTTAAATAAAAAAGTAATTAAAAAATTTTGGCCTCCACCAATGGTAAAAAAGGCGATTTTTACGATTATAAGTTTAACAAACGTTTTTTCACGCGCATAAATTTATAATTTGTAACATATCACAATGAATATTGCGTGCAAGCTTACAATTAACATCGCACCGCGAATGACCAGATTGTCACACCTCAAGCGAGATTTCGCCAAGGTACTGTAGGTCTTATTGCTCACGGCATAAATATGGAAATCGAATCAAACGGTGGAGTTTAGTGTCTTCCATTCATTCGGCAATCGGCATCGACGTCACTCTCTTCCGACCAGTTATTGGTATTGTTATTGCTGTCTTGCTAACCACATTAACGTGCATGACTAACATGGAAGGTCTTGTTTGGCACTGCTTGTTTGGTTTGGTGTGAATTGGAGCTATACAAACAGTGTTAAGGCAATAATAATTTGAGAGGTCGTTTTACTCCTCAACACTAACAGGAAGGAGGCTAAACGAGCAATCGGTCGTTTACGTTTCTTTTGCAATGCAATATTCTAATAGGTGAGCTATGCATTATCTTTATCACATAAGTGTTACTTAGATATAAACTTAGTTCTAAAGTTCGCAAGTGTACGTAACTCTAAATATAAAGCCAATTATAGGTAATGCCTGGACTGGGAATCAAGCCTGGGTCTCTCGCATCCAAGTCCATTGTTCTACCCACTGAACTACCACCGCGTGAATTTGTTGTAGCGATATACCACATGCAAACTGTGAAGGAAGACATGGTGAGGAAACCCGCTTGGTTGGCTCCGCCTGTATTGACTTGTCTTTTCTGTGGGCTAGTCCGACTAAGCTGTCAAAATGGTGCAGGTGCTGGGCAAGCCGATTCCATCTAAAAAAAACAATGTCCCAGGCATTGCAGCGTCCGAGTGGTTCCGTCACGCACCTAGCGTAAGTGAAGGTGCCTCTGGACGCTGTATAAATCACCTTATTTCGCAGATGTAGGGGAGGAAAGAAAGTTTTAAAATTAAGATAAAATTAAGGTCTCAAAGAAAGCAAATTTGTATTTGAAACAAAATTTTATTGCAGTAAAATCAAGCTAGACATATGTGGAAGGTTCTTGTGTGGGAGCCCAAGACCCACTTCTGGTCACTGAGCCACTGGAATAAGTATGTAAAATCAAGTTACTGTAATAAAACTCTTGTTAGTTTTAATTTTTTTATTGAATTATAAACGATTTTAATATAGGTTTTTCACCATAAGATAAGATTAAATAGTTTTTGCCTAAATAGAGTTGGGAGAGAACAGACCATTCTGAAGCAAGGTTTCATCTGTTACCTGACTGAATAAAAACTGTAAGTAGAATGTATATCTGTACCTCAACTGGACGGCGGGAGCCGAGGTCAAATAAAAATAAAACCGCATCATAATCTATAGCAATCACGCAATTAATTTCTTGTAATTACAGTCCACTACCTGCCAATTTGCATTGCACTTCGAAATTAAGAGTCTACCGGTCGACATTGCCCAACACATAATTCGTTAACCCGCTCGAGTAACGAGCGAAAAGTAACAACGGGCGACGTTCACTATAATAAATTTAATATCACACGAAAATTATCCGTAAAGCGCTTCGTCGTGCTAACTAGCGCCACCAATGAAATAAAAAATCATAACCTGTTTTATAATACATAAAAATCTGTGATAATTATTTTAGAACATACAGCCTAGAACGTAGTATCAACATCGTAGGACTTTAATCGACTTCCTCTAAAAACAATAGTTTTTGGCGGCAATCGATTAAAGCCCCAGGTTCTAGACTGTAGGTCCTAAAAATAGTTATTATAATGGTTTCGGTTTATGTTTACTTTTTGAAAAACAAGTAAAGTTTTTAGTAAAAAATGGTGTTTTCAAAATGATAATTTTAGTATCGTCGTCGTCAGGCTATACTAGTCCACTGCTGGACATAGCCCTCCCCTGAAGAGCGCCACGTTGTGCTATCATAGGGGGTAATGCCCATAATCCCAACGCTGGGCATGCGGGTTGGGGATCGCAGTTCGGTGGATTGTACTGCAGGGGGCGCTGCTGCCCACCCCCCAGTTTGTGTCCCTTATCGCCTTTTACGACACCCGCGGGAAGAATTGAGTTGGTGCTATTCTCTAGGCCGACACCACACAGCACAATCAAAGCTTCTCAATCAAAACCTTGGTGCAGCATAAGAAAAAGTGCCTTGAATGTCCGTTATTTTATTATCTATCTAACCATCTGATCACATTTATTAAAGGTATACTCATTTTATTACAAGCACTAACAATGTTTCAAAAATGTCAGATTGTGCGAGCGAGACAGCATGCCCGACGTAACAGCATCCTTAAATGCATACGAAGTTTAGTCTACAGTCCAAGGAAAAAAGCCCGCTCCCGTGACGTGCCCGTCGGACGCACGTGGCCTGGATTTTTTTGCGCCAGAATAGTATTCTCTAACCTTGAACGTATATAGGGTTAATTTCGTTTGTATCATTGCGCCCGTTGTAATGTGAAGTGAACAGTCCTTAATTAAGTAGGTACGTGCCGGGTCAGTCGGTTCGTCGGCTTATTCACACAGCTGCGAAACCGGCGCGCGGCGTGTGACTCAATGGAGCTCCATTCATGCGCAGGCGAAGCGCCCGTTCACTATTTCAATTCACATTTTTCCTTCGCGAAATCGCGTCGGTCGGTGGGTATAGCGCGAGTGAGGCGGTTCGATTGCGGACGATACCGAATCGATAGGGGACCAGCATGTTTGAGAGATGTCCCTTTACTGAACGAATTAATCTATTTATATGCTAATAGTACGCCAGTTACATTTTAACTAACCTAAGTACTTGGAATGTGTGGAAACAATGCTTCAACAACTCTGTGACTCTAACACCTATGGAAGCATCTATCAGTTTTGAGCAATTAAGTATCAATTAATAAACATTACCAAGCCTTTTTTAGAAAACGAATTTTAACTTTCAAAGTGCAAACGAAACATCAGGATCCCAACCAGACGGTTCGTAACAAAACAACGCTAAAAGTTTGGCGACCATTGCGTACGCATGTTTAAAATTTTGATAACCCAATATAGTTTGTTTACTTGGTGTCCAGGATTCGTGGCTTTCAGGTTGGGTCATAGTTTTGAGTTAAGTTTATTTAAGTTTTGAGCGTCAATACGAATAAGATCATGTTGTAAAAACGAGTGTTTCACAATACATCCACAGAAATGCCGTTGAATGAACCGATCGTCTATGTTTCAATGGTTGCAAAACCACTTGACGAAGTGAAGCATATAGCTGTACTTTTCATTGATCCTCTAGAACCGTAAAAATGATTCCGTACTATGCTCAAGGTAAGGGCGAAGGCAACGTAGGTAGATCGGTAAAATAATAATAATGCAGGGCTTCTCTCAGAGAAGTATGGGCTTAATCACCACGCGTGCCCACCGCGCATTGGCAATTTAAACGTTGAGGTAGTGAACACCTCCGACACTCAGGTCTCCTCACGATGTTCTCCTGCATTGTTATTATGTGGTATTGCTATTGTAACTTCACAAATGTAGGTAGGTACGTAAGTTAGAAAACTACTTGCCAGTTTCTGAATTGAGAACTTTGCTAAGTAATAGTTAACTGTAGGGCTGTCTCTTCGAATCACTCAGAAAAAAAATGTGACAGAATGTTACTTAAGTATTTGCATAGTGAAATTCTCAATTCAGAAACCGGCCCAAATACTTTGGTACAAGCCGGGTTTATTCGGTATAGGCAAAAACATATCTTTAACGGCACGATACAGAAACTCAATGTAATCCTAATCCTTCAGCTTCTTAACCATACAAAAAAGCAAGATACAAAATAGATTACTTTGACATTACAATAACATGTTTATTGTAGATGGATATTGATCATCTACTTACAACGACCGCCATCTTTTAATTGGTGGAGGGGGGGACACAAGTTCAAAACTCGGAGTGAATATGTAGTTCATGAGTAGTAAATTGAAATTGTCCGAAATTAATTCAATCTTTTACGTGCTTTTACCTCCAACGTTCAATAAGTCACAGTTTCTGTGCAATTTTGGATAAAATACTTTGTGCATAGGAGTCTTCTACGATGCTAAGTAGACAAGAAACAGACAATGTGATTTCAACTTAAATTATTTGCGAATAGAGATTCAAGTCTACTGTAGCTACCATCCCTTCGTCATAATTAGCACTAATCTGGACGTTTCGGGGCTATTTTCAGCTATCGCCTAAGGGGAACACCCTGTGTTAATGTCAGCGAAATGCGTAATTATCCCAAATACCTCCCCGGCGATGTTATACAAGGTGTAAAAGAATAACAATGCAGAATCTTAACCAAAGCCAGGAGTTACCAACTCGACCCGCAATTTCGGCAAAATATAGTCTGGCGTGCGTGCCTGAAATGACAAAGGACTGCTGATGAAGGGAAAGAGTTTTCTAAGGTTAACACGAGCACTAGACATAATAAAAACTGTGTTTACACGGATTTTATGAGTCTTCTGATGGAAGATGAGTCTTCCGAGACCACGGTACTTGAAAAAGTACCGAAACGTCGGAAAATTGTAAAAATGTATAATTATACGCGTAAAATCCGTGTAAATACAGTTTTTATGAAGGGAAAGAGATTTGCCAGGACCGTCGCTAGTTGCCTCTGCGTCTACCACTTCGGAATACCTATAGAAGTGCGTTTATGTTATGTTCACATCTGGTTTCGCGTGGTTTATTAATTTATGTTAATTGACACTTTCGTTGCCAAATAAGATGCTTTGTATTGTTTGCTCGACGAATTTTCATCAGACGGGCACGCATGAAGAAGTGTCTTCAGTAGCTGACGGCGAGGTTCGATTCATTTCGAATCGAATAATTCAGATGAAGCAAAGCATCATTAACAAATTAACAGAGAAGTCATGCAAACTTATGCTACCACTTACCGCATACGCGGTAAGTGCTCATCTAAGCAGGTTGATAAAAAAAAATGAGATTTTAGTGAAACTTGTAGTTATTTTGTTAAATCGTTTTTAGGGTTCCGTATCGAAAGGGTAAGGGACCCTATTGCTAAGACTCCACTGTCCGAAGTCTGTCGTCAGGTTTTAACTCATGAACAATGTTGAAATTACCACAGATAATGTATATCTGTCCGCTGTAACAACAAATACTAAAAAACTAATAATATTAATATTTTAGAGGGCCTCCCATATAACAAACGTATTTTTTTCTTGATATTAATAACGGCAACAGGTAGGGTGTCTCATGTTATGTAGATATTGGTATGGAACCCTTCGTGCGCGAGTCCTACTTGCACTAGACCGGTTTTTATTTTACGGAAAAAATGTATTCATTTATTGAAAATGTGAAATAAATAAGTCAATTTGACTATAGACAATTATCACAAAACATACAAATTATCTTTATAATTTAAAAACCTATTTAGGGGCTAAAAATCTTTATAATTTAAAAATTCGAACTTTGGGTTAGAGTTACGTCAAATTGCGTGCAACTATGGTATGACGACTATCGAATACACCCACTCATTTCCCATTATGTAGTCCACCTCACAGTTACGTTAGTAACGTTTACCTAAAACAAAGCGTTAGTGGCAAACACGAAAAAAATGGAACACTACGGTTCCGATGTGGAACAAGCTTAGGCATAGCAGGCGCTGAACAAAGGGCCATAAATATCGCATTAGTGTGGGCAGCGAGAGTACATAGGCGGAAGCCTTGGAGCGTTAGGGTAGATCGAAGTTACGGCTGCTCTACATGGCGTTAAAAGTCGTACACGTCAAAAGTCTAAAGAGAAGAAACCTATCCGCCCCAAAAGAATCGACCAGCCTTTCCAATTTTCATATTCCGAATTCGCCTGGTACGACGCGGGTGAGTGATGTTCCATTGTTTCCCAATACAGATTATATTTATAGGATCAAAAAACGGTTTACAATGAGTTATGTATTTATACTAAAGTACACATTGTTTCTCAGCAGTAAATGTAGCCTCCATTGGCATATCGACGGCATCGCAGTGTCAACAAGAAAATATAGCCTGAGAAAGTCTTGCTCGTTTCGAGTCACCTAAATTCACGCGTTCACCTTAATATTTAAGCAATTTCGTAACCTGACTTTTGAGTTACCTTAGCGCTTAAGATCGCCAACCCGCGAAAGGCTCGCGTAACGATTCAGCCCATACATATCCTATATCTCCGAGTCAATATGCAAGCCTATATATTAAAAGGGTCTGATCGATTAGACCCGTTTAACATTATAAACTATGTACGAGTATCGCAAATCATTAAGAAATAATATGCAAGCAGTTATTACGCTTGATTTGAATTGAATAATTTTCAGTCTTGAAACATTAGGCTGTCACTTACGATGCCGAAATCAACTGTCAACTCAGAGCTGATAATTTTGCATCGTGTTCATTAGGTCATTAGGTGTCATTAGGTCAAGAGTATAAACGTAGAGCTAGAGACTGAAGCGACCTCATATTTTCAGATTTTACTCTTGGGTTTAGTTCTATTGATAAATAAGCTTTGTCCACACTTCTGTACTCCGATATTAACAACATTGAACTGTCTCATATGATAACTAGGTTTAATATGCAGTTACATTCGGCTGCTTATATCTTGATAGTTCCTCACACTTAGTAATTAAGACTAATAATTCTCCCTCGCAAAGGGTGACGCGATAACAGGTCTACATACGCTTATTTCACTATTCATGCATGAAATGTCTGAACAGCAATTGCCACTGAGGTTTAATCAGGCTGGCACGTAACAAGATTGAGGTACGTATTTACATGGGAGCCTTGTGCAATAATCGATGCCTCCACTGCACAATCGTGTGAATGTAGCGAGTGACTCAAATCTGCTTTTAGGTATGTAATTATTACGTCAATCATCGTCACATAACGCTTTAAAATGTCTCATAATACTGACACAGGGAAATTACAATCCATTCATTGGATCCACTGATTCATGGGAATAATAATAAATCGGTTACCATAGTAATAAGACAGATATGGTGACGGCCAAGACCATTGCGAATCAATGTTGATTTAACGGTAACAATAATTTCAGTCAACCAAATACAGGGAGAAACTCCACTTCAAGCTATTATAGAAAGTATTGCGTTCAGACTGGCCGCAGACCACAGCGGAAGTATGTATTGAGAACATAGGTTTGCCCCTATTCTGTGAATCTATAATGGGTGGGTTTCTCTTTATCTACCCAGATGTCGCACCTTTTAGTCCGCCCTGAAGCTTCACAGTGTCGCTGGCAGGATCTCATGCAGGCATCACTCAGCGTTATCGCAGTGACGCGGTTTTGCGAGAAAGATGTCTAAAAAAAAGTCGTCGCTTTCGACACGAAGGATGCAGAATCCAAAAGTGTCAAAATATGTATTTAAATGACATTTCCGAGTTGTCCAAATTGAAAGAATCCGCCTAACAGATGAAACAAAACCTACTGATCAATAGGATGCGCCTCAGATGCTTCACGGTATCCAGTTTGTGTACTTTGGTACTTAGTTCGCGATTATGAACGGTCGTTTGTAAATAACAACTTCATAGTCGCGTTTTGTTCTGCTTCGTTGATACTGCTGTCTATCAATTATATTACAGTATTACATCATAGGGCCAAGACTGAAGAGGCGCCCTGTCTTCAACCCAAGCTGGAGACAGGGCGCTATGGCGCTCATTAGGGGAGGGCTATGTCCAGCAGTGGACTACATAATATAGCCTGGAGAAGAAGAAGATTACATCATAAATCAAGCACTCAGTAAAAATAACGGTAAAGCTTCCTTTTATATCTTACTCAAGTCTACGCGGTGTAATTAGAAGAGGTCGTGAAAAGTGAGACATCGCGATTCGTAAAACATGCCTGTGGTAACAGGGTTAATAAATTACCAATGTGTAAGGCTGTTCCATTTCTAGCTGGATTATGTTTAGAGTTATTCCACAAACTCCTACCGAACCTCTTTCTCCAATGCCTGGCAGGAATTTAGATTTTATGAATATTTACTTAACATTACTAAATTACCTAGTTGTTTTAAAATTTGATGTAAAGGAAACAAATATTTTTTTAAATATTTAACTTTCAAGATTAACAGATGAATGTGACGAAATCTAGCTTTTAGATTTTTGATAATATGTACTATACTAAATTGACTCCTATTTTCAATTGAATTATTTAAACAGTCCACAATCAGGCACTCGGAGGAGTGGGCATTGTGAGCGAAAAATCCACAAATTACCCTGGAGTTGGAGTTGTTCGTGGAGATTTGTAAGAAAACCATTTGTTTAGTTAGAAGTTGGTTTGCCCAGCACCTAATATCTAATCAGGTTAATCGACTAACGCAACATACAAGGTCAATGCCAGTGGTTCAGCTCCACGCTAAGGCTTTAGAATAATAAGAAAATGGCAATTCTCAGTAGGTATAAAAAAATACTAGCCATAGCCTTATTATGCTACGAAGCGGCCACTTAAAACGCTGAACGATGCGCAAACAAGACATCGATACAAACCGTGGGAGGCAAACTAAGTACCTACTCATAAAGTCACAATAATTCCAAAGTCCATTCAAGTTTCCTTTCAGCCCACTCGCTTAACCCGCCGCCGATTGAGTCGATCGATCGCCAAGTGATTTTGCAGAGTTAAAACTGGGGAAATAAGTACATAAAATCAGACATAACCGCCAGTCATGACCTATGGATGAGGTAATGCACATTTTTATGAATATCCGAATGCCATATAACTGATTAAGGTCAACCTTTAAGTGTCCACCTTTATACATATTAATCGTTTTGGAGAAGAGGTTCTCCAAAACTATTGATATTTATAAGTTACTTCTACTGTTAGTTAACTCAGGAAAACTATATTTCCACGCATGGCTTCCGGTTCTGTTCCGGGCAAAACCAAGAAATATAAATGGTTGTGGCGTCCAGCATTGGATAAACATCGGCTGACGACAAACGACTGTTCATTAATTACGTAACACAATTAAGGAGGAAGGGGCCCGAACGCGGACAAGTTTTATTAAACGTCTGTTTAAACAACAAAACAACGTCAAGTTTTCCGGCTTCTTGTATGTAGGTTTGTTCGTTCCTACAAAAGACTATACCGTCCTAACGGTTAAATTTAAACGACATTTTGGAATACTTACGTCATCCCGTAAGGTAACTCAACTACAACTTATACACCGCTTTTCATAAAATTACAACAATTCGATGTGCATTAGATTCGGCGTAACCGAGTCTTCCTACAGTATAACAGTAGGTTAATCAGCTATGCAAAATCATGAATAGCAGTTTTATGAAATATGACCCTGATATGCCGCAGGGCGCGTCCATCAGTTAATGATGGAATGTCCCAGCTCATTAGGACGTGCCACCCTATGAGCCCAATTAACCTTTCGGCCGCGGGTCGCAGGACGCCCTCCGGTCTGAGTGAAGTTCATTCATGATGTCACTACGACGGACGTGGTACATTTGCGTGTGAAGGTGACAGAAAATGAGACAGAAGAACCGGAGAGAGCTTCATACCACGCGTTACTCAATTAATCATATTATACTTATGGATGACGAATGGCTGATTATGTTCATGATGATGACAGACGATTAGAATCGCTCAGGATTGGTGGGCATACTTAGGCCCCTCGTCAATCTAGGTTTAATGGGTCTAGTTGCTCTACCCGTAGGCACCGCTCGGGGTCATGTATAGGGTAACGAGGGTAAAACACAGTGCAGGGGATAAAACAGATCTTCCGACGCGAATTATGTAAGTACAAATTACAAACCTACTTTTCGAAGGTACAATTTTTTATTTTATTTATTGTTCTCCGGCCTGCCACCACATACCATGGGCAAATTCGATTGCCAATTTGTATCTATCTCATTAGATATTTTTGATGTCAACACTACGAATGGTGGTAGGCACAAAAACATTTGCGGGCAAAGATCTAGAGCATAGCATGGAAGTCGATTCGTTACGATCTTTGGCAGACAGAAAGCGGTGCGGGGCGAAATAGGATCGTTTCGGATACAAAATTGTTTTATAAGTCGGTTCCTGACTCCGCGCTTTTTGCTGAAGATGTTTGTCGGCATCTAAGTATTTTCCCATGCAAACGTCATTAATGGGAAATATCAGTGTTTGGAACGAGACAACTGCGTCGGAAGAAAGCCAGTGTCGATCTGTCGATGTCGATCGAACCGGAATAGCGGAGACGCTTTTTATCCGATAGTCAATACGACGAAATGATTAGCGACGAGGAAAACGTCTCAAGTACAGGTCCATACTAGGATTCTCCTGGGGGGGTATATTTATGAATGTGAAGAGACGTTATTGAATAGACCCGGAAAATCTGAGTTCCTATACAAGTCCATCTCCCACAGAGAAATGTGGTATAACAAAAACTCCAGCTTAAATAACAAAATAATGACTTGCCAATATTCATGGAGCTAAACTAAGCTACTTAGATATTCATTCATTTATTTAGTAACAGATTTATTAAACCGAAATCTATCCACTTATTCCTGATTTCATGGTTTATTTGAAAGTAACTTGTTTTATAATGATAACACAAGTATGTTCTTTATTGTACACCGGAAAAATCTACAAATACAAAATATGTACACAGGTACTACGTAGAACAATTGGCAGTTTTATTTCTAAAAGCAATTTCATTTCGGTCGGGGGTTCTAGTCCCGGCATGGATGGAATTTTTAGGCTCTAAATAGGTTTTTAAAATTTCTTACAACCTTACGATGGAAAGTTGTAATGAAGAATTACGAGTACCTTCTCCTGCAACAACCCTTATCGAATGTGATGATTCCTCTGCCCTCTCGAACCCCTAGATCGGACCCTGCGCGCGCGCAAGAAAACGTCTTCCCACGCGCGCGCGCGCGCTTCCCCCAGCGCACAATTAACTGACATCCGCCCGTCTAACGAGATCCTCCATCGTGCGAGCCGATTACGAGTTATTCATATTGGATAACGCGGCGACATTCCGTTCACAAGCTAAATTGCCTTGAAACTAGTCCCTGGTCCCGTTCGCTGCTACCTTTTGCAGCTTCTTGTCTCAACACCATCTCTAGCAATATCCATGTAAGATGAAACGTATCGAGGTTGATAAATCAACATTTTTATTGGTGAGAAAAATTGCGATTTTAAGCAGATTTTTTGCCGAATAAACCGTCCGAATCGGGAAGCCGCCAATCAGGGACATAAAAAATGACAATCTGACTTATTGACTTATTAGTGGCCAAGCCAATGTGACATTTATAGCAAAACTTAACATCTTGATAAATAAGCAAAATTTTGATCCAATTTAATGTTAATGACTGTCTCGATGGTCTAGCTCGACTAGGAAGCAAAGGTCGTGGGATCGATTCCCACTGAAGGCCGCCGTACTAAATTAGTACAAATGGCCTCACTCTGGGTGCATTTTCACGTTTATGATGTCCTTACCTGGTTACCATAGGACAGTATATCCTAGTTTAGGACCAGGACAAGTGATTGTATTAGGTGGAAGTTATTATGAATACTACAGAACCGAGTGTCGGTTTGTATTGACGATGAGAACAATATGACGGAGAGGTCACTGTCGTGCTAAGTAACGTCTGACTCACTCTGCTGAACTGTCTAGAGCGGGACGGCCTACAGAGTGCCTGTAGTGTGATGGCACATTTCTGGAAACCAGTGTTCACACGGATTCGTGGCTGGTTCACACTACGTGCGACTGCATAAAAAAAGGGTGGGTTAGGGATGTCACCCGTCCACTTAGTCATTAGTTGTATCATAATAATATTTACTAGATCCACGTTTAATTATTCGCACTCGCTTCGCGAAGCGCTCGTGGCCTAGTCGAACCGGGTGATTGGAATCAATCACTTGAGTTAAGCAACAACAGGCGCGGTCAGGTGCTGGATGTGTGACCGTCCCGTGACTACCGCTAGTGGCATTTTACCGAGCGCTTCCGTGCTTCGCAAGGCACGTTAAGCCGTTGGTGCCGGCTGTCATGTAATGGCAGTCATTAAGCCATCTCAGAGGCCTTATGGGCGGTTTGATAACTTCTGACAGATAAGGCCAGCCACTGCCTTACAATCCTCCACCAACCCGGACTTGGCCCCCGTGGTGGAGTATGGCCTGACCTTCCTGCGATGCAGGAAGAGACCTGTGACCCAACAGTGGGGACATACAAGGGTTGATATCGACATCGACTCGCTTTTCAATAATGTGAACCAAGCCTCAGGTAATCGAGGCGTTGAGAGTTTTTAGATTGGTGCTGATAAGATTAGACACTATGTAACGGTGCCTTGAAAAAACTGCTTTTACGTATGTAATGTTGCACCTATTGCTTGTGTATCCTACTATCATTAGAAATGTGACAGTTTGTATGTATGGATGTTTGCTACTCAATCACTCCAAAAGGGCTCAACGGATTGGGATGAAATTAGCAACAGAGATAGATTATAGTCTGATCACCTAGGCTACTTTTTATCCCCGAAAAATACATCGTAATTTCCTCGCGAACGAAGTCGTTAGTCGCAGCAGCTAGTTACTTAATTTATGAATTAAATTCGTTCTTTTGTTCCTTTTCTCTCTCTCTTTCTTTCTGGGAGACCCATGCAGAGGAGCGAGACGGCTGAAGGTGTGACCTACCTGAGACCCATTAGCGGCAAATGTGGCACGTGCTGCGCGCCCGCCTCGCTGCACCACTCCGGGTAGGCGCGACGGAACTCCGCGAAGTCACCTGAGGGCAAACAGGAGGGTTTTGATCAATGCATGAATACGCACAAGAATTTGACTGACTTCTATACAATTTCAATTTCACGCAAGCTGAAAGAAGAATAAAATAAGTTTTGGCACATTTTCAGAATTCTGCACGAGTCTCATGATGACACATGTTTGAGAAAAAAGTCAGGCGGACACGTTCAGCATTGGACTAGTTCTAAAATATCTCATAGTTTCTTGTTAGATCTTCTCCGTATAGGTAATCTAATAATTCTGAAACCAGCAGCTTTAATATTTAAGCAGCAGCGTAAATATTTTGTTTTTAAAATTGTAAAATTCAATTTTTGAACCGACACCTAATCCACTAAATTAAAAATATTTGGGTTTGAAGTTTAAATAAGCTATTTGACTTCTGGCGTAGATTGGAATTCATGTTGCTCTATCTTGTTGCCTTTTACTATTTTTTACCAGCCTTGGTGATGTCGTCCGGTACCTACGAGTATATATAATTTATGAGATTAGGGCACAATAAAAGAAAAAGTATCGATACTGTCCTCCGGAATATATGCGTGAGTTTATATTTATTTCGTTTAATTCAGCTTTTGTTGATAACAAGGGTTAATTAATATCTCTTGAATTTTGGAGACAAATCAATATAACCTTAGGACGGGAAATTAATTAACCTGACACGTGCCAACTATTTGTTCGATTATCGTCCCGTATATTAACAATTTCTATCAAGGCTTGTTTACATGTAGACAAAAGCTGAATTACAGGAAATATAGGAATGTGTGTGTAGCTGTAGCTCTTATATAGCATGAAAACGAACAGCCTGAGGACAACAAAGGGCGATGCGAACAATAAGTAACTAATTAGCAACATTTAAGAGAAAATCAATGTACCGTCAACGCTTTGTCCAGCCAGTAATTAATACCTGTTTACTTCAAGTCACAGTTGGCCTCTTCCTTACAATAGAATACTCGTGTCGAAGTGTTGTCGTTGCAACCTGCATTTCATCTCTTTATACCCATTCAATAAGTCGAGAATAAAAAAACCGACAAGTGCGAGTCGACTCGCTCCCCTAGAATTCCATAATTAGCTATGGGGATCCTACCAAAGCTAAATGCCGATTCAAACTTAAGAGTTTTTGAGAGTGTAACGGTGCAAACCTCTTTACACCTTTTTTTTATATTTCTTTAATTCTGTCTATCGTTATCAAAATTAAAAAATACGTCACTCATTTTTGATTTCCTTCATTTTTTCAGATTACTACTCCACATTTTGACTAGACCAGACTATTAAATCTTCCTTCACCTACTTTTTCTGTTTCTATCCACTTTTCTGTTAATATTATAAATAAAACACATCTATAATATGAATCCCCGAATGTGTTGGAAAGCGCAAATCTCGAGAGCAGCTGAACCGATTTAGCCGATTCTTTTTTTAGAATATTCCTTGAAGTACGGGGATGGTTCTTATGGAGAGAAAAAAAAATTAAGAATCGACTGCTAGGCGGTACGAAGTTAGCTGGGTCAGCTAGTTTTAAATAAAGCCAAAAGTTGAATTCGTTCCAGTTTTATTATTTATATTAAATTTTACAGCATCACGAGTCCTTGTAATGGGATCAAACGGTGCAATGCAAGTGCTCAAACGTTCTGTTGGTTGGAATCACAAAGCGGCATCGCGATAATATTCCATTGTCTGGCGCGTGCACGCGGCGTACATTGTGTACGGTTTCATTCAATGCACTCTAACGCGCTCTAATTAAATACCATAGATAGAGACAAACCATCTATCTCTATGGCTCATTCAGATTATAACTTGTTGCATAGTATTTAGTCGAAAACATTTAATAAACAAAAACAGTTTAGTTCAATGTTAACTGCGTCGTTCTTACAGATACGTTCTTACGTATCTGTAAGAACAGAGCCCAAAGAAGTGACATGGTTTTTTTTTTCGCATATATCAGGATCCTTTGAACCAGACATATAGTAGTGAAATTCTTATATTTTTACGCCTTGTAGCTTTTACGGAAGTGGACTCCAAAGTTTCCCAATATTTCCCTGAAAACGGGAATAACCTACTTAATCATTTTGTTTGTTATGCATATGCTACTAAAATGTACTAATGGGAAAATGTAACAACTAAGAGCTTTGACGTTAATTAAGTAAACATTTTGTTTTTATAGTCAATATTTTTTTTCGACTTGACATAAAAAATGGAAAACTTTGGAGTTCATTTCCGTAAAAGCTACAAGGCGTAAAAATATAAGGATTTCACTACGACTCTTCAGATCGTAAGGGCTCTTGCTATGTGCAATACACAAAATCATTTCTTTTTGGAATCCATCATACCTACACTGTGCTGAATGAGACTGAATCTCAAAATGATACACAAAGGGCCAGTTTCTGAATTGAGAATTGAGTGCTGTCTCTTCGAATTTCTCAGGAAAAAGCGTGACAGGACGTTACAGTACTACATATCATAAAAGTCCCTTCGGGAATCTACGTTCGCGCAGACTAGGAAGAAGTGTAACGAAAGTACGTTACACTTCCGAAGCTATAAGTACATTCAACATGATCTTTAACCGATACGGTTAAGGTGCAGAATTGATTGCCGCAGTAGCGCTAGCTATTTCGCTCACGGTAATATTGCCAAACTAATAGTCACCTGCATCGATGACGTTGAATCAACCAATAGCAACAATGGCGCGCGGCCTGCCATAAAATTGAACTATCTGATTGGTCGATCAACTTGCCGCACATCCAAAATTTGGTCATCTGCGCAGGTACGGGTGTACCTGATGTACGGGTGCGAGACTTATTTCTTGTGTAGCACTGTACTTAAGTATTTATTTAGTGAAATTCTCAATTCAGAAACCGGCCCAAAATATTACATATTCTTCTAATTGCTGCGCAGCTGCGTTACGTAGAACTTGATTCATAATCACCGGCCTGTTTGAAATTGCAAAATGTAGTCATTCATTCTTCGTGGAAACTTCTTTTTACTCAGTCATGTGAAGTGGGGGTTTCCATTCTTTTCTTGATTCTGTCTTTCTTGAGTTCAGTTTGAGACTTTAAAATTCAACACGATAGAAATTCTTTTTCTTTGGTGTAAGTGGGGAAACTAAGAAGCTATTTAAGGATAATTATGCAGGAACTAACACATGACTTACTAACCACCGTCTGTTATCTACGTAATCGGAAGAGATACCTATTCGTTAGAGTCAGTTTGTTTTTAGTTGGACATAAAGCCTTAGCCACTATATTAAGAACTAAAAACAAAAATGCAGGTGTCCTGTTTTTTTACTTTTGTGACTTTAATATTTAGTGGCCAGTTGTAATTAAAAATGTAAACAAAAAGTTTTATTCCTCTTTGAAATTCCGCGAAAACGGCCGTATTTAGAGAAAATCGAATAAAGTTCTAGTCTTATCAATCTTAGGTTCTAAATATAGTTGTCACGTTGTTAAGATTTCTCACGTTCACTTTTAGATAAAAACTTATTTTAAAACAAGTTACGATTTTTTTCCATTCGTGGGTTAGCAGTCCGAAGTGCCTTAAGGATCAAACGAGTTCCACTCGCTTATAAATTACACTATTATCCGACGTTACTGTATAAAACCTTCCTCCCCTGCCTGTCATTTTACCTACCTATTTATTTTTTATAGCCTGTGTGGGCGAGGTGCATCTGTATTCATGTAAACCTCTCTCATTTCCCGGCGGCGTGAAAGCTTCATCCATCACGTGACTGGAGTGGGTGCTCCCCATTTCCACATTACCGTGTGGGTGTCGCCTGCGCACATCCGGCGTGTTTCCTGCTGTCCTTTGGAAGCCTTACTTCAGTTAAAGACTGGTGTAGTTTGCTATGATACCTTCGTTCGATTATGAAGCTTTCAGATCAAATACTTAGTCTCGATATATCTTCAGTTTCTGAAGACTGCTCCCTAAATGACCAGCGTTCTTTGGAATCAGGTTTTCAATGGCAATAGATTCTACAGAACGGTAGATACACGCGGTATGAAAGAGACTATCGAATAAAAGGAGGTGTCTCTTTGAGTGTACAGTCGACGACTGGCCCTTGTATTTAAAGTGTATCGATATTAACCCTTGTCCCCACAGCTGGGGCACGGGTCTCTTCCGGCAAGAGTGTATCTCGCTGTCAAATTCAAAAGTGCATACTATTCTTCTGTTAGATGATAGCATCGTATTATTATTTAGACGTATATTATTGTATTTAATTTCAATACTTTATTTCATTCTTAATCATTTTTAACGAACAACAATCGCACTCTGTAGCTTAATAATGAATGAGTTACGGTTGAGACTGGCTGAAAATCAGAGTCGAGGGCTCACTCCCTCGACTTTTTCACTGAGTCAGCTGCCTTTTGTGCCAACTTAGACTCACCACAGGCTACATCTACGTGTTTTTGTTTCGTCTGTTTTGTAATATTAAGTTTTCTTTCGGTTGTTGTTCATATCTGTTTTTTTTGTATCTGTGATGTGTGTTCAAAAATACGTCTTTCTTCCTTACTACCTCCTTCTTTGTAGATTTCCCCGCACTCGGTATTTCAGTAGACAAAGGTCTAAGTTCGAATTCAGTTTGTTGTGTAAACGTCGATGTGCTGGCAAGCGTACTACCCACGGTTGTCACGGCATCCGTTGCTGCTTCCTGCTGCCATGTGCACGTGTGCCGTGTACCGCCTCATTGTCATGCAAATGCCGTGCTGATCGCGTCCGCTCCAACGATTACCTGCATACCGAGGCTTCACTTTTAAGCAAATGGGTCATAATTCTGTCGCAACGAAACCTAGTTAGAAATGCCTTTTTCTTGGAGTTCACAAGACTAATACAAGAAAAAGCAACAGCTTTAAGACTTACTTAATTACTTCCCAATAACTATTAAAAGCTAATAAATTTCGGAACTATTACAGATCTTCGCTTATTATACCACAAATAGGATATATAAATTGGCAAATACAAAGGTTGCAAAATAGCAAAGTAAGTTGCCGCTAAGCACCTGGGATTCTCAGACACGATATGGACGAATTTATGAACAGTTATTTCTTTTGACAAATTCAAAGTTTCGATACCAAGGCAGATTAGAATCATCGGTAGATCAAATCCCAGTAACGAAACTTTGTTGGAAATGCTAACTTAGAGACTGACGCGCCTAACGTTACTCACTCATTTCTCAAACCTTTTTGACACGTTTAAGATACTATGACAGCATTATTACAATGATCACGAGATTGAAAATTTTTTCAAAGGTCGTTAGAAGTGTGATAATTTAACATTAGGCGTGTGGGTATCCCCAGACACGTGTCGTCAGGCTATACTAGTCCACTGCTGGACATAGCCCTCCTCTAAAGAGCGCCACGTTGTGCTACGTGTATCATAGGGGGTAATGCCCATAATCCCCACGCTGGGCATGCGGGTTGGGGATCGCAGTTTGGTGGAATTGTACTGCAGGGGGCGCTGCTGCCCACCCCCCGGTTTGTGTCCCTTAGTCGCCTTTTACGACACCCGCGGGAAGAATTGGGTTGGTGCTATTCTCTAGGCCGACACCACACAGCAGACACGTGTAGAATTTGAAATTTATAAACAATTCTTTTTTTGCGAAATTATAATATCCGAAAGAAGCTAGTTGCGAATCAGCGATATGCCTAAACTCCTTCAGTTATGAACCCATTAAAACCTGTGTATCTAAAAGCGTATAATTATCTGCCGGGAGCAGCATAAACAGATCTTTAAAGAGCCAATAGCCAGGGCATGGTTCCCCCCTCTCCCCAGGGTCCTTGCAGTGTGGGCGGGCGGGCGCGGGGGCGGGCGGTGGCATCGATCCGGTGACTCACCGTTTCATTCATCCGCCGCGCTGAATGAACTTCCCCGCGCGCCCCCAAACCGCACCCGCCCTGTAAGGACCCTGGCCCGCCATTAAAGCTTGTCTCACACTGTATAGTTACTTGAACAGAAGGACAGCCGTATACTGGCTTGTCACATGTCACTGTCTCTTAGTACAGAAACGCTCACGGTCTAATATTAATAGGCCTCTGATACTCTAATTCCTCTCTGGGCAGTCTCATCATCTGCTTCCTAGCTTCAACTGCTTGTTTAGTACTGTATTAGTTTCTTTTCTAAACCATTTCACCAAGAAAACAAGAAATTAAGATTATGTAATAGAAACTTTTATTTTCTTTTCATTTTCTCTTCTCATTTTCATAAATTTTCGTATCTCTTACTTATTTTCTATGGCGTTACAACCCTTTGTGGGTCTTGGCCGCCTCTGAAATTTTCTTCCATTGGTATACTTGCTCATATTTCTGAGGCCTTCTTCAATACAACGTCAACGTTTTCTGGGCCTGCCTCTTGATTTTTTTTTTGTTGCGGCGTTCACTTGCTCAAAATGTTGGTCGCTCTATTATCCGGCATTCTCTACAGGTGACCAGTTTATCTATGCCGCTACGACTTGCGAAACCTGGCGACGATTTTTCATGCATAATTTTAATACTTTTACTAATCTGACCAGTGCTTCTGACTGTACCGATTGTATTGATTGCGTGGGCCGCCCGCGTAACCTTCAGCCGCCCACACTAAATTCTCTTGCTTTTATTTTTACCGCAGATTTCGGCATGTTTGGTGTTGGTTCAAGACGCCCACGGAGCGAACTTAGTTGCCATGTTTCCTTGGAAAAATAAACAACTCGACGCTTTGAGACAACTTTACTTTGATTGATCAGAGCGTCCTAAAGTTTGAATTAACATAACAACAATGAGATCGTAGGTAGAGAGAAGTTGATTAAATGTTAGATAAATAATTATGTTAGCCTACAGGCTAAGACTGATATTTAATTAGTTGAAGTTTGCGGGTGATAAAGCAAAAAAAATATCACATCTTTTAATTTAATGTCAAGTTTATTGTGAGTGTTACGAGTAACTTTTATTACTTGCCTCTATTATCAATTCCACAAATAAACATCAATCGAAATCCAGCTTATTATCAACTTAAGAACAAGAGTAACTTGGACTTTAACCTTTACGAAAGATATTATAAATACTTTTAATAAAAACCTTAGATGTCATAACGATAACTTTGAAAATGTCAATCTCAAATGCTGCTAAATCCAGCTGTCTAACAAAGGGATTCTGCAAAATTCACCCCCACCCGAGAAGGTTCTAGGGTTCCACACCTGAGACGGGCCCCTACTAATGTGCCTATGACATCGATTTGTCTGAGTAACCTATGCCAGTGCAAAGAGAAAATAACACCTGTCGAACCTTTATTGGTGGCCAGCGTAATAATTTCCACAAAAAATGCGTTGTTATGGCGCAAAATATAATAAAAATGGGGATCACACATAACAAAATTTTTTGGACTAAATCTTGGTGTGATTATAGTGAATTCTCAATAGCAACAAATCGACGATGAGATGTCAAAAACTCCTATCTCACTATAGCACTGCAGTAATTTCTGTAAATGGAGATAAGGTACTTAATACTTTTAACTAATATAATACTCCTTGATAGTATACTTTGCTGGCCAACGTAGCAGTGGACGAAATTTTGCAATAGAGGGAGAAGGGAGAGAAATGACATAATTGGTACTGCATCGTCGAAATACTGAAAACTGGCTAAGTGGGACTTTGACTTCCGCTACAGTCCTGAAGGAAAAAAAAACTATTTTTTGGTAACTAAGACAAATATCATTATGTGGTGGTGTGGTGGGACGGAACCCTCGGACGCGAGTCCGACTCGCTCTTGGCCGTTTTTTTTTTACTATCGCTGGGTAGCAAGGCTCCGCCTCCGTCGCCTTTTGCCCAGAACCAAAACCTGTCACTCCGATAAGCGCGAAGTGATGGATTAAAGACACATCATACATGTAGCCGCCAAATTTACTATACAGAAGACAGACACATCAAAGGTCGGATGGACACCTAGTTTATTTTGTAACGTTCAATAAGTCACAGTTTCTGTGCAATTTTAAATGAAATGCTTTGTTTCATTGTTTGATGGCATCCAACTGTGGTCAAGTTAATTCTACGCAAAACTTGTAACTGAGACTCATTTTGTCTGCCATTTACTGCTATTATTAGATGAGGACAATTAGACATTTAGGGTATGGTTCGTTATCATCCAGCTCGACAGCATGAGCTTATTTCCCAGCAAAAACCACCAGCAGTTCTTAAGCTCTGGGTTTAAGGATGAATCGCAAATCCTTAAGATTCATCCACGTTACAGCGGTTGGTGACGTGCCAGCGCGATTTCAATCAAAAATAATCCTTAAACACTTAAAAGTAGAGACTACAAAAAAAATGTGCATAAAAGCCCGTTCCTAAGTCGTCCTTTCGGCCGCTCGTGGCCACTTTTGCTGATAGATTTGTTGTTTCTAACCTTCTATGAATTTTAGGTGTATTTTAGTTTGTAATGTAGCGCTTAATCTCAATAATGTATCGAACTCTATATTTTATATACTAAGCCTACTGATATTTAGTATCTGTAACGGTGGCGACTACCTACGTGAAATATAAATTTCCATAGATTTTGGTTGAATTTAGAATTTTGTTAGCGAATTCAAAGTTAGGTTATAGGTATTTATT
Source organism: Yponomeuta sedellus (assembly GCA_934045075.1). Lineage (NCBI taxonomy): Eukaryota > Metazoa > Arthropoda > Insecta > Lepidoptera > Yponomeutidae > Yponomeuta > Yponomeuta sedellus. The sequence goes on from OW203726.1 coordinate 17,613,487, forward strand.
GGGTTGAAATCGACGAATACTGCTTTTAAGAACAAGTGCGTGGCTTACCAAAGTTTAGTCACCCTAAGAATGCCGATGACGTTTCATTTCAATTGTCTTACTACTAATAAGTAATTTAGAATTAAATACAAAAGTAAAACTAGAAACGTGCGGTTTTATCAATGTTAATTGATAAACAATACGAACAACTTGTAAAAGAAATATCGACACGCCTCATCGACTCATCAGGCGACCTAGGAGCCGGTACCTCGGCCAGCGCATCAGCCTGGCCATACAGAGGTGGAATATAAATAAATAAATAAATAAATATTCATGGACATATTACACAGATCTCGTTAGTCCTATACTAAGTACAACTAAAGGACTTCTGTTATAGGTGCTAACTCGACGATAGATTTAATACAATAAATACATAGATAACATCAAAGACCCGAGACAAACTAGAAAAGTTCGTTTCCTAGTTTGACCCGGCCGGGGATCGAACCCGAGACCTTCGCGTGTTACAATCAGCGTGCCAAACGACTGCGCCACCGAGGCCGTCAAAATATGATGAGGAAAATACGAGGAATGCTGCTAGCGTCCTGGGAACATTCCCCAACGGCAGCGGTCTAGACTTTTTATAATACATTTTATTTTGAAAATATGTAAATACTGCGTTTACTACAATAATTATAATAAGAATAATAATAAAAAAAACCATATGATTGAATAGCCAAACAATGTGATTCTGCAAATTTTCTGAAAGTTACGTTCCATTATTTATTTCAAAGATGTCATCGGCAGTCGTGCTATAACCCAGGTATACAGAGTTGATTCAGGAAGCAAGCTTTCCAACCTTCCTTTGAAGGTTAGAAGTAATCCTCCTTTATTGAGCATATTTCAGCGTGCTGTGCATATTTTACGAGACTTCTGGCGGACATAATTCACGTGGAGTGCTGCGAAGGACTTTCAGCTCAGGCCAGGGCTGCGGGGGCTGTGGTGGCGCGGGGGGCAGGTGCGGCGGCCTTGCTCCGCAGCCCCGCGCCTCACCCCCCGCCGCCCCCCGCTAGCACAGCCTTCGCCAGTCTCCAGCGGACCGGGTTGGGGCGTTTTGTCGGCAGAATGGAATGTCTCTAGAATGTAAGGGGTTATGGAATGGAATCGCGTGTATGGCTTACTGTTAGAAAAGTGTACGTATTATACTATATTGCGAAAAAGAAATAAAATTTAAGAAAATTCATGTACAAAGGCGAGCTTTGCTCTGTGAGAGATTTCTTCCAGCAACCCTTAGGGAGTCGGGCTATTAATGTAATTTATAAAAAAAACCGAATCCTTACCAAATTAATTTAAGATTTTTCGTGAAAGTTTTGGCGCTAAAATACCACCGAAAAAAGGTGTGCCACAATACTGATTCTTAGATCAACAAATTCCTGCAACTCTTAGCCAAGAGATGGATGGCGCGGTACGAGATCGGCCGCTGTGGACATTTTTTTTTAAACCAATTTACTTAACAGTCTATGGTTGACAGTCGACGACTTTTTGGATGCACTTTGGCCAACAGATGCCAGCTGTTAACAGTAGTTTGACAGATTGTTGGTTCACGAGATATCGGGAATAACTCTAACAGAAACCCTCTTAATTATTATGACAATCCTTAGAATCCTGTCTTTTTGGTCTAGCTGTATCGTATCCGATTACCATGCCGAAAGTCGTGGATTCGATTCCCTCTAACGGCCGCCGCCGTACATTTGTACAAATGGCCTCACTCTGGTGTATTGCCTGTTTATGATGTCCTCGGCTGGTTAATGATAATATGATAACAATATCGGGTATACCTACATCGTTTTGGACCAGGACAAGTGGTTATGTGTGGAAGTAAAAAAAATAGTGTACCTACTGGTAAACTGGTCCCCTACCCACGTCTGGCGCACCCTGGGCAACAACCAGTGAGTTTCCGCTGATTGGCAAATTCTCCGATTTGAGGTTGCCTGGAAGAAATTGCTATTAGCAATAAGGACGCCAATTGTATGTTATCTTCTGTATCTTTATCAATTTTCCGGTATACATTAAAGAATATTCTTATCTTATCCTTTCACTACGATGACAAACTCAAATCCAGCCGTGAAGCCGGGGCGCTTTGTATTTCTTTATCGACACGCTAAGAAGAACAATTACAATCCTGCAGCACAATTCCACCGAACTGCGATCCCCAACCCGCATGCCCAGCGTGGGGATTTTGGGTACTACCCCCCCAATGATATGGCGCTCATTAGGGGAGGGCTATGTCCAGCAGTGGACTAATATAGCCTGAATAAGAAGAAGAAGAAAAAGCCTGGTCCCTAGTAATTTACTGTTACGTACCGAATATTACGAATGAAGGCAATGGATAGTTGGAGTTCTTAGGTAATTTGTTCCTGGTAGCGATTATTACTGCGACGTGTTCTATCGAACAAGTTGAGAAAGGCCAGTAAAAACAGAGCGCAGCAGGAAAACTCGCCAATTTACGAAATAGCCTGTTAATAGATGCATTGTAATGATGACCCAGCAACTGCATACAATTGAAAACCGCAGTGTGATGTAAAGAAGACAGAAAGTCGAACTGACACTTCTAGTGTTATTGAATAAGAACAATTGTTTTAGAGTTAATTCCTAATAAGGTTGGAGAACCCTATTGAATTTTAAGTACGTTTTACCAACGTTGGGTTGGCGTGTTGTAGTTACAGACTTGTTTGTTAAAATACAGGTATAGTTGAACCTAAGACAGTGGGGCTTTAGGCATACAATAATTAAAATAAATTATTGTATGCCTAAAGCCCTTCTCTCAGAGAGAAAGGGACCCCGGATTGATTGATGCAGAGCGCTGAGTGAATAAAACTATCAGGTTTCCTCGCCATATTTTCGTCCATCATTTGCGGTTTAATCCACATATTCCTTTGTAAACTATTGAATAAACGAGACCTACCATCTAGCAGGGACACACAGACGGTGGATTTAGATAAATCGCAACTCTAACAACACTAAGATAAAGCTTCAAATCCGTCTGTCATCTTGTTTAGGCGGAAGCAAGAATAGAACTTATTTGATCAGCGCTAAATAGGCTTCATCAAGCATTGTTGCGCACAACGTTGAGCAATTGGTTCATGGGCCAGTTGAGCAATTTTGATTAAGTCAAACCCTTTTGCACTAAGGCTGAGCGAGCACAGAAATAGAGAGATAATCAAACTAAATACTGAATTCAGCTCATTTCGTTCTGAACTCAGTTCAATGACAAACGTTGCGACTATTTATTAGGTAAACTCAGTCTGCCCGCGACGTCTATCACAACTGAGTGCACCTTGCAGCTTTTTTGTATTAAGTTCGATTAGCATAGAGAGCTAACGATGAAAGACATAAACTAAATACTGAATTCGGAGCTTGTTGTTCTTATAATTCGCGGAGTTCAGAACTCAGTTCAGTGACTAACGTCGCGATTATTAATTACGTAAACTTAACGTTAACGTGCGTGTACGTTTCCGTAAATCAACCCACGGTAACTGCAACGAAACGTCAGGAATCAGGATAATTCAGTTTACCTAATAGCTTGTATGAAGCACCGTAATAGGTGCCGTTACTTTTCTTTTCTACAAATAAAACTCTAAATCTGCAAATCTATATTAATCTATTCAACACGTTAGACTTTGAGATTACACATTAGAACTAGACCCCTAAAACTAAACCGAAAGAACCGAAACTAAATTGAAAACCGATGGCTATGGTTGGGTGACGGAATTCTTTTATTAAAGCCGAATTATTGTCACAAACTGACAAACGTAAAAAACAATATAACAATGAAAATAAAAAGGTATGTCGCCAACAGCTTCAAAAACTGTTAATGCTAAGTAGGAACTGGGAAGGACGAATATCTTACAGAGATAAGCTCGCCTTTGTACAAGTTATATCCTGTTTAATTTTGTGTGCAATGAAGTATAATTGACGACTAACACATACTTCAACAGTTTTAATTTACTGATCAAAAGGCACTTTGAGAAATTAAGCATGAAAAAGATAAAGATTTAAGTAGTAAATATTTCCTGTAAGATCAAAAGATTCTTTAAACAAAGCAGTGATGAATAAGTAAATAAGAGCCCGGGTAAATTCTAGGAATACCGGTCTGACGTCAGGGGAAAACGATTCTCATCTCGGTTCCGAAAAGTAACGGATCCTCTGCCCACGATAACCGAAATTCATGGAAAAAACCTTAGAATTAGAACCGTCAAACAGTTGTCTGGTACCCATTTCGGTAAACAACCTGCCAGAGCCGACAACAAAATGGATATTCTTAAACGATCAACAAAAAATACCGTTTTAGCAAGGAATGAAAGCTTTTCGCATGTACTCATATTTGGAACAGCAACTAGCTGTCGGTCGGTAGAAACAACAATTCGATCACCAAAAAATTCAGAAACGTCAAGAAATTAATTAATTAACTGACCGTGTTTGATTTATTTGCTGACAAGCCGCCCCATCATTTATTGTTCTGACTAAAAGAATTATTAAGCTCCAGAAAATAAATTTATTTAGTGAATATTTTAAATTTTTATTTGCTGTCTGCTGAATTTATTTATTACAGCGTTGCTGCGCATTTATTTATTCTGCTGACCGAAAAACAATCGCTTGCTGAGTATAGAAATATATTGTTTGCCCAATTTTGTTGTTGATCAAATATTAATTTTGCTGAGCTTTTAATTAATTCCCGAATAGAAATATTTTTGGACATTTTTTGTCAATATTTTCTCTAAAACCACGTTATTCTTGAAATTAACACCTATTTGCCGACTTTTATTCGTTATACGACTCATTAAATTAGTACCCGAAGCGACATATTTTAGAAGTTTTTTGTCCATATTTTCATTAAAACGATCTAGCTCTTGTTATTTAACTTGTAATGTTCATTTAGTCGCAGTTAATGTGATAATTTGAATAAAAACATTTTGAATTTGACTATCGATCGTGTCCTTTTAGGTCTACTCGTCTATGTCACGGCACAACATAACGCTTGAATGCGCCAGTAATTCGCTGGCGAGACCATTACGTAATCTATTGCAAAACACACTGATAAGAGAAATTTAGCAGTTTCCGAATGACGGCCATTTATTACCGAAATCCTTTGATAACAATATTTATGAGCGGGGACTTTTTCACTGGATAATGGTCGAGGCGCCACTCCTGATACCGTCTAGACTGGCTTGGGCAAGCACTTTCTACCTGACGTTGAGAGGCAAAGGGCGCGTTAAACTTAACAAGCTGCACTGAAGGTAAACTGACTATAGTCGAGTCGAGCCAAGTCGAAATAGACGAATACTTTCAGTACTATATTAGAAAGTACGCAGGTATGGTTTTAGTTTGTCCACCGTAGATTTTATAGACTTATTTGTTGGAACATTATTCACATTAAAACATTAGAAAATACAAAATGTACAAATAAAATCTGTTGTAAAGAGAGAAACTTTCATTCATACATACATACATAACCTCACGCCTGTATCCCAGAGGGGTAAGCAAGGACTGCCACTTGCCACGATCCTGACAGATCACCTTTCAGACTATTTAAATTGCGTTTGACAAGTGTTTTAGAGGAAACTTGTTTTTATACATAACACCGTTATACTCTAGATAATCCTCCACAACGCAAAATAACAACAACGATTCCTACATAACATTTTGCAAAAGATAAAAGAATTACAGTTTATGCATGTTTTTACACGGGCGCTGACAACTTGGTACTATATTATGTCACAGCCACTTTTCTGCTGAAACCTTACAGTCCTCAAATTGCAGTTAAATCTTAAATGTATAGTGTGCAATAAGGAGTATAAATCTAATCTAATCTTACTACTATTATAAATTTCAAAGTTTAGGTACATGAATGTTTATTACTCAATCATGCCAGAACGGCTGCACTGGTGAAATTTGGTGCAAGAGATTGATTGTAGTCGGCAATACCAAGGCAAACATTAAGGGAAACGAAGTTTCCACGCAAACAAAATCGCAAGCAACAGCTAGTGTCTCATAAATCTGTTTTTTCTTTCCTCAGTACCTAATCTTTAATTTTTACGACGTGCGTACTGGTCAAGGCAATGAACACCGACTGCCTTAGTTTTTCTAAGACTGGCGTAGCGCAACGGCTATAAATAAAGCCAAAACCGACTACAATGCCTCTTAATCACCAAATTCGACTGCGACCATTAGATCACCGCGTAAAATAACAACGTTTGTTTTCGGAATTAAATCCCACTAATATAACTTAATAAAACGTAGGCAACGACTCTAACAGATAATTGCGCAAATCTGCATTCGGATTAGCGGCACTACGAGATATCTTATTACTCTCCTCAATCCCGCCATGTATCAATGTCTTTTGTTTTCTAAGTTATGTATATTTGTAAAGTTATAGTAACAATACTACTCGCTGACTGTGAAGGAAAACATCGTGAGGAAACCGGAATTTCCGAAGTGTTAACATACAACATACCTCAGCGCTTGCTACGTACAATGGCCCAACTAGGACGCTAAGTGCGGAAATCTTAGGTCTAACTAACTGACTGTCTTATTACTTGCGAGGGATATTAATTAACCACGCCAGTCCACAATTCAAAGTCTCCACAATAAAATGCACTAAATATTGGAGACGGAAAGCACTCCAGACCATTTTGCGCGAGTTGACATCGGCATCGGCGATGGCATTGCTGAGTAAATTTTCTCTAGAATTTGGATAGGCCAATCAAATAATCAAGCTGTACTCGTCCACTGCTGGACATAGTCATTCCCCCAGACACCCCACTTTCTTCTTTCGACCATCCTCATCAAGCCTCTGCTAACAATCTCACTCAGATCAGCGAGCTGGTGTCCTACGCGTTTCCCAGTTCCACATTGAGTCGAGATAGGCCATAAAGACTGCCAAGTATATTTTTGTTTGATGTGCCATCGATTGTCCGCGGTTTGTTTCATAGTTACGATTTCCTCTAGACGCCTGCGGTTTCCTGGCGTAAATCTGGAACGCTGAGGGATTTATCTAGTGCTATTCGCTGCAGGCGCAGCGCACTCCGCACATGCCATGTGTTTTACGAGCAACAGCGCCCATATGCGTTGGGAATTACTCGGGTTGATTAATTCAATACACTCAGTTCCTACATACAGTGTATGATACACTGAGTGTATGACACACTGTTGCTCACAAGTCCCCGGTTTCGCATACGCCAACAGTCTGTTAATGTACTGTTGAACTGCTGTCAGGTGCTTTTTGGGTTCTACCGTACCGGAAGGGTGCCAAACGAGACCCAATTACTATGCCTCCGCTTTCAGTCCGTCCGTCCAACATTAAAAGGGCTCTACTATCTTTAGAACCGTAATAGGTAGCCAGTTGAAATTTTCACAGAATATAACACAGATTACCCGGTAAATAAAATAAAAAATAAAGAGGGACTCCACATAACAAACGTGTCGGATTTCGCAGTTTTTGTTTGCTCGATCGTAAAAAGTAAAAACGGTAATTTAGAAAATACCTCAGGTACTATCGGATAGAATCGGATATACGAGTATTCGTGTAATAAAAATATCTGAACTAATATGACACTTAATTTCGAAATCAGAACTCGATCATCAGTACGAAAACCGGCAAAAATCGGCGAACCGAAGCCTACTCTAGAGCCCGAGGCATATTCTAAAAGCTACCAGACTTATACATGGCGTGATTTTGGAACTTATTTCGATGTCATCCGTCATTCTCAATTCAGATCTTTGTCTATCTGAATACCAAGTTTCATGTTAATCCGTTCCGCCGTCATTGTGTGATTGAGTAACAAACGTTCACACATCTTCAAAAACTTTTACATTTATAATATTAGTAAGATTCTAACGAATAATAATAAAATAATAAAAACCGAGTCGGACTCGCCCAGCGAGGTTTTCCTCGTCGTCGTCAGGCTATACTAGTCCACTGCAGAACATAGCCCTCCCCTAATGAGCGCCACGTGGTGCTATCATAGGGGGTAATGCCCATAATCCCCACGCTGGGCATGCGGGTTGGGGATCGCAGTTCGGTGGAATTGTACTGCAGGGGGCGCTGCTGCCCACCCCCCGGTTTGTGTCTAATCGCCTTTTACGACACCCGCGGGAAGAATAGGGTTGGTGCTATTCTCTAGACCGACACCACACAGCAGCTGAGGTTTTCCTCAGGTATTTATTATAAACACTTGGTTTAATTATTAAATTCAAACTAAAGCAGCTAATCGCCAAAAACACTTTGTGCGGAACGCTGGATGCACTGCACAATGAATTACTGGGATAGTGCACTTTCGAACGATTGCCTTGATCTTTAGGATGGTCCAGCCTCTCCTTCTTGGCCTTTGGTTATTCAAGAAGCGTCTGAATTAATGTGAAGGAAGATACTCGGAAGCGCTCGGAAAAAAAGTCACTAGCGGCAGTCTCGAGACGGTCTCCCATCATGGACCTGACCGCGCCTGTTGATTGATTCCAATCACTCGGTTCGACTAGGCCACGAGCGCTTCGGGCGAGAGTGTACAGCCGCAATCGGAGCTCGCTTCTCCGGAACCAATCTAGGGGTGTAAATGAAACTGACGACTACGACTGTTTAGCTGAAGAAGAACAATGGAATTCCTTTTACTTTCCCATTTGATGCTGTATAGCCGAACGACTATTGTCTGATTTCAAACTAAGTATTTACTTAGGTACTCACGGAGACAGCAGGCGGAAATTGCTACGGTAAATTTATAGGGGATATTTTTTTATGTAACTTAACTTAACAGCCGATATGTGCGAATGCCGTCTGTATTAGATGTGTATGTATAGTACGCCTTACATAATTCTGGGTATGATTCCTGAATTGGAGTTTTTATCGTATAGGTAGACATAAAATTTAATTGAAATCATATTTTTTTAAATACAAATTTACAAATATTGTTATTGAAAAATACAATTCGCCGCAGTTCATTTTGAAGTTCTTGAACTAGGAATACCTGTGCGTCAGGAGCAATTGTCTTCCCTTAAGGAAACTTCTTCTTCTTCAGGCTATATTATGTAGTCCACTGCTGGAAATAGCCTTAAGGAAACACGAACAAATAATTGGTTTTAAACAATTTGCCAGACTAAAACAAAAATTAATTAACATAACATTTACATACAGGCACATACATTGCTTCTGGCCCCACACTAGAATACCCTGTGTCGTGGGAACCAGAAACAGCGACATCACAAATAATCAACAGTCTGACTGATGAGCATTAACTACGGAGCAGGCGGAACCAGACTACGTGGTACGTACCTACGTACCGACTACCTAGCAATTTTGAACTTCGGTCCCGCCTGCTTAGTAGTTAATACACAGCAGTCGAGTTGTCGGTTGTTTTTATTTTTATCTTTTAGTGATTCTTTGTAAGTTTCATGCTGATTTCTTACCTATGAAACAAATATATATTGCGAATGTGAGTGGAAGGGCTGGTAAGGGACGTCCCAGGCGGACATACATCGATCAAATAGGGGATGTATTCGCAAATGGAAAGATAAAAAGTACCCGGAACCGGCGTGCGTGCATGCAACTACTTAGGAACGTTGATGAAGCGAAGGTAATATGTCAGGATCGTGGCAAGTGGCAGTCCCTGGTCTCTGCCTACCCCTCTGGGACACAGGCGTGAGGGTATGTACATGCATGTATGTATGTATGTATGTATGTATGTATGTATGTATGTATGTATGTATGTATGTATGTATGTATGTATGTATGTATGTATGTATGTATGTATGTATGTATGTATGTATGTATGTATGTATGTATGTATGTATGTATGTATGTATGTATGTATGTATGTATGTATGTATGTATGTATGTATATGTGTGTGTGTGTGTGTGTGTGTGTGTGTGTGAGGGTGTGAGGGTGTGTGTGTGTGTATGTATGCATGTACGTATGTATGCGTACGTATGAGACCTTTGAGACTCGCGAATGCGACGAATCAATTGAGATCTTATTTGTCAAAATCTGACGATTGGTTAAGGAGTCATGAGGGAACATCCTTACATACATACACACATACGAGTCAAACACATTACCCTCCCTTTGGGCTTTGCCACAGCCGTAAAAATAAGTGTTAAAGAAATACCGTAAGATGAAGCTTCAATCGGCTTATTATTACCTAGGTACGGTCACGCAAGTTGCCCAATTTATTTTTGCTTATACAAAATTTATTAATAGCGTCAGCAAACGAACATGTAAATAAACTCTAATATATAAAATTGGGTAACAAAATCCAGTCCAACATTTGTAAGAAAGTCCCACAGAGGCGGCTCAGAAGCAATGATAACTAGCCTTATATAGCTAGCTTCTTACTAACCTGGATATATAGTAAGAAGTGTTCCTCTACATTTGTAGCACGTTATCTGTCATTGGCAATGCGGTATTCAGGTTACGGAGCGGACTAGACATGTGTAGTTCGCGAAATTCTGCTTGAAATTAAGAACTTCACTTCTTACAACAACTCATTCATTCACTACAATATTATTCACCTTCAGATTAATAGTTCATACTCCACATGTAATTATTTAGAGCCCGCGCTACATAGAAAGTCCCTGGGTAAGATTCTTCAATCCATTGCATTACAAAACAAAATTCTTTGTCCAAGGCACTTCGTTACTGTCGCCGTTCGTCGTTGCCTTGCTTGAGCAGACAAATATTGTAAGGACATTTTAATTCAAGTAATAACAATGATAAACGTTTCATCCGTATATCATCTTAGGACTATATTATTCGTTATTGATTTAGATTAAATTAGATTAGAGTTAGCAACTCATTCATTCATTGTGATTCGCGCACGAAGGCGAGTCGAAGAATACGAGAGCAGCAACGAAACATAGCTACTAACAATAACTTCTTTGAAGCAAATGAACTAAATCAATGCAGCATTTGGCGCACGTCTAAAGCGAACGGCTACACGTATACGAGTATTTAGTGGCGAAAGGACTAAGCTGTTCTAACGCAAGCAGATCAAAGTGGAAACCGGAAACGCCTGGCGTGCGTCCGGCGTGAGAGACGCAAATTGTATTTTATTAATCAGATCCTGCTTGTGCATCCGTTTGGTTTCAACTACCGGTTTGCCTGACGTAAATAGTCGGCGAACGATCCGAGACACAAATCATTCCGAAATAAGTATGACTATAGATCTGGGGACGGCTATTTGACTGTGGCTCGTAAACGGGTACGAAAAATTATTATACCCACACGAGAGAATGGCTATTATCTAATGCCACAGATCTATATCTGTGCCTAATACCCTTAACTAAGATAATATTTTAGATTTGGAATGTGATATAAGAGGAAGATGTCATTATTAAATACAATACTCCCTCAGTCGATCTTGCATACTGTCTGGCTATCAATGGAATATACTGATTATGACATCACACAATATGCCTCCACGCCTCAATCCTCGAGGGAATTATACCTGCTAAGTGAAATAACGCGACATTATTCAGCATGAAAAGACTACCGCTGCTGGCAGCAAAGTATCAGTATTCAATCTAAAGCGTGGTCCTAAAGAAAAGCGTATTATTATGACTAGTGACAGGAGCTACTAGATAATTGGAAAAGGAATGAAAACATCTAACAACAGTATTTTATCGAACTCCTCCCTCCTTAAAGCAGGCCATGTGGTTTATCAACTACCTAACTAGGAATGTTACGTTTTCCATTACATCACAGACTTTCTGCAGTAATATAATTCCCATTTGAAGTGAACGCCATTAGTGTTCCTGCGAGGTGTGTGTACTCGGAGCCGTAAAACCGTAGCGGCGTCCGAGTGTAGGCGATGGCAATCAGCGTCTCGCATTGAGGAGCACAATAAGTGTTCGACTTCCTCTCTCACGTTTGGTGCGGCGGATGTCTCGACTGCCGACCTCCGGCCTCGCTACAAAGGCGCACATTCAAATCGAGACGGCTTTTGGGTTCACGCCTAGCGAACCAAGGCGTGAACCCAAACGGCGAACGCGAGCAAGTCCTCCAATCAGGTAAAACTGCTAAAACGGTATACACTAAGGCCAGGTTTTTACGGTCTTAGTACGCTCGGACCGAGTATGCCATCCGAGTAAACTAATGCTCATGATTGGACGGTTTTTCGTGTCAACACCAAAATAGCCAATCAGAAGCATTAGTTTACTCCGATGGCGCACTCGGATCGAGCACCTAAGACCGTGAAAACGCGGCCTAAGCTCTGATAAATGAACTGACCTTGGGAACTTATCCTACTAACATTATAAACGCGAAAGTTGGTAAGTATGGATGGATGTTTGTTACTCTTTCACGTAAAAAATACTAAGTAAATGGATTTTTATTGAAACTTTACAATAATATAGCTCATACATCAGAATAACACATAGGTTAAAATTTATAAAGAAATTATGTGATATGCGACCCAAAAAGTATTTATGTGATAATTTTAATGTCATAATCTTAGTTCTTTTCTACGCCAAGCTAACATAAGATACTCGAAATTCTAATCCTGCGCAGACGAAATCGCGAGCACCAGCTAGTAATTGATAACAGTTAATGCCCAGTAACCGAAATTAAATTTGGCATGAAATGTCGTACAATGTGATGGTCGGATAAGTATTTGGTTCTACACATTTCAGCTTTCTAGGCATGCAAAAATTATTGTTTTGTTAAGATTTCGCATTATTTATTTTATTACATAAGTATATGTCTCTAAATACTTTTATATTGAAATGAAAATATTGATATTTTTTAATTAAGTCGAAAACAGACTTTTGGCCACCTGTGCTCAAGGCAATGTGCATTCAAAAGATGGATGCACCACGAGCAAGGAACAAAAGCGAACTTGTCGCTTTTGTTCCTTGCTCGCACACCGAACGAACGCGATCGAATAATTTCCATCAGAAATTGTGCATAGAAATCAAATTTGGTAGTCACTGGTCCCTGCATACTGCTTTGGGATAAAAGCGTGAAGTTATGTAAATCAAAAGTTACTCTACAGATGAGTGCGAGAGATCACGCACAAATGTTCATTCGAAATTCTAATGAACAGGAGCGAAGATGCCAAGCGAAATGTGCATTCAAATAGGAACCAATCCACTTCCATCCAGTAAAATGTAATAAATGCTAGCAAAAATTTGAAATATTATAAAAAACTATAAAAACTGTAATAAATGTAAAAAACTGAAATATTGGATTGTCTCAGATACCCAGAATTACAATCTACAATGAATGCAAACAGTCTAGCCAAACGAAAATGGGCTTGCAAGTCGAGACAGGTGCTCTTTGAAGTCAAAACAAAGTTCTGATAATTTTCAAGTTTGATACATAAAAATTTTAATGTCTAAGCCATAAAATGTTCTAAATCCTATCAGCAACCATAATTTTAGAGGATTCGTAAGGATCTGTAAAGGCATTATTTTGTAATGTAATAAATAACCACAATAAATTAACAGTAGCAACATTAAATATGGTGTGCAGTAAATCCATTGTTTGCAAAATTGGAAAAATATGTTCAATGCCACATGCACAGACTCTTTTTCATTTTATACATTCTGAGCAGGACAGGAATTTTGAAATAATTTTACCTAAGCAAAGATGTGTAACACATTGTAATTTGAAATAATGCAGTGAGGTTACCCTATTTTGTTGGGGCTACAAAACAAGTAAAAAAAAACCTCTGAGCTGTTCTGGGATATAATAATCTGGGACGAAAGCATCTGCTGTGCAGGATGGTAATCCTGCCAGTATTGTGTATTTCTGGACAATGTGTGTCTCGAGGTGGTTTATTAAACTGGCTTTTTTATTTCATTTTCATTTTTCGATCATAAATAATAATTTTATTTACTCTGTACTACTAATTGATGAACTTGTTAGCTACCTATAGCTTAGCCGTGATTATATTGAATAATAAATTGATCTGAGGCACCTAACTCCACTCCATGTTATTAAAATTAGCTGTGTAAAAGTAATTTTCTATCAACTGATAGAAGCATTATTAGTTATGCAAATTTTATCATTGGAAAATTATTTATTTTATGTAATGCTGTCAATTCTGGTCAAATATCAACCAGGCTGACGATACAAACATGGAGATCACCAGACAATAATTATGCTACAGATTGGTGGCCTTGACATTGAAAGTAAACTTTATTTGCACTGCAGACTAACATTATTAGTACCCGAAAGTTATCATCATCAATTAATTATAGTCATCAGTTAGGTAATATCATAAAGTATAATTCTTGAAGTAATTAGGAATAACAATAATTAACTTGTCACTGCAATGGTCATCTAAACATTAGTGTACAGAAAAAAAGGCATATGTCCATCACCTTACATTAGAATTGGTTGGTGGGTAAAGTTGGGGAGGTTTAAAAAGACTTTAAGAGAGAGGGAAATAATAATGTGGCTGAATTACCTTCAAGGCAGACAACGTGCACACCATCTTGTTTGAGCCTCTTCAGCAGGATTCCGTGGACCGAGTCTGGGTCCCGTGGTGCACCGTCCCCATACAGAATGAAGCTTCCGCGCGTCCGGCAGTGAGCGATGCGCGCCTTCAGTTCTTTGCACTGCACCGTCGAAGACAGGTCGATCTTCCCAGCCGCCAATCGCCGCAGCATTATGCTAGGAATCGAGAAGTTTACGGCGGAGCGAATATGCGACCCGGAGTACTCATTGGACCCTCGACAATCGATCAGGATCGAGTCTCGCTCGTCTGAACGAAGCTTCGCGAGCAACCACTCCTTCGACACCAAGTCGCACTCGCATTCAGAGTCGGTGGGCATCTTGACTCTGTTTACACGACGATCACAAGCCTGTTGCACTATTCTAGTCTCACTAAGCACACGGTTGTGGCGCTGGGAATACACTTCCACATCCTTTTAGCAACAATCCGGGAACGTTCACTTATCGTCAGAGAAAATGCAGAAAAACTAAATGTAAAGTAAAGCACGAGCCCACGACTGGCGTGCTGAAATGACGGGAGAACAATGAATGATTGAAGTTGAATTAATTGAACATTCACAACGCTCTGCTAGTACGACGAACGACGACCGCGGCGGCGCACGAAAGTCACAAACACTCCAACGCACAGAGCATATAAATAAGAGACGGGACCTCCCTATATGCTTTTGTAATGAGTTTAGCCCCGTTAGCAATACCAACCAATAGAGCAAAAATGCAATGTCAAAAGTGCTACCAACATAACAACTTATCTGTGCATTAGGGACGTCCACTTACATTGGTACTACATTTATCGATATCGATAAATTTTCATCCAGGGGCTCCGCAGTTAGCCTAATAAAATTAATAAAAATCAATGTTTTCAATAAAACGACAAATGAAATTAGTATTTTATTATTGATTATCAAATCACAATAATTGTGGTCAAGGTCTATTGAATTTATTTCAGCAGCTATTTGGTTTTTCCTTAGAGGTGTCCAATCTGAGCGAACTTCATCAATCGGTGGTTTGGATTCAGGTGCTGAAATCGTCAAAAAAAGTTAAGTTGAGTCGTTATTGATTATTAATTTGTTGGTAAACTATGCTACTTACCGGGATAGTTCTGATAAATATGCTGAGATTCCAGGCCACAATAATTGTGGTCAAACCCTACTGGACCAATAGCAACAGCTGATATTTTGGCTGCTGTACAAGGTGCTGAAAATGATAACACTTTGTAATTGATCAAAGTAAACAAACTCTAGTTACAAAAAACTTCAGCGATACATGAAAAGTCTACGTACCAGAGTTGTTTTGTGAAGCTCGACAACTAATAGGTTTTTGTATAGCTGAATCTGAAAATAAACAATTGCAAGAATAGTCCGAAAAAAAAAGTTTGTTCCTGTTTACCACATAACTGCATAATTGACTATGTAACTATCAAATACATTTTTATAAAAAAATATTTTAAGTTAAAAATTAGTAAAAAAAAATATTTTAGTAATTCCAATCACTAACCAGTTTCAAGTGATGCGACGTGGCTACGTGGTAAGGAAACTCAGCTAGTAAGTAATCAGGAAGAGGAGGCGCATTTATAAGTAGAGAAGATACAGCCCTGTAAAAAAATGTTTATCAAAGTATGTCATTTACGTATTAAGACGTAATAATAATATTGCGTTCTAAATGACGGAGCAAAATATATTCAAATGTTCGACGTAAGGCAAGGCGTATTTTGTGTTTTATTACATAATTATTCATGAAATGTAGTAAGTGTTACATTATAAGTTTATAACACAACTCACCATTTCTTTAATCGGCTTCCTTTTAAAATAGTTGTAAAAATCTTTCGGCCGGAAATGATCTCTACAAACATATTTATGTTGGTGGAGTTTTTCGATGGGGATATACGATATAAGATCTTCCACAAATTTCACCCATTGTCTGCATCTAAAAAAAAAACAACATTCAATGCAGCCACTAATAGTGCATCGTTGAAACATTGTTATGGCTTACAGCAATTCACCCGTCATACACTGAGTAGTAATTCTGACCAAGGTACTTATCAGATATTTTTTTATCGATATTGAATATGTGTATGGCACATCACTATGAAACATCTGAGTATTTTTCTCATAGTATATTAATTACGTTATTTAACATAATTTATGATCTTGCTCTTGTGCAAGATGACAAAAACTGTAGCCAGAAATACTTACCGGTCTTCATTCCTAGGAAATTTACCCATAAACTTTCTTTTGGTACCCTTTGACCGGCTGCATCTTATTTTACAAATGGCACAAGTTCGACACCATCCGATCAATGCCAATATTAAAAGAAAATCACTAAACACTGTACAACAAGATACACACAGCTAGATATTGAACAAACTTAAAACACAAAAATTTTAACTAGAAAACGTTCTAATATGTGCCGCGTTCCGCCATATTTGTTATGTTTTCAGTTTGACATTGACAGCAAAGAAAGAGTAAGTAGTATTAAAGAGTGAGACAAAAATATGTCCGCCATTAAAACGGGGCTAAATGCGAACAAAAATTTCAAAGTTCCTACTTGCGCTAGGCTGCTCCAACGGAACACAACAGAGCGAAGCGAAGCTAGCCGCTTACCAATTAAGAAACAACTCGCTCGACTCGAAGCTCCAACCAACCACAGACCACAAAATGTACTTTGTAGTCTGTGGTTGGTTGTACATATACAGTATAGTGCGACAAACATAATGACAGCGTCACTTTTCTCATAGTAAACTTGACGTTTCCATACAAAAATTGACACCTCCACCGGGTCAGATAACATTGTAGCACTGTACATGTCCTCTACGGTACATGTACTTTTTTTGTACATGCTCCAACGATTTATGAATTGTCTCAGAACAATATTGTTCTGCGTGGAGGTGTCGATCGATTCCTATCTATGTTCTTGACCTCAAAATCGAGGTGCTGCTGCTGAGGTGTGGAAGGGAAGCCGATCTGCAGGGCCTGCTTGCAGTGTCACTGCCAAATCGTATTGTGTGTGTACCTGCAGGCCCGATATTTTAATTGTTCACCCTGCGGCAGGGCCGCAGAGTCGTCCTGCCACCCGACAAGCCGATTTCCCCACTCCAAGTTCTGCAAGCAGGGTCATGTATGTGGCAATCGAGCCGATTTGTTCGATACTGTTTGGTCTGTGTAAGGCTTAAAAAAAAAAGAATGTCAAGCTTTTACGTTTTTGACACTGACTTAATGGAACTAGGTACTGCACTTTAGGAACAGAAATATTTAGTTCTCTGTCTTATTTTTCAATCTTTCCCGATTCCTTTCACGTAGTGAGCCGTTTTCAGCACAAGTTCACAAATCAATGCACAAATGGCGCTTACAGGCGTGGCCATAGAAGAACCAGAAGAATACGGAATACGGCTGAAGAATACGGCTGTCAAAATTAATTTGCTCTGAGCAAAATTTGACAGACGTGCCTGTTGCCACGGCTGTAAGCGCCATCTATAATGAATTGATTTGTGAACTTGTGCTGAAAATGGCAAATCATGCCCAATTCCAGACCAGCACCGACTCCAAAATATATTTCTACAATACCTAGATATATATGAATTTCGAATTTATAAGTCATATTTGTTTAAAGGATTTTTGGGTTTTTACAGTACAGGTTTTTACAGGTACAGAAGCCTTTTTATTAAAAAAAATATGCTTTGATAACACTGGGACCATACCTGCGCAACCAGTTTTAAACCTTGTCATTGAAATTTCATCAATTCAAAAAAACCATCTCATCGTAAAGAATTTACTTACCTACTGTTTGCTGAACGTAAACCGCGCTGCCTTCGGGCTGTGGTTGTAGCAAAGGAAAAGGCAGCGAAAAAGCTCTAATCCTCTATTACAAACCTCTACAATAGTTTAGTTCTTCGAGTATATTGATAATGTTTCATTGCATTTCGGTATGTCTTTTGAATGATCCGTTTTCAGCACAAATTCACAAAGCAACTCATAGATGGCGTTAACAGGCGTGGCCGTAGAAGAACCGGAATGCGGCTGTCGAAATTAAATATCGAATTGGTGTAGGCACGTCCAGTCACAACCACAGAGCATATAAATAAGAGACGGGACCTCCCTATATGCTTTTGTAATGAGTTTAGCCCCGTTAACAATACCAACCAATAGAGCAAAAATGCAATGTCAAAAGTGCTACCAACATAACAACTTGTCTGTGCATTAGGGACGTCCACTTACATTGGTACTACATTTATCGATATCGATAAATTTTCATCCAGGGGCTCCGCAGTTAGCCTAATAAAATTAATAAAAATCAATGTTTTCAATAAAACGACAAATGAAATTAGTATTTTATTATTGATTATCAAATCACAATAGTTGTGGTCAAGGTCTATTGAATTTATTTCAGCAGCTATTTGGTTTTTCCTTAGAGGTGTCCAATCTGAGCGAACTTCATCAATCGGTGGTTTGGATTCAGGTGCTGAAATCGTCAAAAAAAGTTAAGTTGAGTCGTTATTGATTATTAATTTGTTGGTAAACTATGCTACTTACCGGGATAGTTCTGATAAATATGCTGAGATTCCAGGCCACAATAATTGTGGTCAAACCCTACTGGACCAATAGCAACAGCTGATATTTTGGCTGCTGTACAAGGTGCTGAAAATGATAACACTTTGTAATTTATCAAAGTAAACAAACTCTAGTTACAAAAAACTTCAGCGATACATGAAAAGTCTACGTACCAGAGTTGTTTTGTGAAGCTCGACAACTAATAGGTTTTAGTATAGCTGAATCTGAAAATAAACAATTGCAAGAATAGTCCGAAAAAAAATAGTTTGTTCCTGTTTACCACATAACTGCATAATTGACTATGTAACTATCAAATACATTTTTATAAAAAAATATTTTAAGTTAAAAATTAGTAAAAAAAATATTTTGGTAATTCCAATCACTAACCAGTTTCAAGTGATGCGACGTGGCTACGTGGTAAGGAAACTCAGCTAGTAAGTAATCAGGAAGAGGAGGCGCATTTATAAGTAGAGAAGATACAGCCCTGTAAAAAAATGTTTATCAAAGTATGTCATTTACGTATTAAGACGTAATAATAATATTGCGTTCTAAATGACGGAGCAAAATATATTCAAATGTTCGACGTAAAGCAAGGCGTATTTTGTGTTTTATTACATAATTATTCATGAAATGTAGTAAGTGTTACATTATAAGTTTATAACACAACTCACCATTTCTTTAATCGGCTTCCTTTTAAAATAGTTGTAAAAATCTTTCGGCCGGAAATGATCTCTACAAACATATTTATGTTGGTGGAGTTTTTCGATGGGGATATACGATATAAGATCTTCCACAATTTTCACCCATTGTCTGCATCTAAAAAAAAAACAACATTCAATGCAGCCACTAATAGTGCATCGTTGAAACATTGTTATGGCTTACAGCAATTCACCCGTCATACACTGAGTAGTAATTCTGACCAAGGTACTTATCAGATATTTTTTTATCGATATTGAATATGTGTATGGCACATCACTATGACATTGAAACATCTGAGTATTTTTCTCATAGTATATTAATTACGTTATTTAACATAATTTATGATCTTGCTCTTGTGCAAGATGACAAAAACTGTAGCCAGAAATACTTACCGGTCTTCATCCCTAGGAAATTTACCCATAAACTTTCTTTTAGTACCCTTTGGCCGGCTGCATCTTATTTTACAAATGGCACAAGTTCGACACCATCCGATCAATGCCAATATTAAAAGAAAATCACTAAACACTGTACAACAAGATACACACAGCTAGATATTGAACAAACTTAAAACACAAAAAATTTAACTAGAAAACGTTCTAATATGTGCCGCGTTCCGCCATATTTGTTATGTTTTCAGTTTGACATTGACAGCAAAGAAAGAGTAAGTAGTATTAAAGAGTAAGACAAAAATATGTCCGCCATTAAAACGGGGCTAAATGCGAACAAAAATTTCAAAGTTCCTACTTGCGCTAGGCTGGTCACAACGGTGTTCGGCGTGAAATGATTTGCAGTAAAGATGGGCGATTATGAATGATACTAATGATATCATTCGACTATGGCTGTCATTCGACTTAGTCGAATTAGACATCCAGATTAGTAACTAACGTTCTCAAATCGCTAATCTAACACTACTTGTCGTCGACTCGTGTCGTTCCGCTGCAACTCGGGCCGACTCGGGATCATTCAAGCAGACGCATACTAATTTGGTCGACTCGAGCATTTCCGCCGAGAATCGGACCGATTCGGGATTCAGTGTTTTATATCTTGCTTCCACTTTCATGCGGCAAGCAAAATTCAACCGTATGTCAAGGCGTTGAAAGTAAAACCATAAAATGTTGCGTGTAGCAACGACGGTAACCAATCCGAAAGTCCGCCATTGCAAAAAAATTAAAAGTTCAGTGTAATAGCAAAATTACTTTTGAAGATCTAAACTATTGAAGGCAGGAATACTTTTCTGTTCGTAGTGAATTAGTAAAGAAAAGAAAGTAACACGCACGACCTTGAACTAAACAATTACAATCACACCTGAGTTGAACAAGTAACGTGACCTAGGTAGGTATTGTTTGTTTAAACTTTGACCTCGCCTTGCGGTCCTGCGAGAGCTAGATGGCGCCTTTCGCGCGTAAATTAGTGCCATTTTTCCCCTAGTAAGTAGGTACCATTCATAATACAATTTGACATTAGTGGTTACTAATTAGTGGTTTTATTCGATTATCAGGATTAGTGATAACTAATATTGAAGTCGAATACGAACGTTAGTAAGTGGAAGATTAGTCGACTTATAATTTTATTCATAATCGCGCATCGCTAATTTGCAGGGACATGTGTGTCTATCAACCCTGCGGCAGTAGCGTGGCAGTGGCAGTGCCTGCTAGCAGGCCCTGCAGATCAGGCTTTGAGTGGACCGCTTTAGTAGAATCAAGCAACTGTAGCGCAGCAGCATCCCACAGATTAGAAGTCTGAAACCCAACTGAATCACAGATTGTTTGTAGTGTTTATATTTTAAGCAAATAGTCTAAAACTTCTGAGTCTAAAACCCTCTGTTGGTGACTGGCTGGAGTGCCACCTTTTTGTACTTCTTAATTTGTCTTGCTTTTTTACGTTGTCACATTTTGGTTGTCAAGATTACTAAAATCTGTCTTGTAATATTGTGCTTTATTCTTTATTAAATTTCTATCATATAGGTAATCCGTGTTTCCATCAGTATTCATAATCGTCTCACGGTCTCATACAGTCCACCACTAGCTATCATTTTGGTCCTTCGAGTCGAATCCTCAGCTCATCAGCTAGACGATGGCCATTTTGAAGGTGGCCTGCCCTGGAAGAAAGATTTACCGGAAAATATACCCGACAGTTACCCTCAGGCACTCTCCCGCTTCAAGGCACTCGAACGTCAGATGTCTAAGGACCCAGAGAGTTCGGTAAAGCCTTCCAAAACTTTATAGAGGGCGTAATCAGTAAAGGCTATGCCGAAGAGTGTGATCCAGACACTTACTACCGTCGTCTTTCGCAAAACGCTTCATACGTCAATATAGACGGCTCGATTCATTGGTACCTGCCTATCTTCGGTGTCCTTCACCCACAGAAGAAGAAGCTCAGAGCAGTTCACGACGCAGCTGCTGCAACGAAAGGAATAAGCCTTAATAGCCTCCTTTTACAAGGACCCGATCTCTTGTCCTCGCTTCTGGACATGTTATTCCGTTTTAGAGAAGGCGCCGTTGCTTTAAATGGCGACATCAAGGAAATGTTCCCCCAGGTTAAAATTATCCCCAAAGACAGGGATGCGCAACGTTTTCTTTGGCGCAATAACGACGGCAACCTTATAGAGTACCGTAAGTCATCCATTATCTTTGGTGCCGTATGTCCCTTCATAGCTCGCCACATTAAGAACAAAAATGCGAAAATGCTGGAATCTAGATAGGTACCCTGCCGCATGTAAGGCTATCATTGAAGACCATTATATGGACGATTACCTGGGCAGCTATCCTAGTATCACTGATGCGGCACAACTAGCCGCCGACGTTATCACGGTGCACAAAGCCTGTGGCTTCGAGATGCGCGCGTGGACCTCAAATCATCCGGAGGCACTCTCACTCGTTCCAAAGGAACTTCGAAGTGATTCGACATCAGACGTTTATCTGCCTCTTAGTAGTGAAGTCGGCGTATTGGGTGTTAAATGGAATCCAGCCTAAGACTCGTTAGGGTTTCGCACCATGCCCCAAATATCAACCGATCCTCTTACCAAACGCAGCCTACTGTCTGCTGTCATGAAGGTCTACGACCCTCTCGGTCTCCTGATGCCAGTTGTAATCTGGGGTGGCATTTTGATACAGAAGTTGTGGCGGTCAGGCGTTCATTGGGACACGCCCCTACCCGAAGTGTATGTCAGCGAGTGCGAGGACTGGTTCGAACAGTTACGGATTGCAGCCAATATTAAAATTGCCCGCTGGTATATGACAATGGCAGATGTGTCGGACGTTCAGCTGCACGTAGTGGCCGATGGTGGCGAGCAAGCCTACGCCTGCGTAGCTTATTGGCGTTTTAGTTACAGGGATCACTCCGTGTCTACGTCACTCTTTGGCAGCAAGGCTCGAGTCTCACCACTAAAACCGGTTTCAATCCCTCGAATGGAATTGCAAGCTGCCCTTATAGCGGCTATTTGCGCAAACAATTGTACAAGCTCATCGTTTCGAGCCATCCAAAACCACTTTTTGGACTGACTCAACCACAGTCCTCAAGTGGATTCGGAGCGATGCTCGCGCGTTTAAACCGTTCGTAGCGCACAGGTTGGGAGAGATCCTAGAAACCACCTATTCTTATGATTGGAGGTGGATCCCGACCTCTCTCAACGTCGCCGACGACGCGACAAAACAAAAGAAACTTTACTTGACAGCTTCCCATCGATGGTTTACTGGCCCGCTATTTCTGACGGAGCCATCACGTACTTGGCCGACTGAGTGCGTTGTTGATGAGAAACCAAACTCACCAGACCCCGAGTTGAAATCAGACGTGGTAGTTCCTCACCACTCCATCATTGACTTTTTTACCGAATCCGACACGTTCTAGCTCTTGGCTGCGATTGCTACGCGCCATCGCCCGTGTTCTTCAGGGCGCACGACTATTTCGGCTAAAATTATCTCGGCCAATAGATCCAAATTCTAAATTACATATTGGTGGCACCACATCTCTTTACCAACTGCACGCTGCAGATTTGGTGGAAGCGGAGAAGTTGATCATCCATCAAGCACAGATAGAGAGTTTTCCCGAGGATATATCAGCATTGCAGTTTTCAAAGCCAGTGCCTAATAACAGTCGCCTCAAGAAACTCGCACCAGTATTAGCCAAGGATGGTTTTCTACGACTTGATTCACGTATAACGTCTGTCCCTGGAGTAAACGACAACATGAAGTCACCAGTCATCCTCGATAGCCGCCATCACATCACCCGTCTCTTAATCCTGCACGAACATATCAAAGCGTCACATCAGTTCAACGAGCTCGTCTTGAATGAACTCCGCCAGAGATACTGGATTCTAAGAGAGAGAAGCACGATCCGTAGTATTGCTAGCTCCTGCGTTCATTGCCGAAGATGGAAGAGTAAGCCTATCCGACCACAGACTGGAGACTTACCACTAGAACGTTTGGACCATCACAAAAGGCCGTTTACCCACGTCGGGCTCGATTATTTCGGCCCCATTTTAGTAACGATATGCCGACACAAAGAAAAGCGTTACGTCGCATTGTACACATGCCTCACAACCAGAGCGTTGCATATGGAAGTGGTCAATTCTTTATCATCCGACGCCACAGAGCATATAAATAAGAGACGGGACCTCCTGAGTTTAGCCCCGTTAGCAATACCAACCAATAGAGCAAAAATGCAATGTCAAAAGTGCTACCAACATAACAACTTGTCTGTGCATTAGGGACGTCCACTTACATTGGTACTACATTTATCGATATCGATAAATTTTCATCCAGGGGCTCCGCAGTTAGCCTAATAAAATTAATAAAAATCAATGTTTTCAATAAAACGACAAATGAAATTAGTATTTTATTATTGATTATCAAATCACAATAATTGTGGTCAAGGTCTATTGAATTTATTTCAGCAGCTATTTGGTTTTTCCTTAGAGGTGTCCAATCTGAGCGAACTTCATCAATCGGTGGTTTGGATTCAGGTGCTGAAATCGTCAAAAAAAGTTAAGTTGAGTCGTTATTGATTATTAATTTGTTGGTAAACTATGCTACTTACCGGGATAGTTCTGATAAATATGCTGAGATTCCAGGCCACAATAATTGTGGTCAAACCCTACTGGACCAATAGCAACAGCTGATATTTTGGCTGCTGTACAAGGTGCTGAAAATGATAACACTTTGTAATTTATCAAAGTAAACAAACTCTAGTTACAAAAAACTTCAGCGATACATGAAAAGTCTACGTACCAGAGTTGTTTTGTGAAGCTCGACAACTAATAGGTTTTTGTATAGCTGAATCTGAAAATAAACAATTGCAAGAATAGTCCGAAAAAAAAAAATAGTTTGTTCCTGTTTACCACATAACTGCATAATTTACTATGTAACTATCAAATACATTTTTATGAAAAAATATTTTAAGTTAAAAATTAGTAAAAAAATATTTTAGTAATTCCAATCACTAACCAGTTTCAAGTGATGCGACGTGGCTACGTGGTAAGGAAACTCAGCTAGTAAGTAATCAGGAAGAGGAGGCGCATTTATAAGTAGAGAAGATACAGCCCTGTAAAAAAATGTTTATGTCATTAGTATGTCATTTACGTATTAAGACGTAATAATAATATTGCGTTCTAAATGACGGAGCAAAATATATTCAAATGTTCGACGTAAAGCAAGGCGTATTTTGTGTTTTATTACATAATTATTTATGAAATGTAGTAAGTGTTACATTATAAGTTTATAACACAACTTACCATTTCTTTAATCGGCTTCCTTTTAAAATAGTTGTAAAAATCTTTCGGCCGGAAATGATCTCTACAAACATATTTATGTTGGTGGAGTTTTTCGATGGGGATATACGATATAAGATCTTCCACAATTTTCACCCATTGTCTGCATCTAAAAAAAAATTCAATGCAGCCACTAATAGTGCATCGTTGAAACATTGTTATGGCTTACAGCAATTCACCCGTCATACACTGAGTAGTAATTCTGACCAAGGTACTTATCAGATATGTTTTTATCGATATTGAATATGTGTATGGCACATCACTATGACATTGAAACATTGAGTATTTTTCTCATAGTATTTACGTTATTTAACATAATTTATGATCTTGCTCTTGTGCAAGATGACAAAAACTGTAGCCAGAAATATTTACCGGTCTTCATCCCTAGGAAATTTACCCATAAACTTTCTTTTGGTACCCTTTGACCGGCTGCATTTTACAAATGGCACAAGTTCGACACCATCCGATCAATGCCATTATTAAAAGAAAATCACTAAACACTGTACAACAAGATACACACAGCTAGATATTGAACAAACTTAAAACACAAAAATTTTAACTAGAAAACGTTCTAATATGTGCCGCGTTCCGCCATATTTGTTATGTTTTCAGTTTGACATTGACAGCAAAGAAAGAGTAAGTAGTATTAAAGAGTGAGACAAAAATATGTCCGCCATTAAAACGGGGCTAAATGCGAACAAAAATTTCAAAGTTCCTACTTGCGCTAGGCTGTCCGACGCAGCCATAATGAGTCTAAGACGTTTCATCGCACGCCGAGGATCCCCCACCACCATATTTTCTGATAACGGCACGAACTTTGTTGGGGCCTCGCACGAGCTACGCTGTCTACACGACGATTGGTGGCGTATTCTTTCACGGGAATGAATACGTTACTATGAAAAGTAATTGGTTACCTACCAATGGTATATTATATTATATATAACGGATACCACTCAAAGAAAACGGGTGCTTCCGTCCTTTAGGGCAGTCAGGATCTAGCAACACTGGTGATAAAAAAAGAAAGACTAGACGTCAAAAAAAGGGAGACGGACGCGAAACGAAATCTTTAGTGCGAAATCCGAAATCCAAATGCGCTTTTGTGCACGATAAATATAATATTTCTGAAGTTCCACCTAAAAACTGTGATAATTTGATAGAACAGTGACTGTAAAATCAGTTCCAATGGCTGACATATACGAAAATCTCGAAAACTTCAAAGAAATCCTTACTTACGGAGAGGTGAGCTGTGGCATTTTAGCGCCAAATTATTCGATTGTTTTCCTACTGATTACGATCAATGGGAATTTGTCGACATCGGATGGTTGCCATTTCCACAAGAAATAGAATGGAACGATACCATAATCTCTTTAGATGATTCTTCAGGCTGGGCTAGTCAGTGATAGTCCATAGTCTATCTACTCTTGTCTACCTATTCAAAAACTGACTGAGAGCTATTTACCATAGATAGGGTTTGTCATCAGGCGCTGTATATCCAGTCTATGTGCAAAAATGCTGACTTCGAAGTGTAGTCACTGACACATTTTCATTCTCCTGTATCTTTGGCTCACGTACATTCGAAGCCTTACCTGTCTGTCCTATGATGTCTTACCTTATGTACATGTCAGTGAATAATGCCTTAACCAATATTACTTTTCTGAAATTCTTATTGAGCCTTGATCACTTATGATTGGCCTGTCTTAGATGATGCTGTATGGATGTTATTATTATTATTTGTGATGTTCACCAGTTTCCGATTTGGGAATCTCACTAAATAACCTAAGCCAAATTCGATAAAGAATAGAGGTAAACAAACCAATTTAGGGTTATCTATCACAACTCACGTTTTATAAATCTTCTATTGTTTACATGATTATAGCCTTTTACTTGCTATTTACTAACAATTCCTATTGCAGCATATTTCACTAGAATCACTCAAATAACATGCATATTACCTTTTTATTTCGAAAAACTATAAAAAATTCGACATTAATTTTACGCGACAGCCCTACAGAAAAAGAAACATGGATGAAATTCAGGTGTGAAAAACATTTTGGGGAATTTAGTTTACGCCAACAAGTGAAGTTTAGTCATTTGTCAATACGTGTATATGGCATAAGTATATAGCATAATTATATGTGTGACAAAAATATAGAAGTGCTTAGATTGTCCCCATGTCATTGTGAATTTAATCCGATAGAAACCATATGGGGGCAAGTAAAAGGCCATGTTGCTGCCAAAAATAAAACTTTTTAAATGGCCGAACTAAATAAAGGTCCTGTTGGATGAGGCAATAAGTAAAATTACTCCAGCAGCATAGCAACGTTGTGTTGAACACGTAATTAAAGAAGAGAAGAAAACGCCGAATTTGATGGTGTCATTGATGAATTTTATTTATAATTCAAGTCTCCGGATACACAAATTCATCCTCCTCTTTGGCCAGTGACAGTATGATTTGTGTGCACATATGAATAAAAATATATACAAAGAACTTTCTTTTATTGCAATATTTGCAGTAGGTCCCAATCTCCTCATTTTCATAGTAGCATCTATAGGTACTTATTAATATTATTAAGAGTTTGTATGTTTTATGCTTAAACAATTCTATTAGGAAAATCATGCGGCCTTGCTCGTGTGGATGTTTGTTACATCTGTGTGTCATATTTCAGTGTTGTCATATACAAATCGGTTAAGCCTTCCACTATAAAATCATAATCATATAAACATAAATAAGCATTTTACATTAGTAGGTGGAACAATTATTATTTGTATGAAAATGATTTTTAGAAAAGGTTGTTAACATTGCCTTTTAGGTGTAAACAAGTCATTGCCTGGCAATGGTATGTTTATCGCTGTTCATTATCGAATTTGGCTCAGGTATAGGTATTATTTTTGCTCTAGATATCTGAATACACTGATATATTTGGTGATATTCTCCATTCACAATGAAAATTCTTTCTTGCACTAAAATCAATTTTTTCCTAAAATACCAGATAGTATTTTCTTCCAGCTAACCTATGTTGATGCAGAGAGTGGGGTAGTGCCACAAAAAATGTAGGAGTGATGTATTACATAAACTAGATAAATTACTTGCATGATATAAATATAATTTGAATACACAATCTTAAAGTAGTACGAAAAATATAGTATGATACATAAACTCATAAACTGGCAGTGTACACAATTGTTATTGAGCATAACTTTAATACTTTCTTTGTGGCGTCCAGGTTGTCAAGGAAGTGAAGTATGAAGGCTAAGGAATAATTCTTTTCCGTTTGGCTATATCTTGTCTATCATGTGACAATAATGGAGTTGTACTAGATGGATGAAACTGTGCAGTAGGTCCATAAAACGGAATCTAATGTTTCAGTTGGCGCTCGAAAATGAAGATCTCAAGATTAAGTTAGACGATACCACGGCAGAGTTGAAGCAGATAAAAATGGTAATTGTTTATCTTTTTAGACTCCTCCAAATACTATAATGCCATTACACATGCATACATTTTCACACAACAATCAACCTTTTTCGAAAATATTTAAAGAAAACATATAAGTTTTTAACTTAATTCTGGATTAGCTTACTTGATTTTTCCCATAGTAGTAAAAGTTGGTTGTAAATGTAACATTGATTTTTAGTGTTAAATTTTTACCCCAAGCTTGGTACATGTGATATGACATTATAATATTGAGAGTTGAAAATTAACATTACTAACCATAATATTTTGCTTGCTTTGAGAGCCACAACATCAATATCACTAACATGACTAATAACTACTGAATAGATTTAGTGTTCACTTCATTACCCAAGATTTCCACATGACTTGACCGTGAAAATTTCATTAATATCCTAAACATATTGTAACTTTAATGGTTTTGATTTCAGCCCTTATCATACCTAGTTTTCATATATATATACTGACAGTTACCAGTCAGTATATATATGAAAACATTATGTACGTTAGGAAAAATATCAGTAACTTTAAAACTTTAGGTAGCCAACACAATGTAAATACTAGAAATAAATATAAACTTTGTTTACCACTATTTAGGCTGGCAAAGGTTAATACATCCTTCATGGGGCATTGTATACGCTTCTATAATAAAATCCCTGAAGATTAAGCTTGCCTGAATCGCAGTTCAAAAAATATGTTAAGCACACTTTGTGCCAAAAGGGCTACTATATAACATAAAGGATTATCTAGATGACAATGAGGTCTGGAATTAAAGCCAGTACAATGTATGAGTTCTATGTTTTATAATAATTATGTAAACTATGTTAATTAAGGACTTTTGAAAAGACTAAGTTTGGAGGTTTTTTGTCCATTTTTTCTCTTAAATGATCTAGATTTTGAAATGGACACCTAGTTTGAATTGCAACGTTCATTAAGCCGCAGTTTCTGTGCCACTTTGAATAAAACCTTTTTATTTAATTTCATTCAGGTCTGTTCTCGGTGTAAACAGAAATGAAATGCTATCAATTACAATAGGGGTAGGTATTTCTTGAGTTAGACCTGAGATTTCTGCTGTTAGCCTCATAGTTGGGCCGTTGTACGTGGCAAGGACTGAGGTATGTGAACACTTTAGACATTTGGTTTCCTCACGATGTTTTCCTTCACAGTTAGTGAGTGGTATTGCAACTGTAACATCCTCATAGATGGGCCATGGTACGTAGCAAGCACTGAGGTATGTAAACACTTCAGACATAAGGTTTTCCTCAAGATTTTTTCCTTCACGTTTAGGGAGTGCTATTGTTACTCTAACTTAACAAATGTACATCACTTATAAAACAAAATCATTGGTACATGCCTGGATTTGAGCTCACGACCTCCCGGTCGAGAAGCCGGCGTTACCACCGCTTCTAGGTATTTCTTGAATAATTGAGATAAATGAATCACCAAACAATTTTAGATCCATTATAATAATCTATAATATAAAAATGAATCCCTGAATGCGTTGGTAAGCGCAAATCTCGAGAGCAGCTGAACCGATTTAGCTAAATTTTTTTATAATATAATCCTTCAAGTACGAGGATGGTTCTTAGGGAGAGAAAAAAAAAATAGTTTTAAAACATCATGTCGAAGAAAGCTAAATGAAATATCGATCACTAACATTGTCTTTGCCATGATTATGGCTTTAGCTTGAACAGAATCCAATCGCATTGATATTGTAGGATATCTTGCAGGACTTTGACAAGCTGGCCGCCGACCATCAGCGACTCCTGGTGAATTACTCTTCACTGTTGAAGACAGCCCGTACTGAAGTCGAGAGAAAGGCTGACTTAATGATAAATGCCAGTTCCAAGTAAGTTACGAACTCTTGACTTATTTAAAACAATTATTTTTTGTAACTAGTAAGTTCTTCCCCTTGCAGTTCATATTGTCACTAGCACTGAAACTCGTCAAGTGGTCTCTCGACATAGGCCTCCTCTATGGTTTTCCACGTCGCCCTATCTAATGCTGCTCTTCGGAAGTTTGGTGGCAATTCATACTCCCATCGTTTATGTGGTCTTCTTCTCCTCCTTATCTCACCTTGATCATTAATAGAAAGTAGCGTTGCCACCTACATTCTATTAATGATCTCGTGCTTTGTAGGCCTAGGTTCACCATCACGATATAAGGATTTTCGAACTAAGACTCAAAAGATTAGCCAATCAGCGTCAAGAGCTCGTTTATTGCTGCCCACTAATCAGAAATTCATTACTAGATGCTGAATTACCTTACTAAGCCGAAGACGAATCTAGTCCAGTGAGCTGTGTCTCAAAATCATGTTATGTCCAACGCAAAATAACACTTATCTCCTCTTTGACGACCTCTGTGCCGTAGGGGTAGCGCGTCTGCCAACCATGCGTGAGGCCCCGGGTTCGTATCCCGGCTGGGGACAAAAAAAACCCAGGTCTTGGAGGATCACATGTGAAACAACGAAAAACTGCTTTTATTTCTCAAATACAGTAGTTTCGTTTCAAAAATAACAAAATAAGAGACAGACGAAAACTACGGCGTTCGTCAGCGGAAACTGCATCGCCCGCGCGCCTCTTCACCCCGCTTCCCTCATTCGTCTGCGGCGTTAACACAGGGTATCCTAGTGTGCTGCCGTGTTATGACAAAACACTGTATCTATAGATACAGTGTTTTGAAGTAACATGAATAATTCGATTCTTCGCCCTTAAATACATGGAATGGCATCAAAAAATATTGAAAAAGTTTTAATAATACGCAAATCAGTCATAGTAAATAAGACTGTATAGCCAATATTATAGAGACCTGTTTTGACAAAATACTGTTTCTATAGATAGGTACCGTGTTTTGCCAAAACATCCGCGTGATTTTTATGCCAAATAACTGTAGATGCAGTGTTTTGTCATAACAACTTTAAAACCTTTTCCTATTTGTCAAGAAAAAAAGCGGGTATTCAGTGCGAAAATTCTAGATTTTCAATTAGAGTCTATATACAAAAAATATAAATTAACTAGTTACGGCATAATTATGTGCACTATTATTTAACACATGTAAAATTTTTAAAGTAATCTGTTTTGATTTGACGTATCTATGCGGAATTTTCATAACGAAATGTTTTCGGCGTTTTCTGGAAAATGCCTGTTTTTAAATTACAGTGTCTTGTCAGGACACGGCAGTGTGGGGCCAGAAGCAATGTACGTGCTTGTATGTAAATGTTATATGCTATATCTTTTCAGAAATGATTACATGTTCCTGCGCATGTTATTTGACAAAGTCAACTTTGGAAAAAGGAGAGGCAAAGGACTGAGTAAAAAGGAAGATTTCAAGTTATCCAGGGGAGGAGGAAGGGCTATGAAGAAAAGTGATTCTGTAGATATTTGTCACCAGAGCCTTAAAGCTCCAAGTCTGAAAGACGACAAAGATCAGTTGGAAAGGTAATTTAGTTTAACCATTTCGGGCGATTTGCGTCAGCAGGTGTCCGATAAGTCCATGAACTAAAATTGGGAGGACGGGAAGGGGTCTGTTTGAACATTTGGTTGAAGCGCTCGTGGCCTAGTCGAACCGAGCGATTACAATCAATCACATGAGTTAAGCAACAACGGGCGCGGTCAGGTGTAGGATGGGTGACCGTCCCGTGACTACCGCTAGAGGCATTTTTTCTCAGCGCTTCCGTGCTTCGCAAGGCGCGTTAAGCCGTTGGCGTCGGCAGCCGTTAATTCAGGTCAGATGCCTTATGGGCGGCTTAATAATGACTGACAGTAAGGCCCGCCACTGTCTTACAATCCTCCACCAACCCGGACCTGGCCTTCGTGGTGGAGTATGGCCTAACCTGCCTGTAGGAAGAGACCCGTGCCCCAGCAGTGGGGACATACAAGGGTTGATACAGAAGGGGTCTAGTAAAATGTCATGAAATTTAGAAAATATTTTAATGAAAACCTTACGTTCGTTTTACCTATGCTTTTTAATGTTTACTTAAGAATTACTCAAAATCTCACCAAGGGGTGGGATCTAAATTTTTAGAAGACCTTACGTCATTAATGGTCACTCGCTGTGGCTGCAAATGTGGGAAAGGGGCCCATTGATTTGGAATCTGAATAAGTATTCCCTGAAGACTGCACACCATTATGGTACTATTGAGTGACATGAGTAGGTAGAACTTACAGGAATAGAATCGAAATTCTACTTTTTATAAATAAGATTTTTTTTCATTAAAGGTGAATCACTTAGCATTTATTTAGTAGGAAATTAT
Source organism: Yponomeuta sedellus (assembly GCA_934045075.1). NCBI lineage: Eukaryota > Metazoa > Arthropoda > Insecta > Lepidoptera > Yponomeutidae > Yponomeuta > Yponomeuta sedellus. The sequence goes on from OW203726.1 coordinate 17,646,674, forward strand.
ACAATAAGGTTTAGAGCTCTCCTTTCTAAAAGCGGGATGAGACCCTGTAGTTTTACCCTAAACTATAAAGAGGGACTGCCACTTGCCACAATCCTACAATCCTAACAGATCACCTTCGCTTCATCAACGTTCATAAGTCGTTGCATGCACGCACGCCGGTTCCGGGTACTTTATCTTCCCCTTTGCTAATACATAGACATCATTACACTATTTTTTTTTTTAATGCACTAACCCGTGCTAAGGAACAAATTTAAAAAACCTATTTAGAGGCTAAAAATTTCACCCATGCCGGGATTCGAACCCGCAACCTCTGGCTATCCGTACCAGCGCTCTACCAATTGAGCCAATGGGCGACTCACGGCATCAGTGAAATTTCGAACCTCTTTACAAATTCTCTTTTTAAATTTGTCCTTAGAACGGTTAGTGCATTAAAAATAAAAATAGTATAAGCAGATAAATGTTACGTTAATTACCTATAAACCAAGCAGTTATTTATAAATTCATACTTGTTTATACTGAACTGCATACTTTTTTATACTGAACTGCAGGCCCATTGGCCGGCCTCGGTGGTGCAGCGGTTTGGCACGCTGACTGTAAGACCGAAGGTTTTGGGTTCGATGCCCAGCCGGGTAACGAACTTCTCTAGTTTATCTCGGGTCTTGGATGTTATCTATGTATTTATTGTATTAAATCTATCGTCGACTTAGCACCTGTAACACCAGTCATTTAGTTGTACTTAGTATGGGGCTAAAGAGTACCTTAAATTGTAAAACCAAGAGCATCTGGCAACAAACTGTTTTGCAGTTTGGCAGAAACCAACTTCTGTATTTTCTTGTATTTTTATTTGATTAAACGACTTCAATCAATCAATCAATCAATCAATCTGTGTAATATGTCCATATATATTTATTTATTACTAGCTGACCCAGCGAACTTCGTACCGCCTAACAGTCGATTCTTTATTATTTTTCTCTCTGTGAGAACCATCCTCGTACTTCAAGTAATATTCTAAAAAAAGAATTAGCGAAATCGGTTCAGCCGCTCTCGAGATTTGCGCTTACCAACATTCGGCGATTCATTTTTATATTATAGACTAGTTTACTCCGCGAACTTCGTACCGCCTAACAGTATTTTTTATTTTTCTCTCCGTAAGAACCATCCTCGTACTTCAAGGAATATTTTAAAAAAAAGCCACACATTCAGCGTTTAATTTTTATATTATAGATTTATTGGCAGTCGATGGCACCTAAGCTTTTGTTTCTAACCCAACTGCAAGTTGGAAACTTTTAAAAGTTTAAAACAATTTCTAGGAAGGACCCTAGCCTGCAATCGAAGACAAAGACTGAATACCGCATACCTAAGCTCACGAAACCCAAAGACGAACCAGTTGCACCTAAAAGGGAAACCAAGGCCGACCTACAGATAGAACGGAAACATAACGATAATTGGCACGAAAAGGAGAACAAACAAATAGTGAAAGCTGGCAGTATTTCCAACAGGAGGAAATCGATGCCAGTGGTCAGGTGAGAAACATGTGTTTTACACGGAACAGCGGATTAACACGCAGGTACTGGACGAAAGAGGGTTTTAATACAGTTCTCCAGATCCCCAAAACAGATCTCCTTCCCTTAATGCAATGTTTACGAAGGTTTTATTAAGTACTAGCTGACCCAGCGAACTTCGTACCGTCTAACAGTCGATTCTTTAATTTTTTAAAATTTTTCTCTGTAAGAATCATCCTCGTACTTCAAGGAATATTCTAAAAAAATAATTAACGAAATCGGTACAGCTGCTCTCGAGATTTGCGCTTACCAACAAATTCAGCGATTAATTTTTATATTATAGAAGAGAAGATGTCAATATTAATATACCTTACGACTCATAAACGCGGTTAACAGAAATTTAATCTAAAGTAAGTAAATTTTACATGAAATAATAATCTTAAGTGCAAAATTTTATAGCTGATTAATGTGTTGTAAACGCTTAAATTTTCAATTTCAATATTGATTCGATTTCGACATAGTTAAGACGGGGCGAGGAGGTGACTATACTGTTCGGTGCGTCTTTTCCGTGCCCGCGTCCCATTTCATTCATATGTACCGCCCCCAAGGCTTAACATATTATTTATGAATAACATACTTTTATTGCGCAGGAATATAAAAAAAATTGTTTATTTTATTTCTCTGAATAGACGTGACAAAGTAGGTATCAAATTACGCTCGGGGCGCATTCCGACAATAGCTTTCTCCACTTTCACAGGCGGAGAAGATCGCACTACCTCCTTCGCACCAGCCTATTAAGCAATAAATTCTCTAAATTGTTTAACATCCTAAATGAAATACACTCACACCCATTTGCGTAAATAGCGGTATCACGTTAAGACGAATAAGAAATAATGTTACCTCAGTTCATCCTTGACCTTTAATCTGGATATTGTTACAAACAGTAGGTATTTTAAATTTTGTTTATAAGTGTTTTATTAGTAATTTTTTTTGTTAATTAGAAACGAACCAGTAGTCTTCAGTTCAGACGAGGAAACCAAATCCACTTCGACACTTACTACCAAAAGTTATTCCGCGAGAGACGATACCAACGCCAGCGACAGACAGATAAAAGGCAAAACTATCGAACCACCTAGAAAGAAGTCTAGCGAACCATCAGGCTCTGACTTAAGACATTCAGACCAAAGAGAGGCAACGATGTTGGACAGTAGTCATAGAGATAAGAGGGAACCACGTAACATAGAATATAGGAGGGCAGATCACAAGTATTCAGACCACAGAGAACCCAGAGACAGAGATCTCAGACATAAAATGGCCAATAATCTCAACAATCGCGACATAAACAGGAGTAGAGAGAGATTTCCAAGCAGAGAAGACCGTTACAGGCACAAAGACTTCAGAGAGCACGAAGAGCCACATAGCCACAGAGACAGATACAGACGATTCGAAGTAACGACACATCATCTAGACAACAGAATGTCGCGAAGAGACTGTCACGAGCGTCGCCAAAATGAAAGAGGCAGACAGCGGGTCTTGGTGAGTCCACCGCCAGATAAATATGTTAGAAATAAAAGTCGTAACCGCAGATCGCACTACCAACAATCCGACAGGCAAATTGAATACGAACCTCTGAGAAGCAGGCAACATCAGGATCTTCAACCTGCAACGCAAAAAAAACGAGACGGTATGCCTACTGATCGTCGTCCTGGTAGTCAACAAAGGGATGAACTATCTGAGCAAAAATCTGACAATCCTCGAGATCAGTCTGTGAAAAGCAAGATTCGTGACGAGGATGAAGAACCAGCGATGAAACGTCGTCGAGTTGAATCTCGGACCTCGAAAGAAGATGGTGGTATAAGTGAAGAGGTGGAGCCTATGGAGCTGGCGACACTTCAGCCACAAACATGCCGTTCCCCCGATGAGTTACTTGTGGAGAATGCCTTTGTTGAAACACCTGTAAAAGGTAAGGCTTATGTTTGAACTCTTAAAACATGGCCAATTGTTTTTTTAATTAGTCATTAAATCGTAAAAAAAAAATTTAGAAAAAAACATTGCTATCGTTTTTAATAAAAAAAATCTTGTTACAGAGATCGCTAACACAGTGGCAACGGGGCTGGAAGATCCAAGGTTGACTAGCACAAGGTACATGAAGATAGTTGAAGAGAAGAACAGAATCCGTCTATCCGCTGTAACTGGTCGAAATGTCGATCTGATAGTGCTGCCGCCGTATTCTAAAGACGTATTTCAGAGCCAAGATCCTAACAACAAATTCGAAGAATACACAGAAGAAGATCTAGTCAAGGATATTTATTAAATATAGACTTTGATGACAGAGATGACCATAGTATGGAATCTGGTGAGATTGACGATAGCTGTATTTACTCTGACCTCATAGGTGATGATCCTCCACCTACAGGGGATGTCCAAGATAAACAGCAAACCTCAAACATTGTACCACCTATCTTACTATCAATACCACCAGACACTCCACTAATGACTAAATTTGAATTGCTACAATCGGAACCTGTGGAAAGTAGGCAAACTACTAACACTGAAGTATTGCAAGAAAATATTTCTAGTAAAAAAGGGGAGTCAAGTGAGAAAGCTAATGAAGACGAGCCGTCCTATTCAGAAGTGATGGCGAAAAAATTCAGGATACCAAAAAAGAAGTCGACCGAGAACGCTTTAGAAGATAATCAAACAAAAGATTTAAAAACATTAAATGTGACTAGCGCTTCTAAAACTCCATTAGAATCCATATTGAGTGATATCACACGGAAAAGTGATGCCCAAACTACCGAAGCAAAGGATTTGTCTACTTCGGTCGAAAACACTGTCAGTGCGGTTAAAAATCCAAAAACTGATTTACCTGCTCATTCATTATCTATGGAGAACGCTGTTTCAGAACCAAAGTGCGAGAGGTCTTCTCTTGATAGTAAAGATACACATCCAACAGAAGATCAAACGAAACCCTCGAAGACGCTAAGTGTGACGAACACAACAAAAAATCCGTTAGAATTTATGCTGAGTGACATGATGCGAAAAAGTGATGTCCAAAGTACTGTAGACCCTACAGAAGCAAAGAGTTTGTCTACATCAATCGAAAATTCAGTAACTGCTTTGACAGCTCGTTCATTGTCTATAGAGGATGTCGGTTTAAAACGAAAATTCGGAAAGTCTTCCTTTGGTAGTAAATATAAACATCAAAGACAGGATCCCAAATTCAGCAAGGAAACGGGTACTTCAGAGAATTCAGTAGTAAACAAAGTTGAAACTAAAGAAAAGTTACTCACTACGCGACAAATGGTTGCAAATGATCTAGAACTCAGCGACGACGACAATAGTGCCAACACAGATTTTCATATCACTACCAAAGAAAATGAAATATCTAAGACTAAGCAACAGAAAGCTAAAAGTAAAGTTCGCAAAGAACTTACTGATGACACGAAAACATCTGAAGTGGACAAAATGAAACCAATGTGTACTAAATTCTCAGAATTATTTGGTGACAGTAGTAGTCTAATAACACCTGAAGATTTGGAAGTGTATACTCATCCTAATGTTCAACTACAGTCTGAAATTGATCCTGCAATAGACGAAGAAGCTGCTGTCCATATAGACGTAAGTGATAAGGTCACAATTGCAGATAGCCGCGGGAAACACGCCAAGTCTAACAAGATACGAACCCGATCTTCCAATAAAAAGAAATCAGACGACTCTGTTCGTAAAAAAACAACCAAACTCGTTTCTGACGCCACCGATAAACGTCTGGATCATCACCCGGATTTGCAGTTATCACAAGATAAGATAACTGAAAATCCAAATGACGAAATAAAGGCAGTATCTTCAGAGGTGGCCCCAGAGGTTTTAAGAATAAATCCAGCAGATGAGGCAGAATCTAAATTTGTCAAAACTGTCATCATATCTACAGGAACTCAGCCACTGGTCGCCGAATCAACCAAAGTAGATAATACTACTTTCAAAACATTTTCTCGTGATTATCAGGAGCCCACAGCTTTAGCTACCTCGACGCCGTTCAGAGATTCAACGAATGATCCTGCTTCAACGTCTGTACCAGATAGACATAGCAACGACAGTACCCGGGCCAGTGACGACGAATCGTCTAAGTCAGTGACTGTAGATAGTTTGTCACAAAGTAAAGAGGTGGACGCTCCCGATGTGATAGTCATCCTCAAAAGAAGAAGGAAAAGAGTTATAAAATGAAGATTTGAACGAACAGATAGAATGATGACGTTACCCAGACGTATCGTAATCTCACAAAAAAAATGGGATTACAAAATTACTGGGTAATTGATCCCGCGCACTATAATTTGCTACTCCTATCCTATATTACGCGCACCAAATCCTGGACGATTTCAATCGTTTACCTGTGAAATTACAAACTGATTGCTACAGCAAAACTCAGGATTCTAACAGGATTTGTTGCGCATACGCATAGGTCTCATTTGGCTTTGTTAAAGGAAAGAGAACAGAAAATAATAGTGCGCAGATTGATGAGTCAGATTGCTCTTTAACAGTTCGCTTCAATAGGTAAAATAGGCTTTATCATTCAATTTTGATGAGCTATTTACAAAGCTCATCCACATTGCAAGCAAGCTGTGTTGAGATTAGTGTGAAAAAAAACGGAGCACTTATACAGCGACTTATACGTCGGTGATATGTCTTAATATGTCAATAAATGCATTCTATTTATATAAACCTAACAATTGATTGGCCATTATCGAATCAACTACGAAACATTTGGAACGGGGATTCTTATATCGTATTGATGTGTTACATGATAGATAACTGACACCGTACAGTCTGTTAGTCTACTGCTAATAACCCGGAATTTTTTATTCACTTCGTCCAACTGCGATTGCTAACACAAGATTAACAGATTTTGTTCGGGAAATCGGGGGAACAAAATCTGTTAATCTTGTGTTAGCAATCGCAGTTGGACGAAGTGAATAAAAAATGCCGGGTTATTAGCAGTAGACTAACAGACTGAACGGTGTAATTTGTAAAGACACGTTTACTATTAAACACTCAGTTAAAATAAGCTGTAGTTACGTCAGTCCCATTAGGGCGTTTAGATAGATAGATAGAGAACACTTTATTGTACATAAAAATGTAAATTACCCAGATATTTCTTAACCTAAGAGTACAGACGGCGGCCTTATCACTAAAAGTGATCTCTTCCAGGCGACCTTTGGATGGTCTGGACTGGACTAATACATTTGAGAAGGAAGTAGATGTACAAAAAAAACCATACAAAATGATAATTTAATTAATGTTAATGGCGTTTACTAAAGATTATTAAGAATATAGAAAAAAGGCAGAATGTATAGTGAAGTAAATGAATAAAGTATTATTTAAAAGGTATCTGAAGGTATTTTAAGGATCGTGTTTTTATAAATAACGTCAGTGTACCGTGTTCGGGAATATTTCACTGCGTCTTCTAGAGAAGACCAATTTGGTTGTTTGTTTTTGTGACTACTAAACAAATGAGTTATAATATAATATTAAATAGTTATATTGTAAAGGCCTGCGCAGACGAGGGACTTTTGTCCCCAAGAAACAAAAGTCCCTGAATCGTGGAAAATGTCCTCCGAGTACTTATCGCGGACTCAACCCCTACGGCGTGCGGTAATTTTGTTCCCCAGGCGCAGGCCTTAGAAGAGCTATCGCGCTCAGAATTTTGTGTGACGAACTCTGAACTCTATTTGGGTCAAGAATTGCCTGACGACGACGCCAGTCGCGCGTTTTTAATGTTAAAAGTCTCCAGTACATTATCAAATTCTTACATTTTAGCGCCACAAAACGCGTTGCTCGTGCCATCGTACTACGCGTACTGGCTGGGTAGTGCGACGAGTACGACGAGTAAATGTCTTAAGTCGCGACTTCCCAGTATTTAAATTGTCAAATTCCGTCATTTTCGCCACAAAACGCATGACTCGTGACATCGAACTATCCGTCCGGGCCCTAGAGTCTGATCCTTACATAGTTTTTCAATAGAATGAAATAAGCACGACAATGACGACCTCTGTGGCGTAACGGTAGCGCGTCTGCCTACCATGCAAGAGGTCCCGGGTTCGGATCCCGTCTGGGAACAAAAAAAAGCCCAGGTCTTGGTTTACATGTTTGTGTTGTCGTTATTTCTGGTTCCCACAACACAGGGTATCCTAGTGTGGGGCCAGAAGCAATGTATGTGCTTGTATGTAAATGTAAAATTGTTGAAATTTTTACCTTAATTTGTTAGTCTACTACGATAGCAGTACAATGTCATTCCAGGGGTATAACCCTCGCAAATTAAATAGGCATCTCGGGAAGCAGATCGACTCGCGAGAGGCGCCGAGTTAAGTAGCACGGGTTATACCATTGCAATGCGATTTGTTACTAGACTACCGATAATGTGAATGAAACGACCATCACCGGACTGACATGACTATTGAACAACTATGCAGTTTAGAGACTCACCTCCCCCCTACCCGGGACACAAGTATTTAGATGTAGCTGGTTCTGTATTGTGTGCATTGATTTGGATCTGGACACTTCGGATTTCTATCGATAAGTAGTATAACAAAATGTAGTCAGTGTAAATAGCCTTGTACAATATATTTACTTAAGGCGCTGGGGTGTGCTTAGTATATACCAATGGAATAAAAATCATAACTAGTTTTATATTCTAAACACCTATTTAGAGGCTAAAAAATCCACCCATGCCGCGACTCGAACCCGAGACTTCTGGCTAACCTGTAACCTCGCTGCCTGTAAGTAATACAGAGAGTATTGTAAAGTTCGAAATTTCACTGCCTGTACTTACCCATTAGCTCAATTGGGAGAGCGCTGGCGCGGTTAGCCAGAGGTCGCGGGTTTGAGTCCCGGCATGGGTGGAATTTTTAGCCTCTAAATAGGTTTTTACAATTGTCCTTAGCACTGTTGCAAGGTTAGTGTAACAAAAAGAATAAAATCTTGTTTTATATTTCAAAAAGTAAACATCAACAGCCTTATTATAAAAACCTGAATAAGTCCTGGTTTAAACCAAGACTAAAAGATCTAGGATTGTTACGGTATCAAAGTTAGACCTAGATCAAATGTGTGTCGTTATTACAAATAGAAGACTATTCGAACCAGAGATCAGCCATGGTTCAAATCATATTCACTGATTCGTTCATTCAATGCTGCGTTCCGTTTCACTAAATGGATATTATCTTCACATTTTAAACGCAAAAATATTCATCATTGCGTTTAAAATACCTATGCATCGTAAATTATTGTTCTTTGTTGAGGTTCCAATCAAACTAAAATGAGCACTATTAATTATTATATTGTTATTGAAGCGTTTTTATAATCAAGTGGCTACTCTCGGGTGAAATGTAGTGAAATATTCGAGCGCGCGCGCCAATCCGCGACGTCAAAAATTTTCTGAAAAAGTTTCATACTGGGAATACGTAGGTATGAAATAATACAATAAATACAAGTGAACACTTTTTTCGCCAAAACGTTTTGTGAACCTATATTTGTATATCGAAAATCTTCGTTACTTAATTCGAAGGGATCCACACGATGACGAAGTCTGCTGGATCGCCGAGACGTCTCCAGCATGTCCAAATCATCGAAATCCATCATATCAATGGCGTCCATAATATAAATTATTTATTGCTATCTATCACACACACGAAACCAAACAAATTCAAACGTCAATTTGGAGGTTAGTCCATAGATAAACTAGGGGTATCAGAAGTTTAACTTTAGTACCATAGATAGTCCATGACGTAGCGATAAACTTCGTTTTGTAATAACATTTTACTTGGTCTATGGTTTAAACCTGGTAACAATCCCAGTACTAAATTTAGACCGCGTTTTGGAATAAGGCTGCAAAAATCTTAACTATGACAAATAAGAACCTCCCCTAGGAACATCTCTTTCCGCCAAATACGGCCGTTTTAGCGGAAATGCAAATTAGTTTTTGAAAAATAAAACGTACCTATTTAAAACTAATTATGATTTTATTTCATTGGTGGCGCTAGTTAGCACCCACCAGCGCCTTAAGTATTTCAAGAACTTGCTCAAAGAATATGATATAATATATCTTGTAGATTATTACAAAATAAACGATTTTATTATGATGTATAAAATATTTTTTATTCCCTTTTGTCGTCTCAAGAATCTTAAGAACTATATTTACATTATAATATAATCATTTATCACATTATGCCTATAGATACCATTACTGGATGAGAATATAAAATGCAAGTTAAATTAAAAGTAGAGGACTAAGAATCAAGGCTAATAATTCTTACACATTTTATTAGTAGGTAGGTACTTAACAGACCAGCAAATCCTTTGCTCACTTAGGTACTACATTATACGTCCGTCTATGTCGTACGTGTACGTCTTTTATAATAGTGGAACATACTGCAAAAAATAAATCTATTGGAAATTGTGTTTACGTACTTATAATAAAACAACCAAGTCCGCGATTTGTGATGTAAAAAATCGAATAAATTAGGCCACTCGCGAGTTAAAATTGTAGGTAGATAGATAAATAGGACTAATTATACCATCATACATTTTCCTAATTTTATGACACATTTAAAATAACAAACACAATTGCACATAAGCCTATCAGTCGATATCGAACACTCGAGCAAAAGCATGCCTTTACATCTTAGCGCAGTTATACAACTTACCACTCAATAGGAGTTACATTTCTGTACGCGTGCTATTTTTTTAAATTTCTACTTCAATCGAGGGCGATCGTATTATCTGATGAGTCTGATCCCCTCGATAATAAATAAATTGCACCTAAAAGCCCGGTTCTTGGGATACTGGTACTCCACGAACACTCCGTTCTTTTGGACATCATGGCAGGTGTCACATACCAAAGTAAAACTCAGGCGCCGCTACGTTCGCGCACGACTAAGGCTATAACCCGCTGTTGTTATTCGACAGAGTCCCTATGATATTGTTCGCCATCGGTATGTCGTCATTTCGCACCCCCGACGGTCCAGCGGTCGCGGACCCTCGCTTCGTGAACTTCTTGACGACAGTGGGCTCTTGGTCCGGTGGTTCTGTGTGGTGTGTGACGTGTTGGTAGCAGACCGCTGAGGCGTGGCCCGAGCGGCCTGAGGTGAGCGGTGAGCTGTCTTGCCAGGTGTCCGTCGCTGGGTCGTACACTTCCACGATGTCTAGGAATGCGGTGCCGTCATAGCCTCCTGGGAACGGAAGAGATGTTAGTGGAATTATAATTGCCTGGGCCGTGAAGACTGGTTAACTCGGAACTTTCCTGAGACCAGTAAAGTAAAACTCAGCGACGCGTCATGAAATAGGTATATCCCACGTTAAAGAGAAATTGATCGATATTGTGTCACCCAGTGGGCTCTTTATCATAGTTCCTTAACATTCCAGCTAGTCAAACATACAGCTCATTATGGAGGCTCCATGATGCGTTTTAGCAGGAAGAGTCGATTTAAGCGCCGAGCGCGCCACTCGCACTTAGACGCCACGTGTCCCGCTTTACTGAGGCAGGAACCCTGACATTCAGTTTGTTATAGAGACACAATCCGCTGTAGGTGCATTAAACATTCAGCTCATACTCATACACTGCTGGCTATAGCCCTCCCCAAGGCTCGCCGTTTCCTTCTGTCCTTGGCAATAGGTAACCAGCCGTTGCTAGCAATCTGCCTCAGCCTGGTTGTACAAATAAGCTTGTCGAGCGTTTTAAACGGCAAAAGCCGCGAATTTCCAGTACACTAATTTATTGTCAAATTCTGACACTAGCGCCACAAAGCGCGTGAATCGTGCCATCATACTACCTAGCAGTGGCGTAATTACAGTGTGGCAGGGCTGTCTTAATGTCACGGGCCCCGGCCCGATGTGGGCCTCCAGTCCACGAGGCCTCATAATAATAATAATATTGGCCTTTTTGCATCTACTTAATGAGATGATTTATACAGCGTCCAGTGGTTTCTCACTCACACTAGATGGGTGAAGGGACCACTCCGACGCTGTAGTGCCTGGGTCATGGTTTTATAGATGGTGTAGGCTTGCCCAGCACCTTAGTGCCCAGCACTGATTTACCTGCTCATTCATTATCTATGGAGAACGCTGTTTCAGAACCAAAGTGCGAGAGGTCTTCTCTTGATAGTAAAGATACACATCCAACAGAAGATCAAACGAAACCCTCGAAGACGCTAAGTGTGACGAACACAACAAAAAATCCGTTAGAATTTATGCTGAGTGACATGATGCGAAAAAGTGATGTCCAAAGTACTGTAGACCCTACAGAAGCAAAGAGTTTGTCTACATCAATCGAAAATTCAGTAACTGCTTTGACAGCTCGTTCATTGTCTATAGAGGATGTCGGTTTAAAACGAAAATTCGGAAAGTCTTCCTTTGGTAGTAAATATAAACATCAAAGACAGGATCCCAAATTCAGCAAGGAAACGGGTACTTCAGAGAATTCAGTAGTAAACAAAGTTGAAACTAAAGAAAAGTTACTCACTACGCGACAAATGGTTGCAAATGATCTAGAACTCAGCGACGACGACAATAGTGCCAACACAGATTTTCATATCACTACCAAAGAAAATGAAATATCTAAGACTAAGCAACAGAAAGCTAAAAGTAAAGTTCGCAAAGAACTTACTGATGACACGAAAACATCTGAAGTGGACAAAATGAAACCAATGTGTACTAAATTCTCAGAATTATTTGGTGACAGTAGTAGTCTAATAACACCTGAAGATTTGGAAGTGTATACTCATCCTAATGTTCAACTACAGTCTGAAATTGATCCTGCAATAGACGAAGAAGCTGCTGTCCATATAGACGTAAGTGATAAGGTCACAATTGCAGATAGCCGCGGGAAACACGCCAAGTCTAACAAGATACGAACCCGATCTTCCAATAAAAAGAAATCAGACGACTCTGTTCGTAAAAAAACAACCAAACTCGTTTCTGACGCCACCGATAAACGTCTGGATCATCACCCGGATTTGCAGTTATCACAAGATAAGATAACTGAAAATCCAAATGACGAAATAAAGGCAGTATCTTCAGAGGTGGCCCCAGAGGTTTTAAGAATAAATCCAGCAGATGAGGCAGAATCTAAATTTGTCAAAACTGTCATCATATCTACAGGAACTCAGCCACTGGTCGCCGAATCAACCAAAGTAGATAATACTACTTTCAAAACATTTTCTCGTGATTATCAGGAGCCCACAGCTTTAGCTACCTCGACGCCGTTCAGAGATTCAACGAATGATCCTGCTTCAACGTCTGTACCAGATAGACATAGCAACGACAGTACCCGGGCCAGTGACGACGAATCGTCTAAGTCAGTGACTGTAGATAGTTTGTCACAAAGTAAAGAGGTGGACGCTCCCGATGTGATAGTCATCCTCAAAAGAAGAAGGAAAAGAGTTATAAAATGAAGATTAGAACGAACAGATAGAATGATGACGTTACCCAGACGTATCGTAATCTCACAAAAAAAATGGGATTACAAAATTACTGGGTAATTGATCCCGCGCACTATAATTTGCTACTCCTATCCTATATTACGCGCACCAAATCCTGGACGATTTCAATCGTTTACCTGTGAAATTACAAACTGATTGCTACAGCAAAACTCAGGATTCTAACAGGATTTGTTGCGCATACGCATAGGTCTCATTTGGCTTTGTTAAAGGAAAGAGAACAGAAAATAATAGTGCGCAGATTGATGAGTCAGATTGCTCTTTAACAGTTCGCTTCAATAGGTAAAATAGGCTTTATCATTCAATTTTGATGAGCTATTTACAAAGCTCATCCACATTGCAAGCAAGCTGTGTTGAGATTAGTGTGAAAAAAAACGGAGCACTTATACAGCGACTTATACGTCGGTGATATGTCTTAATATGTCAATAAATGCATTCTATTTATATAAACCTAACAATTGATTGGCCATTATCGAATCAACTACGAAACATTTGGAACGGGGATTCTTATATCGTATTGATGTGTTACATGATAGATAACTGACACCGTACAGTCTGTTAGTCTACTGCTAATAACCCGGAATTTTTTATTCACTTCGTCCAACTGCGATTGCTAACACAAGATTAACAGATTTTGTTCGGGAAATCGGGGGAACAAAATCTGTTAATCTTGTGTTAGCAATCGCAGTTGGACGAAGTGAATAAAAAATGCCGGGTTATTAGCAGTAGACTAACAGACTGAACGGTGTAATTTGTAAAGACACGTTTACTATTAAACACTCAGTTAAAATAAGCTGTAGTTACGTCAGTCCCATTAGGGCGTTTAGATAGATAGATAGAGAACACTTTATTGTACATAAAAATGTAAATTACCCAGATATTTCTTAACCTAAGAGTACAGACGGCGGCCTTATCACTAAAAGTGATCTCTTCCAGGCGACCTTTGGATGGTCTGGACTGGACTAATACATTTGAGAAGGAAGTAGATGTACAAAAAAAACCATACAAAATGATAATTTAATTAATGTTAATGGCGTTTACTAAAGATTATTAAGAATATAGAAAAAAGGCAGAATGTATAGTGAAGTAAATGAATAAAGTATTATTTAAAAGGTATCTGAAGGTATTTTAAGGATCGTGTTTTTATAAATAACGTCAGTGTACCGTGTTCGGGAATATTTCACTGCGTCTTCTAGAGAAGACCAATTTGGTTGTTTGTTTTTGTGACTACTAAACAAATGAGTTATAATATAATATTAAATAGTTATATTGTAAAGGCCTGCGCAGACGAGGGACTTTTGTCCCCAAGAAACAAAAGTCCCTGAATCGTGGAAAATGTCCTCCGAGTACTTATCGCGGACTCAACCCCTACGGCGTGCGGTCATTTTGTTCCCCAGGCGCAGGCCTTAGAAGAGCTATCGCGCTCAGAATTTTGTGTGACGAACTCTGAACTCTATTTGGGTCAAGAATTGCCTGACGACGACGCCAGTCGCGCGTTTTTAATGTTAAAAGTCTCCAGTACATTATCAAATTCTTACATTTTAGCGCCACAAAACGCGTTGCTCGTGCCATCGTACTACGCGTACTGGCTGGGTAGTGCGACGAGTACGACGAGTAAATGTCTTAAGTCGCGACTTCCCAGTATTTAAATTGTCAAATTCCGTCATTTTCGCCACAAAACGCATGACTCGTGACATCGAACTATCCGTCCGGGCCCTAGAGTCTGATCCTTACATAGTTTTTCAATAGAATGAAATAAGCACGACAATGACGACCTCTGTGGCGTAACGGTAGCGCGTCTGCCTACCATGCAAGAGGTCCCGGGTTCGGATCCCGTCTGGGAACAAAAAAAAGCCCAGGTCTTGGTTTACATGTTTGTGTTGTCGTTATTTCTGGTTCCCACAACACAGGGTATCCTAGTGTGGGGCCAGAAGCAATGTATGTGCTTGTATGTAAATGTAAAATTGTTGAAATTTTTACCTTAATTTGTTAGTCTACTACGATAGCAGTACAATGTCATTCCAGGGGTATAACCCTCGCAAATTAAATAGGCATCTCGGGAAGCAGATCGACTCGCGAGAGGCGCCGAGTTAAGTAGCACGGGTTATACCATTGCAATGCGATTTGTTACTAGACTACCGATAATGTGAATGAAACGACCATCACCGGACTGACATGACTATTGAACAACTATGCAGTTTAGAGACTCACCTCCCCCCTACCCGGGACACAAGTATTTAGATGTAGCTGGTTCTGTATTGTGTGCATTGATTTGGATCTGGACACTTCGGATTTCTATCGATAAGTAGTATAACAAAATGTAGTCAGTGTAAATAGCCTTGTACAATATATTTACTTAAGGCGCTGGGGTGTGCTTAGTATATACCAATGGAATAAAAATCATAACTAGTTTTATATTCTAAACACCTATTTAGAGGCTAAAAAATCCACCCATGCCGCGACTCGAACCCGAGACTTCTGGCTAACCTGTAACCTCGCTGCCTGTAAGTAATACAGAGAGTATTGTAAAGTTCGAAATTTCACTGCCTGTACTTACCCATTAGCTCAATTGGGAGAGCGCTGGCGCGGTTAGCCAGAGGTCGCGGGTTTGAGTCCCGGCATGGGTGGAATTTTTAGCCTCTAAATAGGTTTTTACAATTGTCCTTAGCACTGTTGCAAGGTTAGTGTAACAAAAAGAATAAAATCTTGTTTTATATTTCAAAAAGTAAACATCAACAGCCTTATTATAAAAACCTGAATAAGTCCTGGTTTAAACCAAGACTAAAAGATCTAGGATTGTTACGGTATCAAAGTTAGACCTAGATCAAATGTGTGTCGTTATTACAAATAGAAGACTATTCGAACCAGAGATCAGCCATGGTTCAAATCATATTCACTGATTCGTTCATTCAATGCTGCGTTCCGTTATTGTGTGTGTACCTGCAGGCCCGATATTTTAATTGTTCACCCTGCGGCAGGGCCGCAGAGTCGTCCTGCCACCCGACAAGCCGATTTCCCCACTCCAAGTTCTGCAAGCAGGGTCATGTATGTGGCAATCGAGCCGATTTGTTCGATACTGTTTGGTCTGTGTAAGGCTTAAAAAAAAAAGAATGTCAAGCTTTTACGTTTTTGACACTGACTTAATGGAACTAGGTACTGCACTTTAGGAACAGAAATATTTAGTTCTCTGTCTTATTTTTCAATCTTTCCCGATTCCTTTCACGTAGTGAGCCGTTTTCAGCACAAGTTCACAAATCAATGCACAAATGGCGCTTACAGGCGTGGCCATAGAAGAACCAGAAGAATACGGAATACGGCTGAAGAATACGGCTGTCAAAATTAATTTGCTCTGAGCAAAATTTGACAGACGTGCCTGTTGCCACGGCTGTAAGCGCCATCTATAATGAATTGATTTGTGAACTTGTGCTGAAAATGGCAAATCATGCCCAATTCCAGACCAGCACCGACTCCAAAATATATTTCTACAATACCTAGATATATATGAATTTCGAATTTATAAGTCATATTTGTTTAAAGGATTTTTGGGTTTTTACAGTACAGGTTTTTACAGGTACAGAAGCCTTTTTATTAAAAAAAATATGCTTTGATAACACTGGGACCATACCTGCGCAACCAGTTTTAAACCTTGTCATTGAAATTTCATCAATTCAAAAAAACCATCTCATCGTAAAGAATTTACTTACCTACTGTTTGCTGAACGTAAACCGCGCTGCCTTCGGGCTGTGGTTGTAGCAAAGGAAAAGGCAGCGAAAAAGCTCTAATCCTCTATTACAAACCTCTACAATAGTTTAGTTCTTCGAGTATATTGATAATGTTTCATTGCATTTCGGTATGTCTTTTGAATGATCCGTTTTCAGCACAAATTCACAAAGCAACTCATAGATGGCGTTAACAGGCGTGGCCGTAGAAGAACCGGAATGCGGCTGTCGAAATTAAATATCGAATTGGTGTAGGCACGTCCAGTCACAACCACAGAGCATATAAATAAGAGACGGGACCTCCCTATATGCTTTTGTAATGAGTTTAGCCCCGTTAACAATACCAACCAATAGAGCAAAAATGCAATGTCAAAAGTGCTACCAACATAACAACTTGTCTGTGCATTAGGGACGTCCACTTACATTGGTACTACATTTATCGATATCGATAAATTTTCATCCAGGGGCTCCGCAGTTAGCCTAATAAAATTAATAAAAATCAATGTTTTCAATAAAACGACAAATGAAATTAGTATTTTATTATTGATTATCAAATCACAATAGTTGTGGTCAAGGTCTATTGAATTTATTTCAGCAGCTATTTGGTTTTTCCTTAGAGGTGTCCAATCTGAGCGAACTTCATCAATCGGTGGTTTGGATTCAGGTGCTGAAATCGTCAAAAAAAGTTAAGTTGAGTCGTTATTGATTATTAATTTGTTGGTAAACTATGCTACTTACCGGGATAGTTCTGATAAATATGCTGAGATTCCAGGCCACAATAATTGTGGTCAAACCCTACTGGACCAATAGCAACAGCTGATATTTTGGCTGCTGTACAAGGTGCTGAAAATGATAACACTTTGTAATTTATCAAAGTAAACAAACTCTAGTTACAAAAAACTTCAGCGATACATGAAAAGTCTACGTACCAGAGTTGTTTTGTGAAGCTCGACAACTAATAGGTTTTAGTATAGCTGAATCTGAAAATAAACAATTGCAAGAATAGTCCGAAAAAAAATAGTTTGTTCCTGTTTACCACATAACTGCATAATTGACTATGTAACTATCAAATACATTTTTATAAAAAAATATTTTAAGTTAAAAATTAGTAAAAAAAATATTTTGGTAATTCCAATCACTAACCAGTTTCAAGTGATGCGACGTGGCTACGTGGTAAGGAAACTCAGCTAGTAAGTAATCAGGAAGAGGAGGCGCATTTATAAGTAGAGAAGATACAGCCCTGTAAAAAAATGTTTATCAAAGTATGTCATTTACGTATTAAGACGTAATAATAATATTGCGTTCTAAATGACGGAGCAAAATATATTCAAATGTTCGACGTAAAGCAAGGCGTATTTTGTGTTTTATTACATAATTATTCATGAAATGTAGTAAGTGTTACATTATAAGTTTATAACACAACTCACCATTTCTTTAATCGGCTTCCTTTTAAAATAGTTGTAAAAATCTTTCGGCCGGAAATGATCTCTACAAACATATTTATGTTGGTGGAGTTTTTCGATGGGGATATACGATATAAGATCTTCCACAATTTTCACCCATTGTCTGCATCTAAAAAAAAAACAACATTCAATGCAGCCACTAATAGTGCATCGTTGAAACATTGTTATGGCTTACAGCAATTCACCCGTCATACACTGAGTAGTAATTCTGACCAAGGTACTTATCAGATATTTTTTTATCGATATTGAATATGTGTATGGCACATCACTATGACATTGAAACATCTGAGTATTTTTCTCATAGTATATTAATTACGTTATTTAACATAATTTATGATCTTGCTCTTGTGCAAGATGACAAAAACTGTAGCCAGAAATACTTACCGGTCTTCATCCCTAGGAAATTTACCCATAAACTTTCTTTTAGTACCCTTTGGCCGGCTGCATCTTATTTTACAAATGGCACAAGTTCGACACCATCCGATCAATGCCAATATTAAAAGAAAATCACTAAACACTGTACAACAAGATACACACAGCTAGATATTGAACAAACTTAAAACACAAAAAATTTAACTAGAAAACGTTCTAATATGTGCCGCGTTCCGCCATATTTGTTATGTTTTCAGTTTGACATTGACAGCAAAGAAAGAGTAAGTAGTATTAAAGAGTAAGACAAAAATATGTCCGCCATTAAAACGGGGCTAAATGCGAACAAAAATTTCAAAGTTCCTACTTGCGCTAGGCTGGTCACAACGGTGTTCGGCGTGAAATGATTTGCAGTAAAGATGGGCGATTATGAATGATACTAATGATATCATTCGACTATGGCTGTCATTCGACTTAGTCGAATTAGACATCCAGATTAGTAACTAACGTTCTCAAATCGCTAATCTAACACTACTTGTCGTCGACTCGTGTCGTTCCGCTGCAACTCGGGCCGACTCGGGATCATTCAAGCAGACGCATACTAATTTGGTCGACTCGAGCATTTCCGCCGAGAATCGGACCGATTCGGGATTCAGTGTTTTATATCTTGCTTCCACTTTCATGCGGCAAGCAAAATTCAACCGTATGTCAAGGCGTTGAAAGTAAAACCATAAAATGTTGCGTGTAGCAACGACGGTAACCAATCCGAAAGTCCGCCATTGCAAAAAAATTAAAAGTTCAGTGTAATAGCAAAATTACTTTTGAAGATCTAAACTATTGAAGGCAGGAATACTTTTCTGTTCGTAGTGAATTAGTAAAGAAAAGAAAGTAACACGCACGACCTTGAACTAAACAATTACAATCACACCTGAGTTGAACAAGTAACGTGACCTAGGTAGGTATTGTTTGTTTAAACTTTGACCTCGCCTTGCGGTCCTGCGAGAGCTAGATGGCGCCTTTCGCGCGTAAATTAGTGCCATTTTTCCCCTAGTAAGTAGGTACCATTCATAATACAATTTGACATTAGTGGTTACTAATTAGTGGTTTTATTCGATTATCAGGATTAGTGATAACTAATATTGAAGTCGAATACGAACGTTAGTAAGTGGAAGATTAGTCGACTTATAATTTTATTCATAATCGCGCATCGCTAATTTGCAGGGACATGTGTGTCTATCAACCCTGCGGCAGTAGCGTGGCAGTGGCAGTGCCTGCTAGCAGGCCCTGCAGATCAGGCTTTGAGTGGACCGCTTTAGTAGAATCAAGCAACTGTAGCGCAGCAGCATCCCACAGATTAGAAGTCTGAAACCCAACTGAATCACAGATTGTTTGTAGTGTTTATATTTTAAGCAAATAGTCTAAAACTTCTGAGTCTAAAACCCTCTGTTGGTGACTGGCTGGAGTGCCACCTTTTTGTACTTCTTAATTTGTCTTGCTTTTTTACGTTGTCACATTTTGGTTGTCAAGATTACTAAAATCTGTCTTGTAATATTGTGCTTTATTCTTTATTAAATTTCTATCATATAGGTAATCCGTGTTTCCATCAGTATTCATAATCGTCTCACGGTCTCATACAGTCCACCACTAGCTATCATTTTGGTCCTTCGAGTCGAATCCTCAGCTCATCAGCTAGACGATGGCCATTTTGAAGGTGGCCTGCCCTGGAAGAAAGATTTACCGGAAAATATACCCGACAGTTACCCTCAGGCACTCTCCCGCTTCAAGGCACTCGAACGTCAGATGTCTAAGGACCCAGAGAGTTCGGTAAAGCCTTCCAAAACTTTATAGAGGGCGTAATCAGTAAAGGCTATGCCGAAGAGTGTGATCCAGACACTTACTACCGTCGTCTTTCGCAAAACGCTTCATACGTCAATATAGACGGCTCGATTCATTGGTACCTGCCTATCTTCGGTGTCCTTCACCCACAGAAGAAGAAGCTCAGAGCAGTTCACGACGCAGCTGCTGCAACGAAAGGAATAAGCCTTAATAGCCTCCTTTTACAAGGACCCGATCTCTTGTCCTCGCTTCTGGACATGTTATTCCGTTTTAGAGAAGGCGCCGTTGCTTTAAATGGCGACATCAAGGAAATGTTCCCCCAGGTTAAAATTATCCCCAAAGACAGGGATGCGCAACGTTTTCTTTGGCGCAATAACGACGGCAACCTTATAGAGTACCGTAAGTCATCCATTATCTTTGGTGCCGTATGTCCCTTCATAGCTCGCCACATTAAGAACAAAAATGCGAAAATGCTGGAATCTAGATAGGTACCCTGCCGCATGTAAGGCTATCATTGAAGACCATTATATGGACGATTACCTGGGCAGCTATCCTAGTATCACTGATGCGGCACAACTAGCCGCCGACGTTATCACGGTGCACAAAGCCTGTGGCTTCGAGATGCGCGCGTGGACCTCAAATCATCCGGAGGCACTCTCACTCGTTCCAAAGGAACTTCGAAGTGATTCGACATCAGACGTTTATCTGCCTCTTAGTAGTGAAGTCGGCGTATTGGGTGTTAAATGGAATCCAGCCTAAGACTCGTTAGGGTTTCGCACCATGCCCCAAATATCAACCGATCCTCTTACCAAACGCAGCCTACTGTCTGCTGTCATGAAGGTCTACGACCCTCTCGGTCTCCTGATGCCAGTTGTAATCTGGGGTGGCATTTTGATACAGAAGTTGTGGCGGTCAGGCGTTCATTGGGACACGCCCCTACCCGAAGTGTATGTCAGCGAGTGCGAGGACTGGTTCGAACAGTTACGGATTGCAGCCAATATTAAAATTGCCCGCTGGTATATGACAATGGCAGATGTGTCGGACGTTCAGCTGCACGTAGTGGCCGATGGTGGCGAGCAAGCCTACGCCTGCGTAGCTTATTGGCGTTTTAGTTACAGGGATCACTCCGTGTCTACGTCACTCTTTGGCAGCAAGGCTCGAGTCTCACCACTAAAACCGGTTTCAATCCCTCGAATGGAATTGCAAGCTGCCCTTATAGCGGCTATTTGCGCAAACAATTGTACAAGCTCATCGTTTCGAGCCATCCAAAACCACTTTTTGGACTGACTCAACCACAGTCCTCAAGTGGATTCGGAGCGATGCTCGCGCGTTTAAACCGTTCGTAGCGCACAGGTTGGGAGAGATCCTAGAAACCACCTATTCTTATGATTGGAGGTGGATCCCGACCTCTCTCAACGTCGCCGACGACGCGACAAAACAAAAGAAACTTTACTTGACAGCTTCCCATCGATGGTTTACTGGCCCGCTATTTCTGACGGAGCCATCACGTACTTGGCCGACTGAGTGCGTTGTTGATGAGAAACCAAACTCACCAGACCCCGAGTTGAAATCAGACGTGGTAGTTCCTCACCACTCCATCATTGACTTTTTTACCGAATCCGACACGTTCTAGCTCTTGGCTGCGATTGCTACGCGCCATCGCCCGTGTTCTTCAGGGCGCACGACTATTTCGGCTAAAATTATCTCGGCCAATAGATCCAAATTCTAAATTACATATTGGTGGCACCACATCTCTTTACCAACTGCACGCTGCAGATTTGGTGGAAGCGGAGAAGTTGATCATCCATCAAGCACAGATAGAGAGTTTTCCCGAGGATATATCAGCATTGCAGTTTTCAAAGCCAGTGCCTAATAACAGTCGCCTCAAGAAACTCGCACCAGTATTAGCCAAGGATGGTTTTCTACGACTTGATTCACGTATAACGTCTGTCCCTGGAGTAAACGACAACATGAAGTCACCAGTCATCCTCGATAGCCGCCATCACATCACCCGTCTCTTAATCCTGCACGAACATATCAAAGCGTCACATCAGTTCAACGAGCTCGTCTTGAATGAACTCCGCCAGAGATACTGGATTCTAAGAGAGAGAAGCACGATCCGTAGTATTGCTAGCTCCTGCGTTCATTGCCGAAGATGGAAGAGTAAGCCTATCCGACCACAGACTGGAGACTTACCACTAGAACGTTTGGACCATCACAAAAGGCCGTTTACCCACGTCGGGCTCGATTATTTCGGCCCCATTTTAGTAACGATATGCCGACACAAAGAAAAGCGTTACGTCGCATTGTACACATGCCTCACAACCAGAGCGTTGCATATGGAAGTGGTCAATTCTTTATAAAAAAAAGGCGAAAGATTTATACGTATTGAAGGGAAACCAGAGTTTTCAATTCTTTATCATCCGACGCCACAGAGCATATAAATAAGAGACGGGACCTCCCTAATGAGTTTAGCCCCGTTAGCAATACCAACCAATAGAGCAAAAATGCAATGTCAAAAGTGCTACCAACATAACAACTTGTCTGTGCATTAGGGACGTCCACTTACATTGGTACTACATTTATCGATATCGATAAATTTTCATCCAGGGGCTCCGCAGTTAGCCTAATAAAATTAATAAAAATCAATGTTTTCAATAAAACGACAAATGAAATTAGTATTTTATTATTGATTATCAAATCACAATAATTGTGGTCAAGGTCTATTGAATTTATTTCAGCAGCTATTTGGTTTTTCCTTAGAGGTGTCCAATCTGAGCGAACTTCATCAATCGGTGGTTTGGATTCAGGTGCTGAAATCGTCAAAAAAAGTTAAGTTGAGTCGTTATTGATTATTAATTTGTTGGTAAACTATGCTACTTACCGGGATAGTTCTGATAAATATGCTGAGATTCCAGGCCACAATAATTGTGGTCAAACCCTACTGGACCAATAGCAACAGCTGATATTTTGGCTGCTGTACAAGGTGCTGAAAATGATAACACTTTGTAATTTATCAAAGTAAACAAACTCTAGTTACAAAAAACTTCAGCGATACATGAAAAGTCTACGTACCAGAGTTGTTTTGTGAAGCTCGACAACTAATAGGTTTTTGTATAGCTGAATCTGAAAATAAACAATTGCAAGAATAGTCCGAAAAAAAAAAATAGTTTGTTCCTGTTTACCACATAACTGCATAATTTACTATGTAACTATCAAATACATTTTTATAAAAAAATATTTTAAGTTAAAAATTAGTAAAAAAATATTTTAGTAATTCCAATCACTAACCAGTTTCAAGTGATGCGACGTGGCTACGTGGTAAGGAAACTCAGCTAGTAAGTAATCAGGAAGAGGAGGCGCATTTATAAGTAGAGAAGATACAGCCCTGTAAAAAAATGTTTATGTCATTAGTATGTCATTTACGTATTAAGACGTAATAATAATATTGCGTTCTAAATGACGGAGCAAAATATATTCAAATGTTCGACGTAAAGCAAGGCGTATTTTGTGTTTTATTACATAATTATTTATGAAATGTAGTAAGTGTTACATTATAAGTTTATAACACAACTTACCATTTCTTTAATCGGCTTCCTTTTAAAATAGTTGTAAAAATCTTTCGGCCGGAAATGATCTCTACAAACATATTTATGTTGGTGGAGTTTTTCGATGGGGATATACGATATAAGATCTTCCACAATTTTCACCCATTGTCTGCATCTAAAAAAAAATTCAATGCAGCCACTAATAGTGCATCGTTGAAACATTGTTATGGCTTACAGCAATTCACCCGTCATACACTGAGTAGTAATTCTGACCAAGGTACTTATCAGATATTTTTTTATCGATATTGAATATGTGTATGGCACATCACTATGACATTGAAACATTGAGTATTTTTCTCATAGTATTTACGTTATTTAACATAATTTATGATCTTGCTCTTGTGCAAGATGACAAAAACTGTAGCCAGAAATATTTACCGGTCTTCATCCCTAGGAAATTTACCCATAAACTTTCTTTTGGTACCCTTTGACCGGCTGCATTTTACAAATGGCACAAGTTCGACACCATCCGATCAATGCCATTATTAAAAGAAAATCACTAAACACTGTACAACAAGATACACACAGCTAGATATTGAACAAACTTAAAACACAAAAATTTTAACTAGAAAACGTTCTAATATGTGCCGCGTTCCGCCATATTTGTTATGTTTTCAGTTTGACATTGACAGCAAAGAAAGAGTAAGTAGTATTAAAGAGTGAGACAAAAATATGTCCGCCATTAAAACGGGGCTAAATGCGAACAAAAATTTCAAAGTTCCTACTTGCGCTAGGCTGTCCGACGCAGCCATAATGAGTCTAAGACGTTTCATCGCACGCCGAGGATCCCCCACCACCATATTTTCTGATAACGGCACGAACTTTGTTGGGGCCTCGCACGAGCTACGCTGTCTACACGACGATTGGTGGCGTATTCTTTCACGGGAAAGAATACGTTACTATGAAAAGTAATTGGTTACCTACCAATGGTATATTATATTATATATAACGGATACCACTCAAAGAAAACGGGTGCTTCCGTCCTTTAGGGCAGTCAGGATCTAGCAACACTGGTGATAAAAAAAGAAAGACTAGACGTCAAAAAAAGGGAGACGGACGCGAAACGAAATCTTTAGTGCGAAATCCGAAATCCAAATGCGCTTTTGTGCACGATAAATATAATATTTCTGAAGTTCCACCTAAAAACTGTGATAATTTGATAGAACAGTGACTGTAAAATCAGTTCCAATGGCTGACATATACGAAAATCTCGAAAACTTCAAAGAAATCCTTACTTACGGAGAGGTGAGCTGTGGCATTTTAGCGCCAAATTATTCGATTGTTTTCCTACTGATTACGATCAATGGGAATTTGTCGACATCGGATGGTTGCCATTTCCACAAGAAATAGAATGGAACGATACCATAATCTCTTTAGATGATTCTTCAGGCTGGGCTAGTCAGTGATAGTCCATAGTCTATCTACTCTTGTCTACCTATTCAAAAACTGACTGAGAGCTATTTACCATAGATAGGGTTTGTCATCAGGCGCTGTATATCCAGTCTATGTGCAAAAATGCTGACTTCGAAGTGTAGTCACTGACACATTTTCATTCTCCTGTATCTTTGGCTCACGTACATTCGAAGCCTTACCTGTCTGTCCTATGATGTCTTACCTTATGTACATGTCAGTGAATAATGCCTTAACCAATATTACTTTTCTGAAATTCTTATTGAGCCTTGATCACTTATGATTGGCCTGTCTTAGATGATGCTGTATGGATGTTATTATTATTATTTGTGATGTTCACCAGTTTCCGATTTGGGAATCTCACTAAATAACCTAAGCCAAATTCGATAAAGAATAGAGGTAAACAAACCAATTTAGGGTTATCTATCACAACTCACGTTTTATAAATCTTCTATTGTTTACATGATTATAGCCTTTTACTTGCTATTTACTAACAATTCCTATTGCAGCATATTTCACTAGAATCACTCAAATAACATGCATATTACCTTTTTATTTCGAAAAACTATAAAAAATTCGACATTAATTTTACGAGACAGCCCTACAGAAAAAGAAACATGGATGAAATTCAGGTGTGAAAAACATTTTGGGGAATTTAGTTTACGCCAACAAGTGAAGTTTAGTCATTTGTCAATACGTGTCTATGGCATAAGTATATAGCATAATTATATGTGTGACAAAAATATAGAAGTGCTTAGATTGTCCCCATGTCATTGTGAATTTAATCCGATAGAAACCATATGGGGGCAAGTAAAAGGCCATGTTGCTGCCAAAAATAAAACTTTTTAAATGGCCGAACTAAATAAAGGTCCTGTTGGATGAGGCAATAAGTAAAATTACTCCAGCAGCATAGCAACGTTGTGTTGAACACGTAATTAAAGAAGAGAAGAAAACGCCGAATTTGATGGTGTCATTGATGAATTTTATTTATAATTCAAGTCTCCGGATACACAAATTCATCCTCCTCTTTGGCCAGTGACAGTATGATTTGTGTGCACATATGAATAAAAATATATACAAAGAACTTTCTTTTATTGCAATATTTGCAGTAGGTCCCAATCTCCTCATTTTCATAGTAGCATCTATAGGTACTTAT
This sequence comes from Yponomeuta sedellus, assembly GCA_934045075.1. Taxonomy (NCBI): domain Eukaryota; kingdom Metazoa; phylum Arthropoda; class Insecta; order Lepidoptera; family Yponomeutidae; genus Yponomeuta; species Yponomeuta sedellus. The sequence continues at coordinate 17,673,223 of OW203726.1, forward strand.
TAATATTATTAAGAGTTTGTATGTTTTATGCTTAAACAATTCTATTAGGAAAATCATGCGGCCTTGCTCGTGTGGATGTTTGTTACATCTGTGTGTCATATTTCAGTGTTGTCATATACAAATCGGTTAAGCCTTCCACTATAAAATCATAATCATATAAACATAAATAAGCATTTTACATTAGTAGGTGGAACAATTATTATTTGTATGAAAATGATTTTTAGAAAAGGTTGTTAACATTGCCTTTTAGGTGTAAACAAGTCATTGCCTGGCAATGGTATGTTTATCGCTGTTCATTATCGAATTTGGCTCAGGTATAGGTATTATTTTTGCTCTAGATATCTGAATACACTGATATATTTGGTGATATTCTCCATTCACAATGAAAATTCTTTCTTGCACTAAAATCAATTTTTTCCTAAAATACCAGATAGTATTTTCTTCCAGCTAACCTATGTTGATGCAGAGAGTGGGGTAGTGCCACAAAAAATGTAGGAGTGATGTATTACATAAACTAGATAAATTACTTGCATGATATAAATATAATTTGAATACACAATCTTAAAGTAGTACGAAAAATATAGTATGATACATAAACTGGCAGTGTACACAATTGTTATTGAGCATAACTTTAATACTTTCTTTGTGGCGTCCAGGTTGTCAAGGAAGTGAAGTATGAAGGCTAAGGAATAATTCTTTTCCGTTTGGCTATATCTTGTCTATCATGTGACAATAATGGAGTTGTACTAGATGGATGAAACTGTGCAGTAGGTCCATAAAACGGAATCTAATGTTTCAGTTGGCGCTCGAAAATGAAGATCTCAAGATTAAGTTAGACGATACCACGGCAGAGTTGAAGCAGATAAAAATGGTAATTGTTTATCTTTTTAGACTCCTCCAAATACTATAATGCCATTACACATGCATACATTTTCACACAACAATCAACCTTTTTCGAAAATATTTAAAGAAAACATATAAGTTTTTAACTTAATTCTGGATTAGCTTACTTGATTTTTCCCATAGTAGTAAAAGTTGGTTGTAAATGTAACATTGATTTTTAGTGTTAAATTTTTACCCCAAGCTTGGTACATGTGATATGACATTATAATATTGAGAGTTGAAAATTAACATTACTAACCATAATATTTTGCTTGCTTTGAGAGCCACAACATCAATATCACTAACATGACTAATAACTACTGAATAGATTTAGTGTTCACTTCATTACCCAAGATTTCCACATGACTTGACCGTGAAAATTTCATTAATATCCTAAACATATTGTAACTTTAATGGTTTTGATTTCAGCCCTTATCATACCTAGTTTTCATATATATATACTGACAGTTACCAGTCAGTATATATATGAAAACATTATGTACGTTAGGAAAAATATCAGTAACTTTAAAACTTTAGGTAGCCAACACAATGTAAATACTAGAAATAAATATAAACTTTGTTTACCACTATTTAGGCTGGCAAAGGTTAATACATCCTTCATGGGGCATTGTATACGCTTCTATAATAAAATCCCTGAAGATTAAGCTTGCCTGAATCGCAGTTCAAAAAATATGTTAAGCACACTTTGTGCCAAAAGGGCTACTATATAACATAAAGGATTATCTAGATGACAATGAGGTCTGGAATTAAAGCCAGTACAATGTATGAGTTCTATGTTTTATAATAATTATGTAAACTATGTTAATTAAGGACTTTTGAAAAGACTAAGTTTGGAGGTTTTTTGTCCATTTTTTCTCTTAAATGATCTAGATTTTGAAATGGACACCTAGTTTGAATTGCAACGTTCATTAAGCCGCAGTTTCTGTGCCACTTTGAATAAAACCTTTTTATTTAATTTCATTCAGGTCTGTTCTCGGTGTAAACAGAAATGAAATGCTATCAATTACAATAGGGGTAGGTATTTCTTGAGTTAGACCTGAGATTTCTGCTGTTAGCCTCATAGTTGGGCCGTTGTACGTGGCAAGGACTGAGGTATGTGAACACTTTAGACATTTGGTTTCCTCACGATGTTTTCCTTCACAGTTAGTGAGTGGTATTGCAACTGTAACATCCTCATAGATGGGCCATGGTACGTAGCAAGCACTGAGGTATGTAAACACTTCAGACATAAGGTTTTCCTCAAGATTTTTTCCTTCACGTTTAGGGAGTGCTATTGTTACTCTAACTTAACAAATGTACATCACTTATAAAACAAAATCATTGGTACATGCCTGGATTTGAGCTCACGACCTCCCGGTCGAGAAGCCGGCGTTACCACCGCTTCTAGGTATTTCTTGAATAATTGAGATAAATGAATCACCAAACAATTTTAGATCCATTATAATAATCTATAATATAAAAATGAATCCCTGAATGCGTTGGTAAGCGCAAATCTCGAGAGCAGCTGAACCGATTTAGCTAAATTTTTTTATAATATAATCCTTCAAGTACGAGGATGGTTCTTAGGGAGAGAAAAAAAAAATAGTTTTAAAACATCATGTCGAAGAAAGCTAAATGAAATATCGATCACTAACATTGTCTTTGCCATGATTATGGCTTTAGCTTGAACAGAATCCAATCGCATTGATATTGTAGGATATCTTGCAGGACTTTGACAAGCTGGCCGCCGACCATCAGCGACTCCTGGTGAATTACTCTTCACTGTTGAAGACAGCCCGTACTGAAGTCGAGAGAAAGGCTGACTTAATGATAAATGCCAGTTCCAAGTAAGTTACGAACTCTTGACTTATTTAAAACAATTATTTTTTGTAACTAGTAAGTTCTTCCCCTTGCAGTTCATATTGTCACTAGCACTGAAACTCGTCAAGTGGTCTCTCGACATAGGCCTCCTCTATGGTTTTCCACGTCGCCCTATCTAATGCTGCTCTTCGGAAGTTTGGTGGCAATTCATACTCCCATCGTTTATGTGGTCTTCTTCTCCTCCTTATCTCACCTTGATCATTAATAGAAAGTAGCGTTGCCACCTACATTCTATTAATGATCTCGTGCTTTGTAGGCCTAGGTTCACCATCACGATATAAGGATTTTCGAACTAAGACTCAAAAGATTAGCCAATCAGCGTCAAGAGCTCGTTTATTGCTGCCCACTAATCAGAAATTCATTACTAGATGCTGAATTACCTTACTAAGCCGAAGACGAATCTAGTCCAGTGAGCTGTGTCTCAAAATCATGTTATGTCCAACGCAAAATAACACTTATCTCCTCTTTGACGACCTCTGTGCCGTAGGGGTAGCGCGTCTGCCAACCATGCGTGAGGCCCCGGGTTCGTATCCCGGCTGGGGACAAAAAAAACCCAGGTCTTGGAGGATCACATGTGAAACAACGAAAAACTGCTTTTATTTCTCAAATACAGTAGTTTCGTTTCAAAAATAACAAAATAAGAGACAGACGAAAACTACGGCGTTCGTCAGCGGAAACTGCATCGCCCGCGCGCCTCTTCACCCCGCTTCCCTCATTCGTCTGCGGCGTTAACACAGGGTATCCTAGTGTGCTGCCGTGTTATGACAAAACACTGTATCTATAGATACAGTGTTTTGAAGTAACATGAATAATTCGATTCTTCGCCCTTAAATACATGGAATGGCATCAAAAAATATTGAAAAAGTTTTAATAATACGCAAATCAGTCATAGTAAATAAGACTGTATAGCCAATATTATAGAGACCTGTTTTGACAAAATACTGTTTCTATAGATAGGTACCGTGTTTTGCCAAAACATCCGCGTGATTTTTATGCCAAATAACTGTAGATGCAGTGTTTTGTCATAACAACTTTAAAACCTTTTCCTATTTGTCAAGAAAAAAAGCGGGTATTCAGTGCGAAAATTCTAGATTTTCAATTAGAGTCTATATACAAAAAATATAAATTAACTAGTTACGGCATAATTATGTGCACTATTATTTAACACATGTAAAATTTTTAAAGTAATCTGTTTTGATTTGACGTATCTATGCGGAATTTTCATAACGAAATGTTTTCGGCGTTTTCTGGAAAATGCCTGTTTTTAAATTACAGTGTCTTGTCAGGACACGGCAGTGTGGGGCCAGAAGCAATGTACGTGCTTGTATGTAAATGTTATATGCTATATCTTTTCAGAAATGATTACATGTTCCTGCGCATGTTATTTGACAAAGTCAACTTTGGAAAAAGGAGAGGCAAAGGACTGAGTAAAAAGGAAGATTTCAAGTTATCCAGGGGAGGAGGAAGGGCTATGAAGAAAAGTGATTCTGTAGATATTTGTCACCAGAGCCTTAAAGCTCCAAGTCTGAAAGACGACAAAGATCAGTTGGAAAGGTAATTTAGTTTAACCATTTCGGGCGATTTGCGTCAGCAGGTGTCCGATAAGTCCATGAACTAAAATTGGGAGGACGGGAAGGGGTCTGTTTGAACATTTGGTTGAAGCGCTCGTGGCCTAGTCGAACCGAGCGATTACAATCAATCACATGAGTTAAGCAACAACGGGCGCGGTCAGGTGTAGGATGGGTGACCGTCCCGTGACTACCGCTAGAGGCATTTTTTCTCAGCGCTTCCGTGCTTCGCAAGGCGCGTTAAGCCGTTGGCGTCGGCAGCCGTTAATTCAGGTCAGATGCCTTATGGGCGGCTTAATAATGACTGACAGTAAGGCCCGCCACTGTCTTACAATCCTCCACCAACCCGGACCTGGCCTTCGTGGTGGAGTATGGCCTAACCTGCCTGTAGGAAGAGACCCGTGCCCCAGCAGTGGGGACATACAAGGGTTGATACAGAAGGGGTCTAGTAAAATGTCATGAAATTTAGAAAATATTTTAATGAAAACCTTACGTTCGTTTTACCTATGCTTTTTAATGTTTACTTAAGAATTACTCAAAATCTCACCAAGGGGTGGGATCTAAATTTTTAGAAGACCTTACGTCATTAATGGTCACTCGCTGTGGCTGCAAATGTGGGAAAGGGGCCCATTGATTTGGAATCTGAATAAGTATTCCCTGAAGACTGCACACCATTATGGTACTATTGAGTGACATGAGTAGGTAGAACTTACAGGAATAGAATCGAAATTCTACTTTTTATAAATAAGATTTTTTTTCATTAAAGGTGAATCACTTAGCATTTATTTAGTAGGAAATTATACAATAAGGTTTAGAGCTCTCCTTTCTAAAAGCGGGATGAGACCCTGTAGTTTTACCCTAAACTATAAAGAGGGACTGCCACTTGCCACAATCCTACAATCCTAACAGATCACCTTCGCTTCATCAACGTTCATAAGTCGTTGCATGCACGCACGCCGGTTCCGGGTACTTTATCTTCCCCTTTGCTAATACATAGACATCATTACACTATTTTTTTTTTTAATGCACTAACCCGTGCTAAGGAACAAATTTAAAAAACCTATTTAGAGGCTAAAAATTTCACCCATGCCGGGATTCGAACCCGCAACCTCTGGCTATCCGTACCAGCGCTCTACCAATTGAGCCAATGGGCGACTCACGGCATCAGTGAAATTTCGAACCTCTTTACAAATTCTCTTTTTAAATTTGTCCTTAGAACGGTTAGTGCATTAAAAATAAAAATAGTATAAGCAGATAAATGTTACGTTAATTACCTATAAACCAAGCAGTTATTTATAAATTCATACTTGTTTATACTGAACTGCATACTTTTTTATACTGAACTGCAGGCCCATTGGCCGGCCTCGGTGGTGCAGCGGTTTGGCACGCTGACTGTAAGACCGAAGGTTTTGGGTTCGATGCCCAGCCGGGTAACGAACTTCTCTAGTTTATCTCGGGTCTTGGGTGTTATCTATGTATTTATTGTATTAAATCTATCGTCGACTTAGCACCTGTAACACCAGTCATTTAGTTGTACTTAGTATGGGGCTAAAGAGTACCTTAAATTGTAAAACCAAGAGCATCTGGCAACAAACTGTTTTGCAGTTTGGCAGAAACCAACTTCTGTATTTTCTTGTATTTTTATTTGATTAAACGACTTCAATCAATCAATCAATCAATCAATCTGTGTAATATGTCCATATATATTTATTTATTACTAGCTGACCCAGCGAACTTCGTACCGCCTAACAGTCGATTCTTTATTATTTTTCTCTCTGTGAGAACCATCCTCGTACTTCAAGTAATATTCTAAAAAAAGAATTAGCGAAATCGGTTCAGCCGCTCTCGAGATTTGCGCTTACCAACATTCGGCGATTCATTTTTATATTATAGACTAGTTTACTCCGCGAACTTCGTACCGCCTAACAGTATTTTTTATTTTTCTCTCCGTAAGAACCATCCTCGTACTTCAAGGAATATTTTAAAAAAAAGCCACACATTCAGCGTTTAATTTTTATATTATAGATTTATTGGCAGTCGATGGCACCTAAGCTTTTGTTTCTAACCCAACTGCAAGTTGGAAACTTTTAAAAGTTTAAAACAATTTCTAGGAAGGACCCTAGCCTGCAATCGAAGACAAAGACTGAATACCGCATACCTAAGCTCACGAAACCCAAAGACGAACCAGTTGCACCTAAAAGGGAAACCAAGGCCGACCTACAGATAGAACGGAAACATAACGATAATTGGCACGAAAAGGAGAACAAACAAATAGTGAAAGCTGGCAGTATTTCCAACAGGAGGAAATCGATGCCAGTGGTCAGGTGAGAAACATGTGTTTTACACGGAACAGCGGATTAACACGCAGGTACTGGACGAAAGAGGGTTTTAATACAGTTCTCCAGATCCCCAAAACAGATCTCCTTCCCTTAATGCAATGTTTACGAAGGTTTTATTAAGTACTAGCTGACCCAGCGAACTTCGTACCGTCTAACAGTCGATTCTTTAATTTTTTAAAATTTTTCTCTGTAAGAATCATCCTCGTACTTCAAGGAATATTCTAAAAAAATAATTAACGAAATCGGTACAGCTGCTCTCGAGATTTGCGCTTACCAACAAATTCAGCGATTAATTTTTATATTATAGAAGAGAAGATGTCAATATTAATATACCTTACGACTCATAAACGCGGTTAACAGAAATTTAATCTAAAGTAAGTAAATTTTACATGAAATAATAATCTTAAGTGCAAAATTTTATAGCTGATTAATGTGTTGTAAACGCTTAAATTTTCAATTTCAATATTGATTCGATTTCGACATAGTTAAGACGGGGCGAGGAGGTGACTATACTGTTCGGTGCGTCTTTTCCGTGCCCGCGTCCCATTTCATTCATATGTACCGCCCCCAAGGCTTAACATATTATTTATGAATAACATACTTTTATTGCGCAGGAATATAAAAAAAATTGTTTATTTTATTTCTCTGAATAGACGTGACAAAGTAGGTATCAAATTACGCTCGGGGCGCATTCCGACAATAGCTTTCTCCACTTTCACAGGCGGAGAAGATCGCACTACCTCCTTCGCACCAGCCTATTAAGCAATAAATTCTCTAAATTGTTTAACATCCTAAATGAAATACACTCACACCCATTTGCGTAAATAGCGGTATCACGTTAAGACGAATAAGAAATAATGTTACCTCAGTTCATCCTTGACCTTTAATCTGGATATTGTTACAAACAGTAGGTATTTTAAATTTTGTTTATAAGTGTTTTATTAGTAATTTTTTTTGTTAATTAGAAACGAACCAGTAGTCTTCAGTTCAGACGAGGAAACCAAATCCACTTCGACACTTACTACCAAAAGTTATTCCGCGAGAGACGATACCAACGCCAGCGACAGACAGATAAAAGGCAAAACTATCGAACCACCTAGAAAGAAGTCTAGCGAACCATCAGGCTCTGACTTAAGACATTCAGACCAAAGAGAGGCAACGATGTTGGACAGTAGTCATAGAGATAAGAGGGAACCACGTAACATAGAATATAGGAGGGCAGATCACAAGTATTCAGACCACAGAGAACCCAGAGACAGAGATCTCAGACATAAAATGGCCAATAATCTCAACAATCGCGACATAAACAGGAGTAGAGAGAGATTTCCAAGCAGAGAAGACCGTTACAGGCACAAAGACTTCAGAGAGCACGAAGAGCCACATAGCCACAGAGACAGATACAGACGATTCGAAGTAACGACACATCATCTAGACAACAGAATGTCGCGAAGAGACTGTCACGAGCGTCGCCAAAATGAAAGAGGCAGACAGCGGGTCTTGGTGAGTCCACCGCCAGATAAATATGTTAGAAATAAAAGTCGTAACCGCAGATCGCACTACCAACAATCCGACAGGCAAATTGAATACGAACCTCTGAGAAGCAGGCAACATCAGGATCTTCAACCTGCAACGCAAAAAAAACGAGACGGTATGCCTACTGATCGTCGTCCTGGTAGTCAACAAAGGGATGAACTATCTGAGCAAAAATCTGACAATCCTCGAGATCAGTCTGTGAAAAGCAAGATTCGTGACGAGGATGAAGAACCAGCGATGAAACGTCGTCGAGTTGAATCTCGGACCTCGAAAGAAGATGGTGGTATAAGTGAAGAGGTGGAGCCTATGGAGCTGGCGACACTTCAGCCACAAACATGCCGTTCCCCCGATGAGTTACTTGTGGAGAATGCCTTTGTTGAAACACCTGTAAAAGGTAAGGCTTATGTTTGAACTCTTAAAACATGGCCAATTGTTTTTTTAATTAGTCATTAAATCGTAAAAAAAAAATTTAGAAAAAAACATTGCTATCGTTTTTAATAAAAAAAATCTTGTTACAGAGATCGCTAACACAGTGGCAACGGGGCTGGAAGATCCAAGGTTGACTAGCACAAGGTACATGAAGATAGTTGAAGAGAAGAACAGAATCCGTCTATCCGCTGTAACTGGTCGAAATGTCGATCTGATAGTGCTGCCGCCGTATTCTAAAGACGTATTTCAGAGCCAAGATCCTAACAACAAATTCGAAGAATACACAGAAGAAGATCTAGTCAAGGATATTTATATAGACTTTGATGACAGAGATGACCATAGTATGGAATCTGGTGAGATTGACGATAGCTGTATTTACTCTGACCTCATAGGTGATGATCCTCCACCTACAGGGGATGTCCAAGATAAACAGCAAACCTCAAACATTGTACCACCTATCTTACTATCAATACCACCAGACACTCCACTAATGACTAAATTTGAATTGCTACAATCGGAACCTGTGGAAAGTAGGCAAACTACTAACACTGAAGTATTGCAAGAAAATATTTCTAGTAAAAAAGGGGAGTCAAGTGAGAAAGCTAATGAAGACGAGCCGTCCTATTCAGAAGTGATGGCGAAAAAATTCAGGATACCAAAAAAGAAGTCGACCGAGAACGCTTTAGAAGATAATCAAACAAAAGATTTAAAAACATTAAATGTGACTAGCGCTTCTAAAACTCCATTAGAATCCATATTGAGTGATATCACACGGAAAAGTGATGCCCAAACTACCGAAGCAAAGGATTTGTCTACTTCGGTCGAAAACACTGTCAGTGCGGTTAAAAATCCAAAAACTGATTTACCTGCTCATTCATTATCTATGGAGAACGCTGTTTCAGAACCAAAGTGCGAGAGGTCTTCTCTTGATAGTAAAGATACACATCCAACAGAAGATCAAACGAAACCCTCGAAGACGCTAAGTGTGACGAACACAACAAAAAATCCGTTAGAATTTATGCTGAGTGACATGATGCGAAAAAGTGATGTCCAAAGTACTGTAGACCCTACAGAAGCAAAGAGTTTGTCTACATCAATCGAAAATTCAGTAACTGCTTTGACAGCTCGTTCATTGTCTATAGAGGATGTCGGTTTAAAACGAAAATTCGGAAAGTCTTCCTTTGGTAGTAAATATAAACATCAAAGACAGGATCCCAAATTCAGCAAGGAAACGGGTACTTCAGAGAATTCAGTAGTAAACAAAGTTGAAACTAAAGAAAAGTTACTCACTACGCGACAAATGGTTGCAAATGATCTAGAACTCAGCGACGACGACAATAGTGCCAACACAGATTTTCATATCACTACCAAAGAAAATGAAATATCTAAGACTAAGCAACAGAAAGCTAAAAGTAAAGTTCGCAAAGAACTTACTGATGACACGAAAACATCTGAAGTGGACAAAATGAAACCAATGTGTACTAAATTCTCAGAATTATTTGGTGACAGTAGTAGTCTAATAACACCTGAAGATTTGGAAGTGTATACTCATCCTAATGTTCAACTACAGTCTGAAATTGATCCTGCAATAGACGAAGAAGCTGCTGTCCATATAGACGTAAGTGATAAGGTCACAATTGCAGATAGCCGCGGGAAACACGCCAAGTCTAACAAGATACGAACCCGATCTTCCAATAAAAAGAAATCAGACGACTCTGTTCGTAAAAAAACAACCAAACTCGTTTCTGACGCCACCGATAAACGTCTGGATCATCACCCGGATTTGCAGTTATCACAAGATAAGATAACTGAAAATCCAAATGACGAAATAAAGGCAGTATCTTCAGAGGTGGCCCCAGAGGTTTTAAGAATAAATCCAGCAGATGAGGCAGAATCTAAATTTGTCAAAACTGTCATCATATCTACAGGAACTCAGCCACTGGTCGCCGAATCAACCAAAGTAGATAATACTACTTTCAAAACATTTTCTCGTGATTATCAGGAGCCCACAGCTTTAGCTACCTCGACGCCGTTCAGAGATTCAACGAATGATCCTGCTTCAACGTCTGTACCAGATAGACATAGCAACGACAGTACCCGGGCCAGTGACGACGAATCGTCTAAGTCAGTGACTGTAGATAGTTTGTCACAAAGTAAAGAGGTGGACGCTCCCGATGTGATAGTCATCCTCAAAAGAAGAAGGAAAAGAGTTATAAAATGAAGATTTGAACGAACAGATAGAATGATGACGTTACCCAGACGTATCGTAATCTCACAAAAAAAATGGGATTACAAAATTACTGGGTAATTGATCCCGCGCACTATAATTTGCTACTCCTATCCTATATTACGCGCACCAAATCCTGGACGATTTCAATCGTTTACCTGTGAAATTACAAACTGATTGCTACAGCAAAACTCAGGATTCTAACAGGATTTGTTGCGCATACGCATAGGTCTCATTTGGCTTTGTTAAAGGAAAGAGAACAGAAAATAATAGTGCGCAGATTGATGAGTCAGATTGCTCTTTAACAGTTCGCTTCAATAGGTAAAATAGGCTTTATCATTCAATTTTGATGAGCTATTTACAAAGCTCATCCACATTGCAAGCAAGCTGTGTTGAGATTAGTGTGAAAAAAAACGGAGCACTTATACAGCGACTTATACGTCGGTGATATGTCTTAATATGTCAATAAATGCATTCTATTTATATAAACCTAACAATTGATTGGCCATTATCGAATCAACTACGAAACATTTGGAACGGGGATTCTTATATCGTATTGATGTGTTACATGATAGATAACTGACACCGTACAGTCTGTTAGTCTACTGCTAATAACCCGGAATTTTTTATTCACTTCGTCCAACTGCGATTGCTAACACAAGATTAACAGATTTTGTTCGGGAAATCGGGGGAACAAAATCTGTTAATCTTGTGTTAGCAATCGCAGTTGGACGAAGTGAATAAAAAATGCCGGGTTATTAGCAGTAGACTAACAGACTGAACGGTGTAATTTGTAAAGACACGTTTACTATTAAACACTCAGTTAAAATAAGCTGTAGTTACGTCAGTCCCATTAGGGCGTTTAGATAGATAGATAGAGAACACTTTATTGTACATAAAAATGTAAATTACCCAGATATTTCTTAACCTAAGAGTACAGACGGCGGCCTTATCACTAAAAGTGATCTCTTCCAGGCGACCTTTGGATGGTCTGGACTGGACTAATACATTTGAGAAGGAAGTAGATGTACAAAAAAAACCATACAAAATGATAATTTAATTAATGTTAATGGCGTTTACTAAAGATTATTAAGAATATAGAAAAAAGGCAGAATGTATAGTGAAGTAAATGAATAAAGTATTATTTAAAAGGTATCTGAAGGTATTTTAAGGATCGTGTTTTTATAAATAACGTCAGTGTACCGTGTTCGGGAATATTTCACTGCGTCTTCTAGAGAAGACCAATTTGGTTGTTTGTTTTTGTGACTACTAAACAAATGAGTTATAATATAATATTAAATAGTTATATTGTAAAGGCCTGCGCAGACGAGGGACTTTTGTCCCCAAGAAACAAAAGTCCCTGAATCGTGGAAAATGTCCTCCGAGTACTTATCGCGGACTCAACCCCTACGGCGTGCGGTCATTTTGTTCCCCAGGCGCAGGCCTTAGAAGAGCTATCGCGCTCAGAATTTTGTGTGACGAACTCTGAACTCTATTTGGGTCAAGAATTGCCTGACGACGACGCCAGTCGCGCGTTTTTAATGTTAAAAGTCTCCAGTACATTATCAAATTCTTACATTTTAGCGCCACAAAACGCGTTGCTCGTGCCATCGTACTACGCGTACTGGCTGGGTAGTGCGACGAGTACGACGAGTAAATGTCTTAAGTCGCGACTTCCCAGTATTTAAATTGTCAAATTCCGTCATTTTCGCCACAAAACGCATGACTCGTGACATCGAACTATCCGTCCGGGCCCTAGAGTCTGATCCTTACATAGTTTTTCAATAGAATGAAATAAGCACGACAATGACGACCTCTGTGGCGTAACGGTAGCGCGTCTGCCTACCATGCAAGAGGTCCCGGGTTCGGATCCCGTCTGGGAACAAAAAAAAGCCCAGGTCTTGGTTTACATGTTTGTGTTGTCGTTATTTCTGGTTCCCACAACACAGGGTATCCTAGTGTGGGGCCAGAAGCAATGTATGTGCTTGTATGTAAATGTAAAATTGTTGAAATTTTTACCTTAATTTGTTAGTCTACTACGATAGCAGTACAATGTCATTCCAGGGGTATAACCCTCGCAAATTAAATAGGCATCTCGGGAAGCAGATCGACTCGCGAGAGGCGCCGAGTTAAGTAGCACGGGTTATACCATTGCAATGCGATTTGTTACTAGACTACCGATAATGTGAATGAAACGACCATCACCGGACTGACATGACTATTGAACAACTATGCAGTTTAGAGACTCACCTCCCCCCTACCCGGGACACAAGTATTTAGATGTAGCTGGTTCTGTATTGTGTGCATTGATTTGGATCTGGACACTTCGGATTTCTATCGATAAGTAGTATAACAAAATGTAGTCAGTGTAAATAGCCTTGTACAATATATTTACTTAAGGCGCTGGGGTGTGCTTAGTATATACCAATGGAATAAAAATCATAACTAGTTTTATATTCTAAACACCTATTTAGAGGCTAAAAAATCCACCCATGCCGCGACTCGAACCCGAGACTTCTGGCTAACCTGTAACCTCGCTGCCTGTAAGTAATACAGAGAGTATTGTAAAGTTCGAAATTTCACTGCCTGTACTTACCCATTAGCTCAATTGGGAGAGCGCTGGCGCGGTTAGCCAGAGGTCGCGGGTTTGAGTCCCGGCATGGGTGGAATTTTTAGCCTCTAAATAGGTTTTTACAATTGTCCTTAGCACTGTTGCAAGGTTAGTGTAACAAAAAGAATAAAATCTTGTTTTATATTTCAAAAAGTAAACATCAACAGCCTTATTATAAAAACCTGAATAAGTCCTGGTTTAAACCAAGACTAAAAGATCTAGGATTGTTACGGTATCAAAGTTAGACCTAGATCAAATGTGTGTCGTTATTACAAATAGAAGACTATTCGAACCAGAGATCAGCCATGGTTCAAATCATATTCACTGATTCGTTCATTCAATGCTGCGTTCCGTTTCACTAAATGGATATTATCTTCACATTTTAAACGCAAAAATATTCATCATTGCGTTTAAAATACCTATGCATCGTAAATTATTGTTCTTTGTTGAGGTTCCAATCAAACTAAAATGAGCACTATTAATTATTATATTGTTATTGAAGCGTTTTTATAATCAAGTGGCTACTCTCGGGTGAAATGTAGTGAAATATTCGAGCGCGCGCGCCAATCCGCGACGTCAAAAATTTTCTGAAAAAGTTTCATACTGGGAATACGTAGGTATGAAATAATACAATAAATACAAGTGAACACTTTTTTCGCCAAAACGTTTTGTGAACCTATATTTGTATATCGAAAATCTTCGTTACTTAATTCGAAGGGATCCACACGATGACGAAGTCTGCTGGATCGCCGAGACGTCTCCAGCATGTCCAAATCATCGAAATCCATCATATCAATGGCGTCCATAATATAAATTATTTATTGCTATCTATCACACACACGAAACCAAACAAATTCAAACGTCAATTTGGAGGTTAGTCCATAGATAAACTAGGGGTATCAGAAGTTTAACTTTAGTACCATAGATAGTCCATGACGTAGCGATAAACTTCGTTTTGTAATAACATTTTACTTGGTCTATGGTTTAAACCTGGTAACAATCCCAGTACTAAATTTAGACCGCGTTTTGGAATAAGGCTGCAAAAATCTTAACTATGACAAATAAGAACCTCCCCTAGGAACATCTCTTTCCGCCAAATACGGCCGTTTTAGCGGAAATGCAAATTAGTTTTTGAAAAATAAAACGTACCTATTTAAAACTAATTATGATTTTATTTCATTGGTGGCGCTAGTTAGCACCCACCAGCGCCTTAAGTATTTCAAGAACTTGCTCAAAGAATATGATATAATATATCTTGTAGATTATTACAAAATAAACGATTTTATTATGATGTATAAAATATTTTTTATTCCCTTTTGTCGTCTCAAGAATCTTAAGAACTATATTTACATTATAATATAATCATTTATCACATTATGCCTATAGATACCATTACTGGATGAGAATATAAAATGCAAGTTAAATTAAAAGTAGAGGACTAAGAATCAAGGCTAATAATTCTTACACATTTTATTAGTAGGTAGGTACTTAACAGACCAGCAAATCCTTTGCTCACTTAGGTACTACATTATACGTCCGTCTATGTCGTACGTGTACGTCTTTTATAATAGTGGAACATACTGCAAAAAATAAATCTATTGGAAATTGTGTTTACGTACTTATAATAAAACAACCAAGTCCGCGATTTGTGATGTAAAAAATCGAATAAATTAGGCCACTCGCGAGTTAAAATTGTAGGTAGATAGATAAATAGGACTAATTATACCATCATACATTTTCCTAATTTTATGACACATTTAAAATAACAAACACAATTGCACATAAGCCTATCAGTCGATATCGAACACTCGAGCAAAAGCATGCCTTTACATCTTAGCGCAGTTATACAACTTACCACTCAATAGGAGTTACATTTCTGTACGCGTGCTATTTTTTTAAATTTCTACTTCAATCGAGGGCGATCGTATTATCTGATGAGTCTGATCCCCTCGATAATAAATAAATTGCACCTAAAAGCCCGGTTCTTGGGATACTGGTACTCCACGAACACTCCGTTCTTTTGGACATCATGGCAGGTGTCACATACCAAAGTAAAACTCAGGCGCCGCTACGTTCGCGCACGACTAAGGCTATAACCCGCTGTTGTTATTCGACAGAGTCCCTATGATATTGTTCGCCATCGGTATGTCGTCATTTCGCACCCCCGACGGTCCAGCGGTCGCGGACCCTCGCTTCGTGAACTTCTTGACGACAGTGGGCTCTTGGTCCGGTGGTTCTGTGTGGTGTGTGACGTGTTGGTAGCAGACCGCTGAGGCGTGGCCCGAGCGGCCTGAGGTGAGCGGTGAGCTGTCTTGCCAGGTGTCCGTCGCTGGGTCGTACACTTCCACGATGTCTAGGAATGCGGTGCCGTCATAGCCTCCTGGGAACGGAAGAGATGTTAGTGGAATTATAATTGCCTGGGCCGTGAAGACTGGTTAACTCGGAACTTTCCTGAGACCAGTAAAGTAAAACTCAGCGACGCGTCATGAAATAGGTATATCCCACGTTAAAGAGAAATTGATCGATATTGTGTCACCCAGTGGGCTCTTTATCATAGTTCCTTAACATTCCAGCTAGTCAAACATACAGCTCATTATGGAGGCTCCATGATGCGTTTTAGCAGGAAGAGTCGATTTAAGCGCCGAGCGCGCCACTCGCACTTAGACGCCACGTGTCCCGCTTTACTGAGGCAGGAACCCTGACATTCAGTTTGTTATAGAGACACAATCCGCTGTAGGTGCATTAAACATTCAGCTCATACTCATACACTGCTGGCTATAGCCCTCCCCAAGGCTCGCCGTTTCCTTCTGTCCTTGGCAATAGGTAACCAGCCGTTGCTAGCAATCTGCCTCAGCCTGGTTGTACAAATAAGCTTGTCGAGCGTTTTAAACGGCAAAAGCCGCGAATTTCCAGTACACTAATTTATTGTCAAATTCTGACACTAGCGCCACAAAGCGCGTGAATCGTGCCATCATACTACCTAGCAGTGGCGTAATTACAGTGTGGCAGGGCTGTCTTAATGTCACGGGCCCCGGCCCGATGTGGGCCTCCAGTCCACGAGGCCTCATAATAATAATAATATTGGCCTTTTTGCATCTACTTAATGAGATGATTTATACAGCGTCCAGTGGTTTCTCACTCACACTAGATGGGTGAAGGGACCACTCCGACGCTGTAGTGCCTGGGTCATGGTTTTATAGATGGTGTAGGCTTGCCCAGCACCTTAGTGCCCAGCACTGATTTACCTGCTCATTCATTATCTATGGAGAACGCTGTTTCAGAACCAAAGTGCGAGAGGTCTTCTCTTGATAGTAAAGATACACATCCAACAGAAGATCAAACGAAACCCTCGAAGACGCTAAGTGTGACGAACACAACAAAAAATCCGTTAGAATTTATGCTGAGTGACATGATGCGAAAAAGTGATGTCCAAAGTACTGTAGACCCTACAGAAGCAAAGAGTTTGTCTACATCAATCGAAAATTCAGTAACTGCTTTGACAGCTCGTTCATTGTCTATAGAGGATGTCGGTTTAAAACGAAAATTCGGAAAGTCTTCCTTTGGTAGTAAATATAAACATCAAAGACAGGATCCCAAATTCAGCAAGGAAACGGGTACTTCAGAGAATTCAGTAGTAAACAAAGTTGAAACTAAAGAAAAGTTACTCACTACGCGACAAATGGTTGCAAATGATCTAGAACTCAGCGACGACGACAATAGTGCCAACACAGATTTTCATATCACTACCAAAGAAAATGAAATATCTAAGACTAAGCAACAGAAAGCTAAAAGTAAAGTTCGCAAAGAACTTACTGATGACACGAAAACATCTGAAGTGGACAAAATGAAACCAATGTGTACTAAATTCTCAGAATTATTTGGTGACAGTAGTAGTCTAATAACACCTGAAGATTTGGAAGTGTATACTCATCCTAATGTTCAACTACAGTCTGAAATTGATCCTGCAATAGACGAAGAAGCTGCTGTCCATATAGACGTAAGTGATAAGGTCACAATTGCAGATAGCCGCGGGAAACACGCCAAGTCTAACAAGATACGAACCCGATCTTCCAATAAAAAGAAATCAGACGACTCTGTTCGTAAAAAAACAACCAAACTCGTTTCTGACGCCACCGATAAACGTCTGGATCATCACCCGGATTTGCAGTTATCACAAGATAAGATAACTGAAAATCCAAATGACGAAATAAAGGCAGTATCTTCAGAGGTGGCCCCAGAGGTTTTAAGAATAAATCCAGCAGATGAGGCAGAATCTAAATTTGTCAAAACTGTCATCATATCTACAGGAACTCAGCCACTGGTCGCCGAATCAACCAAAGTAGATAATACTACTTTCAAAACATTTTCTCGTGATTATCAGGAGCCCACAGCTTTAGCTACCTCGACGCCGTTCAGAGATTCAACGAATGATCCTGCTTCAACGTCTGTACCAGATAGACATAGCAACGACAGTACCCGGGCCAGTGACGACGAATCGTCTAAGTCAGTGACTGTAGATAGTTTGTCACAAAGTAAAGAGGTGGACGCTCCCGATGTGATAGTCATCCTCAAAAGAAGAAGGAAAAGAGTTATAAAATGAAGATTTGAACGAACAGATAGAATGATGACGTTACCCAGACGTATCGTAATCTCACAAAAAAAATGGGATTACAAAATTACTGGGTAATTGATCCCGCGCACTATAATTTGCTACTCCTATCCTATATTACGCGCACCAAATCCTGGACGATTTCAATCGTTTACCTGTGAAATTACAAACTGATTGCTACAGCAAAACTCAGGATTCTAACAGGATTTGTTGCGCATACGCATAGGTCTCATTTGGCTTTGTTAAAGGAAAGAGAACAGAAAATAATAGTGCGCAGATTGATGAGTCAGATTGCTCTTTAACAGTTCGCTTCAATAGGTAAAATAGGCTTTATCATTCAATTTTGATGAGCTATTTACAAAGCTCATCCACATTGCAAGCAAGCTGTGTTGAGATTAGTGTGAAAAAAAACGGAGCACTTATACAGCGACTTATACGTCGGTGATATGTCTTAATATGTCAATAAATGCATTCTATTTATATAAACCTAACAATTGATTGGCCATTATCGAATCAACTACGAAACATTTGGAACGGGGATTCTTATATCGTATTGATGTGTTACATGATAGATAACTGACACCGTACAGTCTGTTAGTCTACTGCTAATAACCCGGAATTTTTTATTCACTTCGTCCAACTGCGATTGCTAACACAAGATTAACAGATTTTGTTCGGGAAATCGGGGGAACAAAATCTGTTAATCTTGTGTTAGCAATCGCAGTTGGACGAAGTGAATAAAAAATGCCGGGTTATTAGCAGTAGACTAACAGACTGAACGGTGTAATTTGTAAAGACACGTTTACTATTAAACACTCAGTTAAAATAAGCTGTAGTTACGTCAGTCCCATTAGGGCGTTTAGATAGATAGATAGAGAACACTTTATTGTACATAAAAATGTAAATTACCCAGATATTTCTTAACCTAAGAGTACAGACGGCGGCCTTATCACTAAAAGTGATCTCTTCCAGGCGACCTTTGGATGGTCTGGACTGGACTAATACATTTGAGAAGGAAGTAGATGTACAAAAAAAACCATACAAAATGATAATTTAATTAATGTTAATGGCGTTTACTAAAGATTATTAAGAATATAGAAAAAAGGCAGAATGTATAGTGAAGTAAATGAATAAAGTATTATTTAAAAGGTATCTGAAGGTATTTTAAGGATCGTGTTTTTATAAATAACGTCAGTGTACCGTGTTCGGGAATATTTCACTGCGTCTTCTAGAGAAGACCAATTTGGTTGTTTGTTTTTGTGACTACTAAACAAATGAGTTATAATATAATATTAAATAGTTATATTGTAAAGGCCTGCGCAGACGAGGGACTTTTGTCCCCAAGAAACAAAAGTCCCTGAATCGTGGAAAATGTCCTCCGAGTACTTATCGCGGACTCAACCCCTACGGCGTGCGGTCATTTTGTTCCCCAGGCGCAGGCCTTAGAAGAGCTATCGCGCTCAGAATTTTGTGTGACGAACTCTGAACTCTATTTGGGTCAAGAATTGCCTGACGACGACGCCAGTCGCGCGTTTTTAATGTTAAAAGTCTCCAGTACATTATCAAATTCTTACATTTTAGCGCCACAAAACGCGTTGCTCGTGCCATCGTACTACGCGTACTGGCTGGGTAGTGCGACGAGTACGACGAGTAAATGTCTTAAGTCGCGACTTCCCAGTATTTAAATTGTCAAATTCCGTCATTTTCGCCACAAAACGCATGACTCGTGACATCGAACTATCCGTCCGGGCCCTAGAGTCTGATCCTTACATAGTTTTTCAATAGAATGAAATAAGCACGACAATGACGACCTCTGTGGCGTAACGGTAGCGCGTCTGCCTACCATGCAAGAGGTCCCGGGTTCGGATCCCGTCTGGGAACAAAAAAAAGCCCAGGTCTTGGTTTACATGTTTGTGTTGTCGTTATTTCTGGTTCCCACAACACAGGGTATCCTAGTGTGGGGCCAGAAGCAATGTATGTGCTTGTATGTAAATGTAAAATTGTTGAAATTTTTACCTTAATTTGTTAGTCTACTACGATAGCAGTACAATGTCATTCCAGGGGTATAACCCTCGCAAATTAAATAGGCATCTCGGGAAGCAGATCGACTCGCGAGAGGCGCCGAGTTAAGTAGCACGGGTTATACCATTGCAATGCGATTTGTTACTAGACTACCGATAATGTGAATGAAACGACCATCACCGGACTGACATGACTATTGAACAACTATGCAGTTTAGAGACTCACCTCCCCCCTACCCGGGACACAAGTATTTAGATGTAGCTGGTTCTGTATTGTGTGCATTGATTTGGATCTGGACACTTCGGATTTCTATCGATAAGTAGTATAACAAAATGTAGTCAGTGTAAATAGCCTTGTACAATATATTTACTTAAGGCGCTGGGGTGTGCTTAGTATATACCAATGGAATAAAAATCATAACTAGTTTTATATTCTAAACACCTATTTAGAGGCTAAAAAATCCACCCATGCCGCGACTCGAACCCGAGACTTCTGGCTAACCTGTAACCTCGCTGCCTGTAAGTAATACAGAGAGTATTGTAAAGTTCGAAATTTCACTGCCTGTACTTACCCATTAGCTCAATTGGGAGAGCGCTGGCGCGGTTAGCCAGAGGTCGCGGGTTTGAGTCCCGGCATGGGTGGAATTTTTAGCCTCTAAATAGGTTTTTACAATTGTCCTTAGCACTGTTGCAAGGTTAGTGTAACAAAAAGAATAAAATCTTGTTTTATATTTCAAAAAGTAAACATCAACAGCCTTATTATAAAAACCTGAATAAGTCCTGGTTTAAACCAAGACTAAAAGATCTAGGATTGTTACGGTATCAAAGTTAGACCTAGATCAAATGTGTGTCGTTATTACAAATAGAAGACTATTCGAACCAGAGATCAGCCATGGTTCAAATCATATTCACTGATTCGTTCATTCAATGCTGCGTTCCGTTTCACTAAATGGATATTATCTTCACATTTTAAACGCAAAAATATTCATCATTGCGTTTAAAATACCTATGCATCGTAAATTATTGTTCTTTGTTGAGGTTCCAATCAAACTAAAATGAGCACTATTAATTATTATATTGTTATTGAAGCGTTTTTATAATCAAGTGGCTACTCTCGGGTGAAATGTAGTGAAATATTCGAGCGCGCGCGCCAATCCGCGACGTCAAAAATTTTCTGAAAAAGTTTCATACTGGGAATACGTAGGTATGAAATAATACAATAAATACAAGTGAACACTTTTTTCGCCAAAACGTTTTGTGAACCTATATTTGTATATCGAAAATCTTCGTTACTTAATTCGAAGGGATCCACACGATGACGAAGTCTGCTGGATCGCCGAGACGTCTCCAGCATGTCCAAATCATCGAAATCCATCATATCAATGGCGTCCATAATATAAATTATTTATTGCTATCTATCACACACACGAAACCAAACAAATTCAAACGTCAATTTGGAGGTTAGTCCATAGATAAACTAGGGGTATCAGAAGTTTAACTTTAGTACCATAGATAGTCCATGACGTAGCGATAAACTTCGTTTTGTAATAACATTTTACTTGGTCTATGGTTTAAACCTGGTAACAATCCCAGTACTAAATTTAGACCGCGTTTTGGAATAAGGCTGCAAAAATCTTAACTATGACAAATAAGAACCTCCCCTAGGAACATCTCTTTCCGCCAAATACGGCCGTTTTAGCGGAAATGCAAATTAGTTTTTGAAAAATAAAACGTACCTATTTAAAACTAATTATGATTTTATTTCATTGGTGGCGCTAGTTAGCACCCACCAGCGCCTTAAGTATTTCAAGAACTTGCTCAAAGAATATGATATAATATATCTTGTAGATTATTACAAAATAAACGATTTTATTATGATGTATAAAATATTTTTTATTCCCTTTTGTCGTCTCAAGAATCTTAAGAACTATATTTACATTATAATATAATCATTTATCACATTATGCCTATAGATACCATTACTGGATGAGAATATAAAATGCAAGTTAAATTAAAAGTAGAGGACTAAGAATCAAGGCTAATAATTCTTACACATTTTATTAGTAGGTAGGTACTTAACAGACCAGCAAATCCTTTGCTCACTTAGGTACTACATTATACGTCCGTCTATGTCGTACGTGTACGTCTTTTATAATAGTGGAACATACTGCAAAAAATAAATCTATTGGAAATTGTGTTTACGTACTTATAATAAAACAACCAAGTCCGCGATTTGTGATGTAAAAAATCGAATAAATTAGGCCACTCGCGAGTTAAAATTGTAGGTAGATAGATAAATAGGACTAATTATACCATCATACATTTTCCTAATTTTATGACACATTTAAAATAACAAACACAATTGCACATAAGCCTATCAGTCGATATCGAACACTCGAGCAAAAGCATGCCTTTACATCTTAGCGCAGTTATACAACTTACCACTCAATAGGAGTTACATTTCTGTACGCGTGCTATTTTTTTAAATTTCTACTTCAATCGAGGGCGATCGTATTATCTGATGAGTCTGATCCCCTCGATAATAAATAAATTGCACCTAAAAGCCCGGTTCTTGGGATACTGGTACTCCACGAACACTCCGTTCTTTTGGACATCATGGCAGGTGTCACATACCAAAGTAAAACTCAGGCGCCGCTACGTTCGCGCACGACTAAGGCTATAACCCGCTGTTGTTATTCGACAGAGTCCCTATGATATTGTTCGCCATCGGTATGTCGTCATTTCGCACCCCCGACGGTCCAGCGGTCGCGGACCCTCGCTTCGTGAACTTCTTGACGACAGTGGGCTCTTGGTCCGGTGGTTCTGTGTGGTGTGTGACGTGTTGGTAGCAGACCGCTGAGGCGTGGCCCGAGCGGCCTGAGGTGAGCGGTGAGCTGTCTTGCCAGGTGTCCGTCGCTGGGTCGTACACTTCCACGATGTCTAGGAATGCGGTGCCGTCATAGCCTCCTGGGAACGGAAGAGATGTTAGTGGAATTATAATTGCCTGGGCCGTGAAGACTGGTTAACTCGGAACTTTCCTGAGACCAGTAAAGTAAAACTCAGCGACGCGTCATGAAATAGGTATATCCCACGTTAAAGAGAAATTGATCGATATTGTGTCACCCAGTGGGCTCTTTATCATAGTTCCTTAACATTCCAGCTAGTCAAACATACAGCTCATTATGGAGGCTCCATGATGCGTTTTAGCAGGAAGAGTCGATTTAAGCGCCGAGCGCGCCACTCGCACTTAGACGCCACGTGTCCCGCTTTACTGAGGCAGGAACCCTGACATTCAGTTTGTTATAGAGACACAATCCGCTGTAGGTGCATTAAACATTCAGCTCATACTCATACACTGCTGGCTATAGCCCTCCCCAAGGCTCGCCGTTTCCTTCTGTCCTTGGCAATAGGTAACCAGCCGTTGCTAGCAATCTGCCTCAGCCTGGTTGTACAAATAAGCTTGTCGAGCGTTTTAAACGGCAAAAGCCGCGAATTTCCAGTACACTAATTTATTGTCAAATTCTGACACTAGCGCCACAAAGCGCGTGAATCGTGCCATCATACTACCTAGCAGTGGCGTAATTACAGTGTGGCAGGGCTGTCTTAATGTCACGGGCCCCGGCCCGATGTGGGCCTCCAGTCCACGAGGCCTCATAATAATAATAATATTGGCCTTTTTGCATCTACTTAATGAGATGATTTATACAGCGTCCAGTGGTTTCTCACTCACACTAGATGGGTGAAGGGACCACTCCGACGCTGTAGTGCCTGGGTCATGGTTTTATAGATGGTGTAGGCTTGCCCAGCACCTATACCATCCTGACAGCTTAGTCGGCCTAGCCCACAGGAAAGACTAGTCAATACGTGCGGAGCCATCCAAGCCGCGGGTTTCCTCGCGATGTTTTCCTTCACCATTAGCGTGTGGTATTGCGACTGCAAATTCGCAAATGTACGTAACTTTGAAATTAAACAAAGTCATTGGTACATGCCCGCACTCGGGATCGAACCTGGGGCTCTCTCTTGCCAGTCTATGCTTCTACCCACTGAGCTACCACCGCTGCGCACGAGGCCTCAAGTAAGACCATAATTATTACAACTAAACTCCATATATAAATTCAAATGTATTATTAACATTTTAAATCTAACAGAACATAATAAAAGGAATCAATTTTAGAATGCATCCATTGGTTACATTAAATAATAACGTGGCAACGCAAAGATTTTTAGTGGGAGATCCCCGCATCCCATGAATTTGCCACGGGCCTCAGATGGTGTAGTTACGCTACTGCTACCTAGACAGATCGTCAGTTCAGCGGGCTAGTGAACGTTCTACGCTGTGTTGCCAGTTCGTGGTCTCCGCTCGAGAAACTTTGTACCCTATCGATCATTGGTTAATGCTGTGGACTCACCCATGGCATACAGTTTGTTATCCAACACAGTAAGGGAGAGCGCCGAGCGGGCCACCCGCACCGGCGCGGCGGGCTGCCACATGTCCCGCTCCGTGTCGTAACGTTCGACCGATGCTAGCTGCTGGGAGCCGTCGTAGCCGCCCACCACGAAGATGTACTGGTTTAGCGCTGCCACGCCTGTTCAGTTGGTTAGAATTAGAATGCTAAAGTGACAGGGTCGACTAATCACTCTATTGCCTCTGGAGTTTCTTTATTTTTTTACTAGCTGCTCCCCGCGGTGTTATGGGAATAATAAGGTATTTTTCTGCAGCAAAACGTAGCCTATGTGTTAATCCAGGATGTCGGCTAACTCCTTAGCAAATTTGATTACAATCGCTCCAGCCGTTTAGACGTCAAGAAGTGACAAACTTACACATTCACAAACTTTCGCCTTTATAATATTAGCGTGATTTATTTACGATCAATTTGTTCGGGCATGTACCAAAGCCTGTTTTCTAAGTTATGTACATTTGTGAAGTTATAATAGCAATACCACTCGCTGTGTGCTCAGCTGTGAAGGAAAACATCGGTTGTTCGCAGGGTAGCACTCGACAGTTTCAGCCGCCGCGCGCCATCAAACAAATCATCAAATCAGCGCGACATCAAATGTCCCTGGGTCATCTTGTTACCTGCGCCACTGCGCGCCGCATTCATGGAAGCCACCTCGGTCCACCGGTTGTTCTCAGGGTGGTAGCACTCGACAGTTTTCAGCCGCCGCGCTCCGTCGAACCCTCCAACGGCGTACAGTAGCCGATTGACAACTGCAACGCCGACCCCGAGCCGCGCCGTCTGCATTGGGGCCACTGACGTCCACGTGTCGGTCTCTGGGTCGTAGCTATAAATATTTTAATAGCAGTCGTTAAGCCATGCCAGAGGCCTTATGGACGGCTTGATAACTTCTGACAGTAAGGCCCGCTCTGCCTTACAATTCTCCACCAACCCCGACTTGGTCCCCGTGGTGGAGTATGGCCTAACCTTCCTGCGATGCAGGAAGTGACCCGTGCCCCAGCAGTGGGGAATTCCCCATATCATTTATGTGCACAAAGGGTTGATATCAATCAATCAATAGCGCATGGAACCCACCACCAGCTCGCATGACTGACGAACTGATGAAGATTGCCAGCAATGTTCGGTCCAGAGGCTGGATGAGAATGGGCTTGGACAGAAAGAAGAGGCGTGCCTTGGGAGAGGCCTGTGTCTTGTAGGGACTGATTGATTCTTTAGTATCCTTACTATACTATCACTTGTCATGGTTTCGAACTAATATACCCTGTAAGTTGTCTACCAAAGAAGGATATCACAAACATAAAAAATTATCCGGACAAACCAATTTTATAATTACGCGAATTATTAAAGTACGATTTCTTTCTTGTCGCCCTCTATGGTTGCTTGGAAGAAATAGCTTTTAGGAATAAGCCCGCTATTGTACTATATTTTTATATAATTTCTGTTACTGTATTTTCTGTATACATTAAAGAATATTCTATCTATCTTCGACAATTTTTTGACTGTAATGGCTTCAGGTTTTTATACCTGTGGATGCTAATGATGAGCCCAACTTAGCCGACCAAAGGGACTTACCATTCCACGGACTTGTGATACTCAGAGCCGGCCGATCCGCCAACCGCGTACAGGAGCCCATCCATCACCGCCACGCCTACCTGCCGACAACCAAGGTAATGTTCATTAGGCGAGTCCACACAGAGCCAGGCGCCTCATGACTTGAAGCATTTATGTGGACAAGACGCGTCAGTCGTTTGTCGCGCGCACTACAGCGTACCATGCACTGGGATTTCAAGAAGCAGGTCGTTATATCGCGTATCTGCACTATATTGTGGTGTTTTTTTTTCTCTTTTACCAGTTTCGTAGTAGAAACTGGTAAAAGAGAAAAAAAAACAAGAAAGATTTACGAAACAAATATATAATGCGAATTTTAAAAACCTATTTAGCGAATTTGAGTGGAAGGGCTGGTAAGGGACGTCCCAGGCGGACATACATCGACCAAAAAGGACCGGTTCCGGGTACTTTTTATCTTCCCCTTTGCATGTAGTCTTGACTTTTAATGAATATTATACTATTTTTATTTTTAATGCACTAACCGCAACCTCTGGCTATCCAGAGCAGAGGTTGCGGGTTCGAATCCCGGCATGGGTGAAATTTTTAGCCTCTAAATAGGTTTTTAAATTTGTCCTTAGCACGGGTTAGTGCATTAAAAATAAAAACAGTATAATCATGTGGGTACAGTGATATCATTCCGATGTAAAACCTAACTGCAAAGTAGGTAGTCGGGGCTGTAAGTGATGCAATTTGCTTAAGCCAGATGTCGCTGCCTGTACGTAATACAGAGAATAGTGTAAAGAGGTTCGAAATTTCACTGATGCCGGTGAGTCACCCATTGACTCAATTGGTAGAGCTCTGGCACGGATAGCCAGAGGTTGCGGGTTCGAATCCCGGCATGGGTGAAATTTTTAGCCTCTAAATAGGTTTTTAAATTTTAATGAATATTACCAATAAATGATGTCTATGTATTAGCAAAGGGGAAGATAAAGTACCCGGAACCGGCTTGCGTGCATGCAACGACTTATGAACGTTGATGAAGCGAAGGTGATCTGTTAGGATCGTGGCAAGTGGCAGTCCCTCGTCTCTGCCTACCCCTCTGGTATACAGACGTGAGGTTATGTATGTACTACTCACCCTGTTTCTGGGCATAGACATGGGACTGCAGGGGCGCCAGTGCTCAGTAGCCGGGTTGTACACGTCGACCCAGTCGCTGTCGTAAGACGACCCTGGCGTGTTATTGCGTCCGCCCACCGCGTAGAATAGGCCCTGTTAATGATAAAATAATAATGTATTTTTTACGTGTGTTCTGTGGCAATTTAAATTAATGTTTTCTGTCTTTAAAGTTGATGGGATCGGTCCCTAACCATTTACTGGCATGCCTGTGGTACTGACGATATCACATACATTTGATATTTTAACTAGCTGTCCCGTCAAACTTTGTGCCGTCACAGAATCCGTTTATACGATACTTGTGGCATGGCAACGCAAAAAATATAAATATTAAAGCTGTTAGTAAACCAGTCCGCTCGGATGAGCGAACTGGTTGGTAAGGAATGAGAGGCACTCCAAGCCCCGACCGCGGCACGGCAAGCCGCAGCGGAGTGCTCAAGACGCCGTGGTCGAGGTTGAAAGCCTCTAGCACATCTATAGAATGTCGTAGGTAGCCGCCAGCGACGTAGATGAGGGTTTTGACTGCCGGTTCTTATATCACCAGCTTTTACCAGCACATCTATGGAAAAATACAGTGACTGACCATTTCGCTTACCTTGAGGAAATCCGCGCCAAGCCGCGGCAGGGTGCTCCAGAAGCCGTCTTCAAGATTGATCGCACATCAACCAAAAACTACGAATTTGGGGCGTCTATGCCTATATTCCAGCACATCTATGGAAAGTCACAGTGACCGACCATACCGCTCACCTTGAGGAAAGCCGCGCCAAGGCTGACCGTAACACGGTAAGCCGCGTCAGAATGCTCCAGAAGCCGTATTCAAGGTTGAAGGCACATTTACGAAAAGTCGCACGTAAACCAAAAGCTTCGAATTTGGGACGTGTTTGGCCACATCTCCTAATAGCGTCAACTTATTCGAGCACATCTATAAAAAGTCACAGTAACCGACCATTTCGCTTACCTTTTGGGAAGCCGCGCTAAGCCCCGACCTAGGCACGTTAAGCCGCGACAGGGTGCTCCAGAAGCCGTCTTCAAGGTGGAAAGCACATCTATGAAAAGTTGTTAGTAAACAAAAAAAACTACGTATGCGGGGGGCGTATTTGACCACCTTTATATTATCAGCTTATTCCAGCACACCTATGGAAAGTCACAGTGTCCAACCAGTTAGCTCACCTTGAGGAAAGCCGCGCCAAGCCCCGACCGCGGCACGTTAAGCCGCGGCAGGGTGCTCCAGAAGCCGTCTTCAAGGTGGAAAGCACATCTATGGAAAGTCGCAAGTAAACAAAAAAAAACTACGTATGCGGGGGCGTGTTTGACCACCGTTATATCATCAGCTTTCTCCAGCTAGAATGGAAAGTCACAGTAACCGACCAGTTAGCTCACCTTGAGGAAAGCCGCGCCAAGCCCCGACCGCGGCACGGTAAGCCGCGGCAGGGTGCTCCAGAAGCCGTCGTCCAGATTGAAAGCCTCCAGCACATCTATGGAATGTCGCAGATAGCCGCCGGCCACGTAGATGATGCGGGGTGTGTTTGGCCGCCGCTCCTTCACCACTGGCTTCTTGTGCAAAGTTAGGTCCTGAAATATAAACCACAGCATAACACGTTACTACGAGATATCTGATACCGATTGGTCCTAAGCAAGCTTAAAAACTACATATCCGACTATTTGTCATCAGGCTATACTAGTCCACCGCTGGACATAGCCCTCCCCCTAAAGAGCGCCATAGCGCTCTGTCTTCAGCATATTTGTCAACTACAACTTAGTTCTGAGTACTTCACACCATTCAGCTTAATTCCGGATTCACTTGGTTTATTATCGGATATTTCGCATTGACTCGCAGAGCTAAATCATAATGTGTAGAGACGCAGTTCGCGTCGGTTGCTCGTCTCCGACTGCGGCCAAGAGCGCGCGCAGAGGGCTTAGCGAAACTTGGTCGGAATCTTCCGGCAAAAATTCAAGTAAATGATTCAGGCATAAAGCTGATCATGGGTATCACCCATATTATTGATTTTGATCTTATAAATGTAGTTGGTGCCGGCTGTCATGTAATGGCAGTTGTTGAGCCACGTTAGTGGCGTTATGGACAGCTTGATAACAGCTCGTTAAGCCATCTCAGAGGCCTTATGGGCGGCTTGATAACTGCTGACAGTAAGACCCGCCACTGTCTTACAACCATCCACCAACCCGGACGTGGCCCCGTGGTGGAGTATGGCCTAACCTTCTTGCGACGCAGGAAGAGACTCGTGCCCCGGCAGTGGGGACAGAAAGGATTAATACCGCAAACGTAGTTCAGAAACCATATAACCCAAAGCTACTTCTCAAAAGATTTTGCACATACCTTCTGTAATAGATGTAGACCATCGCTGATGACGTCACTCATTCAGCAAAATCTGATGAGTAGTTTAGGCGGTACGTAACATCCTTGATTAATTGCGCGAATTGTATCTTCTCTAAATCCAATTGACGATGGAACCGCCTCCTGCCAACTGTTCTTTGTTCTCGCGAACTCTTTCGCAAGTTTGATTAGAATCTTTTACCTGAAATATCTTGGCGAGGTACTCTCGGCAGGCGGGGACCTTCTTGAGCACGGTACAGGTCCTCATCTGCTCCTTGAGGAATGACGGAGTCAGGTACTGGCAGCGCACGGCCTGCAAAATGTGTTCCATGCGCGGATGCCTTCGGTCCTCGTCGTGTTTCACCTGAAAGGAGAAGTGTGTCACTTGACCGCCTAATAAAACAGGCCAAGAGAGTGTCGGATCACGCCCACTGTAGGTTCCGTAGATAAAAGGGTATTTCACCACCTGAACTAAGAACTTCATAAAAAAAGTAATTTTCAATGGAATTTGTACGAAATGGTCCTTTCATAAGTCAATCGCCTTTTAATGTATTTCTGGTGTCTACAAAAAAGAGTTCTATACCAATCTAGTCTACTCGTAAACATATAAAGCCCTGAGCAGACGAGGGACTTTTGTCTCCAAGAAACAAAAGTCCCTGAATCGTAAAAAATGTCCTCCGTGTACTTGTCGCGGACTCAACGCCTACGGTGTGCGGTCATTTGTTCCCCGGAAATTGAGTTAAGCGTACGCTATGGAAGCAAATATTCTGAGATTATATTGTGTTGTAATTTACATGAAGTTGAAAACGAAAAGGCGTTTTCGGTAAGTTGAGGGACTTTTTGTACGGCGTACTTGAAGTCTTTCATGTGCGTTATTCGATACAATTTATAAGAGATCTATATCGACGGACAAAAAAGTACCCGGGGGATAGTCCCGCGTCTGCGCAGGGCTTTAAGCCTACTTAGCCGTGATAATGCGCACCGCAGAAGCGATTACAAAGTTCAGTTTGCCGTGCAAAAGAATCTTTTGACATCACAATCCAATGGCATTTTTTCTGGGTTTGTATTTATTGTCATCGTATTTTTTTTACTGATAATTACTACAAACGAACATATTTTAGATTTTAGGTCAACGGGAAGTGCCCAATAAATTTTGATAGAGATTTATTGAAATATTTTGTTTTTATAGTAAATATTTTGTTCCCTTTTAAATTGTTTCATAAGTTGTTAATCTGTAGACCTTAATGTTCGTAATTCATTTTACCTACCTAATCCTTAACGTACCGGAATCCGTGACACAGGGACCGGAAATAATAAATCACACGTAACATAACATCACATAAACTCACGACTGTATCCCAGAGGGGCAGGCAGAGACCAGGGACTGCCACATAGCTGGATCCTGACATAATATATTTATATTTGCACCGACTGCCCATCACTTATTAATATATTCATATTTGCACCGACTACCCGTGTCTTATTTCCTTCAGCAAGTTTCCGTCGTAAGGTTGTTTGGAAGAAATTGCTTTTAGCAATAAGGCCGCCAATTGTACTTTGTATCTTTACATGTCTTATAATAAGAATATTCTTTATTGTACACCAGAGCGCACTCTGGTGTACAATAAAGAATATTCTTATCTTATCTTAACACTTTCGCTTCATCAACATTTGTTGATGCACACATGCCAGTTTCGGGTATAATAAATCAACAAGGAAATATTGTGGAGCGAAATCTAATAATGGATAATATGTAAAAAAAACATGCGTCATCGAGTAACATTTGCTATTAGAACTTCCTGTTTAAATTAGATTATCTTAGTTTGGATGAATGACTTGCACTAATTTGTGACAGCAACAATATTTATCAACATGGGAAATCTTGGAATATTTTGGTAAGTGATAATGTTTTCATTACGTAAGAGATAGATAATATTCTTTTTAATGCACTAACCCGTGTTAAGGACAACTTTTTAAATACCTATTTATAGGCTAAAAATAGCACGGTTAGCCAGAGGTCGCGGGTTCGAATCCCGGCACGGGTGGAATTTTTAGCCTCTAAATAGGTTTTTAAAGAGATAGATAATTTTGAGGGTTGTAAAAGCAATCAATATGTGGCTACAGAGAAGTAAAACTAATTTTAGAATGCAAATCATAAATATTGAATAAGCTATTTGGACCCTTTTAGGGTTCCCTAGTCAACAAGGAATCCTTCTAGTATCGCCATGTCCGTAGATCTGTCTTTCTATCCGCGGCCTAGCTCAGAGACGATTATTACTAGAACCCTGATATTTAGCGTTCATTTCGCTGATAAAACCATAAGATATATCTTAAAAAATATTTTAAAGGTATCTAAATTAGACATTAAACGTTGGGTTGGGGTTATTTTTAAATCACATGTCTTTAAAAAAAAGGTCTTAGGTTAATAAACTTTCGATAAACAAATGAAAACGCTGTCATAGCTCTGCCATGACGCCACATAGTTTGTAAACACACAAGGCTGGGGGCGTAATCGCAACCATGGTGGACAGCGTTTTCGGAGTTTCCAATAAAAATAAGATTTTAAATTGAATTTCTACAGCCGTCTCCTACTTTTATGTATTTGTTTAATACATAACATGTATTAAACAAATACATCAATTGAAAATTTAAGTATTTTGGTTCGTTATGTCATGTAGTAAATGTATGTATTGTATAATGATGCGACTTTATTAATAAAAGTTAAAAATCAACTTTGTGTTTTAATTTGAAGTGTTCGATAGTTTCGTTATCATTTTCTCATTTTCGTTTAAAATCCAATGTTGTAATAATACGCACTCACCCAAGTTAAGACGGCGTTGTAGACCTCTCTCTCTTCTCTGACATTGAGTTCGTCTTTCCTTATTAAACAGATCAGTTCAGCCGTCGACAGCTGCAAGAACTCTTCCTCTTGGCACACCTAAACAGAAACAATAGAATAAAAAACAAATATGAAAGCAATTTTTTTTTAATGCGGCTATACATTTACCTTTAATATATATCGTGTATTGTCAATAAAAACATTGGGAATAGAAAACTATCCCCAAAGTTTTTTTTGGCAAAAGTATATTTTGTTTTCTAGTAAAATCTTGGACTACATTACTTATATCAACAATATACGATTTTTATTAAAATCATTTAAGAAGTTAGAATGTGCGAGCTGGGCAAAAGCCATCAGCAGCCTTAAGTGACAGTTAAAAAGAAGTACAAGTCGGCCTTAGAGTGAAACAAGTAAAGATTTTTTTTTTGTTGTGGTCCAGTATGTGTCCATTATGCATTATGCAGTTTCAACTTGCAGAAGCGTACCTAATGCAAACTTCTAAATAAACAGACTATTTTCGGGGAAACAGCTGTCGAAATACTCTTTGATTTATAGGATGACTGATCATAACTAAATAGCTCTAAATTATGAATGTTTTGGGGTGGTAATTACATATTTAAACCGTCAGAGTGACATAAAGGAAACCACAACACTTAATTGACTATTTTAGCATTAAAAATGTGGTATGAGTTTAAATTATGTTTTCATAAACGCTACATCGTGAGTACTATGAGTAAGACCGCTCTAAACGAAGAAGGCTAAGGGACAGTTTCTGAATTGAGAATTTCGCTAGGTAAATACTTAACTGTACCTAGTGCTGTCTCTTCGAATTTCTCAGAAAAGAGCGTGACAGAACGTGACTTAAGTATTTACTAACTGAAATTCTCAATTCGGAAATCGGCCCTAAAGAACTAAAGGAACCGGATGAAGAGCGTTAATGGCAAGAAGAAGTTACATAAAGAAGAAGAAGATAGATGCTCATCGTCAGGCTATACTAGTCCACTGCTGGACATAGCCCTCCCCTAAAGAGCGCCACGTTGTGCTATCATAGTGGGTAATGCCCATAATCCCCACGCTGGGCATGCGGGTTGGGGATCGCAGTTCGGTGTAATTGTACTGCGGGGGCGCTGCTGCCCACCGGCGCTGCTGCCCACCCCCCGGTTTGTGTCCCTTAGTCGCCTTTTGCGACACCCGCGGGAAGAATTCGGTTGGTGCTATTCTCTAGGCCGACACCACACGGCATCGATAGATAGATATGGGTAGATGCTCACCTGCACAAAATGCCTCTCGATGAACTGATTGGCCTTCTGCTTGAGGTCAGCGCAGCCGTGCTGCTCCGCGAAGTTCGCGATGCCGATCGCGTTGGAAGGGTCGAGCTGCCGCTCCAGGAACACGCAGCACGCCTCGATCACGTTCGCGATCTGCGCACACGACACTACGATTCATGTCGTAAGTCAAGTCGGCAAAGGGCACAGGTCAGCCCCTCAGGGGAAATTTAGGGGGAGGGGAGCACAAGCAAGCGTTAGTGCTATTACATGGAGGGGAGAGCTGCGTTACCTACGTCACGCAATCAAAATTAAAAGTATATTTTTATTCCCGTTTGCCCTCCTTTTCCCCCTGGCCATCCATTTTTGATATCATTGACGCCTAAAAGGCTCCAATTCTACACGTAGCGGCGACATGGAGCGGCCATGAAATAAAAACGACGCGTCTCTGTGCAGTTTGTTATTATAGCACAAAATGTCCAACACACTGCTGTCAACTGTATCTAATACACTATCTCTTGTGTTTGTGACACGGCAGTATATCTAGTCATAAAGCGATTGTGCACAAAACAAACAATATGAATCTTGTAAGCAGTGTGCTTAGGTGACTCAAACATTTTAAAGAAATCATTATGTTAACAAAGTTTTTCAATTTGAAGAAAACAACTTTTTCGATCATCATTGCAGTGTTCTATTAATATGCATACTTACTGTTTATTTAGTATAAAGAAAGAGGCAATACAAAAAAAAGTCAACAGGATGGCTAAGGCTTGTGTGTCAGCCTCTTACCCCCGGTTTCTCGTACGTTTCTTTCTACTACAAGATGTCAGTTGGAGAGTGTGCACAGGGGCTACAGAAACTTATACCCCATCCCATTTCTTCCATCGGACAGACTGCCTCATATGCACGGATTTATCGCACCAGGCGATTCGCGAAATATTTTATAACAAGGACGGCAAAAAAGTGGAACACATTGCCTCGTCTGTTTTTCCAGAGACATATAACCTGGGTGTATATATATAACTAGAGTTAGCAGGCTTTTACCCCGTAATCAAATCATGTAACATGTCAGTAACGTGTCTCCAACCAACCAACCCGGGCGTGGTCTCCGTGGTGGAGTATGGCCTAACATTTCTGCGATACAGGAAGAGACCCGTGCCCCAGCAGTGCGGACATACAAAGGGTTAATATCATTGTCACGTAACACCTTAGACCCCGGCTTCGTTCGCCTTCAGGGTCAACTTACAACCGGTCCTAATTAAAAAACAGCGGAAGGACGGGGAACAAAGTGATCTTATAAGGGTTCCGTTTTTTTCGTTTTGTGGTAAGGAACCTTAAAAATACTAACAGCATTTAATCTATTGTCAACTTGCCAAAATACATACAAGGAAAAAAAAGGCTTTTAAAAACCTATTTAGAGGCTAAAAATTCCACCCATGCCGGGATTCGAACCCGCGACCTCTGGCTATCCGTGCCTGCGCTCTTTCAACTGAGCTAATGGGCGTAGTAATAGGTTTTTAAAATTGTCCTTAGCACGGGTTAGTGCATTAAAAAAGAATATAATTATATTAAAGGCTGTTAATGTCCAAAAGGACTGTCTCTTTTGGATATTAAGTGTCTTTGAGTGAATAAGTTGTAGAAAAAGTGACACAAAATTTGTTTTCTGTTTTACATGGTACGTCATCCATGTAAAACAGAAAACAAATTGCTATTATGAAAAACCTCTAAGTATCGATATCATCGTTATCAATAAGTATTTGAACAGTTCTATAATACGTCGTGTCATCCGCTGTCATAAACAGTAAGGGGGCTATTCTGTTAACAAAAGTTTGAGTTTACAAAACCAGTGGAAATCAATGATATTTGACAGACGATTAAGTTACAATGTCACAGCACAGAGTCTCGACGCGTTTGTGCGAGCGACGAACTTGAAGCAACAGTGGAATATTTCGTATTGCATTTTGTTTATTTATTAGGTAAGTATGTAAAACAGGTAAAGATCTAAGTTAGTACCGATTGTAGTAAGTTATGAGCTACATTAACACCAAAAGTATAAACACATATCAATAGAGAAAAAACTTTGCTAAGTAAGACCTCATAAAATATTTAGGATCAATGAATCTGAACCTATCAAGGATCTCTACCTAAAACTGACTGACTGGCTTATTTAACGCTAACAATCGTGAGGAAACCCGCGGCTTAGTTGGCTCCGCAAGTCTTTCGTGGCGGCTAGGCAGGATGGTATAGGTGCTGGGTAAACCTACTCCACATGAAACAATATCCCATCCATGCAGCATCCAAGAGTGGTCCCTTTACCCATCTAGTCTGAGTGAAGGTGCCACTGGACGCAATATAAATAATCTTGTTACGTAGATACAAAAATCTTTTTTTTATACTGCTGACACCAGACTTTTCTCTTACTTTGTAAAGGTAAACAAATGTCTTAAGATTATTTTAAAAACCTATTAAGATTATTTACCATTTGTTATTGAAAACCGTTTCTTCAGGTACGATTAGATTAGTATCGATTTAGACCTTGATATTTAGACCGTTTCATGAAGCAGAAGCAATACATTATCCCTTATTTACTTTTTCGCACAATCTTGATTCAATTGAAACTTGAGAGGTTGAGAACGAATTGCATAAAAAAAGATCTTTTGTTGAAGTCTCTATCTGCGATCAATCTATTGTTTTGTTTGATAATAAATATTTGCATGTGAAAAAGCTCGCCCAGCGACAGCAGTTTTTCCATTTAATTTCACTTATTGTTTAAGGTTTGTTGTGATTGGGCAACTTAAACTTATTGTTATTTTTATTAGTTGATTATGATATGATTATTGACAATTGGAAATAATTAACGGTGCTCTCTCGTATTAAAAATTTGTATGTCTATAAAGACAAAACATGCAGAACAAATATATCTTATAATAATGTACCATCTATTTATACTCATGTTTCACGAATAAATTTCTCTTTCTTTCTTACAAAGATGCAAATAATAAAAAAAGAGAATCATCTCAATTCGCGGTTGGACGGTTCTATGTTCGCCGGGCGTTCGTGAACTCTTTGCGAACGACTAGTCTAAACTAGTAGAGAGCGGTGGTAGCGGAGCGGTGTAGAACTCCGGCTTCTCAATCGGGAGGTCGTGGGTTCGAACCCCGGCATGTACCAATGACTTTGTTTTCTAAGTTACTTATGTACATTTGTGAAATTATATAGTAGCAATACTACTCGCTGACGGTGAAGGAAAACATCTTAAGGAAACCCTAGTGTCTGAGGTGTTAGCTTACCTCAGCGCTTACTACGTCCAATGGCCCAACTATGAGGCTAAGTGCGGAAATATCAGGTCTAACTAACTAACTGACTAGTCTAAATTCAGCACAATATACTACATTAAAGCAGCTAATATAACACGCTATATTACAATATGTGTTAATAATTATCCAATAGACACTTAAAATATTAATAAATATAGTAAACTCCCCACAAAAATCGTTAAATGCGTTTCATTCGTACATTTTTTTATGAAGCCTATATACGTTCCACTGCAGGGTACATGCCATCTCTGAAAGAGAGATAATGTGCTTAATTACCACGCGTGCCCAACGCAGATTGAATACGTAGGACAATACGCAAGAAGATTTCATTTTGCCATCGATCATTTACCATAATAGGCCCATTAAATTTGCAAATTTCTCTTTTTTCACAAACAGCATGACTGCGCGATAAAAATTCAAGCAAAAAAGGTTGCAAGAATTCGAAAACGTTACGTTAGCTCTTATCACGTAGCTCGTAAGCGCAAGTTTTGAACAAAAAGGAGTTGCTTCGCTTGTCGCTACGCTAACTGAATGGGATCGTATCATTCATACGTAGGGGTAAACACAGCGCGATAAGTTATCTACGATGCGATAATGATATCGCAGTGACTTGCTGTTTTCGGTATCATTAGAGCTGGAGACTTTGTTGTTACGTATTTTTGTGCGTGTTGTTTAGAACTTGATAACCTTGCAAGAAGTACATTTGAAGACTAGCGTTACGCAAGTGTGTGCCGCGACACACTGATGTTTACCTTAAGGTGCTTAGGGGCGCCACCAATGGAAAAAAATAACTTGTTTTATATTACACCATTTTTATTTTTAATGCACTAACCCGTGCTAAGGATTAGTGCATTAAAAATAAAAATAAATTTAAATAGGTTTTTAAATTTGTTTTATATTACGTTTTTTATTTCAAAAAGTAAACATGACAAATCTTAATATCTGTGGTAACAATTTTTAGAACATACCGCATAGAATTTAGTATTTTTTTGCCCTATAAACGGCAGCCTCCGCAGGACACGAGGGAGGGAGGTGGTGAATGCTCATGCATAACAGCACGGACCCGGCCGTGCTGCCAATTAGGGACTCACAAGAAGTGCGCCTACCCACAAAACACCACCTTGGGGCTGGTTTTGGTCCTAAGGACTTCTAAACCCACATCGGGAGCGACCCCCTTAGAGGCCGAGGAGGGCGCACTAGAATGTAGTATAAATATTCTAGAACTTTAAGCGATTATTCCAATGGCGCGCTAGTTAGCGCCTTAAGCGGTGGTAGCGGTGCAGTAGAACGCCGGCTTCTCAATCGAGAAGTCGTCTAGTATTACGGAAGCAGATTCGTTACAATTATTTACATCCCCCAGCCTCATGTCTTCAAAAAAGGGCAAAGCAAAGACTCGATTTCAGCCCTATATGTCCCCACTGCTGGGGCACGGGTCCCTTCCTGCGTTGCAGGAATGTTAGGCCATACTCCACCACGGGGGCCAAGTCCGGGCTGGTAGAGGGTTGTAAGACAGTGGCGGGCCTTACTGTCAGAAGTTATCAAGCCGCCCATAAGGCCTCTGACATGGCTTAATGACTGCCATTACATGACAGCCGGCACCCACGGCTTAACATGCCTTGCGAAGCACGAAAGCGCTCGGGAAAATGCCACTAGCTAAGACTAGTGCTTACGTAATCCTTGAATGTCCCCAGACAGGAAATATCCAGGAGGCAGCAGCTTCTCTTGAGTACAAGGGTACACATAGGTGTGTACCCTAGCCCAGCGTAATTATGGAGAACTCCCCACCCCTTTCCTCCCTCGGCCTTATTTATCATAGAACTTCAAGTCATGGTTACTATCAGAATTCGTCGTAAATATATTACATAGTCGATTAACACACAGATTAAAAACGCGATTGCACTAATCAGCTACGCAATACAAAAAAAATCCACACAACACAATCACTTCGATATCAGCCCTTGTATGTCCCCACTGCTGGGGCACGGGTCTCTTCAACGAAGGAAGGTTAGGCCGTACTCCACCACGGCTGCCAAAGTCCGGGTTGGACACAATCATTTGCCTTGGTCCAACATGAACCCTCGACCACCGGCATGGCAATCAGGCTTGATACCGCTAGACCAAAAAGGTAGTCAATGTACTTAGAATTCATCATCAACCCATTTTGTCCCCGCCGAGTGGCACGCGTCTCTTCCCTGAGGAAGGTATAGGATTGGTGGAGGCTTGCAAGACTAGTGGCTGGTCTTACAGTCAGAAGCTTTCAAGCCGCCCTAAGGCCTCTGACTTGGCTTAACGACTGCCTTCTATCGACGGCAGCCGGCACCAACTGCTTAACGTGCCTTGGGAAGCACGGAACCGCTCGGAAAAAAGCCACTTGCGTTAGTCATAGACGGTCACCCATCCATGCACCGAACGCGCTCTGTGTTGCTTAACCTTCGTGATCGTTTAAGATCACTCAGGCAGCCGGGGCTACGATAGTGGCCCAAGCACATTGGCTGCCGATGGTTGTATCTTATAGTAGAACTATGAAGAGGAGTGTACCTAAATACCTGGAACATGGTGGCGGCGGGCAGTAGCTGGCATACGGTGAGTTCTGTGACGCGCACCTTGCCCGTGTACATGAAGTAGACGAGCCACGCCATGGCCGACGGGCACACGCCCTGCAACCGCACCCGCGACATCTCCGACTCTTTCAGCCCGCCCGTGAACATCGCCTGGGGGAGAGAGACGAGGCTACGTCAGGATGGACCTCCTCGGATTTTGGTGCAACGTCCAGGCAACGCAATCCGTTCAATCCATCAATAAGGTTTTATTCAAAGTAGCACAGAAACTGGGAACTGTGTTAATGAACGTTACTAGTTAAACTGGGTGTGTATAACATTATACTTTATTGCACACATAAAATATATTCTGAAAACACTAACCCCCTTATTCATAATGGTCCGCTAACTTAAAACAGCTGCTAAAGAGTGTTCTTTTTTATTCTGACTTAGGTCAATAGAATAAGACAAAGCGAGAATTAGCAATGCTTCAAGTTAGCAGACTATTATGAATAAGGGGGAATATTATTATTATTATCCCTAAGATATTCTAAGGCGAAGACAACGCCCATACTGCCCCAGTAACGAGTTATGCCAAAGCTTTCTTAATAGAACGCAACATTTTTGAACTAAAGCTTTCGTATCACAACACATTGTAACTCATTGTATTGTCACCGAATCGGAGCGAAACCTGGTCGGACTCTTTCGATATAACAACACCCGTAAGTAGATCAGGACTAAAAGTCTACAAACTGCAAAATTATTAAGTAACTTCCGTACAACACAATCACTTGGCCTGCGCAGTACCTATGACGACGCTAGTCGCGCGTTTTTAGTATCAAGTTTGATTTTTCAGTACATTGCAGCATTGATAGTCAAATAAACATTTTAGCGGCACTAAACGCGTGACTCTTGCCATCGTATTACTCGGGCAGGTTCAAAACTAATATACCCAGTGCTATGGTAACATGGCATTACACCCAAACTGAGGCGATTTCTACAAATCAACTATACATTGTATTTTTATGAATCGCGGCCTTGGCCTAGATCTCCCTTCGTAGCAGAGTGGCGTATTTCCCAGAAAACTCGATAGATACTGTATCTTTGTAAATATTTTTTACATTTGTTTTTTTCCTGGTGACAAAGAATTAATCCTATCTTATCTTGTAATTGGATAAGAAATTTTGTTGCGCTTTGAGGTGCATACCCACAAAGCAAAGCACAAACATTGATTAGCATAAAGTTATAGATCTTTCCACAACTATAAAATTTAATATTTATTTGGAGCACAGAAAACGGCATTAAACAATCCAAACATACACTGAAAGCTTCATCACAAAAAGTGCCAAAATAAGTAACATACAACTAAGATTCAAAAGTAATAAAAAATATCACCCAGGGACACACCCTACCCAAAAGTTCCCATGACTACGTTACCCTGCTGCACCGCCAGGGAAATCTTTTGCATCACGTATGCTCCGGAACGAAAGTCATACCTTCGACTCCTCAAGCTCCGACCAATTTCAATAATGAAATCGAATTACTTCTAATTATAAAATTGAAGGAGTGGATGGATGTTTGATACTCAATCATTCGTTGAAATTCGGAAAAGATAGAGATAGTACATAGTCAGGAATAGCAAACAGGCTACTTTTTATCCCGGAAAATTCATCATTCATCATCATTTTATTTTCTTTGTACTCGTATTGTGTGTGTAATTTAGGTTTTTGTTTAAATGAAAATTTTGTTTTTTAATTAATATTATTTTATACGATATGACAATACTGTTGTGGATTTATATAGTTTAAGTTATTCATT
Source organism: Yponomeuta sedellus (assembly GCA_934045075.1). Taxonomy (NCBI): domain Eukaryota; kingdom Metazoa; phylum Arthropoda; class Insecta; order Lepidoptera; family Yponomeutidae; genus Yponomeuta; species Yponomeuta sedellus. Next base: position 17,714,609 of record OW203726.1, read on the forward strand.
TGATTGCTTGTGACATTTTTCTATCATCTATGTATCTTGTTTATCTAATATATAAAAATCACGGTCTCAGTGTTTGTCATCGAATGCCTCCGAAACGGTTTCACCGGTTTTTATAAAATATTTTGTGTAAATTTGGTAGGTCTGAGAATGTGTTGTAGGCTAATTAAATTGGCGAAAGAACGTTTGCCAGCAATAAACAAAACTCTAAAATTACATTCCATCAAAAAAAAGTGTATAAAACACGAGAAATACTAACAATGCTCCGTATATTGACTTTTAGCACAATTTCTAAACAGCGTGATTCACGAAGAACCTTTGCCTTCACACAGAATAAACAAATTAAAAAAAAAAATTAAAATATGTGGTTAAATTAAATACATTTTGTTTCGAAGTTAAAAGTCCATACCGAGCGAGTTGATTATTCTTTTTCTATATATTTGATTAGCATAATTGGCAGACTAGTTTTATAGCTGCATGACTTGCGAGTATTTAGCTCAGCTCACAAACTAACATCATAAGAAGACCATCATACATCTTTATTTCACGATGTTTTGTGAATTATTACCACGACTACACAAAATTTGTGTTTTCCGAGAAAAACGTACAGTTTCTAAATTGAGAATTTCGTTAAGTAAACACTTAACTGTAGTGCTGACTCTTCGAATGTCTCAGCAAAGAGTGTGACAGAACGTTAGTGAAATTCTCAATTCAGAAACCGGCCATAAGTGACTCGTGCATTTGCTTACACCCAATTTTCTAAAAACACCCAAAATTCTAAAGTCACACTTGTGAATTGGGTGTGAGCCCAACAGTGAACAGTGTGACTTTAGCATTTGCAAGCGTGACTTTAGAATTCGCAAGTGTGACTTAAGAATTTGAAGAGTTTCCTTGATTTCGCCAGGATTCTATCAACAGATCATGATCCAATATGTTAGTACGGTCCATCCAAAAGGTTGTCTGGAAGAGATAACTTTTAGTGATAAGGCCGCCATCTGTACTATTAGGTTAGAATATATCTGTGTAACTTCCATTTTTATGTACAACTAGCTATGCCCCGCGGTGTTACCCGCAGTTAATCGATTTTCCCATGGGAATAATATATTTTCCCGTAGAAAAAATTTAGCTTGTGTGTTAATTCAGGGTGTCAGCTAACTCCATACCAAATTTTATTTAAGTGAAGAAGTAACAATCATGCACACCCACAAACTTTCGCCTTTATAATATTAGTGTGAAGTGTGATAGTGTTAGATATCTATCTATTTATCTATATATCACTCGAAGTCTATCATTTAAAAAAATATATATATATTAAATCGGTCCAAGGGTCATCGAGTAATCGGGGAACATACATAAAAAAAAGATTCCGACGAATTAAGAATCCCATCCTTTTTGAAGTCGGTTAAAAAGAATCTGAACGGTCGTCAAAACTGAATGACATCCCTGCTTCTTCGGTTTGTACATGTACACCATGTGATGTGCGTATCCCACGGGAATTGAGATCTTTGTCTATCTGTATGGCAAGTTTCATGTAACTAATGCATATGGTCAGCCGTTACTGCGTGATTGAGTAACAAACATCTTCGCATTTATAACATTAGTAGGATTTATAGCGATAAATATCAATACTATAAATACCATGTATCGAAGAATCGTTTATTCGTAAACACCACAACCGTTCTTTGAGCGTAACATAAGTATAAAATCCAGTTTGCTGCTTATATTACAGAACCATTCCTGATCCGGCGTTCTGTCTGTTTTCAACTAAGATTTTATCGATTCTGTGGTGAGATTTCCATGACATTGGAGTAAAATAGCTTCGTCATTGTGCGGCGGTTTGAGTAGGAAGTTCATTGTTATGTTAGGACACTTTCGTAATAAGCGAATGTAAGTTTATGGTTAAGGTACGAAGGGCGAACTATGAACCTAAATTTAAATAAAAAAATATATATTGAAAAAAGAAGACAAAATTGTTACTTAGGTCAAAGTTGTTACTTTCAGAATTACGACACTGCGCGCATTAACAAAAATTGCGGATATTGGAGTTGCGACCGCCAGGTTAATGTGTGATTGGGCTGGCCATGTCTGCCGCATGAGCAATTGAGCACAGTGCCAAACTCGTTGAGGTATCGAGTTAAAACTAAAACCGTATATTCAAGTCTACAGTCCCTTGAAGTTGTGAAAAACCAAACTTCTAAGTTAACGATAAAAAAAGTTACGGCCTTTTATGGTGCAAAGAAAAGTATAAATCAACACTCGAGGAATTCAAAGGGCACTTCCCATTGACCTAGAACTTTCAAAATTTGGCAAGTAATATCTTCTTACCTACTAAAAATACAGGAAAAATGTCAAAACCATCATGTTTAATTAAATCATAAATAAATAGTCTTTGAAGATAGCTCTGACAAAACTGCGTGACCTGATTCCTCAACTATTGATAACGTGTAAGTCCCTACCATCGGGTACTGACTGACACAATAACACCGCTGAAGTGGTTGCCCACCCTAGCATATGCTGAGTCAGAATTCATTCGCCACACCCACAATGCTCAGCTGTTCTATAGTACTTAATTTTTTAATATTCATGTGTTTATTGAAAAGCTTGTTTTAATGTAGATAGATTGATAGAGAACACTTTATTGTACATAATAAAGGAAATTACACAGATATTTCTTAACCTAAGAGTACAGACGGCGGCCTTATCACTAAAAGTGATCTCTTCCAGACAACCTTTACTGAAAATAACGTATTACTGTTATTTTCAATCTTTTTTAAATGCTGTGCATTGTGCTATACGGAACCTTGGGTGCACGAGACCGACTCGCATTTGGCCGGATATTCTTCAAGTATGTTGTACATCGTATTGGATATTGACTGTCACAGAGGCATGTCAAGCATGCCATTATCACTCTAGTTACCTTGAAATAAGGGCTCGCCGCGGCCAGCACAACTTTGTGGACGTGAAACAGCTCTGTGCCGACTTCTAACACGACGTCTGTAAGCATGTGGTGTGAACGCATCATGAACATCATCTGTGGACAAACCAAGGAGTCAAATAAGTACAGCCGACTGCAGGTCAACCTTTACTTTTTTGCAAAGACATCCTTAACGTAACCGATTAGAGTGCACGTAGTAAAGGTTGATGTGCTGTCGAATGTATCTTGTACTGTTGACAAATCAACCTTCACATTTTCGACTTTAGATCGTTCGTTCTTAAGGCTGCTGTTACATCTAGGATTTGTCTCGCTCGCACATTCTATCATCCTACTAATATTGTGACCCAGCGAACTTGATACCGCCTAACAGTCGATTCTTTAATTTTTTTATTTTTCTCTCCGTAAGAACATCCTCGTACTTCAAGGAATATTCTAAAAAAAGAATTCGCGATTCAGCTGCTCTCGAGATTTGCGCTTACCAACACATTCCGCGATTATTTTTTATGAGGTACATTGATATAGATTTCTTATAAATTATATCGAATAACGAAAACGAAGGACTAAAAGTACCCTTACAAAAAATCCCTCAAGTTACCGAGGACATCAAGAGACAGGACTGGACAAAAGTTCGGTGTTTTATTTTAAAACGCCTTTTCTTTTTTAACTTCATGTAAATTACAACACAATGTAATCTTAGAATATTTGCTTCCATAGCGTACGCTTCACTCAATTTCCGGGGAACGAATGACCGCACCGCACACCGTAGGCGTTGAGTCCGCGACAAGTACTCGGAGGACATTTTTTACACTATTCAGAGGGACTTTTGTCCCCAAGGGACAAAATTCCCTCGTCTGCGCAGGCCTTAAGTGCGGAAATCTGAGGTCTAACTAAGTATACGTAAGTGACAAATATTTTCCCATACAATAGGTAGGTTAACTGACCTTCATAGCGTTAGCGATGTAGTTGCCCATACAGAAGGTCATATCGCCGAGGTCGTTCGCCCCCGCGCCCATGTCGCCCTCGAGGGTCGCGTCCCACCCCGCTAGGGACGGCTCCGACTTGAGCTCGCGCCCCACGTCCTCGTCCGTCTCCATCTGGTCGCTTCCTGCTGACAACGAAGGATAATTAATAAAATAACATAAAATTATGAATCAGTTTTTTAACGTACATTTGTGAATTCATAATAGCAATACCATGCTAGCAGTGAAGGAAAACATCGTGAGAAAATCTGAGTATTTCAGGTGTTCAAATACCTCGGTGCTTGAAATTTCCAATCCGCGGTGGGCACGCGTGGTAATTAAGCCCATAGGTACTTTTTCTCTCTCTCTCTTAGAGAAGAGCTTTGCCCTCCAATGGGACGTTTATATGCTACATGAAGAAATGTTAAGATTATATCTATTTTACTTTAGCCTACTAGAGTAAAATAGAAGAAACTAAATAAAAAAGTTCTAAAGTAAAAATGCCTTTATTGCGATTGCAATAAATTAGGAAGTGTTTTTGGCTCCGGGGAGAATTTTGGATATTATTTTTGGATATGGGACAAACTTTGTGTTATATTTGAAATAAATGTACAAACTAAACGATTTTTCTGTACCTTTTTGGTGGAAATGGCTTTTTTTGGGGAGAATTCGTTCAGATCGAGGGGATGGGGGATTGGCCATCTGCTCCTGACTTTTGACAGGGACGCGCAATTGGCGTATCTATAATATCTATAATATAAAAATGAATCGCTGAATGTGTTGGTAAGCGCAAATCTCGAGAGCAGCTGAACCGCTTTCGCTAATTCTTTTTTTAGAATATTCCTTGAAGTACGAGGATGGTTCTTACGGAAAGAAAAATTTTTTTTTTAAAGAATTGCCTGTTAGGCGATACGAAGTTCGCTGGGTGAGCTATTTATTATAATTGACAAGCTGACCCAGCGAACTTCGTACCGCCTTACAGTCGATTCTTTAATTTTTCTTTCCGTAAGAACCATCCTCGTAGTTCAAAGAATATTCTAAAAAAAGATTTAGCGAAATCGGTTCAGCTGCTCTCGAGATTTGCGCTTACCAACACATTCAGCGATTCATTTTTATATTATAGCAGATTTAAAATACCATATTTAATTTAATCAATGCCAACATAGTCAGGTTTTCACTTTTTGGATTTGATCTTCTTTTATCTTTAAATTTTATTTATACATTTTGGGCTATGATAAAAAAGATAAGAGTTTATTGATGTCAACAATGATCGCACAGTACCTACATTAAATAAAACACACTGTAGTGTGATATAGAAAAATGTTAACATAGGTATGCAAACTCAGCGTGATAGTTAAAATAATTATTTACACACACGTAGACCAAAGCAGTTTCATTTATGAATTGAAATATAGGGTTATTTTCCACGGGGGAAGGGGGAAGGTTTGTAGATGAAAAGTGATGTCCTGCCTCGCGGCACCGATAGGTACCCAATAATGCCAATACATGTTGCAATAACCTGTAGACCATTCTGAGCCACTATGGCTTAACCGGGTTTTACCCACTAATTAAACTGACGCTCTTTTATACAAAAAAATATATATATGTGTACGGGAGGTACTATTTTATTTTACCGTTTTGGCGGCGTAATAAATATTTATTTCAGGACAAAATTTCAGGTCTCTAGTACATTTTGTCTCTGTCCGAAGCCACGGACAGACAGATAGACAAACAGACAGACGGCCTAACATGGCCAAACTATAAGGGTTTCTTCTTGCCTACGGAAGCCTAAAAAGATATCAATTCTGTTCGGATTTAAAATCCTTTTGAGAAGTCCGCGAGACAGTGAGCAGTGCAAATTGAGAGGGGACGATAGCATTCGGAATATCACCAGAAAACGGCTGCCCCGCTGTCAGACCCTATGTAAGATATGTGTTAGAAAGCCGGAGAATTAAAAAAAACTGGTTGGCAAAAAAATGGTCAACGCCTTGATTATGTAAATTTTTACGTATAATATCCATTTAAAATACTGCATAAATAGTATGTGGTTATTTTTACCATTGCCACAGACTATTATATTGCGTTTAAGAAATCGTGTATTTTTATAAATAACACCGAGAGTATCTTTCTTTTCTATCTCTAGATCAGTAATAGAGCTACGCCTTTATTTTATTTATTAAGGAGCACCAACAGAATATAATTACGTGCACTAACGACTGACTAGGAATAAATGGCGCAGTAGTGAAGAATTCCAATCCACTAATTGCTCCAGCATCAAATCAGTATACTAAATCATTGTGCTGTCATCGGCACTACGTACACTCGCAAAGATTCAAATCGACACTACTATCAAGTTCGACGTACAACATTATCTAAATTCTTAAATTTGTGTATATAGTTCTTTTACAACTAATTTGGCAGTGACATTTGTTATTCATGGTTTACAAACAAGTGGCAAGTAGCCAACTCTGGTCTCTACCTGCCCCTCCAGGACACAGGATTGGTTTTATGTATTGTATTATATGTATTATATAACATACCAACGATGCAGGAAGAGACCCTTACCCCAACAGTGGGTGACATACAAAAGGGTTGATATCGAAATGAAATAAAGGTATGTTAATTAAAAAGGGACACACCTTCGAAATCGCGATATGTAGTAAATTAGATGTGCCTACGTATACACGAGTAATCGTATTCGTATTTAAATTGTAACATGACTCAACTATTCTTACATTTACAAATCTCCTTGTAACAAAAGACTAATGAATATTGAATAAGAACGACAGAAATCAATGATAAGTAGGAATGACGTCTTGATGACGATCTTTTTGCCGGTAATGCTGCTTTTCACCGGACTGCGCTTGAAAGAGGGTAATGTTTTTACCTTCTTCTGTGATCAATTTTATTTTATCCTCCGGTTACCCGTATACATTAACAAGTTGTAAAAGTAATATTTACATGTGTCAGTAGTTTTTTTTTAGTAAGCACTTTCGTTAACCGTAGATTAAAAGACTGTAACCTAGTGTGTGAGGAACTGAGAGGGAGTCTTCAACAACATTTAGCGTTCCGTTGTCAATAACGAACCCTTATAGTTTTGCATGCCCGTCCGTATGTCTGTCTGTCTGCATGCGATTTAGCTCAAAGAAGATTAGAGGATGAGAGCTGAAATGCATGATATTAGGTATTATTAATTACGCCGGCAAAAATGTAAAATAAAATATTTAAAAAAAGTTTACGGTACCTCCCCTACACCTAAATTAAGGATGCAATATTTTTTTTTCCTAGCCAACACCATAGTGTGGTAGGGTATCGTTGTATAGGGGGTTAAGAAATACTGTGAGTGTAGAAAATTATTTTTTCGTTTATACGCGAAATATTAAATCGAAATTTTGTTAAAGCATGGCGTATGGCCTTCCCCCTTCTCCCGGCTAAACGGTTCATTGAAGAAACGTGAAAAAACGATCTTTTATGCGATATTAATAATGAACACCAGCTAAGGAGGCTTTACAAGTTAACGAGTAATGCGACCAACTTATAAAAGAGAAACCCGAACATTCCAATAAAGTAGGTCCGTGAAGCAGGTAAAAGCCCCTTCTTCCACAGAGCCCTACAATGCGCGTGGCTCGACACGCACTTGGCCAGTTTTGTAGTTCTAATAGCCTATGTACAGACGTGTGCACTAATAAAACACCTTACACCCTTGTCATATTAACCTCTATTTATACTATTTAGACTTTGACATGGTACTGAAGTGCATACAATATGTCAGCAGATTGTAGTTTATTCGTACTGACCCTCTTCAAAGTCTCCGAGAAAATCTATCTTAAAGAGCAAGAGCTATTTTACGCTGTCGTACTTAATCAAAACACTCGCATGGAATAAAAAAATTATAAGTATATTCTAGATTGATAGCGGAGAAAAGAAGAGGACGGTCTATATCCAACTAGGTGCCCCGCGGTGTTACCCGCGGTTTATCGATTTTCTCATGGGAATAAGATATTTTCCCGCAGTAAAACGTAGCCCATGCGTTAAGCCAGGGTGTCAGCAAACTCCATACCAAATTTTATCAAAATCGCTCCAGCCGGTTTGACGTGAAGAAGTAACAAATATACACAATCACAAACTTTAGCCTTTATAATATTAGTGTGATGTGATATAGTGTGATATTATAGTGTGATGCGATAGTGTGAAGTGTAATGATTATGTGTTGATGTGATAGTCCATTAGTAACGTAAAAAAAACTAACACTCAAGTTTTCTTACCACCAACTCTCGCAGAACGCACTAACTGATCCAGTCTCATTTTGCAACTCTTTCAAGTACTACATTCACTAACACAATGCAAAAAACTTAGATATCCTTATCACGACACTAATTCAGGTCACGATTTAACTGATTTATACAGTATAAACTTCACTTCATCAATCCGACGAAAATGCACAATATTTTTGGTATAAACTTCACTTCATTGACATTGAAAAATAACACTTGTACCCGAGTTTTGGTAGTCGCAGACGATTTCGGTGGTGGATTTTTGTGCGCTTGAGCATAAGTAACTCCTGCCGAACGCACAGCACCGCGGTGACTGGTCACGGAGATAGCGACGCAGTGCGCCCGCGCCGGCTGTGACTCAGCAAAAGTTAAAACTAATACAACTACTAGGTACATTATATAGACATATTTTCTAGTCTTGGTGGTCTGTAGTTGTTTTAACTACCTAACTGTTCAGCTAGATGTATGGGACCAAAAAATTATTTCAGTCATGCTTGTCTATAATTATGACACTATCTGTATCATGTAATGTTGTTGTCAGCTGATCTACCTTGCGTTTTGGACTTTGTGTCACCCTTATGTTCACGGCAAATGACATATAAAAGGTTTACATGCTGATGGTAATTTTTTGAACCCACGTCATTGTCTGCTTCTTGTCAGTATTATTTGAAACATTCTTGGTAGCATCATTGCCAGATGAACTGATTTAAATATTAATTAAAACTGTTTTTATACGGATTTATGCTCGTTTATTACATTTTTTACAATTTTCCAACGTTTCGGCACTTTTTCAGGTGCCGTGGTCCCGGATGACTGAGGTGACAGGTGATCCGTATAAAAACAGTTTTAATTATGTCTACTGCTCGTGTTAACCTTAGCAAATATGATTTAAATATTGTTCTTAGGGTTCCGTAGTCCACAAGGAACCCTTATAGTAGTCACACCATTTCCGTATGTCTGTCCGCGGCTTAGCATAGATACGACATGTACTAGGAGGCTCAAATTTGGCAATACATCATATAATTACGCCGATAAAAGGTTGCCTTTCTTACACTTTATTGGGAATGCAATTTTTTTTCCGTCTACACCGTAGTGTGGGGTACCGTTAAATCGGTCGTGTAAAAATTTTACGAGTATATGAAGACCATTGCGTTTCACTTCGTCATTACGACGCGACGTAGGGATCTGTTTGCGAAATATTAATATATTAAGCTTTAAGGGAAAGGCGTCCCCACTCCTCTTCTGGCTAAAAGGTTGATTGTAGCAACGTAAAAAAAAGTTGTTAGTAGGAAAAGCCCCAACAGAACCCTACATTGTGCGTATCCTAGCACGCACTTAGCCGGTTTTTTATTTAAGCACACATTTTACTTAACTTTGGTATCGAGAGGCTTTTTGGGTCGGAAATTACCGACCGAGATCTTTACGCGAAAAAGTCCGCAGCTTGGGCATGCGCTAGAGCTGAGCTCTAACTGTAAACGGCATCGTATTAAGCGTAGTGCAGTGCGCTGTCTTAAGCATTGTGTGTGTTACGGGCAAGAGGAATCCCACTACAGCGAGGCCGAATGCCGAGCTCCATACATGTTACCATGCGACCAGTCCTAATAGTTAAGAGTTAATTACTATAGATACTGTAAGTATATAGTTAGGCCCTGGGCCGAGCACTGCGGAGAAGGAAGCTGGCGGGGGATGGCCTGCCATAAGCGCGCAGAGAGCTTGCCCCTAGTTTTAATAATATAATAAAGCCTTTTTTATTCCGATTTGCAACAACATTCACATTTCAAAGTAATAAATATTTCAGTTATAATAACTTTAGTATGTCTCGCAAAATGGCGTGCCTTTTGGCATAGGCCTGTTCCAGCTCTCCCCACTGAACTCTATCCTCTGCTACTCTGGTCCAGTATGGTCCCAAGGTTAGGCGTATGTCGTCGTTCCATCCTGTTTTCGGGCGTGCTTTCTTCCTAGTGTCTTCTCTTGGATACCATAACTTGTTTACTCCATTTGTTTATTTTTTATACATATATAAATAAAAGCCCATAAACATCTACAACTTCATTCTAAAAAGTTTTTTTCGAATTCTCAACCGCTTTTGATCAAGCCAAGTTAAAATTGATTTAAGTTTTCAACACTTAATAACCAGAAATTGCCTGAAATCTATGAGACTCATCAATTTACAATTTAAATATTGAAGACCTTTTTTGAGTTACACACTCCATTTACAATTACTTTTGCAATTAGGAATCCATAATTTTAGTGAATACTTAAACAAGCTACTTTCCATTTATATTGGTTGGCGCAAAAGTAGAAATTACTTATATTTTTTAATATGAAATCTGTCATTTTAATAATTCAACTTTTATAAATGTAAAATTCACTAACACTAATCATGGATCATTTTACTCCACAAGAAAGTGGAATAATTGTATCCATGTTTTTACAGAATAACTCATCTGTAATTAATAATACAACATAAATTTCGTGACGACTTCCCCTCTGTGCGGCACCGATTGGACTCTCGCAGCCCTAAGAGAAAACATTCGTCAAGAAATAAGGAACATATCACAGGAAGTGTTATGGCAAGTTATGGTAAATGTCATTAATAGGGCTCATACCTGCATCTAGGAGGTCACCATTGAAGAGACATCGTCTTCAAATCGTAAAATGATAATATGAAAAACTATTTTTAGTTTCCTAATTTAGAATGGATGTTGTAACTGAACCAAATAGAGTCATTACTTTTGAGACATGGCACAACTGATAATTTTTTGGAAATTTTATTGTTTATCATAGTCATTTTCAGTTGTATCTGGAGATTTTGTTACACCGATATGTATGTAAAATCCATCTCATATGAGAATGTAGACAAAATTACCAAAGTGATATTACCACAGACATTTGTGGATCATTATTATAAAAAAGGACCCGATTCTTCAATGTTACACTGAGAATTAATATGACCCGAAGGTCTAGTTTCTGAATTGAGAATATCGCTAAATAAAAAGTTGTAACTGTATGTAGTGCTGTCTCCTTGATTTTCTGAGAAAAGAGTGCGACAGTATGTTACTTAACTAGTCACTTAGTGAAATTCTCAATTGACAACATTTCATATTTTACAATGCCCAAAACCAAAAATACCGTTTCTCAATATTGCTAACCTGATTACCAAGAAAATATTTAGAAACTATATTATTGTTTAATTTTAGAGAAAATAAATAAAAACATTAAATTGTGTGATGACGTCACACATACGGTGTAATGAGGAGAATATAGTATTAAATTTTACATGACAGATGTAATTTTCAATTTCATTCAAATGTCTTGTCAGTGAAATTCTGTTTCCTTTCCTGAATTCCAATGGTTTTTAAAAAGTCGGTAATGGTGTTAGTATTATTAAGCCATATGAGTGACGTCATTTGGTGTTTACGTCCTTCCACCCACACAGGTTTCGAACCCGCGACCTCTGGCTATCCGTGCCAGCGCTTTATCCAACTGGGCTAATAAAGAAAACTTTACCAACAATATACAATATACCCAACTCCACTTCAATATTCAATGTGTAATTTTAAAGCTTCACAGTCATGAATGCTACTTGACGCAGCACTGATAAGAGACAAAGTAAACACCTAGATGTTGATCACGGCGACTTAACCAGCAGAGTAAAAACTTGTTTCACTTTTGGAGCGGGACGCGATACGAGACAACAGCTTTATAGAAAGTAAAATTGAGACCTCACTTCAGTTGCAAGATCGAATACTATTTTTTTTATCAGGTGGTTGGTTGCTAAACAGAAAAAAATATTAAGTAGGTATATGGAGCAGGAGTGAATAATTTGTTGGTGGGTAAAGTCGTAGGCAGTTCATTTACTTAGGCGAGATGTACCATTAGATAAGGATTCTGAGATTCAGAATAGGTAGGTACCTATTATGTTTGATGAATAAAGTTCGGCTAAAGGTAAATATTGACAAGTTGTTACAGATTTCCTCATTAAATATTTTGATGATACATAGGATTTGATAATAAGAAGTAAAACTTACCGTGGAAACCGTTTCAGTGGCGATATTCAATAAATTTCTGTTCCAAAAAACACTATTTCTCTAACTTCACAAAAACTGGTGAATCTCGTAAGTAATCCTTGGCGAGGTTGGTAGAATGTACAAGTTAGATTTGAATGATGTAAGTATAGCAAAATTGTAAAATATTTGCCAATACACTAATATAACTATATAGTTCAATCACCACAACACAATTCACAAAACAATACCAACCATTAATACGGAGTCGGGGACACACAGCACAAACACACACAACACAGACTTCATTGACAGAATGTGACGTGAACTAAAGGCCCCAGTACAATTTGGCATGGAATTCATGCAACTGTAAGCCACGTTTACACAATGGCGCATGGCTCATTGCTGTCTGGCAATGGCAAACCACTTTTTTTCTTGTATGTTGTCACTTGTCTACGAAGATCTTTGGGAGTACACTAGCACGACGCCAAGCGTTACTGATGAGAAAGCTGTAAAGAGAGATCAGAAGGCTAAGGCCAAGATAGGCATGATGGTGATACCTGGATGTCTTGTGCACATACGCCTTGCGAAGACAGCTAAAGAAGCTTGGGAGATGCTTAGACAGACATTCGAGGATAAAGGCTTGAATAATAGATGCCGCCTGTTATCCAGATTGGTCAGTCTGAAACTAGAGCAATTTTCGACGGTAAGAGCATATGTTACAGCTATGTTAACGATATCCCAGGAACTGAGAGACATTGGAAAGGAAGTCGATGATGAACTGTTGGCTGCCCTGCTACTCCAAGGTCTGACGGCGGAGTTCCAACCATTGAAAATGACGATTGAGAACAGTAATATAGAACTTACGTCTGACTACGTGAAGAATAAACTGTTCCAAATGGAAGATGCATACTCAGCTTCAGGAAGTGGAAGTAAGACGTCAACGTCAGTACTATTAGCGAAGAAAAATAAACACAGAAAGAACAAGGTCAATACTAGCAAACCTACAAAGAAAGTATTGAAGTGCTATATCTGTGGTGGGCCTCACAAATGTTACCAATGCCCTCATAACAAGAGAAAGGAGGAGACAAAGAAGGAAGTACATCAAGCATTTGCCTTGGGAATTGCGTGTGAACCTGCAGAAGATTGGGTGATCGACTCTGGAGCTTCAAACCATATGACGAAGACTAAAGCTTGGTTTAAGGACTTAAAAAAGACTCCTAGACCTTTAAGAGTTATGTGTGCGGATGGAAACGAGGTACTGGGCGAAAAAGTTGGTATGGTAGTGTCTGACAAGCTGACGGTAAGCGATGTTACCTATGTACTGAAGTAAGGATGTAATTTATTGAGTGTGAATGCGATTGCCAAAAAAGGGCATGTATTAGTGTTCACCACAGAACATAAAAAAAGAGTAGAAGTAGTGACATGACACATTAGTACGAAAACCAGTGTAACCAAACTGATACACATAAACCAAACGTACACTACGAATGCCAAGCTGCCATTGGTAAATAAAGTCAATGCCGAAAAGGTGTACATCATAAAAGTTTCAAGTAAAATATGCACCTTTTCATAATGTTAACAATGATCAAAGTCAAATGACAATGATGAAATTAAGGTTGACATTTTGTAGTAACGCTACTCTACACTAGATGGAACTACCACCGCGTCGGACCGAAAAGAACTTTTACCTAGTAAGACATAAAGTTCAAAATTGAAAAACAAGTACATTCTCAGTTTGGGATGGGACAATGCGAGTTCTAGTTTGTCGATAGGGTGAACCTATCGACAAATTATACAAACAGTTTAACACATTAATGGCCGAATACGAATACTGGTACCTACTGGTACCGGCTTTACTGGTAGAAAATGCATCTTTTTACATTATCTTTTGTGCAATAAAGAATTAATACTAATAGGGTGGATAGATGCACAAATAAAACAATGTGGTAGATTTCGTAATATTTTAAAATGTTATCTCTTATTAAAACTAGCTTTAACCCGCTGCTTCGCCGGCGTTAGAAATTATAACACGGGAAATATTATTCTACGACTCAATTCAGATCTTTGTCTATCTGTACGCCATGTTTCATACGTAATACTAATTGATGATTGTACTAATATAATTTCATTTATACGCAGGAGTCTAACCTGGAAGTGAAGCACATTTTTTCTGGTATTGCTGCATCACATTAGTGCCACCTTCCGCCTTTTTTAGTTATTATGAAGTGTTCATTTCATGAATGCTCTGTAAATGGTAAATGAGTAAATGCTCTGAATATATTGTGCTCATCTTCGTTGGGAACCAATTTTGCCTTCTTATCGCTGCCTTCCATTTTAATTTCATATCCGGTTTCCCTAAGAAAACTAAACGAAAACTCACTTCCAAATTGTTTTGAATCCGAGAGGGTTGTTTTATTATTGCCTCGGTTTGCTGTTGTCAAAGGGGTTGAAGTATTAAGGGTAAATAGCAGAATAATAAAAAAACCATAAAACAAATAACATAACAAAACAAAAATCTTATGCTCGCCAAGAGAACAACCACTCGAACAGGTAAACAGTAGTAAACTACTTAATGTTTTAAACTGAAGTAAAAAAAACCATATGAGTCGTTTTCGATAACCTCACTTTACATCTCGGTTGGAATATTTAAAAATGTAAGATTAAAATTACTTAGATAGTTTCTTAAATATTTCAGTCCCTGATAAACGGGTGAAGAAAAACTATATCGCAATCTAGCTGTGCTCATGTCTTGCATGTGCTCATGTCATGTCTTGTATGAAAAGTAATGTATGAGCTCCAATGACAGTTTTCACATGCACAACGACCAGCCGGCGACCGGAGCTTATACATTACTACTTTACCCGGCCCGGCGACCGGACGGCGACCGGGTGCATATGAAAAGGCACTTAGGAAGTAGGTATAAAATAACAATAATTATTTTACCTACTTAGACGAATTTATTGGAATTTACAATACCTAAGTACCGTTAAGTATGTATGACTACTAAGTCATAGACAACTAATTATCGATAGATTTTTATCATGTGTGCCCCCATCCGTAATCGAGTAGAATTCAAATTTCGACAGAAATTTCTAGAGAATGTACACTTTCTTCAATGAAAATTTAACTTTACTTACCAGTAAATAAAGGTGATTTCACTTTCTCATTTTCGCATTGCTTTCCGTGTTCATGTCATTACAAATTTAATTAAAAATACAATGAAATACGTCCTAAAGATGAAATGTTACGGCATGATCGGTATATTTTGGTACCCAACTTTTATTTTTGCTCTCTAACACAGCATAACAAGGCATTTTAATAAAGTTTTCATCATTTTTTCTTTACTAGAAGCGCACGGCAACTGAAGTCAACAAAACTGTCACCGACTACGCATAGGCAATACATTGCTTATGTGAGGCACGCGGGCACCGCCCACTTACGACTTCTACTCTTTTTTTATGTTCTGTGGTGTTCACAGACACTGCGTGCGACATCTGTAAGAGTAACGAGTGCGAGGTTTACGGCGCAACTGTTGTGACAGGAGTGGCGGAACGAAGTATCTAAAAAATTAAAGACTGCTCATATGGTCCTGCACTAGCGACAACAGGAGGTGAGCGAAATGACCAGGTCCTGTGGCATAGAAGGATGGGACATCTGGGATTGAGGAACCTGAAGTTACTAAGAGACAAGTTGGCAACTGGGGTGAGTTTTCCAAATTGTACACACAATTTAGACTGCATTTCATGCATAAAACGCGACAACCTTTTACAAATAAGGGTATAAGGGCTAATGAAATTCTACAATTAGTACACTCCTCAGAACACAAAAATAAGGAGAAGTGCCTTGTGGGCGTGGCACTGTCGCCCAACGTTAGCCCATTTGGGCTAACCTCTGCGAAACTTTAAAATATGGCCGTCAATCGCTTCGCGCCAGCCGTCGTAGTAACATCTGAGAAAAATGCATAATTGCGCAGTGATTACCTGCAGAAATCGCTGTGATACATGCTATTCAAAAACAGGGGAGTGTCTTTTCACCGGTAAACCTATTTTACTCACTATTTTCGTCTTATAAACTACGAAAAATCATAATTATAATAATTTTATGCGCAATGTGTATCACATTACTAAGAACATAAATGGGACGTATTTATTACATTGTAGTTACTCCACTGCTGGTTCTTTATAGGATTTTCGTGGAGGTTTGCTAACTAGGAAAAGCCAGCCCGCAGTGAACCGTAACGCAAAACTGATCATTGTTCAATGCGATGTTTCGAGGTACGGCCGCATGTATTTGCCGCGTAATGTCAAATTCACCAGTAAGTCAGCTGGAGACATAGTGATGGGGTAGTTCCTTTCTTTTCAGACTGATTAAGTATCGATATTATTGAGGCATTTATAATCGTTCGTCCAGACTTCCAAAATTACTAGAACCAATTATTGTAAGACGAGGTATCTAGTCTTATCGTCGGCTATTGCCCGCGACTCCATCTGCGTAGACTTCAGCTTGCGTTGCTAAGGAAGCTTTTATTTTAGTAGAAGGATTTTGTCTTGTTAAAAACAGGCCTAGCTTCAATCATGTATTTCAAAAAGTTTCTAATAAAGATAAAGAAAAATACGAAAGAAAAATGGATCAAAATACAGAGGGTATAACTGATTTCCTCTCAAATAAAGTACCATTTGCTCCATCTATTTTACAGAGAAGTGTTTCCAGATGCTAAAGTGGGGGAAAAAATATTTCCGTGGGAAGTTCCTACTTTGAAAATACCAGTAATAACGAGTTCCATAAAGGTTGAGGTACCAGTATATTTAAAATCACGATAAAATTTCACATGGTTTAGAATATTCAATTATCACTTTATTCTAATCTTCATTTCATATGGACGACGCATAACTCTCCAAAAGAAATTGTTTCTAAAGAAACAAATCAGGTGATGTGGTTGTGGTACTAAATCATAGTCTTATATATTTAATTTTTTATGAGCGTTATGTTATATTATAAATGAAATTCGATTATGTAATGAAAAACAAGTTAAAGCATTTTCAGTATTTTAATAATTTATTTACCATTTTAGATCCGACAAGTTCTCGAATGGAGACCACAATATGGTATGTCGGTACTTGCTTATATGTAATATCGGCAAGTGCAGCGTCGGACGACAAGATGGAGAGAAGATCTCATCCTAGTCGAAGGAAGACGCTCGATGTAAGCCGCTTTCAACTGGTCTTTTTGGAAATCCATGGAGGAGGCCTATGTCCAGCAGTGGATATCTTGTGGCTGAATGATGACGATAATGAAAATATTCTCTGTAGGATTTCAGTCGGATGCTGATTTTATTATTTAATCTATATATGTTTCGAAAGTTTCATTGTAATTTTTTTTGACAAGCTTACAAAAGTTCTTCCTATTTACTGTATTTTTAATTAGGAAGTTACTTTATTTACAGGCCCATGATACATTTCAATCACAGCCATAAACATATTCTTTACTTAATCCTTATAATCCAAGCGTGGCTACTGATTTCCAATATATCGCTGTTACTCAGACAAGTGGCAATTTCTTCAGAAAAATTGTTGTTTTTCGAGTTTATACATGTGTTTATTCTATTTTTTATATAGCTGGGTGAATTATTTTCAGAGAATGAGAAAGTAATTGCTATTGTATTCTTAAAAAGTCAGCACTTCATTCTTTCACCCAACAAAAACTGCTGTTAATTTACAGAGTCCTAACAGGTTACCAATATTTAAAGCCAATTTGTAAATGGTAATGTTAGTGCATTTCACGTTACATTGGGATTCATATACTAAATAAAATACAAAGAAATATCCAAGATCCAGGTACAAATGCGTCCCTGACCGTGGACATGCTCTTCACACAAATATTAGTTCTTTCCATTACCAGGATTTTAACCCAGAAGACCTAGCTTTCTGGACAGAGTCACTACCAAGTATGCTTCAGTGGTTTTCTGTCCAACAAATTTAACATATCGTATTAGTATACAGTACAGGGGTCATCATCATTATCAAAATAATCAAATTCTATATCAGTAGAAAGCCAAGTTTGCGTCTTTATCATACACTGAAGCCACAAATACTGACAAAAAGACACGTAGGTATTTAATAAATATTTACATTTCACAGGACAGTAAATTTAAATAGCATTATTTGTTTTAGTAATATTGTTTTTGTAAATTTAACATGCTCTGTTTTTTGTATTATCCCAACACGAAGTATACTGTTAATAAATGAATAACCTCTCATCGGATAATTTTATCGATAGATGTATTATTTGATACAAGTGTTCCATCCCTAAGGAGTTCACCGACGCTGTTGTTTACGTGTATGAGTGTATTCGTACAATTGTTTTTCATAGTGTGCGAACCAATTAGATAGATAGATAGATAGATAGATAGATAAACCATTTATTTGCATTTTCACACACACATAACACGTATATAACACAAAGAATAAAATAAAAAGATGAAAGCAACAAAACAGACACAGAAAACAAGAACATCCATTTTAATTAAAAGATTAGAACGCTAGTAAATAACTGGACAGACGTGTGCGTGAACCTTATATTTACAATATTGTGCATGTAATGAAAACGCACACATATTCAAAAGTGGCGACAGCGGTATCGGACTTATTTCGCGGCTAGGGCATATCTCCTTCTTTCTATGATCTGAGGTACACTCGGATGTATGCAACCCAACGCGAGTCTCGAGAATTTTAGTGAAAACCTTTATTTTGTTACATTTATTGATGATTTATTGCGCAAGACTTTTGTATACTTTTTGAAACAAAAGAGTGAAAAAAAATAGTATAAAAGAGTGATGTTTTTGAAAAGTTTAAGGAGTTTCAATTTTATGCGGAAAATCAGACCGGCAAGAACATCAAGATCTTGAGGTCAGATAATGGCACGGAATATGTCAACAAAAGGATAGATGGCTACCTGAAGGCGACCGGGATTCACCATCAGCTGACTGTTGATTACAAGCCAGAACAAAACGGACTAGCGGAGAGGTCGAATCGCACTATTTGCGAGAAATCCAGAAGCATGCTGCAAGATTCTGGATTACCTCAACGATTCTAGGCAGAGGCTGTCCATCATGCAGTATACTTGAAGAACAGATCACCAACCATTGCGGTGCGCAACATGACACCTGAAGAGAAATGGTCTGGTCAGAAATGTGATCTGAATATAGTGAGGACATTTGGGTGCAAAGCTTTTATGCACATCCCAAGTCAGAAGAGGACCAAGCGGGATGCGAAGAGCAGAGAGTTATTCCACACCGGCTTCTGTGATAATGCGAAAGCATACCGCCTGATAGAACCTGCAACAGGAAAACAATTTAAGGCAAGGAATGTAGTATTCCTGGAAAATAGCAAATACACGGATGGAGTGGATTCAGAAGATAACTTAGTGGAGTTCATGTCATTTCCTGAAAGCTAACCAGACAGAAACGCAGAAGAGACTGCTGATTTGCCCATGCGAAATGAGAATCTAGATGAAAATCCTGTAAATACTGAAGTGATAATTGAAACTTATGAGACTGAGAGTCCAGTCATTCAAGAGGAACAACGGGAACCAGAACCCGAGGTTCATCAACCAGTTATTAAGGTTGAAAAAACAGAAATTTTTGAGGATTGTGAACCACCGGAAGAGGATTCTGAAAGCGTGGAGCAAGGAACAGAAAGGAGATATCCGCTGAGAGATAGGAAACCAAGGGAGTTTCCAGACTACGTTCTGTACCAAGCAGCTGATTCAGAACCAGATCCCTTGACAATTCGTGAAGCATTATCCAGATCAGACAGTAAGCAATGGAGAGCTGCTATTCAGGAGGAGCTTGATGCTTTAAAGAAGAATGGTACCTGGATACTGATGAGTTTTTACTTTTAAGTTATTGTCTATGGTTTGTACCCTTGGTTACTAAGTTGTTGATTGTTCTGTCTTGTCTGATATGTAGGAGTTGGAAAATATATTATGCGGTGTACGTACAAGAAATATGGTTTTAATGTTAACAATTAGGAATGTGGAGACTTCCGCTAGTGAGTAATATATACATAGTTTCAACAGGTTATGGGCTGCCCCATATTCCTTATTTTCCGTGATTCGGATAAAAATACACCCAAATTTACGATGAATTTTTTTTTTATTAAAACACTTTAAATAGAGTTTTTACAGCAAAAAAAAAAACAAACCTACAAGAGCAAAATATGGCTCAATTGAAGATACAAAATGTAGTTTGTCGGTTAGAAGATGGAAACGATTTCCACAATTGGAAATTTAGAGTAGAATTATTACTGGAGGAGAAAGGCCTTGGTGATATAGTGGCCTGTGCTGATGTAAAGGAAAATGATAAAATAAAGGATGCACAAGCGAGATCTCTGATAGTACAGTGCATAGGAGATACATTTTTGGAAATTGTAAAAGGGTGCAAAAGTTCAAAAGATATGATGAATTCTTTAGAAAATATCTTTACAAGAAGAAGTATTATGAACAAATATAATTTGAAAAAGAAGCTAATCGAGTTGAAGTGCGAAGACAACGAAAAATTGCAAAATTTCTTTTTGAAATTTGACAAGCTGATGAGTGACATTGAAGTAATGACAAAAATGGATGAATCTGATAAAGTGGTACATTTGCTACTCGCCTTACCCGGAAAATACAATAATGTTACGACAGCCTTAGAAGCAATGAATGAAGAACTGACTTTAGAAAAGACAAAAAGGACATTACTTGATGCAGAAATTAGACTGGATGACATGATTACACCAAACCAGGACAGTGCGTTCAATATAGAGTGCTGGAACTGCAATGAAAAAGGACACACTGCAAGATATTGTCACAAAAATGTTCAAAACAGACAGTATTTTGAGGAAAGGAGGAGGAGCAGGAGAACAGGAGCTTCTGTTCGAGGTGGTGGTGAGCCATATAGAGCATGTACATCGAGGGATGATGCAATAATAGTCCATGAAGAAACCACAGAGGAAGTGGGCTGTATGATTGATGGAGAGTTCAATTTAACTTGTGAGGCAATTTTTGATCGATCAATTTCCTTTGTAGTAGATTCTGGTGCATCTCAAAATTTTATATCCGATATTTATACACAATATAAAGTTAATATGTATGACCAATATAAAGAATTTAGAACATCCCATAAAAATTAACACGGCTAATGGTGAAAAATTATTTGCATATCAATGCGGCAGTTTACAGATAAAGTGTGGTAACGTTAAATTTACAGTAGAAGGACTTATAGTGGCAAATTTAGCCTACAATCTTCTGTCTGTTCGTAAATTACTGGAAAAACCAAACGAAATCATATTTGTAAATAAATATGCAAAAATAACCTTTTATAATGGATCTAATATATGGGCATACAATAACGGCAAACTTTATATTTTACAGGGTGAAATTATAACAGAGGATGGAGTCGCGGCTATGTATTCAGCGGATGGCATGTTATGGCATAGACGCTTAGGTCATACCAGCTCTAAAACTTTACAAAGGCTACAGCTACCACTTAACGACAATGTATGTAATGCTTGCATGAAAGGTAAGGCAACACGGTTACCATTCAAACCACTAGAGCGACCTAGGTCATGTCAGGTCTTAGAACTGTTACATAGTGATATAGCGGGCCCATCCAGCATTCCGAGTATACAGGGTGAAGTCTATTTTCAAACGATTATAGATGATTTTTCCCATTTTTGTGTAGTTTTCTTATTAAAAAGAAAATCTGAAGCTGTCGAAAATATTATTAACTATATCCGTCGGTATGAAAACGAACTTGAGAAAACGGTTAAAAGAATTAGATGTGATAATGGAGGAGAATACACTTGCAATAGTCTACGTCAATTTTGTAACCAGAAAGGTATAGCTTTAGAATAAAGTTTACCATATTCACCAGCTAGCAATGGTGTGGCCGAACGAATGAATAGAAGTTTATACAACAAAGCAAGAACTATGCTTATTGAAACTCAGCTACCGAAAAATTTGTGGGGTGAAGCTATAAAATGTGCAGCTTATCAGTTAAACCGTTGTACCTCTATGGCTATTGATTACAAAACTCCTTGTGAAGTTTTATATGGGACAAGAGATTTAAACAAACTACGTGCATTTGGTGCAAAGGCGTGGGCTTACATTTTACCTAAACCTGATAAACTTTCAGAAAGATCACGTGAGTGTAGGATGGTAGGATATAGCAGGACAGGGTATAATCTATGGGATCCTAAAGACAATAAAATAATTGTGTCACGAGATGTGAGATTCGATGAAAACAACATTATATACAACGAAATTAATCAAACTGATAACGAACAAGAGTGGCAAAGAGTAAGTGCGTCAGAAATAAATTCAAAAAATAATTATCGGGTTACTGAGCTTGAACAAGATAATGAAGATAGACATGAGGTTACTATTGATAATACGAATATTGATGAAGGAAATATGGAACCAGAAGAAATATTTGAAGATTGTACTGAAAATACTCTAAACGAGAGAAATGAACTTACGATAAAAACGAGAGTTGGCAGAATTGTCAAGCCTCCAAAAAGATTAGAAGATTATGAAACATATGTGGCCTACTGTTTGTGTACAGGTGATCCAAGTTCTTACAAAGAAGCGGTCGAAAAAGATCAAGAGTGGCAAGATGCCATAGAAAAAGAGTTAAACTCCCTTAAATGTTTGGGAACCTGGGAAGAATCGAAATTGCCGGAAGATAAAAAGGCTATAGATACGAAATGGGTATTTACTACTAAAAAGGATGGTACGAAAAAGGCCAGATTAGTGGCGAAAGGATTTCAAGAAGAAACATTATTTAATGTATACTCACCTGTAGCTCGTATGCCTACAATTCGTATGATGCTGAGCCAAGCGTTACAAAATGATATGTATCTGAAACAATTAGATGTTCCAACGGCCTTTTTAAATGGTTTTTTAAAGGAAGACGTCTATATAAAACCGCCTTTAGGAGTAAAAGCAGAAAAGGGTGTTGTTTTGAAACTAAAAAGATCGCTCTATGGGTTAAAACAAGCACCTAAATGCTGGAATGAAAGGTTCCATTCCTTTTTAATTCAAAAAGGTTTTAGACAGTCGAAACATGATTTTTGTCTATATGTTTTGGAAGATGTATTTTTATTAGTTTGTGTTGATGATATAATTCTAGCGTCGAAAAGTAAAATAAATTTAAGTAAGTCACATGATTTTCTAAAAACTGAATTTAATGTTAAGGACCTTGGAGAGATGAGTACTTACTTGGGACTGGATATTGTCAGAACGCCGGAATCAATATCAATTTCTCAAGAATCAGCAATAAATAGATTGCTTGACAAATTTAATATGACAGATTGCAAAGGAGCAGAGACGCTGATGGAAGTAAATTTTACAACAGATAACAATGAACCCATTGCATTCAATGTACCATATCGTGAACTTATAGGTAGCCTTTTATACTTAGCTACTTCAAGTAGACCTGACATTTGCTTCGCAGTATCTTACTTAAGTAGATTTTTGGATGCGCCCACTTTACCCCTATGGAAAGCAGCTAAGCGTGTTTTGCGGTATTTAAAAGAAACGAAGTCAAAATCTCTCGTATATAAACGGGATAGCAAGTGTAACCTAGTTGCATATACCGATGCTGACTGGGCAGGCGACAAAAAAGATAGGAAAAGCGTGAGTGGATCCGCTGTTTTCTTTGGAAATAATTTGTTGGCCTGGTTCTGTAAGAAACAAAACGTTGTCGCCTTATCAACAGCCGAAGCGGAATATGTAGCTGCTGCTTTAGCGTGTACAGAATTGATTTCTTTAAAGGGTTTATTACAAGATTTTAACAGTCCTTCAAGTTCAATGCTACTTGTAGATAATCAAAGTGCCATTAAGTTAGTGGAGTCAAATGAAAATAGTAAAAGGTCAAAGCATATTGATATAAAATATCATTTCATCAAGGATTTAATTATTAACCTGATATAATTGTAAAATATGTAAGCACTAATGAAAATACAGCAGATATTTTGACAAAGGCCTTAGGAAATATGAAACACAACTATTTTGTCCAAAAACTAGGCTTAAATTGAATGACTTCTTTGTTATGTAGGTAACAATAGAGATACCTGTAAGGTAACAATAATGAGTTATAATTATTATTATCTAAACTATAATGAGACTTCTTGAACTTGAGGGGGGATAGAGTTTGTTAATAATTTCTTTCTTTTCAATGTTTAAACTTTGCATAAGTTGTTTATGTTTCATATCTTATTATGACAATTCTTATTGTGTGGCGAATTAGAATTGAGGGGGGATGATGAGTTTTTACTTTTAAGTTATTGTCTATGGTTTGTACCCTTGGTTACTAAGTTGTTGATTGTTCTGTCTTGTCTGATATGTAGGAGTTGGAAAATATATTATGCGGTGTACGTACAAGAAATATGGTTTTAATGTTAACAATTAGGAATGTGGAGACTTCCGCTAGTGAGTAATATATACATAGTTTCAACAGATACTAGTGGAGCCGCAACAAGCTCGTAACGTCGTTGATTCAAAATGGTTATTTCAAATCAAAGAAGAGGCGGGAAATAAGATACGCTATAAGGTACGGCTTGTTGCTAGAGGATTCAGTCAACGAATTGACTACGATAAAGCGTTCTCGCCCGTTGTGAGACATAGTTCATTATGTGCTTTGATTGCGCAAGCTGTCAAACAAGGATTGAGGATAGACCAAATGGATGTCAAGACGGCTTTCTTGTAAGGAGAACTTTACGAGACGGTCTATATGAAACAACCAGATGGTTTCGAGGAAAGTGGAAAGGAGAATCATGTTTGTTTATTGAAGCGATCCTTGTATGGGCTCAAGCAAGCGCCGAGAGCATGGAACTCGAAACTCAACAGTGAGTTGTTGAAGTTGGGATTTAAGAGATTGAAGAATGAACCATACGTTTACACGAGGTCAAAAGGAAGCAACGTGATTATACTAGCGGTGTATGCCGACGATATGTTGATTTTTTGGAATAATGAAGCAGAGTTACGCAAGGTGAAGCAGGATCTCATGTCAAAATTCGAAATGAAGGATTTGGGCAAAGCGGAGTTGATTCTAGGCATGCACATTACTCAACGTGATTCCGGGATAAAGGTTGACCAGGAGAAATTATCAACGAGGTGTTGAAAACTTTCAGAATGGAAGACTGCAAGCCAGCTGCTACGCCTGCAGTTACTGGTCAAAACCTAATCAAGCCAGGACCGGACCATAGACCCGATCCTAACATACATAATTGTCGCAATGTCGGAAGCTGCCAGAGAGGCAATTTTCTTGAAGAGATTTATGGCTGAAATAACTGGCCAGTCTGAATTGCCAATTAAGATTTATAGTGACAGCCAATCTGCAATCGCAATTGCGCACGACTCTGTGCATCATCAGCGTACGAAACATATTTCGGTACGCCACCATTTTGTGAGACAGGCAGTTGAACATGGTCATATTGAGTTGGAGTATGTTCAAAAGGAGCGTATGGTTACTGACTCGTTGACCAAGCCTTTGCAGAAAGGGAAGTTTGTGTGGTGTACTTTGAGTATGGGTGTTGTGTGAATGTTTGGTAATAAGTTAAGAGAGTTAAAATAGAGGAGAAGTGTTAGAACAACGAGTCTTTACGTGTCCTCGATAGACAAACAATAAGTTCTAAATGCAATTTTACTCTCTGTTTAAAAAGTGACATCTGGAATATTGTCAGATATTGTTTTGTTACTTTTCACTTTACTTCAAATTTTTCTTGTATGTTGTCATGTAAAAATAAATTTTATCTATTTTATTTTTACGTTATTATTTACTTCCATAAAGTATCAGTAATGATTATTCTTCAGCTTCTAAGGTGCACTCTGGTGTTCTAAATGGTGTTCCAAAGTGGGAAACACCATTAGAAGGTCTATTGATTTATCTTCATTTTCCGCCATACGGACATTTATCCCAAAATGTCCGCCATACGGACATTTTGGGCGATTTATAATTCAAGTAGTTTTACAAAAAATCATCGCAACAAAAAAATCTATGTCTATCCTGGTCAGCGGTCGGTGACGAACTAAACGATGGGCCACTGTGTAAACACGGATGGGCCACGTTACGCCACTATTCCTTTGAAGTGTGCCCAAAAAACCGACCACTGTCCGATTGCTCGCCACGATAGGCAATGAGGGCTTTTTAAAGCGCCATTAAAAACAAAAAAAAACAGTACCGCAAGTTACCGATAGATGGTGCTGACGTCGTATAATATGTCAAAATTTACATCATTTAGGAAAACACTGAGTGCCTATGTTTTTACAAAAATGCTCAATGCACGGGCTAGCCATTATTGTGCGTTCACATTAACTTGACGCGTGAGAGAATTGGTGGCACTGATTGCTCAGTCGCCATCTTGCTTTTGGTACGATCGGTTACTAACTATAGGATTATTCGTTTGTGTGAGTAAAGATGCCCAAAGTGGTCAAAAATGCAAAGAGACAGACAATCCTTCAGGTTTATGCATTTTGTGAGAGGGAAAAGGCTGAAAAAAGCTGATTGTTCCTTTGGAGCAAGTTCGGACTCGATTTCCCGCCATGACAGGTACGTTTTTAGGGTGCCCAGTTACATGAAATTACTAAAGCCACGTTTTCACGGTCTTAGTAGAATCGGACCGAGCGCATCTTCTTAGTCAACTAAAAGTGTAAGCCACTCGGATGGTATTTTACACACATTTTAGTGGATATGGATTTTATTCATTTTTGAACGCGCTTTGTTTTCTTATCGTCGAGCTGCAACAGCAGCAGGATAAAAAAAGAAGAAAAATTTAGCCGCGTAAATGGATTTTAAGGCGTGACGAACTAGGTGCTTCGAATAATTTTATTCGAGAAGTAAAAATGGAAAATGCAGCCAGTTTTAAAATCCATTTGCGGTTAACAAGCCAACATTTTGCCAATAAATATTAATCCGATTCTTTCGTTTTTTTCTTCCCCTTGATAGTTTTCCTCATTATTGTGATATACTCATAAACATACATAGTATAGACTAAACCATAAGTTTTGCCCCCGTTTTACTTCATGTCAAGTAACAAGGACATTACATGTGAATTAGCTTTTGGAGGCCTATGCCCAGCAGGGAGTTGATGTGGGCTGATTATAGAATATTATAGATGCTTTTGGACACTAATCGGAAGATGGTCAAACAAGCCCTCAATCCTTTTATTTTCCCCAAGTAATGGGAATGATTTCTTATTTAACATGGTAACACTAAACATATCAGTGCTGCCAATCCTCTCACGCGTCAAGTTAATGTGAACGCACTGTAGTTAGGACACAATTCACGTACGTATGTAATGAACAAAGTAAAAATACTTCCAAACTTTAAAATTTCAACAGTTTCCAAACATAGTTTAGCTTATATCACAGACTACAAAGAGATGTTTAGGTTATCACAAATAATAATCTGAGCGTACAACATAAAACGCGATCTATCGTATGATGGGTGACATTTGTTCTCCTTGCAGTGCCATCTAGTTTTTTTTAATGCAATCAACTCACAGCTGTCATTGAAAAGCCCTCATTGTCCGCAACTACACACCATTGCCCCGTGTACACTTTGGCAATGGCGAGCAGTGGGCCAGCTTGGGCCAATGTGTACTGGGGCCATAAGAATTCCTCAGATCAATAGAATTCTAAGAAAACCGTTAAAACTTTTTGTTTTTTTTATAAAAACCGACAATCACCGGTTAATACAAAAAGTAATTGATTACGTTTTGTAGTGGAATTTATATTCCATTACAAAATCCATTACTTTTTGTAGTGTGCGGCCGGTGGCCAAGAGAAAGATAATATTGATTTTTCGAAATGAAATTTACTTTCGAAGCAAAAGTACGTTACAAAGAGGCAATAAAGTCCAATTTAGGTTTTGGGAAACATGTCAATACCTATTTTAGGTAAAACCTACTGGTAGATGTTATGTTCTTTTTGTACTAAACTCGTTATTTTAAGATTTAATTGCACAACAGACATAGCTAAATTTAATATAGCAATGCATTTTGATTTAATTTCATAAATATCACAGTCGGTTAGGTTACAACAAAAAAAAAACTAAAAAGTACCTAAAAACCGGTTTTTCCACTAAGTAATTTGAAAATACCGGTGCCTAAAATTGTAATCACATTGTAATCACTACAACATTAGTGGCAAGCGTAAAAGGGTTCTTATTTAGAACTTTGCGTCTTAGTAGCAGTACCTAATAAGACGCAAAGTTGTTTTCTAATTTTTGTAGTTATAACCAAAGAGTATAGAACCACTACGTTTTTGTTATAACGCAACTGAACAATTTATGTTTGAGGCACTCAAAAATAGGTATATCTTTCAAAATACCTACATATATTAATTTCTTGTTGACTTTCTCTGACCACAGGCTAGGAGTGGGTCGTTGTCCGATATTTCGACGACGAAACGCAACCGTTTTTTCTGGAACGAAAACAGGTCCTCGAAACGGTCCTCGTTCGCAACTGGTTTCATTGTATGCGAACGAGCAAGTCGCAGAGGACGGTCAAACGAGTGCGAACGAGACGAAATCACGAAACATCGGAAAAAATAAGTTGTTTTACACGATATTCGACTGTATATTCATAGACATAAAGATTACTTTATTGTATCACAGACCAAAACGAACGGAACGAGCAAGGAGCCGACGACGACGTCGCAATGATCTCATTACGTTCTAGGCTCTATTAATATAGCACTAAAGGACATATCCGCGTCAAATAATCTAAGGACTGGTCTCGCGACGAACGAACGCTGGCACTGCTTTAGAGTCTCTGGCACTGCTTTATAATGAAACGTAAAACGGTCCTATCGTCGCGGAACACAAAACGGTCTTATAAAACGGTTCGTCTTTGCAACGATCACTCCTACCACAGGCTATATAGAAAGAAACGCTGCGACATTCCATCGATCGTCATCTCAGATCAAAACCCACTTGAATCAATGTGTAACGTGTAGTTTTTGCCAGCCTAGCGCAAGTAGGAACTTTGAAATTTTTGTTCGCATTTGGCCCCGTTTTAATGGCGGACATATTTTTGTCTCACTCTTTAATACTACTTACTCTTTCTTTGCTGTCAATGTCAAACTGAAAACATAACAAATATGGCGGAACGCGGCACATATTAGAACGTTTTCTAGTTAAAATTTTTGTGTTTTAAGTTTGTTCAATATCTAGCTGTGTGTATCTTGTTGTACAGTGTTTAGTGATTTTCTTTTAATATTGGCATTGATCGGATGGTGTCGAACTTGTGCCATTTGTAAAATAAGATGCAGCCGGTCAAAGGGTACCAAAAGAAAGTTTATGGGTAAATTTCCTAGGGATGAAGACCGGTAAGTATTTCTGGCTACAGTTTTTGTCATCTTGCACAAGAGCAAGATCATAAATTATGTTAAATAACGTAATTAATATACTATGAGAAAAATACTCAGATGTTTCAATGTCATAGTGATGTGCCATACACATATTCAATATCGATAAAAAAATATCTGATAAGTACCTTGGTCAGAATTACTACTCAGTGTATGACGGGTGAATTGCTGTAAGCCATAACAATGTTTCAACGATGCACTATTAGTGGCTGCATTGAATGTTGTTTTTTTTTTTTAGTTGCAGACAATGGGTGAAAATTGTGGAAGATCTTATATCGTATATCCCCATCGAAAAACTCCACCAACATAAATATGTTTGTAGAGATCATTTCCGGCCGAAAGATTTTTACAACTATTTTAAAAGGAAGCCGATTAAAGAAATGGTGAGTTGTGTTATAAACTTATAATGTAACACTTACTACATTTCATGAATAATTATGTAATAAAACACAAAATACGCCTTGCTTTACGTCGAACATTTGAATATATTTTGCTCCGTCATTTAGAACGCAATATTATTATTACGTCTTAATACGTAAATGACATACTTTGATAAACATTTTTTTACAGGGCTGTATCTTCTCTACTTATAAATGCGCCTCCTCTTCCTGATTACTTACTAGCTGAGTTTCCTTACTACGTAGCCACGTCGCATCACTTGAAACTGGTTAGTGATTGGAATTACTAAAATATTTTTTTTACTAATTTTTAACTTAAAATATTTTTTTATAAAAATGTATTTGATAGTTACATAGTCAATTATGCAGTTATGTGGTAAACAGGAACAAACTATTTTTTTTTCGGACTATTCTTGCAATTGTTTATTTTCAGATTCAGCTATACAAAAACCTATTAGTTGTCGAGCTTCACAAAACAACTCTGGTACGTAGACTTTTCATGTATCGCTGAAGTTTTTTGTAACTAGAGTTTGTTTACTTTGATAAATTACAAAGTATTATACTATTTTTATTTTAATGCACTAACCCGTGCTAAGGAACAAATTTAAAAACCGAATCCCGGCATGGGTGAAATTTTTAGCCTCTAATTAGGTTTTTAAATTACAAAGTGTTATCATTTTCAGCACCTTGTACAGCAGCCAAAATATCAGCTGTTGCTATTGGTCCAGTAGGGTTTGACCACAATTATTGTGGCCTGGAATCTCAGCATATTTATCAGAACTATCCCGGTAAGTAGCATAGTTTACCAACAAATTAATAATCAATAACGACTCAACTTAACTTTTTTTGACGATTTCAGCACCTGAATCCAAACCACCGATTGATGAAGTTCGCTCAGATTGGACACCTCTAAGGAAAAACCAAATAGCTGCTGAAATAAATTCAATAGACCTTGACCACAATTATTGTGATTTGATAATCAATAATAAAATACTAATTTCATTTGTCGTTTTATTGAAAACATTGATTTTTATTAATTTTATTAGGCTAACTGCGGAGCCCCTGGATGAAAATTTATCGATATCGATAAATGTAGTACCAATGTAAGTGGACGTCCCTAATGCACAGACAAGTTGTTATGTTGGTAGCACTTTTGACATTGCATTTTTGCTCTATTGGTTGGTATTGCTAACGGGGCTAAACTCATTACAAAAGCATATAGGGAGGTCCCGTCTCTTATTTATATGCTCTGTGGTTTTTGCTTTATAGATTTTGCCTTTATCAGGTAACACTGCAAATCTGGTAACACCACTAGTTCTTTCCTTCCCCCGACAATGGCAGATGCGAAGCAAGGTAACTTTTTCGATCTATTTCCAGTTTTTAATTCTATTATCCCTAAATTATTCGATAACTTTCCTTCTATAATTTATCTCTTAACTTGTGGCATATTTCACAACAGTGGGCTGCGAAGACATTTGTCGTCACAACTAAATCCATGGCTCTTCATCAGCATATTTTTTTTGTTATTTTGCGAAATCGTTCCAGTATATTACAAAATACTGGAGTGCAGCGAGCTGCTATTACTAAGCTCAAGTTAAGATTCAATTCCACGCAATCCCTCTACTGTAGAATGTTACTTAGATCTCTATGAAAGGTCATTAGTCAATAATGTTTGTAATGACTACTCCTGTAACTGTCAAGTAATTTATCTTTTTTCACCTACAGATATCAACAATGGACCTTCACACTCGTCGAGGGTGGTGCTTGCTAAGCCGAGACTCGGCGGGTTTGGCTCCACAGGTTTTGGGGCATCTGGCTCAGGCAAAAACAATCCATTTGGTGAGTTCCTACACAAATAATTTTATTTCCAATGCCTGACTTACCGAATTACTACGCAGAGGGGTTGGTGGGTAAAGTCTGGTAACCAGGCAAGGACGTCACTAACATGAAAATACACCCAGACTGAGGCCACTTGTACAATTGTACAGCGGCCCCCAGTGGGAATCAAACCCACAACCTCTATCTGTACCCAACCGCCTTAATGGCTGGACCAATGAGGCAGTAATTATCTTCATTATTGTACACCTGCCTATTTTCTCTTGATGCTAATTTAGTTTATATTCTGATGCTAGGTTGACTGTTTTTCCAAAATCATTTTCTCCAAAACAATCCAGACCTTGAAATTCATACCAATCTTTACATACAGTGCTACATTCAAATTGGTTCTATAATTGTAACCTTATAAAGTATAGAATTGCTCTGTGAAATCTAGCCCTTCTCTGGAGTTAACATGTTGGATGATATTGCTTACAGGCTCACTACTACGTCCCGCCCAGCTGAAACCTAGTGTGAACCCTTTCCTTAAAGTCAGTAGTGAATCCCTTGAGACACTGGCAGAGGCTGAAACACCAAAAGAAGCAGAGAACACAGAAGATAGACTGAAAGAGGATGCTGAAACACCCAAGTTCATGCCTCTGGGTATTTCCAATGTTACATCAAGGAACTCTAACCCTGTGCCGACTCCTGCCCAGCCAGCTGCCGCATCATCTGGCAGTTTTGTCTTTGGGCAGAACCTGAGTGAGCGAGTGATGATTAACGAGAATGTTAACAATGGTGATGCAGATCCCGCTGATCATAGTTCTAGCAATGGGACATCTGAGTTGCTGTTTACAAGTGCGGCTGCTACAGTCAAGGATAATCAGGTATGGGAATTGATTTTATATTGTTTCAATTTGAATGATGAACAATATCAATTGTTAGGCCAGGTTGTTACCTGCTTTGTTGAATGAACCACCATCCTTTCCCGAGAAACTCTTCGATATTAGGGAATGCGAGAATGGAATGCATTATTGTTAATCTTGTTAATATGATCGATTTTCCTGTTTTTTCTGTGATGCTATTTTTACATACTGCATTAGGTGGAAAACCTTTAAGAGCAGGAGTGTTATGAAATCTATAATATAAAAATGAATCGCTGAATGTGTTGGTAAGCGCAAATCTCGCGAGCAGCTGAACCGATTTAGCTAATTCTTTTTTTAGAATATTCCTAGAAGTACGTACGAGGATAGTTCTTAAGGAGAGAAAAATAAAAAATAAATTAAAGAATCTACTGTTAGGCGGTACGAAGTTCGCTGGGTCAGCTAGTTAATAATAATAATAATAAGAACAAATTGGTTTCTTTTTTCCGTTCATGATGCCTCAGAACCTGGGGTGATATTAGTAATTTCATGGCAGGTGGAGCAAAATTGTTTACCCGATATGTTCTTCCAGGATGAGGCAGGTACGAGCGAGGGCGCCGCCAGCGGCAGCGGCGGGGGCGAAGGCCTAGCGGCGGCTGCGGCAGAGTACGAGCGGTCGCACGCGCGCCCCCCGCCTCCCACCAGTAACTGCACCATGACCGGCGAAGAGGAGGAGATTAACATTCTACAGGTTTGTGCAGCGGTTGTCTATAGGTGCTCCATTTTCCAATCCATCATCGTCATAAGGTGCCATCCATAAATTACGTCACACGAATTTCGTGATTTTTTGAACCCTCCCCCGTCCTTGTCACAGCAGGTCACAATTGTGGGACTCCCCCCTCCCTAGTGTGACGTCACATATTTTGCTACTTTACAAATTTGAAATTATTGAGTTTGAATTCAAGTAGTTACGAAATTAGATTTATATCAAAAGTTGAATTCAAAACATTTGTTGAATGTTTCGTTAATAGTGCAAACTTCGTGATTTAACATGAGCTTAGGACTTCTTCCACCCTCCTGTCACACATTGTCACACTTTGTCTACAGTACACCCCCCTCCTCCTTAATGTGTGACGTAATTTATAGATAGTACCTAATCAGCCGGCGTCCATTGCCGGAGATAGGCCTCTCCCAAGGCACGCCATTTAGCTTGATGTTAGGTTCTTCTAAGTTATGACTACCTAATTTCTTTCTTCCTCTGCGCTTCTACTAACGCCGCCCTTTCACTCAGTTTAACTAAGTGAACACAATTACACTATTTTTATTTTTAATGCACTAACCCGTGCTAAGGAACAAATTTAAAAACCTATTTAGAGGCTAAAAATTTCACCCATGCCGGGATTCGAACCCGCAACCTCTGGCTATCCGTACCAGCGCTCTACCAATTGAGCCAATGGGCGACTCACGGCATCAGTGAAATTTCGAACCTCTTTACAATATTCTCTGTATTACGTACAGGCAGCGACATCTGACTTAAGCAAATTGCATTACTTACAGCCCCGACTACCTACTTTGCAGTTAGGTTTAACATCGGAACGATATCACTGTACCCACATGATTACACTATTTTTATTTTTAATGCACTAACCCGTGCTAAGGAACAAATTTAAAAACCTATTTAGAGGCTAAAAATTTCACCCATGCCGGGATTCGAACCCGCAACCTCTGGCTATCCGTACCAGCGCTCTACCAATTGAGCCAATGGGCGACTCACGGCATCAGTGAAATTTCGAACCTCTTTACAATATTCTCTGTATTACGTACAGGCAGCGACATCTGACTTAAGCAAATTGCATTACTTACAGCCCCGACTACCTACTTTGCAGTTAGGTTTAACATCGGAACGATATCACTGTACCCACATGATTACACTATTTTTATTTTTAATGCACTAACCCGTGCTAAGGAACAAATTTAAAAACCTATTTAGAGGCTAAAAATTTCACCCATGCCGGGATTCGAACCCGCAACCTCTGGCTATCCGTACCAGCGCTCTACCAATTGAGCCAATGGGCGACTCACGGCATCAGTGAAATTTCGAACCTCTTTACAATATTCTCTGTATTACGTACAGGCAGCGACATCTGACTTAAGCAAATTGCATTACTTACAGCCCCGACTACCTACTTTGCAGTTAGGTTTAACATCGGAACGATATCACTGTACCCACATGATTACACTATTTTTATTTTTAATGCACTAACCCGTGCTAAGGAACAAATTTAAAAACCTATTTAGAGGCTAAAAATTTCACCCATGCCGGGATTCGAACCCGCAACCTCTGGCTATCCGTACCAGCGCTCTACCAATTGAGCCAATGGGCGACTCACGGCATCAGTGAAATTTCGAACCTCTTTACAATATTCTCTGTATTACGTACAGGCAGCGACATCTGACTTAAGCAAATTGCATTACTTACAGCCCCGACTACCTACTTTGTGTAATCGTGTAATCATGTGGGTACAGTGATATCGTTCCGATGTTAAACCTAACTGCAAAGTAGGTAGTCGGGGCTGTAAGTAATGCAATTTGCTTAAGTCAGATGTCGCTGCCTGTACGTAATACAGAGAATATTGTAAAGAGGTTCGAAATTTCACTGATGCCGTGAGTCGCCCATTGGCTCAATTGGTAGAGCGCTGGTACGGATAGCCAGAGGTTGCGGGTTCGAATCCCGGCATGGGTGAAATTTTTAGCCTCTAAATAGGTTTTTAAATTTGTTCCTTAGCACGGGTTAGTGCATTAAAAATAAAAATAGTGTAATCATGTGGGTACAGTGATATCGTTCCGATGTTAAACCTAACTGCAAAGTAGGTAGTCGGGGCTGTAAGTAATGCAATTTGCTTAAGTCAGATGTCGCTGCCTGTACGTAATACAGAGAATATTGTAAAGAGGTTCGAAATTTCACTGATGCCGTGAGTCGCCCATTGGCTCAATTGGTAGAGCGCTGGTACGGATAGCCAGAGGTTGCGGGTTCGAATCCCGGCATGGGTGAAATTTTTAGCCTCTAAATAGGTTTTTAAATTTGTTCCTTAGCACGGGTTAGTGCATTAAAAATAAAAATAGTGTAATCATGTGGGTACAGTGATATCGTTCCGATGTTAAACCTAACTGCAAAGTAGGTAGTCGGGGCTGTAAGTAATGCAATTTGCTTAAGTCAGATGTCGCTGCCTGTACGTAATACAGAGAATATTGTAAAGAGGTTCGAAATTTCACTGATGCCGTGAGTCGCCCATTGGCTCAATTAGTAGAGCGCTGGTACGGATAGCCAGAGGTTGCGGGTTCGAATCCCGGCATGGGTGAAATTTTTAGCCTCTAAATAGGTTTTTAAATTTGTTCCTTAGCACGGGTTAGTGCATTAAAAATAAAAATAGTGTAATCATGTGGGTACAGTGATATCGTTCCGATGTTAAACCTAACTGCAAAGTAGGTAGTCGGGGCTGTAAGTAATGCAATTTGCTTAAGTCAGATGTCGCTGCCTGTACGTAATACAGAGAATATTGTAAAGAGGTTCGAAATTTCACTGATGCCGTGAGTCGCCCATTGGCTCAATTGGTAGAGCGCTGGTACGGATAGCCAGAGGTTGCGGGTTCGAATCCCGGCATGGGTGAAATTTTTAGCCTCTAAATAGGTTTTTAAATAAGTGAACACATTAAACATAAAAACATGACAGAACAACAGATGCCTATAGCCTTCTGGTTCCACTCTCCACAATATGCCCAGAGACACCACCAAGTGTTTTTTCCTCTGTTTAAGCCAAACAGACAGTCGGGGACGGTGACGTCAGAAGGGGACGTCTGACACATCAACTAAAGAACTCCTAATGGTCGTAAGACCGATCACAATTTAGAAAAAAAAGACTAACTTATCCCCCGAACATTACAGATATCATGTCGCCTCTTTGCGTGGGAGACAGGCAGTTGGCGCGAGCGCGGCAGGGGGGTGTTACGCTTAAACGATGCGTCGGACGGCACCGGGGCGCGTCTGGTGGCTCGCGTCGCCGGTTCGCTTCGCGTGGTCCTCAATACCAAGCTGTGGCCCGAGATGGTCGTGGAGCGCGCCGGGACCAAGTCGTTGCGGATAACCGCGGCTGACGCTCAGCTGCAGATTAAGCTGTTTCTTATCATGGTATGTTGGATATATTGTACAGAGTGCTATTAGGTACATTATATGTACCACAGCTTTCATTCCAAGGTTTTATATGTTGCCGGCACTGAATCGTAGCTGGTAGCCCGCATCGCCGGCTCGTTTTACGTGGTCCTCAATACCAAGCTGTGGCCTGAGATGGTAGTGGGTTGCCCTGGGACCAAGATGCTCAGCTGCAGATTAAGCTGTAAATTAATAATATCTTCCACATAACACAATCACTTCTCCTAGTCCCAAACTGGAACACCTCACGCTATGGTAACCAGGCAATGACATCACAAACAGAATTAATTATGATTACCACGGCCGTGGCGTGCGTCGTAGGTTCGCTCCGCATGGTCCTTGATACAAAGCTGTAGGCCGAAATGGTCAAGAGACCATGCTGCTGGCTGACGCTCAGCGGTTAATCTGTTCTTATCACATCATGGTGGCAAAGTGGAATTTTCATCTTTCATAGTGTGTTATGATTTTTATCTTGAAAATTTTGTTGGACACTGAACATCACAACTAACTACAATCACTACTCGGGAGTCCACCTAGCAAGCGCGATTTAGTTTCCCTGATTTTGCGGTTTTGCAATATTCTCAATATTGTTGGACACGGACTTGAAAATTTGTGCTACATTATTTACACAGAGTCTGTTAGATAAATATCTTTACCATGTAGAGATGAAGCTTACTAAGGCGCTGTAGTTTCCGCGACATAAAACTGATGAAGCAAAAGAGGTCCGTCAGTATCGTGGCAGGTTGCAGACGCCAGACTCTGCATACTTCTCGGAGATACAGGCGTGAGCTTAGCGTATGCTATATTATTTATTTATAAATACATAATATGTTTACAAAGGTTGTCGAACGGGGCTGACCCTTGGTAGCTACGCCACTGATGTGTAGAAACCAGTGTACACACAACGCTGACGCGACTCCTATGCAATGCGATAGTATTTTAAGTTTTGACTGTGTATTTGTAATCTTAAAAGTAAGTTTTAAAATAACAGGTACACCGCAAAGCACATGACATAAGCAAGGGCCTTCTCTTAGGAAGTGTGTGATCTCAATCACGGTGGTGTTGTTAAGTCAACGTTATTTATGAGTGACTGAGACAAGCAATGCCCATCATATAGTATCAAATTCTTTGTGCTTCGCGTTGTTGTTAGACCATGACCCATGACAACATGGACCCCACAAGTATCAAGGCTTGGAGGATGTTTTAGGTCAAACTTTCATGAGCCTTAAACTTGCTTATTCCAGGGCGCGCCTGGCGATATAGCCCAGCTGAGCCGAGCGCTGCTCTCGCGCATAGCAACCAGCAAAAAGGCGGAGCCCTGCAAACAAAACGCCACCTCGCAGGCGGCCGCCGAGCGACTCGATAACGATTACCAGGATAAACCCACACCCGAGGACTACGATGACGATGAAGAAACGACGGAGGGCAAAGACACTTTAGCAGCAGAACAATTAGAAACCAATGTAGATAACACTAATCAAAGTAAAGACGAGGCAAAGACGTTGAAGAGAAAGGAACCGGTCGACGACGAAACATCCCCCAAGAGACAGTGCCCTAAAATTATAGTGGAGTGATAGTTGAACAGTGTGACAGTGGCTTAACACAAGTGCGGGGACAATCATCCAATTTGTAACATTATGTATTACGCCAGCACATGAATTGCTTGTAACTGTAACAAAGAAATATTTGTAGGTGTAATTTATGATAAAATTAATGTTAATTCTAGCATAATACATTGTTGGTTCCGTCAGTAACATTCTGGAATGATCAGGAATTCAATTGTTTTATAGTATTATTCTTTTGCAGGATTCGTTTGATAGCTTCAGGCTAGTTGAGGTTAGATGCATGATTTTAAAGCCTTTAAACAATCAATGAATAATTTTCAGTACAAAAACGCTTGACAAATATTTCGGATTTCACATTCCATATGTGGACACCAGTTTGTGTTCCCATTATACATTGCTTAAGTTGCCTGGACTTAGTACCAAAATGATCTGTTTTCTGATTGGTAAATAAAACAATAAATACAATTTTATAATTTAATTATCTTTTTTCTGTCGGCAGCAAAACAAATTTAATTACATTTAAGTGGTGTATGATTAAAATGGGACACAAAGGGCCATTAAAAAGCTGCGATAATTACCAGTAGGCGTGGTAATAGGCCCGTTTTATTGACACCCTCTCGAAGTTAGGCGTTTAAAAAAGCAACTAAATTGCTCTGTTCAAAACAGAAATAATTCAACTTGACAATCTGATTACACTTAATTACTGAGCAGCGTCTTTATAAACCTCGGACGCGCAATAAATTGATCAAATTCTAAATTGGGTCGGAGAAATGACGACTTCCTTACACTATTCGACTTTCGAAGCGTTTCGACCCCATTTCAATGCCCTGCAAAGGGTTGGGTACTTCAAAATTGTTAAGAAGCAGTTGCCTTCGAGTAGATATGTTCTTCATCAAATTTATATGATCGTTGCGTTTGTCTTGATCGTGCTTTACAATTTGCAACATTTAATTCAAGTTTTGCAGGTGAGATTAAAAAGTATAAATTTTATTAGTTACTATGCGACCCCGCAAATATTGTTTTTCTACATTAAGTAACCTATGACCAATTCTCAGATCTATCAAATATACACAAAATCGGTGAAGCCATTTCAGGGGAGTTCCATAAAAAATACTGTGATACGAGATTTTTATGTATTAGATAAGTGCAGCTCAGCAGTAAAATTCGTTTATTTTGACACAGGGTTCAGTAACCATCGTGTCATTTTGAGTCTTTCCTATTTGGTTTCTATCAGTGGTTACTGGGACTCTATCTACCTCTCCGCGATAAAGGCGTGAGCTTATGTTACGGTAGAATTTTGTTTAGTAATTCAATTCATTTATTAGATTTTTTTCCATATTGAAAATAATCTTAGCTTTGTAAATGAGCTTTGACCAGTTTCATTCCTCTGTTCCCCAAAAATTTTGCAGTTTTTCTTGTCTACTGTTTATGTGACGCTTAATCAAGGTAAGTAAAATTTATCTCAACTTTAAACATGTCTATTTTATTACACGGGGGGCCTCGTTTTAATTTTGCCACATTTGTTCAGAATCTTCATAGCACAGAGCTGATCGTGAACACCCTGTTCGTTTTGCTCACAACGATGAACACGCTCGGCAAGCAGCTGGCTTTTAACTTGCGCTCCGGGAGGATCGACCGACTCATCCGCATCATTGACGGTTAGTTGGAACACGGTGTTGCAGAAAAGTTCGGTAGAAATTGAGATGATTATTCTACACGAAGCAACAACAGGCGCGGTAAGGTGCAGGATGGGTGACCGTCCCGTGACTACCGCTAGTGGAATTTTTCAGAGCGCTTCCGTGCTTCGCAAGGCACGTTAAGCCGTTGGTGCCGGCTGTTATATAATAGCAGTCGTTAAGCCATGTCAGAGGCCATATGGGCGGCTTGATAACTTCTGACAGTAAGTGTAAGCTCCCGTGGTGGAGTATGGCCTAACTTTCCTGCAATGCAGGAAGAGATCCGTGCCCCAGCAGTGGGGACATACAAGGGTGGATAACGACTCTACACGAACGGGACGACCTCACGATCTTTCTGATAGGCTGGCCGGAATTAGCCATGAACAAGGAGGAGTGGAAGGCAAAAGGGGAGGCCTTTGCCCAGCAGTGGGACACAATCGAGGCTATACACGTCGCTTTGTAGCAATACCACTCGCTAACTGTGAAGGAAAACATCGTAAGGTATCCTGAAGTGTTCACATATCTTTGATTGACTTCGTATGGACGTGTTTCGGGACTCATTGGCGAAGGACAGTAGAAGAAGGAGTGTAGTCAAATTAACGAATAAAAAAATGCTCTTACGTCTTCGCAATAAACTACACTTAATCTTTTCTCAGATCATGTTAGGCCGTCACTCGTTTCCCGCTCGGTATAGCGCGAGTGCGTTCATACAAAATATATGTAATATTGTTAACCGTGCTACGGCCGACACTCGGCTCGGACCCGACACGGTCTAGCGTGAGTCATCCTTTACACAGTGAAATGTCAGTTGCTGTGATATTTACACCGTTACACTACCCGCAAACGATAAAGAAAAATATAAAGACAAAAATAATAGTAACAATCTCTATTACGGGCTCTATGACGACTATTTCAATTTATTTAAATTTTATTTGGGAATAAAACCTGACGGGATATAATCCGTCGTAGGGCTCGTCGCAATTGCTAAGGTGGGATATACACCGTAACGCGTTTTAAATAGCGCGTCTGTTAGATAATAGAGTTATTAGTTGACCTAGGCTTTTTAACGTTTTGGCACCTGATTGGTATTATTGGTATGGTAAAAAAATTGGTACTATGAATTAATAATAGGATTGCTTTTAGTACGCACTAAGGGTAAATTAAATTGTGCTCTAAGTTTAAGTTTAGAGATATACCATGTAAATTTGTTTGCTTTCGGTAACTTTAAACGCGAAACTTAAGTTCTTTTTTTACGAATGTAGGAAAACTGAATTAAGTTTATAATTGTATATATTTGGCCTTTTGCATCTACTTAATGAGATGATTCATACAGCGTCCAGTGGCATCTTCACTCACACTAGATGGGTGAAGGGACCACTCCGACGCTGTAGTGCCTAGGACATGGTTTTATAGATGGTGTATGCTTGCCCAGCTCCTATACCATCCTGACAGCTTAGTTGGCCTAGCCCATAGGAATAACTAGTCAAATACGTGCGGAGCCAACCAAGCCGCGGGTTTTCTCACGATGTTTTCCTTCACAGTTAGCGTGTTTTATTGCGACTACAAATTCGCAAATGTACGTAACTTCGAAATTAAACAGTCATTGGTACATGCCCGCACTCGGGATCGAACCTGGGTCTCTCGCTTGCGAGTCCATGGTTCTACCCACTGAGCTACCACCGCTGTTATCTGATAATTGTAAATTATAATATAAGTGTGGTAAGTTGAAAATTACAGCCGAGGCGATATTGCTAGGCTGCAAGAAACCAGAGGCTGTAATTATCAAAGCGCACGTATGTCATACGACGTTTTGTAAGATACTTTACGAGGAAATAATTAAAACTCGGATCTTCCGGACCTTCCCCTCCGGACGAATAACTTTTTAATCACTTGTTAAAACTGTTAGAATTTTTTTTAAAATTGGTTACTCGTATTATCTCCCAAACTTAATTTTATACATAAAATGTTGTCCACTTTTCTGACATAAAAACTCTCTGCTAAGATTTTAAAAACCTATTTAGAGGCTAAAAGTTTAGAAATTTAAATAAAAATTAAAAATTGGCACGGTTAGCCAGAGGTCGCGAGTTCGAGTCCGGCATGGAATTTTTAGCCTCTAAATAGGTTTTTAAAATTGTCCTTAGCACGGGTTTCAATAAGTACTGTTCGTTTTAGACGGAGCGTCTTGATAAACCGTGCGTTTTACCTTATTAAAAAAAAGCTCGTGCCTTTTACATTATAATAGCGCACAAGTACGTAATGAGATACAATACGATATTGAAACTTAAGAGTATAGTAATTTATACTCTTAAGTGCTGAAATTGGGGAACTAAGAGACCCTTTACGAGCCTTGATTAGCCTTTTTGCATTCACGTAATGAGATGATTTATACAGCGTCCAGTGGTATCCTCACTCACACTAGATGGGTGACGGGACCACTCCGACGCTGTAGTGCCTGGGACATGGTTTTATAGATGGTGTAGGCTTGCCCAGCACCTATACCATCCTGACAGCTTAGTCGGCCTAGCCCACAGGAAAGACTAGTCAATACGTGCGGAGCCAACCAAGCCGCGGGTTTCCTCACGATGTTTTCCTTCACCGTTAGCGTGTGGTATTGCAACTACAAATTCGCAAATGTACGTAACTTTGAAATTAAATAAAGTCATTGGTAGTACATGCCGGCACTCGGGATCGAACCTGGGGCTCTCGCTTGCCAGTCCATGGTTCTACCTACTGAGCTACCACCGCTCAAATACGAGCAAATATGTTTTTAAAATATTTATGTTCCACAGGCCCTCTGTTCGCGTGTACCCACAGCTTTCACGACGCGGCGATGCGAAACAATGCGCTCGCGATGTCCCGCCTTTTAAAGCTGTACCACGCGGCCATCTTTACGTGCGGCTCGCTGTGGGCCGTCTTCCCTGTTATCAATAGGTAAGCCAAAATCTTACTATTAAGCGAAAATCATCGCCATGGACTCCAACGATCATGGCATAATAAACTGAGCGGCGGCCATTTTGGTGCCATTTATGTTTTATTTATGGTAGTAGTACTCTATGTATAACTTAAGTTAC
Organism: Yponomeuta sedellus; assembly: GCA_934045075.1. NCBI lineage: Eukaryota > Metazoa > Arthropoda > Insecta > Lepidoptera > Yponomeutidae > Yponomeuta > Yponomeuta sedellus. The sequence continues at coordinate 17,757,787 of OW203726.1, forward strand.
CTGAAACACGCTAAACCATTATTGTTTGTATTTTGATTCTGTTGGTACCAGATAAACGTTTTCTATTTTATTCTATTAAATCTTCATTATCAACATCATTACCTATCATTTCCTCAACGAGGGGCACGGGCCACTTCCCTGGGGAAGGTATAGATAGGCCATAACCCAGCACGGGAGCCAAGTCCGGATTCGTGGAGTTTAGTGGCTGGTCTTACTGTCAGAAGTTTTCAAGCCGCCCGCCCTAAGGCCTCTGATTTGGCTTAACGACTGCCATATCGTTAAATCTTATTTAAGTAAAATAAAAAATATAATTAATATAATAAAATAAAATTTAGTAAAAATTGGTTTATAATTAGTACAACTAATCGGCCGGAAGAGCGAATTCTTCCTAATACAGGTGTAAACCTAAAAGGAGGATTCGGCCCTATTATTGTTACCACTGTTATAAATAATTTGGATTTTTTTTAATTGAACTTAATTGAATAATAAAGTTTGGATGCATAGATGTTTGTAACTCAATCACGCCGTAACGGATCCACGGGTGTGGACATAATTCCTACAGTTAGAAAAAAAATTCAGTCTACACGTAGTCCCGGCAACGATGCCGTAATTCTGGAAGCCAAATTAATCTTGGTAAGAACATCACAAGGACATAACAAAAACGGAAAAGCACCCAGACTGAGGCCATTTGCACAAATGTACGGCGGCCGCTTGAGGGAATCGAACCCACGACCTCCGGCATGATAACCGGAATCGATACCGTTAGACCAACAATTCAGTCAATATTTGTCGCGTTCTAGTTGACTCGCCAAAACATGTATGCGGTGATTTTAATTATTAATTAGTTGTCAGTTATTTCGATATCAACCCTTGTATGTCCCTACTGCTGGGGCACGGGTCTCTTCCTGCATCACAGGAAGGTTAGGCCGTACTCCACCACAGGGCCCAAGTGGGGTTGTGGAGGCTTGGTGGCGGGCCTAACTATCAGAAGTTTTCAAGCCGCCCATAGGGCCTCTAGGCTCTGACATGGCTTAACAACTGCCATTATGACAAGTATGCGGTGAATGAATGGACCGATTTTGATGCGTTTTTTGTGAATAGGGCTTTGGAAGGCAAAGTGGAGTTTGCTGCCTATTTCCCGTTTGAGACAGACACATCGCCTGCGTAAGTTAACTTTTTGTTTTAGATTAAAATCTGTTATTAAACATTGAATGTTGCTAAGAATCACCAGGTAAAAAAATATCTGCGGTTATAAAGTCATTAAAACGTAATTCATACTTTATGTAATACAAGTGCGGAAGTTTGGAGGAATGTTTGTTTTGTTTGTTTGTTTGTTTGTTTGTTTGTTTGTTTGTTTGTTTGTTTGTTTATTTGTTATTCACTCATGGCGAAACGGCTGAATGAATCTAGACAAACTTCCCCACTGACATAGACAATAATTTGGAAGTAGTAAGATACTTTTTATATTCTTTTGAATGCACTAACCCGTGCTGAGGACAATTTTAAAAACCTATTTAGAGGCTAAAAAATCCACTCATGCCGGGACTCGAACCCGCGACCTCTGGCTAACCGTGCCAGCGCTCTCCCAACTGAGCTAATGGGCGACTCACCGGCCAGCATCAGTGAAATTTCGAACCTCTTTACAATACTCTCTCTGTATTACGTACAGACAGCAACTACTTTTACAAGATACTTTTTATCCAGGAAATATATACTTACAAAACAAACACGGACGAAGTTAACTGAACTGGTTTATAAATGTGCAAACCATTCGTTTTAGTTCAACCAAATATGTTTTTTTCCGTATTTAAAAGAAGTGTGTTTCCTATTATTAAATAATTTTCAGATTCGAACTGGCGATCGCTTACCTATCCGTATTAATAACGTTCCAAGCTTACGGCAACGTCACAATGGACTGCACGATCGTCTCATTCTACGCTCAAGGCAAGACGCAACTTCGAATACTGCGTTACAATCTCGAGCATCTCCTTGATACGGATGATGGAGCCGTAAATATAGACGCGAACATAAACACGATTAACAATGCCGGGCAGACATACAAAGACATTGGGAGCGACGGATTCAATATTTGCCTTCAGAAGAGACTCGTTAAATGCGTGCATCACTATGGACAAATAGTTTGGTTAGTATCAGGGTCCGAATTATTATTATGCGCACAAAATTCTGTCAAAATACAATTAGTACGGAATTTTAAGTAGAGTATTTTAAGTATTTAGTGAACCTACTTACAATTTAATGCAATTAGTATAGACATTGACATCTAAGCTTTCAGGATTTGCAAACGTAGTCTGCACTCGTGCAGTCTTCCTCAACGATAGAATCCTCATCTATAACAAGCAATGAGCCGAAAAGTGATTTTGACTGATTACTTGTTATTTTCGTCCTATAGGTACTAATCACATACTCTTTAATAAAAAACAAGATGATTGACATATCCCCATGGACGTATTAATAAACCCTACCATGGTTGTATCCAATATAAGATCCGCTGCTTAATGGACGTTTAATCCTGTTACACCTGATTTAACACGTGTTTACAGCTATGTCAGATCATTTTCTCGATGTATTCCGTCCCTATTGTACTATTTTTTTATAGCTTATAAAATTCTCACTGCAGGGCACAAGCCTGCTCTTAGAGAGAGTATGGCCACCTCGGAAAGGCCAATTTCAAGTGCTGAGATATTTGAACACCCCATACACTCAGGTTTCCTCAAGATGCTCACTCACAGTTGTTAGCGAGTGGTAATATGACTTTACAAAACTTAAAAAACAAAGTCATTGGTACGTGCCGCGATTCGAACCCACCACCTCCCGGTTGGAAAGCCGGTGTTCTACTGCCACCGTTACCACCGCTTATATTACTACTGAGTGAAAAAATAAAATATAACTTAATGTTTTTGGCAGGTTCTCCAAGGAAGTCGAGTCAATATTTGGCGAAGCCATGGTGGTCCAATTCTTTGTGATGGCCTGGGTCATCTGCATGACACTCTACAAAATTGTTGGCGTAAGTTAAGAAATAATGAATGAGGGCCTAAAAGGTGACGTCATATTACAGCTGGATTGTTTTACCAGCAACAACTTTTCTTACCAGTTAGATCGTAAAACTAAATTTACATTGGTTTCAATATCCACTAATGTTATAATTTTTGTGTAGACTGGCTTAACACAACAAAATATTTCTGTATCAGATTATAACAATGGCTTCTTTCAGCTGAACTTAATATCGGCGGAGTTCGTATCGATGGGAGTCTACCTTGGATGCATGTTAGCCCAGCTCTTCATTTATTGCTACTACGGGACCCAGCTTAGAATGGAGGTGATTTTGCTGTTCCTTTTATGCCTGCGCAGACGAGGGACTTTTTTCTCCGTAAAAAATGTCCTCCGAGTACTTGTCGCGGACTCAACGCCTACGGTGTGCGCTCATTCGGTCCCCCGGAAATTGAGTGAAGCGTACGCTATGGAAGCATATTCTGAGATTACAGTGTTGTAATTTACATGAAGTTGAAAAAGAAAGGGCGTGTTAAAAGAAAACACCGAACTTTTGTCCAGTCTCTTGATGTCCTCGCTAACTTAAGGGACTTTTTGTACGGGGTAATTTTCTCCTTCTATTACAATTAAGATACAATTTATAAGAGATCTATTTCGACGGACAAAACAGAACCCGGGGGATAGTCCCTCGTCTGCGCATGCCTTAAACCTTACAAACCCCATTGTATTCCGATAATCGTTTCGTTTTCGTACTTTTTATCTGATACCATTATGCTTCCTTTCCGCTTATTCCTCTTTTTTAATTCCCCACAACTATTCACTTGTCCGGATCCCAAACTATGATACCCTGTGCTTTGGCGACTAGGCAAGGACAGACTGAAGCGAATTCGATTTGCACAAATCAGGTACGTCTTATTAATCGCAGGAGTATACTGCTGCAATTGGCGATTGTCTGCGACTCCTTCAAGGGATAACTTTTTGTCCACGGCTGTCCTCATACGCATAATCATAATCTGTTTTCCTAACAGAGTGAGCTGATAAACCAGTCGGTCTACTGTTGCGATTGGCTGCTCCTGTCGCCGCGCTTCCGTCGTCAACTTCTAGTGCTGATGGAGCGTTGCTCCCGGCCTATAAGACCCCGCGCGGCCTACGTCATACCGATGTCTCTGGAGACCTACATAGCGGTAAGTTATTTATTTGGTTCTTGTTATTTTTATTTTATTTATTAAGTACACAAAACACATATTAGCCAGTACGTCGTCAAGATAACATTAATTAACATATTATATCCAGACTAATCTCCAAAACATGTGTACACAGCATGGTTACAATAATACGAGACTTAGACGAGTTACTTAAATTAACATAACATGTATTTTATATATCGTCGTTGATATTCCAAAATGTTATGTCAGAAAACATGATTTTCGTATTTTCATCGTAATTAAAAGAAAGCTTGATTTTTAATGTAAGTGAGGCATCATAACCTCAGCCTGAATAAGCACGGATTATGATGGCTTGCTATCTTGCTAAGTTTTAATTTTTTATTTAATTTTGGTGAGAAAACGTAAATGTTTTTTTTTGACATGTGACATTTTGCAATAATAACGACGATATTCTTTTGCATTCAATGAACGTTTGCTGATCCCCCAATCCTCTCTTCGATGGCGGTAGAGGAGACAGACCCTAGGTAGCGTTTTATCACGGACTGAGGGTGGAAATTCAGCCGCTTCCAAATAGGGTTAGTCTTATCTTGGTGATGAAGTGCCGATTATTAGTGCAGGTAACGGTAGCAGGGTAAAGGAACTATTATTACACGTAAAATGCTTTGCGTTTCAATACAACCTTGAGACCAACTCGAAAATATCAGCTGGTCTATACTAAATTCCGATATTTGTTACGATTAGTATGATTGATTTTCGATATATTATACGAGCATACTCATTACTGCAATCGGATACCGATTTTGAAGAATGTAAGAGAGTGAGAGAGAAAGAGATAGACAGAGAGAGAGAAGGAAGTAATAAACCTTCATGTCACGCAAGGTGTAATCAAAGTAATCTGCTTGTTTCAGGTGCTAAGGTCATCGTATACATTGTTTACAGTTCTGGATCGAAAGTAGATGGGCTTATCGGTGATGTTAGAAATAATAGTAGTATAGTGGCCTTAGTTTAGTGTGTAATAATATCACAGAGACAAAATAATGTGTATGAGTAGAATGTAGAGAATAAGATGTTAATTACCTTGTTAACAAAATCTGGCGGTTTAATTTACCCCCAGTTTCTCGTACACTAACAATCTGTAAAAAAAAAAACGGCTTGTTAGTGTCTCAGAAACCAGGTGTTAGTGTATTGTATTGATCCGGTTCTTAACAATTGTTTGATAAGTTTTTTTCATCATCAAATCACATCAGTCTTTAGATACATTTCAGTTGCAAAGTAGTACGTATTCGTAATGACTAAATGCATAGATGTAAAAGTTGATGTACCTACTTGCACTCAGGAAATTAAATAACCTTCAATAGAAATAATAACCCTCTTTCTGTCGTAGTCGGGTAAACACATTACAAATACTGATTATAGAACTTTCAGACTATGGAGTTAGAAAGTTTTAGAGCCTGTTTCACAATCTGCAAATAAAGTTCCGGATAAGCTATCCGCAACCAGGGCTGCCGTTTGTTCTAAATTTGAAGCCATAAACAAACACACGCAATATAGGAATATTTATTTAAATTTAGAACGAACGGCAGCCCTGGTTGCGGTTAGCTTATCCGGAACTTTATTGGCAGATTGTGAAACAGGCCCTTATCGTACTACAATAAAAAGGCTTTCTTGTAAACAGGAACCAGGAAGGTGTATGTATCCTGAATGTCACAAAACTTTGTGACATTTTATTTTACTTCTTTTAGTTAGCCGTATCATTTATTTTATTTCAATTCTTTATTGCGCTGATTATGTGAATGTACAAGGGCTAGCTTAATGCAAAACTCGTTCTCTTTCAGCAAACTTTTGCTTCGGAATAGACTGGCAAACGGTAGTGCAAAAAAAGAGAAAGGCGAAATACAATAATAAACACACAAACATAGGATACATTAACTTTGACCTGCAGGAGAAGAGGGAAGGAGAGGAGGTGGTGGGGGGGAGGAGGGGGTTAATAGAAGTTGTTATAAACCTACGCGTAAACAACGATAATACATTTTAAAAAATCATGGGCACTTTTTCCGGCAAATTCCTGACATTGGGATACACTATCGTAACCATCAGAGGTAGCTCGTAAACTGACCGCTGTTTTGCAATATAGTACCGATTTACGGGCGATTTACGCGGCGCTGACGCAGACCGGCGCAAGCGTCGTTCACGCCGGATGTTTCAATGACATTGCATTCGATTCGCAGTAGGTAGGGAATCGTTTGCTTCAGTTGCTGAAAAGCTTATGGTACTTAGGTTAGAAACGTCAGAAAATAACTAACGTTGCTTAATTTGTGTAACAATGGTACTGCCGAAATAAGCTAAGACGGGAAGACATAATAGTATATGGACATATACATAGTATATGTCCAGAAGGAAGGAAAACATCGTGAGGAAACCTGAGTGTATGAGGTGTTCACATACTTCAGCGCTAAAAATTGACAATCCGCAGTGGGCACGGACATGGCGCGTGGTAATTAAGCCCATACTGTAAATTATTGAAAAGTGGTAAGAATTAATATTGAATTAATATACCTATAATTTTCCACGTTTGGTAATTAAGAATCACTCTTCTGCAGGTACTTCGAATATATATAAAACGTACAAAATCTGCCTGCTGCAGGGATTTTCCTAACAGATGTTTAAACGCGACCTCTACTCCAGCGTGGAACGCGCAGAATGTTAATTCGCGTATGTGTATTATTGGGCGAGCGAGTTCAGCTCACATTGTTTGTTATCGTGGGCGCCGCTGAGTCACGGGCGGCAGACAATCCCGCACCTCTTCAGTGCTGCGTACGACGTAAGTGCCGCGAGTCGTGTAAAAAGTTGCGTACATCCGGCCGTGAACAGCGCGGAATTCGGCCGCTCTATAAATACACCGGTTACTCCAGTTGAGGATTGCTTTGTGTGTGGCGAGTTGATTGTAGTGATGTGAACCGGTCCTGGAAAAACTGGTAAAAGCAGGTGTTTAGAAAAACCGATAACCGGTTATCTCAAAAACCAATCGGTTACCTTTTGTATTAAACCCTTATTTTCTAAGTCAATTCTTTTCAATTTGGCAACTTTGGCAATCTATGCCGACGACTATTGGTACGTTCCGGGTCCGCAAGCAGTTCCATGATACGCTTTTAGCTGTTATTTCTATTTATTAAATAAACAAGGTTTCATTACATACATAATCCACTTTATTCAAACGATGCATATTTGTTACTTTTCGTAAAATCTTAAAACTTTTTGAACAGTCCCAAAAATGCCATAAAACCGTCTTTATACCGGTGTTTTCGTTAAAATCAGTTCACATCACTAGTTGACGGCGGGGACGGAATGGGCCGAAGATGATTTTCACGGCGCGACGCCGGTCGTCGCCCGCGCCGCGCCCCCGCGCACCGCCCGCCCGCGAGCCGCCCGCCCGAGAGCCGCCCGCCCGAGTGCCACCCACCCGCGCGCCGCCCGCCCCGCGCCTCCACCCTGACTCTGTGAGTAAAGCAACGACGATGACACTTCGGGTGGTTAGACGCTTGCGCAGACGCGGAGGCTCCGCCCAGACGTTGCAGCGGTGGGCTGACGCAAGAGATGTGTGTAAACAATCAGTGTTTTTGCAGGATAAGATGGGTTAGGTTCCTCAAAAATTGCCAATTCCCGAAATAATATAATCAGAGTTTACTTTTTTTTTACGGATTGATATAATTTTTTTGCATACATTCTTAGTTTTATTACAACTTTATCCACCGTCGAATGTTGTTCGAAATAAATGCTATATTATTATTAAACATTTATTATCATACACCTACAATACAGCACAACATCTTGTTATTTGGAAATTGAATAAAAATCTGATGAAATCGTGGAACAAAACTTCTGTAAAAATTACGAACTCTAGCTAACGTGTTTCAGACACCTCGCAATTTCGACGTAACGTTTTATACCGTCGGTACTTCAGTATCAGTCCATGTCTAGATATTCCTAGATATTTAGTGAAATTCTCATTTTCATGAATATAATCCAGTATGTAATTTTGATCAACGTGACAGATCCTAAACGGTGTTATTTATAAAAACTCGAGTCCTTAAATCACTCGCTAAGGGCTGTTTTAAATTGTATGTGGTGGAGATTTAACAAGGAAAAGAGGCAACCGCAGATTAAATAAACTGCCTCTAAGGAGTGCTTTAGGAGGAATCGTGTTTTTATGAGTGTTTAGCGAAATTCTTAAATCGCTACGCGTTGCTAGCGCCAAGTAAGCGCTGTGAATGGTGAATTAAGATGGAAGTTAATGTTTATGGTCCGCTTAACTTGTCTTAAGGGTTTGGGTATTGATTTAACCCTTGTATGTCACCACTACAGGGGCACGGGTCTCTTCCTGTATCGCAGGCAGGTTAGGCCATAGTCCACCACAAGGTTTGGGTATACAAAGCTGTAAACTTTAATTTGGCTACAAGAAGTGCATGCTGCATAGTACAATCAGCAACAAATGTTTTGGCGCGGGTCACCACTGTTGGTGTAGGTGCGAAAGTGCCAAACGAGCGGCATTGAACGGAAAAGCTGTTTTTTTTTCAAAGTACGTCCCATAATAAAAAATTGTTCCTGATGACGAGTTTAACTAGCCATTTTCGGCTGTATGGGGACTTTGCTGTACCCTGTACATGCTGCCTACATCCGTCCCACTGCAGTGGCACAGCCCTTCTCTCAGAGAGAGAGAAAGAGTATGGATCTAACGTTCCGTAGGCCGGTTTTATATTGTACTTACAACACTTATAAAATTAAAAACAACGATCGACGCTAACCGTTAAACCAAATAGGTTTTAGAGAGCGGCTATACTATAAATAGATATAAGAAAATGTAAAGTACTTATTTAAAAAAAAAATAACAGCAAACACTCAGGTTTCCTCACGATGTTTTCTATCACAGTTAGCACCGGCTACTGCTGAAAACAACGTCGTTGGTACATACCGGGAATGGAGCCCACAAACTCTCGAATGTGAGCAAGCGTCTAGCCGTTGCACTACCCCGGCTGACCACGGCATACCGAAGCGATACTTTGTAGATATTTTTTGATAGAGCAGCTGAACACGGAGACATATCAGTAGAGTCCCAATAAAGGCGGCCGCAGGTCACCGGAATGATGATTGCAGAAATCTGGCGAAGCTTTCGCAACACGTCGCAATCACATGTGCCAACCGACTAAAATGTCAATAAACAAACTACTTCTTAACCTTGATAGCGGATGATACAGTTAGCCTGACATTCGTTTTCTCGTCTGCACAGCCCGATACAAGGAACTTGTTTAACCCTCTAACGAGCAGAGCTAGTATATTTTTTTCATTGGCTTTGGACTTTATGTCAAAGTGATAAGGTTCAATTTAAGTGATAAGGTGCGGTAGTAGCGGAGAGGTGAATTGCCGTATTCTTAATTTGGAGGTCGCAGGTTCGAATCCCGGCATGAACCAATAAGTAACTTAAACACAATTATAGCATCAATACCACTCGCTAACGGTGAAGGAAAACTTCGTGAGATGTTCAAAAACCTCAGCCCTTGATATTGCCAATCCGCGTTGGGCACACGTGTTAATTAAGCCCATACTAAGAGAAGCCGTGTGCCCGACAGTGTACTTAAACGAGTATAGGCTACATAAAAAAAGGTTAACGTGTCCAAGAAGATATTTGCGGCCAGAAAATTGTGCGAAATTTTGTCCTGATGGGAATCGAACCCTGGATCTTTGTGTTTTAGCCAAAAGCCAGCAACATCGCGGCTAGTCTCCGCGGCACAGAACGTAAATTATTGTCTTGACTATTGTTGTAGGTGTTCGTTATAGTTGCCAGCGAAAACGAAGCTTTTAAATTGTTATCGTTGGGAGTCGTAACGTTTCTACAAAGGGATTCCGCGAAGGTTTTCAGACATGTTTAGATCTTTTGCTTTTAATTTTTTGAGTAATTTTATCCGAACGAAGTTTAAAAAAAGGGTTGTTGATGTGGACCTGTCACGGACATGTCCAAATATTTTTGGAACAGTTGTTCCGGGAGCTTGTTTGTTTGTTTTTAAATGAACCTAATTTAAGTTGTTCGAAATAAATGCTATATTATTATTATTAGGAAAGGTTTACCATAGATCGTAGAGCTTGGCTTATAACTTGTCTTGTACTATTGAGAGGCATAATACTAAATAGCATTTTATTCTAGCCAATCAAGAAGGGACGAGAAAATGGGGCGGAGGGGGATTGTGCCAAACGATGCAAAAACAATACACCATATTTAAAAAAATAAATAATCTACCAACAGCATAATAATTATACGTAATATGTACCAACAATAAATTATTGGCATATACGAGAGAATAGTACACATAGTACACGGGATGGCGCGCTCAGTGCATGGATGGGTGACCGTCTATCACTAACGGCATTTTTCCGAGCGGTTCCGCGCGTCGCAAGGCACGCTAAACAGATGTTGCCGGCTGCCGTCGATAGATGGCAGTCGTTAAGCCAAGTCAGAGGATGAAATTGGTTGATGATGAATAGTACACAGATGTACTGATACTATTTATCATTATTTTACTATGTGTGTCTAACGCGTAGTAAAAGGCCGTTCTCTCTATGTGAGAAGGCCTGTGCCTTGCAGTGTGACGTTTATAGGCTACATAAAAAAACCATGTGTGTAGTATATGGTAAACAGTACACTCCGCACCATTTACACCAAACACTAGCAGCTATTAACCAAAATCAAAGGTCCAATACAATAAAAAAGGTAACTTATAGCCGTCTACATTTTGTCACACAGTGTTGCAAATCACTTGTCTGTTTTGATATCTTCAGAAGCGTAGATAAAATCGAAATTATTTGGCAAAGCGAAGCAATATCAAATGTAAAGGCGTGAGAGCGGGCGTGCGGTGGCCGGTTAGACTATTTATATCACTGCATTTACCTCTTTTGCTGTATCGTCCCCTGCTACGTTTTATATCTTTTCAACCTTATTGGATCGAGATCTATTAATGTTCAAGTTCATTCTGTGTAAAAATACGGTCTGGTTGTAGTATAAAATAAGGTGAGCGTATTTTTCTTAATTTCAAATAACATGAAATGAATACATACGGTGGATACAGTACATTAAAACTCGGCAAACCGTTACGTTTGATGGCGACAGATTTATGATAGTAAGATTTATATTAAGCGTCGGTAGCCCAGCGGGTAGAATAATGGACTCGGAAGCGAGAGACTCAGCTTCGATTCCCGGTGCGAGCATGTACCAATGACTTTGTTTTCAAAGTTATGAACATTGTGAGGTTATATTAGCAATATCAATCGCTAACGGTGGAGGAAAACATCCTCATTAAACTTGAGTGTCTGAGGTGTTCAAATACCTCGAATCATGTAGGTATATTCTTAATTGCAAACAGTAAATTCGAAAGATCATTACATACAATTTGTTCCAAAGGCGAACTTATCTCTAACAGAGATCTCTTCCAGCCAACCTTAGCATTCGGTGTTTGAATTAAGATACCGTGAGGAAGGGAGAAATATACAAATAACTATATAAATAAGTAGTAATACGATAATACACTTACATATAAATATATAGTTATACATACATAAACTTATTAACTACTAGCTGACTCAGCGAACTTCGTACCGCCTAATAGTCGTTTCTGTATTTTTTTTATTTTTGTCTCCGTAAGAACCATCCTCGTACTTCAAGGAATATTCTAAAAAAAGAATTAGCGAAGTCTGTTCAGCTGCACTCGAGATTTGCGCTTACCAACACATTCAGCGATTCATTTTTATATTATAAGAAGATGTGATGTTACAAAGGTAGTGCTTTCAAATACCTCAACGCTTGTAATTGCCAATCAGCGGTGGGCACGCGTAGTAACTCTCTCTCTCTCTCTCTCTCTCTGAGAGAAGGCATATGCCCTGCAGTGGGACGTTTATAGGTTACCTACATAAAAAAATTACGTCACCGGCCATCGGCCAGGATTGCCTCCGCAAGGTGATATCAACCAATGTTCTAAAGAATACCTACAATGTTAACACCACCTCCTCATTCGCTTTCAACACTACCTTCGCTACGCTATCTATAACAGATGATGGCGCAATGAATCATCGAGACCAGCTAACGGCGACATCCGCGTTCAAAGCGTTCTAATATATTCTCGATTTTGGCAATTTGTCACTGGTTGCCGCCGCTGAAGTCGCAATCGCACCGAGACATGCCAGGGAATTCTTCGAGACCTTGGGAACAAACCAGTGCACGTCCCATCACCGGGAAGGGCGCTACATAAGTGTTTATTTCGACTGCAAATGGCATTTTTGCCCACACTGTGACGTCGATTTGGCAATGCTCGTTGCTTCAGTAATATGTCCTCCTGGTTTTGGGTACGTGGCATCGCGAATCACCATTTTGCCTGCAGCGAATCATGGCCTTTCAAAGTTTATGACTCTTAAACGTATTGTTTCCGCCTTGTATTTATTACCTATGTTGGCGCATTTTCATGTTGTATTAAAATTATTACTTGCTGAAGTAATAAAAGTTTTACTGCCGCTTGTACAAGTTTGAAACTCTCTGCTTTGCTATAAAGATAAATCTTCATTCATACCTGCATATCTTTACATCGTCACTTCTCTAAGTGAAGATGAAAGATGTAACTCAATTAATTGCAAATAACTTTGACACTATATAATCTTATTGGCTGTTGATCAAATCTCTAATGGCACTCTGTTTGGATCACTGCTATTCTTTTATCAATTTGCTTTGTTTGTGATTTCATTAACTTTGGAACTTCGGTGTTTTGTGGAACACCTAAGTTCATTCACTTAGTCCGGCATTACTTCTTAATCTTCTTCAGATTCTTCTTACTGAAATCTATGTCTGTTTCATTTGACAGTGGTTCCCAGGCGCGGGGTGCGGTGAGGCGGGCGCGGGGGAAGTGCGCAGGTCTCGCGGGAAACGCATCACCCAGCGACGGTGCGCCATCAAACATCATAAGTAAGTTCTATTATATTTCGAAAGATGTCGATGACAGTTTATATTATAATAGTTGGATATGTAAGCCTTTTTATGTATTTTGTCTTCTGGTGTGTACAATAAAGAGTTCTAATCTATATGCAACAACTTTTGTTAATGATCATTGTTTCACGGATTTAGAACTAAAACCGTACAACTGATTTAAGTAGCAGTATCGTTTGCCCCGACAACCTGCCCATTGGCATAATTATGTCGCAAATGTTTTCGTAATTTTTAGTAATGAATAATATAGCAAAAGGTATTCATTATCTATCCTCACTCACTAACGATAAACAGATGGTAAAGAACTGGACAAAGAAAGAAGGAACTGAATAAGTTATATTAGAACTTGTTAATGCAATAGAGGTTCCCTGTAATGTAAGCTTTAAGTTTATGGCAAGAAATCTACTTGACAGCTACCTATTAACAGTAGAATAACAGATTGTCGAGAAGCCGAGAGTTAAGCACATATTAAGACTTCTTTCAATTACAATTATTACGATGGTTAAGTTCTTTCACCACTAATGATGAAAGAAGAAAGAGTGTTCACGCCTCAAGCCTAGAGTCTATAAAGCCCTGAGTCTTTTAAGGACCCTTTTAACAATTCAATTCTTTCGTTTTTTAAAATATAAATACGATAGAGGTGTTTTTTGATCTGTGGTTACGTCTTTTCCTTGTAAAAGGTACAGCGCTAACTATTTTTGTGAGCGTTTTTGGAGTGTTTTATGGAATTGTGCTTTCACAAAGAATGCCGTTTGAGAGTTTTAGCTCGTAGACTTTTTTTATAGACTCGAGTCTACAAAATGGAGGCTAGGTTTAATGCTAAAGGCTTAAAAGGCTCGAATCCTTTCATCTGTAGTACAAAACATTATAAGGTGTTGCCATAACATATCCTTGTAACTGACCCCCACCTATCTTTAAATTCCAGGGTCCACGAAGTGAACGGCCACCGGTTCGTGGCTAAATTCTTCAGACAACCAACTTTCTGCGCTTTCTGCAAGGAGTTCCTTTGGGGCTTCGGCAAGCAGGGCTATCGCTGCGTCGTGTGCCAAACGGCTGTGCACAAACGATGCCACAACAAACTGCTGGGCAAGTGCACGGGCTCTGCCGCGCATTCCGCTGCCACAGTGGTGAGAAATATGAATATATCAAAATGAGGCCGCCAATTGTACTATTGTTACTGTAATTTCTGTGTACAACAAAGAAAATTCTATATCTATATATATAAAAAAAAAATAAGTAAAGTGCTTAAGGCGCAAGTCCTTTCTTAAAAGACTATACTCGTAATAAAGGCGTCGAGCCTTATTTTAGACTCTAGTAATAAGCGTGGTTGCTAGAACACTCGCCTCAAATTCGATCGTGTTGATCCTATCGATGTTCGAACCTCCTGCTCTGATCTGTACCAATGACACAATTTTCTATGTTTGTGAATTTGTAGTAGCAATATCACAATGATAACCGTGAAGGAAAACATCATATTCTCATACCTCAACAATCCGCGATGGACACGCGTAGCGATTAAGCGTATACACTTTCTCTCCCTCACTCTCTCTCTGAGAGAAACCCTGTCGGACCTGTGTTGGCTGCATTGTCTGTAAAAAATCCCTATTGCGGTATCTGCGCAAGCCCCTCAAAGTGGACGTTCGAACCCATACACTCTCTTATAAGCCCATACTCTCTCTCTGAGAGAAAGCCCGTGGGACCTGTGTAGGCTGCATTGTCTTTCAAAATTCCCTATTGTAGTATCTGCGCAAGCGCCTCAAAGTGGACATCCGAGCCCATGCACTCTCTCTCTCTCTCTTTCTCTCTCTATCTCTCTCTCTCATAAGCCCAGACTCCTCTTTGAGAGAAACCCTGTGGGACCTGTATAGGCTGCATTGTCTTTCAAAATTCCCTATTGTGGTATCAGCGCAAGCGCCTCAAAGTGGACGTCGGAGCCCATACACTCTCTCTCATAAGCCCATACTCTATCTCTAAGAGAAACTCTGTGGGACCTGTACAGTCTGCATTATATTTCAAAATTCCCTATTGTAGTATCTGCGCGAGCGCCTCAAAGTGGACGTCCGAGCCCATACACTCTCTCTCTCTCTCATAAGCCCATACTCCTCTTTGAGAGATACCCTGTGGGACCTGTATAGGCTGCATTGTCTTTCAAAATTCCCTATTGTGGTATCTGCGCAAGCGCCTCAAAGTGGACGTCCGAGCACATACACTGTCTCTCATAAGCCCATACTCTATCTCTAAGAGAAACCCTGTGCGATATGTATAGGCTGCATTGTTCTTACAACATTCCCTATTCCAGTATCTGCGCGAGTGCCTCAAAGTGAACGTCCGAGCCCATACACGCTCTCCTATAAACCCGTACTCCTTCTCTGAGAGAAAGCCTGTGGGACCTTTATAAGCTGCATTGTTCTTACAACCTTCCCTATTGCAGTATCTGCGCGAGTGCCTCAAAGTGAACGTCCGAGCCCATACACGCTCTCCTATAAGCCCGTACTCCTTCTCTGAGAGAAAGGCTGTGGGACCTTTATAAGCTGCATTGTTCTTACAACCTTCCCTATTGCAGTATCTGCGCGAGCGCCTCAAAGTGGACGTGCCGCACCGCTTCCGGCCGCATCAGTTCATGTCGCCGACATTCTGTGACCACTGTGGGGCGCTGCTGTATGGCCTCTTCAAACAGGGACTCAAGTGCGAAGGTGTGTTATGTATTATATTTCGTTTCATTCAGCACCCAGACAAGTGTAAACAATATTTCTTAATGATTCGCGATACTCATACATAGTTATATATTAAACGGGTCAAATCGCGAGAAATAAGCCGGGAATAATACGTCGGGAAATAAGGTAATTACGTTTTACCGAATAAATAATCGCGATTTGACCCGTTGAATATATAACTAAGTGTAAACAATTTCTTGAAATAGGTACTATTAGTTAAGTAATTGGGGTACAAGTAAGTAATAAAATGGGGGTTAATATCTTAAAAACCTATTTAGAGGCTAAAAATTCCACCCATGCCGAGATTCGTACCCGCGACCTCTGGCTATCCGTGCCAGCGCTCTTCCAACTGGGCTAATGGGCGACTCACCGGCATCAGTGAAATTTCGAACCTCTTTACAATACTCTCTGTATTACGTACAGGCAGCGACATCTGGCTGGAGTAATTTGCATCACTTGCAGCCCCGTGTACCTACTTTAATCTTAATATCTTGTATCCTATATGAATTAAACTAATGAGAATGCTATTTAAACGATGTCTCACTGGTTTGTTTGCATGTGAACAAAAGCCGACTGAAACTAAACATGAGCTCTACTAAAGGAGCACATTATATTTCGCTTATGGTCGCTAAATGATACGAAATATAACATCCTTTACTAGAGTGTTTATTTCGTTTCATTCAGCTCTTGTCTGGGTGTTAAGAAACCTAGACAGAAAGAAGATTTGGTAATATTATCATTCAAGTAATTGATAACAGGGGTTTATGTTTTTTAATTTAATTAAATCAATGAAACTATGCAAACAACTTCAAACTTCATGGGTATTATGGCTCTCCGTATTTTACGATATTTATCAATAGTTTGCTTACATGTTAGCAAAAGCTGAATGCAACGAAATATAAGCTCTACTAAAGATTCTATTTTATAGAGGGTAGTTCAATATGTTTTACAAGTATTTAAGGCTGCTTTTACTTTGGCAGCCAAATCCCTGGCAAGTGTTTACTAACATTTTTAATTGTTGTTATAAGGAGAAAATACTTTATGCCTAAAATGTCCGTTATGTATTTTTAAAATACCTGCTGTCTCGCGCGCACAATCCAACATTTTGATTATGGAAGAAAATAATGATTTGACAAATGTGTAGTATTTTCTAAAGTTAACACGAGCACTAGACATAATAAAACTGTATTTACACGGATTTTACTCGTTTAATTTTACATTTTTACAATTTTTTTGAACTAAAACTTTCGTAAGCACAACACATTGTAGACTTTTAGTCCGGATTTACTTACGTCGGACTTTTCCGATATACCAACACCCGTAAGTACATCCGGACTAAAAGTCTACAATTTTTACAATTTTCCGAAGTTTCGGCACTTTTTCAAGTACCGTGGTCTCGGAAGACTGAGGGGACAGGCGTCTTTTTGAAAGCATTTATATATAATTGGTTTGCCTATTTTGGAACGTAACTTCATAATTTTCTTTTGTAATTTTGCCGAGGGTAGTAAACTAACAGAAGTTACGTTTAAATGCAGTTTTTATTTTGACAAATGTGGTCTGAGGCTTCGCGGGATAATAAAATAAAGTGAATTTTAGATATTATTTTGTTTTCCTGCACTTAATATTTTTTTATAAAGAAACATTACTTACAAAATTTGTAATTTTAGTACCCAGTTGTTGCTATTAGAAACTAGATAAAGGATACCAAAAATATGTCATGAATGTCCGTAATTAGTTATTAAAACCCCAGAAGACCTTTATGAGAAGTATGTATACAATTTTTTTAACAATAATTAAATATAGAATGTGCGCGCGAGACGTAATAGCAGCCTTCACCGCGTATTACATTTCGCTCCGTCGAAAAATGTCCACCGTTCGCAAAATATCCGATTCGCAGAATGTCCGATTACCAAAATGTCCAATTAGTATGATATACGTGGGACACTCAGAAAGTTTTGAGAAACTAAAAAACTAACTTCTATGAAAAAAATATTTTCATTAAATCTTTTCAAAGAACTCTCCACCAGCCTCTATACAAAGTTTCATGCGTCTGAACCAATTTTCAAAACATTTTTTCCAGTCCTCCACAGGCATCTCTTACAGAGCCTTCTCAAACGCTGCTAGCGCGTCTTTCGGCGATGAAAACTGTATCCCTTTGAGCTGATTTTTAATTTTAGGGAATAGAAAGAAGTCACACGGAGCCAAATCAGGACTGTAAGGAGGGTGTCCCAAGACTCTGACCGGTGTGGAGTCCAGGAAGTCCCTCGTTTTCATCGCAGAGTGCGCGGGCGCGTTTTCGTGGTGAAGAAGGATCCCGCGCAGCCCGGTGTTCGGTCGCTTAATTCAGAAAAAAACTTCTGGCAGGCATTCTGTGCTATGCCATTCAGCGTTAATGCTGCTTTGGTCTCGAAGTGGCATTGAAATTAGGTACCCCGTCAAAGTGAAGAAACTAGCGATCAAAATTTTCCTGCGCTCCTCGATCGCTTCACTTTCGTAGGCGTTGGTTCATTTTGAAACAGCCAAACTGTCGACTGACGCTTTGTTTATGGATCATTTTGATAAATCCAGAATTCGTCACCTGTCACAATGTTGTAAACGCGCCGTGACGAGCCAGCATCAATTTTTTGTAACATATCACGGCACCAATCCACACGGGCCTGCTTCTGAGCTTCGGTGAGGTTGTGCGGCACCCAGCGGGAAACTATTCTCCTTACGCGAAGGTGCTCGTGCAAAATCTTGTGAACACTTCCTGAACCAATCTGCAGTATAATTATGCTGAATCTCTTCGTACGTAATTCGTCTGTTTTCTTGAATTAATTTTTTTACTGCCAGCACTCTTTCTTCGGTGACAGCCGTCGTAGGACGACTACTCCTTTGTTCATCCCCCAAAGTATGACGACCGCGTTTGAACTCGCTATACCAGCGGTAGATGGTTGCTTTTGAAGGGCCTTCATCCATTATAGCAATTCGAAGTCGATCAAGGACTCATCAGGTTTTAAGCCACATTTGAAATCGTAAAAAATCATAGCACGAAATTAATGTTCTCGATGCAGATAATTTTTTTAATGAGTCAAGTAAATTTGAATTGGCTTTGACTCTCAAAAAAATGCGGAGGGAAATTTGAAAATCGAACAGTAGTATTTTTACTTTTAAATAATCTGTCGCTGCCTGTACTTAAAACGGAGAATATTGTAAAGAGGTTCAAAATTTCACTGATGCCGGTGAGTCGCCCATTAGCTCAGTTGGAAAGAGCGCTGGCACGGATAGCCAGAGGTCGCGGGTTCGAATCCCGGCATGGGTGGAATTTTTAGCCTCTAAATAGGTTTTTAAAAATTGTCCTTAGCACAGGTTAGTGCATTAAAAAGAATAAAAATTTCATTAATTAAAATAAAATACACATGACTAAATAAAACAGTAGGTACTGCTAATATAAAAACCGCACATTTTATGTATTTCCCTCAAACTAAACAAAACTGACAGTCTTTAACACATATCTAACTCTAATACAAACATACATACAAACACACATGTATATTATAAGGATTTTAAAGAAAAAATAAATAACGGCTTAGTCCGTGTCGGACTCGCGAACTGGGGTTTTCGCATAACCACATAGAGTCTGTTAGCTTTTAGAATATACCTTGGGCTCTAGAGTAGGTTTCGGTTTTCGCCGAAAGCACACGGGTGTAATACTTTTTCATGCTAAAACATTTCTTCACAATTTTGAAAAGTTATGTGAAATTAAGTGTCATATTAGTTCCGATATTTTTATTAGCCGAATATATCAAATTCTATCCTATAGTAGCCGAGGTATATTCTAACAGACTGTAGGCACAAACCATTATGTGGTGCGACCTTAACAGAAATAACTATATTTCTTTTCTTCTGTTCCGCCCTTCGCGGGAATCTGATTCATACTTGGCCAGTTTTTATTGCACAACCAGAAAAAATACAATTATTAATGTACATATTCTGTAGAAATTTCAACTGGTTGTATATTACGGTTCAATAGATAAAGCCCTGTAGAGGTAACAACATAGGCTTACTAATAGGGTGTTGTTGGTTACGGTACGGAACCTTAAAAACTACCTAAAAACCACTATCTGGATCGTTCATGCGCACTTCAGCTTTTATCGATTCCTAATACGTGCGGTAGATGGCGTTGCCTGTCTCAAAGCTTATAATATTCCGTCGAAACATAATTATTGTTTTAGCCCATAAAGATGGGATCAATGGGAGCATAGTCGCATGAAAATTAAAACAACCCGGATTCTATTTTCCCTCAAAGCGGAAGCACTTTCATTGCGTAACCAGTCTATTTATAAACGCCCGAAACAGAACAAAACATGCAATTCTTCCTATCACGATCAATCTGACGGTTCACGGATCTATTATTGCGGGAGTTGACATTTGTGCCATCAATCAGTAGAGGTGCGGGGGCGGCCGTGCGGGGCGGGGCGCACCTGCGTTGCGCCCGCGCCGCCAGTACACGTCGCGCCGCGCGACACGCGCAACATGCCGCTTTTCTCAGAGCATATTACGAACATGTACTACAGTGGAACACCCTCGTACAGTGCCCCGTCCTACAGTTACAGTGCGCCCTTAGGGTCTTCGTATAGTGCTTCCTACCTGAACCCCGGATCGCATTATAGCAAGCATTCTTCCCTCGGAGGCTACAGCCGCGCTCCTATCACACCGCGATGGACCCCCAGTTCTGGCCGGTCGTACAACCCGATACTCAGCACTATCTCCGAAAGGAGCACCTCGAGTCCTGTTCGGATAAACAGTCCGAGAAGAGTTAATGTGCCAAAGAGGACTTATGCGCTTTCGACATACACCCCTCGGCCTATCCACATCAATACGGCCGACATCGACGTGTCCAGAGATAGATACCGACCCTCGCCAGCCTCTACTCCTTCGTCTGTGGTTGCACCGTCCGCGCCTGTCGACCTCCCTTTGCAAAGTGATGCAGTGCCTATTTACCCGATTGATGCCCCTGTTGTGGATAATGGACCTTTTATGCCGAGAGTGGATGGAAAGCCGGAGACTGGCATTGATTCCTCGCCCGGTGGCCATCAAAGAAGTACGATTAAGCGCGGCAGAACTGTTGTAAGGCTTCACACGGTCAAGCGCAAAGAAAGAGACTCCCCGCGAAAGCCCGTCGATAGTGCGGGGGAAGGTAAACAAACAACAGTAAATGCCAGCGATAAAATTGAACCAGAGCCGGAGATATCTCAGCGCTGGCGAGAGAAGTTATCTGAGGACCTCGTTTATAAAGACAAAAGAGAAAAGAAAACTTTAGGTGCTAAACTTGTTGAAAAATTCATTCTAAAAGACAAAGAAGACGATGAAGACTTTGTTAATGATAGAAAAGGTTCTTTGAAGAAAAAAGAAGATGAAACAGATGATATTGTTGAAACCCTACCTCCGCCAGCTATGGACTTAACTACAACAAGTAGATCGCCGGATAGACGATGCTCAATGGAACTCTTAGCGGAACAAGCAAACGTGTTGGACTCTCTAATAAGAAGTGAGAACCTCAGCATTGCCACGTTAGATCTAACTAAAATTGGAGTCGACGAAGACTCCAAAAGTGGTCAGAGTCAAATGCAATCATCCATTAAGAGAAAAAAATCGAGAAATGAAGAAAATCCTTTACAAACCACAAAATCTGACCATTCAATCCATGACCGTATGAAGTCACTTCGAGACTCCAAAGATAAGCACTTTTCGAAAAGACGAAGCTTGAAAAAGTCTGCTTCAGGGGGTAGTTTGCGACGGCTGGATTCTATAACGGAATTTCCGAGAGAATTACCTGTAATGAATCTACCTGCTATTGAGGAAAATAGACAATCGATTAAGAGCGGAAGTATTAAAGATAAGCCTGAAACAATAACTGAAGTAATAGTAAAACCTGAAAGTATGTCAGGAAAGATTGGAGATATACAAGAGAAGCCCTTACCAATAGTTGAACCCGTGCTCAAAACTGAGGAAGGGAATAATAAGTCGGAACCAGTCGTAGAGAATCCAAATCCTTCAAGTATAAAGAAGGCAGAAAAACCCGCACCTAGAGCCAAAATAACTTCTACAGTCGAGGTTACGTCACCCAAAAATCCTATAAAATTGGTAGTGAACGACGCTACTATCGAAGGAAAAAATACTGCTACGAAAGGAGTTTCTTATAATATTGACGAAGAGCCAAAGAAAAAGATACAGAAACAGGAATCCATCCCCAAAACTGAAGATGCTCGATTAAAACCAGCAACGTTAGAGTCAGATGTAGAAGCCCCATCTCCTGAACCGGATGACGGAAATTTCTGGAGTAAAATCGGAAAGAGAGAAACCGTCTACCTCATGAAAAGGAAACAGCACATAGAAGAAAACTTGGCCAAGAATCGAAGGGCTCTGTATTGGTTCCCTGAGGACGAAGAGGAGCAACAACAAGATAATTTCACTGATGCAGCCGGTGATAATAAAAGCAACAGTCACATGCCTATGCAAGATAAAATTGGGATGCCATCAAAGGACCAACCTCAAAAAGTACCAGAACCAAGCATTGTATCAAAAGTTGAGCCGTTAGTAAAGGAACAAAAAGACAGTCCAAAAGAAGAATCTATCCCAGTTTCAGAACCTAAATCTTTAGAAGTAAAAGATAGTGAACCAATCGTGGAGGTCAAACTAGAATCAAAAGTAGAAATAAAAAATACTATTCAAAAGATTGACACAACTGTAAAAGTTGCGCCAAGAGTAGAAATCACACAAACAATCGAAGATATCGAGATAACTTTAAAGATGCCCAGCCCAGTTGAAACGCAAGTAATGCCTATCCCTAACACAAGTGAAGATTCCCCGAAAATTACTGCACCAGTTCTCCAAACTGAAATGGATGCTACTAAAACCCAATCTCTAGCATTTGTACCTAAACAAGATGCTAATAAAGTTTCCCCTAAGCTTTCAATAAAAAAGAATGAGTCACCTCGCATAAGTGAATCTGTAGATCAAAAGATTACAAAGACCATATCACTTGAAGGAGACAAAAGTAAAATAGCAACGTCTATATCTGTGCAAGATCTTAAAAATAACGTGTCAGAACCAGACAAAGTAGCGTCATCTTCAGAAAAGAGCAAAGAGCAAATTTCGAAGTCGGTGACCAAAAATACTTCTAACGTAAAGGATGATAAAAAGTCAAATCTTAAAGACGATAAAGAAATTAAAGATAAAGAAGAAAGTAGCGACTCCTCTTTGCCATCTAAAGTCGAAGAAGATAAGGCCAAACCCCAAGATACTAAAGTCACTAAGCCGGTAGCTAAACCTAAAAGTAAGAAATCTGCAGAAAAAGTTCTAAAAAAGGTAGATAAAACTCCTCCTGGTACTTGTACAGAATGCAAGAAACCTTTACCTAAAACAACACCACCTAAGAAGGTGGTAGCTCAAACAGAACATAGAGATGTAGTAAGGAAAGCTACTGCATCAATCAAAACAAAAGACCTTGATGTTAGGAGGTTTAATGATGAGAAACCGAAGCAAACCGCTGAAGTTCCTGATATTTCAACTGTAGTACAGACAGAAAAAGAAGACATTCCAAACATTCAAATTGATGTAACCAAAGAACCTACTGCAGTTACTGAGCAAATACATGCAGGAGAGGGTAATAAGTCTGAAATTGTCTCGGCAGCAGACACAGGGAACAACAAACTTGCTCAAGTAGATAAACCTGTTTCGCCCAAACTGACGCCTAAAAAGCCAGTGAAAGTAGAAGCTGCTATCAGACCTCTTATTGCTACACCGAGACCTTTACAAAAGAAGGCTCCACAAATCATTCACTCGTCAAGCTCATCCGAAAGTTCTTCCTCGGAAGAATCGTCAGATGAAGATGACTCAGATTCCAGCGAGGGCTCTGGGGAGTTTTTCGAATGCGAAAACAACCCAGACGGCAGAACATCGACCGGATCGAATGACTCTGGCTTCGACTCGTCCGCTCCCACGTCTCCTGCCGGCTTTGTCCACATAAAGAAAGGTAAACTGAAGATACACACTCACAGACAACACAACACACGAACCGTTCTACCTACTACCACGTCCTTTCCTCATCCAAGTGATTAACTTTCTGATTAACATACGGACGTTTGCACGACTGCTTATGCACGGCTTCGAGCGTTTGACTTAGGTTCCGCCCGTAGTCTGTCAAAAATATTTTCTCCATCCTCGCGATCTTATGTTTATAGACTGCGATGTAAATTGCCACCGAAAGTGTGAGAAACTGACGGCGAACCTCTGCGGAGTGAACCAGCGGCTCCTGGTCGAGGCTCTGGCTTCTAGAACAGCTTCCAAACGAGGTAGGTATTGCCTTCAACTAGAAAATCCCAAAGATTGTCCCATCACTGCACGACCCCGTGATATTGAGACCGCAATAAGAGAATCCGCGTCAGTGTTACGTCAAACACCGACCGAAATAATTTCCTATGTTTTATTGGCGTGTATCAAGCGTAACGTTTATTATTAGTTACTCTTTAAAATGTCTGTACCCTGTACCTACGGTTTGTTGGAATAAAATTCTAATTAAACCTGTCGGGTACCTTTGTTTAGGAGGTAAATCAGTGAGTTACGCACAAACGAGTTTTTCGGAAAAAGAGAATCGTAGCGAGTTCATCAAACGCATCTAGCTCGGGTAATAAATCTAGCAAAGTAATAGCGCAATAAAGTACACACATTTTTATTCGGGAAGCGTGTGCTTAGTACATTAGCGGTTGCACTATATTATGTGAATTCATATACTTAGTTGCGTGTATTGTAGCATCACACGGTTCCATGTTGTGTGGGTGTGATGCTTCTGTCTGGCCAGCAGCCAATATTAGCTGCTCACCTGTAAAGAATTAATAGTTGCAATTGCTCTTTGTATATAAATAAAAAGTCTAACTCGTTTTGTATAAATAAATCAACAGTTGATGCATTCGCTCTTTCTCTTTTCAAGTTATTTTTGGCTCGAGTTTGGCTTTATGATCTATCGGCCTCTGATTTTAAGGAGATTAATGAGAAATTATTACACGGCTATTAGGTACAGTATCCAAATGTAATTTTGATATAGAGCGGTCATTGCTTCGCGATAAATCTGCTTCATATTTAGTACGCCTTTCAAAACTATAAATCACGAGAAAATGTAAGCTACTTACTTATTTTAAAAACCTATTTAGAGGCTAAAAATTCCACCCATGCCCGGGATTCGAACCCGCGACCTCTGGCTATCCGTGCCAGCGCTCTATCCAACTGAGCTAATGGGTGGAATTTTTAGCCTCTAAATAGGTTTTTAAAATTGTCCTTAGCACGGGTAAGTGCATTAAAAATAAAAATAGTATAATCATGTGGGTACAGCGATATCATTCCGATGTAAAAACCTAACTGCAAAGTCGGTAGTCGGGGCTGTAAGTGATGCAATCTATTTAAGCCAGATGTCTCTGCCTGTACGTAATACAGAGAATAGTGTAAAGAGGTTCGAAATTTCACTGATGCCAGTGAGTCGCCCATTAGCTCAGTTGGATAGAGCGCTGGCACGGATAGCCAGAGGTCGCGGGTTCGAATCCCGGGCATGGGTGGACTTTTAGCCTCTAAATAGGTTTTTAAAATTTTCCTTAGCACGGGTAAGTGCATTAAAAATAAAAATAGTATACTTACTTATTTTCAAAGTATTAAGATTTACACAGGAAAGATTTACTTACAAACTTTAAACAAAATCACCTATTTGAACTAATGCCTAGTTCATTTCGTGATGTTTGTTATCTTGTACGTATTGATAAACTCTTTAATAAAATGGCATGTGTATGAGTGGACAGCATTAATAGAGGCAAACAGGAAGCACAGGTAGCAGAGTCTACCTATAATGATTTACGCGGTATCAATCATCAGTCATCGGTCGAGGACTGGTGCCAGCCCATTCCCGTATCTCGTGATTTAAATATCAATACGGTGAGCGGCAATTGATTTGGCGAGACTTCAAACGTCACTGTTTGTATTTTTTAATTTATTTTCGAATCGCACAGCTTTACGATCTGGCATGCGGATTGCGGTGCGTAAATTAGTTTTTTACGGTAGTCTCTACGTAATGTTTATTCGGCTTAAAACTCTAGGTGACAAAAAGTACCGTGGAGGACGATTAAAATAACTTCTCTTCCTATGGCATGACGTGAAAAAAATCTTTGTATCATTGAACTGATGGCTCCTTTATTAATTTACCTTCTATCATCACAATCTTCAACTTTTCTTTTCGATTTTTCTGTTCTTATTCTAAAAATACGGTGTGTCTTTCCATTTATTTCCTCTTGAAATTTAGATCTACATCAGTGTAAATTTTTACAAAATACGGAACCATTCATGGACACAAATACAATGTCTATCTTTCTTTATATCTGAGGCCATTTTCACAACGTACGGATACGGTTCCACTATTTCCGGAACGATCCGAATCCGAAATACAAGCCTTAGAATCCGACGTCCATGTAAGGTGTAAAAAACTGACGCCCGACCCGAAAGCAAGTCATACCCACTTGGCATTAAAGCTACTCAGCTGGGAAATAAATATGTTTTGGTTCAAGTACTACAATTTAAAAAATATTTTCAACAAGAGCACTCAACGGACGCGTAACTTTCAGCGTTTTTATAGCGTGGTGCGTAAAGCCTAAGTATAGTGATCCCCATTCCGACCAGTCCATTGTGCGTTGCAATTTCAAATTCGTTTTCTAAAAAAATGTTTTTGGGTCTTATTTATGAAAACACCATGCATTTCTTAAAACACTCCAAAATCGCTGACTAAAATAGTCGGTGGTGGATATTTTACGATGTCAACCCTTGTATGTCCCCACTGCTGGGGCACGAGTCTCTTCCTGCATCGTAGGTAGGTTAGGCCATACTCCACTACGGGGGACAAGTCCGGGTTGCTGGAGGACTGTAAGACACTGGCGGTACTTACTGTCAGAAGTAATCAATCCGCTCATAAGGCCTCTGAAATGGCTTAACAACTGCTATTACATGGCAACCCGCATCAACGGCTTAACGTGCATTTGCGAAGCACAGATACGCTCGGAACAAATGCTACTATAGCAGTAGTCACAGGACGGTCACCCATCCTCCAGCTGACCGCGCCTGTTGATACTTAACTCAAGTTATTGATTCCAATCATTCGGTTCGACTAAGCCACGAGCGCTTCACGAGCGATTTTATAACAAAAACACATATCACAGATTAAAAAAGACTCCAAATAGTTATTAAATTATTTAAAGGAATCGTCTTTTCATAAACAAGGCCGTAAATATTTCGATAAGGTTCCTTGGAAACAAATGTTCGGTATATTCTGCTAAAATAAACAAAAAAGTGCAACTTTCAACCTTCATATCTCCTAAACCGCTTGAAAAACAAATTCGTGGTAATGCTGAGGATACGTGGGTTCCGAGAAGGGCGTCAGTATACTCGTAGTTAAATTAAAACTCGTTTTTTTTGTGAAACTGGCCGTCAGCAGATGAAGTGGCGGGAATTCTAGAGAATCTAAATGCAGGTGGCGAGACACCTGGGACGTCCGCAAGTGCCGCACCAAACTCTGAAACTGCTCCGGAGGTTTTGTTGGACGAGCTCGGTAAGGGACCTGCCAGTCTTTGAGTATGTGACAGGTATGAGAGCATGACCATACGCACGCGAAAGTTTTAGTGGTGACATGATTCTTCTATAAAAGTCAATGTATATTTCACGTTAACTTATAATATAAATGTAGAGTAGAAGGTAAAATCTTACTCGTAGAAACATGAAACTTTGTCGATATCGATATCAACCCTTTTATGTCCCCACTGCTGGGGCACGGGTCAAAAAGAAATACCCATCGTACTACTGGTAGTATGGGTTGTAACACGGGTAGCGAAGGGTCTCTTCCTACATCGCAGGAAGGTTAAGAAACAAGGTGCACTTTAAGGTAAACTTTGTAAACTCTTCGAATGCAATTCTTCTTTCTATTTATCTCAGACTATTAAAACTGCAATTGAAGAGTATTTTAGAGGAATCGTGTTTCCTCTAAAACACACCTTTTAGACGCTAAACGTATATCAGTTGCAATAGTTGCTTCTTAATCAAAACCTACTTATATAACAGTAAGTAATTCATTGACTGAATCTTAGGTTTTATGTAAAATTTCTAGTTTCTTTGTTTCGCAAAGTTGTGTAGTTTTGTATTTACGAATGATCAGTTAGTTGAACAAAATTTCTATGCGATGTTGAGTTACATTTCGCGCTGTAGTTGTGTAAAATCTTGCGTTGACAGCTGTCTCTTTCTTCCCTTGTTGACAGCAAATCAACCTTTACATACGTTCAGTTTCATTTGTCACGTTAAGGGCGATTTTGCAACAAAAATGTAAAAGTTGACCTGTCGACTGTAACATGTTCGGAACGCCACTT
Source organism: Yponomeuta sedellus (assembly GCA_934045075.1). Lineage (NCBI taxonomy): Eukaryota > Metazoa > Arthropoda > Insecta > Lepidoptera > Yponomeutidae > Yponomeuta > Yponomeuta sedellus. Next base: position 17,786,120 of record OW203726.1, read on the forward strand.
GTCTTGTGTTTGTTGATTATATGTAACGTTTTTTGCTTGCTGCATTTTACTAACGCACACAACATACTCATAAATAACATTAGGAGCTTCATTTAAACATGACATGTGTTGATTATTTTGATTTATTAATTTCCTCTTTATTTATTTCTTTCGCAATTTATTTCACATTTTCACGGCACGTGGAGATCACTCATACGTTTCCTAATGTTGTTTACGACAGGAGTGAAGAAGTAAGAGATTAGACGAAAGCTGGAATGGAAATAATAAAATCTATTTCGAGAAGAATGCTTTCAGTTTAAAATACCTATCGAAATAGAACTTCTTCTATTTCGTTAGAGAAATGAAATCAATGCGAAATGACGGCAATAATTTCCAGAAAACACGGTAAAAACCAAAAAAATATTCGTCTAGCGAGACGTGATAGCATGTGACATTTTAAAAAAGTGTCAAGTGCAAAAACTGAAAACTGTTCAATGAGAATCGATAAATACAACCACTTCCGATACTTAGGTAGGTACCGAACTAAGCAAAATTTTAATATTTATTAATTAGCTTTTTTTTGCTTCATACAGTCTTGAAAATTAACGCTATTAATTTGAGAGAAAAATAAGAGTACATACCTACTTGAGTAGAATTTTGAACTTTGCTGTTTGAATGTGGTTAATTATCGATAGTGAAGAGTTACAGTTTTAGTTTAGATAGATAGAGAACACTTTATTGCACAACCAGAAAAATATTACAACCATGATTCTTAAATCTAAGTAATGTTATACAATAGGCGGTCTTATCGCTAACCATTGAATTTTAAGTATTTCTTAAATATTTTAACATTTAACCTTAAATTTCAATTGTTTAACATTATTTCGATAACACAAAATTACACCTACATTTAAAGGGTCTAACTTTCTTTACAATCGAAGGTAGAAGACACCTTCGATTATAAACAAAGTTAGACCCATCGCAAGTCGCAATATTTTTTTTATGGATAAACAAGAACAACGCTAGTAAAAATTCTATGAAATCCTAATTATAAAAACAGATCGAGTTTTCTGTCCTTTCTTGAGTACGCGTTTTGAGCCCCAAAGAGATTCTGGACTGTGTAAGCTTTTACCCAAGTATAAATAAACACTAATAGCCGTGTTAGGGCGGGCGCGCACTGGTAATTCTTGTCACTGACTGTTCGTCACTCAACATAGGTGTGGAACATTTACGTTGTTGTGCTCATTTGAACCCATGACAGTAGGGAAACATTGTAATGAAATGAAATATAAAGGTTTTATTCAAAGTAGCGCAGAAACGGCGGCTTAATGAACGTTACAACACTGTGATTGTCACCGCGCTCGTAGATTTTTGCGACCCAATATTTTTTTTAATTTTCCATCTGGTATGTACCATTCCAAATGTTTCTTAGTTTGAAGAAGAATGTTTCCCTTCTAGACCGTTACGAACCCTATAATTTTAACCGATCCTGCAACTGCACTCATGGAAGCCATCTTGTGGGCAATGAACCACAAGGTGGCGTTTGAAAAAGACTGGTGTAGTTTATCTATAACCTAGTATTAATACTCCTTGGTTATAGATAAACTTTCGATATACTTAGGTACTTTATTGTTGTACCATTTCTTTTTTCTAATGAAAATTTTCGAGAAAACTGATTCCTCGTGAATTAAATAAAGACAAATAACTCACAGTTATTATAATGGGTGCAGTTAAGAAATCTTCGATGAAGTGACAGTGACGTTATTGCCATTCTGAGAAAACACTAGTGCGTGCGTGTCCACCCTTAGAAATGTAAAGGTGGCGCGCGTTAGGGGGAAGACATGACACCTCCCACTACTTACCTAACGTAATGAACGCGTTCCATTTTCCCGCGAAAACTTCCGCGTTCCATCCGTTCTCTCTCACTTTATTTTATTAGATTGTTGCACCCGCGGCAAAATATGGCACAGAAACTCGCATAGAAATATCTTTCATCGTGATGAAATTGCTGCACGATCAAGTATTTAAATATTAAAATTATCTTTCCAACAGCGCTTCCTGGCCCTCCAGACGACTTCGACATGTTCTTAAACTCTACTCTTTCCAAACTCGTCTCTTTTTTAACATGCCATCTCTTTACTCTGTCTCTTTTTTTAAAATTGACTCTTTCCTAACTCATGTCCACTCTGGGCGACTTCGACGTGTTTTTACCGTGACACTCCCAACTCGTCTCTTTTTTAACGCTTTAAAAAAAAAGACGAGTTGTCAATGTCGTCCGGCGTCCTGGCTTCCTGGATAGAGTTTTAAGAATTATTGTTTGGACTTCTAGAGGAACACTTTGACTGCATCCAGCAGAGCTTTTTTTGCCCCGCAAAACTATCCTTAGAAAAAAATTCAATTTTTTAAGAGAATTATTTAACGTGTGAATTATTAAAAACACCTGGGTGTTGAAATAATTGTCACAACAACACACATCACAGGAATAACAGTATGCTTTTGTTAAATAGGTTTATCGCTTATGCACTGCGTAAGCGATAAACCTAGTAGTATCAATATATTTATTTTATAAAAAAATATCAACTATTTTACAATATTATAAGCTATAATAATGTAAAATAGTTGTTTAAAGTCGGGCGTAGCTAGCTTCATACGGCCCCTTAATTCATCAATCAACTAAATAATACACTTAATTGACCAAACTTGGCAAGCACCGACTAAAGGTACTTGGAAACTTCCAAATTGTATTTTCCTCAGCGTTTCTGCGAAATTGCTTTTCTCTGCGTGACAGCTAGTAAGCAATACATACTTAACTGTGTAATTGTTTTTATTTTGGGACAACGAGGAAGTTAGACAATTAAAATTTGTTTCTTGGCACGAGTCAGGAGGAATACATTGTCTTCTGCATCGAGTGGTCACTGAACTTTCAGCTGGTTAACCTGAAAGGAAATTACACACGCCCATAAATTCAAGCCTGTATGTTCACAAATCCCCATCAATGGGGATTTTCAATGGGGATTAGTGGAACAACCCGTATTCCTAAGGGGTAGGCAGAGACGAGAGTTTGCCACTTAACTTTACCATGATCCGGTCCTGGCAAACCTCATTCGATAAGAAAGAAAACTGATGAAACTCGATTGAAACTTTATAGATTCATGTGAAATATGAATATTAATAATAGCCAGGGTGCCAGTAAATGCTATTAGTTGAAACTATAAATGTTCGATAGTTTCATGCCAAATAGGCCGGGAAATGAATTGCTGATTGATATTTATTCGGGCAGATGACTTAGTAGGAATGCTACTCGTAGTAGATGCAGAAGGCTAACGGTCTTATTTATTTCTTAACTCTATTCCTTAAGACAAACGCCGCCGTACCTATAAATAGTCGAGGTAGAGATTTTACAAGGGAAAGTCTACCACCGACTACTTTATGCTGCGCTTATGAAGTATTTTATTGAAAGAGGTTTTAGTTTAATAAATAACTACTTTCAGTAATCAAACTTTCTCATTCAAGAGTGTCTACCTACTTACATTCTTTCTAATACTATGTAGTGGTAAAAAACATTTGCTCCCCCGATTCAGGAAATTCAAAAGAATGAAATGGAAGAGCCGGTAGGCGACGTCCCAGGGCGGTGAAATAGGGGATGCCAAAGACTACCCGTAACCGCCGAGATTGCACGTTGCGATTAGTTTTGATGAAGCGAAAGAGGATCGCGCTATTGCACAACACCTTGGTTTCTGCCTATCCCTCCGGTATACCCGTGAGTTTTCATAATAAAAACCGGCCAAGTGCGAGTCAGACTCGCGCACTGAGGGTTCCGTACAAACCTGTATTATAGACCTGAGTATTTGGTATGAATTTCAATTTAATACCTCTACGCGTTTATGAGGAAATGGGTAGTAAGTTTAAAATTATTAAAAAAAAATATATTATGTGATGTAACTAAAAATTTATGGTTTTCGTAATTTTTCCTTTATCTATGCTATAAGACGTTGCTTCGTACCAAATTTTAAGATTCTGAGTTCACGGGAAGCACCCTGTAGGTTTTGATTCCCTTGCAAGTGTCGAAAATTTGCGGCATAAACGGCTGTATCTTTTGATTGCGTTGGCTTAGAAGTTTGATTTTTTCACAGCTTCAAGGGACAGTAGACCTGAGTAATTGATATAAATTTCAGCTTCATACCTCTACGCGTTCCTGAGAAAAAGGGTCTTGACAGACGGACGGACGGACGGACAGACGGACAACAAAGTGATCCTATAAGGGTTCCGTTTTTTCCTTTTGAGGTACGGAACCCTAAAAAGATGCGCTGACACTGAAAATCATTAATTTGGTTCAACCTTCAACAGAGTTTTCCTTCCCGAATCGTTTTTAGGGGTCCGAACTCGAAGGGTAGAAACTCTATTATTATATCAACGGAGTGGTTGTAGCGGAGCGATAGAACGACGGCTTCTAAATTGGAAGGTTATTGGTTCAAATCCCGGCATGCACCATGCCGGCATGACTTTGTTTCCTAAGTTATGTACGTGTGTAAAGTTATAGTGGCAATACCACTCGCAAACTGTGAAAGGAAACATCGTAAGGAAACCCTAGCGTCTGATGTTTAAACGTAACTCAGCGCTTGCTTTGTACGATAATTAATAGGTATCCGTTGATTTTTTACAGAATAAGTGTGAGTCGGACTCGGCTAAGATACCGAACAGAGTAAAAAACACTTAAATATTATGTATCAAGCACAACACATAAAACCAAAACAATTCTATTTTTTTTAATCATTTTTAATAATAACCAAAATAATTTAAATTAATTATGTAATATGTGAAATCGTACAAAGTTACTTCAAAATTATGACAAACTCTAGATTACGTATTTCAAGTATCGCACATTTTTAAACTAACCTTCGTTTGTGTATCTATGTTGGTACGGAACCCTCGTTGAGCGTGTCCGACTCGCACTTGTCCGGTATTTTACATAGTATTATGCGACGATGTGATCGTAACAGCGTTAAATTAACGACTTTGACCTTGATATTGGTGTCTCCTCTTTGTCTATAAATATTTTTATACTTCGTGGCATCCAAAGAGGCTACTATGAGTCGAACGATACGGAAGATTCACTTAAGAATTACTATTTAGGAGGCAGTTCGACAACGACACTTAAGTCCGATGATAATTTATTATTTTGTTGGTCTAGCCGTTACGGACCAAGACAGAGGTCGTGGGTTCCACTCCCACTGGGGGCCGCCGTAAATTAGTACAAATGTCCTTAGTTTGGGTGTGTTTTCATGTATGTGACGTGCTTGCCTGGTTACCATAGTACATCTTAGTTTGGGACCAGATCCAGTGATTGTGTTGTGTGGACGTTATTTTAATTATAATAGATACAAAACAAAAAAAATACTGTCACATTGCCATGCCGGGGTCGTAAGCCATCACATTTAAATTTCTATGATATCAATACAAGAACTTCTTCTTTAAATGCCGTTACTTAAAGTTTTTACACAGCAAACGTGTATTTGAGCAGTAAAAATGGTTGCATAAATAATATTTAGAATTTTTATTTTGGTAACAGACGACAAGTATAATAAAATATGTCGCGCGATGTCTTGTTTCTTACTAAGTCCGACTGCAATCGTGTGTGGACGCGGGTTGCATGTTGGATTTCGCATGGAAAAAATTATGGCATATATTATTTTGTCAAACCTTAAACCCAATGTTGTCAACACCCGAGTGTTGACAGTAGATACGTAAAGAAAAAAATATACCATTTTACTTCGAAGTAATAACTAGCGTGCGACAAACTTATCTGACCCGGTGACAGCGTCACTTTTCTCATACGGAGTGCTTAGTGCGAGTTTTTTAACTACTCGATCGCGGTAACGTAAACTCATATTTCTATGGCATCGAGGAAGCGCCACCTAGCGACAAATATGGAAATTAAAATTGCTGAGTGCGGTTGTAATGGTTTACGTTGAGAAGTGAACACGTTTACCAGCCAAAACACGAATAAATGCGAGTGCGAGTTGTACTGTGACAGCGTTTTGCCAGTTCGAACGGTTAACTTACTCATACTCACTACTCAATGCTCGATTAACGCGGTAGTAAAGTTATTCGATTGAATCTGTCAAACTCGCACTAAGCACTCTGACTTTTGACCGTCATAAATACTGATTTTTTAAATACTTTCCTTTTACGCTACGTAATTAAGTTATGTAATGTAATGTAAGAGTTAAATCTTCTAGTAGTACTCGTAATCATCTCTGAGCTAGGCCGCGAACACAGACAGACAAACGACTTTTGCCACGGAAGGACATGGAGCAACTATAAGGGTTCCTTGAGGACTTCGGAACCCTAATGGATCACAACTCGAAAAAAAATATTAAAAGTACATTTCAATACATCTTTGGCGTGTATCGTCAACGTAGCGTTAAACTCGCGGTACGATCAGAGCTTTAAGAACGAATGCCACATGTCGCTGCCGTTTTGTCATGTCATTTGATGGTTAATTACGATCGATAACATAATTATGCGTTTGCCAGCTAACGTCTGTGCATTTATTGTTACTGAGCTGTGCATGTCGTCTTTCGATAATATTTCTTGTCTATCAATGATTATATTAACTACTAGCTGACCCAGCGAACCTCGTACCGCCTAACAGTCGATTCTTTACTTTTTTTTATTTTTCTCTCGTTAAGAACCGTCGTCGTACTTCAAGGATTATCAAAAAAAAAAAAATTAGCGACATCGGTTCAGCTGCTCTCGAGATTTGCGCTTACCAACACATTCAGCGATTCATTTTTATATTATAGATAGACTAGCTGACCCAGCGAACTTCGTACCGCCGAACAGTCGATTCTTTTTTTTTTTCCCTCCGTAAGAACCATTTTATTTTTTATTTTCCTTGGTGTACAATAAAGAATATTCTTATCTTATCTTAACCATCCTCGTATTTGAAGGAATATAAAAAAAATTGCGAAATCGGTACAGGTGCTCTCGATATTTGCGCTTACCAACACTTTCAGCGATTCATTTTTATATTATAGAAGATGACAATCCGATGTACGTGTACCTATTACACTGTATAGCAGATTAACAAGAATACGCTAAGTGATGTTTATTGATTTGTCATCATAAACTAAGCATTTAAAAACCTATTTAGAGGCTAAAAATTTCACCCATGCCGGGATTCGAACCCGCAACCTCTGGCTATCCGTGCCAGCGCTCTACCAATTGAGCTAAATAAATAAATAGGTTTTTAAATTTGTCCTTAGCACGGGTTAGTGTATTAAAAATAAAAATAGTATAATAAACTAAGCAGTTTATAATAGCAGTAGTTCATAAGAAGGGCTCATAAGAAGGGCATGAACCGTAACTTGTCGTTATTGTATCGGAGTAGAGTGCATTAATGGTCGTTCTGCTGACGACTACATGAAATTCTATACAGGGTGTTACAAAATCCCCAAATAGGTAACAAAAATTGTATTTGGGGATTTTGAAAATAAAATGGGGGTCCTACTCTATACGATTCATAAGAACAACTTTTACTATAAGAAAACATGCAAAATAACGTCATCAATTTTATTTATTTCGATACCAGGTAATTTTAGTATGGAGACGTTGATAGTTCGCAATTTAAATATTTTTGGCATAGTAACAGTTTCTCGTACCGACATGTCCTGTCACATTTTGTATAAAATCCTTGTGCTACTTGCATAAATTCACGCAGACCTTTATCAAAATGAGGTAGAGGTATTCCCTACCACGTAACTTACGAGTTGGCCACTGAGCCAAATAAAAAACCGACTACAGTCTGTTAGCTTTTAGAATATACCTGGGGTAGAATCGGATATATTCGTGTAATAGAAATATCGGAACTAATATGACACTTAATTTCGTATATAGAGCAGGAAGTATTACACTCGTGTGGTTTCGGCGAAAACCGAAGCCTATTCTAGAGCCCGAGGTATATTCTGAAAGCTAACAGACTACGTTTTATTTTACTCAGCTAAAGGTAAAAGCTTAGGTAATACTCGGAGTGTAAAGTTGTGCCAAATTAAATATTGTTTTAAATTAAATGTTCTTTTTTCGGTCGAATTTCGTTAGCGGACCCAGTGGGTTGTCTATTGGTTACGTAATATTTATTTTGCAACCAAATCCCTTGGCTACGAACAGACGTATAAACAACCCACCACTGCAATTTATGATCCAAAGTAGTCTGTGGAAAGTATCCCAGAAGAGAGTGTTAATTAATTAAGCATATTATTATGAGTTAGTATCATTATTTACAATTTATATCTTAAATCTCTTTGTGGTGAACATTGGCCAGCACATGCGTGGCAATAACTCATGCAACCGTAGCGTGGATATCAACAATCGGACGGATGAGACGTTTAGTGCACTCGGAAAGCGAAATGTTCTAGAAAAACTGCTGTCGTTTCGAATGCATGGTGTGAATTTATGTGAAATAAATTGCTTGTTTATTAAAATGTTCGGTGGGGGGCACCTTTCGGTTACTGATGTGCCGTATTTTGCTACATGTACATATTTTGAGTGTAATAGATGACATCCACATTTCTGATTTTGAGCACTATATGATATTTTTGTACATTCAATGATGACCAGCAACCTCTTAAATTTATGGGAGTTCGGAATAGCTCCAGCGACACATCGTCTCGAGAGTGCTTATGTGTCGCTGGAGATATTCCCAACTTTATCATATTTATACGGCTACAGGAAATGTAAAGTTTATTGCTATATATACTGTTATATTATTATATGATGTAGTAAATACAAATCATGCACGAACCAAATTAAATAAATGCTTACAAAATGACGTATGTAAAAAAGCAATCAATCAGTAACAAACATTGTCACCTGATTAAATTATCAAAACAGTTCAACCCCACGTTGGGTGCCAGTTAAGACTCATTAAAATAACCACAAATAAAATTTACTTGTACCATTGAATTTAAATTCAATGCTAGTACCACCGTTACTGAATAATAAGTGCTAAACAGATGGAAGACATGATAACAGATAAAGTTAACTATTCTTATAATAATAGCGTAAAAGATCGAAATTGTAAAAAATATATATATTACATCACAAGTATTTATTGTACACACAAGAAAAAAATACATTAAAGGACAATACTTTAATAAAGCATAATACTGAAATGGATTTTAAAAGAGGGAACGAAGCAAGGTGGCCGTTGTAATTTGTCAACAAATTTGTGGAGCATTTGCTGAGGATTTATTTTGGAAGGAATTAGCCACCCTTGTGGAGTGATTTCAAATCAATTTATCTAATTTGGCTCTAAGAAGGTAGTAATGTCAGCTGACAATGTCGGGTCTTTAACATTTGTTTGAAGAAAGTAACATGCCACGCACGTCCAAATTTAAAGTGGATATATTAATATACATATTTAATACTGTGGCTTAAAGCCACTGAAATGCCACATTGGATTTTTGTTTCAATTAATGAGTAATCTCAAAATGGTACAAGTCTCTGCGCTAAACCGAATACTAATACCTGGTTTCAACACACAGAATCGTCGACGGCATACTCCCTGTTCAGAAAGACGGGCAGGTTCACCCCGCCAGCGCGCTCCATTCCAAGATACCGTAAATACAACATCGACGATTTCCACTTCGTCAAAGTTCTGGGAAAAGGGAGTTTTGGCAAGGTACGTTTAGTTCAATAAGCTATTTTAGTTTGTAGTCTCTTTAAGAGGTAAACTCGCCATTGTGCATACATTTTGTATCTTAGGTCTATATACCATGTAGAGTCTTTATGGTAGTACGCAAAAACTGGAAAATGTTTCTTCCGTATCGAAATAACAAAACCGCATCCAATAATCGTTTAAAATTCGTTTAGGATTGCATGGAAATAAACAAATTAGAGTCTGTTTATTTTCATGCTATTTTGAAATTTGACTCTCGGTACTCTCTGAATTTCTAAACGAAAAAACCGGTCAAGTGCGAGTCGCACTGGCGCAGTGAGGGTTCCGTACAAATTTGAATGTACTCGCATATTATTAAAAGTTTAGTCTCGCAGTTTTTTTCTAGGTTTTCCCAATTATTTTTCTATTTTTTGTGATTTAACTGCAAAGGTAAAGTTTTAAATTTTTTTCATGTATTTGTACAAGACGATATTACTTGCCAAATTTCATAAACCTGAACAACGGGAAGCACACTATGAATTTTGATTCCCTTAAGGCATTAACCTAGAAGTTTTCGTTTTTCACAGCTTCAATGGAGCGAAGAATTGAGTTAATGGTTTAAATTTCAACTCGATACCTCCACGCGGTCTTGACAAACGGACGGACGGATAAGGGTTCCGTTTTTCTTTATGTGGTGCGGAACCCTAAAAAAAAAGAAATATAAACTTGCGTATAGAAAGTTATTTAATTTAATGTTCTGAAGAGACAAGTTTTGGGCTTTACTTAGATGTTTTTAATCACACGTTGTATAAATGTGTTTTCTGTGCAATATAGTAGGTATTGTATACTTCATACGCGTATAACGACCAGTTTTGGCGCAAAAGAATTCGATGGTAGAAGATTGAAGCCTCGGCGTCATACATAAACCTCTTTCTAACTAAACTCGCCGACATTTTACTCCAGGTTGATAGACATACATAATATACGCATCGAATGACCAGAAAGTGTCTTTTACTACAGTTAAAGAAGGAGAGACTAGCTTCATTTGGTCACTTCTTCAAATGTTCGACATCAATCCTTTTATGTCTCCACTGGTGGGGCACGGGTCTCTTCTTGGATCATAGAAAGGTTAGGATATACTCCCCCACGGGGGCCAAGTCCGGGTTAGTGGAGGATTGGCAGGCAGTGGCGGGCCTTACTGTCAGAAGTTATCAATTTTTCCGAGTCGGAAGCATTTTGTTCGTTTCGCTTTTTATTCTGTTTCGTAAGACCCGTTGATGCCGGCTGACATGTAATGGCAGGCGTTAAGCCATGTCTTCAAATATATTCGCGATCAATAAACAAATTAATTCTAAGACAGAAGTCATATCATCTTCAGAATTCTTTGGGTATTGTTTTCGCCGGCTGACCCAAATGTTGGGGTTGAGTCGTGCCAGCTGATTAGTGTCGCTGCCCACCGCACAGTTATAAATAGTAGGATCGACTTGTATCGACAATTGTTTGACGAAATTAATAAAAGTACAGCTTCTGTAAGTAAGTCTAATGCTTTAAATACCGCACTGGTGTTGATCTCATAAGGGTTATGGTTTATTAAGGAAATAAGTGAAATAGTACTTGGTTACGCTGGGGGTGAAAGTATACAGTAACTTATTTAGTCCCGAGACAGGGTGGGTGCCCTAGCACAGCGGGGGCGCCAATAGTTCGAGGGTCTAAATAAGTTTTTAACCCGAGGTAAACGCTGTGCTTTTCATTGCGAACATAAGGAAACTCTACAACTCTGAAAAACAAATGTAGATCGGATTGCCGCTTTCCCACTTATCTTTTTTTCTGTAACCGGTTGGTTAGCTATTAAATTTAGCATTGTCATTTTCATCATTGAAAAAATGGTAATTATTTTCCGTTATTTTAAAGAAATAGTCAAAGGTAAATTTATTTCCAAATATATATTCTTTAATTAATACTTAAGTTAATGCTATTTAAATTTTACATCGGAGTGGCTATATAGAAAGTTATTATAGTTCAACAGAAATGTAAAAATAAATTGAGTGTTATCAATTGAAAACGATTCTCCCTAAGGCTCAAAAGTATTGCTTTCAACCCGTTTCTCAGGCAATTTCAGACCTATTTTCAAAATATGAGTAATGAAATAGTATATTGTTTACTTAGGGAACAAAGAACATTTTAAGGCTAGAGTGTTTCTTTGTATCCAGAGCGGAGCGAATTATTCTAGAGTTGGAGCCCGAACGTAGCGAGGGATTCAAACTACTTACATCACTTGAGCTTAAAAAATGTTGCTCCCGAGGTGGACACTCTACGTTTTATCACCTTCTAAGAATATCGTCCAATACTAGGATCTCTGGAGTTAATAGAATACTTTCTCACTAGTTGAAGACACACACACACACACACACACACACACACACACACACACACACACCCTCATATATATAAAAACGTAGTACTAGAATCTAAATAATTATGAATATGTTAACGAACAAAGGCAGTTATTTGTTAATACAATGTTCGTGATCGATCTTTTGGTGATTGGAACTTAGAAAAAATATCCATAGTTAATCCAAATTCAAGTCACCTTTCTTGACTGAGGGAGCAAAGAGCTATTTTGCTCCCTGTTTACGAGGACTACATAGCTTTTTTTGAATCTCAATCTAAGAATCTTTATTTAGCCATCTTTAAACATCAAAAAAGATCACACAATAGAAAATCACATAAGACCTATGATTGATCTTATTGTAAAATCTGAATAAGCATCCTGTTGGTGCTCCTTAATAAATAAAACAAAAGCAGACTGAAGTTTTTACGTCGAAAAATTGCTGCAATCTTAAACATAAAATTTAAATATCGTTCAGCTTGTAAGCACAAACTATTCCTCAGATTGCATCCAAAGCTCCATGTACCCCTTTATACCTTGCCATACAGAGCTGATGCAAATAAGTTTTTTAACGCTGCATTGCTGCCGATTCCGTGAATTGATCGTATAGACAGAGAGAGTATATAAAACTGAATACTGAACAGTATTTAATGCTGGTACATATGTATTGTTGTGTTTGCCCAAATAATTGAAGCGAATTGTTAGCGCAGTCACCGTCCGAAAATAAACACAAAAATACGGAATTTTGCCAAGAAAAAAATATTGCTTTTGCTCGCTTCTGGTCCGCATATTGGCACGAAATAAAGTTACAGAAGTACAGAACTAAAACTTGCCTAATATAAATTGGACTCGCGCACGCAAGAACCCTAAGATCTCTTACCGTCATTCATTTAACATTTGTATAATGTTGATTATACTACTGTTTTTATTATTTGCTGTACTATATAATCATACGAATTTGACACCGCCACAAAGTGGAAGAAGACTATAGCGGGACGATCTCTACACGTTCTTACCCATAAGTCAGAGGCCGTCAAGGACTGAGGGGAGGCCTTTGCCATTTTCTTAAGTCGCGCTGGGCTTCCTGAACGCCGATGAAAGTCGACCTTCTGTTTTACGCTGTAGTATTAGTTGGTTACGTAGGTAGGTACTTTGTTAAGATATGAGCTTGTAACGTAAGTAGGTACAGTGCGTGCGTAGGCCGCGCCTGAAAGATGCGTCTAGAATTCGAAGTGTGACAAAGGCATAAATTATTTTCGTAGTTGAAATTTAGGAACAATTCCTAAGAGACATTGATTGGAATTCTAAAAGCAGTTCATAATAAAATTATCCAAATAATACAAATGTTAAAACAAGATACAATAGAAACAAAAAATATAGATTTATCCAATACATAATATACTTACAGGTAGTCATAGGTAGTGAAAATTATTAAAATTAGAATATTATAATATCAAAACGATATTAAACAAATAGTAGTTTAGTATTTTTAGCCTCTAAATAGGATTTAAAATAGTAGTAATGAAACGTAACCAAATAAATGACTTCAAATTTATTCAAGTTGTTTCAGAATAATATTCAGAGTAATAGAGACTAGTTAAGACACTAGTCTATTTGTTGTGCAGGTACATCAATAGAGATATTTTACAACATGCTATTTTGGAGTTCCTTGAATTAAAACGAGTGTTACATAGGTGTTACGAAGAAAGTCATAAAATAAACAAGCCAGCGGATGGAAGGCGGCGGGCGATAAGTTACGAGTGGTTTGCAACCGTGTCAACTGGTTAGGAAATGGAATGAAAATAGATCTTCTCAGTGATGTAGCATAGGTCTGCTGGGCATTTCGTTATTTGCATAGATTACTAATAGGTAATTATTATAAGGGTGGTACTTAGTTAGTGATTAGTGGTTAAAAATGTTGAAAATACTGCTTTATTGGGAGATTGGAAGAGGAGAACATCGACACATAATTGAAAAATGTTATAATCGTTTACAGCATTTTCGTCTTTAAATAGGGCACGTAATAAGTAGAAGTAAGGTAATGTTGCTTTTCCTGTTTGAACTAAAATTTATAAGTCAATGGGAACTGCCCTCGTAGGTTTGATACCTACTGTTTGTGGCAGTATGGAAAGTATTACACATCGTCAACTTAGAAGCTTGAAATTTTCATGAAAATTTTTCCTTTTTGAGTTTACCTTTACATGAATAGTAAAGATAACACAGATAATATAGGTACTCATTAGGTGTCTCTTGATTGTGGGCACAGAAAGTACCCTGATTGGCACACAGCAGAACCGTTCGCTCGTTTAGGGCTGTAGCTAACCTACCATACATATTAATGTTCGAACGCTCTCGTTGGTTCGTCTTTCCCAACAAGCTTATTTATTTACGGTTTTATTTATAACTCGATTCCTTAAAACGCTACTTAGAGGCAGTTTAAATAGTCTGTGGTAAAGGGAAAAACTTTTGTAACCACGGATTAAATAAACTGTATCTGAGGAGTGTTTGAGAGGAATCGTGTTTTTATAAATTAGGCGCGAGCCTTGACGTGCCGAATTATCTAGCCAGCATAATCGACATTGTGTTCACATGATTATACTCTCTTTAATGCTCTAACCCGTGCTAAGGACAATTTTAAAAACTTATTTAGAGACTAAAAATTCCACCCGCGACCTCTGGCTATCCGTGCCAGCGCTCTTCCAACTGGGCTAATGGGCTCAGTTGGAAGAGCGCTGGCACTGATAGCCAGAGGTCGCGGGTTCGAATCCCGGCATGGATGGAATGTTTAGCCTCTAAATAGGTTTTTAAAATTGTGTTCACATGTGTAACGTAAAAGGTTCACACTACGCTTTTCCCCGTCCTCTTTTCCTGGATGCGACCCATGCTGGTTAAACCATTAGATTTAACTACCTGTCTCAGAAATAGACCGAGGAATCAGGTCACTGGAGAGCCGTCCACAATGCATGATTTTCGACACTCAAATAAATGACTCCGCTATTTCTGCCGGTGGGTCGGAAAATGCGGATTTGTTTCAGGTTTTGTGGTATGATCTGCTTTTTACGTATGATTTGTTAAAAGGCTTAGGTAGTGTCGAAGTGACCTACTTAAGTAGATCACAGAGAGTCGAGACGGTGTGACAGGCATTTTGTACCTAGAATTAGCTACGACTGCGCTAAATCATAAATAGATCGAAATTTTGTTGATAAAAATCTAGTAGATATGAAATGGAATATTTTTATTGAGAAATACAATTTGCCGCAGTGAATTATGAAGCCCTTGCTCTCGAATTAGGATAACCTGTGCGTCAGGAGCAAGTGTCTTCCCTTCTTCTTCAGGCTATATTAGTCCACTGCTGGACATAGCCCTCCCCTAATGAGCGCCATAGCGCAAGGTTGTGCTATCATTGGGGGGTAATGCCCATAATCCCCACGCTGGGCATGCGGGTTGGGGATCGCAGTTTGGTGGAATTGTACTGCAGGTGGCGCTGCTGCCCACCCCCCGGTTTGTGTCCCTTAGTCGCCTTTTACGACACCCTTAACTAAGTGTTATTTTTTTTAATGCACTAACCCTTGCTAAGGACAATTTAAAAACCTATTTAGAGGCTAAAAATAACAACAACAACAACAATAACAACAACAAAATAAAGAGTAAGTCCAAAGAATCCTAAAACAAAAACAGAAACTATATATTTTTAAAGTCAGCAATTCTCGGATATATCATAGCGAATTACAAAACTAATTAAATTTTAGTTGACAGCTTACGAGTACGGACTAAAATTAAACTGTAAATGTCAACCATCGCGTCATACACTACTCGGTTTCGTTGAACTTTTCAGACGACTGGGAGCACACTGGGAGAGCAGACTATGCACCTACGTCGATAGGGCGCGGTACCAACCGCTGCAAATGCCAAACTCTACTAACCGTAGTAGAGATTAGCACGCACAGCGCGACTGAAAGTAAAGAAGTTTTCTCGATTTAGGACAATTCTCTTGTTCAAAAAGTAAAGAAAAAAAAAAAGATAAGTAATTAAAATAACCTTTTTCTGCAGTCAATATCTTTAGACACCATTGTACCTACTAGTACTTGTATCGTACTTCTGCTTCTTGTCCCCTGTTTTCATGAACAGTCTGACCAGCGGTTCAGACGGTTCATGAAAGCAGGGGAACGCCTGTAATCGACCTAGACGGGATCGGAGGAGCTGGTTGTGATGTCAAAGCACGGTGCAGGGCTGACCGTAACCTCGACTCCGTGGCACCGTGCCACCTGCAGACGCGCAATCCCTCGGGTCACCTGGCACCGTCCTACCTATCCACTATTTATATCTGTTATTCCGAGCTAGCCGCGGCCATCTTGATTATTGTGACGTCACTCAGCACGTGTTATCGGCCCCTACGCTTCGTATTATGTTGTCTTTAACTGTGGTTATATGTCCATCTCTGTGGTCGTTAGCTTTGATTTTGTGGCAAACATCACAGTGGGTTGTCCGGACAGTAATTTATAAAGATACCGCTTTTGAAGTTTAGAGCAACGCCTTGCGTGTCATAAAACTTCATACGTGGGAAGGGAATCGCGCGTAGGTAATTATTATACGCATTTCAGCAGCCAACTCCCAAAGGATTGTACACATTACAACGGGCCAGTGACGTGCAAGCGCAGATAGGTACAAACTAAAATCAACCTTAAATACTTAGTTATATATTATTTACTTAATTAGGTAGATTAAACCTGACCATCTTTTGAAAAAGATAGTTCTAGTTAGACTCCACGAAGAACTTTACTTAGAAACCAACCATTTTTTTTACGTAGCCTCGTTTGTGTCCCACTGCTGGGCAAAGGCCTCCCCCAACTCAGACCAGAAGTTTCTGTCTTGTGCCACCTCAGACCACTCCGGCATGTGTCGGTCGAGATCGTCTCGCCAACGTTTTCTTGGCCTACCTCTCCTGCGACGACCGCCTTGTGGCACCCACTCGGTGGCAAGTCTCGCCCACCTATCCGGGTGCATTCTGCTGATATGCCCTGCCCAGCTCCACTTCAACCACGTAGTCTGGACACCCACATCAGCTATGCGTGTTTTTGAGCGTAGCGTAGTGTTGCGGATATGGTCAAACCTTCTGACGCTCAACATGCTACGCTCCATAGCTCGCTGGCAAACCTTGAGCTTGGACTTCTGTTCTTCGGTCAATGACCAAGTCTGGGAGCCGTAAGTGAGGACGGGCAGCCAACCAACCATTATCAACTGAAATAACCTTTCGTGTAGCTATATATGGGTACCTACTTAGTAATATGTAACAACTTCGCGATTATTGATTAAGAAAAAAGGGAATATTAATTACCGAAGTTAAAATTAAAATACTTTCAAGGTTAAAGACTAGTACAAGAGGACGTCACAGCGACGGGCTGTTTTACACATGTACTCGTAGTCTCTAATTTCGTAAGTATTGTGGATTATTTTAGATTTAGATCGTGCCACCCGCACGTCGCCGCTGTAACGTGGGTAGACCTTTAAGCTGTGGATTACACAATCGTTACGTACGTAACTCCAATTGGTACTTTGGAATCACAGCATGCATTGATGACGATTGCACTGTTTATGTTTTCACACGTTCACATTACATGCGTAACTGCAATAAACAATCGCGACGTTATAATGTAGACGGATCGATATAGCGGTAGGTGTAGATCTTTGCGTCATTCTTGCCAGGTTCTTTACTTCCTCGTTGGAGCCGTTACGTACACCGAAACTGACTGTACTGTGAAACAATTAGTGGTGGCATACGTCCATCCATTTATATAGTATGCCGAGTAGAAAACCAAAGTATTTTTCCTAAGAAATAATACTGCCCCAGTTGCCTTTGACATAGAGCCAACTACAAAGAAAGCAACCAATGATATATGGACGCTATTAAACGATCTACCTACATATCACGCCGATGTCACACTTGCTTCCTGGCATATATTTCAGGAGCTATATCCACCACACTCTATTTATATTTCCTTTTCAACTACGCACGAGATCCCATAATCCATGTAAAATAATGTATATTACATCATATCCATGTTAAGGAGAGATAACACGACCGGGTTACTCTACCTAAAGCTATTGGTACAAAAATGTTTATTCAGTCCATTACAGTTACAGATTGCGCACAAATAGCGCCAAGACTACCAATGAAGTATTACCACCATAAATAGCTGCATCTGATGAGTCTCACTCGCGCGCTCTATCAAGATACAACGGGTTAAGGGCTGTGTTTTGTATCCCTATAAGGGTACAAAAGGCTGCTTAAAAATCACTATTCACATGATTGATGATTAGTCAGACAATTTCGCAAAAAAAATATTTTAGAGACATTTATTCTTTATCTTTGCTCAATGCATAAAATCCTAATGTAAAAGCACCACGGGCTACCAAGTTAGGTAAGTGTTAAACCCGTATACCAGATAAAAGACTATATTCTATACTAAAAGAATTTAGAAAGTTAAATCTTTGAGCAGACTACTGGTTAACAGTTGGTTATTAAAACAACTGCTCGATCCTTCAAATGTTATTAACCTCTTGAAATTAGAGGTCTATTTGTGAAACACAGGTCTTTAAAACACGTCCAAAGATGCAGTATAGTCTGTAGTAAAGGGAAAGACTCAGGGCCACTTTCTATATTGAGAATTATGCTAAGTAAATAGTTAACTGTAGTGCTGCCTCTTCGATTTTTTCAGAAAAGAGTGTCATAGATCGTTACTTAAGGACCTATTTACTAAGTGAAATTCTTAATTCAGAAACCGTCCCTGAACTACAGATTATTTAATCTGCCTCTTAGGAGGGTTTTAGAGGGATCGTGTTTTTAGAAATAGAAGCGTTGCTATCTCGTAGAATTTAAGATATATTTTTTTTGTCTTAAAGGTATGTTAGGCGATACAGCGCCTAGTGGCAAACTTTACCTACCCCAGATAGGTTAAATTACCACACAGACACTGTGGCACCTAGGACATACTTCGCACTGATATACTCGTACCACTCGTCTATCTGAAGAAATACACTTCCTTTCCAATTTCACTTGGATGCACATTTGTAGGTTTACTAACGATAAAAATATTTCCACCAGGTGCTTCTGACGGAGCTTCGCGATACAGAGTACTATTACGCCGTCAAGTGTCTAAAGAAGGATGTGGTTTTAGAAGACGATGACGTCGAGTGTACTCTCATCGAAAGAAAAGTCTTAGCGCTGGGCACCAACCACCCGTACCTCTGTCATTTGTTCGCGACTTTTCAGACTGATGTGAGTATTGTGGAGTAAAAATGTGAGAGCCAAATAAAAACTAACACAGTTTACAACAGGCGCTTAAGCGCCCAATTCAGTAGTCACATTTTTGTTAGGCAGATATTTTTCTAGCCCTCAAGGAATTGGCACCCACCGTGGGACCTTACGAATCTCAATTTGAAATGTTGCGTAGTACCTATTTTATCGTGTTATATGGACGAGAATATAATTTTGCTCAGTCACAGATATTTCTTTTGGGTTCTACATGTCTTTAACGCCTTGGGCCTAAATTTATTACCAATAATCAATGTTACGTAAAAAGCAATCGTATAAACTACTACAATAGAAAGAGAACAATAAAATATTTCACTGAATCTGTGACTTGATGAAAAGCTTGATGCACTAGTGTTGCATCATTCATTTTTGCACTACTTTCAAAGTACGGTAAAACTTACGTTTGCTAAAAGTTAAGTTATATCTTCAGTAATACAGATCTCATTGTATATCTAAGTCTTTCAGCATCTGATGTCCCTTTCCTTTCCACAGTCGCATCTGTTCTTCGTTATGGAGTATCTAAACGGCGGTGACCTGATGTTCCACATCCAGCAGAGCGGGCGCTTCCCGGAGTCGCGGGCGAGGTTCTACGCGGCCGAAATTGTCTCCGGACTCAAGTTCTTACACAAGCGGGGCATTGTTTACAGGTACTGGATAGCATAACATAAAGCAGCCTGTTTACGTCACACAGTAGGGCACAGGCCGTCTCTGTGCCCTATTGTGTGGGCTTATTCACCACGAGTGCCCGTTTGGATTGGCGATACAGGTACTGGATGATGTCTGTGGCTATATCATAATAGCATGGCATTAAGACGGAGTTTACACGTTCAGTCTAACGTCAGTCAATTCCATCAGTCTGGTTAGACTGACGGCAGACTGATAGTCTATTCAGTGGACTGATTGGACCAGACTGACGGATATTCGAATATTTTGATGCTTTATCAGTAGGGCTCAGATAAATATGTAAGCACTTATTTTTTATTTGAATCATTTGCATTAGTTATTTAGTGTTTTACATCAAACATGATTTTCTGAACTGGAAAATTAGGTTTTTAAAATCCATATTTTTCCAATTTAATTACATTATTCCATATTTCTTGTCTTTAGTACTTACTTCAACTAAAAAAAAACCGCAGAATGTCTGCTTTCATATCGCCGCGAGAATACAGTCGTTGCGCGCCTTAAAAACATTATTAAAATAATTTCATTGATTGAAAAGAAAAAAGGCCCTGTTGCTGAAGTGGTAAAATTTATAATAATGTTTGTCCTTGAAAAAAATAATACAAAAAATCAAAGATATTCTTAGTGGGATATCGAACGCCAATCCAGAGGAAGCATAATATTCACTTACAGAGTTGTGCAAAAGTAAGTTTGCGCCAGTTACTTTGACGTAGAAAGGTCGTTCAGCCGATATAAAGCGTTTTTCTGACCAAACAGAAGGAGCTTCAATTTTGAAAATTTGAAGAAATATATTGTATACTGCAACAACTCGAATAAAGAGGTAGACTAAACTGTAACTAAACAATTTAATTTCAAAAACCCATTTAGAGGCTAAAAATTCCACCCATGCAAATTTTTTGCCTCTAAATAGGTTTTTAAAATTGTCCTCAGCACGGGTTAGTGCATTAAAAACGAATATAACAATTTAATTTCGTTCATTTTAATTTTTCGTGTTTTGTGTTTGGTATTAGTTGTCTTTTTAGCCCATATTCTTCCATATTTCCGTTTCTTAGATCCATATTATATGTAATTTTTTTTTATTTTTTCGCACATATTTATCCGAGCCCTATTTATCAGTCTCGCATCAATCCGAGGTCACGGAGTGAACTGACGCCAGACTGAACGCGTAAACTCCTTCCGACGTGTTGGTAACCGGATCTTATTACTATGCCTAAACAATGTGCCTGTCTTACCTTTGAAGGACTATAGATAGATATATAGAGAACACTTTATTGTACATAAAAAAGGAAATTACACAGATATTTCTTAACCATAATAATAAAGATATTTCAAACTGTAGACTGGTTTTTAAATTTCAAGATTTTTTTTTTAATTGTATATTAACTGTCAAATGACATCCGCTTCCGCTACACGAGTTAACGCGCTCGTTACTTTGCGCCTGCTGCGAATAGAACAAACAATCCGCTATTTGACACGTATCAAATTTGACGCGATAAATGAATATTTCCTATAGTATTTAACGTAAAAAACCGAAATATATTGATTTTGTAAGTAACTATGCAGGATGGCTGCAAAATTTGCAAAGTAAAAAAAAAAATTCCTCTTCATCTTGAAAGCATCTAAAGTACCAGTGGACATTGATTATTACAGGACTTACATCAAAGCGAGTTTCAATTGATAAGGAGTCGGGGTTTCTTTTGGCAAGTTTGAGCCAAGTTTTTCGAATATTAATTTCAATGGGTACACGAATCGGGTTATTCCACTAATCCCCATTGAAAATCCCCATTGATGGGGATTTCTGAACTTTTTGTTCACAAATCCCCATTGCCAATACTAAGATACGCCAATGGGGATTTGTGAACAAAAAGTTCATAAATCCCCATTGGTATATAAAACAAATATAAAGAACAACACATTAGTATGAAACAAGTATTTATATTGTATTACTACTAATACATATATTATTCAAACACAGTTTATAACAATTTATCAAATCAGAGATGATGGATTAGTTTTACACTAACGTAAATAACGTTAATATAAAATTAATAGAATTAACTTGTTATTACAACACAATCACATTTTCACCGTCATTAAAAAAATCACATATTTATTGTCAATTAAATTCTATATTTCAATCATCTTAATTTTTCCAAGCAATGGCCAATCGTAATTTCGCCATTAACAAGCTCCATTTGGACCTCCCGTATGTAAACATCGCGATTAATACTTTGGATTGATCTTTCTGTAATCCCTATGCTCCCTTGAGTAAGCCGCAATGCAAGCACTTCGTAGTACAATGCATCTTCAGCCAACGAAGTGAGAAGCTTCATAAGATTAGGATTCTTTTTCACCACGCGATGTTTGATTTGTTTGTTCCATGATTCGACCAAATTATTAGTGCGATGGCTCTGACAAAATGCACACCATATTTGAATGAAGTCCTCTTTTACCCATTGAACAAGGCTTCTAAGTAAATAAAGATAGTAAAAAAAAACTGATTTAGTTTAGTTAATAAGAAACATGTGATTTTATCAATGACAATGAAAATGTGATTTTTATGTAATACCTCCTCTTCCTCTTCAGGCTATATTAGTCAACTGCTGGACATATCCCTCCCCTAATGAGCGCCATAGCGCAAGGTTGTGCCATCATTGGGCGGTAATGCCCATAATAATGTAATACCTAGTTACATAGAATCTGTGATTTACTTAGTAAATGTAAAACTCATGTTCAATTTAGATAAGGATGTCTGATTCAAAAAATATGTTAAGCACACTTTGTGCCAAAAGGGCTACTATAACATAAAGGATTATTTAGATGACAATGAGGTCTGGAATTAAAGCCAGTACAATGTATCAGTTCTATGTTTATAATAATTATGGAAACTATGTTAATTAAGGACTTTTTGAAAATACTAAGTTAGGAGTTTTTTTGTCCATTTTTTCTCCTAAATGATCTAGATTTTGAAATAGACACCTAGTCTGAATTGTACGTTCATTAAGCCGCAGTTTCTGTGCTACTTTGAATAAAAACTTTTCATTTCATTTCCTTTTCATTTCATGATTACAACTCTGATTTTATAAATTGTTGAAAGACTGTGTTTGTATAATGTAGGTATTGGTATTACAAAATAAGTACTTTGTGATTCATAATTAATGTGTCCTTTATATTTCGTTTTATGCCCCAATGGGGATTTCTGAACTTTTTGTCCACAAATCCCCATTGCCAATACTAAGATACGCCAATGGGGATTTACGGACAAAAAGTTCACAAATCCCCATCAATGGGGATTTTCAATGGGGATTAGTGGAACAACCCCACGAATCCACAACTTCCCGGGGTCTTTATTGACGTGTTTTTTCATTCTCGAACAATGCAATTGCTATATTTTGGATGTAAATTCGATGAAATCATGGTTGCGTTGGTGTTATTTCACTATGCTCAGAGATCACTTACAGAAAATTTAATGTCAAACTTTGTTTACAATTTTTTGGACTTCAACCCATAGACAAAAATGGCTGACCGCGTTTTTGGCTGTTTAGGAAAATAACATTTTAAAATATATTTTTATGTTGCTTTTAGGTCCTCAAAAATTATACTAAAATATGTTTTGGTCTAATGGAAGAGTTATTTACAGTTTAAAGACTTACTTCAAAAGAGAGTCAAATAGCGGATTCATGGGTTTAACAATTTCCGTTCTCTTTCTAGGGATTTGAAACTTGACAACATTCTTTTGGACTACGAGGGTCACGTGCGTATAGCTGACTTCGGGATGTGCAAGCTGCAGATATTCCTGGACAAGACGGCAGACACATTCTGTGGCACGCCAGATTATATGGCGCCTGAGGTACGCAGTAAAGTGAGATTTGAAACAAAACATAGAAACATTGTTACAAGTTTTCTCTAGAGGTTTGCTTTGTATTCTTAGGAACCACCACGGTATTTATGCCGATATACGGGCGCTTTTCAATATGCATTGAAATCTCTTTTAACTTTCTGTACTTAGAGTTTGTTTTCCAAAATCATTACACTCATTTGCATAAAGGTTTCTGCGAAATTCTTACTCCGGTTGCGGTAATTTACTGTTGTTAACCATTAATCTACTATTAATCAACTGTCGACCATCTGTCAGTGGTACATTTGTATGCACTTAGCTGTTAAATGCAGAATTAACAAATTGTTACTGTACGAGAAACTGGGGATTAGCATAGTAAATTCTCAGTTAATCAATCTATTAACCATTCAGTATAATTTTAAACACCAATCTTGCTCTGCTTTGGACAATTTTAAAGCAAAGCCAGAGTTCAGGTGAATGCACTTAGTAGGTAGTTTCCAATCCCACTTCTGATTTCGCAGATAATAAAGGGCCTCAAGTACAATCAGACTGTGGACTGGTGGTCGTTTGGAGTGCTTCTGTACGAAATGCTGATCGGACAGAGTCCCTTCAGCGGTTGCGATGAAGACGAACTGTTTTGGTCTATCTGCAACGAGATGCCGTCCTACCCGCGGTTCCTGTCGCAGGAAGCGTTGACCATATTGACCAGGGTAAGGCTTAGGTCCAAGTATAATAAATGTTGAAGTACACTGTAACATAAACTCAATAGCTGGTTCACTTCTCCCTTCGAAGTCGAGACCACGAGTCGGCTAATGGTCTTCGCTGGATGCTGGATAGAAAGATTATCCAATTTCACTGGGTTATTCCCGTACTGTCTGCCTGATCGTTGTACGAATAAAGGAAATTTCCAAGATTAAGGGTCCTTGTTCCGTCTGTGCATTGTCTTTCGTGTCTGTTGGAAAGTATTAACTCATCCAGTCGTTTACCAAATAATCCATGACCGTTATTATAATTTAGGCCTGAAGCGCAGCCTAAAAACTGTTCTTTACCTCTATGTGCTAGCGCGGTTAGCGTCTTTCTACATTACTACGCATAGCTCGTACATTCCGTGCACCAAATCCCGAACGATTCCAATAGTCTGTCAAGTTCTATGCTATTACAAAAGACAGGATCTGGTGCGTTTAATTAGGCCTCTGTGGTCGAAACTGAAACCTCATTATCCCCCGACAGCTGTTGGACAAAGACGCGCGGACGCGGCTGGGCGGTATGGACTGCATGCACGGGGACGTCCGCGACCAGGACTTCTTCCGCTCCATCAGCTGGGACCGACTGGACCGGCGAGAGTTGGAAACGCCCTTCAAGCCACGAGTGGTAAGTTTGAATTCCTTAATTAGTTCCTCGATGTAGTCTTGTTTGATGTGGGTTTCTGATCCTCTCGTTTTAAACAATGTGGATGTTGTCTGGGCACCCTAAGATCGTGAATATAAGGCCTAATTTGAGAATTACACTCAGATGCTTCAATTTTAAAGAGAGGTACGAGTTCAAGATCTATAGTGTGACTTATTTCTCAGACATGATGCCCAACCCAACTCATTATTTTCTTTCCACTTTTTGCAAAGCACTGGCTGAGACGTACCAAACAGCTTTCCAGTGATGTCCGTTCTGAACCAGTCGGACGGCTATAGTTTTCTATTTATGTTTATTGGTCCAAAAAATCATGCATTAGGCGAATCTTTCTCAAATTACACTCCACTGTTTTCCAAAAGTGCCAAACACGCAAATGAAATAAAAGTGAGACTATAAAGAACTTTAAAAAGACATAAAAAGCCCGTTCGAATGACTCACCACTTATCTTGGCATTCCAGCGGCATCCCCTGGACACGCAATACTTCGATCGCGCGTTCACGGGCGAGCGGCCGCGCCTGACCGCTGTGGAGCCCCAGGTGCTACGGTCCATGGACCAGGAGCCGTTCAGGGGCTTCTCTTACACCAACCCAAACGCCACGGACCGGTAGACCCTAACGCCAAAGCGTGAGGATCAAATTAGCATGCGTTCTAGCAGCTAGGAAGTTTTACTCAACTTTGACCTTGAAGGTTATACCTCTAGCGGCTAGACGTTACCCTTACCCTACTTCGAGGGAACGCGGAGTCGGGTTTTTGTTTTTGTGCTGCACAAGAGAGAGAATCTAGGACGAGACAAAAATAGTTACAGAGTTACATGGAATGGAGGAAGTGTTGAAACAGATTGAGGTTTTCGACAATTGGATCCGCCATGTACGATGTTTTAGTTATTAGGCAAAAGTTGGTAAAGAGTGTAGAACCACAAAATCAATACAAAATATACTTTTATTCATTATTTAGAATATATTTAACAAAACTCAGATATTTAATAGACCTACACTGTAGATATCTGCACTTTTTATATAAGTTACATAATAACTAGATTATTGTAATGGATAGCAATTAAAATAGGCATCCTATAGCTAATCTTGTAACATATCAAAATATAGTTTGGGCAAACATAAATCACTAGGTTAAGATTTAGTAACAAAAAATACTCTTCATCTTGATGTTTCTAATGCATACGTCATGGTTTTGAAACCAATATTTTTGTGATCTAGTCAGCAATGTGTCTTAATCTGGTCAAATTTCTAGTCTCAACTGAGCAAAATATAGGATTTGAAATATTCTAGACTAGACGTAGTGCATTGAGTGTATATTATTCTTGAATAAAAGAACCTAATTAGACATAAACAAATCGATTAGTGTTTTATGTAAGTAAAGTTAATTTAAACATAGAATTTAAGTACATCTTTGGTTGATTTGATACCTTAATACGGTAGGTATCATTATTTAATTTGTTAATAAATTGTGATTCACAAAAATAAACTGTTTTGTTTTTAGACAAATATACAGATTGTGATGATAAAACATGTAGATATATAAAGAAACCTAATGACGATGAAATAGACATACACATGTTACATTCGTAGTTCTCCAATATCACAGATCAATGTAAATTATTGCATAATGATATAACAACATCCAAATAAATATAAATCAGTCTATTTAACATGCAAATAAATAAACAAATACTCAAAAATAACAGTACCTGTTAAAACTAGTTCTAATATAGAGACTCTGTTAAAACTAGTTCTAATATAGAGACTATAATAAGTTTTAAAATTGAACACAATTTGATTTCGGCGCGAGATCGTCATTAATCTCAAAGGCAGGCTTTCTTAGATACTACAGGGTGTAATAAAATCACCATATACCTCTGAAAAGGGTCGTCATTACTATTCGTTTATTATAGGAGAAACATCAGCTGTTCTGCTACATTAAAATGTATGAAAAAACCTATATATATTTTTTTACTTTTACCATAGTACAAGTTATTGAAAAGAAATATCCATGGTAGTTCGGATTTATATGGGGATTTTGGTTCACCCTGTATACTGAGACACCGACTTCCTGCAGTCTCGCTGCATCAGTCCCCTTAACTACTTCATTATCCTTAAGGTTGGTCATGATATTTTTTTCGATTGATGAATGTTTTTATCACTACACAGGTGTGACTAAATTCTGTTATTTTCAACACACTATTAAGAGCCCCGTTTACTATAGCCGCCTATAGGGACAACTTCGAAATTCCAAAAAAAAACCAGCCATTCCATCCTAAAGTTTACACCCATTTTGGATACTAAAAAAGTCTGCCTTCAAAACACATAATTATTTTGGTACATATTCACCATAGCTAAATTTATTCGTATTTGAGGACCCCCTCTTTTACATACTTTCCCCCACGTTCTGTGGCGGGGACAACAGCAATTTGGAGTGTAACTAAATACTATTTCTTAATGATTCGCGATACTCATACATAGTTACATATTAAACGGGTCAAATCGCGATTATTTATTAGGTAAAACGTAATTACCTTATTACGTTTTACCTAATAAATAATCGCGATATGACCCGTTTAATATATAACTATGTAACTAAATAGGCCAATGGGCAGGATGAAACTAACCTCATGATGGCACATATCGATCGAGAACGGAAGGTAGTCTCTGTTTGACATGGGTTGAATAACTGAATGTTATCTTGACTATCCTATCTTGTATTTTGGCCATGACACAGTGGGCGTCTTTAGACTCGTGGACCTCGATGTTCAAGATGGTGTGATTCGTTTTCAGCGTGATTGTCCGATCCGGTGTCGCCAGGCCACTGAGAAGCTTCTTTTTTGAGTAGATTTCTATCTGCAAAAATATTGAAATATTAATGATTTCTCAAAACAATACTCAGTAACCGTGCAAATCTCTTTACACCATTTTTTATATTTCTTACATCATATTCTTTTATTTTTAAATCAAAATTTAAAATTACGTCACCCATTCTTCATTCCATTTGCATCTTTCACTTTCCATGTTTCTATTTCACCCTTGACGTAACAAGACTAACGAATAATCTGTTCCTTACAAATCATCAAAGTTTCCAAGTTTATTCTGATTAGTTTTTAATATAAATACAGTATTAAAGAAGTCGTATACGTATTTTAATATTATTTATTAACAAGAACCCTTCCAGCTGCACAGTCGGAAGGAGACTGCACTGTCTTGGACCAAGAAAAACCCGGGCGTGCGAGTCGGTTGTACCAAGCGAGAGCTCCACACCACCACTCAGTTGATCAGTTCAGTTCTCCAACATCGATTATTTTGGTCCTGGCGTGCACACAGCTACAGATATCGTCAATCTTTTTTATCCAATGCATACTTGGCCTGTTCTTATAACTTGACTGCCTCGCTGGCCTAGTTGTTAAGACGCTTGGGTATCGAGACAGAGGTCGTGATTTGATTCCCACTAGGGGCCGCCGTACATTTGTACAAGTGACCTCAGTCTGGGTGTGTTTTCATGTTTGTGGCGTCCTTGCCTGGTTACCATAGTACAGGGTATCCTAGTACCAGGATACCCTGGTACTACGGATAGAAGAAGGACAGAAGTCATTGTGTTGTGTGGAAGTTATTGTTTATTATATTTTTTTTGTTATATATGTCGCCGCCAATTGGTAAAATTAGCCATCGAATTAACTGCCTAGGACAATCATTAAATAGGATTACATTTAGTGGCACTCTTAGGGTATGGAAGTCACTGTCGTAGTAGTAGGTATGGTGGGGACATTTTTGGTATCTGCACTAAGGTATTAAAGAAGTGTTTTGCATTCTTACCTTAGGATTAACGAAATACGCGACAATTAACATTTCACCATGCTCAATAATGTAACGCGCGTCAGGCAAAAGCAGATCTATTCTTTCGTCAGACACGCCTAATGTCTCAAACTTGGCATCTCTTTCGAACCTTTGATCAACTGAAACAAGGTAATTTTATTTAGCGAAAAATTTTGTAGTCAAGAAAAAATTTGGTCGAAAAAACCTCACCTAAAACGGCAACACTGCATTTATCAAAAATCTTCATTCCGGACCGAGCATGAGGCACAGCTGACATCGAAAACACCTTTAGGAGCTGTCTATTCCTCGCATCAACCATCAAAATGTCTCCATTTTGTACAACAATATACACATTATCAACGATAACCTTTAAATCCCATATATGAACTACAGGGACATAGTATCTGGCTAGAAATGATTCCTTCCACGTATTGTTTTGCCATGTGGCTGCCCAAATAATTCCGTAGCCATCTATCATGTAACAGCAGTCATCTTCCACACTGAAAGGCGAAAAAAATTGTTATAAATAAACTTTTCTTCAATTACAAGAACTATGAAAATATTACAAGGGCTCTTACTGAAAGAAGTAAACTCTTTCCCGTGTATATGTAACTGCCGGCTCTTGTTTAAGTGAATCATCTTTGTGTCCTTTGCCATGTAAATAAATTGTCTTATTGTAACAATATCGCAGGAAGACATGGTCTGTTTCTATGAAGTCTATACCTGAGATAAGAAATTTTGAACTATGAAGCTATAAAACATTTGTTTTGTTAATTATGATGGGTACAAAATACTTACAGTGGACATTCAAGGATTTTTCCATAGAAAAGCCATTAATTTTATAATATTGAATCTCTGAGTAGTGAACTTTGTTTTGCATGTAGGATCCGTGAACAGCTATGAGATTATCTGCACAAATAAACAAAAAATAGATTTAAATAGGTTTTTGGCACCCAATTATATAACATAACAGTCATACCCACACACACACACAATTCTGTTTTTCATTTCTATCTTTAATAATAATATTGATCTCAATGGTAAATGATTACACAGCTAATATCTCTTTACAGAAATTCTATTTCACTTAGAGATTGCATAATTAATGCAGTAAACAATAGGAAACTATCACAGAAGGATACCAAGAGCTATTTCAACTTTCAAGGCTGGTTATTCTAAGCATCAGTTTCACCTTTGTAAGTGTGTATTTGTCGTATTTGGCTACGAGTCTGGTCCGTCTTTATGTATTCTATGGTCTCGTCGGCATCGGATATGTGTCTCCACAAGCGGACGTTACGGTAAATGTCTCGCCAAGGAAGCGTAGACTTTCTTACCATGCTTCTCCCTTCATCCAACAGAATTCTGTTCGTGAAGCATTTCCAGATTATGTCATCATGCTGCAAACGAGCAGGCTGTTAAAGGCAATTAAAAGTGCATAGAAACGATACAATAAGCAGATTGTATCAGCTGAAGGATGTCATTGTTTGTTTTGTTGAGAGAAAGGAATGTCCAGTCACGAGATTATCGTGTAACATAAAAGCTCACTACGTACCCGAAAAAGGTGATCCACAACAGACAACCACTGTTTACAAACTCGTCTGCAATCCACTAAAGATCTTCCATCAACTTTTTTCAAGATATAATACAAAATTTCTGGAGGACAGATGTTCCAAGACGTCGCCATATTTTTCCTTTGTTGTTGTTGCAATTTTTTTCCTATCAACAACTGTCAAACAAAGGAAATTTATGTCAAATTGCGTTCCAAATTTTGCGTATGTAGGTACATGCTACAAATGTACAAACTACAAACTGAAAGACGGAGTTTACACGTTCAGTCTGGCGTCAGTTCAGTATGTGTATGCACACAGAACAATTAAATGTATGCATCAGATCGGATTGATGCCAGACTGATGAAGCATCAAAATATTTGAATATCCGTCAGTCTGGTCCATCAGTCCGTCGCAGGCAATTTGTATAATTCTGCGCACAAACGGCGTCGTCCTTTAAAAAACGTTCGCTGTTTTGAAATATGCAGAAGGCAAAATGTAAACAGCCATTTAGACGTTAATATTGTTATAATAGGGTGACTATGATAAAACATAGGTTTGACAACTGAGATTTATTTAGCAATCAGGTACCATTTCAAGTAGAAGTAACTTAATGCTTAGAGGTATTAAATTTAAAAATATTTGCAAGATTTTTCTATATCACAAAAGCACTAATCGACTCTATTTGTCTTGTTTTGATTGGCAGTGCCGCGCGTGGTAAAAAAACGAACTAAGTATTTCAATTTGCCGCTTAATTTTGCAGACGGCGATCGAACTGTCTTTCAAATTATGTGACATATTATATACAGTCTATTTATCCTTATTTGTCCATTTTAGTAAATAATATTCTAACCTCAAAATGGTTTGGTGCCAAAACTAGATATTTTCACGCAAGTTCATGAACTTTGTAAAATTGGCATTGTTATTTAAAATAGTGTCCCAGGTTACTTCATTTAAGGGAATATAATAGTTTTTGGCTAAAAACTTTATTATACCGGTAGAATCTAGTTTACTATAATGGACAAGTAAGGATAAACGGAGTATAGTGACAAGACTATTTACATTTTGCCTTCGGTATATTTCAAAGCAGCGAGCGAGTATAAACGGACAACGCGGTTTGTAAAACGCGAAATAATACAAATTGCCATCGACAAGTCCACTGAATAGACAATCAGTCTAACCAGACCCGATATATTACTCTACTTTATGAACCAGACTGATGGAGTTGACTGACGCCAGACTGAGCGTGTGATCTCCAGGGCTTTTCAATGACAGCTGTGAGTTGATTGCATCAAAAAAAACTAGATGGCGCTGCAAGGGGAACAAATGTCACCCATCACGTTTTATCGCGTTTTATGTTGTACGCACAGATTATTATTTGTGATAACCTAAACGTCTCTTTGTAGTCTGTGATCTAAGCTAAACTATGTTTCAAAACTGTTGAAATTTGATAGTTTTGAAGTATTTTTGCTTTGTTCATTACATACGTACGTGAATTGTGTCTTAACTAATGGCTAGCCCGTGCATTGAGCATTTTTGTAAAACCATAGGCACCCACCGTTTTACTAATGATGTAAATTTTGACATATTATATGACGTCAGCACCATCTATCGGTAACTTGCGGTACTGTTTTTTGTTTTTAATAGCGCTTTGAAATTTAATACTAAAGAAAGAATTAAAACGTAGTGATTATATACTCTTTGGAAAGAATCTCTATTTAGTCTGTGCACTTGCAGTCGATCACAATCACAACAGTCGATTTGCGATCTATTTTGATTTTAGTTCAATTTTTTATGTGTTGAATTGACTAAAGTTCTTTCAACTTCAATTACAATAAAATCTGGTTTATCGAAACAAAGTTAAGTTCTAAAGGTGTGAAGGTGTGAGAGTATATTTAAAACAAAGTGTAAATATGGTAAGATTTTCTTACTTAGCTGACTGAACAACATACTGTCTTCCTAGGAAACCTGGGAATAACTGTATGATTTAGCCTTTTTCCATTTATTTTCAACGTATTTCTTTGTTTTTCAGGCCCGAAATGCTGAGAAGGCTATGTAAGTACTACAAAGCTTTTAGTTTTTTAGGTTAAGTTTAGCCTCTGCTCTTCTTATGATCCTTTATCGCGTGGACTTTATTAAAATAATTAATAAAATATTTGTATTATAAAATTTTATTTAATACTTGTGAAAAATACGAATAAAAATCTAAAGGTATTAATAAAGAAGTTATACAGTTTCCCTATGCACTCAGGTATATATTTTTATGTTCCAAACCTGGAACGTCATGCAGTGCAGCATATTCACGACAATTTACTTACATAAAAATATGACGAAACATATATTACTGATACATATTTTTTTACTTGAAATAATTCTGTATTAGGTAGAAATTAATGTAAGAAAACAAAACTCGTAACTTAATGCAGCTCGTAACACTATTCATGGAAATAATTGCAAATATCAGGTACTTTAAAGAATACTGTAATAATATGCGGAAATAATAAATAATATGTATTTTTTGTGTAGGTACTGTTCTTGTGGATTTTTGTAAATATGGGTTTTGTAACCTGAATTAAATTTACATAATTGACTGAACTAAATGGTATAATTGGTACAGCACGAGACAAAGTTGATATTATGTCTCCAAAAAATAATATTATTCATTTAGTAACATTATAAATCTCATACTGAATGTTTTACAAGATAGGATTTAGATCAGGGTTTACATGCTTGAAACAGGTGTTTTAAACGCTGTTTAAATTTGGATATAAATAAAACATTTTTCTGATTAGATTAAACAGAAAAACAACATTAATAACACCTGTTTAAAAACAAAAGGTATGACAAATTTAAAAACCTATTTAGGGGCTAAAAATTTCACCCATGCCGGGATTCGAACCCTCTAAATAGGTTTTTAAATTTGTTCCTTAGCATGGGTTAGTGCATTAAAAATAAAAATAGTGTAATCATGTGGGTACAGTGATATCGTTCCGATGTTAAACCTGACTGCAAAGTAGGTGGTTGGGGCTGTAAGTAATGCAATTTGCTTAAGTCAGATGTCGCTGCCTGTACGTAATACAGAGAATATTGTAAAGTGGTTCGAAATTTCACTGATGCCGTGAGTCGCCCATTGGCTCAATTGGTACAGCGCTGGTACGGATAGCCAGAGGTTGCGGGTTCGAATCCCGGCATGGGTGAAATTTTTAGCCTCTAAATAGGTTTTTAAATTTGTTCCTTAGCACGGGTTAGTGCATTAAAAATAAAAATAGTGTAGGTATGACAAAGTCACAAGGAAACGTAAAATGTAGCTAATAATTAACCTACAATTGAATTAAATATTCGCTTAGAACACTTCAATTAGAAACATGTTTTATTTATGTTCTGTTAAAAAAACACATGTTTTAAACATGCCAACTTCGTTAAAACAACCGTTACAGCATGATAACATACTTATATTAATTGAAAATAGTAAGTATTGTAAGTGACAAATTACTACGCAGTGTTGATGACGGATTTCAGGCGACAAGGCTCGTTTCTTATCAAACGCTTTTGTTGAAGCGACTATGTCTGAGACGCAGGAGGATTTGAGGGTGCAGGTACTGAAAGCAATACTCTCCTGCGGGGTATTCTTATATTCACAGTAGGACGCGGCGTGACGTCCTACCTAGGTGAATGCGCGGCGGTAACTCTGTCGGCACGTACAACAGGCGGCACCGTGAGAACTTAATTAATACCACTCGGTTTATGCTCGCTACATCTCTGATCGTGCTCTGCTTTCGGTCGTTAACACGCAGTTTTTCGTAAAAATCATGGAGATTCTATTATATACGAGGGGCGATAAGTTCGCGACCTAAAGCACTTAATAAAACAAATATATACATTTATATTTTTTATTTTTCAATTTAGTCCCCCACAAGTGACATACACTTTTCAGATCTTGAATATAGTGCTTTTATACCACCGAAAAAATATTCTTTCGATTTCTCTTCAAAATGGCCTTCTACGGCCGCCTTCATCTCATTGTCGTCCGAAAATCTTCGCCCCCGTAACTCCTTTTTTTGAAATTGACCACCCACCTGAAGGGTGGGTGGTCAATTTCTGAGAATCCCGTAGCTTTTAAGGCATCCCTCGCAACCCGAGCGGTGTGAACGGGCGCGTTGTCTTGCAGAAACAGCACTCCGCGCGCCAACTTGCCACGTCTCTTCTGTACTACTGCTTCACGTGCCTGACTCAGTAAATTAGCGTAATATTGACCATTCATTGTAGTTCCCTTAGGCAAGTAATCAATTAATAAAATTCCCTCGCAATCCCAGAAAATGGTAGCCATAATCTTCGACGCCGACTTTTCGACACTGCATCGACTCTTGCTTCGACTCAAGATCATATTGGCGAATCCAGGTTTCATCAACGGTCACAATGCGGTTACAAATTTCGTCCAAATCGGATTGACACAACTCCAAAAAATCATTACAACTTTCCAGTCGTCGCTGCTTGTCGAGTGGTGTGAGCATTCGCGGTACCCAACGCGCACAGTTTTTTTTGATGTGCAAATGTTCATGTAAAATCTCTCCAACTCGTTCCTTGCTAATCTGTAGTTCTTCTGCTATTTGCCATAATATAATTCGTCGATCAGCCAGTACTAATTTCTCGACTTTTTGGACGTTTTCTTCGGTCACAAACGTCACTGGGCGGCCTGAGCGGGGGTCGTCTTCACAGGACTCTCTTCCTTGTTGAAACAGCCGAGCCCACTTTTTTATCATCGTGTACGAAGGTGCAGATTCCTGAAGAACCGATAACAACTCTTAAAAAATGTCCTTTGGTGTATTTCCTTTCTTAACCAGGAATTTGATTACCGCGCGGTGCTCCAAATTGCGAGAATGGCTAGTTTCCGTTGACATGGTGATGTTGCTTGTTCCAGAGATTAAGTCTTATTGAATCAAATAAACAAAATGAGTGTTATTTATACTCACAATGAGTGGCTCAATTAGTGATATAAATAACGAGGTGATTAGTCGTCGTTAAGTGCCTTAGGTCGCGAACTGATCAGCCGGCCCTCGTACATTAGGAATTCAGATTTTCTCAATTATCTCGATAAAACCTATAAATTATATCTTGCATCCAAGAACTGCACACTGTCACTCTCACAAAAATGACAACCCGAATCATTAGGCAGTCGAAAGTAGTTAGCAAAAATCAGTTCAGTGTTGATTAAGGGTTAAATTTAGAATAACGGCAAAATACGTGTTCAATCAATTATGTTGAAGAGCATTTATTTTAAGTTTCAAGAAAATTTGACAACATTCTTTACACCTCCCATACAAATTTTGGCAACCCTTTTCGCCCCCTTAGGGGTTGAATTAAAAAAAATCCGGTCTCATTCCTTGCCTACATTATATATAGACCCTCTGTGCAAAATTTCAAACGGCTTGGGCTGGGCGTTGATGAGTGAGTCAGTCAAACAGGACTTTGAATTTTATTTATTAGCACCCGAGGGAAGAACATCTAATGTGGTATATAAAGAAGTATTATGAATTATTATAATCACAACTAATCCCCTGTCAATAACAACAAAGTAATCATACCCTCAGTTTCCGGATTTGCAGCTCACCCTTAGCGCTTGAGACATTTCGTCCTTTTTTAAAGAATTTTTAATCGACACAGTTCATTTTTTATAATTAAAAAATCTATTGTTCTTCTACGATTTGTCGCAGATTCAGATAATTTATCAGAACAAAAATCGTCTGCACATTTTATTGAAGCATGCTGAATAACTAAAGTCCACGCGGACGGAGTCGCGGGCAAAAGCTACTCTGTAATAAATATACACTTAGCTAAGAAATTAATTTTAATTTTACCTCAGACTTGGTTTTAATATAGCGCTAAGAATAATTTTAGTAAGTGTACCAAATCAGTGTGCAGTAAAGGGAAAAGTTAATATTATGTATATACTCATGCCCTCTATAATAACTGTTTCATCTTATGTTCAATATATTCAAAATATTGCCTGTCGATGTAGTCTTTTCGAAAAAATTTGGTTTTCTTCTAATAATCAGGTAAATATTATATGTGTACCACGTAAATATATATAAATAGGCTTTACCTGAAATATTTACTTAAAAAACTCGCCATAAAAACTGCAATTCGACGGTTAATATACGAGATTGTGTGGCAGTGTAATTTTACCCATTAATTTATTTTTAATATATTATTAAAAGAATAAATAAATTAATAGGTCTTAAAAACCTATTTAGATGTTAAAAATTCCACCCGTGCCGGGATTAGAACCCGCAACCTCTGGCTATCCGAGCCACGGGTTAGTGCATTAAAAATAAAAATAGTATATTTAATAGGTCTCCATACTAGACACATGATTTTCGTAGTACTTCATTTATTTAAAAAATGGTTATACAACCAATACTCAAAATGACATGTGGTGATGTCATGTGTTCATGCTTTAGAATACAAATTAGTTCTAATATCATTGTCTTAATTGCACCGACTACCCGTCACTAATTTCGTTCTATTCTCTGTCTGTGGTGGCCTGGAAGAAATGGCTTTTAGTAATAAGGCCGGCAATGGTACTATATTGTTATACAATTTCTATTACGTGTAATTTCTGTATACAATTAAGAATATATTATTATCTTATTTATTTAAGGGGGTAATTGTGATCTTTTTTGTACACCACATAAAAATAAATCCTCGGTGCAACTCTTAGGCCAGGTTTTCACGGCCTTAGTACGCTCGGACCGAGTGCCCTATCCGAGTAAACTAATGCTTCTGATTGGACGGTTTTTCGTGACAGCACCAAAATAGCCAATCAGAAGCATTAGTTTACTCGGATTGCGCACTCGGTCCGAGTCCACTAAGGCCGTGAAAACGCGGCATAACGCGGCTGGTTTTATTTGTATTGAAATGTTTTGTCTCTGTCAGGACCACAGAACATAAAAAAAGAGTAGAAGTAGCGACATGACACATTAGTACGAAAACCAGTGTAACCAAACTGATACTTATAAACCAAACGCACACTACGAATGCCGAGCTGCCATTGGTAAATAAATTCAATGCCGAAAAGGTGTACATCATAAAAGTTTCAATTACAATATGCACCTTTTTATAATGTCAACAATGATCAAAGTCAAATGACAATGATGAAATAAGGTTGACATTTTGTAGTAACGCTACTCTACACTAGATGGAACTAGCGCCGTGTCGGACCGAAAAGAACTTTTACCTACTAAGACATAAAGGTCAAAATTGAGAAACAAGTACATTCTCAGTTTGGGATGGGACAATGCAAGTTCTAGATTGTCGATAGGGAGAACCTATCGACAAATTATACCCGTACAAACAGTTTAACACATTAATGGCCAAATACGAATACTGGTACTTAGAAGAATTTTTAGCTATTTCTTTTTTGCCTGCGGGTTGACTGGTAGAAAATGCATCGTTTTCACATTATATTTTTGTGCAATAAAGATTCAACACTAATAGGGTAAATAGATGCACAAAGAAAACAATGTGGTAGATTTCATATTTTAAAATGTTCTCTTATTTAAAACTACCTTTAACCCGCTGCTTCGCGGGCGTTAGAAAATATAACACGGGAAATATCATGTATTCTACGACTCAATTCAGATCTTTGTCTATCTGTACGCCATGTTTCATACGTTATACTAATTTTATTGATGATGGTACTAATATATTTCAATTATACGCAAGAGTCTAACCTGGAAGTGAAGCACATTTTTTTTTGGTATTGCTGCATAAGTGCCACCTTCCGCCTTTTTTAGTTATTATGAAGTGTTCATGAAAATGCTCTGAATATATTGTGCTCATCGTCGTTTTGAACCAATTTTGCCTTCCTATCGCTGCCATCCATTTTACTTTCGTATTCGGTTTCTTAGGAAAACTAAACGAAAACTCACTTCCAAATTGTTTTGATTCCGAGAGGGTTGTATCATTGCCATGGTTTTCTGTTGTATTTGATTAAAAGTACTTTGATAGTTTCTTAGATATTTCAGTCACTGATAAACTGGTGAAGAAAAACTATATCGCGATCTAGCTGTGCTCCAATGACAGTTTTCACATGCACAACAACCAGCCGGCGACAAGAGCTCATACATTACTACTTTACCCGGCCCGGCGACCGGAAGCATTTGAAAAGGCACTTAGGAAGTAGGTATAAAATAACAATAATTATTTTATGCCACACCTGGCAATAAAGTAGCTTTTTCCGCACGCTGCGCGTACGGAACAAGCCGCTTTCTGGCCAAGTGTGGACATAAAAAGATGTACACAACATGGGAGGTAATAAAGAAAGCTCTCGATCGCATATTTACGTCCCTCGCTTACAGCTCGGGCCGCAAACTTCTGCGATCTCGGCCTTTCTTTGTATTACCACCCTAGATGTGTAATGTACTATTACCTACTTAGACGAATTGGAATTTACAATACCTAAGTACCGTTAAGTATGTATGACTACTACGTCATAGACAATAAATTATCGATAGATTTTTATCATGTGTGCCCCCATCCGTAATTGAGTAGAATTCAAATTTTGACAGAAACTTCTAGAGAATGTACACTTTCTTCGAAGAAAATTTAACTTTATTAACCAGTAAATAAAGGTGGTTTCACTTTCTCATTTTCGGATTGGTTTCCGTGTTCATGTCAATACAAATTTAATTAAAAATACAATGAAATACATCTTACAGATGAAATGTTACGGCATGATCGGTATATTTTGGTCTCCAACTTTTATTTTTGCTCTCTAACACAGCATAACATGGCATTTTAATCAAGTTTTCACCATTTTTTCTTTACTAGAAGCGCACGGCAACTGAAGTCAACAAAACTGTCACCGACTACGCATAGACAATACATTGCTAATGTGAGGCACGCGGGCACCGCCCACTTACGACTTCTACTCTTTTTTTATGTTCTGTGATCAGGACCACGCTAGCCCGCTGGCGCGCGGCGCAAGTGCAGGAGGCGGGCGGGCAGCGCGAGCGCCGGCCCTACCTCGCCTCGGAGTGCAACGACCTACAGCAGGCAGAGAAGTGGCGTTTGCAAATCGTCCGGGAGATTGCTAAGAAAGTTGCACAGATTCAAAATGGTAAGCACATTATTATCTTTAGGGATTTTTGGGATGCGAACTAGCGCCAGCAATGGAATAAAAAACTTGTATAAATATTTATTTGTAATCCTAATAGCAGTATAGTATATCAGTTTATTTGTTAGAATAAATCGTTAATGTTAAATTGTGAATTGTGTGCGCGTCTGTAATTGGCACAAACGCCAGCCCTCTGTTATTGATTTAAGGTTTTACTTGTAATGTGCTGTTGGTGTGCCTTAATAAATAAAAATAAAAACTTGTTTTATAATAATCGATTTCCGCAAAAAGCGGCCGTTTAAATCGATTGAAGTCCTAGGATGTCCATACTACGTTCTAGGCTGTATATTCTAAGTAGAGTTATCAAAGATATTGATTTTTGATGTTTACTTATATAAAATTAAATCATTTATGATTTTTAGTCCATTCGTGGCGCTAGTTAGCACCCCAAAACGCCTTAACTACAGTGGTTTGGCTGCCTCGTTTGTCTAGCAAAAACATACTGGTTCATCAACATAGAGGTTTATAGAGGAAGTCATCCGACGATTTAACAATTATTGGTCTACATTTTCAACATCGTACTGTAAGTTCAAATTGTATCGTAGGAAATCCAATGGGCCATGAGATTTGTTTGCAATAATGTCTTGGTGTCATTTTTTTTTAAAGTTATGTGAAAATTTTCAGTTAACAATTCTTAAGTTATAAGCTAGTTTCACATACACTTAAATAGTATTATGGGTGATACGAGTCCCCCGAAGACGCCATCAGTGAAGAGTCGCCAGCTGTCATTAGACCATCCTAGTATTCAGAGTCAATCACCAAAACTTCCGAGTCCAGTAACATTAAGCCCATCAGCTGTCAGCAAAAGAAGCATAACAACTAACGAACCACAGTCTGATTCAAACTTGCGGAGAAATTCGCCTCTAACAATACAGACTCCTGACAGAATACCACCATCAAGTGGTCAAAAAAGCCCTGCAGACCAAGCAACAGGAAGTCCTTTACAATCGAGGCACATATTCAGTCCCAGATTAACAATACCAGAAAGTCCTGTAATAAACAGAAATTCCGCGAATATACGGCTGTCAAGTCCTGAGCGCCAGAGTAACTCAGTTAACGTGCGGGAATTAACACCAGTTCGAACCGCTAGTCCCTTACAACGGAGAAATTCAGGTAGTTACAAACAGACGACACCAGATAAGACACCTAGTCCATTACAACAGCAAAATTCAGTCAGCATAAAAGGGTATAGTCCTCTACGACAAAGAAGTTCACCTGCTAGTGCAAGGGATCTGTCACCAGATAAAACGAAGAGTCCATTACAACAGAGAAATTCTGTCAGCCTGAAGGAATCGCTTGTAAATCGGTCATTTACTCCTATAGAACAGAGAAGCTCAGGCATAGCTAAAGAATCCAAGACTTTAGAACTGATAAATTCACCAAATGCAATGACTTCAGCTGAACAGGAAGACTCCATGCAACATCAGAGTCCAGAGAATCGTAGTATACTAAAAGAAGTGGTCAATCTAGAGCCACAAGGAAAAAATATCAGTGAGCACATGGATGAGCTAAACGAGACAGTTAAGAAATTATCAGAATCTATAGAGAATACACCAGTAGCAAGCAGCAATATAGAGAAAATAGCAAACATGAGTCAGATATTGTCTAACGAAGCGAATGCGCTTAGAAACTCAATAAGGTCATTGTCGGAAGATATAGCACGCACAAAACAAGATTTGGGTATTAAGTACAATAAAGACGATGAAAATTTAAAGAAAATCCCAGAGCATCCACACCACCTTTTCTTAATAGAGTTGATTGTAAACAGGATTCAAATGAAGTGCGAATGCTTCGACACAGACGCAAAGAACCTGGTGATAACTGCAACGTTTTTAGGAAGACCTCCGGTCGTTCTGTATGATAATTCTTGCGGAAAGATAGATGAGTTGAAAAAGATAAATGTGGGAAAGTCTATCTTATCCGCTATGACGTACGAAAGGATATGTCAAGTTAAGAAATTTCAAGTGTTTGTGGAAATTTCTAAGCAACCGCCTTGCTCCCATTGCGTCACTAAAATTGGCGAAACAATTATGGACTTCTCTGAAGAATTTGAGGAGTTGAGAACCGACCTTTGTAAGAGATGGGAAAAAGAACAGCCTAATGATGAAATCATATGCAACGCATCTACACCTATGATGAGAAACCAATACTATTTGTCCTGCGGTGACAGCCTCTTGGAAAATCCTGAAGCCATCGGCTTAATTGAAATGTCAGTTCGCATGTCGTTCCTTGGAAAAGAGATCACTACAGTATTTGGTCCTCACAAAGAAGGAGCTTCAGTGCTGTTGAAACAAAACAACGGAGTAACTATGTACTCCTGTCAGAAGGTTGAGATGGACGATGCCGGAAAAGTCCTGTTGGATGAGGATCTGATATGCAAGAGTGAGGAACCTAAACAGAGAGGGTATATTCCTGCCAGTCGCAGCGAAAGCCCCCTATCACACTCTTCTATCTCGCGATATCTATCGACCAAACGCTACGTGGAGCCGACCATACCTGTGGGGCCAAGACAAGGTAAAGTAAATATAGAGTAAAGAAAACTTTCTCCAAGCTATACATTTTAATAATAGAGTAAAGAAAATATAAAAAAATCTTTCGCAGGTCAAAAATTCGACGAAATATGCACTAAAATGAACGACAACGAGTTGAGAATAAGAGTGCCCAAAAGCACCAGAGTGGAACGAAATGGGAGACATGAAAAAATCGCCGAGCTGTGCTCGTGTGAGAGCACGCCGTACAACACTGGTGAACAAATACAGTTCGAACTACCTACATACTTTCACTACCCAGACAAGTCTCACAAAAATCACACGTCAAACTTTAAATACACGTACAACGGTTGCGACCGAAGTTGCGAGAGCAAAGACCGAAAGATCATCAACGTTACCCCGACCGACTGCCCTATACCAGTCAACATGGGGAAGGTGAACCACCCTCTAAAAGACGTGTTCATACTCAAGATAGGCAAAAAGTTAGAGACTAATGATAGAAAGACTGATCTCGAAATTGAACTGGTGACACCTAAAAACCCTGAGGTTTGTCCAGCAACTGTAGCGCAGCAGTGCAGCAAATCTGAACTGAAAGCAAAGAAAAAGGCTAGCGGCGCCAAGCTGAAAGGGAAGGGCAAAGGTAAAAAAGGAAAAGGCAAGGGAGGAAAAGCTAAGACTGTGAAAGGAAAGACGGGTAAAAAGGGTTTGAAGTAAAGGACGACATTATTATGAATTTTCGTAAACTGATAAAATAAGTGGTGTAATCATCGAACTGAATCTGGTAACGCAAAGGTGTTTTATTAAAAATTGTAATGATATGAAACTTGAATTTTCTTTTGATGAGTATTTTGTTGTGATTGATAAATGAGCAATATAAATGGTTTCATCGCAGAATGCTCAGTTCGTAAAACATCTCGCGTGCTTAAAATTTTCCTTTCGCAAAACGTCTCGTGTGCTTGAAATGTTCCCTTCCACAAAATGTCCCATTCTTAAAATATCCTATTCACAAAACGACCCATTCTCAAAAAGTAACATGTGTAGGTATGCAGGAAATTAAATCTTGTGCCTTTTAGGGTTCCTTACACGAAGGTTGGTACCGTTGTGAACTACGTAAACTACCCGTCTTTTAGCTCCTTTCGTCTTCCGTCTATGGCTGTCTGGAAGAAATTCCTTTTTTTAGTCACTTCGCCACTGTACGATAGATAATCTATTATTTTTAAACTTTAATTGCAATTCCTGAACGGATAGTACGATGACGCTAGTCGCTCGTTTTAAATGTAAAAGTCGTTACTTTCCAGTACATTAATTATCAAAGTCTGTCATTTTTGCGCCTTAAAACGTGTGACTAGAGCCACCGTATCCTCGGTATAGCATGGGTAGTTCGATGCTGGTACGTAATTCCCATGCTGCTCCTGTTTATACCGTGCTGGGTAGTACGTGGCCGGCTGTTGCACAATGAAGAAT
Organism: Yponomeuta sedellus; assembly: GCA_934045075.1. Lineage (NCBI taxonomy): Eukaryota > Metazoa > Arthropoda > Insecta > Lepidoptera > Yponomeutidae > Yponomeuta > Yponomeuta sedellus. The sequence goes on from OW203726.1 coordinate 17,829,877, forward strand.
TTATTGCTATCTATCTAATGGGCTGGGGCGTGGGACACCCAGAAAGGGCATGGAGTGAGGGCGCGCAAGACTTGTCGTCCTTTCAATTTACTTTCATATAAAATGGACGACGGAACGAAGCCCACACAGGGGAGACGGGGCGGGACGGACCTCTATACAACTCGTCGCGTCTTTTCCGCGCCCTTGCTCTACGTCCTTTCTATGGGAACCACGTCTACATCTGTCTTCCTTGTAAAGGACTATTCACTTTTCCCTTGAAGAGTAATAAGATAAGAATATTCTTTATTGTACACTCGAAAAACAACAAATACAAAACAATTGCAAATATACATAGTACAATTGGCGGCCTTATTGCTAAAAGCAATAGTAATAAGTAGCCAGTTTGAATTATTCACATAATAAGTTTTATTCTGGGTGATTCACAAATAATAAAAATAAGTGTGTTTGTCACAGACTTTATAAAACACCAGATCGTCTGTGTTGTGTATTTTAATGTTCGCAACGAATACGTAAAACTAATGTGAGAAAGAATGCTCCCATATAGAATGCCGAGAATTTATAATGAATTTTGAGAGGCATATTATAATCTAGGTCAGGGTTCTAGGTCTAGCTTTTGAACCTTTTACCCATAAGAGACCATTTAACCAAGTTTCTGTCTTGTCAGGGACCACCCAGTTGGTTTATTTGTAAGATTACCTAAATGTAAATAAATAAACGATTGTTCCGTCTACCTATCTATTAATTAAAACATACATACTTTTACGACTAACACTCATTTAAATATTACTTCGCCATGATGGCTCCGCGAACCACTTGGAATGACTGCAGGGCCCACCAATGGTCCGCAGACCACCGGTAAAGAACCACTGATCTATAATTTATGAAGAACTCTTCAGAATGCTTCAGATCTAAAATCGATTTTAGCTAGCTTTCAGATATATCCATAAAAATTAAGTCTAATATTTATTTTTTGGAAATCCATGGAGGAGATCTATGTCCAGCTGTGGAATTATTGTGGCTGAATAATGATGACGAAGTCTAATAGTAGAAGTATATAAGTTTATTTCTTAGAATAAGTCGGTAGTATTAAACTGAGAGTCATCTAATTGGCACAAACGCGTTTTGTTAGTAATTTAAAGGTAAAATTTTAATATGTTTGTGCTGTGGAAAATTTTCGTCTTTAACAGCCGGCCTGGGCGAGTTCCGGATCCGCGACCTAAACGACGAGATTAACAAGCTGATGCGCGAGAAACGCCACTGGGAGTTCCAGATCCGCTCCCTAGGAGGCACGGACCACGCGCGCTTCGCCCCCAAGATGTTGGATCACGACGGGAAAGAGGTGCCTGGCAATAGAGGATACAAGTACTTCGGTGCTGCCAAGGATTTGCCAGGTGAGACGGCTCTCCAACATAGGCGCGTTATTAGAGATTGATAATACCGGATCCCTTATGGCCATAATGCGTCCCGATTCCTTGCACTCAAACTTCCAAGCACACCTTGTCACTGAAATGAATAATACACTCCTGGACACATCTATTGGCCCACCTCAGAGTTTAGGTTTCGATGGCCCCTACCTAAATATGATTGCTAGATTTAACAAAAACTATTGATGCAGTTTTAAACCTGATACATTTAAAGACTATTGAATAAAGTTATGAATGTGCCTGGTTCAAAACTGCATAAAAACTTTGCTCGACCTAATATTTTTTAACTAGGACTAAACGAAACTGAAAATGCAAGGTGGGCTAATAGATGTGTCCAGAAGTGTATTTCTTTGGACACTCAAAATAGATTGTGGATGAAACGTGGCAATTTAGATCATATCCTGAATAAGAGATGCATATCAACAGAAGTATGGTCTGTTCCAGAAGATAAATAATATTGTTTTTTTATGCAAACATACTTTTTACAACATAAAACCAGTGGAATAGTAGCTACCTGGTGCAACTTGCGCCATACAAATCGGGCTCAAACTATGATGTCAAAAATGCGCTAATAACGTTTTAAAATGTTTAAGAATATTTTGAGTAAAATAATGTTTTCATTAGCCAACATCCTTATTAGGAAACATTTAGATTAGGATCCAATAAAAAAACTAAATAAGTTTTATATTAATAGAGTAATTTTTTTTTGAGACCAAAGCTGAGTTTCATAAAACTAATATTATTTTTTTATTATGACAATTTGATGTACATTGCGTAGCCTTTAGTACAATAATTAGTGTTCCTTCTTGTTAAATTGTGGGCTAATCGGCTGTGCAACGAACATCGAATTGTCATAGTAAACCATACATTTTAGTTTTATGAAATGGCGCATCTTGTAAGACCGCAAAAAGTGTAACTTTATTTTTACTGCGTTGTCACTCCAATATTTCCCATGGCCGCAGGTGTAAGAGAGCTATTCGAGCAAGAGCCGCCGCCCCCTCCGCGCCGCACTCGCGCCGATCTGATGCGAGACGTCGACGCCGACTATTACGGCTACCGAGACGATGACGACGGCCTCCTCATGCCTTTGGAGAAGGAGGCGGAGAAGGAAGGTGGGTATTGGGATAGGGTTGTTTGAGAAACATTCACGCTTAGGCTACGTTCAGATGAGAGGCACTTAAAGCGCGCTATCTTGCAGGCCCTAGAGTCTAATACTTACATAGTTTTTCAATAGAATTATATAAGCGCGCCAATTTTTGTTATTTGCTTCAATTTGGTATTATAGTCTACAAAGCAATAGTACCATGTCATTTCAGGGGTATCACACGTGCAAATTAAATAGACATCTCTCGCGATGATCTTATCGCGCAACGCGCCGAGTAGCTCATGTTATACCATTGCAATGCGATTGATTACTAGACTACCGATAGTGTGAATGAAACCGGACTAATACGACTCTATTAAACAACTATGCATTTTAGAGACTCTCCACCCAGATTTGCCAGTCAGACGGTAAATTCGGCAGTAAAGGCCACTTAGGAGGATGGAGGTCGCTGGACCTCACTCTGCACCAATAACAAACTACAGAAGAGCAGTAGAAGCCCAAACAGTTTCCTTGTTGTAGTTCAAGACTACAGATCGCAAGTGCATTAAATATTGGTGTACTTATAGCGTACACATGGTGCGCGTTTGTCTAGCGTTAAATGCGAGCAGCCCCGGTTCAGGCCAAACTCTATATTTGTCGAAGATGGACATAGAAACTGTTAGCAGAGATTTTATGCCGACGGCAGAATTGATAGAACAGAAGAAAATACTAAAAGGACGAGTTCTTCCCAAGCCCTTTGGATCTTATCTGAATAGACACATCATGTCCCATACCGCTGGACATTTTTCTATAATCTATAATTCAGTATTAAAAGCTTTCGTTTCCATTTTGAACGATGAACTAACCAAGCGAATCCTGAAATATTTCTGTCCGCGACAAAAACAATCATTATTAATCATAAACAATAATTATAGGTAAATCAATATTATCTAACACTATTTATTAACCCATATTCATATTTACAGCTATTGCGCGAGCTGTGGAAGAGTGGAAAGCCAACAAGGAACAGAATGTGGATGAAGATTTACCGGAGGAAGAGGACATTTATCCAGAGGATGTAAGTAGCCTTAAGGTTGTATGATTGGCTCTTATTTTGGGCGATGTCCATGCGTATCCAATGATGTTTGCGTGGTTGAAATTGAGCTCTTTCAGAATAACTTAGGATCACCTAATGTAGATAAGTAACTCGGGACAGTTTAGGATAGGAACTCCGGGAAGTCGCTCTCGGTTGTTTTCATTACCAAACAAAGCTTAGCTACCAAAACAGAGGTCGTGGGTTAATACGCGCTGGAGGAAACACGGTTTGATTTGTACGAATAACCTGTGTATTAACAAATAACCCGATTAACGTTGCACTTGGATCTTAGTTTGTATCCAAGGGTCAAATATTTACATAGTTTTTTAATAAAATTATATAAGCACGACAATGGTTGTTATTTGCCTCAATTTCGTAGCCTACAAAGGAATAGCAGTACAATGTCATTCCAGGGGTATAACCCGCGCAAATTAAGTAGGCATCACTGTCAAAGATCGAATCGCTCGAGGCGCCGAGTTAAGTAACACGGGTTATACCATTGCAATGCGATTGGTTACTAGACTACCGATAGTGTGAATGAAACCACCATTACCGGACTAATATGACTCTACTGAACAACTATGCACTTTAGACACTCGCCCCCCAGGACACTTGACTATGTTGGGTGGAATTTACAAAGTAGCTGAATGTCATTTTTTACAAACAGCCCGACGACAAGCGAATGGAAGACGACGAAGACGACCGGCCTGCCGTCACGACGCACGTGGCTGTTCCCTCCCAGAAGGAGATAGAAGAAGCCCTGCTCAAGAAGAAGAAGCAGGAGCTGCTCGAGCGATACGGCTGCCTAGACGTGAAGATAGAGGGCAGCTGACAGTGACAGGAGCAAAATCACACGGTTTAGTTATAAGGTACTTAATAAATGGTTTGTTTTTTTAAGATTATGAGGGAATTTTATTTTTGACATTTCACAGTTTTCATCAACGCTGGCCGAGGTTGAGTACATTGGCTTCTCTATACCTGGGTTCTTGCGTGACGCTGATGAAAGCTTTATCAAATATATAAAAATCCCGTGACAGTGTTTGTTATAATAATAATATAGCATTTATTTCGAACAACTTAGGTCCATATAAAAACAAACAAAAGGGTGTTAGTAACAATTATAAACTTAACTACATATGTTAGTACTTAGTGTTACTATTTACATGGATCATAGTCCAATGCGCCAAGAATCGACCGTCAGATCGGTCCGCTATTCCACGCAGGATGCCGTTGGTGCTGGCGCGCAGCCTGTCAAGCGTACCGGCGCAGCGCGCGCGCAGTGTGCCGTGAAACCACAGAGTACCAATCGTGAAACCCGGCAACGCGCGCACGCGCGAACATATCCGACGCACTGCACCAGCGCGGCAGCCGCAACAGCACCCTCAGGGCATTGTTGTACTGGACGCGAAGGGCGCTAAGCGACTTTCGCGTGTAATTAGTCCATAGGCTACACGTATAGAGAGATGTACAATAAGCCCTGAACAAAGTTATCTTTACCTCGGCTGTACATCTACTGAACCTACGTGCTATCATATTCGCCCTGGTCGCCAGCGCCCTCCGCTCCCTTTCTAGGTATGTCCAAGTCATCCCTTAAGTCCTCTGTAATTATATGACCGAGGTATTTAAAGGACGACACTGTTTTCAAGGCTGTTCCATTCAAGTAAACTGGTGGAACATAAGACGGGCACTTTTTACCAGCCTTGAAAATCAACATTTCGCTCTTTTTCTCATTATATTTAAGACCATTTGTTAGCGCGTACTGTTCACAAACTTGTAGCAGCAGTCTAAGTCCCCTGATCGATGGGCTCAGCAGAGCCATGTCGTCTGCGTAGCTGATGTTATTTAGGCAGATATTGTCAACAAAACAACCAACATGCGCGCCGCTGAGCTCGCCAATCAGCTGATCTATATAAATATTGAACAGCTTAGGCGAAGTAAGCCCACCCTGTCTCACTCCGCATTCCAACTTATACGGTTCAGACATCGCTTCTGCCCATTTGACAGTGTTAGTTTGGTTTTGGTACCAAAATTTAAAGATATAACATCTAAAGGTAAATTAGATTCCTTAAGTTTGTTCCATAAAACATCATAACTTACCAAATCAAAGGCCTTTGATAAGTCTAAAAAGGCGGCGTAGACTGGCGTTTTTCTGTCAACGTAGTACCCGACCGTATGTTTTAGGCTCAGTATCGCGCTTTCAGTTGACAGACCGGGCCTAAACCCAAACTGTGCATCCTGCAATTTTATGTACTTATCGAGCTCTGAATTCAACAGACCGTCGAGCACTTTGACTATAGTAGTGGCCAATGAGATGGGCCTATAATTAGACTTACTCGACATATCTCCTGTCTTGTTTTTCACAATAGGAACTACTACGGTTTTAGTCATATCTTGAGGAAGATATGAATGGCTCATACATAGTGTGAACAGCATGGACAAAACTCCGCAAATATGGGGACCAGCATGTTGCAAGTGCTCGATGCTCAGTCCGTCGTGGCCTGGAGATTTTCCTTTTTGCATATGGCTTAACACGTGGATGACGTCATCTGCAGAAAATTTTGTAGCCAGCACAGTTCCTGACACCTGAGCATCAATCACCGCGGTCGAAGGCCCTAGAGGCGATTTTACAGCAAACGAGTCCTTAAAGAGATTTGCAATGTCTTTAGGTGAAGATATACCCTCCACACTCACAGGCAACCCAGGTTGACCGTTTAACATCTTGGTCTTTTTCCAAAATTGACGGAAATCTTTTTTTGTATAACAAGAAGCAATTATATCCAGTTTAATCTGTTCTTGGTGTGGCTGGCACCATTTTTGCGTGATTTGAATAATTTTCGGCTACTATAGATTTCGTCATACAAAAAACCCGCCCTAGGTTTATCATTCAATGTCCACATTTGGAACTTGAGTCTAGCTTCCCTGTGAGCCTGACCAACATGTTTGTTCCACCCTACCACTCGCTTCTTTCTAGCTTCCGCTGGTGACTCACTCGTAGCCACAGATGCGTCGATCAGTGTACGAGTAATATCGCAGTATAGTTGATCTATTAAAAGCCTGTGAACTGAGTTTGCACAATAAGTGTCACTACAAGCATAGGGCTCCACCGGGTTTATAATTTGTAAGCCTGAGATAGGTCGTAGGCTAATGGAAAACACCGTTTGCGGCAATAGCACTAGTACGTACATTTCTGGGTTTTTAAAACACGATCTTTTTCTATTAGAACACACAGGGCCGGTTTTTGAATTGAGAATTACACTAAGTTACGTTCTGTCACGGTCTTTTCTGAGAAATTCAAAGAGGAATCACTATAGGTAACTATTTTCTTAGCGAAATTCTCAATTAAGAAATTGCCGCTTAGATGTAAAACATTATAGGAATGAGCACCCATCTGTATCCCGGAGGGATAGGCAAAGCAGATTAGCTAAGGGGTTAAGAAATCAGCAAACACTATCAATTTGCAATCATTTATTCTGGAACAACTCTCTAATAATTGGACATCTGACATATCGTTTATTACGAAGCAACATATACATACGTAGATCCTAAACTCCGTGATTTCGAGGGAACTAAAAAATATATAACTATTTCGAAATCAACATTTATGCTACTTAGATAAAACACCACAGTAAAAAAATAAAGCTAATTCTTGCATCTGCCACTGGCCCAATTACTTAAAATAGACCTTGGATCAATTACAAGTTAATCCAACAAGAATAAAAAAAATAAGCACCTCACTGGGCAGCCGACTGAATAGGAAAAATATAATAAACATTTTTAATAAGACAGTTATTATCTATTTCGTGTGCAATCGAAACAACCAGTATTTCGAAGTAAATGGCTTCGTAAAGCTAAATATAAAAAGGAATGTACATACTTAAAGTAAACAATCTCTATACTGTCGGTATTTGATTTGGTTGGGTGAGAAAATGAAGTCGTCAGTATGCCTGCACTTAATATAAACGAAAATAGACTTTTCCATAATCGCGGAGGCTATTTTTTGAATACGCAATTACGGAAACACATCAAAGTAGCATTTGTCATTTACACAACTTATGAACTTTTGTCAAAGGACTTAATATCTAATTAGCTTTTTTTTTAAATGTGACTACTATTTTTCTGATTTGTAGTGGCGCTGCCTGATATACTATTAAAAACATATAAAACAGAATGAACACTATTGATATTGTTATTGCACTAAAGAATTTTGTGAAATAAGTTTTATGAAAAATATATTGTTGTAAAACACAAACCTGTAAGTGAAGTTCTATGATAATTATACCAGCTTTATCCGAATATATTAGCTTAGATGTGTCACTCTGTGTATACAACATCTATGCTACTAGGTATAGAAGGTAAGCGAGTACAACTGGTGTGTTTCAGGAATTGAGCATTTAAAACATAACCCTAACATATTATAGCTAACTATTACCTCGTTTTAAAAACAAAAAGGACCACCAATATTTTCACTGTTTTCTAACTAACACATAAACTCCATTTTATTAAATTTTTTAATTGTAATATCACGCTACCTATTCAGTGTCACATTTTATAAGAACAACTCTGAACTCTTTTACGCCTTTTGCACACGGACGCCTCAAACTGCGATATTATAGAATCACGGCTGTAAAACAAAGATACATCTTGTATTTGTCAACAACAGAGCTCACAAACAAAGTGGCTGCAGTTTATTTGATTATCTTTCGTGTTTTTTTTAAACTCTTCACAAAGAATCGCAAGAATCGTTTTTAATTTCGTGCGAAGACATGACTTCGGCAGAATTGCTCGACACCGGCTGGTTGCCATTTCAACAAGAAATAGATTCACAGCTATGACACACGCCAACTGATTTTAGATGTACTGATGTACATAAACAACCAGTCCAGTGCGAGTCAGTCAGACTCGAGCACGACGGGTTCCGTACCAATTTCTGTACAACATCAAGTGTCGACCTGTTGCCGTAATTAATATCAAGTACAATCGAGTAGACTCTAAGTAATAGGGTCCCGTTTTTACCCTTTGGCTACGGAACCGCAAAAATTACGATGGAAAATGGACTCTGTACAGCGAAGGTTTTGTAGTAGCGCGGTGTCATTGTGCTAAAGGCATTATACATATCCTCCGCGTAATAAAATGTAACACCTAAGATTATCCCATAAAATACGTATCGTACATATTTTTATAATACTTGCTATTATATTGCAAACATTATGAAAATTTAATTTCTGCATTCTTTAAATAGCTTCAACAACATAGGGTTACATCTCACGTTAATTATTACAGGATCTTAAGACTAACATTACATTTATGACCAAGCTATAATGATCTTTAACGCCTCTGAAATAAAACTCAATAGCCATGTCGAAATACAAACATCTAGAGTGCACCATATTCATTGCTGTTATTTACCCATAAGATCCGACTTACATTTTTATCCAAGAAAAGCTAAGTTATTAGTTAAGCTAAGTTTGATAGATCGATAAATTGGATATATACAGGGTGTAACCATCTATCCGAAAATGGGGAGGATGTCAGTTTCAAACTCTAGTTAATATAAAGGTTGTAATAAAATCCTCATGTAGATGTAGTGCGGATCGGCAAAATCTGGAAGGCGCGTTCGATTCGTATTGACGAACTATAGAGAAAACTACCGTTTCTGACGATATCGCGAATTTATCACCTAAAGGTGGATACTGACCAACGTTACGAGGTGTAACGTAACATTCGCCGTCGGCTGTGTGAAGCATTCAATCTGCTGCACACTCGCTGGTTTTCCCGTAACACTACGTACTGACAGCATGAATGCTCGCTTTGTAACATGTTACATTACACCTCGTAACATTGGTCAGTACCCAGCTTTATGCATACATTTTGAAGTCTGTAATGGTGACTAGTATGGAGCAACTTATGTTTTTTTTTTTGCTACTTTGAAGTTGTCACCATAGTAAAAGTTCTTTATAACAAATAGCACCTCCCGTTTGGATGTATGTGACGATTTTTATATACTTCCATACGCATTAGTAACTATACAGTCTGTGACCTGTATAATGACTAGAGCTTGAAACTGACTTTCCACTTAATAACGATACTCTTTGATTTTCCTATGCCTCTCCTAAACAATACAACAGCTGGAAATCACAGAATGTTGTAAATTTATTCATAAACCGAAACAGGTGTAGCTACTACTTAGTTAGGACCCAATGTTTGATAAAGCTGTTACTATTTCTATAATTTCAAGTTTAGTCCCAAATTAGAAGTTTATATTGATGTGTAGAAAGACATGCTTGCATTTGGTCTGTAGCATGAGAAAACGCGCCATTTTAAAGCTGACATGTCAAAGCAGGCTGATAAACTCCCATGTGTCGAAACAGCATGCTTACCGCGATTCTATAGTGTCATGTGCTTCATTTGGTGGAAACAGCGAGATGCCGCTACTATATCGATCCGTTGTGTTGGTTACTACTGGTTCTGTTAATTGCTCAATGGGCATTGTCCTAAGAAATTAAGTAGTTTTTTTGTGTTTCGAGAAAATAGCTAATTTTGAGATCCTGGCCTGAATATTTCGATTTGAATAGACTGCTTTAATGCTTTTTTAAAGCAATAAGTAAGAACCAGTCTACGAAGCCGGAAGTGCGTAATCAACTGAGATCCTACAACAGATCCTAAAAAATCATCATCATAAACCCATTATGTCCCCACCGAGGGGCACGGGTCTCTTATGTCATACTCCACCACGGGGGCCAAGTCCGGATTGGTGAAAATGAGGTAATGTTTCAATATTTAGGACAATGCCAATTAGCGTAAAGTAAAAATCTACTGCATTACAATTTGTAGACTATCAAGTCACAGACTCATTTTGTCAAAAGTATATCTTGAAAAAAAAAGACCCATTGGTCAAGCGGTATCGCGTCTGACTGCCATGCCAGGAGTTATGAATTCGATTTCCTTGCCTGGTTTCACAGGGTATCCTAGTTTGGGGCCCAGACCAGAACACCGTTGTCAGGCATATACATACTCCTTTCTACAGTCAATTCCGGCTAATATATAAAAGGATTTAGTCGCACGATGAACATTCGCACGAATCGCGGTTCGCGAGCGCTGGCATAGGAATTCGTAGCAACAGCTGTGTCAGGCTTTTAGGGCTAAATCTCCCGCTAAATATATGTCCGGCTTTTCTTATTGTTGGGCCTGGCAACCCTAGCAGTGGCTAACATAAAAAAGGGGTCCGAGGCTAGAAAGTGTGTCAAAATTGACTCGCATGATAAACAGCTCATAAGATGGTTTGTCGAGGAAAATACCCAAGCTGTCTGAATCAAGTGCCTACAGTGACGTGATAGTAGAGCAACACAGCCTCGTTAAGAAGCGAACAGGTTTTGCTGCGTCGCGTCACTTTCGAAGTCTGTCCAAGCGTTGTTTAGCTCCATGAAGATCATCTTTGCGAGGTTCTCGTTCGGTGTCCCCATTTGCTGTTGAAGGGAAACCGAATCATGGATTGAAAACTTGTTCATTGTCCTAATAGTCTGTTAGCTTTTAGAATATACCTCGGGCTCTAGAGTAGGCTTCGTTTTTGCCGAAAGCACACGAGTGTAATACTACTTCCTGCTCCCGATTTCGAAATTAAGTGTCATATTAGTACCGATATTTCTATTAGACCAATATATCCAATTCTATCCGATAGTAGACGAGGTACATTCTAAAGCTAATAGACTCTAAGTACCTTTTTACTTCGTTTAGAGGCATCCGAGGATACAAAATACAGATGATAGCATATTATAGAAATACACACGGAAAGCCTTGGAATGTAAGGTTAGCAGGTATACCCAGCCTATACAGGGAGGTAATTTGAGATGGGTCAGTAAAAGGTTATTGAGTAACTAGTCGAACCTTTGTAGATATGGTCTACAAAGCTTTCGTCTCAAAAAGTGAAAACAATGACGGTAAAATAGTTGTGCCAATCGGATTTTATATTTTTGGCTTTTCTAGTACCGCTGTTGATTGAGTGGACTTTTGATCATTATAGAACTAAATAGAATCAAATGATACAAAAAGAAGGTAAAACATGCAATTTTCTTAAAAATTTTAACCTTTTCCACGAATTTTCAGTAGTTAAGTCCTATTGCCCCGATCGGACTCACAACCAGGTGTATCAACTTTTTCTCTTAAGCAACATGCAAGACCTGCGAAAAATCTGGCCCTGCCTACCTTATCAGGGTGCACAGCCAAGCACGCCTTCCGATAGTTCTTCTTGACGTCGGCAGCGGAGACCAGCTGCGCCATGTTGCACGGGTTCCAGCGGCAATCTTCCCACACCACCGTGTGGAGCGAGCAGAGAAGCGCTCTTATGTTAGCCTTCTTGCCTTCCGTCTGGTGGGGGAAAAATCTCGGTGACATTATCAGAAGATAATGAGTGTGAGTGAGAGAGTAAGCAGTTAATTTGGTCCGTCTGGTGGGGGAAATTAATTGGGTGGTCATACCAGTCCATAATGAGTGTATGAATCTGTGAGTGTGTGTGTGTGTGGGTTTGTTAAGACCATCTGGTGTTGGAAATTATTTGGGTTACATTATCAGTAGACAATGAGTGTGAGTGACTCAGACTGCGTATGAGTTTGTTAGTTTTAGATTTATTGTAATGTTAAAAATTGGTTTCTTGACGCTGTGCTCCGTATTCCAAACCAAGTCGTGCGTCTTTAACTTCACGAGTGCTGAATTAGGTCAACTATAATATAAAAATGAATCGCAGAATGTGTTGGTAAGCGCAAATCGCGAGAGCAACTGAACCGATTTCTCTAATTCTTTTTTTAGAATATTCCTTGAAGTACGAGGATGGTTCTTACGGAGGGAAAAATATAAAAAAAGAATTAAAGAATCGACTGTTAGGCGGTACGGAGTTCGCTTGGTCAGCTAGTTAAATACTAAATAGTAAGTTTAATAACGGTATTTCCTCAAAGCGTTTATGGTTCGGACCCTACCTCGCGCTTGGCTCCTAGCTTTACATGCCTGCCTAGTGCTATTACATCGGCCAATAAGGAAGGGCTGCCGTAATAGCAGCTATTAAGATCACACAAAGCAAGCCGTGTTTTATGCTACGGGAGTATTGAATTGGAAGAACTATTACTTAGAAATTAATTAAGTAGTATAGAGAAGAGCAAGTGATCCTGCTCTTAATAAAGGGATTTTTTCCGCCAGGTAGATTGATGTATGCTTCGGAACAGCCGGTCCGACTGTCGACGTTATATCTATCTATCATGACGGAGTATTTAGTGCGCGTACAGTTAACATGTGCTCGGAACAGCCAACAAGTAGTAAGTTTCAACAAACCCATTCGTGTATCTTGAGCTTCTCCGGGTCCATCTCTCGCGCCATCTCTTGCTTCCGCAGCGCGTTCATAGTCTTGGGTCCTGCCTCGCGCTTGGCCGCGAAGGCGTAGCCCTGGCTGCCCAGTAGGTCACCAAATACGTCGCCCGGCTGTTTAGGCTTGTCGTCCATAGGCGTCTTGGCCGGCTCGAAGTGGGTTCGGCTGCGGGATGGACAATGGCAAGTGAGTGGATGAGTGATTGAGTGACTGTGTGTGTGTGTGTGTGTATGTGTGTGTGTGTGTGTGAGGGTGTATTCGTGTGTGTGTGTGTGTATGTTTGATTTATTTCATTTAGTTGAGATGGTCTCTTTAAAATATACTTTTCTTCTTTTCCTTTCTCTGTTTTAGTTTAAATTGTGCCATAATATAAAGCAATATGTCAAATAGCTAACGAGGGCGTAATTCTGGCTACACAAGCTTGTCGTCTATATGCGACTAAGCCGGCTCAAAGTACGTTAGGCAATGGAATGAACCACAGCCGTTCGTAGTCAAGCCTACCTATTTTAAATCAATTATACGCATTTTATAGCGCCCAAAAGCGGTGCTCTGTGTAAAGGACGGGACAGTACGGTAAAGTACAAGTATAGGCTACTAATCATTGGCTCAACTCTTCGGTACCATGGAAGTAATCGTCAGCCTAAAGTTAATAGTTGACCATATCTTCAAGATGGCAGCAACATTATTACCACAAGAAGGCTATGAATATCCTACCGCCGTGCACAAGCATGAGAGAGTGGGAGTATGGACTTAAGCCACTATTGATGCATCAACTCACGCCTACATCTTAGGCACCTGGGTTTGGCACTTTCTGCGATCAGGGCAAGCCTATTGGTCACGCACACATTCACATAAACAAGGAGACTGCAGCCGCGACGCGGAACTAGTGCATTTTCAATCTGTCATCAGTGAAATCTATTCAACCACATTTTGCATCTAACAGAAGCATTGTAAGCCCTACAATATGAATACTAAAAAACATACTATTTTCAAGGTCCGGACTGGTAATAAAGGAATAATTATTATGTGGGACTAATAAAACACACGTTATGGTCACCTATGAGTACAACTGCACAGCACTTGGCTTTTATAATTATTTTTATTACTCTTTAATAAATATTAAATTGGCTTTTATAATTATTTTCCCTGGGGTCTTCATTTGTATAACTCTTGTTTGTGATCCTTAAGATATAAAAATAAACTTCTAATAAACATTTTTAAAAACCTATTTACAGGCTAAAAATCCCACCCATGCCGTGATTCGAACCCGCGACCTCTGGCTATCCGTGCCAGCGCTCTATCCAACTGAGCTAATGGGCGACTCACCGGCATCAGTGAAATTTCGAACCTCATTACACTATTCTCTGTATTACGTACAGGTTTTTAAAATTGTCCTTAGCACGGGTTAGTACATTAAAAATAAAAATAGTATAATTATAATAAACATTACCTAAAAAGAAAAAGTCACACCTAGCCAAGGATGATTTACCTGTAATCGGGCTGGTGCGCGGGGGAGCGCGCCGGCGTGTGAGCGGGCGAAGCCCTAGGGCTCTGCCCGGCTGACAGGCTGCCGGGCGGCGCCCCGGGCAGGCTAGCGCCCAGAAGCCCCAGTCCGGCGAAGGGGTCTTTCTTGGAGGGCTGACTCTGCTCCAATGGCACACTCTGCGGTCGCACTGAAGGGGAAAAAGTCGAGGAAACAGTTACTATGTGAAAGTGAAATTCTATTGATACCTACAGTCTATGTATCCTTACTTGTCCATTTTAGTAACCTAGATTCTACCGGTAAAGTATGACTTTTTAGTCGAAAACTGCCATATTCCCATAAATGAAGTAACCTGGGACACTACCTTAGATAACACGCTGCCAATTTTATAAACTAAACTCAATTTTGAGGTTAGAATCTTGTTTACAAAATCCGCTACTTGACTCTCTTTTCAAGTAAGTCTTGAATGGTAAATGTCTCTTCCATTAGACATAAAAATATTTGAGTATATTTTTTTAAGGACCTAAAGACAGATTTTTTTTTTTAAATTTTGCTTTGCTAAACAGCTAAAAACGCGGTCAGCCATTTTTTTCTATGGTTTGAAGACCTAAAGGCTTGTAAACATAGTTTGAGATTCAACATCTGTAACTGATCGCTGAGCACAATGAAATAACAACAACGCAACCATGAGTTTACGTGCAAAATATAGCAATTATCATTATTCGAGACTGCAAAAACATGTCAATAAAAACCCCCGGGACGTTATGTGCTTGTGTACCCAGTGAAATAAAAATACCAAAAACTTGGCTCAAAATGGCCAACAGAGACCCCGATACGTTATCGCCTGAACTTTGTATTTATGTGAAGATTGCTTTGGTGTAAGTCCTATAATAATCAGTGTCCAGTCCACTGGCTCTGGCTGACAGATGTTTGTTTATAAATCAAAGATGCTTTCAAGATGGCAGATAGCATTTACACCGTTCCGAATTAAAAGCGGAAAATATTTTTTTAATTTGCAAATTTTGCAGCCATCCTACATACTTACTTAGCAAGGTCAATATATTTTCAGTTTCTTACGTTAAATACTACAGGAAATATTCATTTATCGCGTCAAATTTGATACGAGTCAAGTAGCGGATTGGACAAGTAAAGATAAATAGACTGTAGTTAATTGTTACCATACTAACATTACTCCTACGTAACATCGTAGGGAAAAGGCAGTGGCTGAAAACTGGCGCTGCTTGGGACTGATCCGTTTTAGCACTAACACTAACCTTTGGTCTCATCATTATAATATCATAAACTAGTTTAAAGGCTTTTGTTTAAAGTTGTATTTTAAAAAGGCAATGCTTTTTAATCTTATCTTTAACAACGTTGCAATATGAATGACACCAATAAAAATCTTGCCATGTTCACCATTTGGTATAAGTTGAAACGTCAGCTACGGCGCGGCGTGGATACCTACTAACACATTCAAATAAGTTTGATGGAATATAAACGTTATAGACCGCATCGTTCGTCCGATCTGGATCAAAATGTTCAAAAGTAATGTATTCACTAAAGTTTTATTTCATTTGAATCATATTATCTTCCACGTTAGGTATAAGTTCTCTCATCACCTTTTGCTTCAGGCCTATTGGGGCAAAGCCGAGGATGGATTGGATGGATGGATGGATCTAAAGCTGAAGGAAATATAAACGTACCATCTTTCGCGCTAGGTATAAGTTACAGCACTTGCTCCAAACTGACCGAGGCAAATCCGAGAACGTATTTACTTAGGTTTAATGAAATATGAATCTAACCATCTTCTGCATTAGGTATGAGCTGCGGCGTCAACAGCGGCGTGGGTTCTTCTTTCAAGGGCTCGTTTAGGCCGAACGGGTCGAAACCCAGTGGCGCGCCCGCTGCGGACGGCGCAGTAGACGGGGCTGGCAGGTCACTGAACATTGGCTGGGCGGCGAAGGGCTAGAATAAGAAGTCATGTTTTTGGTACGATAATATGTTAGTGTTTAAAGTTACAATCGAGTACTTACAAAAAGATGTCGTTTTATTGGAGAGGCAATGTTAAAACATGAAGAATGTATAGATGATTTTCTGCGACAAATACTTTTCATAATACATTCTAACTTGTACAAAAGTAATTCTGGCCACGAAGAGAACTTTCTCTTTGTGACCAGAATCACTTCCAAAAAAATATTTATATTTTTACTAAATTTTTATATATGACATAACTAGTGAACAGAGACTGTGATAAATGACGGATTTGAAAATTAACCACATTTTTTCACAGAACTTGGAGGAGTAAAATACCAGATTCCTTAGAATTTGTAAATTCATCATTACACTCTTTACAATAGCACTCTATTGGGTGTAAAACAAAGCTGTGGTCTGGGAACGCACTCTCACCACTGCATTATATTTTCTCTACTTTGCCTTTTTACTAACGTAGACTGGAATAAAGCCCACCACAACACAGTTACTTGTCCTAGTTCCAAACAAAGATAACCTGTCGTAGAATAACCAGGTAAGGACATCACAAACATGAAAATTAACCCAGACTGAGTCCATTTCTACATATGTACGGAACTTGCGTTGGAATGTACGGACACGTACGGCACTAACATTTCCACACTGTTGATATTGTACACTTGACGTACCTCAGGATTATCGGCGACAACTTTAGCAGCTCCTCCCAGGAAATCGCCAAAGGTCTCGTCCGTAGTACTTTTCTCCATGAGGCCGAAGAAGTCAAAGGAATCGTCACTCTTTAGTTTCTTCTGCACCTTTGGGATAGCTTCTGACGGAGCGGAATTTAATTGGCTACCTGGTACTGTAAGAAAGAAGACAAAAATAGCCAAATTAATTTAAGATATTCGCACATTCGGCGAACGCAGACGAAGCGTGACGCAGTGATACGAGTACAGGCGTGAGTGTCTGTCGAAATCAAATACAATTTGGTTTTTATGAGATCAAATTTGAATTGCATTTTATAGTAATTTATTTAAATAAGAGCGGTGGTAAAGGCAAACAATGTGAGGAAACATGATAGTCTAAGGTGTTCAGATTGCCTTGTCGTCGTCAGGCACTAGTACACTGCTGGACATAGCCCTCTCCTAATGAGCGCCATAGCGCCCTGTCTTCAGCTTGCCGCATCCAGCATCTGCCTGGAATTTTTCGCAGATCGTCATCCCACCTAGTCGGAGGGCATCCTACACTACGTTTGCCGAGTCGCAGTCTCCACTCAAGAACGCGTTTACTCCAACGGTTGTCGGTTCTTCGCGAGATATTAGAGATTGCCTCAGCGCTGGAAATCGCTTATCCGTGGTGGGCGCGCGTGGTGAAAAGCCCGTACTCTCTCTCTCTCTCTGAGAGAAGGTATATACCCTGTAGTGAGACGTACACAGGCTATTACATTGTAATTATTTAAATGTAATTGTGTGGAGTAAACGGATGTTATGACGGATGTACGGTCAAATGTACCAAAATATAAAAAAAACTCTCATTCGGGTAGTCTACTTAAAAATGACAAGATTTGTTTTGACCAATAATTTTTATCTTTTAGTAGAGAAAATACTATGCTAATCATACAATCTATTTTACTAAGGATAATTTACAATATGCGTCATGTTAAACTAGATTCGCTACATACTTGAAAATATGTGTCGTTTCGAGAACGGGTCATTCTGAAACTGAGACGCTTTGCAAAGGGGATTCGGGACATTCCGCAAATAATCTTTTTTTATGCTGACACGTTATGCAGAAGATCAAAGATCTTATTCTGTAACCCTTAATTACAGAAATGCGGTTGAAAAAATGTGTTAAGTACACGATGTGTCAAAAGGGCTACTATGACATAAAGGGTATATTTAGAAGACAATAATTATTTCTGGAATTAAAGCCAGTACAATGCAAGAGTTCTATGTTGTAAGGACTTCACCAAAATGATCTAGATCTTGAAATGGACACCTAGTTTGACTCATAACATAACGTTCATTAAGCCAGCAGTTTCTGCGCTACTTTGAATACTTTTAATTTAATTTAATTAAGAAGCAAATAAATGAAAGTCAAAATAAATAATTAAAGAGAGTCAACACTGTCTAAGTAACTTACTCAGGTTTAGGAAGTCGGCCGTAGCGTCGGGGACTGAGGCCGTTGACTGTGTGACGTCAGGATGGGGCGGGGGCGGCCGGCGCGGGGGCTGCGGCGAGGGGGGTGCGGGGCGGGCCGGCCTTGGCTTTTCCTTCTCCTGTACTGTCTGGTACTCAGCTGTGACTGTGGGTGTGAGGATTAGTTAGATAGATAGATAGATGGGCGTGAGAATTCCGCATCTTGCCTCATAATAGGTGTGACGGCTATGGTTAAGACGCTTGGTTGGATAAGAAGAAAAAGAATAAGATTGATTTATCTTTTAACCTGTGATATCTCAGCATAACCGTGCATTTGAGTGAACGTGGGTTCGAATATTTTTTTAAATATTTTTTTTATTTATTAAAATTTTTTTTTTCTACGCATTATAAAAAATAAAACAAAATGTTGATCTAGATATGTAAGTAGCTGCTAAAGATAAAAGTTTATGAGTGAGGTACAGTGGACAGCTGATGGCCTTTGCATTGTGTAGCACAGACAATGTGGCCGAATACAGAGTGTACATGTAGTGGTGGGTCAGCTGTCGACTGTACCTACTTTCACATTAATCTTATGGAATAGTTACCATTTATGTTAAAAGAGTGCAATTAATTCGCCAACAAACTGCCACGCAGTTTGGCGAATAATTTATGAAATTTAAAACTCTGCGATAGAAACGTAAGTCAATAAAAAATAAATTAAAAAAAAAGAATCCCGGCAAGGACCAATGACTTTTTTATTAACTTAATTCCGATTTCACTTACTTGATTTTTTGTCGGAAGAGAGATTAAGTTAATAATCTGTAGTGTTTAGGAAAGTTTTAGTTAAAAAATGTTATGTACATTTCCGAAATTGTAGTAACAATACCACTGGCTAACGTAAAGGATACATCATGAGGAAAGGTGAGTGCCTGAGGTGTACCTCAGCGCTTGACAATCCGCGGTGGGCCCGCGTGGTAATTAGCACATGCTCTATCTGTAACTGCCGCACTCAGAGACGTCGATTAAATTTAATGTTTATTTTAATATAATTATCTTTCACTTCGTCATCAGGCTATACTAGTCCACTGCTGGACATAGCCCTCCCCTAAAGAGCGCCACGTTGTGCTATCATAGGGGGCAATGCCCATAATCCCCACGCTGGGCATGCGGGTTGGGGATCGCAGTTCGGTGGAATTGTACTGCAAGAGGCGCTGCTGCCCCCCCCCGGTTCTGTATCTTTCACTTACTATCTATGAAACAGAAAAGGATAACAGCATACTTACCGGAGTTTAACTTTAATTGACGTTTCTGAGAGCGGGGTAAGAGCAGGCACAGAGAAGGCAAGCATTGCAGTGGGACTTTGCTTACGACGGCCTTGGTTTGGTGATATCATTCCGGTAAGTATTAAAGCCATCTGCCATATGTATGTGCGTTATGACATGACATGAGACTTTGAATGTCGCACTATACTCCTTTATACTCATGAGCGTTCGGTATTTATAGCATACGCACAGAGAACAGAAATTGATTAAACTGTGAAGAACCTAAATGTGTCACTCAATAAATGAATTGTGCAAATGATTGTGTATTTGCAATGAATGAGTATTGTGTTTTTGTTAGAACAAAATAGCTAAACAATCCACTCTACTTTTACATACTTGTCGGATTTGTTGCCGTAGGGTTGCCGCGTATATTGGCTGCATAAAATACATCAGAATTCAATAATGGCACAAAACACTTCTGTGTACTACATATAAACAATATTATATCCACCTAAATAGTTACACTATAAAGAGAAAGTTTTCGTACTAGTGGCAGCAACACAAGCAATTGGTCATCTTCCCAGGGGGCGCAGCGTGCGCGCCTTATTTGGCTGTTGTGAACCAACACGGTCGGTCTATCCAAACATCATCTAAGGTGTTCTAACCTTAGCGCTGTCTGTAGTTTCTTTGTAACGATGTTAATTTACGGGCCGCGTCTGGTCGTCTAGGCTATCCTTTACTAAAAGAAGCGCCGTTATGCACCACCACGAATATCCCAAAATTAGGTAAGCAAAACAAGTCTTTAGTTAATCCGAGTGCTGTTGAAATAATAATAATAGCTACCACACAAACAATGACTCGTTCTCGACATCACAAACATGAAAATACACCCAGACTAATGCCATTTGTACAAATGTACGGTGGCCCACAGTGGGAATCGAAGCATACCCCAGCATGGTAATTAGACGTGATACCTTTGACCAAAGAGGCAGTGAAACGCATCAAGAACTTGCAAAAACACTCACCAAAGTTATCAATAGTCTCGTCCCGCTCCAGCGCTGTGGAGAAAAGCACATCGGGCGTGCGAACCGCGAACGAGTGGTCATCCTCCCAGGGGGCGCAGCGTGCGCGCCTTCTCTCGCCGTTCTGTACCACCACGGTCAGCGTCATAGTGACGTTCGCGGGGAAGTGGTCGTTGTTTGGAGAGTCATCAATGCCGTCCAATTCGGATCTGTGATTAGATTACATTAAAACGTGAAAAGGTAGCGGATATTTTATTTAAGAAAAATAACTGTACATTTGGGGAATTCAACATGGCGGCACAGCACATATCTCAGAAACGGCGGCGTGGTGATCAGGCTGCAGGAAGCCCTATTAAAATTTACATATGAGGCAAAAATGTAAATTTGGAATTTCAAGATGGCGACACAGAAAAAACCTCGGGAACTGCGCGGCGTGGTACCTAGTCGGGTTGTAGGAGGCCCGATTCAACATGATGAAAAAATTACATTCTGGAATTTCAAGATGGCGACACAGCACATACCTCGGGAACTGCACGCCGTAGTGGTCGGGCTGCATGAAGCCCGATCCAATATAAGGAATAAAATTACATTCGGGAATTTCAAGATGGTGGCACACTACACATTTGGGGATTTCAAGATGGCGGCGCAGAACATACCTCGGGAACTGCACAGCGTGATGGTCGGGCTGCAGGAAGCCGGTGTGGAATTGTGCGCGGCACACGGGCACGCCTAGCACGCGGCCGAGCTGCTGCCGCGCGTGCCACACGCATACTAGCACGTCTCCCACCACCGAAGTGTCCAGCGGGATCGTCATCTGCCGGCAACATTGCTCTAGACTTGCAGCGTCTACTTAGAGCTGAGATTTTTCGCACTTAGGCTGAGTTCACACCAAACTGACTGTCAGCCGCCGAAAGTGAGCGACCGTTACGCAGATTATTGTATTTCCATACTTATCCTCGTGTCTGTTCACATCTAACCGACAATACGCTAATACGTTATGCGCAGTCGCTGACATTCGGCGGCCGATTAATATAGCGCGTCAGTAAGCGCCACGGACGCTGATTGGCTACGTATTTTCACGTTTACACTGGGGCTCACAGTGCGCCTGCTCACATTCGGCGGCTGACTATACTTTTGTTTTGAACACGGCCTTAGCCTCAGGTACGTTAACACTTCAGACACTAGGTTTTCCTGACGATGTCTCCCATCACTTACTATACTGTATTGCTACTATGACTTAACAATTGTTCTTAACATAGAAAAACAAGTCATTGGTACTTGCCGGGTTTCGAACCCACGACCTCCCGGCGGGCGTACTACATTCCGCTTTCACACAGCGATTTATACGTTAAAAGTTACATAATCAAGGCGCTGGTAAGGTACCGTGCCTTAGCTAAGGTACCGTGATACGGTTAACGACCGAGGGTCGAAAGAAGTGGCGTGCCTGGCAGGAGGCCCATATACAGCAGTGGAAAAGTGATAATTATAATAATAACTTCCACCCAACGCAACAACTTATTCTGGTTACGGTAACTAGCCATTACAAACATGGACATACACGCAGACTGTGTCGCGGTTAGAAACTTGCCAATGACTAAATTAAACAGAAATTGTGCACACTTATAAAGTGCCTGAGATACAGGTCTAGCTTGTTTTGGGGACTATCCTTAAATGGAAAAAAATCTACAATACCTACCCGTATACGCATTTTGAATTTAGAGGTAATATTCGGTTAAATTCGTACTTGGCCCCCGCGGTGGAGTATGGCCTAACCTTCCTGCGATGCAGGAAGAGACCCGTACCCCAGCAGTCGGTTCAAAGGGTTGATATCAATCAATCATTCGTTTAAATAATTTCTCCGATTTTGGTGTACCGAAGTCCGTAATTTTTTTAAATAAACTTACTAGTGTACTTTATAACTTGTAACTTGTTATGTTATTTGAAAGTAAAACAAAAAATCTGAAATTAGAAATCGGCAGAGAGCCTAACCTTTCCCTCGTGCACGGTGAAGAGATGCAGTCTCTCGTAGTCATGCATTGTTGACAGCAGCAAACGGTCATCGTTGTAAACCTCCACGTAAGGCCGGCAGCCGTCGCGCGCCTTCGTGAACAGCGGGACGGGCCGGATGGTAAGGGACACCAGCGACACGGGCCGGAAGTGCGGGAACACCGGCTCGGGCCTAAGGTTAATACAAACTAACATTTACATCAACATCATCAATGGCCTTTGCATCTAATGCAGATTTATGCAGAGTTTTATGAGTCTTTAGGCTCGTGACTAGTCTTGTTTGAGAGAAAACTCCCCATCGTGCGTCTTCGTGAACAACGGGACGGGCCGGATGGTAAGGGACACTCTGGCCTGCGGTTAAAACGATCTAACATTTAAATCCTCATTATCAATGGTCTTTGCATCTAATGCAGATGATTTTGAGCAGCGGTTTTTGAGCATTTACGCACTTGACAATTTTTTTATTTGGGAGAAGACTCCCTGTTCAGCGCCTTCGTGAACAACGGGACGGGTCGGACGGGACACCAGCGACACGGACCGGGAGTGCGGAAACACCGGCTCTGGCATAAGGTTAAAACAAAGTAACCGTTAAATCTTCATCATCAATGAATTTTGCATCTAATAGCAACACGAGCCGGATGATAAGGGACACTAGCGGTACGGGCCGGAAGTGCGGTGCGGGGACACCGGCATTGGCCTGCGGTTACCGAGAACTAATAATGAAATCATCATCAGCAAGGCTTTATATATTAAATCATCATCATCACGCAGTGCATCTAAGGCAGATGATTTAGGCAGCGTCTTTTTAATATTAGCTCGTGAAATCTTATTCGCAGTCTGCATGGACAGACCGAACATTTATTATTTTTTTAACTTGATCTTCGTAAACACTATACATTGCGTAACATGGTCGGACACTTTCAACCAAGAAAATCAACAAGTTAATAATTATTTATTTGTATGAAATACTGATCAATACTCACCTAATGATGTTGCTAAGGTAGTACAGATACCGCAGTTGACTAGGCTGCGTGTTTATGGGACATCGCTTCACGGCGAAGATTTGTAACGCGTCTTCAGGCACCGTGGCCAATTTGGCGTAGAGAAGTAAGCCGCAGAGAAGCACGCAGGAACATGATTTACCGTCCTGTTGGATAAGAAATAGAGTCCAGAATTAAATGACAAGTAACCTGACGTCTCGAATTTAACCGATGCGAGTTTTAAATGCGAGGGCTATGTCCAGCAGTGGACTACATAATATAGCCTGAGGAAGAGTTTTAAATATAGTCCAAAATCTATGTGAAAAACAAAGGATAGGAATAAAACTGGATGCGGCAAGCAGAAGACAGGGCGCTATGGCGCTCATTAGGGGAGGGCTGTGTCCAGCAGTGATGAAACAAAGTTATGGCCTATAAAAGACGTTAAGAAGTCAAAGTGGTAAAGGGAAATAATTTACTATTAACTTAAACTGCATTTTGGAGATGTGTTTAGAGGTATCTTGTGTGTATAAATAACATCCTCATTATACGTACAAAAGAAATGATAGTAACATAATATGCACTGGGATAAAGTCGATTTTGCCTATACGAAATATTTTAACTCCAACCTCATGTGACACGTTACGGCTGCACTCGTGTCGCAGTTACATTGTTGTCATATCGATATATTCATTTGTTTGGTACGCTTCATTAAACAGAAATTATAAGAATGTTATAAAAGATGACGGCGTCCAGCAAGTAAGGAGCACACTACTGCGATATGGTATAAGAAATCACGGGTCAGTCATAGGGACTTACTTTCTACCGTAACTACACGAATTAGAGGTTAACCTCACCTGGCACGTAATAACAACGGTTGAATTGTCATCTTTGCCAAGATATTTGCTACATAAAGCGCATGCAGTCCATCTAGTAAAGGTGTCCTATGTGCTGGAGTAGTGACACGCGTCAACGACAGGAAGTTATCTTTACTGCAAGAAAAAGAGTCTCACCTGGCATGTAATGACGACGGCTGACTTGTCGTCTTTGCCCAGATATTGGTACATATGCTCCAGTAGCTCAAACAGTCCAGCTAGTAAGGGTGCCTTATGTACTGGGGTAGGGCATAAGGCGTGACTCGCGTCCGTGACAGGGACGTGTCGCGCAAACTGAAGTCGCTGTCTGGACGCGTTGTAGACGCAGTACTTGTTGCCGGGATGGCGGCTCTCAAGAAATGCCTGGACAGAATACAATTAAAGGTGTAATAATAATTAAAACCACTTGTCATGGTCCCAAACCAGGATACCATGTGCTATGGTAATCAAGCGAGGACATCACAAACATGGAAATATACCCAGAATGAGATATTTTTTTTACAAATCACCTTTGGCGGTCGGAAGCGCTCGTGGCCTAATGGAACTGAGTGATCGGAATCAATCACTTGAGTTAAGCAATACTGTTATTGCGCGGTCAGGTGCAGGATGTGTGACCGTCCTGTGACTGCTGCCAGTGGCAGTTTTTCCGGGCGCTTCCGTGGTTCCGTTAAGGACGTTAAGGTGTTGGTGCCGGCTGTCATCTAATGGCAATCGTTAAGCCATGTCAGAGGCCTTACGGACGGCTTGATCACTTCTGACAGTAAGGCCCGCCACTGTCTTACAATCCTCCACCAAGCCGGACTTGGCCCCGTGGTGGGGTATGGCTAACCTTCCTGCGATGCAGGAAGAGACCCGTTCCCCAGCAGTGGGGACGTAAAAAGGGTCGATATCGAATAATAATTACAATCACTTGTCATGGACCCAAACTAGGATGCTTTGTACTATGGTAATCAGGCGAGGACATCGATGGTGTGCAAAGGTTCTCGAGTGGAGACCACGAATTAGTAAACGCAGCGTAGTACGCTCGCTGGTCTGACGTCAAATCGATGGCGGTGGCTGGTTGAGGATGGGCAAGGGCAGAAAGAAGTGGCGTGACTTGGGGGAGAGCTATCTCGAGCAATGGACGAATATGGGTCGATTAATTGATTAATGTGGATCTTACCCGGACGTCTTCTATGTGGTTAGTTTTATAGGTGCTCTCCAAGCCCTCCGATGGACATGGCATTACAATTATCCGACTTGTTATGTAGCTAATATCCAGGTCTGTTCTCGCTATACTCCTGTGAAAAAAGAAGAAAGTATGTAAGCACATAAAAATAAAATAAGCATTCGATGAAATTATGTATAGGGTCTGTAGACCCCTGTTAACTGTTTTTTGTTTGTCAAAATATTAACTGAAAACAACTAGTTAGCACACTGTTAACGCACGAGAAATCGGGAGTTACTACAACTCACTGTTGAACAGTCTGCATAACCTTCGAAGAGGTATCCTTCAAATTCTTTAGGAAGCTGCCGGCGCCGCCTTTTATGGACGAGAATAGTCCTCCAGAGTTCCCGGGCGGCTGCGGGGGAGAGTGGTACTGCGGGGCGGCGGGGGGCCGCGCGGGCGGAGGGGGGCGGGCCGGCTCCGGGGGCCTGGAAGGCTCCTGGCTGTTCGGAATCGAATCCCGGCCCGGCGCTGGAAAAAAACAACCGTCACTTAATGGCTGGATGATTTCTCCTTCTTTTTTCTATTTCATGGCTTTCGGTAGAAAGTAAAACCTTATTGTCATACGGACTATTTTGTGCACGAACACAGATGGCGGCCAACATTGATGTTTAGAAATCTTTGGCGGACTAAAAGTAGTATGAAGAGGATCGTTTTTGCCACGCGATTGGTCAATAAGTCGGTCCCTGTCCCTGTGCTGCACGTTTTCTCCCATTTTAGGCAGCTTTTTAGTCAAGATGTTTGCCGGCATCTGTGCCTATCGAGTGCTGATTGATTTAAAAATGTATGTACCTAGTTATATTGTGAAATGTAAGAATGAAATTACAAGTTATTGAGGAATTCTATGGTCTGTCTACTTCTATTACTGGTAAACAATTATTTGGATGTTATATAAACACTAAAACAACATTGTAAATTATAACTAAGTTTATTCGTAGTTTGATTACTTTACATATTTCACTTAACACCTAACGTATAATAATAAAACATTATAACAAATATATTTATCTATTAAATAATAACAAAATTTATAACAATAGTCAAAACTGTGATGGAATGTGAACCCAATCAACCGTGTAATTACTTACACACTCGTATAAGTCATATTTGAACGGAACATAATATAATCAAAGGTTTTACAATAGGATTACTATTTCTTGGAGAAACTCAAGAGAGTATCTTTAGCCCATGTCTAAATCACAAACAAATTATTTGGCTTCATAATCTCTAATCACATCAAAAACTTAACCACTTAAAACATAATTCCAGCTAGGTACATTCGACAGCACATAAAGGTTTACATCCATGCAGTCTACTCATCTATGTCAGGCGAGTTTGCAACTAAATAAAAGTAAAGGTTGATGTTACGCTTTCGACTGTACCTAGAACATGAAATATCTTAATAAACTTAAATAAAAGCAAGCTAGTGCAAAGTATTTCTGAATACAAAATATATAAACTAAATTAATACAATACGCGTAATAATACTTATTTAAGCACCAAATAATGGTAATACGGGACTGTATAAAACTGATTCTTTCGTAATAGACTACTTTTCCAAAATCTAATGTATGTAATGGACGGAAAACGATTTTTATGAAAAAAAAAACATTGCGTTATCATTACAATCCTTGACATCCGTTAGAATTAAATTAAAATTATGCCTCATTTTGCTAATGGAACAAAAAAATATATTAAAATATTTATGCGTACATTTTTGATAAGTAACGTTAAAACATAAATCATCTAAGCAATAACATAATAAAGTGGTAACTAAATTAATACTATGAAGTCTAAACTTCGGTTTAAGTAATATGTTAGGATGTACATTAACAATTTAACAAGATATATTTTTATACTATTTTTATTTTAAATGCACTAAAGCGTGCTAAGGACAATTTTAAAAACCTATTTAGAGCCTAAAAATTTCACCCATGGAAAGAGCGCTGGCACGGATAGCCAGAGGTCGCGGGTTCGAATCCCGGCATGGGTGAAATTTTTAGCCTCTAAATAGGTTTTTAAGATATATTTTGTACATAATTGTTTTGTACAACATAACTAAGTATACACAAGTAAGTAGTTATAAGCAGTCATGCACTGAGTTTGAAAATTGAATGGAATGTGCATTAAGGAATTCAAGCTAAGTAAATTGATCCAGAAAGTAATACATAGATTAATTCTTTTTTCTAGAGAACATTATTGTCTTTTCGTAGTTTTAAAACTATCTAACTTTCCTTTTAAACAATTAATGTACCTATTGAACAAAAGTGTTAAAGTCATAGGCTGTGTCATATGATACTTTCACAATATGTAAATTAGCAATAACATAAGTTAACAAGTTGTTAAACAATACGCTAGTAGAGCCTTATTTTGTTTAACTTTTTTTGAAGAGGCGAAAACGGTGTCTTCCATAACTTATAGACATCTATGCCATAACGTCACATAATTTGTAAGCAAACACTTAAGATTGTACGTAAACAACTCTTAGCGATTCGGGAGAAACAAATTATATTCTTGCTAGTAGGTAGTAGTAGAACAATGCATATTGCTTGCAAGAAATTGTGCCTAGAGGCGCATCACTCAACTGGAAATAAGTTGATCCATCTGATCCAGTTGACTGCCCCGTTGGTCTGGCGGTATCATGTCTGATTACCATGCCGGAGGTCGTAAGTACGATTCCCACTGGGGGCCAGAGTACATTTTTATAGATGGCCTCAGTCTAGGTGTATTTCCATGTTTTTGATCTCCTTTCCTGATTACCGTAGCACATTGTAGCCTAGTTTGGGCCTAGGACAAGTATTTTGTGTGTGAAAGTTATTTATTTTATTAATTTGTTTGTTGCATGCACTTTGCCATATCCCGGTTATCAAGGTTTCTTGATGTCCTCAGTTTGTTATATTATTTCTTTTGGAACAAACGAACACGGCACAAAACAAACAGTCGATGAAAAAGTTACAATATAAGGCCCGCTAAAGACCCAGTATAATAATACCATTAAAATACTTATAAAAATCAATACACTACTTTTGAACGAAAAAAGACTATTGCACTCTTGCATAAAATAACTAAGCCCAGTTTAGAAAACAGTTTATCTACGATCAGTTTGCTTGCGTGACAATTATCACTGGCATTGCAGTCCTTTGTATCATGTTGTGTGGCAATTGTATGGCACGCAAACTGATCGGAGATGTACGGTGTTGCAGATCAGTCATTAATAATACCATGAAGGTGAGTGATATCAGTAAGGAGGCAAGTGACATGCGAATGAAGTTTAGTTGTCTACAGATTGTATGACGTCACGATCACAGTGGATTGTGTTTTCAGCGTTTCAAATTAGAGATTAAAAACAAGATTTTTTTGTTGAATTCCCACACCCATTTTCTGCTGTTTTGTATTCAAATGTATAATGTGGGTTGTATAGGAACAGTTTCATCAAATACTATAGGAAAAAAAAAAGTTTTTCATCTTCATATGAATCAACTAGCGTATTGTACACAGCCAAATATCATAACAATCTAATCAAGTTGTATTTAAGTCATAAACGAAGGAAACTTAAACATACAAGATACCTCCGGGAGGAGCATACCGAGAAGCAAAGGGAGAAACTAGGAACTAATAAATAAATTAATTAACTAAAAGGAAAATAATAAAACAATGAATACTCATCATTGCTGCCGGTAACATGCCGCGGTACTCTGCAAGCTTCGGACGTTCGAGCATTCTACAGCGCGCGGTCATTTAAACGAAAACATTATGGGGCACCCGAAAAAGTTGAAAACACCTAAAACGAAAAAAAGAAAACGTGATATGTTATTTGGAAATGGCAATGTGCAATAGCTTTACGGGCACAGCAGCTTTATATTCTTCAGAATAAGAAAGTCTATCTCAACGACGTCGCTTTAAGTGTCTAAGTGTTTAATTTGTACCGTTGTAAGAATACGTGGACCAAAAAATAAGTTATTCAAACTATGGGGAGCACAAATTAAAACAGTACAAAAATAGCAAAAATAACAATAGGTAATTTGAGAATAAAAAGCTGCGGCGCTCGACAAACGTATAACAGACATCATGCAATGGATTATCGATCAAATTATAAGAAAATAACAAGGAACAAGCAAAATTACAACTAAAACGTGACAAACGATGCAGGCATGCTAAAACGACTTAAGATTAAACGTAAAATATATTTAAATACAGCAACACATCCTTAAATTACCCTGCAATTGAATTTACTTTTATAAATCATAACCGTATTTCTTTTTATATTTTTTAGGTTTACCTATATGTCAACTACAAAAGAATAATAATAAAATTGTATTAGCAGGGAATTTCAAAAATCATCAAACCGTAATCTACACGAAAAATAGCTAGAGGAGATTGCACAGAAACCAAGCTTCCCTACTCAAGCATATTCTGGACTAATATTCGCAGAGACTAGTACAACAGACTTCACTATTCTCAACCAAGAACTACACTTGAGAACTGTTCTTATCAGTCGAGCCATAAGCCTCGATACCACTCGTATCACTCGTGGTAAACAGGTAAGATTGAAAAAATTAGATTGTTAGTTTAGTTAGATAAGACACTTTGAACACACACAAATCTATCTGTACTCATCACCAATAACGTAAAAAAACAGTGTTATTTTAATCATGCATACGTATGTGTGAAGGGTGTTAATTAGCGTGCCGCAAAATGTTTAATAATAGTGGTCAGTAAGTTTATACAGACTACATGCTCAATTAACATTATTTAAACCATTAGCCACATCATAAGGCATTCATTACTTCTTAAACAATATTAAATTGAAAAAATATTTACCTTCAACTGTGTTATTTTTTGTGATAAATTATATTTTGGGACGGATAAAGTACATCCCATTGCATAGTGGCTTTAGCTAAAGAAAACCACAATTCATCAAGAATATTGTTCGTTTATTATTTTAAATCTTTGACATAGCCATTACGATTATTGAAAAAATAATGATAAACACATTTTTTTATGACAATGACTATGAAATTACACGCAATTTTAATGCATCAATAAAGATATTAAATATCTATCCAACTAAATTAGTATAAGTGTGATTTATACTGATTAAAATCTATTTATTTCATAAATAAATTGTACCTTTGTTAACATTCTCTTATTCAATATTGTCATCAATGATTTGAAACAAGGTACTAAAGTCTAAAGAGAATCTTAAAGATTCTATTTAATATATTTTATTGTACTAAAAAAAATACATTTTGTGATTTACAATGTGACTAGTAGAGCATTGAGTTTGTGACCAAATTAATCGCCCAAAGTACAAACACGAGGGAATCCAATTTGTTAGTGCCAATATATACCGCCCTATTTCGTGGAGTTAAATAAACGGAACTTAAAAATTATATAAATGCTTGGCTACGAACATTTTATAAATACTGTTAGCATAGCAGGAATGATCCTGATATCAAAATTAGTATTAAGAATAGACGTAATAAACCACCTTTAGCCACAAAAGTGATGTTATTATTAAGTTATTATCTGACCGGGCAAACGTGTCTTGCTGGGTAATTAAATTAGCCTATTTTCGGACCTACCAAATATACAAAAAAAGTGAAAAAACCCGTGAAGCTGTTTCAGATGAGTTCGGTTACAAATACTGTAACACGAGATTTTATGTATTAGCTTATATATCCGAAACGACAACTACAGGAATGACTAAAACATCTTTTAAAAAATAACAATCGTAGCATAAGAGTTGACAGTTTCAAATTATTTCGTTCCAGGTATAATTGGACCAAAATAGTTTCAAATTGTAACATGTATATTGAGACAACCACCTGTTATACTTGTTAATTAGTTAGTACTATAAATACATTATACATAATATTAAATACGTATTGAAAAATACTGCATTATATTTCTGTTCATAGAAATAACACTGCTTACAGCAAGAAAGGAATATATCAGGGGAGTACGTATCACTGAGATATTGCTATACTTTCCCATGTACTCACTTGGAATGTTATTTTACTCTATCTACCTAGCTATTTATATGTTTACTTAATTTCCCATCTTTCTGGGATAAAATCTATGAGCATTTTGTTCAATAAACACTGAATGTCACCATCTCACTTGATTTTTTTGTACAACTCGTAGAAAAGTGGGAGAACTAGTTTTAAAATATTTTTTTCTACTATTTATACTCTTTTCTACTTATACTATTCTAGTGAAGTGTTAACATCGACTGTCTTTATGGACTTTGAAGTTTGAAACTACCCTAAACAGGAAGTTATTTCACACGTTCTTGCGGGCCCTATCACAATAACCAGGGGCAACACCTTTTTGCATAAATAAATGTACACACCAAATATTTAAAATATATAAACAGTTGTTATATACTAAAAGTAATCTGGGATGTTATGCACTTTGGCAATGAAGCAACATAAAATTATAGATATTAATAGTATCAATAGTTAAGTCAAATAAATGCTATACTACCTTATTTCATTCAGAGAACGGTGTATCCAGCATTCTCTTACCTTTGGCGATGTTCGATTTTTGGTGTTTTGAAATCAACATTGGAATGTACAGTTAACTCACATGATTGACTCTTTTCGTTTTCGTTAATTATAAAAAAGGAAATAACTCATTCTAAAAACTCAAGATGAGGAAAATTAAAATTTGAGTGTAAAAAGTCAAAAAATACTTGACCATTTTTAGCTCGATAAAGTTTTAGTTTCATTTCGTTCGTAAATGCAAAAACAAAAACATAACGATGGGCCGTTACACGTGAATGATGACTGGGGCGCGCGTTCGCAAATCGAATATAGTTTTAGGCTCGGCTGCGCTCGCAGCGACATCTCGCGGCGCAAATATGGCTCTTAAGATATGGTAGTGTAATATTTACTTGACTTCTTATTACCTGGCGAGCTAGTGGCCACTGATTGTTCAACTTTTTTACGCTCAAATTTGAGTGGTTGCTTGAGATTGACATTGTTTGTCTCCGCTACCGCCGCCAGCCGCTCTAGGATGCCACTTATCGTCAATCGCTCCTCCGGGTTCACAGTCAGACACCCATCTGTGGACAAACACGTCTCAAAGTTCATACAACATTTATATTGAGCTGATGTCTGCTGACAACTATACCCTAACAGGCTTCTTTTTCGTTGGTAGGCTATCGCGGTGAAAGGATGTTCCACTCAACGTTAGGGACTCAGTGATCTAACAGGCTGGTAAAAAGTATCACACATTTATTCACATTCTTGAGGTGTTCACATACCTCAACGCTGAAATTGCCAAACCACGGCGGGCACGCGTGGTAATTAAGCTCATTAAGTCTCTATTTCTGAGAACCCTGTATTGGGACGCACGCTGTATTGGTGATCGATAATATTTTATGGATATGTAAGAAAGATAAAAATTTCTAAGTCATATTAGAAAGTCGATTAAATTATCGAAATATTTTATCGACGGTGTTAAGTTCTATCGCTAGGGACAAAAACCCAAAAAGGACTGAGTGAGGTCTGAATGATCAATATTGAACCACTTATTACAGTGAATGTCAAATTGGTATGAACTTGCACAAGCAAGCAGCATTTTTATTTCGGCGTCTTACATGTGGTTTACGATGCAGTTTTTATTAATTCACCAAAGAAATAGCACACGTACAACTAGAAAACCCTAATTACGAGTTGTAAGAAGCATTTAATATTTTTGCTTCTGTAATACAAAATAATAGCGCATATTTCCTTTTACATTTTTCTTTTGATGTTTTCAATCGAGAATTCTGATGTCACATCGACAAGACAAAATACGAACTATTGTTTATCAAGGTAAGTGGCACGCGGGGAAACTAGGAAAACGTCAACAATGTCGTGTCCATTGGGTATAACGTTCTTGACTATGGCCCTACTATGAGGCTAAGTGCGGAAAATCTCAGGTCCAACTAACTATCCAGACATGCCTAGTAAAATATTTTCATTGGTTTTGGACTTTATTTCGAGTCTATTACAGCATAACCTGGTTGAGGGTTAGGGCACCGCTTGGCACCCATCGGTGATGAAACCTTAAAAAGTAAAAAAAAAAATTATATCATACAAAAGCGTATTTTCTTGTATTATCATACGGAAACGGTAACACACATATGTCAAACTTGGTGGATTAGGAGAGGTGTTATGACGTCATCTTTTTTTTTGGCGCTACGGGTCAAATTCATTTGTATAGCCTAAAGGTCAACCGTTCCGATTTTCATCTTTTTAACACCATTTGCAGCTTATCACTGAATTTCGGGGGGTTACGCTAGCAATATAAGTAAACCGAATACCGGTATACCGGAACAGTTCGGCTCGTATTTGGTTGGTTTTTATGCTACTTAAATTATTGAAACAGGTAATTAGCGTGTAATTATCACATGTTTGTGTTACACAACAGATGCAAGTTAAATATTAGAGCTAAACCGTTTACAATTAGGAATCCGAAGCATGTTATCGGTATTCATACAGTCGACAGAAAAACCCGAAGAAAGTCTGTTAAAAATGGTAAAGCTCGAAAAAACATTCTTAAGGGATCACAAACTGGCAAATGAAGCATGGGACGCCCAGCAGCTGGCTATTACGACGATAGTTGAGGCAGATTGTTAGTAATGGCTATATGATGATGGGCGGGGACGGCGCCGTGCGAGAGACCCTAAATCTATTATCCAGCACTGACCCTAAGTCCATTATCCAGCAAGGACCAGTTTCCGAATTGAGACTATCGCCATGTAAGCACTTAACTGCTGTCTCTTCGCATTTTTCAGCATAAAGCGTGACAGAAAGATACATACGAAAGTTTTTACTTACTGAAATTCTCAATTTAGAACCCAGCCATGAGGCTATTAATATGCGATTGCAACCCTGTATGCCCCCACTGCTCGTCTCTTCCTGCATCGCAGTAAGGTTAGGCCATACTCGGCCACGGGGGCCAAGTCCGGGTTGGTGGAGGTTTGTATGACAGTGGCGGGCCTGTCAGCAGTTATCAAGCCGCCCATAAGGCCTCCGAGATGGCTTAACGACTGTCAATGACAGCCGGCACCAACGGCTATGTATACTCACTTATAATTTCATGAAAGCACTTATTGCGCTGATCGTTCGGATTGAGCGTGTAGTTGCCGTTCAAGATTGCCAGTTTGGCGGAGTCTTCGAAAGGGTGCTGCATGTAGCAGAGAGTGTAGAGGATGCAGCCCAGAGCCCACACGTCGACCGAGTGGTCGATCTTACGGTTGTCCCACGTGTCCAGCATCTCTGGCGCTCTGTACATTGGCGTCGTGAATTGGGCTAACTGGAAGGGGAAATCTTGTTTTAATACATTTGTATAGTTTTTTCTAAGGTTAACACGAGCACTAGACATAATTAGAACTGTTTATATATGTCTAGTGCTCGAGACCACGGCACCTGAAAAAGTGCCGAAACGTCGGAAAATTGTAAAAATGTAATAAACGAGCATAAATCCTTATAAAAACAGTTTTAATTAATAAGTACATTTGTGTTAAGGAAATTGAGTAACGTTATAAATGTCTGAAGGTTTGGTGTAAGCATGAATAAACGGCCCACTTTTATAAGAGATAGTTTATGTCCTAGATTAAAACATGAGACTGATTTTATTGTTAACAAAACTAAAATTAATAAAAATGTTCTTCAAACATGGTGCATGGTGGGGCTAAGTCTGTCCTGTTTCAAACTATCTCTAGCCACAAAACTGCCTCACTGCCTCACAAATAAAGGCAGAGCAAACGCTTGCAAGCACGCTCGCACGAACGAACGAAAGCATGCAAAATACACTTTTTCTCTGACAAACACACACACACACATACAGCAGCATCAGTCACCATATAATATCCCATTGATGCAGATGCAGATGCTCAACATAATTTATTATCACGACTATAAGTATGTTATGAGTAAGACCTACATTTTCTTCTAACATATTCCTTTGGTTTGCACTCCACGAGGGGTTTGGTGCGTACGTTTCCGTCGTCGCCGAGCCAAAATCACAGAGTTTCATTGCACCTGGTGAAAATAACGTAATCGTTAATTAACACATACCATATTCATATTAATTTCATCATAGAAACTAGCCAACTACTTATTCTACTTTAGAAATCTATTCCTCTAAACACTCTTCATACGTCAGAACTTAAAACGTACATTAGGCCTTCAAGAGTGTTTAGAGTTTTTTATAAATCTGTTAGTTAAGAGCTTACAGACTTTTTTATAAAAACACGATTCCTTAAAGCACTCAAAGTTGATTGAGTCTAATCTAATTAAATAAACTGCCTCGGGAAGGTACTTTACAGGAATCATGTTTTGTTTTTTTTAGTGATATGTCCGCCGTCTGTACTCTTAGGTTCAGAAATATCTGTGTAATTTCCATTTTTATGTACAATAAATTGTTATCTATCTATAAGGCTGTTAAAGTACAAACCTTCATTGGATATTAGGAAATTCTCTAGCTTGAGGTCTCTGTGGGCTATGGGCGGTACTTGTGCGTGCATATGCTGCACAGCCCTGCACGCTTGATAGAACACCCTCAGTGTAGTCTGCAGCGGAAAGGCCTGGCTCCTGGCCTGTAGCGCCTCCATCAAACTGCCTCCGCTGCATAGGTCAGTGAGCAATAGATACTCACCCATTCCATGGGAGGTTTTAGACTTATCAATAAATGAGGCAGCAATGTACTTTATAATATTGGGGTGACCAGACAGCTTTTTCAATATGCTTATTTCTTGTATAATGTTTTTGTTGGCTTGCTCGTCAGCAGCCATGAGCCTCTTGAGGGCGTATTCTGTGCCGGTCGACACATCTTGAGCAACAAACACAAATGCGAAACCACCTGAAAGTAGATGTTGAAGGAGAAATTCATGGAATAATTATGCCATTTGGGAAATGTTGGCGCAAGTTCCAGATAATAGACAAGCTCTGTATTCTGTAGTATTGTTATGAAGGCAATGAACTGTGTTAGGTCAAAGTTGAATGTAATAAATTACGAGTCCGCCATCCATCTTTTTATTCATAGGAAATTTATATTTACTTTTAGATAAGAGGAACTAATTTCATGATCAGAAAATAAACATTAGCAGGAGCAGCAAACAATTATTTCCGTCGATAATATGTAGTATTTGTTAATGACTTGCAATGCTCATACATTGTTATGTAACGTAGTTGCTGTTTTATCTAATAAATAATCATGATTAGACCCATGTAAATAACTAATTATTTTCATCATCAGATAAATCAGCAGCAACAAAATGTCAACCGAAAAAATAATAATCAATGACACTATGAGGGAGTCAGTAATTACAGAGCTTTTCCGGTAACTCATAGTTGCTCTAGACAATAAATACTTAAGCTTGCACCGGTATTCAGGAAGGGCAGACAGAGACTACCAATAACACTTGCCATGATCCTGACAAACCCCATTTCCAGCATTAACATTCATTAGGTGCTATGCAGAGAAATGCGTTACTCAAAATTTCTGTTTAAACACTATAATATTGATTCTAGGAGCTGATTCATTTCAAAATTTCTGCTATGTAATGTAGTTATATACTATTTCTCTTAACCTCTCCCTTTATTTAGGGGACTATGTTTAGGGTAGTGGGATAGTAGTTGCCTCCTTAAATCGATCCATGTCATTTTGAAATAAAATCCAAAACCAATGACAAATTTATACTAGCAATGCTCTACCAGTTAAAGGGACTTTTATAGTTAACAGAAAATTTTTTGTTGACTAGTCATATTTTTAAATTATTTTTAATGCACTAACCTGTGCTAAGGACAATTTTAAAAAAGCCTTATTTAGCCTCTAAATAGTTTTTTAAAATGGTCATATTTTTGGTAATTGTTTAAGTGAATAAGGGCCCTTGGTTGCCCTTGAAAAATCCAATTCTTCAAATAAGGTAACACTTTGGAACACAATCACTTATTTATACTGGTGCCTAACAAGGATATACAGTGCAAGTGCAATGTTAATCAATCAAGGTCATCACAAACATAAACAATAAATAAATTTATTTCCAGAAGAATTCCCATAAAATAAAAAATGAAGTAAACTTAAATTAAGCAGACTAGCGGCCCGATGGTCAGACAATTTCGTATAGTCAGTGGAAGATCCTGAGATGGCTGCGGCAGGTAAGAGATCATGAGAGACGGCCTTTGGGGGAAAAGGGCTATAGCCAGCAGCAGTGAGCAGCAGTGGGTATCATTCCAAACAATTAAAAAACATGTAAAAAAAATTACTTAAAAGTTGACAAACACCCATTGCAAACAAAATACAAATGTTATACAGAACTAGAACAGACGCCTCCAGTGGGAATCAGACCACCACTGTTACAATATGACTATACCACCCTGGACTATAGACGAACATGGTTATTACGATGATGCATCACATATTTTGTGGCACTAAAACATCAGATTTTAACATTTAATGTACTGACTAATTGCAACATTTGTTGTTAAAACGTTGTGTTAACTGCACAAAGCACATAGTGAGAAGTGATAGACAACAACATGACAACCTTCACATTTTTATTGCAGTCACCATAACATAGCTCAGTAGACCAAGATTAATGTGCTGTCAACAGTGAAGGCACTAACACAGTATGTGTACATGATAATAAAGGCAAACAGTAATAAAAACTAGACAGTTTCATGACATATTCGTTGGTGAGTGAAGTTCAGAGTATTCCGCATGCACTTTCAAATAAAACAGAAGCACAAAATCTAAATCTTCCCAACTATGAAGCGAAGGCGTTTCTTAAACGCTCACACAGCTGGATTTAGACAAAAACGGCCGTGAAACGTAGGTTTCACGAAATCTTCCGCCCCCACGGCGCGGTGACGTGAAAAAGTATTGACAAAAGCCTTAAGCCTCCAGAGATATTAAAACGAAGCCAATTTGGAACTGCGATAATATGCACCTGAATATACTTTGGTAAGGGCTCCAATGGTTTATTTACTTACCTTCTGCTATCACTTTTTTTACCCTCAATTTCATGTTTCCGATCTCGACGAATTGACCCACGAAATCATTGTCACTGCCTCCGTTCGCACCCCCTGAGCTGAAGTAGCCCATGGCTGATTTAAACACGCTCATGATTACACACTTTATTCCACTTTAAAACAAAGAAATAATAGCTAAAATGATAATTTTCATCTAACACCCCTTGACTGGGTCCATTTTGTTCAATTTATTGGCAGAAAGAAATGGCAAGTTGGCAGATTAAGCTAATGTTGCCAGAATAATAACTAAAATCTCATTTGTTGGGTTTGCTTGAAAACAACTCCAGAAGCCATGTTCCTTCAAAATGCGCCATTAATTTATTACGAAAAACATTTTTTATAGTTTTTGAAAAAATAAGAGAAGTTCGGTTATAGGCTCCCCTCTAAAGGCCGATTATAGGCCTATAACCGGACTTCTCTTATTTTTTATATTTGTATTTAATTTTTATGTTTAATTTATTACGTAAAATATAAAGAACAATAATAAAAAAATAACGAAGGTCCGTTGCCACCCACGGAAATCGCTGCCCGTATATTTCTAATATGTTTATAGTATAATATTGGTGCTCACGTCACTTAATTCGTTTAAATGTAAACAAACTGTCATTAATTACTTGCAAACGCTTCCTTATCGTGACTCTGAAAATCTACTTGAAATTACTCGATAGTTTTTTGCAGTGCAAAGCTATGTATTAATGTATATTACTCTATTTATTAATATTGTTATCTATAAATTATAACTTATTTATTTATACTAATTATTATTTATTATAACATAATATAAATATCTATCTCATATGAAGTACCTACTTCATTTAAATTTTTTTTTTTTTCAATTTGCTGTAACTTTAATTTTAGTCACTACATTTAAAAACCTATTTAGCCTATTTAGCACTTCCTTAGCACGGGTTAGTGCATTAAAAAAATAAAAATAGTGTAGTCACTACATGTTATGTTTTTCATTATTTTTCTTGATGGAAACAACTAGGTACTCTGTTTGTAACACACAGGACCGTCTTTAATTGTATTTTTGCTACAAATGAGAAAAACTGATGTCTGTATCACAGGTTCTTACCTAACATAGACATCAGAGTTGCACTTAGTAAGTAAGCTAACTCCTAATCTTAGGACTCTGACTAACAGAATATTTACTCTCTCAAGACTTATTTTATTGTTACAAATAAACATTTTCATTTCATTTCAGTATAATTTTATGTGTACAAAATCTTGGGAGCTTACATAAGAACTGTCAATACTTACTCCCATCCCATAGTAAGAAAAAATAGGACGTGGTACATTTGCTTTCACCCTTAAATCGTCTTAACTAAGAATTCAACGAGCGGCTTGATTTTTCAAGGTGTCATTGTGAACAAATGTTTGTAATGGTGCACAGAAGAGGAGGGTTTCAAGAAGAACTACTTTATTGACGTTCGGTATTTGATCGTTGTAAGTAAGCAATTTGCATGAGCGGTAAACATTCAAGATGAAATCAAGGTATATATTCAAGATGAAGCGCTCGTGGCCTAGTCGAACCGAGTGATTGGAATCAATCTCTTGAGTTAAGAAACAACAGGCGTGGTGCAAGATGAGTGACCGTTCCGTGACTACCGCTAGTGGCATTTTTCGCAGCGCTTCCGTGCTTCGCAAGGCACGTTAAACCTTTGGTGCCGGCTGTCGTGTAATGGCAGTATTTAAGGTATGTCAGAGGCCTCACGGGTGGCTTAATAACGTCTGACAGTAAGGCCCGCCACTGTCTTACAACCCTCCATCCACCAAACCGGACTTGGCCCCCGTGGTGGAGTATGACCTAAATTTCCTGTGATGCAGGAAGAGACCCGTGCCCCAGCAGTGTGGACATACAAGGGGTGATATCAAATTCAATGTCAATTGTGTTTGTGAAGACGTCATGGGATTGAAACTAGACTTTTTAAGGCGCTTCGCGGTGCTAACTAACCTTTGGAAGAAAATTATACACTATCTTCTTTTATAACGCGCTTGGAGAAAAGGTGAACAGCATAAATCTTAATAGATATTGTAGCTAGGTTTAAATTCAAGAATTTAGGTGATCTTGGAGCCACCTAAATTCTTGAACAAAAACCTAGCCGTTATGCCAAAAACGGCCGTTTTAAGCGGAAATCGATAAAAGTCCTCGGTTGTTGATCCAAGGTTTTAGGTTCTGAATAGTCGTCAAGTTGTTAAGATTTATGATATTTACTTTTTTTAAAAGAGTAAAAGAGTACAAATCATAATTTTTATTTGTTTAGGTTAAAAGTTTCCCTTTTTGCTTTGTAACTTTCAATTATTCTTTTTATCTAAATTTTTGAATGCTGTAGCATTCTGTAACAGAATCGTCACCTAGAATTGTACCCCCGAGTTAGCCACTTTAATGCATGTACCAGTGACGTATTTGGTGATCGCTCTATTATAAAATTAAATACAGTAAAATCAAAGTTATTTATTTACCGATAAGGTTAGAAGTGTTAAACTGAATCTAATGAGGACACACAAAATTAATATTTATTCCATTGGTTAACACCGTGTAGCGCCTTAAATTTACATTCTTAGATTTTTTATACTATTTGCTGAGGCTATTAATATTCACGAATTATTATAATGAGCCGTTTTCAGCACAAATTCACAAAGCAATAAATGGGGTTCAGGCGTGGCCATAGAAGAACCGGGATACGGCTGTCAAAATTAATCTGTATTTTGACAGACGTGTCCCTGTTCTTGTATGTGCACGTCTATAAGCGCCATCTATGAAGTGCTTTGTGAATTTGTGCTGAAACGGCTCATAATTTGGGAAAAGTAGACCTTGATAAGCTGGTAATACCTACAATAATAGACAACTCGTTTGTCTTTGACTTTGTCTCTGGTTAATGGTTATTCACAGATTAGAGTCGTTCTGTGACGTTTTGAAAAGTATGTCAAAAGTAATTAAAAAAAAGTTACATTTAATTTAGCGTGGTTCCGTAGCATTTTCTTTTTTCTTTATTGAATCTTTTGTTTTTATTCAATTTAATCAGAACATATGTCAAAAACAGTATAACAAAATCGTAGTGTCACTGAAACCTGAAACCACTTTACTTTCATATTTGTTACAAGACTACTTGAATTTTTCTTTATACATTTGTGTGATATAAGTACCTATGTAATGTGGTTTTAAAACAACCAACCTTTTCTAAATACGGTACCCTGAGAACTGTCAAATCGGTCAAATCAAAAGCGAGTTGGGTTGAATGAAAGTCCACCCCTAATAATTTGTTTATTTCAAAATAATCGTGCTTTGGATAGCAATCAGACATACAAATCTATTTTCGATCAGCGCAGAAAAACAGCACTCAAACTGATGTTGATTTTATATAAACATGGGCTATGAAATCAAAAGATTTCAAGGTGACGTAGACGAAGAACTCATATGCCCTATTTGTTCCGGGGTGCTCGAAGACCCTTTGCAGGTTTGTGCGTTTTCCTTGGTTTTCTACGTTATTAGGAACTTAGACTGCATCATCCACGTAAATTATTGTTTTTGTGCCAGGCTCCTACCTGCGAGCATGCGTTTTGTCGCGCCTGCATCACCGAGTGGATCAGTCGACAGCCAACTTGCCCGGTAGACCGCCAGGCCGTCACCGCCACCCAACTGAGACCAGTTCCGCGGATCCTGAGAAACCTTCTCTCAAGGTATTGAATTTATGCTACTGCTAGGATTATCATTATCATAAAGCGAGGAATGGTTTGTGTACTCTTTGTCAGTCACTTAGTATGTAAGTACGAATTCATGTGATACTTTATAGTCACAATCCATTTATAATGCAGTAAAAATTAGAAAATAATTTTCTATTTACATAATGTTGAGTGGCTAAGCCAAAGTTTGAGGGGCCTTTCTCTACATTAATTAGAAGCAGGTCCACTGAATTAAGTAATAGAATAATACCAAGAAGCTCCTTAATTATACAATACTAACAATTTAATTATTCTAGTTTTAGTGTATAAAAATGAAAAGTGTGTTTTAAATTAAAATTGAAAAATGTTTATTTATCACACACAGATTTGAGACCATGTAAATAAAATAAATAAAAAACATGTAAATACTATGACAAAAATTAGAGACAGATAATGTAACAAAAAGTAAAGGGCTCAGCTTAGTGCTGATCCCTGTCCTATTTTAAAACTATAATTTTATTTGATACAAATACTTGTATTCACTCATGGCTCCATCATCAGATCTGATTGATGATATGAAATTATTGCAATATCAACTGAATTACAAACTGAATAAACTGAATTACATACACAATTTGTAACCTGAATGTTGATAATACTTAGTATGTCAGTTAATTACAAGATGTGCTAAAAAAGTGTGTTTTA
Organism: Yponomeuta sedellus; assembly: GCA_934045075.1. NCBI lineage: Eukaryota > Metazoa > Arthropoda > Insecta > Lepidoptera > Yponomeutidae > Yponomeuta > Yponomeuta sedellus. The sequence goes on from OW203726.1 coordinate 17,873,165, forward strand.
AGGAAGGTTGCAATGGCTGTTAGATTAATTTTATGCTTCTATAAATCATATACAATGTTTCTGAGTTTGGTTTAGTTATGTATGATAGTTATGTTTATTCGAGTGAAACTGGTCACTGAAAATCTCAGCATCCACAAAGTTTCCAGATAGCAGAATCACATTACATTTAAATAATACAAAACTACATTTAATTTTCATCAATGCAACGTTGGGGCCCGCTAGCTGTTTTGTAATTGGTTATACAACAAATAATAACTTCGCTGTTTACATTATTAGCAGAGTCATTGTGTATGTGTTGGGTGGTTTTTATAACAGGCTAGGCAGCATTGTGAACAGGTTATCATTTAACAATAGCACTTGTACATAGGCGTCTACTGTAAAAAATGGTGTATCTGAAAACCTTCATTTATGAGAGAAAATTATGGTTGACATATACTATAGGTATCCTTCTATCTATGTTACAACTTTTACCAAGAAAAACTTCGCAATTATATAAAAATGACCTGACAATTTTCTATTTTATAATGGAAAATTGTCAGGTGTTTTAAAGTTTTGCATTCAGACACAGTCAGTTGTAATTGATTTTATAGTGCACAATCAATATAGCGGATGACAAACATTAGGACATATTTATTTGTAAATAACACTTATGCAGATTGAATACTGATTTTGAAATATTCAATGAGGACCAGAGGTTTTGTACAGATCTTGTAGAGTTGTTACGAGATCTGTAAAAAAATTAAATTATGTAATGAATAATCAGCATTTAATATAATTGGGCTACCTCATTGGTCTAGTGGCGCTCCTTCTGATTACTATGTCGGAGGGTGTGGGTTTGATTGTCACTGGAGGTTGACATACATTTGTACAGATGGCCTCAGTCTGGGTGTATTTCCATATTTGTGATGACTGCCTGGTTACCGTAGCACAGGGTATTCTAGTTTGGGACCAGGGCAAGTGATAGTGTTAAGGGGAAGTTATTATTATTAATTATTACAAGATAATGAGCTATAAATCTGTGTGCATGAATTATGTTTTCCTTCACCGTTAGCGTGTAGTATTGAATCGACTTTAATACTATTACAAATTCACAAATGTACGTAACTTTGAAATTAAACACTTTCATATGACTTTGTTTAATTTCGCGCACTGGCGATCGAATCTGGGTCTCTCGCATGCGATTCCATTGTTCTACCCACTGAGCATCCACCCCTCAATTATGTAGTCGAAACATTAGTTATTTATTACTGACCTATTTATTATATTTTGTTCCCAGACTGTGTACAAGTTGTGATAACCAACCGCACGGCTGCACCTCCATATTGAAGCTGGATTCCCTAGCATCACATTTGGTTGAATGTAAGTTATAATTTTAAATGAGATTAAACACACTTTTAGACAGAATGAAAAACACTTAATTGTGCACGAAAATGGAGATTGTACAGGAGTCCAGACTATGGTCAAATCCAATGGTTTTCTGGCCACAATAGCAATCAGCTGAATTAGTTTTCTTAATTTATGTGTAAAGATTACTTAAGAAAGTTTTATTGTTGGAAATGGTTTCAAGTTATGCAATGATGATCCAGTTTCGCTACATAATTGTTAAAACCGTAAAGTTACTGCATTTCCCGCTACCCTACCTGTTTCAATTATCTGCAATTAAGGAGTGTTTTACGTTATCATGTGTTTATAAAATTACTTAAAAAAAAATAATACTTAAAAAAATACTTAAAACTTTTAAAAAAATACGTGATTTAGAAATAAAAAATGCATTTATTCAAACCTGAGGCCTAAGTATGCACTCCAATCCCTGTCATTTGACAGATAATTGGAATCGTTCAGGATGAATTACGCGCACCAAGCGCGTAATTCATGGGGCTTATCGGAACCACCCCTGAATTTGCAGGCGAGTTTAACCCGAAGAGGCCTATGCCCTGCGAGGCGGGCTGCGGCCTCGTCATACCCAAGGACGAGCTCGCCGAGCACAACTGCGTGCGAGAACTGCGCGCCCTCATAGCCTCACAGCAAGGCAAGCTCACGGAGTACCAGCATGAGTTAGCTGAGCAGAGGTTGACCATCAATGAACACAAACGAGAGCTGGCTCTACTCAAGGTGAGACTTTCTTTGGTATATGAGGGACAGCCCAGAGACCTAAGATAATGCAAAGACTGAGCAGCGGTTGACGATCAATGAACACAAACGCGAGCTAGCTCTACTCAAGGTAAGATTTTCTTTGGTACATGACGGACAGACTAGTGACCTAAGATAATGAAAAGACTGAGCAGAGGTTGATCATCAATGAACATAAACGAGAGCTAGCTCTACTCAAGGTAAGACTTTCTTTGGTACGTGAAGAACAGACTAGTGACCTAAAATAATGAAAAGACTAAGCAGAGGTTGACCATCAATGAACACAAAAGTGAGCTTTTTGACATTTTTATTAATATTTAGTTAATATTTTTCCATCGCAAATGAAAAGGCTGATATCTAATTACATGTTTTATCGATTGTCTCCCCCCTGCTGACAAATGAGAAACAGACTTCCAATTTGTCCCGTCTAGTCAGCCTCCAAAGGGAACAGAAGCTACGAATCGTCACCCGGATGATAACCGGGAAGACAATTCCCAGCTGTCACCCCGGGGGACAGGGCTAGAGGGGACTAATGGGGACAATCGCCATGGACCCCCTCAACAAGTGATCCTGTGATTGTGATACTAAATGCCTGTGATTGGCATTTAGGGTTGTTAATGGCGATCATGAAATGTTATTAGGTTTACGTATGGCAACTGATGTATTTGGTTTAAGATGACGTGAGAAAAGATGGTCAGAGTGGAGTTTTTTTCCTCCACTACAATACGGCCCGAAGGAAGCGGCTTACAACTTACATTTTACATTGATTAGCAAACAGTATGTAAATTCTTTACGTTAAAATAAATTGATTTGAATTTCCGTGCCATGCTGGGCATATCGCTTGTGGACCGCGTACCCAACATAGAAATTCGTCGAAGAACCAAGGTCTAAGACGTTGGTAAGCGGATCACAGAGTTAAAGTGGAGACGGGCGGGGGACACTTGGCTAGAAGGGAAGACGGCCGGTGGACCAGGGCAGTATCGGAGCGGTGGCCAAGGGAGGGAAGTAGGTTGGTACCGACACGATGGTCAGACGACATCGTGAAGGTTGCGGGTCAGAGATGGATCAGATTAGCACAGGACCGTGAGGAATGGCGCAATAAAACGGAGGCCTATGCCCAGCAGTGGGTTGATGTGGGTTGATTATAGTATAGGAGGTAAAACAAACGTTGTGGTTACCTATAGGTACAACTGCACAGTACTTTGCTTTTACAATTATTTGTTACTCTGTAATCAATTATTTTTTACTCTGTAATATTTGTATAATACTTGTTGGTGATCCTTAAGACAATAAAAATAAACTTATAATAATAAACATTACTTAAATAGAAAGAGTCGCACACACACACACCTAGGCAAGAATGATTTACACTCTATTTATTCTTACTTGTCCAATTTAGTAAACAAGATTCTAACCTTAAAATTGAGATTAGATGCCTAAACTAGACATTTTCTCGCAAATTCATGAACTATGTTCATGAAATTGGCAGCGTGTTATCTAAAAGAGTGTTCCAAGTTACTTCATTTATGGAAATATGGCAGTTTTGGACTAAAAAGTCACTGTTTAAGGGTAGAATCTTGTTTACTAAATTGGACGAGTAAGAATAAATAGATTGTACCTATAATCCGGCTGGTGCGCGGGAGGTACAATAGATAGAATCTGAATTTGAATCGTCCTGTTTCAGGAGTTCATGCGCGCGATGCGCGTCTCGAATCCGACGATGCGCGCGCTCGCCGAGCAGATGGAGCGCGAGGAGGTGGCGCGCTGGGCGGGCTCGCTGGCGCGCGCGCGCGTCACGCGCTGGGGCGGCATGATCTCCACGCCCGACGATGTCTTGCAGGTATTAAACATTGTGCTCCGATCAGACACTGCCGATCAATGTCTAAGTAGTAATTATTAAAACAATTTTTATACGGATTTATGCTCGTTTATTACATTTTTTACAATTTTCCAACGTTTCGGCACCTTTTCAGGTGCCGTGGTCCCGGATGACTGAGGTGTCTAAGTAGTATTAAGTCTATACTATTTTTTATTTTAATGCACTAACCCGTGCTAAGGACAATTTTAAAAACCTATTTACACCTAACCTATTTACCTAATGTGTACGTAACACAGAGAATAGTGTAAATTTCACTGATGCCGGTGAGTCGCCCATTAGCTCAGTTGGAAAGAGCGCTGGCACGGATAGCCAGAGGTCGCGGGTTCGAATCCCGGCATGGGTGGAATTTTTAGCCTCTAAATAGGTTTTTGAAATAGTATTAAGTCTATTGACGACCTCTGTGGCGTAGCGGTAGCGCGTCTGCCTACCATGCAAGAGGTTCCTGGTTCGAATCCCGCCTGGGGACAAAAAAAAAAGCCCAGGTCTTGGATGTTTACATGTTTGTGATGTCGTTGTTTGTGGTTCCCACGACACAGGGTATCCTAGTGTGGGGCCAGAAGCAATGTATGTGCCTGTATGTAAAATGTTAATATGTTATGTTATTGTACAATAGTTATGTACTTGGTGCAATAAAGAATATTATCTCCTCTGATACTATAATACAAAGATTACAAAACTGAAAACCAAACTCTTATGACAAACATTACGCATAGGCCAAAAATAAAAAAATAAATAGTTTTATTACGATACAGGTCTTGTATGGACACCTGTATCATAATATAACTTTTTAATCATAACGATACACCTATACAACCTCCAGCTGGGCCAAGAAGGTTGACTTCTACTTTTAAAAAAAGGTTTCAATGAACGAGTCCGCGGCGACGCAACACACATGCGCAATAATCGATGATTGCGCCTTAGCGCCAACATTTTACATTTAAAATCTTTTCAATATTTAAACAAAGTTTGCTTCTGTTTAATATTATTTTATGTATTATACCTCCCTACTAGTATGGGAGTAGGTAAAGTAGTGTATGACACTGTACATAACTTGGTCTTATAACACTCGTGTGATACTATAAAAAATCTTGCCTACGGCTAGTTTTTTTAAAACAAACTCGTGTTATAAGAACCATTATGCAACAGTATTATAAACTACTATTAGTAATTGTAATATTATTATCGGTATTCTTATTTATTGATAATACATGTTATATATCAACCGTTGTATGTCCCCACTGCTGGGGCACGGGTCTCTTCCTGAATCGCAGGAAGGTTAGGCCATACTCCACCACCGGGGCCAAGTCCTGTTTGGTGGAGGATTGTAAGACACCTGCGGACCTTACTGTCAGAAGTTATCATGCCGCCCATAAGGCCTCTGACATGGCTTAACGACTGCCGTTACATGTTATATGTTTATTACAATTTTAATTTTTTATTTTGATGCCCTCCGGCACTGCCACTTTGGCAGGCCGCCCTGGCAGGGTCGCTATGTAATATGGCTATCAGTGGTTTTGGGCTGTGATTGAAACGGTGTCTATATTGGTTAACGGTTTGTATTGTACTCTTTAGAAGAGAGCATGTGGTAGTTAGCCAGTGTCGGCTAGGTCTACCTCACGATGGGCTGGTTGAGAGAGCGGAATGGGAGGTGAAGTGAATGGACTTACTTGGTGATGGTGGATGATGGCTCGCTTTAGCTGTTGGGCAGATGATGAGCGGTGATGGATGAGCTGATGCGTCCAGCGTACGGAGAACACTCCTGCACTGTTCACTTATAGTCTAATATTGTCAATATATTGTTCTTTGATCTGATAAAGTTTCTTGGTCACCAAATGTCTATCACTTCACGAGAATTCGAGCACTTATCACGCGCGTATGTCACCGTGCGAATGTGTGTGCAGATGGCTGGATAAATTAGTAGCGAGCGGCCGGCACGAGCGACGGCACCGGGGCGACCAGAGTAATGAGTGAATGACCACAGATTCATGATTACGTCGCGTCGATTCTCGCGCGAACAGCAAGTTACCTTACACTTATATAACTATGAATGTGTGGGTGTCACCACACTACATAATAATAATGTTAAAAGTCTTAAATGTCGTACTTAGGTCGGTTACGAAACTTCGAAGTTACTTTGTTCACCTTTTCCAATACTAATGGAGCGTGTCCCCCCAACAGATGATGATCAAGCGAAGTCTCTCCGAGTCAGGGTGTCCACCTCACATCATCGACGACCTGATGGAGAACTGCCACGAGCGGCGGTGGCCGCCGGGTCTCTCCTCCTTGGAGACTAGACAGAATAATAGAAGGTACGCACTAATAGGGCTCAGAGAATCAGCAAGCTGAAGTGGCAGTGGGCTGGCCATATCTCGCGAAGAACCGACAACCGTTGGAGAAAACGTGTTCTTGAGTGGAGACCGCGACTCGGCAAACGTAGTGTAGGACGCCCTCCGACCAGGTGGGATGACGATCTGCGAAAGATTGCCAGCAGATGCTGGATGCGGCAAGCTGAAGACAGGGCGCTATGGCGCTCATTAGGGGAGGGTTATGTCCAGCAGTGGACTACATAATATCGCCTGAATAAGAAGAAGAAGAATAGGGCCTTGACGACCTTCTTGGCGTAGCGGTAGCGCATCTGCCTATCATGCAAGAGGTTCCGGGTTCGAACCCCGGCTGGGGACAAAAGAAAAACCCCAGGTCTTGGATGTTTACATGTTTATGATCTCGTTGTTTCTGGTTCCCACGACACAGGGTATCCTAGTGTGGGGCCAGAAGCAATGTATGTGTCTGTATGTAAATGTTATGTTAATGTTATGTATACTTATTTGAATCGACCCCCGTGATGGAGTGTGGCCTAACCATCCTGCAACGCAGGAAGATGTCCACACTGCTCCGTGTCCCAGCAGTGGGGACATAGAAAGGGTTGATATCAAAATTGGAATTCAATAATAGTAGTAATAAAACATGGAGTTTTGCACTAAACGTTATTACGACACAGTTTCGTAAGAAATTGAGACAAAATTACACTACGTAATACAGAGAGTATTGTAAAGAGCTTCGAAATTTCACTGATACCGGTGAGTTGCCCATTAGCTCAGTTGGGAGAGTGATGTGTTCATTCAGCGGGAGGCGGCGGTGGGTTGGGCTATTCTGCGCCACCGGGCAATTCTGTCTTATAAAAGTGTAGTACTGTAACGCCATGGTGTCGTCTTTCAGTTAGTAGTGCCTGCGACGAAAGTGAGACACAAAAAATTTAATGTCAAATAAAATTTGGTATATTAGTTTGGTAGGATTTATTGTTTTACGACGTATGCAATAATAATTAGTTAATAATTATTAATAGTTTATAATTGGGCTATTAGCTAAGTAAATAAATAGCACCTAAATGTTAGCTAATACAGCTATATGTTTCGTATACAATATACAAGTTCGTGGCCTAGTGGAACCGAGTGATTGGAATCAATCACTTGGGTTAAGCAACAACATGCGCGGTCAGGTGCTGAATGGGTGACCATCTAGTCACTACCGTTAGTGGCACGTTAAACCGTTGGTGCCGGCTGTCGCTAAGCCGTGTCGGAGGCCTTATGGGTAGCATGATAAATTTTGACAGTAATGGCCAGTAAGACTGCTAGCTGTGAAGGAAAACATCGTGAGGAAACCTGAGTGTCTGAGGTGTTCACATACCTCGGCGCCGGCAATTGCTAATCCGCGGTGGGCGTGGGTGTTTATTAAGCTTATACTCTTTCTCCGAGACAAAACCTGTGCTCTACGATAGCTTTTTCTTTAAAGTAGGATATGCAGGCCCTGATGTTAATCGTCTCCTCCCTTTCCAGGTTATACGAGAAGTACGTGTGCAAACGCGTCCCCGGCAAGCAGGCGGTGTTGGTTCTCCAATGTGACAATGCTCACGTAGACGACCACATGATGGTCGAGCCCGGTCTCGTCATGATCTTCGCGCACGGGATCGAGTAGCGGCGACGCGCCTCCCCCGTTGCCTAGGTAACCGTTGCCAATGTCGATAACGAGTAGGTGAAAATTATTGTTGAAGTGAAGTTCGAGGTGAATGAAAAACGTGACGAGAGTCGCGAATAATGACTGAGATGGTGAAATTTATTGTTGAAATGAAGGTCGCCCTCCTAGCTTCGTTGCCTAGGTAACCGTGGCCAATGTAGATAACCAGTAGGTGAAAATTGTTGTTGAAGTGAAGTTCGAGGTGTTCGATTCGCTCTGTTGCTAATGGAAAACGTGGCGAGAGTCGCGAATGATGACTGAGATGGTGAAATTTATTGTTGAAATAAAGATCGCCCTCCTAGCTTCGTTGCCTAGGTAACTGTTGCTAATTTAGATATCGGATCTGTTGCTAATTTAGATATCGAAATTTTTTGTTGAAATAAAGATCGACGGATTCGATCTGACGGAGACGTAGCCGTTGCGACTGCCTCGAAAGATAACGGTCAAGATTGTTGTTGAAAGAAGGTCGCCTCGTTCCACTGCCAATGTAAAGATGAAAATTATTGTTGAAATATAAATTGGCCTCTTTGTTCAGTTACCAATGTAACCGTTGTTATTGTAAAGATAACTGGCAGGTGTTTTTTTTTAAAATGAAAATCGTCTCGTCATTCTGTTGCCGAAGTAACCGTTGTGTATATCACGAAAGATAACTATCAGTAGCGAATGTATAAAGCCGGGTCCACTGCGACATGTTATTGTGTTTTTCTAATATCAAACAGTTATTCTAACAAAGTATGGGCGTGGCCTAAATGTTTAGTAAGACAAAAACACGCAAAATGTTATTCGAGATGGACGGATAACCTGCTACATGTTAGAAAAACTAAATTACATGTCGCAGAAAATTATTATTGAAGGTCGACCTGTTTTCTCCGTTGCCTAGGCAACCATTGCGAATGATACGAAATAGTAGGGGAAAATTTGTTGTTGAAATTAAGTGAGTTTTCGCGCGACATAGAGCCTCGTTGCCACGGTAACCGTGGCGAATGGCACAAGAGATTAACCGTCAGGTGAAAAACATTTTGAAGTGAAGCTCGGCCTAATGGCATTTAAATGAAGTTCATTATTATTTTGCTTGGACTCCTGTGTTGGACAACCGTTGCTAATGACGCAATAACATAACATTTTATATACAGGCACATACGTTGCTTCTGGCCCCACACTAGGATACCCTGTGTCGTGGGACCCAGAAACAACGACATCACAAACATGTAAACATCCAAGACCTGGGGTTTTTTTTGTCCCCAGGCGGGGTTCGAACCCGGGACCTCTTGCATGGTAGGCAGATGCGCTACCGCTACGCCACAGAGGTCGTCTTAATAGATTAAATGGCACATGAAAAGAATTGACCACAAATATTTGAAGCTAAGACTCCTTTCGCTACGGATCGAGTCTGGTAGGCTAGGGAAAAATTAAAAATTTTTTGGTAAAGTCAATTGACCGGAAAATAAAAGTGCGGCACTTTTTAAGCAAAAATGTCATGATCATAAAAGCAATGATTAAACGGAGATAAACGGGCAGGGTAAAAAGTGAGGCCGGCCCTGTTATCGAGTCCCGTCCCAAGATAAACCGTTTTAGATATATCAATATAAATTTCATGTAAACTAAAAACGGGAAATCAATACAAACTGGAATGGTTATCCTTCACCGTTTGCGAGTAGTACTGCTACTAAATTCCTAACTAAACAATCTTCATACACACAAGTAAGACGATAAATATTCCATGGAAATTGTAGTTTATTTAACTTCTGTGACTTAAGATACAGTTTGTGTTAATTACGATATCAACCTTTTGTATGTCCCCACTGCTGGGGCACGGATCTCTTCCTGCATCGCTGGAAGGTTAGGCCATACAACACCATGGGGGCCAAGTCCAGGTTGATGGAGGATTGTAAGACAGTGGCGGGCCTTACTGTCAGAAGTTATCAAGCCGCCCATAAGGCCTCTGACATTGCTTAACGACTGCTATTATATGACAGCCGGCTTTACGTGCCTTGCGAAGCACGTGAGCGCTCGGAAAAAATGCCTCTACCGGTAGTCACGGGATGGTCACCCGGTCACACACCTGACCGCGGCTGGTGTTGCTTGACCCTAGTGATTGATTCCAATCACTCGGTTCTACTAGGCTACGAGCACTTCGAGTTTGTGTTAATGTTAGGTATTAATGTCAGTATTGTATCGCTATATAGTTTATCGGGCAACGAAGCGGAGGGTCGCGTGCGCAGCCGACATGTATGCAGCTGAATGATGTTAGAATATTGTTTGTAGCGGTGTGTAAATTGATAGGCACATGTTTTATAGGGTGATGTGTGATTTTTCGTTATATCAGTGGACAGGTGTATTGTCGCTGCCTATGTTTTAAACATCGGCAATGAAAAAACTAATCTATTATAACGAAATTAACAAGATGAAATTTATATAAAAAAAAGGCAAAGGTCTAACTGTAAAAACTGTAAGTGTGAAAATTCTTTGTTTTGGCTATGAGAGACCAAAAAAATTTTACTTATAAACTTTTTTTTTTCAAAATTATGTACGTCTTACAAGTCAAAAAAACATTCCTAATCTAATTTCACGTCACTACGAAACTTTGATACGGTTTCGCCTTCCACATTAAGACTAATTTAATTAGCACTACGATTTGGCAAAATACTGAAATCGACAAAACAAATGCATATTCTGGAAACGTTTAATATAATGAACGACAAATCATCAATACGGCTGACTTCCGACATTGACTTAACCCTTCATCGGGCATCGGCATGCGTAGCATGAATTTTTCATTGGTTTTAGATCTTATTTCAAGTTGATAAGGCTCAATTTAATGTGGCCACTATCATGCCTTTGCAGGCAATGACATGATAGAAGCCTCATTAAATTTAAACCCTTAACCAGGGTTAAGGGTTAAAGTGTATGTAAAATTAGCCTGCCTGGATCCCGTTAATTTCCAAAGCAAAGTAACCGGAAGTACATCACTGCAAAGGAAATACGTCATCCACTGAAATACTAAAGAAAACTTAAAAGTCTTTAAACTTAATAGAACATTGCTTAGCTTAAAAGTAGCATCTATAGTGCCGACCTCCTTATAAGTATCGGCGTCATCGGCTGCAATTCATGAAACTTAAAGTTAATAGAACATTTCTTTAAGTTAAAAAAAGTAGCATCTATAAAGCCGACCTACAGTCTATTTATTCTTGCTTGTCCAATTTAGTAAACAAGATTCTAACCTTAAAATTGACATTAGATGCCTAAACTAGACATTTTCTCGCAAATTCATGAACTATGTTTATAAAATTGGCAGCGTGTTATCTAAAAGAGTGTTCCAGGTTACTTCATTTATGGAAATATGGCAGTTTTGGACTAAAAAGTCACACTTTAAGGGTAGAATCTTGTTTACAAATTGGACAAGTGAGAATAAATAGACTGTACTTATAAGTATCCGTAAAATGGTAGAGCATACCTCCTTATTTAAAGGTGCTAAGTTAAAATTGCAAGCTAAAGTGCCGGTATCTATCTATCCAGCCCATGAATGAAGCCCACTGCCATTTCACGCCAACTCTCCCGGTCCCTAGCCAATCTCGACCACTGACCCCCGGCCGCTTTTTTAATGTCATCCCTCCAACGGGCATGTGGTCTACCCACCGAACGACGACCGGTTCTTGGCCACCACTCCGTGACTGCCCTTGTCCACCTTCTGTCATCCCGTCTCATCAGGTGTCCCGCCCATCTCCACTTCAACTTTGTGATCCGTGTGCCCACATCTTCGACTCTGGTTTTTTGTCGGATTGCAACGTTGCGCACTCGATCAACAAGTGAAATGCCTAACATGGCTCGCTCATGGCTAAAGTGCCGGTATCTGATTGAGAATTTCACTAAGTAAATATTTATGTAATATTCTGTCACGCTATTTTCTGAGAAATTGGAAGGGATAACACTACAGTTAATATTTACATCGCGAAACTCTCAATTCAGAAATTGGCCCGTATTTTTTGAGCAGGTACTTTCAAATTAACTCAAAAAAAAAAGAAAATTACCCGCTCAATGCATTTTCGTCTCGTAATCATGGGAGATCACTGTGATTTTTTAATTTTTCTTGTATATTTCGAAAATATCTCCATTGTAAAAGTGGTTTAGATGTAAGATGTCCTTCCGAGAAGATTATTTTGTACAATCCATAGCTGTTGTCTTGCTGGTTTTAGGGGCACTATAATGAAACACCGATACAAGCAACCACTATAAAATGCCAAATTGTAGTGATGATTAAAAAACGAATGAATTGTGAATACGCCAGTAATTGTAATGTGTATTATAGGATTTTTTTTACGATTTCTCATTTAGTGATGAAGTGCTGTGTTATGTTAAAAAAAATAGAATAGGTATACCTACATGTACTGAATTGACAAAATGGAACAACAATTATTAATTAATGATTTTGTAATAGATTTATGTAGCCATAATATTTTCTTTTATCATCTCTCTTGACCTTTATTAAATGTAAGTATGTTAATCTATTTTTTTATAACTTTAGGCACAACTCGACTCAAAAATAAAAAGTACTGAATCACAAAGCGATTTTTTCTTCCTTGTTATTTAAGGTTCTGCAAGAACATTTTTCCAGGCCTTCCTCATGATTAAGGCCTGCGCAGACGAGGGACTATCCCCCGGGTACTTTTTTGTCCGTCGATATAGATCTCTTAAAAATTGTATCGTATAACGCACATGAAGGACTAAAAGTACCCCGTACAAAAAGTCCCTCAAGTTACCGAGAACATCAAGAGACCGGACTGGACAAAAGTTCGGTGTTTTCCTTTTCAACTTCATGTAAATTACAGCACAATGTAATCTTAGAATATTTGCTTCCATAGCGTACGTTTCACTCAATATCCGGGGAATAAATAACCGGACACCGTAGGTGTTGAGTACGCGACAAGTACTCGGAGGACTTTGTACGATTCAGGGACTTTTGTCCCTTGGGTACAAAAGTTCCTCGTCTGCGCAGGCCTTTAGTGTAATCGCTGTAGTAGGTAAATAAACATCAATAAATGCATAGCTCCTATTTGCATCTCGCCCATACGTAGTATCCCTATATCGTCTGTGATCTCGCCTGAAATATATCGTGGAACGATTACGAGGTATAGGAGGCATGGAGGGCCGACATGTAGACGGACTTTTTAGTACTTAGTCTTTTTTATAAAAAAAATAGTAATGCCTCTTTCAGAAGCTCTTTAAGTAAAAGGCTGTAAGTAGAGGTATAATTTTAATGAGCGTTGTAACTTAAAATTGTGAAATCCACTTACGTGAAATGTTTATCACACATTTTTTGCTAGGATGATTCCATTAACAACGATTTAGATATTGAAAAACTTGATAAATCGGCAAGATTGAGGTATTTTGTATACAGTTACCCTAAGGTTAGCGCGTTTTTTCTATGATAGGTGTCTCGCTAATATTGTCTTGTATGTACATAAATTTTATTTAAATGATTGGTTTAGGAAATCAGTTGTGTTTCTACGGCGCCTAAGATGAACAGACGGACGGACAGACAGACAGCTTAGCTTAGCAACAGGTTCTCGTATCCTAAGGGTATGGAACCATCATAAAATATAGCTCTTAAACCTCATTGGTATATAAAATCAGGGGAACGATGGTTCTGTATTTAATTTCTCGTGATTTGAATCAGCAATAGTGGCGCCATGTTCGCCACCGGGCATAGCCAATCAATTAAGTCGACACATCTACGTTAATTTATCCAGCTGATAGACTTTATTCCACTTGCGGGTTTTTGGTAGTCAAAGAAAACTAGGCCTCATCATCATCAACCCAATATGTCCCCACTGAGGGGCACGGACTCTTCCCTAAGGAAGGTATAGGTCAGGCTTCACCACGGGGTTCAAGTCCGGATTGGTGGAGACTTGCAAGACTAGTGGCTGGCCTTACGGCTACCCATCCATGCACTGAACGCGCAATATGTTGCTTAACCTTCGTGATCGATTAAGATCATTCAGGCAGCCGGGGCTACGAGCGATTTTTCACTCGGCTACGAGAGATTCGAGCGATACGAAAGAGCTAGAAGAGCGAGCGAAAGAATTAAACCCGTAGGGTACAGCAAAGCAGGGCAGACATATAGGGCTATGGTTCCGGACAAACAACTTGACCAATTGATTTCGAGTGCGCTTTTTGAAGAATGACCAAAAAATTTTAGGTCTTAGAGACCGTCGCTAACGGCGAAGGAAATCATCGTGAGTAAAAGACACTATTTATGTAAGTATATGTAGACATTTATTTAGAGTATTTAAGTATGATCTATGTACGAGTATGTCTATTGTTAGGTACGTATACGTACTTTTGTCTATTAATATATTCGTATTTGCACCGGCTACCCGTATCTCTTTCTCCTCGGCAAATTCGCCAATTTGAGGTTGCCTGGAAGAAATTGCTATTAGCAATAAGGCCGCCAATTTTATTTGATCTTTTGTATCTGCCGTTTCTGTAACTATTTTTCCGGTATACAATAAAGAATATTCTTATGTTAAATCCGCGCTCCGCATGTATTGACTTGTTTTTCCTGTGGGCTAGGCCGACCTCTTAGTCCGGATGGTATAGCTACTGAGTAAGCCTACTCCATCTAAGAAACAATGCCAGCGTCCTCTGGCAGCTTTATTTACACTAGGTGGGTGAAGGGACCACTCGGAGCGTTTGGGACGTAATTTTTTAGTTGTTAGCCCAGCATCTATAGCATCCTGACAGTTTAGTCTGCGTAGCCCACAAGAAAGACAAGTCAGTACGTGGGGAGCTAAAAGAACTGCGGGTTCCCTCACGTTATGTTCCTTCACGGTTAGCATATTATAGCACTAGATCCACCTAGTAAATTAAAGACATAAAATCACAATACATAAAGGATTATTTCGAAAATGCGGAATTTGTGAAACATATCGGTCAGAGATTGTCAAATAATACTTAGTAATTTGAATTTTTTTTGTTCAATTTTATATTAGTTAGTTGACAGATAATGCTTATAAAATATATATAATATATGCAAACACTGTAGGTTGCGACTGGCGAAATTAATAGAGCGCGTTAGCCGTGAATGTGATAAAGTTATTTAGACTCTTATACCTTTAGGGCATGATATAGGTACCTGAAATCGGCATGCGTGCATGCAACGACTAATTAATGTTGATGAACACAAAGAGATCTGTCCGGAACATACCACGTGTCAGACCCTGGTCTCTCCCTACTCCTCCGGGATAAGGGCGTGAGTTTATGTGTTTATGAATGTGTATCCTGATATGATATCAAACCTTAGTATGCCCTGCTGGGGCACGGCTTTCTCGCCTACTAGTCCACTGCTGGACATAGCCCTCCCCTAAGAGCGCAACACTTTATGCCATCATTGGGGTAATGCCCATAATCCCGACTTTAGGCATGCGGGTTGGGGAACGCAGTTCGGTGGGCTCTAAACGGATGGAGCGATTTTAATAAAATTTGCTAAGGAGTGAGCTGACACTCAGGATTAACACATAGGCTACGTTTCACCGCGGGAAAATATCTTATTCCCATGGGAAAATTGATAACCCCGGGGCTCAGCTAGTGCCTAATATTTTAGATTTTAGACCCGTGTTTAGAGGCTCCCAATTATTGGTCAGTAAAAATTTCTTCGAGAGTACAAATTCCGCAGCTTCAAATACAGCATTAAGTCTATTAAATAACAGAACAAACACTGGTATAGTTTACATATTTATTGCTTTTATTATGGACGTGTTTTAAAAATGGTGATAGTATGTAGGAAAATTGGCTGGTGATCCATTGGTCCTCCCATATTTACTGCTGCTTTAGGCATGGTCCTTTAACAAAAATTAAATTATAGTTATTTCGGTATAAGATAATATTATGGTATTACCACAGATTAGGTATTAGTAATTGGTATTACTAACTTAATTTCGGCTTCACTTACTTGATTTTTGTCAAGTAAAAATTCGGAATTAAGTTAATAATGTGCTACCTAGTGCTTATGAAAGTTTTAGTTCACAAAAGAATATATTAATTAAATATTACCAAGCGCATACTATTGATTTAATATATTTAATTTTTCTTTAGAAATATTAAAGGATGGTGATTTAAGTGATGGGATGAGAATTGTCTTTTAATTACTGGAAAACTCTCTCGGTAAACACATAGAGAGTTTTAAAACTTTTCCAAAACAACTTAGATTTGGAAAAAATCTACCATGAAATAAGTGCCATTTTTCACACTTTCATTTTATATAATTTGTGAAGCTTACGAAATTTATTATACTGTATTGTAAACCAAACATTTAACAGAACATAATATAAGAAATAGCGTGTACACGCATCTCATCTCTGATTAACCTTAATTTGTATTATAATAATTGTAATTTCTACATAACACAATAACTTGTCCTGATCCCAAACTCGGATACCCTGTAATATGGTAACCAGACAAAGATACGACAAACATGAAAATACACCCAGACTGGGGCCATTTGTACTAATTTAGTACTAATTTAGCCTCCAGTAGAAATTGAACCCACGATCTCTTTCGGTAATCCAGCGTGGCAACGGCTAGACTATCGAGGCAGTCGAAGTCTATATTCAGGATACATACAATATTTTTTTTTCTTTGTTGTCTTATACTACATTACAAGTTAATACTCTTTAAGTAACTTATAATATTTAAATGCCTTAGGAGAGTTTTGCGTCCATTGTTCAGTGACTCCGCAGCCGGACCCGGTTTCCAGATTGACAACTGATTCACGAGTATATTGCGGTAGCTATAGCTAGTAATAGTTTTACGGTTTGAGTACATTTAGTACAAATTAAGGGCTTTTCAAAGCGCCATTAAAAATAAAAAACACTACCGCAAGATACCGATAGATGGTGCTGACGTCATATAATATGTCAAAATTTACATCATTTAGGAAAACGGTCAGTGCCTATGTTTTTACAAAAATGCTTAATGCACGGGCTAGCCATTAGTTAAGACACAATTCACGTACGTATGTAATGTACAAAGTAAAAATACTTCAAAACTTTCAAATTTCAACAGTTTCGAAACATAGTTTAGCTTAGATCCCAGACTACAAAGAGATGTTTAGGTTATCACAAATAATAATATGTGCGTACAACACAAAACGCGATAAAACGTATGATGGGTGACATTCGTTCTCCTTGCAACGCCATCTAGTTTTTTTAATGCAATCAACTCACAGCTGTCATTGAAAAGCCCTCATTTTACGACAGTGTTGTAGTAGTTCCGGATCTCTCGGGCACCGGTCTCGACTGCAGTAGCAATGTTGTTTTTTTTTTGCTTACCCTTGTGAAGAATTTTCACGCCGGCAATCCTAGTAGCCTCACACGGGTTGTCATATGTTATACCATCGACACCGCAGACTGGGCGGTAATCAAAGGTGCATCCCACCGGGGGGGTACATTTTCCTGGTAAGTTAAAAAACTCATTGAAACAATAAAAATATTTATAAAATGTGCCTTTTATAGCATACACACACTTTTTGATAGCACGAAGTCTCATAAAAGCTCTGTGATGAATAGGTTCTTCATTATTTTCATAATTTTGCTAAAATATCTCAAACTAGAAAACTTTAAATTCACCCGGAATGTAAACTTCTTAAGGTCTTTATATAAATGATAAGTGTTGGTAGAAACATCAAAAGTAAAATGAAAAAAGTTGTTCGGAACAGTAAGTACCTAAAGAAAATGTCTAGTAAATACTTATTACAAAATTCAGGAAAAACTAAAAGCGCTTGTTTTTATGGGAAATACATAAGTGTAAGAGTGTCTCAGCTAGTGTAAGATAAAATAGTGCTAACGAAAGTTTTAGTTCATGAAAGAATATGTTAATTAAATATTACTAAGCACATACTATTGATTTGATATATTTCATTTTTCTTTAGAAATATTGTGGGATGGTGATTTGTCTTATAATTACTGGAAAACTCTATCGGTAAACACATAGAGTTTTAAAACTTTTCCAAAACAACTTATATTTGGAAAAAAGCTGCCATGAAATAAGTGCCATTTTTTACATTTACATTATAATTTGTGAAGCTTATGAAATGTATTATACCTACTGTATTGTACACCAAACATTTAACAGAACATAAGAAATAGCATGTACACGCATCTCATCTCTGATTAAGCTTAATTTGTATTATAATAATAATAATTGTAATTTCTACATAACACAATAACTTGTCCTGATCCCGAACTCGGATACCCTGTAATATGGTAACCAGACAAAGATACGACAAACATGAAAATACACCCAGACTGAGGCCATTGGTACTAATTTAGTACGGCGGCCTCCAGTAGAAATTGAACCCACGATCTCTTATTCGGTAATCTAGCATGGCAACAGCTAGACCATCGAGGCAGTCGAAGTCTATATTCAGGATACATACAATATTTTTTGTTCTTTGTTGTTTTATACTACATTCATTAGGTACAAGTTAATACTCTTTAAGTAACTTATAATATTTTAATGCCTTAGGAGAGTCTTACGTACATTGTTCAGTGCCTCCGCAGCCGGACCTGGTTTCCAGATTGACAATTGATTCACGATTATATTGCGGTAGATAGATAGAAAGAGAACACTTTATTGTATATAAATATGGAATTTACATAGATATTTTTTACCTAAGAGTACAGAGCCGTCTGTATAGGTGGTAATAATTTTCGGTTTGAGTAGATTTAGTACAAAATTTTTATTCATGCGTTTAACATCCGTCAATCGTACGACAGTGTTGTAGTAGTTCCGGCTCTCTCGGGCACCGGTCTCGGCTGCAGTAGCAATGTTGTCTTTTTTTGCTTACCATCGTGAAGAATTTTCACGCCGGCCATCTTAGTAGCCTCACACTGGTTGACATATGTTATACCATCGACACCGCAGACTGGGTGGTATTCAAAGGTGCATCCCACCGGCGGGTTACATTCTCCTGGTAAGTTAAAAGACTCATTGAAACAATAAGAATGTCAAAAAAATGTGCCTTTTATAGCACACACACACTTTTTCATAGCACGAAAAGTGTCTGTGATGAAGAGGTTGTTCATTATTTTCATAATTTTGCTAATATATTTCAAAGTAGAAAACTTTAAATTCAACCGGAATGTTAACTTTCTCAAAGTCTCCATATAAATTTAAAAACCTATTTAGAGGCTAAAATAAATGTTAAGTGTTGGTAGAAAAATAAAAAGTAAAATTAAAAAAGTTGTTCGGAATAGTAAGTACAGTGCGTTCACATTAACTTGACGCGTGAGAGAATTGGTAACAAGGACATAACATGTGAATTAGCTTTTGGACCTAATCGGAAGATGGTAAAACAAGCCCTCAATCCTTTTATTTTCCCCAAGTAATGGGAATGATTTCTTATTTACCATGGTAACAGTAAACATCTCAGTGCTACGAATTCTCTCACGCGTCAAGTTAATGTGAACGCACTGTAAAGATAATTTCTTTTCTAGTAAATAGTTATTAGAAAATTCAGGAAAAACTAAAAGTGTTTGTTTTTTTATGGGAAATAGAAAAGTGTAAGAGTGTCTCAGCTAGTGGAGCACCATATTATGGTATACAGATATATTATAACAAAAATTATAAAAATTTGATTATTATACAATGTCAAGAATGTAAGATGTCATTGATGCCATTATTTATGAATTTAAAAGCCATTAGGTTTTACAGGAATCATTCATACTGTAAGTATATACCTACCTACATTTTTGAACCAACCAATTGGGAAGCGCGTTGTCGAATCTATTTTCCGGGAAGGAACTTATTTCTTTTGGCAGGGAATTAAATATTTTTATAACCATATTTCGTCTAAAAAGCTCGAGATTCACTTTAGGACAGATGAGCGTTTTATGCCTCACTGTTTCTTTTGAGAAATTTGCAGACCTCAAGAATATAAATGCCATAGAAAGTGAGAATTTTATATTTCTGAAGGACCGGTCGGCATGATTCTCTCCAAGGCATGCCCCATATGAACGAATGAATGAATGATTTATTTGCCACAAACAAATATGCTTACATTACAAAATTTAGAAAACAAAGTATTCGTGTGACAATGATACTATTTCAGCGTTTGCTGTTTCTATTCGAAACAGCGCTGATTTTCAAATAGCACCTTCACACCAAATAAGAAATAACGTGTCATGCAGGTAGGGCTTAACGTGAAATGAACTTATTTTATTTTATTTACTCAACAACAATCCACAGCAATACAATTAAAATAAACAATAGTTACTTAATAATTTGTACATGCAGCCAATGATGGATTTTACTATGTAGTTCACAAAATTATATTGTGGTCTAATTCAAAAACTCTTATATGTATTTATTAAAGACAACACATGGTGTCGATGCCAACCAGGGGATAATCACGGGCGAATTGATTGAGACATAAACTTTTTTTTTTATGAAGGTAGGTTTATTGAAATATGTATAGGTATAATAATAATAATATTGGCCTTTTTTGCATCTACTTAATGAGATGATTTATACAGCGTCCACAGTGGTATCTTCACTCACACTAGATGGGTGAAGGGACCACTCCGACGCTGTAGTGCCTGGGACATGGTTTTTTATAGATGGTGTAGGCTTGCCCAGCACCTATACCATCCTGACAGCTTAGTCGGCCTAGCCCACAGGAAAGACTAGTCAATACGTGCGGAGCCAACCAAGCCGCGGGTTTCCTCACGATGTTTTCCTTCACCGTTAGCGTGTGGTATTGCGACTACAAATTCGCAAATGTACGTAACTTTGAAATTAAACAGTCATTGGTACATGCCCGCAATCGGGATCGAACCTGGGGCTCTCGCTTGCCAGTCCATGGTTCTACCTACTGAGCTACCACCGCTTTATATAGGTAGGTAACTGACAAACACAGCAAAGCAAAGGAAATCAAGTAATCACGATTGCTATATTAGCTTGGCTTCAACTTACAAACTGTGTGTGTGTGTGCGTGTGTGTGTGAGTGTGCGTGTCTGTGTAGTGTGTGCATGAGATACGATTATTTTTACGCAAAAGCAACAAAACAGAGATCTTTACACTGAAGCAGCCAAAACTAAATTAATTATCTGCTAGGCTTACATGGGAGTAAATTAGTAACGTACGCGACTGTTTATATATTCATCTATCTATTTAAGACGTATTGGAGGGGCTGTCTGATAAAAGTTGCTTTACAAGTTGTTGTTTGAGACAGGGTTTTGATATTGTAAACAGGTCAATTTCAGAAAATCTATCATTGTATGTCTTAGGTATATATAGGGCAATATTCCCAAATGGAATTGGGAATATTGCCCTAAGACATATAGCCCTAAGACACTTTTTTGTGCAACAAAAGCTCTGTGGCTCTCTGTAGAATTACCCCACAGAACTATCCCATGGCAAAGTAGCGCAAACATAGCTGTGATATACGAGAAGCGCAGTTTCTACCGACGACGTCATTTGCCTTATTCTTTTTAAAGTGAATATGAATTTATTTATTTTATTGCATACTGCTTCGACTTGTGGTTTCCAAGTTTCATCCATTGTTCATCCAGGACAATGCCTAAAAATTTAGTTCAATCTACTTCTTGTATCTTGTACTATTATTTATTGCTATATACACGGATGTAAATCCGTGGCTATATATAGTTGATTTATTTTACTTTTTTGTTGTAAATTGAATGTAGGTACTTTGTTTTATCTGAATTTATTACTAGATTATTACTTTTAAGCATTATTACAGTAGTAAGTATCTAGGGATTGGTGTATGTCGGTTTCAAAAGTGTCAATATTTTTTCCCTTTACAATCGTAAGCAAATAATACACTATCGCATTTTAGCGTGCTACAATATCATCGTCATACAATAGAAACAAAAGCGGCCCGAGAATACTGTTGTGGGACACCACATGAAATCATCTCTGGTGAAGAGTCAAAAGATTTTACCGTGTTCGTTTCGTCTACGAATTTGGTTATCCGAGTTATTTGCCAATTGAGTTAAATAACTTTTTTAGAAATTCAGTGCCGTACCTCTAATACCAACGTTTTCGAGTTAATTCAAGAGAATGCGGTAGTCAACAACAAAGTCGAGTTAAGCTTTGCTTAAATCAAGGAATAATGCTACCACTGGGAACCTGTCATTAGGCCCATTATTACGTGTTTCATCAGGTTAAAACTGGCTATCGTTGTTGACTTGTTTCTTCTGAATCCGTTTTGATCTATTGTCAAAATATTATATTTTTCTAGAAAGTCCATTGTTCTCTTATACATTGCCTTTTCGACTACCTTTAAAACAACTCCAAAAAATGAAACCTCTAAAAAATTATTCCTATCGAGTGAGTGGTAAATCTTACCCTTGTGCAAAATCATTACGTCTGCATTTTCAGCTTCACATTCGTTATCGTAGGTTTTGTTGTCGACACCACAGACTGGCCTGTATATTCTCGGACATGGCTTTTGACATTTGCCTGGGAAAAAATATCGCCTTTTAAAGTAAAAACCTACCACCGTGGACCCCGTGGAGTAGTATGGAATATGGTGGAGCCTAACCTTCTTGCGATGCAGGAAGAGACCCGTTCCCTTAGCAGTGGGGACATACAAGGGTTGATAACTATCGATCGGAAATAAAAAATAAAAACCGGTCAAGTGCGAGTTGGTTTCGCGCACCGAAGGGTCCGTATCGGCATAAAGTACGTAGGCCCCCGAGCTTCTCTCTAGCTTGCATTTTTTTAAACCCCCTATGTATGTAGTATTGAATATGTATGTCGCCGTGCATAATATGGCCATTTTCTGAAAAGGCTTTGAAGTTTCTAGGCAGCATTTAAAAATAGGTCTCACCATTATCGACTTCGACAACGTTTATTTTTTGCAAAATCGTATTATAAAATAAGTTAAATACGTAACTAAATATAATTCAATGTTAGGGCACAGGGTAGCCCCTAAAAAGCTCACATAAACCAGCGCAGGTCATGCGGGTGGAGTTCTCTGACCGTATTAAGACAGGTGGTTAAAATTTATCGAATCAGTTTCTCGCTTCATGTGATACAACAAAGTTATTAAACAAAAAGATAACCATGACATGAGACCTGTGCATTTGATAACAATTTAATTAAAGAAAATTAACTTAAAAACGAATCTAGAATTATTAAAGAAATAAAAAAAAAATACTCAACAAATTTATTTTTATTTAACAATAATATTTATTAATTTAAAAATAAAAACTCGATACCTTAAAACACTCTAAAACGTTCATTAAAATAGTCTGTGGTGGAGATTTCACAATGAAAAGACGTAATCACAGATTAGCGAGCGTTGTTTCTAGAATTCTAGAACCGATTCTTATGACTTTGGCTGTTGTCTAACTTCTCTCTCACACTTTTTACCTCGGTTATGTCATTATGTCACAATGTATACCGGTCCTGATCCTTTACGTAGGTAACGTTTTGTTTACAGAAAGTTTTTATAAAGTGGGTGTCCGAAGTCCACTTTCTGCCCCCTGTGTCGATCCGGCTTGAGACGCGGCGACTAACCTCACCACCTTCGATTCATTTAGGATCCTGGTAAAAGGTGGTCCCTCTGCCTACCCCTCTGGGATACAGGCGTGAGGTTATGTCATGTAACGTTTTGTAATTAAGAACAAGATTCAGAATCAGACGACGACGGTGATGAGGACGATAGGTGTATCCGACGAGTCCGCATGAGTAGATGTGAAAGATATTTTTATTGTATAAAATAATAGATAGACAGATAGAAAACACTTTATTGTACATAAAAAAGGAAATTACGCAGATATTTCTTAACCTAAGAGTAATATATCTTTTCAATACAATTGCTCATAAAGTGGCTGTATGGCACAGAATGACACCCATAATCAAACTGTGACTTTTTCATTGCTATAACTCGCTAGTGAGTTATAGATTTTTTTTAATCTTATTGGTTGAGTTGCTTTGTTCTTAAAAAAGTTTTTATTCAAAAAAAGATCGTGTTCAATAGAACAATAGTACATTATGGTACGGTGTACGGTGTACCGGTGTACGGTGTAACATTGGTGATTACCGCGGAGGCGCCATTGACACCCGAGCCGGGCGAGGGTCTTAAGAGCTAAGGACGGTAATTATCAATACACACGTGTATCATACGACGTTTTTCAACACAATTGTGACTAAAATAACGTTAAAAACTCATTTTATTTAGTAGATAAATAAATATTTTTCCTTGGAGATTTCAGGTAGTAAACTTTCCATAACGTAAAAGGCTTCACATCTTATATCGGGTGGTGTACTACATAAATAATTTTCTTCGTAAGTACTTGTGGACATTTTAATAAATAAATAACTATAATTTCATTATTTCATTAGTGAAATTAATAACAGTTGAGTTACTTTGTTCTCAAAAAAGTTTTTATTCAAAAAAAGAATCGTGTTCAATAGAACAAATAAATTAATGTTCCTATGGCTTGCTCATTTCATGCAACTTCTGATTTAAATAGATAATTTTAACTCATACATGTTTAATAAATAAAACTTTCACTCAAATATAACTTTTGTTTTCTCTGTAATAAAATAAAACTTTAAATTCCTCATTTTGTACGTGGCAGAATAGGCGCAAATCCTATGCGCGGAAAATAAAAAAATATCTCATCACTTTAGTCTGCGGCCAATCGCAATTTCGCAATGCGCGCGCATAGGAAAACTGATTAATTATTCCCGCCATAGCGAAACAATTTTCACAACTCGTTTTCACTATTGAAATTATAGGTATTTATTAATTAAAATGTCTATAAATACTAGTTATAACGAAAATGATTTATGTTGTACAACGCCCGATAGGAGATGTGAAGACCTTTACGCTATGGAAAATTTACTACCTGAAAACACCAAGGAAAAATATCTATTTATCTACTAAATAAAATGAGTTTTTAATGTTATTTTATTCACAAGTGAGTCATTCTACAAAAATAAAAATCGAGAATCAGTATTTTTAAAATTATTTTGACAATTTTTTTATTTTATTATGTAACTTACAATGTTACAAATCAAACGTGGCTAGTGCCCGAGATCAATTATTAAAAGTAAATGAGTTGTTGGCTTAGTTTTAAAATTGACTTGCACAGGATTGATCAACTCTTGCACAGAAATGACTAAATCCTCTCCGATGAATTGATGTAACAAAAATTATCGAATCGTGATCCGAAAAAATACTTAATCTTAAGGTATTCATCAAAAAATCAATCTTAGACCTTTTAAAAATCAACATCTGGTAAACAAAGAAAATTAAAATATGTGGTGCACAGAAATGACGTTCATTCATGTGACTTTTTTTCATAGGAACTATTTATTTACTCATAAATACTATGTAATCAGTCTTATTATCTGAGAACAATATAGACCGTGAACAGACTGGACAGGACGACAAGTGACAACTTACCCTTGTGCGCAATTTGTACGTTTTCATTCTCTGCCTCGCAACTGTTTGGGTAGGTCTTTCCGTCGACGCCGCAGACTGGGCTATAAAGTAAAGGGCATCTCTTTCGGCACCGCCCTGCAAAAACCCCGTTTACCTTGTACCTCTCAATTATAACTACATCGGTACCCACCTATGAAATTCGACTGACGGATAGTGAAAACCTTCAAACTCTCTCTATTCCGCCACTATAGTTACCCCCGATTTCTCGTACACTAACATCGGTTAATATAAACAGCAGTAAATTGTAATGCGGCCAGTATACAATGGCCCATGCTGGCCCACTGCTCGTCATTGCCATTGTGTACACGGGGCAATGGTGTGCAGTGGCGGACAATTGTCTATAGTGGCGCGCAATCGGACAGTTGTCGGTTTTTTGGGCAAACTTCAAAGCAATCGTGGCGTAGCGTGGCCCATCCCTGTTTACACAGTGGCCCATCGTTTAGTCAATTGACCTTCAAGTTTTTTGATTTATATCAATCTGAGGCCGTAATTTTGCGCCTTTTGCGCCATTTTTTTAATAACTTTGTTGTTGTACATACTTATGTAATACTTTTAAATAAATAAAACAATTAAATAGTAAATAAAAAAAAAACTGCGGCCGCAATTACTTCAACGTCCATCGCAAGTGGTTTGCCAGACAGCAATGAGCCACGCGCCATTGTGGAAACAGCTAGTGATCGTGGCCTACAGTTGTGAATGAGAATATTGTAATAAAGAGGTTCGAAATTTCACTGATGCCGGTGAGTCGCCCATTAGCTCAGTTGGAAAGAGCGCTGGCACGGATAGACAGAGTTCGCGGGTTCGAATCCCGGCATAGGTGGAATTTTTAACCCTTTAAATAGGTTTTGAAAATTGTCGAAAAAACCAGCGATATCATTCCGATGTAAAAACCTAACTGCAAAGTAGGTACTCGGGGGCTGCAAGTGATGCAAACTACTTCAGTCTGATGTCGCTGCCTGTACGTAATACAGAGAATATTCTAGAGGTTCGAAATTTTACTGATGCCGGTGAGTCGCTCCTTAGCTCAGTTGGAAAGAGGGCTGGCACGGATAGCCTGAGGTCGCGGGTTTGAATCCCGGCATGAGTGGAATTTTTAGCCTCAGGTTTTTAATATTGTCCTTAGAACGGGTTAGTGCATTAAAAAGAATATAAGCACTATGATTTTCGTCGGAAAATATCAAATAGTTTACAAATAATGTTTTTGTTGTAAAATAAAAAACGGTTTTTCGCTCTCCTGAAAAGTAGTAATTAACATACCTTCTTGCCACACTGTTATTCCTGCACTCTCAGCCATACATTCGTTGCCATAGTTTATGCCATCTGAGCCGCAAATTTCATGTAAGTGTTTCGGGCATGGCTTGCCACTCGTGGCCATGCTGACAAAGATGCATACTAAAATAAAAAAGAATTGGGGCTTACGTCAAGTTCTCTTAGCATTCTCTTAATCAGACTTAACCTGCGGGGCGGGTTATTATGTAACAGTCCACTGTGTTGGGTTGTCCATCATACATAACGTTTCTGAAGTGTCAAAATATGTATGTATTTGACAGCTAGAGTAGTTTAAATAAAGTAACAGTTCCCCTGATTGCGAAAACAAAGAGTTCTCTTTTCCGCGCATGAATGATGCCTTTATTGGTGCTAGCTAGGGTACCTTTTTGGGATGGTCCATGTCCAGTAGCAGATAGGTACGTGCTGATCAATTAATTGATCGATTGATGTGTATAAATAGGTAAGTATGGTGGATTCAGTATGACCGTATGCAGAAGCCAAACGAGACATAATAATCGGGCACAAACAAAACTAAAACAATTTCTATGAAATAATATTTTAGGATGTATTTAGGGATTTTTTTAGATTCTGTATACACACTACATAACCTGCTCGCATGATAGTTGCTACCTTAAATTGAACTTCATCACTTAGAAATGAAGCCGAAAGCCATTGAAAAAATTATACTAGCTTTACCGGTTGTAGGGTTGAACCATAAAAAAATATAATTGCCGTAAGCCGTAATCGGGTAAAGTGCGAACTTACCAAAGACACTCAAAACGGAAATTCTGGACATCGTGAGAAAATTTTACATATATTTATTTGTATATTTTTGAAGAGGTTCGGGAACCTCGTACGTCTGCTGGCTGAATATGTCTGCAGATATTTATACACAGTCTAATAAGGTGGATATAATTCAATATTGTACGCTTTTATTGCGTGTTGAGCCCTAATGAGTTTTATAATTTAGCACCATTCGATCGATTAGCACATTCGCTTCGAATTTACAAGCTCTATTACGGAAATTTGTTATAGGTCATTTAGTATTTACACCATAAAGTACCTACTTACAAACCTCACAGAAAAATTAAATAGACAAAACTCAAAAATATCTCAACAATTCAAAATAAATCATGTTTCGCTAACCATAACAATCTTGCTAGGCTTAGGTTTAAATTCTTTAAAAGCTTTATTATGAAACATTTGCTCCCCTTGTATGGTGTGTTTTTGTACCAAGTGACTAGAATTGATATTCTAAAAGATATTAGCTGTAGAGAAAGATAATCATCAGAATAATTTATATTTAAATTTCATTTTGGCTCCGTGTTGATTTTTTTTGTGAATACTGTCAACCAGAATTATTATAAGCAAGAAAAAAATATAAACAGGTAGTATCTAGGCGGCCTAGCATAGAGATGATAAGTACATACATACATAAATACATACATACATACATACATACATACATACATACATACATACATACATACATACATACATACATACATACATACATACATACATACATACATACATACATACATACATACATACATACATACATACATACATACATACATACATACATACATACATACATACATACATACATACATACATACATACATAACCTCACGCCTGTATCCCAGAGGGGTAGGCAGAGACCAGGGACTGCCACTTGCCACGATCCTGACAGACCTTCGCTGTATCAACGTTCATAAGTCGTTGCATGCACGCACGCCGGTTCCGGGTACTTTTTATATTTCCTTTTACATCCCCTAATACATCACCTATTTGGTCTATGTATGTCCGCCTGGGACGTCCCTTACCAGCCCTTCCACTCACATTCGCAATATATATTTGTTTCGTCAATCTTTCTTCCTTCATCCTCTCCAAATTTCCAAACCAACGCGACATTCCTTTCTTAATTCTAGTCACTACATCCTCTTTCACTCCACAACGTTCTCTAATCAGACTATTCAGACGTATCCTGTCATTCAAAGCCCTACACGTACTTCTGAAGGACCTCATTTTTACTGCATTAATTCTACTTTCTTGCTTCTTTAGCCACACCATAGTCTCGCTACCATACCTAAGTGTTGGGACCAGCACACCATTATGAATAGATGATAAGTACTACGAGTTTGGCACAAATATACAAAATTTTACAGAATCGTATCTCCTCTTTATCGGAAAAAGGGAATAAACGTTCTTGACCGTGTAGGTTCAAGAACGTTTAATACCTTTTCCGTTATATAGTGGTGGGGGGGGGGGGGATAAAAAAAAACATCCTTGTGTAGGGTATTGTTGGATTAGTCGTTTATAAATATTGTGAGTGTAGCAAAACCAGTTTTCTATTTAATTTCGGGATCCGCTTGGGAAATATTATGCTTTGAAGCGCTAGTTTATTTATCTTTAATATAAAATTAAAAATGAATCGCTGAATGTGTTGGTAACCGCAAATCCCGGGAGCAGCTGAACCGATTTCGCTAATTCTTTTTTTAAATATTCCTTGAAGTACGAGGATGGTTCTTACGCAGAGAAAATTAAAAATAAAAATAAAGAGTCGACTGTTAGGTGGTACGAAGTTCTCTGGGTTGTGAATACGAGGTAGGTTCTGCAAGTTCGAGTAATAGATGGCGGCCAACTTACAAAAGGAGAACCTTGTACAAATTAGTTTGAGCACAGTTTGATGAAGATGTTATTTCTGTAAAACAGGTAAACTGCTGGTAAAGATCCTACTTTGCCGTGATTTCCTTTTTTATGTGCGTTCGGATATTTTTTCATGAAAAAGGCTTTTCTTGGCCTAAACGTCTGTTCCTGACGACTATAACAAAAAATCCGGCCTTAAATATTAAGATATTTAACTACTATTTATGGCACATCCACACCAATATTTTTAAACGATCAATCCAATATTTTCCGCTCTATATGTGGTATAGGCGAAAAAGTCATCATCCCTAATTTATGTATAGTGTACATGCCGTAATTTTTTTTTAATTTAATTCTACCATTTTGTCGGTCCGTTCTCATATTTTTATTATATATCTGCCAAATTTTCAGCTTTTCTAAACTAAAAACCATAATTCGAGAGACTACTTCGACAGATATTAAATAATTAAAATTAAATAGCGACGAAGCCGATATCGATAATCAATATTTGCATTGCTAAGTTGTAATAATTAGCGAATATTATAATTGCAAAAAGCCCTTTAAAGGTCAGCTTTTTTACAGCTGTCAGCTGGGTTCACCAAAATTAATTAAATGGCGCTGTACCAACCCCGTCGGGTAGGTACAGCAAGAAGCGTTATCAAAACGTGGATATCTAACCACGAAATAGTTTGAATACTCTTCGGCTGGCCTATCTTCATTTAAATAGGGCTTGCGCCAACCCCATCCATCGATCAAATAAGTCTATTCATTTTATGTGTTAATGGTCATTTCCACGTAGAAAACCTCATCCTCACAATTGAAAACCAAAATTAAAGCATATTGAACTACAGGATTTAGGAGTTTACACGAGCGAAACCTTTTTTGCTCGTGTAAACTCCTAAATCCAGTAGTGTCATGCATGATATTAATTAGCATATGCGAATATACGAACATTCATGGGTATATACGAATGAATGTTTGAATCGAAGTATCTGTGTATGACTGTATGTATGTTGGGTGTTTATCTGTTCCCTTACAGAGCCTAACGACTGGTCTGATTTTGATAAATGAGATATCGTTGAATTTATCTAAATTCCCTAAAAAATCCGATATGGCGGCCGTGGGAAAGCGAGGACTTCCTAAGTGAAAATGATCGTATACCCTTGACATGGGTATCAAATTAAAGTTAATAGACCTTGTCCAAAATGTACAACAAATTATGTGAAAATATTATAAGAAATGTTAAATGTCTTGTCGTTCTTCATAGAAGCTTCTTGGTAATCGTTAAAAATTACATGAAAACTAAAAAAACTTATAAAAAAAATATGTGTTATAAAAATTTTATCCAGAGAATATTTGCAATTTATTTAATGATACGCGTGGTGGTTAAGCTCTGTAGTCTATCTCTAAGGTAAGGCCTGCAGTGGGACATATATGCTGGTTGTAAGTCATCGTACCTAATGGATACCAGTGGTAACCAGCGCCATATTTTTAAAATATCGATGAGCACAGCACTAGCCTGACTATTGCAACACTTGTGCAAAATGAACTGTCAAAGTAGACTACTTGAATTATGGTTTTTACTATAATACCAATAGACAGACAAACTGATAGATTATGGCGAAACTATAAGGGTTCCCTTTTGATTACGGATCCCTAAAAAGAGCCGGCGTATCCGGGGGAATACAGAGTCAAGGTTTACTACCACTTGCTACGATCATGAATTCATGACATAGGGAACTATTACGTTATATTACTAAAAAAACGCTTCTTTTAAAGAAAAAAAACTCTCGTTTAATTTTAATCGTTTAATAATTCAAAGATCGATTATCGACGTTCAGTGGCAAGGTCCTGTAAAAAGTAAATCGATATGTTATTAACTAGACAGTATAAAAAAATCAAAGATGGAGACATAAGCTACAGTGCGTTCACATTAACTTGACGCGTGAGAGAATTGGTAACAAGGACATAACATGTGAATTAGCTTTTGGACCTAATCGGAAGATGGTAAAACAAGTCCTCAATCCTTTTATTTTCCCCAAGTAATGGGAATGATTTCTTATTTAGCATGGTAACAGTAAACATCTCAGTGCTACCAATTCTCTCACGCGTCAAGTTAATGTGAACGCACTATACATAAATAATATGATTTGTCCGCACCTTCATATATTACCTTTACTTTTGCAATGTTGGTAGCGACACATTTGTTAGGGTAGGTGCGCCCATTGCTACCACAGACTGGCCATCGATCTGCTGTGCACACTACTCTGGACCCACGTTTTGGATATCTCTTACTGTGGTGTAAGCACGGGCCTGAGCAGAAAAAAAATGCGCTAAAGGACTATTCAATCCATTCCACTCACAAATTAGACAGGTAATTCCACTTCACACTTCAATCTAAAATAATCCGTAGCTATCCTTCAGTAAACGCTCGTGGCCGGTGGCTTAGTTGAACCGAGTGATTAAAATCAATCACTTGAGTTAGGCAACAACTGGAGCGGTCAGGTGCAGGATGGGTGACCGTCCCGTGACCACCGCTAGTGGCATTTTTCCGAGCGCTTCCGTGCTTCGCAAGGCACGTTAAGCTGTTGGTGCCGGCTGTCATGTAATGGCAGACGTTAAAATGTCAGATGCGGCTTGACAACTTCTGACAGGCCCGCCACTGTCTTACAATCCTCCACCAACCCGGACTTGGCCCACGTGGTGGAGTGTAGCCTAACCTTTCTGCGATGCAGAAAGAGACCCGTATCCCAGTAGTGGGGATATACAAGGATTGATATCGATCCTTCAGTTTGCCATTGCAGCAACAGATTCACACAAATCCAGACAAATCTCTTTCACTTCGTCAACATGCATCAGTCGTCGATCTTAGTGCGTTTTATATTTTAGTTCCTTTCAAGCAATCCTTATCACCATGAAGTAGGGACTATACTTGCTGAATCCAAAGGTCTTATTTCGTGAAACGCACTCGACGTCTGCATTTTCTACTTCACGTTCGTTTCCGTCCGTAGGTTTTGCTATTGACACCGCAGTATAGGTGTACCTAAATATTGACATTTACATGACAAAAGATATCTATAGTCATTTATTTAAATCCAGACAAGAAATTAAATAAGCCAATCCGCATTTAAATCAATAATGATGTGTTGCTTACCAAAGTATCAGTTCAAAAATATCGATCGTCCGTTAAAGAAAGGCTAAAAATCGAGTGGTCAAGTACGTGTCGAACGTTCTCGTTACTTACCGTCGTGCAAAATCTTTACGTCTGCATTTTCTGCTTCACATTTATTTCCATAGGTTTTGCCGTCAACACCGCAGAGTAGGTGTAAAATCTTGAAGCACTGCTTTTGACATTTACCTGGGAAAAGATATCGATCGTCATTGGTCTAAGTACATCCGGATTGACTTACAAAAAATCAAGAAAGTCAATAAAGTGTAGTGCTTACGAAAGTTTTAGTTAAAAAATATCGATGGTCTGAGGCTAAAAATCGAGAGGTCAAGTACGTGTCACATTCGTTCGCGTAGGTTTTTCCATTCATATGGATTCCGCTGATATGGCTTCCGGTAGTACCCTATTACCTAGTGCCAATCGGCCCACCCATAACAATGGTTTTTAATGTTTGTTGGTTCAAGGTCAGAATTTAACAGAGTGAAGACGTACCAAATCACTGCTATACAGGGTGTCTCATTCAAATCGGTCAGTATGGGAAAGTCTGAAACTAGAAATCTATCTAAATAGAAATAGTGTAGGTTTTTTTCAAAACATCCGGTTTCGATTCCCGAACGGAGTACAGATGTTTTTTAAAATGTATGAATGCAGTTTTTCTTGTTATTAAAATCGATGACATGGTTCCTCAGAACAGATGTTCGTATGTCTTAAAGTTTCAGACTTTCCCATACTGACCGATTTGAATGAGACACCCTGTATAGACATTAAATAATAAACAATAGACTAAGATAAAGAACTTAGCCTATTGTCTTATATCTAGTCGATTATATAGAATAATATAGATTTTTCTATATAATCGACTAGATATTATAATGCTTCAAAACAATTAAGAGGATAAAATTAATATTTACTTACTTACCGCATAAGAATGTGTCTCCGTCTAGTGACGGAGACACATTTTTATAAACTTAGTAGTTCTGTGACCCATAGGAGGACGCAGAACTATCATGTGAACAATCGTATTATTATCGGATAGCAATGTGGGATGAAAAGATTGGTCATAAATTTAAAAAAACATATTTTCTTAAAACACCTTTCACCATATTGTCCAACAAACTACGTTTTAGAGGAATCGTTTTTTTTTTTAAATTAGGATCCGTACTAATTTTTTGCTTCGATAATAATATGATTGTAGACTGTATGACTTAACGTTGGTACCTTTATGTAGAATCTTCACTTTAGCAATCTTCGTGGCCGTACACTTGTTCGGGTAAGTTATCTTATCAACGCCGCAGACTGGAACACGTTCGTATGTGCAGACGGCCCGTTTGGTGCTGCGACATGCGCCTAGAAATTTTTTTTAAAGCAACAGAAATCAATCAATCAGCCCGCACTTGTCCATTGCTGGATTGGGCTCCCCAAAAACCTCGATACCCTCATCCAGCCGATCCAACCGAATAAACGATCTGCTTCAGTACCTACATCGGTCAAGCGAACTAGACCGCATTTCGAAAAAACTCCAATCTTTGACAATTTGATAAATATTGGGCACTGGGAACTGAGTGATTGGAATCAATCACTCCGACTCGAATCAGGTGCTGGCCGGGTGACCATCCCGTGACATTTTTTCCTAGCACTTCCGTGCATTGCAAGGCACGTTAAGCCGTTGGTACCGGCTGTCACTTAATGCCATGTCAGAGGCGTTACGGGTGGCTTGATAACTTCTGACAGTAAGGCCCGCCACTGCCTTACATAGAATTGCTACTATAACGAACTCAACCATTGATATCAATCCTTTGCATGTCCCAACTCTGGGACACGGGTCTCTTCCTACATCGCAGGAGCGTTAGGCCATACTCCACCACGGGGGCCAATTTTGGGTCGATGGAGACTCGTGCCCCAGCAGTTGGGACATGCAAAGGATTTCTAGCAATGGTTGAGTTGGTTATAGTAGCAATTCTATTCGCTAACATGAATTAAGAAAAACATCATGAGAAAAACTGAGTGCCTAAGGGGTTCAAATACCTCTGAAATTGCCAATCCGCGGCGAGCACGCGTGTTAATTAAGCCCTCTGAGAGAAGGATTGTGCGCTGCAGTGAGACGTTTATAAATTACATATAAAATGGTTTGGAAGGGAAGAGAACGTTTTCATTTTAATACCTTTGAATTTTGCAAATACCTACTGTAAATTAAAGGTTTCATCCCAAGAAAAGGAATTTAAAATTCCATCACGCATTGTAGGTACTCCAAGCAAGCATTGGGATCTCTAATGAGCGTAGCACTAGTCTACGGCGGATAATAAATTACCACGTATTGGCGATAATAGAAAAATTGGCCATTATATGATTATATCCACGTGGCTTTCTGGCAGTAAATAGGTAGTAGGTACGAGTATATTAACATTTTATAAATCCAGTTTCCTACCCCTATATGCAATCTTGACTTTATTGAACTTAGTAGCAACACATTCGTTGGCGTAGGTGTGCCCATCTACTCCGCAAACTGGCGCCCACTCCTTGGTGCAAAATGTTCCGGCATCAGGCACACGGGCCGAAATTCTGTAAACTACAAAGATAGGTACGGAACATTACATTATACAAAGTCACGTCTGTATCCCGGGGGGTAAGCAGAGACTAAAGTTTCAATAAAAATAAAGGTAGTGATTTTATATACTTACAGGTTTTTTCACAAAGGGTAGAAAGGAAGTTTATTCTACATATGTATTGATCTTAAGACAGTCCTCAGAAGTAGTTTAAATAGTGTGTTGTAAAGGGAAAGACGTAACGACATACTATTCAATCAGTCACAAAAATATTATGAGACCTTAATAAAAAAAACATAGTACGTATATTATGATTTAATTTAAAAAGTTAAAATTCAATGAATAAACCAAATAATAATTAACAGTGGTGGAATACTCCACCACAGGCACGGGTCTCTTCCTGCGATGCAGGAAGAGATCGGTGCCCCAGCAGTGGGGACATACAAGGGTTGATAACGAATATTAACCGTGAGTTTTAACCTTTTTCTAAAATGGACCGCATCATACATTTTGTTACGTGCAAGTCGTGACATCATAGTATGAGTACAATTTGTACTGCGCGTTTTTGTACCACGTGACTATTTTAGTCACGTGGTACAATATGTTACGTAATTTTTCTATTTACATTTTTCAGAAAAAAGAGGAGTTTTATGGTGTTTCTGCTTTGAAGTGCACTGTTTCATTGTTAGATGGATGGATAGTGAAGAATGATCTCAAAGAATGCGGAGCCTCTATACGAGGGCTGCTACTTATGTATGCGGAATAGAAAAAATAAACAAATGTATATGGCTAAATATGCTTTTATTGTTTTTCAAAGTATTCTCCACTATGATCGATGCACTTTTGCATTCGATGAAACCAATTTGTATAACACTTTTCCCACTCTGATTGAGGTATCTCCAAAACGTGCTGTTTGAACGCATCTACGGCATTTTCACGGGTCGAAAATCGTTGACCACGTAATTTATTCTTTACAATTGGGAATAAATAGAAATCATTGGGAGCCAAATCAGGGCTGTACGGTAGATGACCCATCAATTCTATTTTTTGACCATCCAAAAATGTAGGTAGGTACTTAGTTGTTTCCTGAGATGTATGACATTGTCATGGTGAAGTATGATTCTGCGTCGCTGGTTGTTTTGGCGTATTTCGTCAATACTTCTGGCAAAATGGTCGTGTACCACTCCGAATTAACCGTTCTGCGATTCTCCAGTGGTATTGTAGCCACATGGCCATTAATACCAAAAAAACAGGCCACCATTTGCTTTACAGTGCTTTTTGCACGGGCCACTTTCGTCGGGTTCGGCTCATTTTGAAACACCCAAACTGTTGATTGTTGTTTAGTTTCGGGATCGTACGCGTAGATCCAGGATTCGTCACCTGTGTAGATATTATAAACAGATTTTGAGTCGCCTCCGTTGAATTTTTTTAAAGTTTTCTTGCACCATTCGACGCGATCATCTTTTTGATCCTGAGGTTGTGCGGGATCCAACGCGAACAACATTTTTTTACAGACAAATGTTCATGTAATATTCTATGAATGCTCGTCATACATATGCCTAGAATAGCCTCTATCTCGCGATACGTAACATGGCGGTCTTGCATTATTAGTTTTCGCACAGCTTCAATATTTTGTGGCACAACCACCGATTTTGTCGTCCGTGAGCTTACTGCGCCCGCGATTAAACTCACTAAACCAGTGATAGGTACGAGTACACAGTCGTTTTTTATGGAGCTTCACCACCAAAAGTCGAAGTTAATTGATCTACAGTCTATTTATTCTTACTTGTCCAATTTAGTAAACAAGATTCTACCCGTAAACTGTAACTTTTTAGTCCAAAACTGCCATATTTACATAAATTAAGTAACTTGGAACACTCTTTTAGATAACACGCTGCCAATTTTATAACCGTAGGTAGTTCATGATAGTTCATGAATTTGCGAGAAAAAGTCTTGTTTAGGCATGTAATCTCAATTTTAAGGTTAGGTTAGGTTAGAATCTTGTTTACTAAATTGGACAAGTAAGAATAAATAGACAGTACGCACTGTTGTTGCGTTAAACCACGTCGAAAATCGTAATAAATCATAGCACGAATATTTTCACGAGTGAGTTCCATATTTCAGCGATATGACATTTTAAACCCAACAAAAACAAAACACTAACGTACCTATATAAGAGAAAAATATTAGCGGCCAGTATTCAAAAAAAGAACTAATTTGACCATGGAGGTCAGACATTGCGTTTAAAATTATTGGAATCCCAGATTCCGCATACATAAGTAGCAGCCTATGTATAAACGAGGTCATGAATGAATGAAGGAAAGCTGACCCCACCGCCATGTGGGATTGAAGCTGGGAAAAGAGACAGCGAAAGAGAGGCTCTGTTTTGTTTAATTTTATTGTTCTGAGGGATCTGTTTGATAGATAAATAACGCTATATAAAGCTGGCCGCAGACGCACGGTTTCCTGATTAGGTTTCCTAATTCAGATTCGGAAACCTGAATGCTCGTCTTTGGTATTATTTTCCTCCCGGAATTTGTCAGAGCGTGTGCGCCTTGTTGAAATTTTAATACGGTACCTATGTGATACGAAAGACGTGCATTCAGGTTTCCGAATCTGAATTACCTACTGATTAGAAAACATAACCAGGAAACCGTGCGCCTGCGGCCAGATTTATGTAATATAATAATATATATTTATGGACATATTACACAGATCTCGTTAGCCCTATACTAAGTACAACTAAATGACTTGTGTTATAGGTGCTAACTCGACGATAGATTTATTACAATAAATACATAGATAACATCCAAGACCCGAGACAAACTAGAAAAGTTCGTTTCCTAGTTTGACCCGGCCGGGGATCAAACCCGAGACCTTCGGTTTTACAGTCAGCGTGCCAAACCGCTGCGCCACCGAGGCCGTCAGATGTAAGCATAATCTTTTTCTATTAAATTATTCTAGAAAATGATTCACGAATTCAATAGAACTGAGTGCGAGATAGGTATCATGAACTCTGATATTTAGATAAAAATTATAATCCGAGAGAAAACTAACAGAATGTTGCCAAAAAGTCGGATTGGGGTGTCTTAATAACTTTATAGATAAGTAAGTGCCTACTTACTTACCTAAAGCACAGAATATTAATATCTTCAACATAATGCGAGGACTGCCTTCTCCTTTGTGGTTGAGGAGGACTATTAAATTCAACTGACCGATTAGGTGATTGTTAGATTTTGGGTAAAATTGGTACCCTGGCTATGCGTGTTTTATTTGTGTGGTACCGTATCTAATATAGCAAGGTTATGTGCTGTGCAATATTAATTCCCATTAGAGCCATTGGTTAAGGCGTAGATAAGGTAAGTACCTATAATTGTTAAAGGTGGAAATGTTGAGCGTGAGTTTTCAAGTTAGGTACCTGTCTCTGAGCGTGTTTGCCATACACGAATATGGCAAGAACGTTTTACCCAGACATCCTTCAACATATACCAAGGTATATGGCAGAATATGGGTGACAGTAGCAGCCACGTAGCAGTGACTTTCGTGTAGGTGGCAGCCGACCACCTGTCAGGGCTTGACTGAATTCTATGCATTAAAATGTGAAAATGACTTTGCTTAATTAATTCCGCCAAAAATCCCACAAGCACCAAGACACGAACACATCACCACCATCGTGTCTTGCTTCTTCTTGAAAAAGTGGCAGGGAGTAGGGAGGGCGGTGCATTAACTAACCGCATGGTGTTTGTGGGATTTTTGGCGGAATTTAGCAAAGTAATTTTGCTAAATTCCGCTATTATGGATTTCCGCTCTGTGTGGTGTCGCGGCCTAGAAAATAGCACCAACACAATTCTTCCCGCGCGTGTTGTAAAAGGCGACTAAGAGACACAAACCGGGGGGGTGGGCAGCAGCGCCCCCTGCGGTACAATTCCACCGAACTGCGATCCCCAACCCGCATGCCCAGCGTGGGGATTATGGGTATTACACCCTATGATAGCACAACGTGGCGCTCTTTAGGGGATGGCTATGTCCAGCAGTGGACTAGTACCTATAGCCTGACGATGATGTTGACGGATTTCCGCAAAGTAACGCCTGATTCCATACAATATCGAATTCTATTCTACAGGGCCATGTCTCATAAATAAAACTACAAAGCCGCAGATTAACAAGTAAAAGTTTGTCGAATTTTCGGTATAAAGACTATAAGGAGAACTACTCGGAACAATTGATCAAACTTTCAAATTCAAACAAGTGATCACATAAGTGTGCACATGTGTGGCACGGACATTCTATACTATGTCCTAAGTATATTTGAACACTTAAGTGCGCTTTGCCGATCCGTGTCGGTTTTTTAGCACACATCAGTCAGTGTGCCTGCCCAGTTGCGCGAGCACAGGTGCATTATTATGTAAGTGTCCACTGAGTTGAGTGACGTTGATTTTTACTTTTTTTTAAGCTACTCCAGCTGTCAAATGCATACATTTTTTGACACAGGCAGGAGTCGTCTAAATGCTTCTCTCGATAGAGTCGAGTGCTACGTAATAGGAGGGCTGAACAGCTATGCGCGACCGTCGCCGTGGAAGACTGAGAACTGTGAGCTCAAAGGTGTGAAACATCTGGCAGATACAACAACATGTGACCAATGTGTGAACAGTCTTCATAGAAGTGGTCACTTGTTTGAACATCTATCTGGCGCCACCGCCGGCATGAGGAGAACCGTTGGGTACCTACGAGGCCGGCGACGCGTGCCAATCTTTTATCCAGTACATACGTAGGTAAAAATCGGGGACGATGAACGGCTCGTCGCCAGGGTTAGTAAAACAAAAAAAACTTGAGAAAACCGATCAAAAGGGCCAACGTGTAGCAGTGCTGATTCCGAAAGCAAATACGGAACGTAGCGCTAAGTTCTTTTGTTTGGGCAACTTTGACACTTTTGACAGATGTTGACAGATCGTGAATTCGATCATTTGCTTGCGTTTGTTTTCGTCAGAAATTGTCTACAAATCCCTCTAAAATCACGCTAAAATGTCGGAAATGGAAGTAACCGACGGCGAAAACGATTGTGCGAACAATTTGTGTAAGTATATTTCTAAAAACGCTCTAAAGATCTACTTAACCTTCGCTAATGGCGCTGCAGATAACCGGCTGTTTTAGTGGTGAAAAATGCTTACTCATGATGTAAGAAGACATCGTGGAGAAACCTGAAGTTACTAGCTCAATAGTTTTAGTAATATAATTGGTTGGCCACGCGTGGTAAAGTCCAGTACTCAAGCCCTTGGTCCTGTAGGTTATATTCAAGTAGTAATTACTCAGATTCATCAATCTTATTTCTCCAATGTGATTGGTATGAATCCAGTCGGATTAATAGTAGGTTGACTTGCATGTTTGGTGTGCATACACAATGCATACACATGGGTTCATGCCTTTATTACAGAGGGGCAGACAAGCCTTCTTCATGTTAACATTTATTAGTTGCTGCATGCACACTCGCTGGTTTCAGATCCCTTTGACAATACATCTTTTTGTTCGATATATCTGACTAGGGTGTCCTTTACAGAAGAGCGTCTCATAAATATTTACACACATTTCTTTCATCACACTCATCCATTCCAATTTGAGTGTAGTTGACACATAACATAGGGTTTGGAATCTATCAAAGCCATTGCTTAATCTGTCTCACCAGACAGTTTTCAAAGTCAAGGGACACTGGGCTGAATATTTGATAAGTTTCCTTTGAAAATAGGCTGAATATTTTTCATGTTTTGTTGGAAAACAGACTGATATTATGTAATAACATGCTCGGGACCTTTAAAGGGATGCTTGTTCATAGCTACAATTTCTGCACAGTGCTACTGGATCGGGTGTTCTTAAGGCTAGGCAATGCTGACACCGATGAACAGCTGGAGAGCTGCCTCAAGCGATTCCTGCCGCCCGTCATACTGAAGCTATCATCGCCACATGAACAGGTTAGCTGTAGAATTTATTATTCATAACTTAAGATAACATTTACATACTGATACATACATTGCTTCTGGCCCGACACTAGGATACCCTGTGTCGTGAGTACCAGAAACAGCGACATCACAAACATGTAAACATCCAATACCTTCATGCTCTTACTCTTCTTATTTTATTGTAATTACTAAACTGAACAATATGTATGGGTAAAGGCTTTTTCATTTCTGACTTCTGTAGTGTCCATAGTTGGTTATACATATACTTGATTCTTTTTAGAATTTTGTTATATTCATATTGATACAAGAACGTGTGAAATTATTTATTTTTCTTGCTCTTAAAATTTTCCCAAAATCTGTGGCACAAAACATTTTGAATGGTTCAATTAGCAAATCTGGACCCCACCCTGTGAACAGTAAAACAAACAAAAATAATGTTTCCTTATTTTCTCATTGTTGTATGAGTGTTCTCTATCTGTGGAAGAAAATTGCTGTTGGTGTACAAGAAAGGTAAAACAATAAAAGCAAAACAAACACTATTGCAGGTCCGCACAAAGGTTATGGAGCTCCTAGTTCATGTGAACAAGCGTGTAAAGTGCCGCACGGAGGTGCAGCTGCCTGTTCAGACACTGCTCCAACTCTACAAGGGTCCCAAGGCGAATAGTTTCATTATTGTAAGTTTAAATCTCTGTGACAAAAAGCCAAGACTTCATATTTTACAATAATTGAAATTGTTACAATGTGTGATCGTGAGGGCTGTGAGATCTAAAAGCATAATCACCTAGAACACCCGGCAAGACATCAGTACCATGTGTGTTATGTTTTATATGATAAATTATTTGTGATATAATTTCTCTTCACTCATTTAATTTAATGTTAAGTATTAATTGTTTTGTTTCATTAAAATTTATTTTATAAAACTCCATACTTGACTGTATGGAGTTTCTATAATAATTAATTGCTTGTTATTTTATGTGTCACTTTCCACAAAACAGCATTGTATCATACCTTTTTAAATAGCACTGGTTCCTGAGATAGAGGTCATGGCTTCATTCAGGAGTCTGGACACCAAGTATAGTTAATAATTGTTTTTGTTCAAACTAAGAAATTATAATTTCGTTGTTTGCCACATGAACGACTTTTTGTAGGAAGACACATGCGACCAACTTTTTGGCAAGTTGTTACTGTCAAAATACCAATTTAAAGCTTGCAGAAGTCGAAAAAAATATTTTCGTTAAATGATGTA
This sequence comes from Yponomeuta sedellus, assembly GCA_934045075.1. Taxonomy (NCBI): domain Eukaryota; kingdom Metazoa; phylum Arthropoda; class Insecta; order Lepidoptera; family Yponomeutidae; genus Yponomeuta; species Yponomeuta sedellus. The sequence goes on from OW203726.1 coordinate 17,915,491, forward strand.
TGACTGAAATTAATGCAGAAGCAATAAAGTATGCTCTATGCAGTTGCAGGAATTTTGTAGGTAGTATTAGTATAAGTATTATTTCCATTTTATACAAATAAATTTTACTTGCCCTTTGTGAAGGCAAAAACGAACAAGGACAACATTTTCTACTTTTTTTATTTAGGCAAATTATAAACTATTATATTTAAATAATCCGAAGGTCTGAACGAATGATAATGATACCAATGATATTTTCATAAACATGAAACAGTTTAATTTCGGCATAATTAATATGTACTATTTATGTTGCATTTTTTATTAATTTAATAAGTGAATACTGCATATGTAGAACTAGAAAATCTTACTTACTGGTGATAACAAACATTAGCTGTTTTGTTGCTGTTATTTTTGTAGAATAATACTGCAATTATAATACCTACTCTTATATTTTCACTTTTTGCTTGTCGTTTTTTCTCGGAGCACTGATGTCATACTGACAGTAAAAATACAGAGCCCTGATAATTTATGTAGACAAGTGGCACGGGGGAACGGGCGAGAACGTCAACTGTGTCGCGTCCATTGGGTAAAACGTTCTTGATCTTAGGTAATTAATTGATGAAAGGTGCATTCTTACAGAATTTCTCGATAATCTACATCACAATGGGTTATCCGCGGCTACCTCGGGAAGAACAAATGTCGCTCGCGCCCTCGCTGCTTGAAGCACTCGAGAACAAGCCCCAGGGCCACCAGGATCAGTGAGTCGCAATACTTATTATTATTAAAATTCTTTATTCTACTATTAAAATGATAGATACTTAAAAGGCGAACTAAATGCTCGTAACCGATCACTGATTGCAAGTGACAATGTAGTCTGCGCCGCAACTGTTTAGTAAAGACATAAAATATTATATTCTTTTTCATGCACTAACCCGTGCTAAGGACAATTTTTAAAACCTATTTAGAGGCTAAAAATTCCACCCATGCCGGGATTCGAACCCGCAACCTCTGGCTATCCGTGCCAGCGCTCTATCCAACTGAGCTAATGGGCTACTCACCGGCATCAGTGAAATTTTGAACCTCTTTACAATATTCTCTGTATTACGTATGTCGCTGCCTCTAAATAGGTTTTAAAACTTAAAATATTGTTTAGCCATCAACATGCTAAGAATAATAATACTAACAGCATTAATAATAATAACTTCCACTTCTACATATAAGGTACATGCCGAAATGGTGTTTTCTACCTTCTCATACAGCACAAACTTTTATATGGGGTGCCTCGACAGCTTGCTATGTTGAGGATGCCTCAAGGACGAGGAAATACCCGTCAATGTGACTAATAACATTCACGACTGCCTCATTGACCTAGTGCTGTCAAATCTGAACATGCCGGAAGTCGTGGGGTCCGATTCCCACAAGTTGTTCGTGTTGTTGAGATGACACTCATAATTTACACTAGGAGTGGGTCGTTGTCCGATTTTTCGACGACGAAACGCAACCGTTTTTTCTGGAACGAAAACAGGTCCTCGAAACGGTCCTCGTTCGCAACTGGTTTCATTGTATGCGAACGAGCAAGCCGCAGAGGACGGCCAAACGAGTGCGAACGTGACGAAATCACGAAACATCGGAAAAAATAAGTTGTTTTACACGATATTCGACTGTATACTCATAGACATAAAGATTACTTTATTGTATCACAGACCAAAACGAACGGAACGAGCAAGGAGCCGACGACGACGTCGCAATGATCTCATTACGTTCTAGGCTCTATTAATATAGCACTAAAGGACATATCCGCGTCAAACAATCTAAGGACTAGTCTCGCGACGAACAAACGCTGGCACTGCTGTAGAATGAAACGTAAAACGGTCCTATCGTCGCGGAACACAAAACGGTCTTATAAAACGGTTCGTCTTTGCAACGATCACGCCTAAATTACACTTTTCAGAATCCTGATGCTGTTAATGCCACTGCTGGGCAACATTAAAGAAGCGGACCTTAACCTGAAAGAGAAGCCCAAACTCTCCAACTTGATCATAAAGTTTGCCACAGACATACTTCTGCTACCGTACAGGTAAGAATTCTCTCCACAGACATGAATCTAGCTAGCCAACGCTGGTGGCGGAGCGGTGTAGAGCGCCGGCTTCTCAATTGGGAGGTCGTGAGTTCGAACCCCGGCATGTACCAATGACAATGTTTTCTAAGTACATTGTGAAGTTATAGTAGCAATACCACTCGCTGACTGTGTAGGAAAACATCGTGAGGAAATCCTAGCGGCTGAAGTGTGACGCACCTCAGCGCATGCCACGTTCAATTGCCCAACTATGAGACTAAGTGCGGAAATCTTAGTTCTACCTACGTCTACCTAGCCAACGCTAGCATGGCGATTTGTTCAACAATCAAGCCAGCCGATTACTGCCTCCTACGATGGAAAGTAGAAGTAAATTTCTCCTCTGCTTTGGGTGCCAGGATTTTTGTGATAATTTTATAGTTTATCACTACGCAATGATTTTCTGATGACGGCCTTGATAATAGCCGACCCTAGACTGGAAGTAGCGGCCGCATAGTTGCCCGGCACTTATGGTCGGACACGCGAAGTAGGTTTGCTTGCGTTGTCTAAATAGATACATGTGATTCACACTAAGATTAAAAAGCGAAAGTTTGTGAGTGTGTATGTTTGTTACTTCTTCACGTCTAAACGGCTGGAGCGATTTTAATAACATTTAGTATGGAGTTAGCTGACACCGTGGATTAACACATAGGCTACGTATTTCGGCGGGAAAATATCTTGTTTCCATGGAAAAATTCCCTAACACCGCGGGGTACAGCTCTAATACATTAATGTCTGTGATTCTCTCTCTAATATATGCATTGATGTGATTTTTTTACTAATAGAGTCCTATTTATAATTTTCTCTCTAATACATTAATGTCTGTGATTTTCTCTGTAATAGATGCATTGCTGTTAATTTTTACTAATAGAGTCATATTTGTAATTTTCGCTCTAGTACATTAATGTCTATGATTCTCTCTCTAATGGATGCATTGCTGTGATTTTTTCTCTTATAGATTCATATCTCTGATACTTCCCTCTAATAGATTCACCTCACGAGCTTTTACTCTGAGCGAAAGCTTGCAGCCTACATAAAAAATATAGAGTGACTATGGATGGGAGCAGTGCAGCCATTGAATTTTTTCTATCATTAATATTTTCTAGGGCTCTACCGAGCGACGCGGAAACTCAGTTCCAGGTGCCTCCCGGCATGAGTTTGAGGACCTACAAGCGGATCGTCGACAAACACGTACTCAACGCGAATCAACTAGAAGAGGTATCACCTTCTAGGGGACCTCATTTATGATAATAAAGGGATTTGTAAACGGGTAATATTTTTACTGCAACACGTGGCCGGCAACTATTGGTGTCTTTCTTTGACATGTGAGTAGGATAGGGACATCAATAGTTGCCGGCCACATATTGCAATAAAAATATGGCCCATTTAGAGGCCCCTTAATAATAATAATCAATAATATTCATGGACATATTACACTGATCTCGTGAGCCCCATACTAAGTACAACTAAATGACGTGTGGCTACAGGGGCTAGCTAGACGATAGATTTAATGCAATAAATACATAAATAACATCCAAGTCCCGAGACAAACTAGAAAAGTTCGTTTCCTAGTTTGTCCCGTCCGGGAATCGAACCCGGGACCTTCGGTTTTACAGTAAGCGTGCCAAACCGCTGCGCCACCGTGGCCGTCAATTATTGATTAGTAGTACAATAACAGATTCACGATCGAGTCACGTGACGTGCTTTGGACGTGAAACGTTTTTCAGCTCGGTTGCTATTGGTAAAACCTTACTCAGATCCTCATGAAATCTATCGCTAGAAGGCGGCAGTGCCGCGTAACACATTGAGCGGTTTGAGCTAGGAAATTTAGCTTACTCATTTTTTGACGTTACTTCAACGGTCTCGTAACCGGACACAGCGCCAACCGCTTTTTTGTTTTCCATTTGCCATCAGCTTAATGCCATTATCAGATTGTTCCTTTGTTTTAAGGGTCGGGAAGTGTCTTTCATTAAAGGGAACTTGTCAGCTTAGATTCACAGGCTAAACTCCAATATCTTGACCCTTTCAGTAGACTAAAAGAAGCAATGAAATTAAATCGCCGCCAGTAAAAAGTGGCCTTAATAAAAATAATATTTATATTTGGTTAGTACCTAATCACTAAAAATATATACAATCAATGTGGTTTGTGTGATATAAAAAAGCTTTGCATAAAAAAGCTGTATTTTCTCCAAAAGTCACCTACGACCTAAGATTTTTTTCGTTGATACAAATCAGAGAGAATAAGTGTATAATTCTCTTTGATACGAAAGAAAAATAGATATCAAAGATATTAAGATTTAAAAACCTATTTAGAGGCTAAAAATTTCACCCATGCCGGGATTCGAACCCGCAACCTCTGGCTATCCGTACCAGCGCTCTACCAATTGAGCCAATGGGCGACTCACGGCATCAGTGAAATTTCGAACCTCTTTACAATATTCTCTGTATTACGTACAGGCAGCGACATCTGACTTAAGCAAATTGCATTACTTACAGCCCCGACTACCTACTTTGCAGTTAGGTTTTAACATCGGAACGATATCACTGTACCCACATGATTACACTATTTTTATTTTTAATGCACTAACCCGTGCTAAGGAACAAATTTAAAAACCTATTTAGAGGCTAAAAATTTCACCCATGCCGGGATTCGAACCCGCAACCTCTGGCTATCCGTACCAGCGCTCTACCAATTGAGCCAATGGGCGACTCACGGCATCAGTGAAATTTCGAACCTCTTTACAATATTCTCTGTAGCCTCTAAATAGGTTTTTAAATTTGTTCCTTAGCACGGGTTAGTGCATTAAAAATAAAAATAGTGTAATAGATATTAAGATTTTTGATGTTTACTTAAAAAAAACGTACTGTATAACAAGTTATGATTTTTATTCATTGGTGGCTAGTTAGCACCCCGAAGCGCTTTAAGCTCTCTCTCTGAGAATAGGGCTATTCCCTGCAGTGGGAAATACAAATAAGTTGTCTATGTTCAGCAACCTTAAGTATATAAAAAGCGTTCTTCCATGTGTTCTTTCATCTTGCATGAAATAACTAAAGAATTCCTTTTTTTTTCAGATGAAACTATCGATAGTTAACTTCATAAGCAAGGACATTTTCAACAACAGCGACGTGCTGCTCCCCCTTATAGTGGCGGCCGCGGACTCGCGTTTCAGTGTGGCCAACCATGCTAACAGCCCCCTGATCCGGGCCGTCAGGTATGCTAACACTAAGAAAATACAAAACTCGTCCACAGTACTCGTCCATCCCCCTTAATAGTGGCCGCTGCAGATTTGCTGCATTTCAGTGTTGCCATTTAAGCCAATAACCACTAATCTGGGCTGCCAGGTATGTCAACATTAACAAAATACTCGTACCACGCAACTGTTTCCACTCCCCCTCGCAGTGGGAGCTGTGGAGTAATTTTTCAGTATAGCCAAAAACGCCAAACGCCAACGCCAAAAGCCCCTGATCCGGGCCGTCAGGTACGCCAACATTAAGAAACAATAATAGGCTAACACGAGAAATTGCAGCAAGAGACGCAATGTGTTTATACCTGTCCAATTTGGTAGATTTTATCGTCAGATTTGTTCGTGTAAAACCGACCTCACTGGTCATTAAACACCGCGCCGGGACACGATAAATCGCTTGGCAGCGTGTCTTTGCCTAATGGATGTCTACTAGTCGTAGCTTATGTCTACCAACAGTGACATGTTTGGCACTCATTGTTCATGTTAATTTTTATACCATAATTTTTAGCGAGGAATGACGGATTCCCTAATGAATACTTTTGTTTTCCCAGTTCGGTGGACTGGTCGCTTCCGTCTGTGGTGGCCCCGCTGTACTCGCTTTATCTTGGCACGTGGGGCGGCATGAAGGCGGCGCCCGACGATCGCAAGGTAAGCTCAGCTCAATTTTCTGTTGCACAGAGGCAAGATTTGATCGTGGTCATTATTCTCCCTTGGAGTTGGGTTCCCAGTGCGGGCGTGCACCAATGATTTTTTTTCTAAGTCATGTACATTTGTGTAGTTATAGTAGCCAAACCACTCGCTAATCGTGAAGTGAAAACATCGTGAGGAAACCTGAGTTTCTGGGGTGTTCAAATATCTCGGCGTTTGAAATTGCCGATCCGCGGTGGGCAAGCGTGGTAATTAACCTCATATTCTGTCTCTGAGAGTAGCCCTGTGCCCTGTTGTGGGACTTTTATAGGCTACATAAAAAATGGGGTTGGGTTCTTCCAAATAACCAAAGATCGCCGATGGGGCAAAAAAGTTCCCGAGTTCACGGCAAACGCACCGTGGGACGCTCAACACTTCGCTGCATCGATGTTCTAAAGCAGATTTCTAGCAGCGATTGGATGAGAATGACCAAGGACAGAAAGCCGTGGTGTGCCTTAGGAACTTATGTTTAACAGTGGACAAAAAAGGTAGATTAGAAGGTGAAGAAGGTAGATTAGGTAATTTTTTTGTGATTCATTGAATGAGTGAGTGAATAAATTTTGAATGATTTAATTGATTGATTTTGGCTATGTTGGTGTTTGAACATTATAGAAAGTGTTTTACAGTGTGCTCTGATAGTTTTATTTTAATAAAGCATTTCATCGTTTAGCATGCTGTCATTTGACATAACCCAATGCCAAAATATAGCCTCATCAAAATAACTTAAACAGTGGACAAAAAAAGGATGATTGATAGAGTGTTTCATTGAATGAGTGAGTGAATGAATTTTGAATGAATTGATTGGTTTTGACTACGTTGGTATCATGCGTGAACATTATGGAAGGTGTTTTACAGTGTGATCTGATAATTTTATTTTAATTAACGGTTTCGTCGTCATTAACATTTGCCCAAAACTTTACTATTAGTATGCTATCATTTGACATAACCAAATGCCAACAATACAATATGCGCCCCGCTCCAGGACTTGCTTGGCCTCCCACAAGCCTTGTGGTTTGTTGGGTGTAGTCTAATCACCCTGCCTGACTAGGCTTGACTGGGTGATATAATGCCAACATATAGCCTCATAAAAATAACTCACAGTAAATAACTAAGTTTTTCATTGAATTAATTGATATTTTCGTCTCTATTAGAAGTAGTTTCATAAACACAGACTTCTGATTCTATGTATTTAAATTAAGAACTTTATTTAATGATATGCATCATAATAATTTAATTAACTAATAATAACTGTTAAAACGTTATATATTTGAACTCTCATGCTGTATTGTAGAAATTTAATATATATATATATATTTTTACTATAATGTATGAACTAATTTGAACCTATTTAAATCCAAAAATCTTAACCCTGTATTAAGATTATTTGTGAGTTGTACTCAATATCAATATTAATTGCGATGTAATTGTAATTGTTATTTTAGTTCTAATTTTATTGTAATTATTTCACAGTTGGACACTGTAACTACATAAAATACGCACAATGTCATGTTATATAAATTCGTCGTGCGGTCTCCACGTTACAGGCTATGCCTAGTGTGGAGATCTCAAGCTATCTCACGAAGTACAAATTGTGGCAGTAAAGATGTACATATCTGTGAATATTTCTTTTTGTAGTATTCTTTTACTTGTAATTGGCAAATAAACTATATTTATTTTATTGCCTTAACATAAGATCCAAATTGGCAGGTCCCGGCGTGCACGCGGCTCCGGCTGAAGCTCATCCAGTACTTAAACAAGAGCAGCGGCGCGGGCGTCATGTTCCCGCACTGCGTCCAGGTGGTCTTCTCGTCCCTGTTCGATGAGAATTCCAACTCGAGGCTGAGGAATCTCGCGCTCGGGTATTTGCTCAACGTACTGAACAGGTGAGTAAACTGTCTGATACAGAAAAGAAATTGATGGATGTAAGCGCCTGCCAAATATGATACCCTTGATGCGCTGCATATCGGCTACCTTGCAACTAAATCAATCTTCCATGAACCTATTGTACGTTTAAAAGCCCTAATTTTACCTATGTTTCCATACAAAAGTCGTCGTATCACTGCATACCAATCGTAAGGACTTACAGAAGACAAGACTCTTCAATGGTTTACAATATTGATACAGATACATAGCCTATTTATATGAGACGTCAGTTATGCTTGAATGTAGTAAATGAGTTTAATGACTATTTGAGTAAATATTAAATGAATATTTATTCAAATAGTCATTATAAATGTCAAATAGTTAAATGAATATTAGCAATGACTCAAGGAAAGATCTGTTTTGTAGCGGCTTTGGAAATAAAAAGATTGATAGACAAGATAAAGACAGCAAGAGAGAGATAGATTGAAAGGCAGAGATTCTTTTCGCACTGTCTCCCAGTCGTTTTCTCGTCTCTGTTCGACGAAAATGCCAACTCGAGGCTAAGAAATCTCGCGATCTGGTATTTGCTCAATCTACTGAACAAGAACAACTTAATGAATAGATGAGAGAATTGAGATAGATGATAGCCTTCAGATAAATAGGTAAGACGCCGCTCATGCTTGGATGTGCGTTTAAATTATGTATGTATGTACAATACAAATACAACAAATAGTTTTATTGGTATAAGCATTATCTATTGTGTACATACTGTTACACAGACTTAACGCGCTAAAATACCTTTTAGACCTACTTAACAATAAATTACAATTACTAAGGTTGTTCGTACACAGTGTCATCGTAAAATTCGAACTTCTGACCCCTAAACTAGGTAGAAACCTGTGTCTTAGGGATCGTGGGTTCTCCTACTGGTATTAATAAACAACATATTTTAACTGATACGTAACAGCGGAAAGGACAGAATCAAGCAAAATCAATAAAATCACATGCATAAATAAAATTTTAATGACATTTAAGTTATTAAATTGAAATGAAATTTACAATGTAACTCATAGGTGTACATTGGGCGGTAGGTACAGGTTTGTATTTAAAATAATGAAAATGTTGATTGTGTGATTGCAGCGGCGACGAGACCCAAATGAAAAAGGTGGCGCCAGTATTTCTACAGGGTCTCCTGAAGCTTATCCGCTCAGAGGACCACGCTGAGCACCAGTCGAAGGCCTATATGTGCTTAGGTTTGTAACCATATTACTCAAAGCAAGTTAGGCCGCCAACACGAAGAGGTTTTTGAAAATACTAATAGGTACTGGATTCCAATATCTACGGCAACTAATGTGTCATGAAATATGTGACTTTTTTTCGAATTAGTCCCATTGTAAATATTACCTTAACCACTACGCACGTATAAGTTTTGGAATTTTATTTCAACGTATCTTTTTGAACGTCGACTGTGTTAATAATTATAAACTCAGCCACTTATTTTCTTCATCCACCTGTAGTAACCTACTAAAGCGTCCATTGATAATCAAACTTTCAATAAAAAATAGCAATGTTTTCAGGGTTTGTCCAATGTATGTCCATGGATTATTTTACCATAAATTCTACCGATTCTAAATTGCACACTTGATAAATCGATTCAACCCTTTAGCATTTGGTTATAATCTTCTTGGTGATATAAGCAGTCGCGGCTTTTTATAATAATATTATTTTATTTTACTACGTATTGTTTGTTAAGCAGACTAATAAATAGACAAGTAGACTAATAGACTAGATACTTCTTACATAGATTTCAAAATCTATTATCTATTTTAGTTGGTGCACATTGTATTTGCAAACCAGTTATTAATTTACATTCACTTACCACTGTTTACAACAAAGTTAGTTGAACAATAGTGGCAAAGTTAGTTGATCAAGTTTTGCTTTTGTTACTCAGATGTGTGTGTTCGTATGCGCGCGCGCGTGTGTGTGTGTGTGTGTGTGTGTGTGTGTGTGTGTGTATGTGCGTGCGCGTGCGCGCGCACGTGGGTGTGTGTGAGAGAGATTTAAGTGCAAAACGGTGCAAAACTCATTACACCGTTACAAGTGCATGCCTTTTCTTCCTTTTTATCATTTTTTATATCGTAATGGTCTCTCCCGAGCCAGGTCGGCTGGCGCTGAAGTGTCCGTCCAGCATCAACAGTCAGTTCTCCTTGCTGGAGGAACTGGTGAAGAAGATACCGGAGGCGGTGCCCGAGATGAGGACCGCCTTGAGAGACGCGCTGCTCGAGATGGCGGTCGCATTCCGGATTGACCCTCAAGGTAGGACTTACAAATGGCCTTCTGCCTAGTTTGGTATATACGGGACAAGAAATTAAAATTATGAATTACACAGTTAAGGGTTTCAACAATTACAGTTGTTCGAGGAGATTCATAGGTATTTTATTCTTTGTCTTCTCATAGTGTCAGTGTCAGATACAGTCATGTTTCTGTGAGAATAAACAAAAACATCCATGTTCTTATGTCGCCTGTAAATGCCCCACTGCATGGCACAAGGGAGTAGGGGCGTTATTACCACGCGTGCCCACCGCGGATTAGCAATTTCATGCGCTGAGGTATTTGAACACCTCGGGTTTCCTCACGATGTTTTGCTTCCCAGTTAGCGAGAGGTATTGCTACTAGTTAAATCTAGTTTATGTATTAGTGGTATTTAATAATCTGTTAATCTACTATTAAGCTGTCCATTAACCAAAGTCATCATTATCATCAGCCCGATAAACCCCACTGCTGGGTATAGGCCTCTTCATTTCCACGCCAGCCAGCACGGTCTCGCGCTAGTCTCATCCACTGTTTGCCGGCTACTTTGCATAGGTCATCTGACCATCTGGCTGCTGGTCTGCCTACCAACCGTTCCCCCTCCCACGGCCGCCACTCTGCCACTGCCTTCGTCCATCTGCCATCATTCCGCCTGGCCAAGTGTCCCGCCCACTTCCACTTCAGAGTCGAAATCCGTTTGCCGATATCTACCACCGTTGTTCGACGTCTGGTTTCGACATTCGGGATCAGGTCCAGAAGTGTGATTACTAGCATAGCTCTTTCCATTGCTCTCTGTGCGACTTTAACCGAAGTGCATATAAAAAATAAATTACCGCTGTTAACAGTAGATTACAGACTATTAGTATACTAGAAGAAGGTTAAAGTACAAATGAAGTGTGGAGACCACAGTAAGTTAGACTCGTAGTAAAATCTGTCATGTAAACCGTAATACTTTTATAATACATGTTCTTCTTGTATACTCAGTGTAACATTAAGATAATGTTGTGTTTTTGTGCTTAAAATAAACAATTTGTATTTTGTAAATGTGTACATTATACATTGTTTTTCACAGATAAGTCCGAGCCAATGGACGTCTCTCCCGTTGAGGCGGCAGGCTCTTCCAAGGAGCCGGAGAAGATGGATACTGATGAGAAGACCACAACCAGCCCCTTCGACGAACCCAAGGCACTTGCTCTATTAGCTTTGCTTGACCAGTAAGTACATAGATAGTCAGCCTATATAACTTTCTGAGAGAAGGCCTGAAGCGGGCGTTTTGTTTGTAGGGAGAATAGTTATTTAGAATAAATATTTTTCGTGGTTTACTAAGAACGAGGAAATATTTGAAGATGATACTATTGAACGTTGATGAAGCGAAGGTGATATGTGAGGATCGTGGCAAGTGGTAGTCCCTGGTCTCTGCCGACCCCTCTAGAATACAGGTGTGATGTTATGTTATTTTATGTGATGAAAGCTCTGATGATGAATGGATGTAAAGGGAGATAAAGCAAAGATGGTGCGGAAAGTGAAGGCTTATGCCGAAAATAATATTTTTTTAGTTTTATACTGACCCTAGGTCATTAATTTCTTTGTTTATTCCAGTATCTTCAACATATTAAAAGTAATACTTCTATGCAGGCATTCTGTATTAGCGTATTCACACCATTGTTCATACGATATTTAACAGGCGTGAAATCTAGCTAAGTACTTACGCATACATTTTGCCCACAGCTACATGCTGAGCGACGAGCCGATGATCCGCTACATCGCAATGCGGTACTCTTCCACAGTCTTCCCTAGCGACTACATCCCCTCGCGGTTGCTACTGCTGCTGGCTAGCGGCGATAGGTAAGTGCTATTGAACACAACGGAATTAAATGGACTGAATGAATGGTAATGAAGCGCTCGTGGCCTAGTCGAACCGAGTGATTGCAATCAATCACTTGAGTTTTTTTTCGCTTCCTTTTTTCTTGCAATCTGTCCTTGACATTAAGCTAGAATTTTGGCTTCATTGTCGTAGTGGGCTTGCATGGTATATGCCCTGTGGCATATCCATATATTACGTTCTCTTGGTTCGGTGGGTTTCAACCAAGTAGATCGTTTGGTGATTTTCTTTTCAGTCTCTTGAATGTGCGTGTTTTCGTCAGGAATTTCCTGGCCAGCTTATTTGGGTGAGATTTAATTCTCTTTGTGTAGGTCTCGTATTTGATCTTTATTTCGTCTTTAATTGTAGGTATTTCAAACTCACTATGAAGTCTGTCGTTTGTAATGTACCAAGGTGCATTTGTAATCATACGAAGCATTTTTGACTGGAAACGTTGGAGAATTTCTACATTCGAGTGTGATGCGGTTCCCCAGAGCTGTATACCATAAGACCAAACGGGTTTAAGTATGCATTTATACAAAAGCAGTTTATTTTCTAAACTGAGTTGCGATCTTCAATTTATGAACCAATACAGCTTTCTCAGATGAAGGCTTAGTGCTTTTCGTTTTGAGAAGATATGCTTTCGCCATGTCAGTCTTCTATCTAGATGTACACCCAGGTATCTGACTTCGTCTGATTGTGGAATTTGAACTCCGTTGAGTGTAACTTCCGGGCATGTATCGCGGCGAAGACTAAAAGTTACTTGTACAGATTTTGTTTCATTGGCCTTTATGCGCCAGTCTTTGAGCCAATTTGACACGTCATCCAGGCTACTCTGTAACAGTGACGACGCCAGAGCTGGGTTTTCATGCGAGGCAAGGACATCCGTGTCATCTGCGAATGTGCCGACTAAAACTTTGTCTGTTGTTGGCAAGTCATATGTGTATATGAGATACAGGATCGGTCCCATTACACTGCCCTGTGACACTCTAGCCTGTATCTTGCACAGCTCGGTTTGGGCAATCACTTGAGTTAACCAACAACAGGTGCGCGGTCAGGTGCAAGATGGGCCACCGTCCCGTAACTACCTCTAGTGGCATTTTTCCGAGCGCTTCTGTGCTTCCCAAGGCACGTTCAGCCGTTGCTGCCGGCTATCATGTAATGGCAGTCGTTAAGCCATGTCAGAGGCCTCATGGGCGGCTTGATAACTTCTGACAGTAAGGCGAGCCAGTCTTACAATCCTCCACCAACCCGCCCCCGTGGTGGCGTATGGCCTATACCTTCCTTAGGGGCGAGACCCGTGCCCCTCGGTGGGGACATAATGGGTTGATGATGATGAATGTTAATGAAAGCATTAACTTTTAAAATCCTGTTCCTTTAAATTATGTTCTACAGCTCTACATGTTTTCACGTTTCTACAATCAATCGCTTAGCAAGTAAATGGTGGGGTGACGCCCTACTCTAACAAAAATTGTACTTTAAAGCTTAATATTTTCGTTAAATTGGAAATGTTTTTTAATACATCCACAAATTGTAACGTTCATTAAGCCGCAGTTTCTGTGCTACTTTGAATAAAACCTTTTCATTTCATTTCATTTCAATTGAAATCCTCGAATATTATGATCTAATAAACTAAATACATAGGCAAAACAGCACAACAACTAAAAAATATTTGAAAACATAACCGTCTGACATATAAAAGAACATTCTGTTTTTAAACCGATATGAGAAACTAAATAGGGAGGAGTTTGCCACAGCTATTGTTGGTTTAAGCTGGGAGCTACAGTCGAGCGAAGCGCTAGTGACCCTTTAAATATAGGTGTGGTACTCGCGACACCAAACTAGCGATGATACGAGGGGAGGTCCAAAAGTCCGCGGAATGAAAGTAAAGGAGAGGGGGTATGTTTACTCGCGTAGTATCATTCTAATTATCAACTCATTACGAGTATACAAAGACAAATTTCAGCCTTCTAACTTCATTAATCAAAGAGCTATCGTGCTGAGAACAAGAAAATCCGGTGGTAATCTGCAAAAATAGAGCAAATTGAACAACGTGCCGTCATTAAGTTCCTCACCAAACAAGAAAAAACTCCGAAAATCATAATGGAAGAAATAGGAGACGTGTATGGGGACCAATGCCCTTCTAGAACAATGGTTTACAAGTGGCATGGATGGACTTTTCAAACAAGGAAGAGATTCAATAGAAGATGACCCTCGCCCGGGACGCTCTATTGACGCCACCACATCGGATATCGTCGAGAAAATCGAAAAACTTGTACTGGAAGATGCCCGGTTGAAAAAGAAACAGATATCTGCATTAACTGGAGTATCAGAAACCACAATTTTGAGGATACTCCATGACCACCTTGGTATGACAAAAGTCAGTGCAAGATGGGTGCCGAGAATGCTTACGCCAATTCAAAGACAGCAACGAGTCGACGCGTCGAAGCATTTTTTGGAGGTCTGTGGCCAAGAACCAAGCGGTGTTTTGGCCCGAATTGTCACTGGAGATGAAACTTGGGTTCATCATTATGAACCCGAGTCAAAGCAAGAGTCGATGCAGTGGAATAAAAAGGGTACACCTCCCCCTAAGAAGTTTAAGGTGTCAGAATCAGTAGGCAAGATGATGGCGACGGTGTTTTGGGACTCTGAAGGAATTTTGTGGTTAGATTACAAAGAAAAAGGTGTCAACATAACCGGAGAATATTATGCTTCACGACTAGAAAAACTGAAGGCAGCGATCAAAGAAAAAAGAAGAGGAAAATGGTCGCGTGGGGTTCTCCTTTTGCAAGACAACGCGCCCGTTCACAAGTGTCACAAAGCGATGGGTGCCTTACACAGATGTGGGTTCGAGGCACTAGTTGATCCACCCTATAGTCTAGACCTGGTCCCCAGCGACTATTATCTTTTTCCAAAAATGAAAAAAGACCTTCGAGGAAGAAAACTTTCGGAAGATGCAGAAGTCAAGAAGGCTATTTCGGCCCATTTTGACAGCAAAGGAAAATAATATTTTTTCGAGGGTATGCAAAAGTTAATTTTAAGATCCAAAAAGTGTATTGAGCTTAGGGGGGGACTATGTTGAAAAGAAAAAATAAAATAAATTAAATATTTAAATTGTAACCTTTTCATTCCGCGGACTTTTGGACCTCCCCTCGTAGGTGCTTGCTACTTTCGGTAAGGTGCAACCTCGGAGCTACTGTTCATCGAAGAACCAGTGATCCTCTACATAGCGATGCGGTACTCGTGACTACATCTCTCTTTATGTTGGCTACTGATACTAGCTAGTGGCGGTAGCTACTATCGTCTTGGTGTATAATCTCAAAGCTACTGTCGAGCGAAGAGCCAATGATTCTCTTCATAGGGATGTGGTAATTGCGACTAAAAGCTATGTGTATTAGGTGCGTGCTCCTGTCGGCTTAAGGTGCAACCTCGGAGCGACAGTCAAGCGAAGAGCCAGTCATTTTCTACATAGCGATGCGGTATTCGTCACTACGTCTTCCCTTGCGCTACTGCTACTAGCTAGCCGGGATTTGTAAGTTACTGCTAATGTCGATTTAAGATGCTACTACACAGCTCTACTTCTGTCGAGCGAAGATCCAGTGATTTGTTTCATTGCTATAATCGCTATCCACAGTTATTAGATAGCGTAGATAGGCTCGTGCAACTGTATAAGCTTCAGATGCAACCTCTTAGCTACTATCGAGCGAAGAGTCAGTGCAATTTTTTTTTGTAAATGTCAGTTACATAAAAATGTTGCTCACCAAAAAGTAACTCTTGTGTGGCTGTACCAAGAGATCTGTAACTTGGCATACTCGTAGGTGTATGAATTGCGGCTGTAATTGAGTATTAACTATTTTTGTTTATTTCTAGCCAGGATGAAACATCCACGGAGGCCTTGAAATGCCTCTACGGTACGTCGCGGCAAAGCGAGATAGATGACGTAGTAAACAACGTCTCACGAAAGGTATGTAATTAGGTCACTAAAGTAAATAATAAATAGTGTAGCCTATATGCGTCCCGATGCCCGATGTTCTCGAGTCGGCGGAGGGTCCGTGAATGCGGCCGTGATAGTGATGGCATTTTGGGGAAAGGCATTTATCCACAAGTGGGCAGCGGTGAGCTGATAATGATAATGATATACGTCCCACTGCGGGGTGCATGCCCTTTTCTCAGAGAGAAAGAAAGAGAGAGTATTTTCCTATAACCACGTGTGCTTACCGCGGATTGGCAATTTCAGATAGTAAAATAAAATTTATTCAATTACCAATATATAAGGATACATTTTTGAAGTTACTTAACATCATAAAGACTTACAAATAATAGTAGACAGTCAGGTTTTCTCGCAATGTTTTACTTACACACAGTTACCGCGTGGTACCGCTACGCCTGATTCAAAAAAGTAAATTTATTGAATAAATGGATGTATGGATGAATACAGTGAAGTAATAATAAATTAATTTGTCTCTGATATTTACGTCCTCTCTTTAAGCCTGGTTTTAACCTTTGCATCCACCTTACTTGTACAGTCTGATAGTCTTAATGGTTGTAAAAGAATGCGTATACTTTTCTGATGCTGAACACTTTTCAGGAAACCACAACCGTCAACATAGACGAAAACAGTACAAAGAGCTATAGGACTGAAGACACGCAGGAGTTCAAGGTGCCCCCTTTCCAAGACATGGTGAACTATGTGTGGGAGCAGATCCAGAAGAGAAAGACTGGCTCTAACGCGAAGCACCGGTTCGTGGTCAGCAACCAAGTGCTGCAGTTCCATCCGGCTGCTTATCAGGAGGTGAGCTCAGCAAATGGGCAACTTGCACGAAAAATGTTTTGATTAAATTAGAGAGGTTAAGTCAAATTCAAATTTAAGATGTTTCATTCAAAGTAGCAAAGAAAGACTCCCAACTTTCTTCCCAGTCTTTTCATAAAGTAAAAAAAAAATATCATTAATATTTTTCTCTACATACAACTAACACTTTTAATAATATGATCAAAAAGTAGATTTACTTTTCGACAGGTTGTAATATTAAAAGTTTTCTTGTGCTACAAAAATGCTCCACACAAATCGACGTCATTTGGAGACAGACGTGTCGTTTGAAAAAACGCTTGAACCAATATTTTTTGTACTTTTTCTGAGTTTTTCTTGCCCTTTGTGGTTCATAAAATGGCTGATGATGATGACGAATTGAACCCACGACCTCTGGTTTTTTCGTACAGCGCGGTACCACGAGTCAATATAAAAAAAAACGAATGTACATCTCCCAGATCCTCCGCTACCTCCGCATGTGCTTAAACCGCGGCGCGGGGTTGACTGACTGCTCGCAACACCCCAACGCCACGTCGCCGGCGCTGGCGCGGCACTTCGCCGAGAGCCTCCTCCACACACAGGTGCTAGACCGGTACCTCGCCATGATCACCAGCCTGCTTAGCGCCACTCCTGGTGAGTCATCGTGTCAATGTACCCGAATCACGTGCTTTCAAACAAATAGACAGTTAAAAGTTAACTACGTACATCGAGGAACATGAAACAAACGGCGTACGTGCAGGTGCCAAGGGTAGGCAGAGACTACGACTTGCCGCGAATGTGATAAGGGCGATCGTAACAGATTTCGAATCAAGTTAAAATACTTAAAAATCAAAACGAACCAAAGCTTTATAAAATTGATGAAGCGCCATTCTGGGTAAGTTGTATGTGTATACAGCCTTCAACAATTATCTATTCCGATCAAAAATTGGGGCGTTTGCTGGTCATAAACCCTGTCAAAAAAATCACCTCATGGCCTCGCTAATCTTAACCATTGCTTTCGGATCACCTTAGTTATCTGGTCGGACACTCGGTCATCGCTCTAAGAACACCGCACCAAGCTCACCGTCCATCTTGCCACATGCCTCAGCCCTCCATTTTTTTTCCTTTACAGATATCATGCCACTGACGTGCTTCCTCGACATAATCGGCTGCGTGCCCGACAAGATTGCGGCGTCCTACACCAGCCTCCTGCCATTCCTCAAGAATCTATTCATAAACAGTACTAAGGAGGACATACGAGAGACGGCGGCTGTCATCTACGCTATTATCACAGTCCACACGGCAGATAAGAGGGCTATAGATAGGGAGATCAAGGACTTTGCCACGCAGTGCGTGTCGAATAAGAGCTTGGAGGCTCAGGTAGGTTGTCGGCGGCGTTCATTGCTCCCAAATATTATGTATTTTTAGGGTTGCTATAAATTAATCACAAGAAACTTCCGTAATTGATGAAATAAAAAATACAGCCAGCGCGATGACCTATGCAAGCGAATGGTCGTGGTCGCTGACTATGGGCCTCATAAAAAGGCATCAAGGTCACTCATCGCGCAATAGAGAGAGCAATGTTAGGAGTTTCACTGCGTGATCGAATTAGGAATAATGAGATCCACAGAAGAACTAGAGTTACTAATATAGCTCGAAGAATAAGCGAAGTTAAAGCGACAGTGGGTAGGGGTATAGTGGGTAGCTCGAAGAACTTGTGGCCGTTGGTGCGAAAAAGTTCTGACCTGGCTGATGACTTGATGGTCTGACGACCTGGTTACGGTGGCGGGGAGTTGCTGGATGCGGGCGGTACAAGACCGTTAAGCTTGGAAAACCATAAGGGAGGCCAATGTCCTGCAGTGTGCGTGAAGTGATTGATGATAAAAAAATACAAAATTAATCGGCCAGTCTTAAACTCTACCGCTAGAGAAAAGTTCGAGTTTGCAAGATTGAGCATTTTCTGCAAGTGTTAAATATGTCAAAATGAACCTAAAACTCTGAGTGGCCAAAGCAAGTCCATTGGCTTAAATCGCTAACTAAAATGATCAATTTATAAGTGTAAAATGTGTTGGTATGAATCTGTAAGCGTGCTATTACGTTCAGTCGTGGCGTTGACATATTTTTACAGGCGCTTACTGTGTAAAATATGTAAACATTAATCTGAAACAATTACACTCTATTCCAGTGTGGCTACGCCTCGGTCGTGGCGCACATGTGCGAACGGTGCATAAATTTGGCAAAACAAGGGAAGCAGTTTGGGGGAAAAGGTTTCACGCCGAGGGACTGGGAGCCTTATCAGGAGGTCGCCTTGTGCCTGGGTAAGCGAAAAGCCTTACTCTGTCTCTACGTAAATATGTCCAATAGAATGGTATTACTCGTAGAACGGCTGTTATATTGACACTATGGTCTACTAGTTAGTTAGACCTGAGATTTCCGCACTTAGCCTCATAGTTGGGCCATTGTACGTAGCTAGCGCTGAGGTACACTAACACCTCAGACACTAGGGTTTCCTTACGATGTTTTCCTTCACCGTCGGCGAGTAGTATTGCTACTGTAATTTCACAAATGTACATAACTTAAAAAACAAAGTCATTGGTACATGCCGGGGTTCGAACCCACGACCTCCCAATTGAGAAGCCGGAGTTCTACACCGCTCCGCTACCACCGCTCTTACTATGGCCTACTAAACATGGCTTTCGCCTTCAATATCAATGTATATGCAATATTGGTGTGCAATAAAGTGTCCCCCAACTGTACGATCCCGCAGCGAACTTCCTCGCGAGCAGTCAAGGTCAGCTGGTGAGCGCGGCCTGCTCCCACATAGGCCTGCTGGCGCGCTGCGACGGCCTGCCGCTGCCGGACTGCTCGCCGCCGCAGCAGGCCCGCGCCCGCGCCGACAACCCCTTCGACGTGGGGAAACCCGCGCCCGACGCCGACCTTCACGCCGACGAGCAAGTCACCAAGTTTGCGGTCGTGGATAGGTTGTTCAAGGTATTCGAGTTTGTCGTTCTAAGTGTAACTATCCTACCCCGTGGTCGCCGTACAAATGGCCTCAATCTGAGTATATTTCCACATTTGCGCTGTCCTCGTCTGGTCACCATAAGATAAAGTATCCTAGTTTGTGACCAGGGTGAAAGTCTATTCATTTTATTACGATCGCTTAAAATGGTAAATGACAAGCTTGCTTCGTATAAAAGCAGCCGTAAGAAGAAGAAGCTGTGTAACTAACCTAGCATAGATTTAAAGGCGTAGATTTGTTTGCAGGTGGTGGGCAACGCTAAGCTGTCTTCAAAGACGAAGGAGAAGGCTCTGTACACGCTGGGACTGCTCTGCTGTGGCGAGAGGTTTCCGTTCGCGAAACAAATCGTGCAGGGATTCCTGCAGATGGCCAAGGATGTGAGTACTTTTGATTGTGTGTTTTGGGGTGTTTGTGATGTACTTTTCTGATTATCAAAGTACGGGGAGTCATAGTTCGGGGCAGTACAAGTGAATTGGTTTTGTGGACGTTCTTTTGTTTTTTTTCGTTTGTTTGATTTGATTAGATATATTCTCTAGTCTGTTGACAGCAAATCAACCTACCTATAGAACACCAATAATTTCAAAGGAAATAAGCTCGCGTATGTACTCGTTTATATTACGCTTATGTTAATTGTTTATTTCTTTGCGTACCATAATTATACTTTATGGCTAAAGAACCTTCACATTTTCGTTGCAATATGATTTGAATTGATAATGATGCAACCGAATACAGTACAAGCGTGGAAAGGGTGATGTGTTGTGGACTGTTCATAAAAATGACCGGAGCTCCAATAATATCATATCTATAATATATAAATGAATTGCTTAATGTGTTGGTAAGCGCAAATTTCGAGAGAGCAGCTGATACAATTTTGCAATTTTTTTTTAGCATGTCCTTGAAGTACTAGTATGGTTCTTACGGAGAGAAAAAAAAATAAAGGACTGACTGTAAGGCGGTACGAAGTTCGCTGGGTTAGCTATAGAAAATATATTTTGCTTATAATTTCAGAGCAAAGAGTTCGAAATACACCTGCAGATTGGCGAGTCTCTCGTACTATGCGTGGAAGGCGTAAACTCGAATGAGAACAGGGATCTGTGGACTGAACTGCCTAAAGAGGTGAGATATAAACAACTTCAAGGTTGTTAAGGTTAAGAAACATAGGGCGCGTTCAGTGCATGGATGGGTGACCGTCTATGGCTAACGCTAGTGGCATTTTGCCGAACGGTTCCGTGCTTCGCAAGGCACGTTCAGCAGTTGGTGCCGGCTGTCGTCGATAGATTAAAACAAAATAAATAAAAAAATAAAAAATAAATAAATAGATGGCAGTCGTTAAGCCAAGTCAGAGGTCTTAAAGCGGTTGAAGACTTCTGACAGTAAGACTAGCCACTAGTTTTGCAAGCCTCCACCAATCCGAAATTGGCCCCATGGTGGAGTATGGCCTATACCTTTCTCAGGGAAGAGACCCGTGCCCCTCGGTGGGGACATAATGGGTTGATAATGATAAACAACTTTTGTAGCTATTATGTTAAAACCTATACTGTTTTCAAGCGAAACAAAATTTTTACTATAATAACGTGTTTTGTTTCGAATATCTTGCAGGGTGCAGAAAAGGTCAAAGACCCGGAAGCTCTGAAAGAGAACGATGAGCTGCTAGAATGGTTACTTCAAGAGCTATTTAAAATTGGCCGGTTCCCTCATCCGCACTCACGGCAGGTAAGTGGTATATAAATACATTTATGAGAAAAAAATACAGGATACGCTATAATATAAGAGAACGTTTTGGCGTGATAAAGGATGTAATGTCCAGAATTGAGTAAGGAATGCTACGTTGGTTTAAATGGAGAGGATTAAGGAAGCAAGATTTCAAAAGAAATATCCGGCTGATAAGGGACGTCACAGGCGGACACACATTGACCAAATAGGCCCTATTTGGTCATTGTGTGTCCGGCTGTGACGTCTAATAGGGACTATTTAATAGGGGATGTATTACCGATACGCAATATTAAATGTTCCCAAAACCGGCGTATTTACATGCAACAACTAATCAATGTTGTTGAAGCAAAAGAGGTATATTAGGATCGTGGTTAAATTTTTTCATTGATTCATTGAAAAAGGCCTGTATAGCCAACGGCAGCGGTGGACTGATGACGATATAGGTAAAGACCCTTTATCCATATTTTTATGTCTACCTAGGTGGCGCAGCGATTTAGCACGCTGACTGTAAATCGGAAGGTCTCGGGTTCGATCCCCGGCCGGGTCAAACTAGGAAACGAACTTTTCTAGTTTGTCTCGGGTCTTGGATGTTATCTATGTATTTATTGTATTTAATCTATCGTCGAGTTAGCACCTATAATAGAAGTCATTTAGTTTTACTTAGCATAGGGCTAACGAGATCTGCTTAATATGTCCATGAATATTTATTTATTAATTTTATTTGTTTTAACCTTTACAGGCTACAAGTATATGGCTGCTGGCTTTACTAAAGAACTGTCCCGAGCGAGAGCCGATCAAGAACAAGCTGCAGGCGCTACAGAACATGTTTATGGACTTCCTTTCTGAGAACAGTGGTAAGTATGCAGCTTTAGATTCATTTGGCAGTGCTGTAATTTCATATAGAAATGTTTTAGTTGTTCAAGACCAAGAAACTATAATAATAAGTTAAAATACTGGTGGTGTAGTTACTCTATGAATTTCTATCACGTGGGCGACTTTTGCCAAGATAATAATATCGAACTGAATCAAGATGGTTTCGTTTTATCGATCCATTTGACTGAAAAACCATCCCACATAATAAAGCTTAGAGACATACTTAATTAATGACATGAGAGTGAGATTGAATCAGTTAGTGAGTGAATGAAGTCAAACTTAGATAATAATTCGAAAGGGTTTTTACCTTATACCTACCTTAAATAATATAACATAGGTGTAGTATACAAAGTGCTTATTAAAACACATGTAATAGATTATAGTGTAGAAATAGCGAAAAAGATAAATATTTACTTGAAATGAGGCTTCTGCAATGTTTTGTATGTGCATGTTTTGTTTGAATAAAGGCTTTGTATTAGAATAAAGACATTGTACATCTGAACTAAAACTTTCGTAAGCACAACACATTGCAGACTTTTAGTCCGGATCTAATTACGGGTGTAGGTATATCGGAAGAGTCCGACCAGGTTTCGCTCCGATGTGAGACGAGCAACCGACGACGTGAGCTCCGTCTCTGCTCACCATGATTATTATTATTATTAATACTTTATTGCACCATAAAATTGTACAATGCGGCGAACTTAATGCCATAAGCATTTTCTACCAGTCAACCGCAGGATGATTAAGCTATGCGAATCGGAGCGAAACCTGGTCGGACTCTTCCGATATAACAACACCCGTAAGTAGATCCGGACTAAAAGTCTACAACATTATACATCTGTCAAAACCGTAACATATATTTATCAAAATGAGTTTTATCAAAATACAGTTATACAATAAAACAAACATAACACACATGGTCAATAGTTTGAGAAACCTCCACGGACTTAAGAACGCGGGAAGAGATGACTGGACGGTTGTGAGGAAACCGTATGCCGAACTATAGGCTTCGTTCGCGAACCGTATGGGCATTGTCCCGATTTCTAAACAATATATCCCCCAACAGAGGTGGTGCAAGACGTGGCGAGCAAGGGGCTGAGTCTCACGTACCAGAACTCGGACGAGACGCAGAAGCGGGCGCTGGTCGGGCAGATCATCGACCAGTTGAGCAGCGGCAAGCGGGCCGTGGCTCAAGTCACTGCTGATACCGAGCTCTTTGAGGAGGGGCAGTTGGGGACCGCTCCCACTGGGTATGTGTAACTTTCTGGCGCCGCAGTCTAAAGCCAAGTTTTTACGGTCTTAGTGTGCTCGGTCCGAGTGCGCCATCCGAGTAAACTAATGCTTCTGAGTGCTTAGTGCGAGTTTTTCAACTACTCGATCGCGTTAACGTAAACTCATATTTCTATGGCATCGAGGAAGCTCCACCTAGCGACAAGTATGGAAATTAAAATTGCTGAGTGCGAGTTGTAATGGTTTACGTTGAAAAGTGAACACGTTTACCAGCCAAAACACGAATAAACGCGAGTGCGAGTTGTACTGTGACAGCGTTTTGCCAGTTCGAATGGTTAACTTACTCATACTCACTACTCAATGCTCGATTAACGCGGTAGTAAAGTTATTGGATTGGATCTGTCAAACTCGCACTAAGCACTCTGATTGGCTATGTTGGTGTTTTCACGAAAAACCGTCCAATCAGAAGCATTAGTTTACTTGGATGGCGCACTTGACCCGAGCGTACTAAGACCGTGAAAACGCAGCTCTACTCTCTCTTTCTCTACTAATATTTTAGTGCCCCAGGCCGCCTCGATCTTTTTTCAGTGATATTCTTCTTGTAGTAGCAATACCACTCGCTAACTGTGAATGAAAACATCGTGAGGAAACATGAGTGTCAGAGGTATTCAAATACCTCCGCCTGAAATTGCCAATCCGCGGTGGGCACGCGTGGTAATTAAGCCCATAATCTTTCTATGAAAGAAAGCCTGTGCCCTGCAGTGGGACGTTTTTAGGCTACATAAAAAAAATCTTAGCGTGTCGATTTGCCAATCAGCTTTAGGGACTCGCTGATCGCAGGGGTCGCCAGACGTACGGGCTCGGTGAGTACGTCGTTCGGGAAGGATATTGTAACGGAGTATATTGTACGATATCATAACGCCTTTCTCTTGTGAAAAGAAAAGAATGAAAAACATTTATTATAGCCACAGTACACACGCCACAATAACAAAACATTGTGATGTTCTAGGGCCGAATGCTGACTCTGTCTTTCTCTAATGCTGACTCTCTCTAGGGCCGTAGCCCGACTCTTTCTTTCTCTAGTTACGTTCTAGCACCGTAGCCCGAGTCGCTTTTTCAAATGAAGTGACGTTCTAGCCCCGTGGCCTAAATCTCTTTTTCTAATGATGACTAAGCGACTCTAGCTGACTCTTTCTTTCTCTAGTGGCTATCTAACGCCGTTTTTCTGCCTAGTCGGCCGCTTGACAGGTAAATTAATGTATTCATTTTGTTCGCAGCGGCAACTTATCCACATACAAAGAGCTGTGCTCGCTCGCGTCCGATTTGAACCAACCAGATCTCCTTTACAAGTTTATGCATCTCGCTCACCACAACTCTGTATGGAACTCAAAGAAGGGTAAGGTTTTGGTAATATCTAATAACATCCGATTTCTAATAGATGGTTCTAAAATGGAAGTAACGGTCGATGATAATTTTCATGACAGTGTGCTAACCATTAAAAACTTACACTTACACTACAATAAGATTTAAAGACTATTTTAGTGAGCGTTTGTTAAGCGTTTTATGGAATTGTGGGTCAACAAAATAAGGTTCAGAATGGTTTGCGACGAGGAATACTTAAAACAGGCGTGTAATCTCTGTGTTAGTTCAATAAAGACTATTGCAAAATCAACTTTTCGCTGCATTTATACATCTATATTATGCTTGTACAGGTATACCAACGTAGGTATTCAAAGTATACCAACGTAGGGTACCGATGTAGGTATAAACAGCATCATTACGGAACACTTGTGTTTTATGAAATATAAGACTGGTATTTTTTTGATATCGAGTCAGTACCTAAGCCGCGGTTATTTATGTTGCGTTTTCTACAATGTGTCTTGTTTCTTTATCTAGGTGCGGCCTTCGGTTTCCACTCCATAGCCCTGCAAGCGGGAAGCCAGCTGGCGGAGCATTTGCCCCGCATAGTGCCGCGTCTCTACCGCTACAGATTCGACCCTACGCCGCGAATTCACAACTCCATGACCAGTATTTGGCACGCACTGGTGCCCAACACACAGGCCACTGTGAGTAAAATAAAATTACCCAATCACGCTAGATTTTGAATTATGTCCACATGGTTTTCTGTCAGCGGCGCGCACGTTATTACACGTTATAATAGAAGTATTATTCGCTCTTCACTCCGCCAGCTCCACAAAGCCTCATCAAAATCCTTTAGGATCAAGTGTAAGGCAGTGGCGTGTGCTGATGTTACGATAAGATAGGATAAGAATATCGTACATACCATACATGGACAGTAGCTACAAAAGAAGAGGTACAATTGGCGGCCTTATTGCTGATAGCAATTACGAGTATTATTCATTCCCGCCTCCACGCCTCCAGGTCCACAAATACCATAACGAGATACTGGAGGACCTGGTGACGAACCTGACGTCGAATTATTAATTACGAGTATTATTCATTCCGCATGCCCGTCGTGGGGATTATGGGCATTACGACCCAATGATGGCACAAACTTGCGCTATGGCTCTCATTAGGGGAGGGCTATGTCCAGCAGTGGACTAATATAGCCTGAAGAAGATTCATTCCCCCCTCAACGCCTCCAGGTCCATAAATACCACAAAGAGATACTGGAGGACCTGGTGACGAACCTGACGTCGACCTAGCAATTACGAGTATTATTCATTAAATAAATAAATATTCATGAACATATTACACAGATCTCGTTAGCCCTATACTAAGTACAACTCTCATTCATACGCTCTAAAGGGCAGAACATGGAATTAACTAATGTAAGCCTTAAGACCTTTTATTATTACCTCTGTTCATGAATAAATGATTCTTAATCTTAACTAAATGACTCGTGTTATAGGTGCTAACTCAACGATAGATTTATCCAAGACCCGAGACAAACTAGAGTTCGTTTCATTCCGCCGTCCACGCCTCCAGGTCCACAAATACTACAACGAGATCCTCGAGGACCTGGTGACGAACCTGACGTCGAACCAGTGGCGCGTGCGCATGTCGTGCTGCAACGGCCTGTCGGAGCTGCTGCGCGGCGCCGCCTCGCTGCACGCGGCGCGCGCGCAGCTGCCGCGCACGTGGGCGCAGCTGTTCCGCGTCATGGACGACGTGCACGAGGGAACGCGCGCCGCCGCCACCAACACGGCCGCCGTGCTCTCCAAGGTCAGTGATACACATATCAGAAGTGGGACGAGAGGAGACTCATTAAAGGAGCCGCGCGATTTGGGTAGCAATTGTGAAGGTAGACCGAGAAATCGTCTGTCTAAATCCCTGATTATTCGTTCAAAAGACATCAGAAATGGGATGAGAGAAGAAACCATTGCCTTATTCAATAAAGGAGCCGCGCGGTTTGGTTAGCAATTGTATAGGTAGAACCAGAAATTTTCGGTCTAAGTGCCTGGGATTCATCGGTCTAAATAGCGCGTCATGGCTAACACGGCTACTGCTCTGTGCTCTCCAAGGTCAGTCTTAAAGACATCAGAAGTCGGAATGTAGCGGGTGGGACGAGAGAAGAAACCACGACTTTACTCAATAAAAACGCCGCGCGGTTTGGCTAGCGATTGTATAGGTACATTTAGAAATCGTCGGTCTAAGTACCTAGGATTCATCGGTCAAAATAGCGCAGCTGCCGCGGCTGTGGACGCGACTCTTGCGCATCATGGACGACGTGCACGAGGGAACGCGCGCCGCCGCCACCAACACGGCCGCCGTGCTCTCCAAGGTCAGTGATACAGATATCAGAAGTGGGACGAGAGAAGAAACCACGGCTATCGAGTATTAGTAAATTAGAGTCTATTGAGTAAATAAAGGAGCCGCGCGATTTGGATAGCAATTGTGGAGGTAGACCGAGAAATCGTCTCTCTAAATCTTTGATTATTCGTTCAAAAGACAGACAAAAGAGAAGTGGGGCGAGAGAAGAAACCACGACTTTACTCAATAAAGGAGCCGCGCGATTTGGCTAGCAATTGTATAGGTACATTTAGTAATCGTCGGTCTAAGTACCTAGGATTCATCGGCTAAAATAGCGCAGCTGCCACGCACGTGGGCGCAGCTGTTCCGCGTCATGGACGACGTGCACGAGGGAACGCGCGCCGCCGCCACCAACACGGCCGCCGTGCTCTCCAAGGTCAGTGATACAGATATCAGAAGTGGGACGAGAGGAGAAACCACGGCTTTACTCAGTAAAGGAGCCGCGCAGCCTTGTTAGCAATTATGTTTGTAGATCGAGAAATCTTATGTCTTTTGAACGAATAATCCCTGATTATTCGTTCAAAAGACATGGGAAGAAATGGAACGAAAGAAGAAACCGCGGCCTTACTCAATAAAGGAGCCGCGCGGTTTGGTTAGCAATTGTATAGGTAGAACCAAAAATTTTCGGTCTAAGTGCCTGGGATTCATCGGTCTAAATAGCGCGTCATGGCTAACACGGCTACTGCTCTGTGCTCTCCAAGGTCAGTGTTAAAGACATCAGAAGTCGGATTGTAGCGGGTGGGACGAGAGAAGAAACCACGACTTTACTCAATAAAAAAGCCGCGCGGTTTGGCTAGCGATTGTATAGGTACATTTAGAAATCGTCGGTCTAAGTACCTAGGATTCATCGGTCAAAATAGCGCAGCTGCCGCGGCTGTGGACGCGACTCTTGCGCATCATGGACGACGTGCACGAGGGAACGCGCGCCGCCGCCACCAACACGGCCGCCGTGCTCTCCAAGGTCAGTGATACACATATCAGAAGTGGGACGAGAGAAGAAACCACGGCTATCGAGTATTAGTAAATTAGAGTCTATTGAGTAAATAAAGGAGCCGCGCGATTTGGATAGCAATTGTGGAGGTAGACCGAGAAATCGTCTCTCTAAATCTTTGATTATTCGTTCGAAAGACATCAAAAGTGGGGCGAGAGAAGAAACCACGACTTTACTCAATAAAGGAGCCGCGCGGTTTGGCTAGGAATTGTATGGGTAGATCCAGAAATCGTAGCAACTCTTCCGCGGGCGCGTGGGCGCAACTCTTCCGCGTCATGGATGACGTGCACGAGGGAACGCGCGCCACCGCCACCAACACGGCCACCGTGCTCTCCAAGGTCAGTGATACACATATCAGAAGTGGGACGAGAGGAGAAACCACGGCTTTACTCAATAAAGGAGCCGCGCGATTTGGGTAGCAATTGTGTAGGTAGATTTAGAAATTGTCGGTCTAAGTGCCTGGGATTCATCGGTCTAAATAGCGCGTCATGGCTAACACGGCTACTGCTCTGTGCTTTCCAAGGTCAGTGTTAAAGACATCAGAAGTCGGATTGTAGCGGGTGGGATGAGAGAAGAAACCACGACTTTACTCAATAAAGGAGCCGCGCGGTTTGGCTAGCAATTGTATAGGTAGATCCAGAAATCGTCGGTCTAAGTACGTGGGATTCATCGGTCAAAATAGCGCAGCTGCCGCGGCTGTGGACGCATCTCTTCCGCGTCATGGACGACGTGCACGAGGGAACGCGCGCCGCCGCCACCAACACGGCTACCGTGCTCTCCAAGGTCAGTGATACAGATATCAGAAGTGGGACGAGAGGAAAAACCACGGCTTTACTCAATAAAGGAGCCGCGCAGCCTTGTTAGCAATTATGTTTGTAGATCGAGAAATCGTCTGTCTTTTGAACGAATAATCCCTGATTATTCGTTCAAAAGACATGGGAAGAAATGGAACGAAAGAAGAAACCGCGGCCTTACTCAATAAAGGAGCCGCGCGGTTTGGTTAGCAATTGTATAGGTAGAACCAGAAATCGTCAGTCGAAGTACGTGGGATTCATCGGTCAAAATAGCGCAGCTGCCGCGACTGTGGACGCAACTCTTACGCGTCATGGACGACGTGCACGAGGGAACGCGCGCCACCGCCACCAACACGGCTACTGTGCTCTCCAAGGTTAGGATACCAATATCAGAAGTGTGATCCGGTGTTCGGTGTTGCTTGTTATTTTGTGTGTAGTGACGCGACACGGCGTTTGTACCGAGCCCTATAGCAAACGATATAATAGCGCCATTTTGGGAGAGCGGAATGCTACAAGTCTTAATAGCTTATTGTAAAGCTTATTTTAGCCTCTAAATAGGTTTTTAAAAGCTTATTCTAAAGTTTTGTTTTCATTACAGCTATGCGTCAGGGCGTCTGACGTGAATCAAGGAAAAGATGGCAAAGAGATTGTATCCGCCATCTTGCCAGTGTTACTCGAGACCGGAATCACGAACGTTGTCCGGGAAGTCCGGAATGTTAGGTGAGTAGGTCGTTCATTTTCTGTGTAACGCTTTGGAAACAGAGGCCTCATTATGCGCATCGATCTTTGTTGGAGTCCTAACGTTTGCGATAGCAATTAGTATGGAATTTGACAGGATTAGAATCGTTCAGAATTTGGTGAGCGTTGCCTAGGGCGATACCACCTTACTTGTCCAGTGTATGGAGTTGGGCGATTCAGCCTACTCCGAACTTTCAAATATATGTATATATGTTTTGACACAACGGAGACTTAAAAATGTATAGGCCAATACAGGTGACATTTGAGTAATCCGACATTAAAACTATTCATTGTGTTCTGGGATGCTATTACACAATTCAAAAATATTTGATGTTAATACACACGTTTCCTCCAAAACACTGCTCAACTACAGTTTAAATAGTCCGTAGTAAAGATTCTAAACCGTTTACCGAACCGTAGTAAACCTTTTACCGAAGAACACTTAAACTGCATTTGTGGAGTGTGTTTTCGTTGAATTGAGTTTTTACTAATAATACTGCTTCTCTAAAGCCTCCTAACAGTATCGAAGCTAGTCGCGGCGGCCGGCGAGAGCCTGAAGCCCTTCCTACCCGACCTGATTCCGGCCCTGGTGACCGCGGCAGGCGACCTCGAGTCTTCCAAACTTTCCTACCTCAGTACGGCCCTGGGCAACGACAGTGACACGAGAGAAATGCTGGACGATATGCGAGCAAACGCCGCGAAGAGACATTATACAACGGATACAGTTGTCAAGGTTTGTATACGTCTGTGTGGAAAATTCTGACACGGCATACTGGGTTCTTCCACGTAGTCCTTGGAATATAATCCATAAGTCTTTTTGTCTCCTGCTTTTAATTTCCAGCTTTCAGAAAAACAAATAAAACACTCCGAAAACGCTGACAAAGTAGTCTGTGGTGGAGATTTTACTAGACAACAATTTAACTACAGATTAAATAAATTGCCTTTAAGTCATGCTTTAGAGGAATTTGTTTTTATAAATGAGACCGTAGGTTGCAAAGATATAACATGCTTCCTGCTCAATGCTGTATTACATATTCATTGCAAATAAACGTTTTTACAGTACTATCTGATCACAGAGCAGAAAGGTTTTAAGTACGTAGCGTAAATATCGATTTTTGTGTGGTTTTCAATAATCAATAACCCCGCAAACTCTCAATTTCAAGCGCTGTGGTTTCTGACACCTTTGAACTTCGGGTTTCCTCAAGATGTTTTTCTTCTCAGTTAGCGAGTGGTATTACTACACTTCACACATGTTCATAACTTAGAAAAGTCTTTGGTTCACCTACTTTACCCACCAACCGAATATTTATCTAAGCTCTTGTTTCTTTTACATAACATAACATAACATAACATAACATAACATAACATTTACATACAGGCACATACATTGCTTCTGGCCCCACACTAGGATACCCTGTGTCGTGGGAACCAGAAACAACGACATCACAAACATGTAAACATCCAAGACCTAGGGTTTTTTTTTGTTCCCAGCCGGGATTCGAACCCGGGACCTCTTGCATGGTAGGCAGACGCGCTACCGCTACGCCACAGAGGTCGTTTACGGCTATGTTTTGCTCCTAAATAATAGAAAGGTTTCTCAGATGATTACGCCTCTTCCCCTTTTAATAACACGGCCTATTTTCCCTTACAGTGCATGCCCTACATCGATATCCAAGTGATGACGGAGATGTTGCCCAAGATCCTCGAGTTGTCCAAATCCCCACAGCTTGGCACCAAGATCGCTTGCTGCCACTTTTTCATACTGGCCACGCACAATTTGCGCCAGGAATTGGAGCCAATAGCTGGCAAAATGATGGTCACGTTGCTTAACGGAGCGTTCGATAGAAATCCGACTGTGAGGAAGAATTACTCGGAGGCGCTGGGACAGATATCGGCCTACGCTAAGGTATGGTCGAATTTTTGGACTAAAACTTTCGTAATTATCAATCTGAATTCAAATATGGTGGCTAAGTTGCATTGTTTAGGTGTGAAATGGGCGTAATGACAAAAGCCTTGAATTGAATGACGACGACGACTAGATTTGTTTAATAAGTATTTTGTCGTTAAGCCTATTCGAACGCCAAGTAGTTCCAGTTAGTTTATTCGATGGGTAAGTGTTTTTGGAATAAAACTTCCGCTACACATTACTTATTAAATTATTTCCGGATTCACTTTGTACGAGGATACACTAAGTTCTGATAAATGATACGAACTGACTTTGGGAACTTATAACTGATATACTGTCAAGGACTCGGGTTGGCCCGTACACACTTGGTTTCTTGTCGGAGGATTCAGACTAGGTTTCGCTCGGTATTATTCAATAGAAAACATTGAATTTTTTTTCAGCTGTCCGAATAATTATGCTATTATTCTGACAGCTGAAAAATTCAGAATGTTTTAGGCCGACTGCAAAGTTGAAAGAGGGTTATATTTAAAAGGTTCTTGGCTTCATCAAACAGTTTTGAAGCCATTTAGAGAACCGCTCATATCAAACAATTTGGCTCGACAGCGTGAGAAGAGATAGCGTGACGCGATGTGTCACTAAAACTAATTGTTAAAATTAGTATGTAATTTGATACGTACACGATTAAAATTGCTCAGGCGGCCCAATTATGTACCCAATAAAATATACTTTATTGAGCACGAAATATTTACCAGGACATTACATAAGAAATAAAATTTACAAAGGCGCGCTGATTCCCTTTCATTTGAGCATTTATGTCCTTTTTTAACCTTGGACTTAACTGTTTTACCTCAGAGCTCATCAGTTGAGAAGCTGATGAAAAAGTTGGTCACATTCTACGAGACTAAAGAAGACGCGGAGTCGCGGTCGGCCATCGCGCTCATACTCAAGGCCGTCTCCAAGGCCAAGGTCGAGCGCATCAAGGACAATGAGGTCACGCTGGCCCCGATGCTCTTTATGGCCATGCACACGCCTAAGGATGATGGTGAGCAAAAACTACAATAATAGCAATAACTAATATGACGGCGTCGGTGGCGTAGCGGTTTAACACGCTGACTGTAAAACCGAAGGTCTCGGGTTCGATCCCCGGCAGGGTCTAACTAGGAAACAAACTTTTCTAGTTTGTCTCGGGTCTTGGATGATATCTATGTATTTATTGTAATAAATCTATCGTCGAGTTAGCACCTGTAACACAAGTTATTTAGTTGTACTTAGTATGGGCCTAACAAGATATGTGTAATATGTCCATGAATATTTACTAACTGTTAGAGAGAGAGAGAGAAAGAGAGACAGAAAGACAGAGATGGAATAATTGATTACATTGTTTGTCTGGTGGTATCACGTCCGTTATCCAAGCCGAAGTCGTGGATTTAATTCCCACTGGGGGCTGCGTACGATTGGCGTCCGCCTGTGGCATATATTCATTCATGTTTCTGATGTCCTTGGCTGGTTACCATACCATATGATGTGTGTTATTATTTGTTGTTATTGATTGAACAACAAAACGCATGCGATAAAATTAAAAGAATAAAGAAGGATAAGCCATCGCGCTAAGGTTCAAGAAGTCAAAAGGGTCAAAGTTAATCCCGTCAAGGTCATTGAGATGGCACTGGCATTGTCACATTACATGCACTTCATCGCTACTCACGACCACATGCTTAGCCCTGCGTTCCGAGATGCGATGAAATCGATTACAGCGCGAACCCGACCAAATTTACAAGTCTTAAAGTATCTCGCACGAAACAGGGTTTTTGTGCCTACTGCACTTCTATGGATTCGCGCTGTAATCGATTTTATCGCGTCTCGGAACGCAGGGTAGGTATGATGGTGAAAACTTAAAATAAGTAATTGATTATCACCACAGAAAGTATGTGTTTGGTGCCCGACTATTACGAAAAAGAGAGTGGTTCTGTGGCGCTAGAAGGTTAGAAAGAGAGAGGGAGAGAGAGAGAGATATGAATGGAAGTAGAGTTAGCCTGCGGTGGTAGTTCCAATTTTATACGATCGATTTGTTGGATTCAGACGCTATCATTAGACAATTTTGAATATTAATCTAGGTCGAGAGGGCGTCTTTCTGTAGAGGAAAAGAGAGAGAGATAGTTGTAGAGAGGGAGAGATACATGTGAATTAGTAAGTGAATGTCTGAGTGAGTAAGCGAACGTGTGAGTAAAAGCTTGCTAGCATGGCTATTCACATTATTGTAAATAGCAATGAGTTACTAAGTGAGCGAGTGACTGAGTGAGTAAGCGAGCGAACGAGTATGTGAGTGAGTGACTGACTGAGTGAGTGAAAGACTGACTGAGTGAGTAAGTGAACAAGCCAGTAAGTAAGTGAGTGAAAAAGTAAGCGAACGAGTGGGTGCAAGACATTATTGTGAATAGTAATGTGGATATAGCGTCATGACTTCCAATCAACCATTTCCTGTGCATGCTCCAGACTCCACAACGGCGGAGACGTTTGAGGAAGTATGGTCGGATATCAGTCCCGGCCTGGAGACCGGCATCCGGCAGCACCTGCCTGCCGTAAGAGAGGCCATCGAGGTGGCCTTGGCCTCCAACAGCTGGGCCAACAAAGTGCAGGTGAAACACTGACCCTAGTTTTCATATGCGCCAGTTAACTCTTGAGTTTTGGGCTCGCTAGAGCGACGTTCGGGGTCTAGAGCCTGCAGGGTAAATATAACGCACTCCCGCTAAATTACTGTCGCAATGCATACCGTTATTTTGTATTATATTATAAGCTACTATTTTAGAAAACTATTTTTTGAAAGCTATCGAAGAAAGAAAAAATGCGATAAGATAACTTGACAGAATTAATAAACATTTATTTTCTCGTTCGCATTCAATGTAGCTCGGCGTTCAGAATATACATTTTGGCTGTCGCTCGCCTTTTGTGTAGAATTCAAGTCGTAAAGAGTCTTATACGAATTATTTGCTAATGAAGTGAGAATTGGATCCCAGGGCAGTAACGGAGTGGCGGCCAAGTACCGAACGGCGTCAGTGGGTAGACAGACAGCTCGATAGTCGTGCGATGTGGTCAAGGTGGTCACGTGGTCAAAGGGCCTGTGGATCCAAATGGCGAGAGACTGCAAAAAATGGCGTAACAGGGAAAAGTCCTATAGCCAGCAGGGGGCGTAGGTTTGGCTGTTTATGGTCTACAATGGCAATGCCATTGCAGACTCACCATTCACTACCTCACTCACTCACTCGAATGAACAAATTTGAATTTAGTAGCTTCAAAGCTGATTACAGTTGGCGGCTGGATTGGCGTCAGAACTTTGATATCAAGTACGCACACCAATCCTGCCGCTCAAAACATCTGTCAAATACAATAACTGGTTGGTTTCTCCCTTAGTTGCATTTGCAGAATCCTGGGTCTGGTAGACTGCCGCTTTTTTTTCAGTACTCGCTTGAAGTCAGATATTTACGAAGGGTCTGGAGAGCTACTTAAATAAGGGGATAAATATTTGCCGCCCGCTCATACAGTATGAGCGAGAGGCTCACACAAAATAGAATTTATACATTTGCCGAGAGCTTTAAGTCACCGAAGTTGAGTCGCCTTAGGTTGACTACTACTAAAAATACCTGTCACAATTTTTAAAACCTATTAAGAGGCTAAAAATTCTACCCATGCGTGTTCGAGCCGCGACCTCTGGCTAACCGTGCCAGCGCTCTCCCAACTGAGCTAATGGGCGACTCACCGGCATCAATGAAATTTCGAACCACTTTACAATACTTCCCTGTATTACGTACAGGCAGCAACATCTGGCTGAAGTAATTTGCATCACTTGCAGCCCCGAGTACCTTACTTTGCAGTTAGGTTTTACATCGGAATGATATCGCTGTACCCACATGATTACATTTTGAAATTTATGATGTTCACGCAAACCGAATTAGCAAAGTAAATACGATTTCTTACCCTTCAAAGGTGCTAGTTAATTCCGGATAGCCCGTTAAATACCACCGCTATCCCACAGGCAGCTAACGCTATAAAGACGGTGTGCTCGAAGCTCTCCGCCGGACTGGGAGACCAGCGGGAGCAGTTCATCCGGTCCCTACTCGCAGCCATACACGGGAAGACCTTCGACGGGAAGGAGCATTTGCTGGACGCCTTAGCTGAGCTTTGCACGTGAGTTTGATCTATCATCTGTAGCTTAAATACATTATCTGAGGCCCATGGCAAATTCATGGGATGTGGGGCCCACGAGGCCCCAAATCCATGCTATGCAATGTTGTTATTTTATGTTACCAACGGATGCATTCTAAAATTGATTGTTTTCTTTTTGTGCTGATTGTCTTGAAATGTTAATTATATTTTTGAATTTATACACATTTTTTACAAAAATTTCGTTAAAAATTGTTAGGTTATATCTGAGCTCGGGGTCTCGTAGACTGGGGACGCCCATCGGGACGGGGGCCCGTGGCATTAAGCCAGTTCTGCCACCCTATAGTTACGCCATTGTCTATCAAAGTTGATTAGCACCGGGATTAGCCACAACTAACCACTGTTGTACGTCGATATCAACCCTTGTATGTCGCCACTACTAAGAGGCTCGGGTCTCTTCCTGTGTCGCAGGAAGGCTAGGCCATACTGCACCACGGAGTGGAGGATTGTAAGATAGTGGCGGACCTTACTGTCAGAAGTTATCAAGCCGCCCAAAAGTCCACCGACATGGCTTAACGACTGCCATTACACGAAATCCGGCGCCAACGGCGTAACATGCCTTGCGAAGCACGGACGTACACAAAAGGGGAAATTACGGAAATGTTTCTTAATAATCTTGTGATTTTGTTAGACCATCGACACCTGATCGACCTATCTCTCCGGGATGCAGGCGTAGGTTTACAAATGTATGCATTTTTCAACCTAAGAATACAGACTGATCACAAAATAACTCCTTTATTTAGAAGGAAGAAGAATAATAGCGCTGAAAAAGCGAATTCTTTGCCAGTTTCTTTAACACCAAAGGTTTGCTGGAAGAGAATGCTTATTGAATTAAGCACGCGTACAAGAGCGTGTTTAATGCAAAAAGTATTCTTTCATTTACTCATGTAATTAGTGCAATAAAGAATTAAAATGATAATAATAAATCTTGCTTGAGACAGGATTCGCGCGGTCTTTATTACCCCATCCGGTCCATATTACCTGTAATACACACCAACTCCGTTTTGGTTTGCCTATACAGATAAATAAGGGTCTATGTAGGTCGCAAATCGGACGTATACAGGCTACTATTGTTAATTATACTCTATTGCATACAAACATTTCACGGGACATTAGAAATAACATGTACGACGGCGAGCTTATCTCTGTAAGCTATCTTCCAGCAGGCCTAACCCCTACTCGTGTCATGGAAAGTCATCTCTATTCTGAACCAAAGACTCCTCCCCCAGGATTAAAGAGGGCGAAGCACCCGTCACGCCCGCCCTCGTCGACGACTGCCTGTCGGCGCTGATGCTGGAGAGCCGCAAGGAGGCGCTGCCGTACAAGCGGCACGCCATCCGCGCGCTCGCCGCCGCGCTAGCCGCCACCGGCGCCGACCGCTTCCAGCAGCTCTACGACATTGTCAAGGCCGTGCTAGCCAAGGTCAGTCGCGGGTTGAGCTTTTCCACGGCATCAAAGAGGGTAAAACGTAATAAATGTTCTTCTTTAACGGTAAAACATTGTGTTTCACCTTCTTTGATGCCATTAAATCGATTACTCTGGCACTGTACTCGTGACATAAATGGATTGACGGACAGATTAGATTACACACACGCGCGCACACACACACACACACACACACACACACGCGCGCGCGCACGCACGCAAGCGCGCACACGCACACATGTCGTAGGCGGTTCCTACTTTTCTTCCGAAAATATAATTTTGGGAAAAAAATTGTAGAATAGAAATAAATTGTTGTAAATCACAAATTCTAGTTGGAGTCTTTTAGGAAGTACTCGTTTTAGAGCTCATTCTATCTTGTTTAGTGAATGTCGAAAAATATCAGTAATTTAAACATAGCTTGATCGTTCGTCAGGAGGAGCCGACGTCAGCAGACAGCGATGACGACAGTGAGGGCGCCGCGGCGCGACGGAAACAGATCACAGAGCTGAAGGAGGCGGCCTACGAACTGCTCGGGAAGGCCTGGCCTAAGGATCCACACACGCAAGGTTCTACGCTGTGTATACCAGATTTAGCGTAGCGACTGTGATCTGGCAATATGTCCTAAGTCTAATTTGTCAAATTTACAAACCAAAGACATGTTTTCGATGAGCCATCTTTAGAGCGACTTATCGACGTTATAGCCGACGCTGACGCTATCTGAATGAAGGAAGGCCAGCCGAGTAGAAACTAAACAAACCTGTACGTAATATACAGGGTGTCTCATTCAAATCGGTCAGTATGGGAAAGTCTGATACTATAAGACATACGAAGATCTGTTCTGAGGAACCATGTCATCGATTTTGATAACAAGAAAAACTGCACTCATACATTTTAAAAAACATCTGTACTCTTTTCGGGAATCGAACCCGGTTGTTTTGAAAAAAAAATCTACACTCTTTCTATTTAGATATCGATTGTGTAGGTCTTAAGCAGTAAATGTCTGTATGAAACATGATGTCTAAAATGAATAAAATGCATTGTTTTCACATACTTTAATTTATTTTAGTAGGTGCTCGAAGTTACCACCGACTTTTAATACAATATTCAACACGTTTAGGTAACGATCTTACGATTGCATTTTGTATGAAAACAATGCATTTTATTCATTTTAGACATCATGTTTCATACAGACATTTACTGCTTAAGACCTACACAATCGATATCTAAATAGAAATAGTGTAGGTTTTTTTTTCAAAACAACCGGGTTCGATTCCCGAACGGAGTACAGATGTTTTTTAAAATGTATGAATGCAGTTTTTCTAATTATTAAAATCGATGACATGGTTCCTCAGAACAGATCTTCGTATGCCTTATAGTTTCAGACTTTCCCATACTGACCGATTTGAATGAGACACCCTGTAGAGAGTATTTGCAAAGAGGTTAGAAATTTCACTGATGCCGGTAGGTCGCCCATTATTGGCTCACTTGGGAGAGCGCTGGTACGGTCGTGGTTTCGAGTGCCGACGTGGGTGGAGTCTTTAGCCTCTAAATAGGGTTTTAAAGAAACCTGCCTGTATAATGGATACTATGCAGCGAAGTTTCTTTGGTTTCAGGTCATACATGTAAAAACTATGTTCTACTCTATGGTTCTGTCACTTACTCATAGACTAGAAAGAAGGTAAAGCTTGGGATATATGACTGAATTAAGTCAAAATGGTTTTGTTCAAAAAAATTAAATAAGAGTTATCCTCAGATCACAGACTATACCGATAGGCTAAGCTATATTTACTGATCAAAACAATAAAGCACGCTACACGCTAGGTTCACAATAGATCAAAGCTCAAAGAGGTGGCATACGCACTGCTCTTTAGCTTTTGTCTCTCACTAATAAAGTACGTGTAACAACGTGCATCCACCACCGCCCAGAACATCTGCTACATCTGTTCTTACAACACAGTCGAATCGTAACACAGGAAGGAGCTCTCGGGCGATCCTTCTAACCAATATCAATTCTACGATCAAGATATTTTTTCACATCATTTCCTGCTTCTCCATTCTTACCAGGTTTCCGTTGTCTCACAGAGAAATACCAAAAGAGTTCTTCATACACTGCGCCGAATCATAACCCAAGAGCTCACGGGCAATCCATTGGGAAAGTTCATAATCCAAAAATATTGTTACGGGCTAGGGTTCTGGATTTGGATGTAAAACGCCAATGACAACTTCTTAGGATTTATTCACGCAGGGTCTGGTCTGCAGGTCTTCACGACACGAAGTCCACACGTAGATTCCAATCGCAGGTCTAATCGAAGTCCAATAGTATCGCTGAGGTCTTAGGTTATCGCTCGTATCGCAGGTATGTTCACTTGAAGTTCACTCTTCGCTATTCCAAACGGAACTGACAGCGCGCCGCGGCGGCCGCTATTTATATCCGCCGGCCAGGGTTCTAGAACATTCCCGTAACTACGTACCTACACTCGGTACACGCGGCAAGGTCGCTCGAACAGTTACTCATTTAAAGAGTTTTGCACCTTACGCTAGTGGACATACGAGTCATTATTGCTTGCAGCGTTTATTGTTTACTAAAACGCAGCATGCGGCGACTATTCTAGATGGTTCGGGATAGGACCGCGACACTGCTCCCCTCTTAGAGATGCTCGTCCCGAGCATCTTCATTACTGCCGTGATAAGGAGCTAAGCGGTCGATGTGAACCACTTTTTGTGCACCTCTTGGCTGCCGTTGAATTCGGTACGTCACGTCATTTAACCGAGTTACCACTTTGTACGGTCCCTCCCATCTTGTCTGCAATTTCGGAGATTTTCCTTTTCGTCGAGTTACATTGTGAAGCCAGACTAGTGCTCCTTCTTCGAAGCTGCTTGTATTTGCTCGGCGGTCATACCTAGTCTTCATCTTTTCACTCGACTCCAATCCGTTTTCCCGTACTATGGCATGAATCTCTCGCATTTTCTCACGTAACTCGGAAATGTAGTCGTGTAGAGAACGTGAGTCGTCAGGAGGGCCTCCAGTCAGCAGATCTACTGGTATTCTCAGTTCTCGGCCAAAATTTACACGCGCCGGGGTTACCTTCGTGCTTTCATGTTCTGCCGTTCTGTAGGCCAGAAGAAATGGCGGTATGTATTTGTCCCAGTCTCTCTGGTGCCTGTCAACGACTTTTGCTAAATGTCTCTCAAGTGTTTGGTTAAATCTTTCTACCATGCCGTCAGATTGAGGATGATATGGGGTGGTCCTAGTCTTATGTATTCCCAATATTTTGCAGAGTTCTTGAAATACTTGAGACTCAAAGTTCCTGCCTTGGTCGGAGTGTATTTCCAAGGGCACACCAAACCGGCAAACTACTTCCTCAAACAACTTGGAGGCAACAGTCGTGGCTTCTTGATTGGGTATGGCGAATACCTCTGGCCATTTAGTGAAGTAATCCATAACTACCATGAAATACTTATTTCCTGATTCCGTTACTGGGAACGGTCCAGCCACATCAACTGCAATGCGTTCCCATGGCGCACCAACGTTATAAAGTTGCAGATTTCCTCGGCTTCTAGTTGGTGGGCCTTTCACCGCGGCGCAAGTAACACACTTGCGGCACCAATCTTGCACATCTTCTCGACAATGGAGCCAGTAAAACCTTTCTCGAATCTTTGTTAAAGTCCTTTTTACGCCCAAATGTCCACCTGATACGCCGTCATGTACTTCACGAAGGACATCTTGTACCTTATCTCTTGGGACAACTATCTGAAGATGGAACTCTCTGCCGTTAGGTTTCTCCCATTTTCGGTAAAGTATTCCGTTCCTAAGAATAAAACTGTCCCATTGAGCCCAGTATGCCTTGGTGACAGCACTAGTAGGAGCGACTTCGCACCATCTTGGCTTGTCCTCGCCTCGTTTCTTCCATGCGACAATGAGCCGTACATCTTCGTCATCTTCCTGTGCTTCTTTCATCGCCTCATCTTCCCAAGATCTCGATGGACTCATTTTTGTCAATCTCAATGGCAGTTCCTTTGTCTCTTGTTTGGCACAGTGCTTGCAGTCTTCCGGACACGGCCTTCTTGACAGTGCGTCAGCATTTCCATGCGCCTTTCCGCTGCGGTGTTCAATAATAAAGTCGTACTCCTGCAGTTGTTCGATCCATCGAGCAACTTGCCCCTCTGGATTTTTAAATTGTAACAGCCACTTCAGGGCGGCGTGGTCAGTGCGAAGCGTAAACCGCATGCCGAGGAGATATTTGCTGAAGTGCTGTACTGTCTTTACCACAGCCAAGAGCTCCCTTCTTGTCACACAATAGTTCCTTTCAGGTTTCGATAGCGATTTACTAAAATAGGCCATCACAACCTCTCTGTCGCCTTGTTTCTGCGATAACACTCCTCCGATCGCTGTGTTACTGGCGTCAGTGTCTACAATGAATTGGCCGTTAGGTTGCGGAAATCCCAAAATTGGAGTCTCGCAAAGACATTTTCTTAATTTTTGAAAGGAACTCTCACATGTGTCATCCCAATGAAATGACTGCTTGTCTTCAGTCAGTCTGTGTAAAGGCTTGGCAATTTCAGAGAACCCCTTAACAAACCGTCTATAATATGAGCATAGCCCTAAAAATGCTCGCACTTCAGTCTTGTCTTTGGGAGTAGCCCATTTTTGCACTGCTTCGATTTTGGCTGGATCTGTCTGTATGCCTTCGCTGGTTATCACATGGCCGAGATAGCTAACCTTGTTCTTAAATAAACTGCATTTCTTCGGATTTAACTTTAAGTTTGCTCCCATTATCTTCTTAAAAACTTGCTCTAGATTTTGTAAGTGGTCCTCAAAATCCGTACCCATGATTATGACGTCATCCAAGTAGACAAGGCAGGCTTCCCCAACTAATCCGGCCAGTACGCACTCCATAAGTCGTTCGAATGTAGCTGGCGCGTTGCACAATCCAAAAGGCATCACGTTAAATTGCCATAGACCTTTGCCAGTTGAAAAGGCTGTCTTCTCTTTATCCTTCGGATCAATTTCCACTTGCCAATAGCCCGATTTCAGATCTAATGTCGAGAACCATTTCATACCACTCAATGTGTCCAGGGTATCGTCTATTCGTGGCAGTGGATAACTATCCTTCTTGGTCACATCGTTAAGCCGTCGATAGTCTACACAGAACCTTGTGCTACCATCTTTCTTCTTTACCAACACAACGGGAGAACACCATGGGCTAGCAGAAGGTTCTATAATCTTGTTTCTCTTCATGTCGTCCAACATGTCTTGTACTTCCTTTTCTTTGGCAATCGGTATGCGCCTCGCTCGCTGACGAATAGGTCGCTCCTGTCCGGTGTCGATTTTGTGCTGAACTAACGATGTTCTTCCAGGATTTCCTTCGTCAAAGAAGATATCCCTAAAGCGCAGTAGCAACCTCTTAGCTTTCATGCTTTGCGAATAGCTCAGATTACTCTTAGAATCCTCAAGGAGCTTAGTGACTATAATTTCACTCCTGGTATTCGATGTGTTTGAGCTTGGAGATGATTGGCAGCTTCTCATCCAAACGGCTTCCTCACACCTTCCAATAACGTCACCTTTGCTAAGGGTAATCTCACGATCGCCTATATTCACAACCCTTACTACAGCGGTCTTGCCTCCATAGACGAGAGTTCTTGCTGTCAGCAATTTCTGACTGGCTGCACTGTCTCGTGTATCTTCAATCAGCACACACCTATTCCGCTGATTCTTCTGACTTGAAGGCAGCTTCACCTTTACTTCAGTTTGTGCTCGTCTAGGTATTACGATTTTCTTCAGGCACGTGACATTTCCATCGGGACCGCCAAGTATGAAGTTCTCCTCATCACCACATTTAAAGACACCGTTAGTGACATCGATGTGACAGTTGTGTTTTTTCATAAAGTCTAGGCCCAGAATGCAATCATCCATAATTTCGGCTACGATTACGTTGTGAATATATGACGCCTCCCCAACGCATATCGTAACCGACCTTTCACCCAGGACGGGTATCTGCTGGCCAGAAGCGGAGAGAAGTCTGCTTAAACTGGTGCCTTTGCGGCTCCCTACAGCTTTCACCAGGTCTGGTCTCACTATTGTTCTAGAGGCTCCTGTATCTAGGGTGATTTTGCACTCTATTTTGTTCACTGCACCGCGTATTAGTAGACTGTTCCCGTTCCATGCTTGTGAGATTCTGGTTACTGGGGCTTCCTCCGCTCCAGCCAGTACCCGCCCCGCAGTCCTGGCTTTTATTCGTTTCCCTGATTCGCGGTGGAGGGCGCAGCGTCATGCTTCTTCACAAACTCTTCCAAACACTGCTCTATTTTGTTGAGACGCGCATCCAGTCTGTCATCTGTTTTGGTCGGTTGCCTTTCATTCTTAGGACACGTGAATTGCAGATGCCCTCTTTCCCCACACTTGTAACACATGGGCCCGGAGTTTCTCTTGGGAGGTGTCTTGATCTCTTTAACCTCCTCCGTAACTTCTCGAAGTTTATACCCTTGCCGGATATCATGACGCACAGCTTCTACTTCCAGGGCGTGTGCCAGAGCTTCTTTTAATGAAGAATGGTGGCGAAGCTTTACTGCAGCCCTAATTTCAAGATCCTTGATCCCGTCGACGAAGGCTTGTAAAATATTCGTGTCCACCATCTTACTATCAGCAGAAGGGTACGCCTTTCGAACCAGCTTCTCAATTTCCAACGCCCATTGTTGAAGTCCTTCACCCAGGCGCTGAGTCCTGTCGCGCAGCTGAGCACGAAAAACGTGTTCCAGGTGTCTTTCACCATATCTAGCCTCAAGTGCCTCCAGCAGGTCTTTGAACTCGCTGCCTGAGGTGGGCAGTGCCTCCAGGACAGATAAAGCCGAACCTCTGAGCGCGACGGTGAGGGCTGTCAGGCTCTGTTCGTCCGTCCACCCGTTTGAAGCAGCGACAGTCTGGAACTGTTGGCGGTAAGCGACCCAAGACGTAGTACCATCGTACGGAGGCACCTTCACTTTAGGCCCGTGGTTTATGCTGACAACTCCGCTCGATGTAACTCCAGCAGCTTTAATACGCCGAACTTCCTGCTCTAGTCCAGTGAGGCCGGTTTTCACATTT
Source organism: Yponomeuta sedellus (assembly GCA_934045075.1). Lineage (NCBI taxonomy): Eukaryota > Metazoa > Arthropoda > Insecta > Lepidoptera > Yponomeutidae > Yponomeuta > Yponomeuta sedellus. The sequence continues at coordinate 17,960,097 of OW203726.1, forward strand.
TTTAGGTCATCCTCTAATTCGGAAACCCGTTCGTTCACTACCTCTACATCTTCATGTAGCTTAGCGACCGTATCACTGAACTTTGTAACGGCAGAAAGGATCACCTGTTGATCTGCCTTCTGTTCTTCTCGCAGGCCTCTTTGTTCTTCTCGCAGGCCTCTCTGTTCTTCTTGCAGGCACTGCATCTGCTTGCTCTGTTCTTCTCGCAGGCCTCTCTGTTCTTCTTGCAGGCACTGCATCTGCTTGCTCTGTTCTTCTCGCATGCCCTTCAGCATTGCCATCAGGCACGACATATCCAAAACCTCCATTGTACGTGACTGAGGTTTAATGTCTTCGGTGGGCGTGGCCAGGTGGGCGTGGCTACGAGGCGGAGCCTGTTGGTCGGTTGGTGAAACCTGGTGGTCAAGGCCGGTGGGCGGAGCCTGGTGCACGGGGGCGGTGGGCGTGGCCTGGTAGGCGTGGCCAGTAGGCGGAGCCGCTGGGCAGGTATGCTGTGTCTCCACTACGCGCGTGGCCTGGTGGGCGGGGCCAGGGGGCGTGGCTTGGTCGGTGGGCGTGGCCTGGTGGGCGGGGCCAGTGGGCGTGTCCCTATGGCCAGTGGGCGTGGCCTGAGGGGCAGTGGGCGTGGCCTCCGCAGCACTTCTGGACCTGGTCCTCACTCCAGAAGTATCCTCTCTCGGAGTCAGTGGCATCTCCAAATCCCCAATTCTGACACCAAATGTTACGGGCTAGGGTTCTGGATTTGGATGTAAAACGCCAATGACAACTTCTTAGGATTTATTCACGCAGGGTCTGGTCTGCAGGTCTTCACGACACGAAGTCCACACGTAGATTCCAATCGCAGGTCTAATCGAAGTCCAATAGTATCGCTGAGGTCTTAGGTTATCGCTCGTATCGCAGGTATGTTCACTTGAAGTTCACTCTTCGCTATTCCAAACGGAACTGACAGCGCGCCGCGGCGGCCGCTATTTATATCCGCCGGCCAGGGTTCTAGAACATTCCCGTAACTACGTACCTACACTCGGTACACGCGGCAAGGTCGCTCGAACAGTTACTCATTTAAAGAGTTTTGCACCTTACGCTAGTGGACATACGAGTCATTATTGCTTGCAGCGTTTATTGTTTACTAAAACGCAGCATGCGGCGACTATTCTAGATGGTTCGGGATAGGACCGCGACAATATTTTAATCATGCCGAAACTGCGACTTAATGTGCGTTACAAGTTACACTAGGTGCCCATTTAATTTTTCAATCTAGATCCTTTTCTAGAAAACTCAAACATAATTTCATTAATATTTGTTCTACGCCCAAAGATTTTTTTTCAGATCATTTTCCGATTTCCCACTCTAAACATTCCTCTGTTGTCCCACAGAGAAATACCAAGAGAAGTTCTTCCAACACTGCGCCGAGTCCTATCCTCGGAGTTCCCGAGCGACGCAACTGACGATCCTGACGGCGCTAGCGCAGGTCTTGGAGCGGCTGGCCGTGCTGAACTCGTCAGCGATGGACGTGGATGGCTCGACCGCGGGTCGCGACCGCGCGCTCGCTGAGGTCGCGACCCGGGTCGCGGAAGTTGTCGAGTACACACTGAGTGAGTGACTTTTAGTATCGACCCGGTAGTTGAAGTTAATTAGTTTTTAGGTATTGGATACCACTTCAGTTTTAACATTTTAGTTGTAAGGCTTTTTGCTGTGCCCGACAAGGTCCATAATGATGCACATTGTCTCTTATTTAAGATCCTGCCAAACTTATGTCTGCAAGAAAATATTAAGATTACGTGACCAAAAACGCGCGCATATGGAATGAGTGTGCGGTGGAAGCACAAGCATGGGATTTTTTAAAATTATGTGTTAAAAAATTAACACTAATGACATCACATCACATAACACTAATATTATAAAGACGAATTGTACAAGTGTATTTTAGATACAGTAAAACTTTTAAAAACCTATTTAGAGGTGCATTAAAAAGAATATAATACAGTAAAACTATTAACGTGATTTTTGGTTAGATAAAATTTATTATTTCATTCCCGAATTACGGCAACGTTGTAGTTACCATGGTCACGGGTAGTCTACACAAGCGACAATTGCATTTAGATGCGTTATATGTTAAGTTATGTACAAGCATCGCGACTCATTGAAATACTGTTCTAAACCCAGCGTGTTTTTAAATTATAATTTATTTGTTACAGAATATAGTAATCAAGTGAGGCACAGGCGGGATGCACTTAACATCATGGACATCCTCATCAAGAAACTCAAAGGTAAGCGTCGTCGAAACATTCATGTGCCTTCCTAAAACTCCGCTATTATTAGAGAGTCCGCTAGAGTTCGCGTGCAAAACACGGAAGCTGGAGATATAAATCTCCACCGCAATGGCACGGCTCCAACTTTTCATTCAAATTTGAGTATTAAGTTGTATGTCGCATAGTATGTTTCAAAAAGTCCCAGTAAAAAAGCCTGCGGTAGGCACTTAGCACACTGGCCGCTACCGTGCAACTCAATCGGGGCGCTACAAGCGAGCGGACCGCGTGCAGCGCACCGACTACGAGCCGCCAGCTAGTCTTAGGCGTGTTCAAACGGCAAGCTCACACTATGTTCGTGACATAGATTAATTTACCATGTTTTTATTGTGGCAACATTGCTTTACATTGTTATGTTGTCACTATTGTAAACTGTGTTCGTGCTTTGCCGCTCCCGCACGCGGTTTATCTGATTAGTATATTCTTAAAAATAGTAAATCTCGGTTTTAATTAATCACCAGCCTAAAAAATACAGTGCACTCAACTACAAGTGTGTGCTACATGCTTTTTGGTCTTCCGAGCCGGATTTGAACCAGCGACCTAAGGACATACAACCACACACGCTGTAGCCTATACCTCGTGACCGACGCGTGGTTAGCGTGCTGACTGTAGCCTAAATTCGAGGCGAAGCTGTGCTACAGCTGGACTGTAGTAGTATCGGTACAATGGTCTTAACTGTGTACATCATGAACAGGCTCAAAGTCCCCAAAAGAGCAATGGGAAAGTTAGTGGTCGGAATATCCCTCTGCGAATGAGTAAGAAATTTAACCATTTGTCAAGCGCACCAAAGTTACCCATATCTATAGATATGGTAACTTTGGTACGTTATATGTTACCCCCATGTTACCCACCAAAGTTACCCATATCTAGAATTAGATATGGTAAGTTTGGTACGATGGCGAATGGCTACGTTTCTGTTTGTCAAATACTCAAATTCCATAGTAATTACTACCGCAAATGTTCGTATTCCGACAGGATTCGGTGCGCATTATTAGGCCACTCGACAAGAGATTGTGTTGTATGGAAGTTTTAGTTATTCCAAAGGGGGTGGTAGTACAACATAGGCTGTTACTACGTCAGGCATCCACCCCGCTCTCACATTGTAATTCTTTAGTTGGAGACATGCCCAATTGAGGACTTATAAATATTATCTTGTTCGACCCACATTTGATTTAATTAAATTTTCCACAGATATCAACGACACAGAACATATAAAGAGGTTCGAGAAAATCTACCAGGAGTATGCAGCGGGATTATCAAAAGACTCTTCACACGAGATCCGAGCCAAACTAGACAACATTAAGGTCCACTTTAAATAGACGAATTTATTCAACCATTGTGTATTTTATTACTTAAGTTTCTTATTTATAAATATTGTGATAGTGCAATGAAATAAAAAGATCTTGATATAATTTACGTCGTTTATTTTTTGTGAAAGTTTCAGGTAGGTAGTCACCAAATCCAGGTTTACACTGGTCATTTGAAATCACCTCTATGTCATTGCGATAAGAACAGTTTCATATACTGGTCAATACGGAAGACTTACTATAACATATTTAGAGGCTAAAAATTCCACCCATGCCGG